>BNCR01000001.1:74712815-76056744 GCA_014656515.1 Oryzias celebensis
TGCTGACAGCTGGAATAACTTTCATGAAGTTTGGCAGGATGCCCCTGTAGAGTCCAAAGAAGCCATCTTTGGCTACAATCTTCTTCAACAGGCTGGTCATGGAAACTTGCTCTGATGAACCCAGAGAGGCTGAAAAGAAATAAAAATTATTAACTCTGGTTTGTGATTATTGATCATTTTTAGTCATCTGAAGCAGGATATTGAGCTTTTATAAACAGAAAAGGTCATTTTTGCAGTGGCTTGTTTGAAACATGCTTAAAATACTGAGAAAACTTTACAGAAACAGAAAAATAACTGTAAAAAGTTAAAAATTCTGATGTGAAATAAAGGGAAAATGTCCATGCAGTTTAAAATAATAAACTAAATTTATAGGAAAACAAAACCATTTCTACATAAAAATATTTTTCTTAAAAATACAATAACAATTTCAAGAAAAAAATGGGCCATAATTATAACGTAAAATACTTCAAATCATAGAAAAAGGCTTTTCTTTTATAAAAATTCAACTTAAAGGATATTTGCCAAAAAAAAGAGTAGTTCTTGGCTTTATTATGTAATAAGTTTAAAAGCAGAAACGATTAACAAGTCATTTTTTTCTAACTTTTGTTACTTGGAGTTTATTGTTTCTCAAATCAATTTTTTTTTCAAATTTCAACGCTGTCCTGCTCAGGCATCGCCCCCTACACATTATGTTTTGAGATTTCAGGAAGCTACCGAAATCCCAAATATAAGAAATATTTAGTTTCAAATATCGTTTTTTTGCATGACTACTTCAGAGTTTAATATGAAAAAACTAGAAATAGTTTCCAATTCTTTGGTTGTAATTGTAATGAACAAGTACGCAGTTAGTTACAACAACAAATTCTAACACACTACCTCACACTTTTGGGCTTTTTTGTGAATTCAGCCTCCTAGTATTCTGTACTTTTCAAAGATCTAAAATAAACCTCCATCCACTGGCTTTCACTCCCACTTGTGGTGTCATGGATGACACAAAAGACTTCAGATTAAAAAGATTGGATAAGTTTTGCTTTTACAGATATCATGAAAGCAGATCTGCAGTTATTTTATATAATATGAGTTCTAATGCAAAACTGAGTATTTTTCAGCCCTTTGTCAACATCCTTTACATGCATCTGGTTAGAGTGAACTGAATTTACCTTGTGCCTGCATCCGTGTACGTACAAGTGCGAGCGGATAGCTGGATAACTGACCACACGTACTGGAGATGGTCCCACAGCCCAGCAGCACCAGAATTCCAGGATTAGCTGAGTCTTTGGCATAATACGACAACCAGGCGTTCTTCAGAGTCTGAAACACAGGAGTCAGCAGAGGAAGACACGTGTTGGATCAAAACACACTCCTGAAGGAAGCTTCATTTGGGGTTCAGACATCGTGCTGCGAACCTCATACACAGCGAGGTCTATCCCGGCGTAAGGAATGATCCCCAGCAGGTTTGGAATGTAGCCCTTATAGAAAGCTATGACGCCCTCCTTCCTCAGGATTTTCTTGGCACAGTCAAACATTCCTGCATACTGGCCAGTTTTCCTCAAGGTCAGGCGAGTCTTTAAGACCTTTTGCAGGACAAAAGGAAATAAAAGTGAATGAATGTTTTCAATGCTTCTGACAAATGACAAATCTGTCCCCACTAACCTCCATAGGGTAGATGGCTGTCTGTGCTGTTGCCCCAGCCATGGAGCCAGCCATAAACCTCTTATGCGTCTCAATCTTCTTTCCCTCTGATGACAACAACTTCTTGTACTGTAATATGAAACACGACAGCGGCTGAAGTCAATAAATGTGTCACAAAAGAGCACCTATTTCGTTTTTTCTAACAAAAAAGTGAACCAACTTGTTCGTATGCCATGAATTTGATGGCAGTCTCAGGAGCGATTTTCAGAACGTTGATTCCATTTCCTCTCCACAGTGAAGTCAGACCCCCCTCCACGATCATCTGCCTGAAACCCCCAATCAGGCCTATACGGTTTGTTTTTGAAGAATGAACCTGCAGCGCACAAATATATTAGAAAAAGCTCTTTCGCATTTTTCAGTGGCTCTATAAGTGTGAGTATTCTTTTTTTTTCTACCGACAGCTACGTAGAAGAAGAAGCGCCGTCCAAAACAAACATGGAGAATCCGATCTTTCTCCTACTGAACTTTTTTCTTATTTGCCTCAAGGCATTATTATCCTTGTTTTTATTTTTTTAGTCCTCGGGCTAGTGCGACCAAATCATCAAAGTGGGTTACAGAGACAGAGAAGCACCACTGAAATACCACTTTTGGCTCCTGCATCCGACCACATTCATAAATATTCTGTGTCAAAGCAACAGAGACACACCACAAACAGACCAGTGGAAATCAGCCTGTATACTCCGGTGCGATTTATACTCCGTACAGTACGGATCTCTTTGTTCTCATGTTTTACCTGCATGAAGACTTTCAGTCGGTCCAGTGGGGCAGTACCGGTGCGAGAGACCGCCCCCGCAGAAGCTCCTGCTACCAGCTGCTTCCACCAGACATCTGAGCTCTTCTCCTCCTCTGTAAACTCATCCGGGATGGCAAGACTGTCGCCTATGTCCAGCACCTAAGATTACATTAACACCTTGATTCAAATGGATCTTATGGGCTCATGAACAGTTAACTCTGTCAGTTACAAGAACGTATGTTTCGACGCATTTTTACTGTGCAAAACACACACTGCACAAAGATAAGGCTCACTAAAGATGGCCACAATGTGGTTGTGGCTAAACAAAAAACCAAAAAAAAGACTTCTTCTTTCTGTTGTCACTTTCCTGTAACATTTTGTCAGCAAAATGAGCTTAACCTTGAACAGTTTCTGCCAGAAACACTGAGATCACAAGTTGTAAGTGTTACACAAATGGACCACATAAATGTGACTCTTCTTTTGCCAAACGTGAAATAACACAAGAAAGCAAAAATCAATGAGCCGACCGAGCTCCGGCCTGGTATGCTTTGACTGTTTGAGATAAAAATACCCACTGTTTTCCCAAAAGCATGGAAGTGCTTGTGAATATGGCAGCGGCTGGATTTGGCCTGCACTCACTATTCTGACACATTTCCCAGGTTTTTATGGTAAGATGCAGGCTTTAGTACAAAAGCCATGCAAGTAACAAAGCAGACAGTTTTACCAAGAAGCTGGACACAGTGGAAGAGGACAAAATAAAGCGTGACCCCGTTAACTTGGTTGTTTTAGACTGTGAGAGCAACTGTGGACTGGAGACAAAATCTATATTATCTAACACCAGAGGAGCTTGGTTCATTCCCCTGCAGCTGCCTATGAGTGTGGGCAGAAAAATGTGTCCAGCAAAGTGTTTCTGAGAGCCATACCGAGGAGTGTTTCCAATAGCGGATGATCTCTTCTAGGTTGTGGGCTGGGTACAATAGGAAGTGTTCTCGCCACTCGTTCCAGTCGACCATCATGGTCCCGTCTATGTCCATACTAATGAAGCACATGCAGAATATGGATTATATGGCCCATGCATGCAGCATTTGCAAAAACAGACATGCATCAATATAGTGGCCAAACCTCTGTAAGATTTTCTGGGCGTCCTCTTTGCTGAGATGTATGCCGAGCTCTGCAAGCGACTGCTGGATCTCTGAAGCATCGATGCGACCTGTCACAAAAGAACAAAAACAACTGAAATGCAACCAAACTAAAAGTTGTGCAGCATGGAGAGCGTTCGTTGCTGTTGCGACATCTGCGGACAATATTGCTTCACTCATCTCCCACCATCGTTGTTTCTGTCCAGACTCTTGAAAGTCAGCCAAAGCTTCATCTCGTGGTCTTTCAGGTATTTGATGAACTCGTTGAAGTCCAGACACCCGTCCTTGTTCTGGTCACCGGATGACACGATCTTCTGCAGAATGGAGACAAGTCAAGTCAAAGTGATCAGGAAGACCATCCTCAGCATGCTCCAGCTGTGCTTTTATTACTTTGGTTTGTCAGAATAGAAGCACAAGAAAAAAGGGAAAATAAAAACAATCAAACTGCTCCTTTCACATGTATCTCCAATTAAATAGTCAGCTGCTTTCACAATGTCATAAACAGATTAAAGACGGTTTACAGGAAGACTATTTATAGTCTTTAATACTAAATATAAACCTTTACTACTTGGATCTTAATATTTTCAAGTCTAATGCAAATTTCTATTGCTGAGTTTGAAATCTTTGTTTCATAAATACATGTTTAAAAAATAATTTCCTTTTTTTTATGTCTGGAGCTTGATCAGACTGTCCTCAGCTCTGTCACCAAACGGGTTTGTTGTGGTCAAAGACTGGATTTGTGAACAGGAGGGCCGGGCTGCAGCGAGCGCGTGCAGGGTCATGTTCTCCCCGCTTACCGGGCTGCAGCGAGCGCGTGCAGGGTCATGTTCTCCCCGATTACCGGGCTGCAGCGAGCGCGTGCAGGGTCATGTTCTCCCCGCTTACCGGGCTGCAGCGAGCGCGTGCAGGGTCATGTTCTCCCCGATTACCGGGCTGCAGCGAGCGCGTGCAGGGTCATGTTCTCCCCGCTTACCGGGCTGCAGCGAGCGCGTGCAGGGTCATGTTCTCCCCGCTTACCTGTGCCGCTCCGTGCCGGAATATCCCCATCGCCTTGAGGCCCTCCCGCAGCTCGGCCACGTCCACCTTCCCATCTCTGTTGGTGTCGAGCCGATCGAACAGTGTCTGGTATGACTGCTGACTGTTGGCATCCCAGCACCGGGCACTTGACAGTAAAGACGTCCGTAACGTCTGATACATTGCAGAGCCAATGTGGAGGAAGCGCTCAGACCAGCCGTCCTGCAATGCTTAATCTGATTATTAATCCATATTGAGGATCATTCGTTAATCCTACGCATAATCCACACGCGAACTCAGCGTTGGCAATGACAAAAAGGCTTTCCGGATGGGTGTTTTCTGCAGGCAGCCCCTGGGCAGAGGTGAAGCCGCAGCGCTCCTGAGGAACTGCAGTATTCGAGGGCGGAGCTACGACAGCGACGTAGCAACGCCGATGTTTATACACAGAATTGTGGGGAAGAAATGGAAACGCGGCGACGTGCACGCGCCGTGGAGAACAAACTACATGCACGAGCCTATATTTTCGCGCCTTCCGTTCGCCGGTTTTGAACTCGAGGGGCGTTGGAGAAAAAACGTAATCTTCTTAACTGGAAGGTCGTGTCAGCACCGAGAAGCACTGAGCTCGGCATTTCCTGCAATGCAGTACCACCATCCAGCAGCAGAGGGCGACATTTTACGCAACGCGGAAGGTGGCGGTTTATCATTATTAGGACAAGGCTCAATCATTATGACTTTATTATGTCTATGATACTTTTATTAAAACAAAATATGTTGCAAGTCCTATAATTCCAAAACGTTATCTCCAAACACTGAGCTAAAGGGTAACACGTGGTTAAGTGACTCACTCAAGGACACACGAGGACTGGGAAGGTTGGGAAACTCAATCTGGTAAATGAATAGTGATTAACATCATGGTCTGGACAAGTCAACACCAGAAGGGCTCAAGTCCTGCTTCCAGCAAATGTCTATAATTACTGGAGGTGGATGCAGTAGCAAGAGCTTGAACATGTAACATAGTTTTTCTTAAAATAATATCATTAAGTTTAATTAGTCATTCAAAGTCCCACTCCAAACATCTTTTGATTTATTTTAAAAGTCTCTTAAAAGTGTCTTTTTTATTTTGATTATGCAGTTTTAAGGCAAAAAAAAAAAAAAAAAAAAAACATTGTTTCTGCAAAGCAGCAGGAGTTCATCAAAAATTTGCTTCTGAATTGTTGGTCCGGAGAAAGCCTGCCCTGACTTCCCATTATCAGTCTGTTTACACGTTCCCCTGCTATCTTATGGACCCTCACATCCCTACCCTAACATTACAACAAAAACATTTGGAGCTATCCACCATACAGGTTTGAGCCAGATGCCAGCTCAGACAAGGAAAACATGAATCTATTTGTGTACAAGTGAGCAGGGAGCTCGTGGCTCACCGACTGTAGCACCTACGTCACTGATACAAGCTTTTTCCAAGGGTTTTTTTTTTTGTTTACTCCTGATTCACAGCAATTTGAACAAAGAACTACTCAAAAATTGTTTATTTACATGTTTATTTCCTACTCTGTTGTTATAAGAGTCTATTCATGCCAGTACTAATTTGTCTAATAAGCTCGTTTTTTTCCAAGATTACACTGTAATTATGTGTTTATGTTAATTGAGATGTACAGAAAGACTCATATAGTTTTTGTGATTTTGTTCTTTAGGTGGTTTATTTTTAAATAACAACTTTATTTGGGTCATAATATTGCGTTCCTTTGCAAAGGCAGCTCTGAATTATGATTCAAAAATATGTTCTCGAAGATGTCCTTTTGGGATTATTATTGACGATTGTTGTAGTAATAGATGCGTCGTTATTTAAAGACTAAAGTAAAGTTGAAAATCAGCTCTCAGTAAAATTGGTGGTATCAACAGAACAGGCTTTCTTTCTCTTCCTGTGTCTGCCTTACTGTAATTCACTAAACTAACTGGTTTTGTCTTTATTTATGCAGGACACCAACAGTATAAATTATGTCAAAAGTTAAGCTGTAGTGCAGCAGGACTGTTGGTAAATGTATGTTTTTAGTAAAATGAAACAGTAAGTGAAAAAAATAACTCTATCAGATGTGACTTGAACAGAAGACAAAATTTAAATATTTGCACAATCATACAAAACAACTGAATTATTACAACTTTTAAAAACAATGCATGGAGATTTTTTTGGGTTTTCAGCAACTTTTTACTGACCAAGACAGTGATTTCTTTATGCTAATCTGTCGACATTTTAGCCTTTTTTTCATGTGATGATAATGAAGTGTGTGTTGTTATTTTACCTGTTCAATGTAAATAATGGTTAGATTTCTCATCAACATAAATAGGGTCACAGGATCTAAACAACAAATTGTGTAAATTCTGTAACAGAGACGCTTTTATTTAGCCTTTGTTATGCCTGTTCTGCCTCCAAAATCACAGTTTTTCATACAGATCTCCACGTTAACTCTCAGGATATGTGGAAAATGTAAAGGTGCCTTTTCAGCTCCAGTCTGTTTATCAGATGTAATAAGTTTAATTAAAATTCATTAACCATGTAAATGTTTATTAAAATGACTTTACCTTTCATAAACGTGTAAAATAATATAAAATACCAGTAGTACGATAAAAGCATTACTGAAAATGTTTTAGATTTTCTTTCAAGGATAAAATTCTCGTACATTTAGTCAGAATCCTATCGCAAATGGATGTAATTTGGTTTTGTTTGAACTTTTTATTGATTAATCGAATCGACTGTTGTTGTTTTTTAAATTAGTTAGATGAAAATTAGTGAAAAAGGTAAATGATATCAGAGCCAAGGTAACACCATCTGCAGACTTGACCCGTATTGGCTTATTGATCAAAGAACTTTAGTAGCTGAGATGAAACCCTCTACCTGCTCACATCATTGCTTTTAAATGCCTTCAATGTGGTCTGTCCACATGTTGTTAGATTAATAAATGTCTCTCTATCAACTGGGTCAGTCCCAACCTCTCAGAAACAAGCTGGATTAAGTCTAATCCTTAAGAATTCTTACTTACATCCCACATATTCAAGTAACTACAGACCAGTATCAAAACTGCCTTTTTAGCTAAAGCTCTGGGAAAAAGTGGTGGTAGTGCAATTAGCCTCTTTCTTAGACAAATATAGTATTCAGTTTCAATCTGGTGTCCACAGGCTGCACTTCACTGATACTGCTCTGCTTAAGGTTTCGAATGATATATTCATGGCTTCAGACTCTGGCCGTTACACTATATTGGTAATATTATATCTCTTGTCAGCTTTCAGTACAGTTGAGCACAAAATTATTCTGCAGCGATTAATATGAACTGGTACTGTCGGGGACTTTTTCGCCAATGTCCTCTTCATATCTAACCAACTGAACCTTTGCCATGCTTGATAACAATATTGCATCCAAAGTCACTCCCCGCCCCATGGTCTACCTCAAGGCTTAGTGTTTGGTCCAATTCTGTTTCTGCTGCACATCCACCCCCTCGGCCACATTATTAACAGCTTGAAAGATATCTCATAACATTTACAAGGAGATAATATTCAACTTTACTGATTATTTAATGAGTCACATTTATACAAGACTGCACAACTTATTAAAATCAATTATATTAACAATACTATTAATTCTATTAATGATCATATTAATATTATTGCTTAAAATTGTGCTGAACAACTATGATTTCTTGTTTCTCTACTGTCTCACTGTCCAATCAAACCACGGGATCTCCACTACGTCATGAGCAGTGTTGCTTTAGGGGCGGGGTTCAAACATTTGAAGTTTTGTTGGTCTGGTCTGCAGCAGCAGTGCAGCGCTAACAGCTGAGAGCAGCAGGGAGAGGAGCGCCGAGCGGCTCCATATCCGACTGTCTCCTCCACCTCAGTCAGTCAGTCAGTCAGTCAGGGCGCATTCACACAGCATGTCCTTCATTTTAGCGAAGAAAAAAAGGTTCAAGTTTAAAATTGACTTTGATTTGGACGAATTGTCGTCGGTCCCTTTTGTGAATGGAGTCATATTTTGCAAAGTGAGACTTTTAGATGGAGGCTTTGCCGAAGAGTCGTCTCGGTGAGATATTTTCTATTTATAGTTTGAACTCAAACTTCAAAACATTTATGTTTAGCGTCTGTTTTTTTAAAAGATATTTCCCGCTCATTTGCAGCTTTATTGTCCAGCTAGTGATTGTTCGTTAACATCGACGAAAACTTACCTGTAAAATGTCCAAAGTCTATCGACGAACAGGCACTAAAACCCACATTTAACCGATTTCATTTGTTTTTTTTTAGATTTATCTGTAGTTTAAATCTGTTTAGATTTTCCAAAATAAGGCCGAAGTCGTTTTTTCTTTTTTTTTTTTTAACCACTCCAAGCAGTTGCCTGGCAACAAGTACTGGAAGTTTATGCTAACTCCTGAAAGACACGTTGACATTCTAATTAATCCAATTTGTTTTTAGGGAAATACTTCTCTATTTTTGATCACAGATACTTTTTTGTCAAAGAGTCTTAAAGCCCTCTTGGACTCTGTTTATTGTTTAGCTTCCTGAAACAAGTCATTCTGGTCGAACAGGCTGAGCTCATGAAGGCAGCTCACTTTCAATGGGGAGATTTCTCTACCTTTATTATTAAAATTGCAGACAATAATTATTTTGGATATTTTCCTACATGTTTGTTGCTAATACATTTTCGAGAAATAATTATTTTATGTTTATTTATTTTTGAGTAATCACCTTCTATTATAAGTAGCCTAGAAAGTTTGTATTTAAGTGCATCGAAAGGTTACAGACATTAGCTGCACCCTAAACCACATATTTGGTATTCTTTTAATATAAAGACAGCTATTCACTTTACTTTTCTCACGTTTGTTTGTATGTTCTTAGCTGTTTCCATTTAAAAAATCCCTCTTATTTTGAAAATAATTCAGGTAAATGTGTTAAACTTGTGATAACTATTTTATCTGCACGTTGCTTGCTTGGGTGTTTTATTTTATCAGTAAAAACCTTTGTATTAACAGGCAGCCTGTCCATGCCAACTGTGTTCGCTGGAAGAAAAAGTTTTCTTTCTTATGTAAAATAAGTGCCAACGCTGGGACAGGGGTGCTGGACCCCTGTATGTGCAGAGTATCTGTCCGCAAGGTATGTAAAGCTAAAAATTAACAATTAATGTTGATCTTAATTACTATATAAATGCATTTTAGCTTGATTTAGGTTAAAAATGACATTGCAAAATAAATAATCTAATTTTATTGTATTTGTTTTTATGATTATAGGAAAAAAAGGGTGGAAAAACTTTTGCAAAGGTAATATTTCGTCTATAATATTACGTAAAAGCCATTGTAAACAATGGGAATTGAGAGATAAGAGATAACGAGATTTCTTGCATCTATCTGATCACAAAATATGTCAAAAAACATTGTTTTCAAATACTTTGACAGTTTATGGTTTTGTTTTATTCTTGAGGGAGTCTGTTAATTAGAAAGAAAATAGATACTGATCTTTGGTTATGGTTAAGCCAAGTCTGGTTATGAGAAGTCTAAATGATAAAGTCTGACTCATTAATCTATAACTTTTACATTAAGTGTGACTACGTTGATCCACGAGCTGTCCTCATGCTCCTCGTAGGATAGGCTCTGTCTTTGGCCTCTCATACTTGCAATTATTAAACGGTATGAAAAAAAAATTAATGGCTGGATGGCCCATTTGTGGATTTCTTTATTATTATGTAATATATTTTAACACTTTAGAACAAAAACAACTTCATTAGCTGGTTATCATTGGAACTTTCTGAGAAACTTGATTGAAATTAAAAATCTAGAATAAAGTTTTCAAGTTTTAACAAACAATAAAATGAAAAAAATCTTTCACTTTGCAGATGGGCTTTGCAGACCTAAACCTGTCAGAGTTTGCTGGATCTGGCACCACGGTTCGGCGGTGTCTCCTAGAGGGTTACGACACAAAACATACCAGACAGGACAACTCAATTCTCAAGGTGTGACAGTGAACCATGGAGTATAAATCCCACTTGAACACAATATTCCACAGAATATATGCGGCCTTTCTGATTTCTGTGGGATGCGTGCAGGCATGACGTCCGGTCTTGCAAACGATGTGATTATTCTTAGACTGAGATGTTCTTTTCGTAGAACTGTATGACATGCATGAATATTGGAATGCTCTGAAAAATAAGACAAAACAAGCCAATGCCTGCATTGTGACAAACCGCTTAAGTCGTGGGAGTCGATTGAAAGAATTCATAGTTTTCACTTATACTTTTACCACTTGAAGGAATTAAGCTTTAGAAATGCTGTTCTTTTCCACTCTAAACTGACATAGTAATTGTTATTGTTTTTTTATTTATTTTGCTGCAGGTCATTATCACAACACAGCTTATGTCTGGAGATCCCTGCTTTAAAGTGTAAGTCCTTCACAACTGTTCATTTGAAACTCGACTGAAACTTGAACAAAATGTAAATGGCTTAAAAGAAGATGGTTTAGGTTTTTTTTTTTTTTTTTGGAGTTTAGGTTACAAAGAAATCATAAAGAAACTCTTTATATACAACAGTATACATTAAACCACAGATGGAGGCGTTTTCAACACTTCCTGTCTGTCACTGATCTGAACACTCCCACACATCAATTTTTATTGACACAATCACAGTTTAAAGTAACAATGCACCCTTTTGTAGCAATAATGGTTTAAGAATCTTATCTTAGAAGTGATAAAACCTCACCCTGATGTAAATCTGGCTAACCAAAGGGATCCATGTAGAAAAAGTAATATTGAGAGGGAATCTAAAGCAGTAAAACAGAGCTTTATAGACACTATGGTATTGCAAATATAAATACATTTTAACCTTCACAATAGCTCTTCTTAGTTTTTCCTGTTTAAACCCTATTCACAATATTTATACACAGGCCGCTACCTTGGAGACGTCCAAGGCTTAGTCATTCATCCCACTCTGTTACTCATTGTATGTGTAAGGTTTACAATTTTACACCGTGCTGGGATGTCTTCCTATCCCCCCTCCACTTCTCTGCTCTTTAAGCCTTCCAAACCTCAGTTTCCTTCACTGACTTGTCTTTTTATATGAACTAGTATTACAGCTATTGTCATGGCTTCTGCATTGCAGGCCGTATTATTTTTGTTATAAAGAGTCTAGTTAGAAAATATTATGGTAACACAAGAGGTTAACAGAAATGTCATTCACTTGTTTATTCAGTGCTTTTTTAAAGGTGCTTTTGACAGAACAGGAAAAACAGAATGTTAAAGATGTGTTAATATTTGCTCAGGATCATTGAAAGTCAGTCAACAAAAAACAAGCAAAAATTCAATAAACTAACACCGCTTATGTCTTTTTCAGCTACACTAAAGGCAAAAAAATGTATTACTTTTAAATGTATTAATAATTCAAAAGTAAATGTATATTTTAATGTCCAGAAAAAATTACTAAGGATTTTTTTTAACTATTAAAATAAAACCAGTAAAGTAAATAGAGGTGGCAAATGTTTTTTTATTGAGTTTGTGGTGTTTCTAAAAAAAAGCTCATCTGACCGTGGACAGACCCGTTCACATGACAGATTGTGACCTGGTTTAACATGTTTCAGCTGTTGATTCTTAACATGGGTATTTCCATTGAAACTGGGGATTGCAAAGATGTTTTTTGGCAAAAAACTGAACACGTGGGGGGAAAAAAATCCAAGTTCTTTGTGGTTTAGTGGCTTCTTGAAAAAAATTTTTTTTTTTTTACAAATGTAATGTTTATAACCTTTCTTCTTGTCTTTTAAATACATAAATTGATTGTCTATGTTAAACGATTTTTGAAGTTTGTCCTGTGTATGTTTAAATGTCCATAAGAAGTTATTGTAAGGCAAACATTGAACAGTTAGGCTTTGAGGTAATTGAGTGATTGAACTGGATTATTTCTAGTCATCCTTTCATTAGGACAAAGTCAATGTTGTACCTGTGTGCTTCTTTAGTCCACCATCTACAGCTATGACTCTGGGAATCTCACAGTCTGAGGCTGATTTTCTCCTTGAGGAGAGGAAAGGAGGAGACATTCAGATATCCCACTCTGTTCCTGGTATGAACACATACACACTGCAGTGTTAAGAAACAAACCTATAAAGTGTTATTTTAAAAAAGTGTTTGCTCTTTTGAAAACCTCCCTTTTCTCTCAGATTTAATCAAACTAAGGATTTATGAAAGAGATCATAAAAGCACAACTTATCTGCATTATTAAGACTCTCAAAGTAAATGTGCACCTTTCATATTGTCAGTGTGTGATGGGAGTGTATACTTTATGAATATTTTCTGCTGTCAAACTCTGCCCTCACACCCAAAGGTCTATGTTTGCATGCAAATATGATCTGCTTTACCTCCAAACATGTTTTGTTTTGTTTTTTCTTTTGGATTTAAATGCACCTTTCCCTTTTTCTTGTTTCGGTAAATCCACTATGTTTTGTACTGTGAACTTGTGAAACTACATGACAAATTCCAATAAGTATGATAGAAATGTAAGGGAGTAAACTCTGATAGGAGATCGTGCTTTGGGGCTCCAGCAGCTCCTACGTTTCAGCTGCAGCTAGAGGTCAACTTATAAACCCCACAACAGGCCAGAAAACAAAACGCAGAACAGTCCAACTCTGTGATTCATACATTGGAATGTCATCAACATGTGTCCTGGTCTCCCTAAAGACCTTCAGCAGATTGATGATTCACAAAACTGCAGCCATCCACTGGGAGACTGAACATCCAGACTGTCTTTCTCTAAGCGCCTCAGCTGGGAGGAAGTGATTCCCTCCTAGAGGGAGAGTCACACATTTCACGAATTAGATCAACCTATTTGTTTTCTATTGTACCTGTCTTACTCATAAAATCTGAAACATTTATTTTAGAGGAGGGGATGTTTACAATCACAGCAAAGATTTGGCGTTTGCATTATTTGTGGCAATTTCTCTGGTTTGGATTTTGTACTTTTGTTCAGTTTTTTTTTTTTTTTTTTTTGAAGGAAAGCAAAAGCAAAACAAACAATAAAAATGAAGTTTCATAGACATCCTTTGTGGGTTATTTATTTATATTTTTAATGATCTTAAAACTTGACACAAAGTTTGATTGTATCATGTTTTTTTTTTTTGTCAGGAACACCAGGAAAGTCTTCATGTGTCCCAGAGGAGCTTATTTCAAATGGTTACCCTAGAACATCCAGCTATGCAAGTCAGCTGTCCAAAGTATCAGGTGCAAACACCATCATGCCTGTTTATTCTACTGAAGTATAAGAAAGTAAATCAAACAGAAAGACAAGTACATAGCATTACTTTTCTAATTCAGTGGAGTTTTATGTGTTCTTCAGGTTATAGCTCTAGTAGATCAAGTTCCACTGATCTGAGTCATCGAAGAAGTGGTTCTGGAGGTTCTGCTTCCACAGGCATAGGTAGCATCGAGCCTACTGATCAGCAGGGGGAAGGCAGAGAGAAGGAGCGAAGGCCCACACCCCCTAACTCTGTTGGTCAGCATCAAACCTGTGAAAATCACCCGAACTCAACCAAGACACTCAGGTAACCTGTTAAAAGTTCTTCTCATATTTTTTTCATTGATAAAAGGCACATTTTGGCAAACCGTTTTCTATTTTATTTTTAGTTTTTTTTTTACTATTTTAAATGGCTAATGTGAACTAATGATGGTAAACATCTAATATAATATAAACATTTATGTTTTTTTCAGGCGTATAGTGAAGCAGGATTCAATGGAGAATCAGCTCCGGAGGGTGGATGCCACAAGGATTGACGCAGATGACATAATAAATAAAATCCTGCAGGGCCAGGATTTCAGCCATGGCGTCTTGGATTCCAGTGCAGAGGGTGTGTACAACTAATCCTGGTGTGGAAAGTTGCCCACCATCTTGACAAGGGGAGGGGATCAAATTACTTGCAATACAAGTGTTGCAATACAATCCTGCAATGTCTCAAAGCACTGCAGACAAAGTCTGCTCAGCATTTATTTTTAAATGTTCTCCAAAAGAAGCACCAGCTTGTTCGTAATAATGTCTAGCAGTTGTCTGGTTTTTATTTAAACGTTTTTCTGTGTGTTGCTGCAGAGGAGGGGCTCAGCTTGTTTGTTGGTCCTGGTGGAAGCACAGCGCTGGGAAGTCAGCACACGAGGTGGGTCTGATTAGGTAACCGTGGGTGCCACACACCAAGCCTGTACAGTAAACACAGATAGAAGTTATGGATCAGACATTTTTGAAAATTAAAGGTTCAATAACAGGTGAAAATTTGGTGTTTATGAAGGATTTCTGATCAACATTAATACATTATTTCAAAATGTTCACATAATTATAGTTTGTAGTTAAGAAAGCCATTTGTAACAAACCACAACTTTCTCTTTCAGGGTTGCAACAGGAGCTTTTGAGCAGGTGGTGATGAACCGATAGGCTTTAGGAAAAATGTGTCTGACACCAAAGACCCTAACTTGCTTAAGTGAATGGGGCCAAAAGAGTGAGCAGTGGATATGCCCCAAAAGTCTACTCCTTTTTAACTCAAGGAGATGTTTTTCTTTTGCGTAATACCTCCTCACATGACCCTCAGCATATGTTGATCGTGACACCCCCCTTCTGTTCAAAGAGTTGAATGCCACTTTAATGAGACGTGTTACAGACTCAGAGCTGATGTCCAAACTCCTTTTTTATTTGACATCAGCTAATCCATTAAGCCACTGGATGCGTGTGTTGCACTCAATGAAGTTTGTTTCTCATTTCTAAGTATTCAAATGTATCTTGAGTCTGTATTTTCACAGTGATATGGTTTTGTTTCACTGTATATTATAAGCTATGTTTTATGTTCTAAAGAAAACTTGTCTAGTTTGAATGTTTTGTTGTTTTACTCAAAGAAGTTGCTGGAAGTTTCAAACATAACTTAAAGATGTCTTGTTTTTTTTTCGTTAAATGCAGACTTTGTTTTTTTTTTTTAAATGCAGACTTTGTTTTTTTTTTTTAGAGCGGTTCGCCTTCTGACTGGGTAAAGAAAAAAGATTCAACAATATTAAATCCATCTTTACTCAGAAAATCAATATTAATTGATCAAATGAATATTTTCAGACCAAAAAAAAGCTTTTAATCTTTTTTTAGTACAAGAATTTATCATTTTATCAATGATAGTTCCCCTTTTGTTCAGTTTCTATTACTAGTTCCATAAAAAGTATTTTTTATTACCAAAAAAGAAAAAATATATGTATTATTCTTTTAACACTGTAAGTCAAATTGAATTGAATCAAAACCCATTGAATTTTGTTAGTGATTCTTGGCCATTGTCCTTCCATAACTCAGAAATGTATGAGCCAAAAATAGACATTTAATAAATGTTTCTATCCAATTTGAAAAATTACGCAGTGAAGGATTTTAAACACTTTTATGAAGCTCATTCCAAATATATCTTCTGTTCTCTTGTTGTTATCGTTGGGTTTTGCACCATAAACATGTGCCTCTTGCTGCTGAAGTATTTTTCTGGTTTGTGTGTGTGTCGAAATGCACGTGGATGTGTTTCTAAACTGGAAAGCATTGTTTCATTTTACATCTGATTGTCTTAAGAAAATATGTAACACAAAAGAAGTAAATAATGGCTATTTCCTTTTATATAAAACAGACTTTTTGCTAGATATTGCACTTTTATTATTGAGTAGGACTGGGTTATATTTGTCCAAACTAAAAGGGTAATAACATTAAACATATCTAAAAACTTATTGGCTGGCACAAATATGGATTTTTACTGTTTCAAGCAAGCTTCTGAAGTGTGAATGTGTGTGTGTGTGTGTGAATGTGTGTGTGTGTGTGTGTGTTTTTATTAAACTAAAAAAAAAAGTAACTGGTCCCATCTTTTCTGAGGATCATCGTTATATTGCATAAAACGGTTTCTTCTATAAAGGCTTTCCTGTCATCCCTGTCTTATTGAAACGGTTACAAGAAGGTTTGTGTGTTTTCTAAATCCAGACTTTGAGAGATGCTTCCCTGATCTAAGTGGTCAGCAGCAGTAGGTTTGACAGGAATATCAGGGGGAAAAAAAGCAGCACTACAGCCTACACAGACAGGATTTATGCAGTGAATCTTATTTAAAAAAAACATTCAAACTCAGGTTGTATTAAGGCTACTTTGGCTTTCATTTGTTTATACATTAATTTTGATAGAGAAAAAAATACAAAATGATAATTGAAAAATATTTAACAATTTTTAAAGAGTCCATGCTTCCATAAATCCCTCTTAGAATTAATTAGCGGATGTGCAGAGACAGACAGCCTTAGTAAATGTTTAGTTTTCAAAATATCCAAGGACTACTGTAAATACATTATTCTTTCCTAAGACTATTTCCCGAGAATAATGAGGTGTTGTAAAAAGTCAATTAATTTAATCAAATACATCAGTAATGTCAGTACTGTATAATGTTGGTAAAGTTTGCCAAGTTGGACCTAAACTGATTTGTAGTTAACAATGAAAAAAAATTTAAAAAGTGTATTGTACCTACGTTTCTTTAGGCAGATCACTTTATATTATAATTTTAAAGAAAACTTATTTATCTAATTTCTGACACAGAATTTGTAATATAAACAAAACTCACAAACTTTCAACAATTACATATATATATATATATATATAAAGTGTTCTTTATGTGGAATCCTTTGGAATCGTAAAATTGATTTTTTTTTTCTTAAAATATTTGATTTTTTGTTGTTTTTCTAAAATTCACACAGAAACTATTTAGATTGAAATGTAAAATATACTGATATAAATCGATGAATGCATCGGAAGTAAATTCCCTGGTGATTTCGCAGCCCGCGCGCGCCCTCTTCGTCTGAATGGGCGGGGACAGGTTTAACCGGAAAACAGACTTCGTCACTACACCACTTCAACCTCGCACTAGCACTGTAGCTAAAACGGCGGCGGGAAGTTATTGTCAACAATTTAACCAAAATTACATAGAAATTTATCGAACGGAATCTATCAAGAGCGTTTTTTAGCTACATTTTATTGATGGATCTGTAGTCGGGAGTTGAGTGACAGTAACCTGAGCTTCGCTGCGTGGATTTCAGCTAACATGGCTAACGTCGGAAACCAACTACCAACACAGGCCGTTAGCAAGCCTCCATCGGGGAAACATGGAAACGTACTGCCCCTATGGGGTAACGAAAAAACTATGAACCTCAACCCAATGATTCTCACTAATGTCCTATCGTCGCCGTATTTCAAAGTTCAGCTTTATGAACTAAAAACCTACCATGAAGTTGTGGATGAAATCTATTTCAAGGTAAAGACAGCCTTTTCACAATGCTAATCCGCATGCTAGTTAGATAACCGCGTTCAGTCAACCTCTTCAGCGCGGTACTAAGCATACTCACCGCTTTCTTTACCTTTTATATGCAGAGAAGTACGAGATGTAGCTTTAGGTTGAAGGGAAATCGCTTATTTTACCCAATTACACCGATATTTGTTTGATGCTAACAGACTCATTATCGTTAGTGAAGCGAAGGCAACTGCACTTTCAGGCTGAGCAACAAAAGGTTGCATTACTCACCCACGATGCAATATTAACTCAGAATAGTCATGAATTGTTGTAATTGTGATTTGACAATAATAATCGTTTCATAATGTTTTGTCTGCCGTTTCTTATAAAGCACCCGTAAAAATGTTGAAATCTGTAGTTTATTTGGTTGTTTTGGATCCACAGGTGACTCATATTGAGCCCTGGGAGAAAGGCAGCAGAAAGACCGCAGGTCAGACTGGAATGTGCGGAGGGGTAAGTGAGAAGTACGTTCTTTTTATATTCCCCCCCTCATTTCCCCAACCTGACATTTCCTGATATAAGGGGTGTTCAGTGAAGCCTATTCACGACACTTGGTATGATTTCAGTTAGATTTTTATTTGAGTGTGTGAAGGCATTGCAGATTAGCCGTACTGAAATTGCAGAGTAAAATGCATTGCTTTGATTTTGTTGTGTTTTTGGTAGGTGCGCGGTGTTGGGACTGGAGGAATTGTCTCTACTGCTTTCTGTCTGCTGTACAAACTGTTTACTCTAAAGCTGACTCGAAAACAGCTGATGGGGTTAATCACTCACACCGACTCTCCATACATTAGAGCACTTGGATTCATGTACATAAGGTACGGGACTAACAGTCGATTTCCACATTCCAAGGTTTCTCTTTTAGTGTGTTAAAAATATATGCCATGACACATTATTATTCTGCATTTGTCTAGACATCTTCCAAGGAACCTAGCTGCACAAAAGTTTGTTAAACATAAAATTTTTCTACCTTTAGTGACATTCTGGTGAAAATAGTCATTTCTAAATTAGACCAAGGGCTGGGCAAAATAGAATTTTTTATACCACGATTTAGTTTTTGTTCCCCTCATACCAGGCGATATCGATGTATATTATGATATCATAGAAAAATGTTGAACCATCAGCAGGTTGTTTAGATTTAAATATTTATTTCCTATCATAGATTTAAACATAACAGATGAACTGAAGGAACATGACGCAACTTTTTCTTTTTACTAAGAAAAGGCATAAATACTACAAACTAAACATGAAATTAAAGCAAAAGCTTTCAAGTTTCAAAATGAAGAGAGCATTGAACTCCTTGATCAGTTCCATTAAAAAAAAAAAACAAGACATTAATTCTACAGATAAATTCTAATGTTTTCAAGTTTTACAGAAGAAACATAAAATTGACAAACCTTTTTGTCAACATCTTTTGAATAAGCAAGGAACTAAAAGTAACTTCTCAGAATGTCTTCACATAGTTTAGACTGTTGCTCTTGTGCAGGTCGTACTTTTGTTGTTTTTGCTCGAAAATTATTGTTTATGTCACTCTGAGATTGAGCGTAAACCAACAATTTATAATCATCATGGTATCAGGCCAGTGCGGTATGCATACCACAAAAGTAGGCATAAGTGGTCTCCAGTTGCACACATGCTAAACTGTCTTTTTAATCTAGTTAGTTTTCCTTTTTCCCCTCTCTTTTTACTGATCTGAAAAATGATCCGAACCGTGACTCTAAAACCTTTACAAGATCCAAACTGTCGGTTTTGTGATCTGCTACACCTCTAATGTCGGTTATTTGGAGATACTTTGGTTTCGGGACAGGCGACCTTCTCCAAACACAGGTACTGTGCAAAACATCCAAAAAACCGTCAATCATTTAAATAAACCGGTCACAGTTAAATGAAAATGTGTTCGTATTTGTGTTTTGCTATTTGTGCATTAAGTCACATCATCACAGTTTTAAACGCAGATATTGCATATTGAAGATTTTTCTCATATCGTGCTGGCCTAGAACATGCTTTCTGCAAGTTACTCTGTTTTTTTCTTTTCTTTTCTTATTTGTCAGCTTTTAAATAACTAAAATATCTCCACACATGGGCCAAAAGTTAACCAAGTTGGTCGGCAGATTAAAAGAAATCAACCAGCCAAACGCATTTTTTTACTGGCCAAATTATAACACTATTTTACACAGAAATACCCATGACGTTTGAACTTTTTTTTTTTAAGAAAATGAAATTGCATAACAGTAATTCATAAATGGTATAAGCACGTCTTTATTGTCATCTAAGTGTAAGCTCAAATTCAAGCATGCTGAGAAAACAAAGACAGATTCAATAGAGATTTTATAATTTTGATAATCGCATTTTATATTAAATCATCACAAAAATAGCCTGAAAAAAAAGTTTTGAGTTATTATTATTATAAATCATTGACATGAAAGTTGCAGCTCTCTCACGAGGGAAGCAATATCTGACAGGTCACAGTTTTTAGTTTAACAGCGACTTGGTAACGCTACACAGACTCTGCTAAAACACAGTGGATTCAATTCTTTTATTATTTAGAAAATACTGTTTTTATGAATGTCATATAAATTAATCTGCTGTATTAATCCGCCACTTCTCAATGTCCGGTCCGTTATAATTACTGTCCGGCTTTAAACCAGTCCATGATTAAATTATAGATGACACGGAATAGCTTGTTAGCGTCATTAGCATTAGGGTCCAACAACAGCGCTGTCTCTAAATCAACACTTATTATTCTTTGCTGCTGCTGTAACCGAAGCAGCTTAATCCTTCAGTTCTGACTGGATCCTGTTAAAAATTGCAGCATGTTCTGCTGGTTCATCAGCCAAAGCTAAACCTACACATGTGAAGTGACCGCAGGGGTGGGGGGTGTCTCGCATGTGTTTTACCTCACGTGGAGACGGTAGAGGAGGAGAGGACAAAAGAAATTCATCAACAGAAGAGCTAATAAACATGACTACGTTTACGCAGACGTTTACTCGCCATGTGGTTGGCTAACCCTCAAACTTTTACTCACCATAGAGGG
Organism: Oryzias celebensis; assembly: GCA_014656515.1. Lineage (NCBI taxonomy): Eukaryota > Metazoa > Chordata > Actinopteri > Beloniformes > Adrianichthyidae > Oryzias > Oryzias celebensis. The sequence goes on from BNCR01000001.1 coordinate 74,733,748, forward strand.
AAAAGTGCTCGCAACTGGCAAGTGTCAATTTTGGGCCCTTTAAAATTATAGTTTATCGCGCTAAACTCATTTTACTATTGAAAAAATAAAATGCCACGAAATTTCTTTTTGTCGTTTATGGACATAAACTTTGCAAAATGTTACAAAAACATTTATCTGTGATAGTTATAAATTAGAGCACAAACATGTGTTAAAAATGCTAAAATAAACTTAAAATACACTGACTTTTAGGTATTCTACAAATAGGTGCACCTCCCTGAAGCTAACATGTTCACCTGTTTGCTGTTGCTTTCAGATACACTCAACCACCAACAGATTTATTAGATTGGTACGATGGCTTCCTGGATGATGAGGAGGTATGTCATCGCGGGTAATAATTTCATATTTTTTTCCCCTCCTTTTATTCATTAACTGCTAATTCAAACGCAGCACCTCAAATACAATCCCCTTGCTCCCCCTTGTGATGCTCATAGCTGATTTTTCACCTTTGCTTTCATTTGGCTTAATTGTTCCCCAGTTTTTTGTCCTCTGAGCCTGAGTAGTTAGGTAACTTGTCACTGCTCCATGCCGATTTTTCTCAGGGTAAGTACCATATATGATGCCGAATGAATCTCACAGTCAATGTTATAAGGCATGCCCTCTGTTTTGTTTTGTTTTTTTAAAACAAAATTTTCTCAGGACTTGTTGCACAAAACGAAATTTTGTATGATGGCAAATTTAAATATTTAAAGTTTATCAAGAATGCTAAAAAAAATTGGATGCATCCATACTATGAGAGTCTAATCTGGTCTCAGGCTGTGCAACCAGGCCTCATATGATGTTCTCTTGTACTTTGAAATTCTGAAATCTTGCCAAACTGGTTAATTCCCCTGTTTTTTTCTTTAGATGCCCATTGTGCAGCAGGTGAATTGGATATTGTATCTCAGCACTGTTGGTTTGCGTGAGTGCAAAGTAGCTGTTCTCTACCATATCAATTTGATATCTCTTCATTTGGGAGGGCACTTACCCACATAGTCCAATCTGTGCTTTACACTGTGGGCAACCTTATGCTTCTTCTGTCAAACTCAACGTGGTTTTAAAAAGTACAGAAAGAAGACAATTCTTCTCTTGTATCTCTAATGCATTGATGCACTCTCACTTTCCCTAAATTCTGGTTTTGAAAGGAAAAGTGAGCTAAACTTGTTTAAGGCAGATGATGTGAAGAAGGGGGATGTGGTTTGCTTCAGCTGCTCAAACTCAGTAAGTTAGAGAGATTAGATAAAGCAAACAATTTGGGACATTTTTACTTTGTTTATTTTGGCAGATATTAAGCTCAAATTATTTTGTTGATATGAAAGATTAAGCAAGATGAACAGAGGTGAAGGTTCAGTACGTGGTCATCACAAAACATTTTTGATGTGAAGCAAAAATAAACTCTTACATTTACTTCTGTCTCATCTCGGACTGAGTTTATTTCTCTCCATTTCTTCTCATCTCTGTAGGATCTGGACGTAAAAGCTGGAGGAGGCTGTGTGATGACCATTGGAGAGATGCTGCGCTCCTTTCTGACAAAACTGGAGTGGTTTTCCACTCTGTTTCCACGGATCCCTGTGCCTGTGCAGAAAATGATTGACCAAAACCTTAAGGCAAGGCCCCGTAAGGTGGCTCAAAAAGACCCACAGGAAGAGGAGACGCTCGCTGAGACAGGGAGGCAAGGAGAGAGGCGCCACTCCAGGTATATCTAGAATTGAACCGCTAAACTGAATAGAATTGAAGTGATTGACATCGTGCATGAGAAGAAACAAAATCCGCGTTTTAATACAGTATCATATATGTGGCACAAGTTTTTAATACCCATCCGTAGTTCTGATGTTCAAATGTACGTTTTTTGCTAAGAATATGTATGAAATAAAATGGTAACTAGTAGTTGCTGATTGCAAAGTATTGTGGCTTCTTTGTGTCATTTTGACTTTGTTTGAAGAGCCGTTTGTCTTTGGCAGGACACCCAGGCGGACACCAAGCCCCAGAAGATCACCGAAACGGTCAAGGAGCAGGAGTCATCACCGTGAGAGAGATCGCCACGGCCCCAGCTACGATCGCGAGCTGGAGAGAGAACGGGACCGCCAGAGGAAGGAGAGGGAGGGCAAAGACCGAGACAGAGGAGACCGAGAACGGAGACGATCTCGTAGCGCAGACAGAAACCAAGACAGGAGAGAGCGTAAAAGAAGTCACAGCAGCAGTAGAGACCGAAGGAGCGAACGCAGGGATAAAGACAGGGATGGAGGAGAAGACAGGAACAGGAAAAAGGAGCGGGATCACCATAAGGACCGGGGGACTGACAGGGACAGGTCCAGGGATAGGAAGATCAGGGGGGAGGCTGATGAGCGAAGGCATAAAGACGACAGGGACAGACACAGGGAGGAGAAGAAGACTAAACGATCGAGCCGCAGTCGAAGCAGAGACAGGAAACACAAAGAGGACAAAAGCAGAAAACGGGAGCGCAGCCACAGCAGGGAGAAGGACCGAGAGCGAGACGGGGAGGCGCGTTCACACAAACGTAGCCGTAGCAAAGAGAGGAGCCATAATCAGCGAGAGTCCAGTAACGACCACGCTAAACACAGCGATCGCAGAAGGAGCCAGAGCACAGAGTAAAAGTGGCTCTCCAGCAATACGACGTCCGTGTTTTTCCCTTTATTCTATCCCGCTGTCTGGTCAGTCATGTCTGCTGAAGAGCAGAAGCATTAGAGCATCGGAAACCAGAGATTGTCGTCTTCTGCAAGTGTACGTGTTTTTTTCTGCGGTTTCCTCCTCCAGAGCATTGTTAGTCCTCACTCGAAATCTGTAAAGCGGCAAAAAGCATTTTAATTTTCTAGGGTTGTTTTTGATCAAAAGAAGACCTGGGCTTGTAAATAACAGTTGGAGATGGTCTGCACACAGTCAACACAGAGTTGGGCTCAATGTCTTGACTCTTCAACGTAAGCATTTACATTTTGCTTGACTTGTGTATACAAAAATGTTTGTTTTTTGCTGCATAAAAGCAATACCCACTTTTTTAAAGATTTAAAATATGTTGGAGGGCAGTAGGTGAATGAATTTTAGTTCTGGTTTAAGGATTGGGCCAAAAATGGTGTGCAGACAGTCGGAGAATGTTTAGGCCTTCTGAAGGGAAGTCTGGAAAGTCGTTTTTACCACACAGTGATCCCTGCTTGTGTTGTGAATGAGTTGCTCTGTTGCATTTTTGTTTTCTAATAAACACTTTTATAAGTGACACTTAAGTGTTCTGACTTTGAATGGAAATGTAGTTTTAGCTCATTGTAAAACATTTTTAAATGCATGAAATTTGTTTTAGCGTGTTTTATTACAATGTAAAATAAAAAAAACTTCATATCAAAGATAATTACACTCTAATTTACAGTAACTACAAGTCAGAAATAAATGTAGTGAACTTCTCCAAAAAAATGACAAAATATTGCTATGAATATTTTAACAAAAGGATTAGAAATAAAGACCCACTGTGTTGTTTTAAAGTCGTTCCTAATGGTCTTTTAATTATGATTTTGCTATTTTTAGCTCAGCATATTTTCTGTCCCACATTCGCTGCATTTTTGTGTCGACTCAGATTCACTATTGATTTGAAAAGATACTTGAAAATGCAAAGTTGAATTGAATTATCTTGATATCTCATCCATCATGAGAGAAATACAGTTAGTTCAGCTACAAGAACATTTTAAAAATACCAAAAACACAATTTTCATCAGAGTGGGTCTTTAAGTTAAGATCAAACAGCCCTAAATCACAAAATCAAACCTCTAAATATTTGCAGAAATTTTTAATTAAACTTGTATGATCTTTACATACTATAAAGATAGACTAACATTACATTTATTCAGAATATTTCAGTTTTGTTCACAAAAGCCTTTCATTTATTGCAGAACTTGAATTGTTTGTGCGCACACGGGCTCTGAGGGCGGTCCTTCTGCAGAGGCGTAAACGGCCATCACAGAGAAGCAGTATGCGGAGTTGGGACTCAGATCTGTGACATTTATTGATTCCCCGTACACAGTCAGTTTCTGACTATCGGAGCTGCCTTGTTGGATGATCAGCAGGCTGTAATGGGAAGCCTTCTCCACTGGAGACCACTGGAGCCGAAAGCCTGTTGGAATGACCTGTGTGACCTCCAGTAGTGGAGCGGAGGCGCTTCCTGATGCAGGGAAAATGAGTGGAGTTATAGGCAAAAGCTAATGTGTGTTATAAACAATCAAACAACTAAAAGACAAGTATTTTACAAACTTACCATCTTTTGACAACTGTGCCTCGAGGTCTCTCCGCCTGCGTTGTAATACCACTAAAGAAGAAATGCTCGTCTTAGCTGGTATAAAAGTTTTAAAAAGTCTACCTAAAACCAAAAACTTCATTTCCTACCATTGGGGACGTTTGCTGTTTGGCTTTCTCCTGCTGCATTGCTTGCAGTGATCACCAGATTATTGGAGAAGAGACTGATCAAAGAGCAGGACAGCGTGGTAGTGTTGCAAAGCTGGACCCTTGGCTTTACACTGTCGTCATAAACGGTGTACGTGGTGGCAAACACTGACATGTTCCACGACACCGTGGCCAATGAGCTGTTACCTCTGAACACTATTCCTGACGGTGGACAGGGGACTGAGGAACAGACAGACATTAAAATGAGTTTGCAAACAACTACTTTTGAGTACGAAATGCAATCATACAGGGGCAGAATCCAACACTCTTATGTGCGGGTCCCAAGTCAGGGTAAATGCACCTTTAATGTTGGAACTTTGATAGAAAAAACTAGAAAGTTGGCCATGTATTTACTGAAAAATATATTACTTCCACAAATGGAATATATTGTCATTAAATTGTTGCTCATTATATTGAGAAATTGAGAATCTGGAAAGTCTTGACCTTCGTAAGTATATAATCTACCTGTTGTTCCATTAAGGGGAGCAGATTTATCACTCGTTCCTGCAGCGTTCCTGCTTTGTAGCCTGGCAGTGTAGGATGAACTGCAGGGGAGAGGAATCTCAAAGAAATCTGTGCTCGTCCAGTAGGACGAGAGTTCAAATAGGTTCGACGTGTCGTCTCCTTGCAGACTTCCTGTCAAAGTCAGCAGATACTTAACGTTTCCACAGGTGACGTGCGTCCAGCTGAAGTGCAACAACTGCACTTCCATCTCCATTGGCAGCAGTTGCACCTTGATCCCATCGGGAGGACAGGGAGCTGAAAGACAAATTGGGAGAGTAGGATTAATTTTAAGGAGAAACTTTTGAAAGTTTTCTGAATAAATGATTGTCTACCTCCTCCAAACTGCACCAAGTCACTGTAGGAGCTGTTGCATGTCCCATCAGAAGCTTGGACAGAGAAATTGTATGATACCCCGCACTCAAGATTATCAATGGTGCATGTTGGGTTTGTGTTGTGACAATGAATCTTGTCTCCACTTCCAGCCTGTGCGGAGCCATAATAGTCCGGTGAATTTTTACTGGGCATCCATGTTAGCCATGCAGAGCGACTACTACAGTTGTAAGAAACTGCAACGTTACTTGGCTGGCAAGGACCTGAACAGAAAGGAAAATGAGACGATATAAATTGAAACAAGGCTATTGCTCTCAGTGTGATTTGATTGGTGCTGGTATGATAAATACCTGTATTCAGGGTTGCATTTTGACTGGCTTTACTGGAGCAGTTCTCGTGACTTGCAGTCACAGAAACTGTGTACTGCTCATCACAGTGGAGATCTGTGAGGCTGCAGCTGGAGGAAGAGGTGTTGCAAATATGTTTGTGACCATCTGCGGCCGTGGCTACCACTTGGTAGGATTCAGCCACAGGAGACTGAGCCCAGGATATCACAGCACTGTGAGTCTCACAGGAAGCATTTACTGATACGTTTGTGGGAGGACAGGGCTCTGAAAAACAACGATTTAAAAGAAAGTCTTTAAAGTTTGACAACGGCATTAGTATTTTACCGAATATAGCCTGCAGTTCATTAGACTAGACTCTGATTTAAAATATTGTCAAATCTTATAAGACTTCTTCCAAAATGAAAGATTTTTCCCACTACTTTTTCACCAATCATAACTAAAATAATTTGAGCTTTGATTGGTTTGGCTTGGTTGGTATTAAGACCAGACAGCAGTGGATGCAGTTTATTTTTGGGGGAACTGGAACCCAGATGTAAAGCAGTTCTCTGTCCATCTTTGTTTAGGAAATGACTTTATGAGCAAAACTTATTAGAAACTGTGATTTTCCATAACCTTACGTCCTAATAATGTCTGGATGGCTCAGTTGGTTGAGTGTAGGACTGGCACGCAGGAAACCTGCTCGTTTCCCAGGGCATGCAACGTGTTCTGCTACTTTTTGCCCTTAGGTTAGTTTACTAGTCTTTGTGCTGTTACAAATTCACACTTTTGGAACAGTGATTTTTTTAAAAAATGATTAATTATTATTTTCAGATAACATGTCAGCTTAAGATTTACTAGAATGTTTTAAAACTATTTTGAGTCATTTTAAAATAAAACGTACCCATGCTAATTCTGTAGGGAGGACTTCTCAGACTGCTGCAGCGGTCTGAAGATGCTGCAACTATGATGGTATATTGAAGGTCACACTTTGCCTCAGACAGGTAGCAGCTGCTGTTTGTGCCATTGCAGGTCAGAAAGGTGTGGTCACTGGCTTCAGCTGTGGCGATATACACAGAAGTTCTTCCGCTTCTTTTTAGATCCCACATCACCAGGATGGAGGAGTTGTGGCACTGAGCAAAAGCAGTGATTGCAGAGAGCGAACAGGGGGCTGAGGGAGCATAGATTACATGAGCTTCACTCGGCTGCACGAACACATATTTCAAAACTAAACTATACATCGTAAATACCTGTTTCCAAACTGAGAGGCGCACTTGGTTGACTGTCACACCTGCTGTTTGTAGCAGTGACTGTGAAGTTGAAAGATACACCACAGGCTAGGTCCTTCACTTCACATTTAGTGTCTGTGATGGAAGTGCAGTTGGTCGTGGAGATGTCCGAACCTACAGCTGACACTGTGTAGTTGCTTGCTCCGAGAGCAGCGTCCCACAATATCCAGGCTGAGTTTGATACACAGTCAATGGCGCCATTTACTATTTTAGGCTGGCAGGGAGCTGAGAAATGAGCATCAGAGTTGCTGGTTAGACAGAGGGATTTCTGCAAAGGACAATGTATTTATAAAGAAGCAGGCTCAGACCTGTCTGGATGCTTGAGCTTTGATAGGGCTGGCTGAGACAGCTGCCTCTCACAGAGATGACTTGGATGGTAAATGTTTCTCCACATGTTGCATTGCTGATGTAGCATGCAGTTGTTGTGGTGTTGCATAATTCAATGGTTCCATTCACAGAAGTTAATGAAACTAAAAAGTGGTCTGCATCTCTGACGGCATCCCAAGAAACTGTCATATTGTTTGACAAACATGTCATGTGGGCACTCACATTCCCAGGTGGACAGGGGCCTGAAAACATAAAAAATATGGAATTAATCAACTGTAAGGAGCGTTGCTAAGCTGTCAGGTGGAGTAGCATCTCTCACCTGAGCTGAACTCCACAGGACTACTGGGAACACTCGAGCAGTTATCATCCAGGGCGACAACCTCAACCATGTAGAGGCTGCCACACGCAGGGCTGAGGCGACAGCTGAGACCAGACGTCTGACAGCTGTCATTGCCGTGACTGCTGATGGCGATCACTGAGTACTGCACAGCACCACGACTGGCAGACCAGGACACCACAGCAGAATTATTGGTGCAGTCCATATGCACAGAGACATTAGTGGGACTACAAGGCACTGAAAAAAGTGTAGAAATATACGAACGTAAGAATAAAAATCATACTAACTTGGCTTCAAAGTTCCATTTCAGAAGTTTTATAACCATTCTTTTCATATCGATGCCTGTTTTTATGAGACCCCCGTCTCATTAGCGTTATCCAAGCTTTTCTTAAAAACCATTGTATATAACTTAGTTTTCTGCCCTGTAGTTCATCATCATTCCACTAGAGGCAGTAGGAGAGCTTTTCCTGGTCATTTCAAAATGGCTGCTTCCATGAAATCTCAAAAACACTTTTGGCGGAATAAAAAGTTTAGCTAATTTTCTAAACTTTAGGGTGAGAATAATTCATGCCTTTTTTTTTTCCTGTCTATCGATTCATTTTTGAAATGACTACTTGTATTGAAAGAATACAACATTTGTTGATATTTAATGCTCTTTAATACAGTTACACCATGATAAAAAATTTCAGACAATAAAATGTTTTTTTACTGAACATATATTTACATCTAAAGCTAACATTGTTGGGAGCCAAAACTCAAACTTAAATCCAATAAAGATTATTTTTCTGTCAGTGCTTTGATGGAGTGGGCTTTAAAGGGTTAAACAGCGCGTTTGCTCACCTGACTGCACATTTGTGGTTTGGCCGGAAGTGACATTACACTGCTCGTTGGAAGCCGTGACAGACACCGAGTAGTTTTGTCCACACGTCACTGCGTGAACACTACATTCCCCTGTTGCGGTTGTGCACGCTTCTGAAATGCCGGTCTCTGTTTGCACGGTGGCGGTGTAATGCGCCGAGCCATTGCTTGGCTGCCATCTTACCGTGACAGAATTAGAGAGGCAAGCCTGCGACGCAGAGACTCCTGCAGGTGTGCATGGCCCTGGAAACGAAACACCCCGTTTGATTCAAACTTGGAAGAAAGTGTTGGTGGTTATAAATGTAATGTTTAAACAGCACATACAGGTCAGCACAGAGGTGTGCGCGTTGTAGTTCCCTGCACAATGTTGGCTGTGAGGCATGACTGTCAGGCTGTAGTTTTGTCCACATGTGAGCTCAGAGAAGAGGGCTGTGGTTGTGTTGGTGTGCAGACTAATTGATTTATCTCTTCCTTCAGCTGACACTGTGTACAAATGAGTCCCATTGGGGGAGTTCCAGCTCAAGGCAACAACTTTTGTTCCACAGTTCACGGTTGCAACCAAATTTTGCGGCGCACAGGGGTCTGCGGAGAAGCAAATTTGTTGAATGCGAAGTCTTTGCACACTAAGGGAGATCTCTCATAATTCCCCATCTTTCTGTACCTGTGTAAATGACGGAGCTGTTGCTAGGCAAGCTGCTGCAGTTGTCGGCCTTTGCTCTCACCACAACCGTGTACTCCTCTCCACAGTGCAGGTCAGTCCAGGTGCAGGAGGTGGTGTTGGTGAGACACAGGTGGGTGTGACTATCGAGACCAGTTGCAATGGCGACATAGGATTCAGCACCATCGCTTGGCCTCCAGCTGACAGAGCCCTGATTAAACTCACACTGCACCTGGGTTGTCACATTTGAGGGGATGCACGGTGCTGTGAGGAGATAGTGAGAAGACCAATGGTTAAACAAAAAACTTAAAGTCAATGGAATGTGACGAGAATGGGAAAAGAATATTTACCAGTTTTGAAGAAGGCGGGACTGCTGGGGATGCTGTCGCACACGCTGCCCTGCCCTTGAACAGTGACGTTGAACTCTTGTCCACATGGGAAAGTGGCAGACAGAAAGCTTTGTGTCGTGTTGTGGGTCCACACATACCCATGATTCCCCGTGGTTCTGACCACGTAATTCACAGTGCCGTCTGTATGATTCCAGGAGATCTGGACCTCATTGCTTTGGCACAGAACCTGAACAGAATCAATTACTGGCTGGCAAGGCCCTGGGAAGGAAAGAGATATCAACGTAAAAAAAGATTTTTCTAGGACTGTGTCCCTGCAGCATCAGGTTGAGTGATGGGAAGACCATAAATCACCTGATGTGAGAGAAATGATTGAGCTGTCCGAGCTGTTGTGCTGCTGCCCCAGAGCCTTGACCCAGACACTGTAGACAGCCCCACACGTTAATCCTGAAATGCTGCATGAGGTGGCGTTGGAGCTAACGCAGGAAGTTTGGTGTCCACTTTTATTCTTCAGATACGCAATGTAACCAAGAGCAAAGCCAGTCTGCTGCCAGGACACGGTAGCAGTGAGAGGTTCACATTTCAAACTGGCTTGGATGTTTGTAGGTGGGCACGGTTCTAAAAGGTAAAAAAAAGTTGGATCTGAGTTTTTTCAGATGGAAAACACAATCAGAGGATGTGAAACCAGTTTGGGACACACCTGTCATGAGTAGGTAGGGCTCTGAGGCGACTGTATTGTTGCAGGTGGGATCCTCCACCATCACTGTGATGTTGTAGCTCTGACTGCACTCCAGGCCCACCAGGGAGCAGTGGGAGTTGGTGGAGTTGCAGGTGACTGCTGGGTCTCGGTTGTTGACGGCAGCGACAGTGAATGATCCTCCATCTTTTGCTCCGGCCCACATCACCTGAGCAGTGCTCACATTATAGAGGACGGAGAGATTCACGGGTGCACAGGGCTCTGACGGAAAACAGGTCAAGTGGCGCTCATAATTTACTTATTAGTATGAAGAACCACAGCCTTGGTTGTTCAAAATACAAAAGTTTATCCATACCAGTGATGAGGTATCCTGTCATCGGAGTAGTTATGTTACACGTCTCTCCAAAAGCCTCCACAGTGAGGTTGTATTTCTCTCCACACTGCAGGGAGCTCAGCTGGCAGCTGGTGTGGTTGGTGGTGCAGCTTTTCATGTGGCCTGATGAAGCTGTTAACACAGCAACATAGCTTGAAGCGCCAGAGCTGGATTGCCAGGATGCTGTAGCTGTGTGTGCCGCACAGTCCATGTTGGCTTCAACATTGCCGAGCTGACAAGGAGCTGATGAATTTGAAGGAAACAACAGTTAGATAGAGGAATACCATAAGGCATTTACAAACATTGCTATACATGTCTAAGAAAAAATAAAAAAGTTTGTTCCAGAAACAAAAACAGTTACATTGAGAAAGCCCCAATTCAAATCCCTCTGGGTCCTTTCTGTGTGGAGCTTGCATCTTCTCCTGGTGCATGAGAGGGTTTTCTCTTAGTATTCTGGCTTCCTTCCACCATCTAAAAGCATGCTTAGAGGTTGATTGGTGTCTCTAAATTCCCCCCAGGTTTCCATGTGAGTGTGTTGCCCTGCAACAGACTGGTGACCTCTTTCCCTGCCTTCGCCCAACAGTAGCCAACCCCTTGACCCCAAAAGGGATTCAGTGGGTCCAGAAGATAGATGGATGGGTGGAAGGATTTTGACTGCTATATAAAATAATACCAATGTGAACTTTGATTTGTTCAGTACAAGTGAAAGTGTAACCAACTTTCTTTACACTTTACTTAAGACACTATGGCTGCTTGACTTTTGTTTTTCAATTTTCTGTTATTATTTTCTCAAAATTAGTCGCTGTTTTTCACTACTTTTGAGTTTTTGTTTTTTACCTGATGTAAGAGAGACGACAGAACTGTCCGAGCTGTTGTACTGCTGTCCCAGAGCCTTGACCCAGACATTGTAGACTTTTCCACACATCAGCCATGAAAGGCTGCAGGAAGTGGCGTTTGCGCTAAAGCAATAAGTGCGGTGTCCGTTGTTGTCGTCTGCATAGGCAACGTATCCCACAGAAAGGTGACTCTGCTGCCAAGACACGGTGGCAGTGAGATGTTCACAGTTCAAACTGGCTTGAACGTTTTGAGGCGGGCATGGCTCTAAATAGGAGAGAAACACACTTGTAAACATGAGGAGAGGCTTGTGAGTGCACATCCTTTCCTGATGTGGTGACAAACCTGTCAGGAGGTGTGTTGTTTCTGAGGGCAGACTGCTGCAGGCCTGATTTTGTGCCGAAACCGTCACGTTGTACATCCGACTGCACTGCAGGCCGGTCAGGAGGCAGCTGCTGTTACTGCTGCCACAGGTCACCGGAGCGCCCGAGTCCGTCACAGCCTGGACTGTGTAAGAGCTTGCGCCGGCTGCAGCGCTCCACATCACCCAGGCAGCGCTCATGTTGTAGCGAGTAGAAACATTCATGGGGATACATGGCTCTGGAGGCAGATGCAAGTCATCAGCTGTGGTCAGATACAACTCCTTCACGGCAGAAACAGAAGGTTCATTTACCTGTAGTGATGAATGAAGGAGCGCTGGCAGGACCAAGGCAACCACTGTTGATTGTCTCCACAACAACAGAGTAATTCTGCCCACAAACAAGGTCATGAAGGTTACAGGTGGAACCTACGCTGCTGCAGGAGGAGTTGTGTCCATCAGGAGAGGTTGCCTGGACATTGTAGGCTGCAATTACAGCTGTGGCCACAGTTTTCCAGCTGACCACAGCAGTGTGGGTCGAACAGTTCTGCTCAGCTGACAAATTGGTTGGAGGACACGGAGCTGAAATGGAAAGGAGAAATGAAAGGCACTTATTAAAGGATTTGCAGTCAGTTTAACGGTAATGCATTTTTCATTAAAGTTTGTAGTTTGTGCACCATTTTTTATTTTCACCTTCATTGTCTCCCTAAAATTCGTCCATGGCACGAAAACCCAACGTAAGCCCATTCAACCTACAAAATTATATGCAGTTGTGCAGGGATTTTTCCCCATCAAGTAAATTGTTTTTTTTTTTTAGATAGAAAGTATATATGAATTTTTTTTTAATGTTCATTTTTTGTAATTCACAGAGAATCGTGTGTAAAAATACATTTTATTTTCTGTTGGAAGTTGAGATTCCTCATGTTTTCAGTTCTTACGTGCTTCAAAAAAACATGTTTTGTTACTATTTCTGTAATGGGATTGCACACAACAAAGTATGTTTGTTAAAAGCATTACCTTGAAAATAAACCAAAAATAAAAGTCTTTACCGGTGTAGCTTGTGATGGGAGTGCTCACTTCACTCGTGCAAACGTCGCTGTGTCCCATCACAGTGAAGGAGTAGATCTGACCGCAGCTTAAATCCAGAAAGGAGCAGCTGCCGTTGGTGGATTCACAGGTGAAGTTCACGCCTGAGGCCGACGTGGCTTTCACAGTGTAGTTCTGCACTGTGGTGTTGTCGTGCCACTTCACTGTCATACTGTTGAAGCTGCAGTTCTGCTCAACAGAGGTGTTTATTGGTGCACATGGATCTGCAAATGCATTAGAAGACAATCGATCCACAACAGATCCACACATTACAGAAAGAAGGTGAAAGAGCTTCACTCACATGACTGAACCTTATAGTCAGAACCAGCAATAACTTGGCATTTGATTGAGGAGGAGGTGACGGCCACCTCATAGATCTTGCCACAGAGGAGATCGTGGATGGAGCAGGAGTTTGTTGTGGATTTGCAGGAGGCTCTGTGTCCGTCTGAGCTGATGGCCCAGGCGGTGTAGTCATCGAAGCCGTTAGTCTGAGTCCAGTTCACGTTAATTACGTGGGATTCACAATCTAACTTTGCCACAACGCCTTCCGGCAAACATGGAGCTGTAAAGCACAGCACAATTTATATAAAACAAACATCCTGGACTTTTAATGTTGTATTGAAAGGATATTATATATTGTGTCTAGCTCTCTTTTGTTGCAAGTGTGTCAAAATAGTTCTTTATTTAAATGAAAATACTTTTCTTGATGAAAATAATCTGCATTTTCAGCAAAAAAACCCTGAATGTTTGGTTAATTGTGACTTACCAGACTCAAAGAAAATCTCAGTGTTTTTGCTGGTGTCACAGCTGTCTGTTGAGGCTACCACAGTAGCATGGTACGAGTATCCACAGTGCAGTTTCACCGAGCAGGAGGTGGTGTTGGAGGAGCAGGATGTCATGTGGCCATCCGCTCCTTTCACCTCAACTGTGTATGAATGTGCTCCATTGCTCTCAGCCCAGGAGAAGTTGCCGTTGTTTGTCCCACAATCCACTTGTGCAGTTAAGTTTGAGGGCTGACAAGGAACTGAAGGGGAACAGCAGTACAGAAACCTCACATGTGCTGCTTTTTGTATTCTTTCCTGTATTTTTTTGCAGGTGGAAAAGATCTAAAATGATCCTACCTGTGCTTATTTCAATGGGTGGGCTGAAGCTGCTTTGGCAGTTTCCATCTTGAACTGCTAGGCTGAAAGCATATCTTTCCCCACACACCAGTTTAGATAGGGAAAGTGAAATGTTGGGGGTTGTGTATTCCACGGGTGTGCCCAGACCACCTATATTTTCCACCCTTATGACGTAGGAAGGTGCTGCCACTGAAGTCCACATTATGTCCACCGTGCTGGTGTTGCAGTTGACGCGGGCGGTTAGGTTGCCAGATGGACACAAAGCTGGGAGAGGACAAGGAATTGTAAGAATTCAGAAAGAAAGTTCCTGCTTTGACTTAACAGCGTTTGGTAGAAATACATCTAAAGACAGATCCAAACCCCCTTTTTTTTCCTGAGTGGGGCCAAATGGTTGGACTACAAACTGGATGTGCTGCCATATTTGCCTAACATCTGGTTATTTTTTTAACTTTTGTTCATGGAGCATTGACTGCATCTGTGAACTGGACTGAGTAACCCCTCGTCCTTGGCGCTCCAAACAGGAAGTGATAGCGGGCTCTAGGAAGCCAAAATTCCATAGACTTTTATAGAGAAATAAACTATGGAAGTTTGCACGTTTTAGCATTTAAAATGTCACTGATTTTGCTTTTACTTAAACTTTATGTTTAAATTTGTAAGAGTGAATAGTAACTTTTCATACTGAATTGTATATTTCAAAATGCCTTTGCATATTGCAAGCCTGAATTGAACATGTGCTTGCTAATCCTACTTTTTTTCATAGCATTTTTTTCAGTTGTGCAAGCTATTTAAGTTTTAAACTGGCCAATCCGATGCCTCAATGAAAGTACGTGGTCTCACGTCAAACGTTCAAAACATTTGAAACATTCCCAAGCCCGCTTTCGACTAGTAGGGGTGTGGCCTTCCAACAAACTCACTCCTGATTGGCGAGAGTGGTTGCCATGGAAATGTTAAAGCTACAGCTCATTCAATTTGAGCAAAATTGCAAAATAATTATTTGCAACAATTTTACACAGGATGGTTTTTGTATTCTGCGATGACCTCCAATCTTCTGTTTTTAATATTGTTTCATTGTCTAGTGACTTTTTTTTTACTGCATAAACCAAAGCATTTTAATGTCAAACTTTATCTGTATATAAATAATTTGCACAGTGCCAAATAAAAAAAGAATCTGGCTATAGTTTTCATATTAAAGAATGTCTACATCTCTGACTTGACTCCTTTCATCATCTTATGGCCTCACCTGCTATCAGCTGCACCCGGGCACTTGGTTCGCTCCAACAACTCCCATCCCCACTTACAACCGTGACAGAATATGCTTCTCCACAGTGAAGATCAGTGAAATTGCACGAGTTCGAATAGTTTGAGCTACAAGTGTGAGTATGTCCATCTGCTGCAGTTGCTGTCGCAGTGTACGTTTCAGCCCAAGCAACACTAGACCACGAGATGGCTCTGTGCTCGCAAGTAGGCAGCACAGTGATGTTACTCGGAGGACAAAAACCTAAATAGAAAACAAAAAAAAAGTTTCATATCTGACAACAAAGATAAGTTACTTCGAACACTAAGATGAACTTCAGTTTTTCTCCACCTGCTCTAAATTTGTGAGGTAGACTTTGGGATCCCGTGCACGTCTGAGTGTACGCTGTGACTTTAACGCTGTAGGTTTCCCCACATTGTAGGTCTGTCACTTCACAACTGCTGGTGTTGGTGTGACAGCTGTGGATGCTGCCTCCCAGGCCTGTTGCTGTCACATTGTACCACAAGGCTTTAGGACTCCCCACCCATGTTATCAGTGCTGAATGGTTGGAGCACAGAAATGTGGCGCTCACATTCTCTGGTGGGCAGGGGGCTGGAGAGGGAAACGAAACAAGAAAGCAATAAAAACAGATGCATTTGGAAATCAGGTATTACAAGCTGATGATCAAATCCTTTGTAAAAAAAATAGTTAAGTAAAGCTTCACAGAGGTAGGAATATATGTGTGCTTCTCCCTTCTCCATTTCAAGCATCAAATTAAACTGTTTTTGACAAACTATTTATTGGACTCAATGTGCCATGAACGATGTATGAGTATAAATGTCTACAGTATTTATGATTAAAAATAATTATAATGGCATCATTTCCATGAGTAAGTACACACACACGCACCCGTGGGTGACAGGGTGATAGGGGTGATATGGCACCAACCTATAACCACCAGGATCAATATGGGGTTTAATGTCTAGCTCAAAGACACATTGAAACATAGCAGTCAAAGCAGGAATCGAACCTGCAATCTTACAAATCCGATCAGAGGTGGACTGCCCTATCTGGACTGGACCACAGCTTGTAGGTTATTTTTCTATAGAGGTCATAATACACATTTACCTGTTTGAAGGGGTTCGCTGACACTGACACTGCTGTTGCACTCTGAGCCTTGAGTTTGTACAGTCAGATTCAAATCCAAGCCGCAGGGAAGACTTTGGAACACACAGCTGGCATTGGTAGTGAGGCAGCTGTCCTTGAATCCATCTCCAACTATCTGAGCGAGGATGGTGTGCGCTTCAGCAGGGTCGGACAGGCTAAAAACTGCTGTGTTGGTGCCACAGTTGTACTGTCTTGAAATGATAGCTGGAGGACACGGAGCTAAAAAAAATACAAAGAAAAGTACAGGATGATTACTTCTGTCTGCTTTGCTGGCATTATGCACTTCACAGTCGCACTCACTGGTGGTAATGTTGGTGCTTAGGCTGGGAGCACTGTTGCACTGGAGTCCTTGGGCTGTGACTGTGGCCATGTAGGTTTCACTACACGTGAGATTTGTCAGGGTGCATGAAGTTGTGGTGCTGCTGCAGGAAACCTTGTGCCCTTTAGTGGTTTTCGCAGTCACAATGTAACCTGTGGTGTCAGACACTGGAGCCCAGGTCAGTAGAGAGGAACTGTTGCCACAGATCAGAGTGCTGCTCTGGATGGCAGGAGCGCATGGAGCTGGAAGGGAGACAGCTAAATGAAAACGAGTGGTGATCCAACAGACGATTGTTTCTCTGCTTCCATCTTCTCATTACCTGTCTTGACGGTCAGTGACGGGGTTTGAGGTCCACTGAAGGTGTCAGAGGACACTTTGATGGAGACGTTGTAAGAATGTCCACACTGAAGGCCACTGAGAAGACAGCTGGAGTTGTTGGTATGGCAGGTGACTGGAGGGATGTTACCATCCATCGGCGCTGCGGTGACGCTGTAGTTGAGCTTCGAGAAAGAGGCGTTCCAGCTCACCAGGAGCTCATTGGTCTCACATTTCAGGTCTGTGGTGAAATTCCAAGAAGAGCACTGCACTGGCAGAGCAGAGCAACAGAAGAATGTGTTAAAAGAGCGGTTAAGTTTGGGTTTTTAGAGCGGCATTTATGGAAAACTTTCCTAAAAAAAAAACAAAACACAGAACTGAGAGGAAAATATCAGACAAATTACAGTTTTTTTACATTTTATTTATATATCCTCTGTGTGCAAATGTATACACTTGTTGAGAAGAAAAATCAAAAATAAAAAATGCAATTATTTTTATTTTAGCTTCTCTTATGCTGTGCAGTAAAATTCACCCAGAAATACTAAACATATTAAATTAACCAAAGCTTTACATTTCTTGTACATGCAAAAAAACAAATAAAAAAAATCCCATAAGAACTCGTGGTGTCATCAGAGTAACAGAAAAATACCAGACGTTTGTTCTTTGGTCCATTTTGTTTGTGGTATTTTCCACATACAGTTTCTTTTATGGATTAAAATCTAAATTTAGTGAAAACATTTGAAATAATTCTCTGGTTTTGTACCTTGATTTTGCTTGAAGGGGGTGCTGTAGTCACTAGCACATGTCCCATCACTGGCAGAGACCTGAATGTCATAATCCTGGCCACAGACCAGGTCACTGAGCGTGCAGTTGGAGGTGAAGCTGCTGCAGGTGGTGATGTGACCGTAGCTCGTGGCTTTTACATTGTAGCTGGCGGCGTTGGCACCAGGGCTCCAGGTTACCTGAGCAGCTCCGTTGATCAGGTGGCTCGTCACGTTGGCGGGAGGGCATGGCTCTAATGAGAGAGGACAGAAGCAGTCACTGGTTGTGCTGAGATTTTCATTTAGATAATACTGTATTTGAGGTTTTGCTTTAGTCTCTAAGCCGAGTCAATAGTTTGTAGTCATTTGTTACCTGTGTGAATGGAGACGGAGTTGCTCTGTTGACTGGAACAGTTGTTATTTGCTCCTGAAACATGAACATAGTACGTCTCCCCACACTGGAGCCCAGACAGACTGCATGAGGTTTGATTGGTGGTGCACTCGGACTTGTGACCTCCCTGGCTCACAGCCACAGCCGTGTATTGCTTGGCGATGCCAGTAGCGGCCCATGACACAGGAACCGGATCTGGGGCACAGGTGTGCACGGCTGAGACGTTGGTGGGAGGACATGGTGCTGAAGAAAAATGGAAATGGCGTGTGAGCTTGGAGATGAAACAACGCCCTCCAGCAGCATGAACTTCCTACTCGAAGGTGTTCTCACTTGTTTGCACTGTGACCTCTGAACTCGGCGGGCTTAAGCACGTCCCATTGAAGGAAGAAACGGTCACATTGTAGAGGCTTCCACACGTTAACCCTCCCACAGTACAGTGGGTGTCTGTGGAGTTGCAGTGCAGAGGCTGGTCTGTTGCTCCAGAGATGACGGCAGAGAATTTCTCTGCAGGAGATGAGTTGCTCCAGGTGATGGTCAGCTCTTCGGTGCTGCAGTTCACACTGACCATCACAGCCTCTGGAGCACAAGGAACTGAAAGATGAGAAAAACAATGAGAAATCTTGACATTTTCTTTGGGTTTAAATGATGAATAAGTTTTAACTTTAATGCAGAGTTCATTGAATTTGAAAAATATAAAAACACATTTTTTAAATACTTTTTTCCTGAATTTTATCTCAGAACTTTAAGAGGGAACATAAATTATTTCTACTTTTTGTTTTATTACATTTTTTCTTACTTTGGCTTTAAAATTTTCAAGTTAAAACTCATATTTTGTTTTTAATCTAACAATATAATCTAATTTTGTCTTAATCTCTTTTATTAACATAATCAAAGTTTTCTTGGAGTTTTATTCTGATGAAACTCAATGTTTCCACCAATAAAAACTGTATTTTGTTCTGTTTCTTCATTTCTATTTTGACTATTCTGACATTTGTCTCAGAGTTTTAACTTTAATCTTGAAATGTACTTTTTTATGCATTTCCGACTTTAGCTAAAACTTTTTTTATGGACTCTTTGACTCATAAGCCAAATTATTAACTTTTTCTAAAACTTTTTCTAAAACTAATGTTTCTTTGCTTATGCTCAGTTTATTGTCCCTAAACCAGCTTTCTGTGTTTTTATTTAGGAATTTTGTATTTTCATCAGAATTAGAAAACTGGATTTTAATTCCAGTGTTCTCATTTTTTTCTTTAACTTCCAGCTCCAAAATATAAACAAAAAATAAGAAAGTTAATTTCCTTTTCTTAGGAGCATCTCTAATACTAACTGTACTTGAATTACCTGAGTCCATGCTAACAGGTGTGGATGTGGATGAGCAGTTTCCATCAGTGTAGGTCACGGTGACGTTGAGTTTTTTTCCGCAGGGCAAAGAGCTGATGTTGCAGTTTAACTTGTCGCTGGTGCAGGTGAGCTTCGCCCCGCTCTCGTCTTCTATCATTGCCGTGTAATGGCCTGATGTTTTGCTGTTCTGCCAGTTCACCACAGCCTGATTGGCATCACAGTCTGTGAAAGCTTCCACATTGGCTGGAGCACAAAGCCCTGAGGAGCATTGAGTTTCTGTCTTAGGGTGTGTTTTGATGGGACTTTTAATCATTTTTTACATATTTTTCTACTTTGTGGCACACTAACTCACCTGTTGTAAATGCGACTGCCTGACTTTGTGTGCTGTTGCATAAGAAATTATTTCCACTGACGGTAGCTGTATAATTCTGGCCACATTTCAACCCTCTGATTGAACAGCTGGTTGCCAGTGAGAAGCACTCATGCGTGTTTCCATTTGCATCATGAGCAGTGGCATAATAGAAAATGGCTCCATTGCTCGCCAGCCAGTTGACTGTTGCAGAATCCGGGCTGCACGTTTCTGATACCTCGACATTGGTGGGGACACATGGATCTGCAGAGACGAGGGGAAACATCATGTGTCGGAATGACAGCAATAAAACCATTATTTCTTAATCTCAGAGGTCTTCATCCATACTAGTCTGAGCAGCTTGTCCCAACACACTGCCACTGGAGCAGTTGTCGTTGGAGGCAACAATCGACACGCTGAGAAACTCGCCACACGGCACGCCAGTAATGGCACAGCTATTGTTTGGGGAGGAGCAATTGTACAGTTCTCCGTTGTTCCCCATGGCTTCCACTCTGTAGAACAGAGCTCCCGGAGAAGGTTCCCAGGTTGTGATGAGCTTTCCAGAGTCACAGGCAGCTTCTGACCTGATGTTTGTTGGCTCACAGGGAGCTGGAAGATGAACAAAAACACATACTTTGTCTGAGATTGTGGCTGACTGGGACAACACAAAATCCCACTTAAGAGGATTTTTATGCTTCGAAATGAAGAAAAAGGAGCAAATTCTACTCACAGGACTGCATGACCTTCGGCTGGCTGTCTTGGCTGTTGCACTCAAAGCTCACTGCACGGACCCTGTATGTGTAATGCTGACCACAGCCAATGTTAGTGAAGAAACAAGCACTGTCGATGGTCCTGCATAGGGTCACTCTGCCTGTGCGGTCTGTAGCCGTCGCCTCGTAGTAGATGGTGTTGTTGGTGGGCTGCCAGCTGAAGGTGATCATGTCAGACAAGCACACGTGTGATGTTTGAAGGTTAGTCGGAGCGCAGGGCACTGGAGGGTGAGAGGAAGATTGGATGTCACCTCACAGCAGCAGAGGACATGCTCATATTTGGCTCAAAGGTAATAAAACGCATTTGCAGTTGTTTTTTGGTCTATGTGAGGCGCATTATTTCACCTGAACCTTTGGGGTGAGTGGTGATAGGGATACATGTCTCTTTTACATTTTCTTGAGATAATTCCCCTTCTCAATAGACCATACAACAGGCTTTCAGGCTGGTATTGGATGACAGGTTTCGTGACTAACCAGAGGGCGTATGGTACAGTTTAGAGCATAGGACACCATGGGAAGAACATAAAGATCTTTCATTAAAGGTTAACGCTGAGAATGTCATAAAGCAGATGCGTGAATGAAACAGCGAGATGTAAAATGAGACGGTCGGTGAATGTATGCACAAACAAGCGATGAAGAAGTAAACAAAAGGGCAAAGAGGACTGATGTTCTCCTTGAGGTGTGTGGAGCTCTCACCGGTCTCAAACATGGTCGAGGTGTTGGACGTGCTCTCACAGCCGCCAGAGATGGCCGTGACTCTGACCTGGTACCGCTCTCCACATGTGAGCATGCTGATCTGGCAGCTGGTGGAAGCTGATGTACAGTTCAGGGAGGCTCCTGTGCCGTCAACAGCTGTGGCCCTGTACAAGCTGGCCCCAGGCACCCCATCCCAAGAAACTGTGACAGACCCATTGGAGCAGGTGTAGGCTGCAGAGGTTGTAGTTACTGTGTCGATGGCTGAAAAGATAAGAATAGATGTCATATGACCTTAATACACGACTGATATGGCAATAAAATATTAGTAAAAAGAGCCCTCATTCTGTAAAAATCTTGAGTTAGTTATGATTCTTTTTTTTATAGTTTTGCTGCGTTTTTTAACTTTTCTTTTATTAGCTTACCTCATTTGATTGACATTTGTACTCAATTTTTGCATAAAATTATCAAATTTAGTATTCAACTGCATTTATCTAGTAGTGTTTTTATAGTTTTCTTTTCTCATTTTTGGCTTTGATGAACATTTTTAATTTTTAATTAAGCGAATTTAGACTTTATAAAGTTAGCAAAGTTTTAACCATTGTTAATTATAATAATTGCTTTTCTTTTTTAGCTTGAAAAGCAGCTGGATGGGTCAGTCAGCTAGGTGTAGGACTGGCACCTATAGGAAGCCTGAGCTCACCTCCCAGGGGCACAACGAGCCAAAGAAAAATATCTCTCTACCAAAACACCTGCAAGAATCCGGCTGTGGTGACATCCTGAAGGGATGTCTCAAAAGGTAAACAACAATAATTTCAACAATTATTTTGTAACAAATGTGTATTTTATTGTTTTTTTTTTTAACTTGACTCAGATTTCTGCTGTAAAATGACACCACTTCAGTGATAATTCAACTGACACATTTCAAAAGCTACTTGTTCTTGTGAACTGCTTATTCCTGTTGGATTCTGTTTTATTGTACAGATTATTCTTCCTTTCATAGAAAATAGTTGAAATAAAATGAAGGTTCGGGTCAGATACTCACAGGAGGTTATGTATGTTGCAATAGACGGCTCTCCAGGCACCAAGAAGATGTTGTATGATGATACCTCCACTGTGTACGTGGAGCAGGGCTTCAGACTGGTGAATTCTGTAGATGTGGACGAGGTGTTTTTGATGACCGGGCTGTTGGGGCTGTTGGTGTGTCTCACAGCCACTAGATACTGTAAGACTTTGTCCACGGGACTCCACTGAACTTGAACAGAGCTGGGTGTCTTGGTGGTCACCGTCAAACCTGTTGGCGGCTGCACCACTTTCAGCAGAAAATGTGAGCGTTAATTTTTCGCTTCTAAAACGATCCCGAAAGTGATCTGTGTAAAACAAAACTGCAACGTTTTTAGAGCACTTACACGTCACGATGGTCCGTATGCCACTTTTGGCACCTCTTCCTGCACTGTTTTCAGTGTAAAGATAACAGGCATAGCGGGTCGCAGAAGACAGACCAGACACTTGTCCACTTAAAGATGTGAAAGTCCAATTAAAGCTTTTCAAAGGGTCGCTGTTCAACTCCTCCAATACTAGGATATAACTGTCCGCTCCGGCCACTCCAGACCACTCAAACTGTAAAGATGAACTGTTTATCGCTTGAGCAAAAGTGATCTGAGACGTTCCAGGAACTGTGAGGATGTGAGACAAAACATTCCACATTACTGCTCAACTTTATCATTCAAAACATTGTGCAACTGATTTACTAAGAGCCCGTTTTCTCACCAGTTTTTGCCATCACAGTAACTGTGCACACAGGGTTATAAAGAATCTGATAAGCTTTCAGCGTAACCTCGTATGCAGTTCCAGGTCTTAGACCTTGCACCAGCCTCTCCGTGCTGGCGGCTGTCTGCATCAGCATCACAGGGGCAATAGTGGAGGAGTTCACAACCCTCAAATCTAGGACATAAACAGTCGCTCCGGTGTAGCTGCTCCATTTGACGTAGAGTGTGGATGCAGAAGGAGAGGTCACCGAATTTATTTGACATCCTGAGAAATGGAAAAAAAAAAAACGTACAAAATCTAAGAGTTTCTGATATAATCAGATATCAAAATAGATCAGAGGATTATTAGTGAAGATTAATAATGAATTGAGTAGTTTATTGTTCATTTAGTTAATGTGAAACAGTTTATCACTGAAAAGAGATACTCCCAGGGGTCCTGGAAAGTCTGTGGGGGATTTGGATATGAGTTTTCCATGGGGCTCCTTACACCACTTTTCATCACTAATATGAACAGAATTTTTCTGTTCATTCAAAACAAGTTTTAAATGTAACTTTATAGAAAAAAAGTTGCACATTAATGTTTTAAGTCCTTTTTGAACACAGAAAATATAAATATATGTTGAAATGAAATATATGTTTTCAATTTTTACTTGTTTGAAATAAGGAAAAATCATTTAGAAATTAAAAGCTGTTCAATTCAAAGTTAAACTCTAAAGATCTTAATTAATTTTAATAAAACAGGTAAAGAAATATGATCTTATTTAAAAAATGTTTTCAATAAATAATAGAAGTAATACAAAATGATTTTTTATGTTATTTACAAATTGTATCTGATAAATAAAATAAATAATATAAAATGATTATACTTTATTTCACAGAACATGAAAACATTAAGAATGAAATGTACACTTACCTGAAGCCACACCATTATATCTCTAAAAATGAAGGTAGATTCATCAGAAACAAAATTATTTGATCACAAACAAATATGTCAATAATAAAATTTATTTAAATACCTGTATAACAGAAAACAAAGCAACTGTCAAAAATAAAATCCACATCTTTTCCACAGTAAGTGTCAATCTTGAAGAAAGCTACAACCACTGACAGTTCTGGACTCCTCTGGGATCAGAACAACCTGAGCACTGTAGATTAAACATCATGATAACCAATCAGCAGGTCCCAAATGAGGACAGGTAGACATGCCTGTGGGCTCGCTGTCATCATGAGAAGGGAACTAAGGACAGCGTGGTGCTCTGTAGGTGGAAGTGGGAGCACAGCCACACCTGTTAGTTTCAGATGATCTTTTTGTTTCTTAAAAAATGTGTTAATATCATTTGTACCCATAAACATCACAAATATACTTGGAGAAAAATTAGTTAACATTTAGATTACTGACTAAATACACAACTTGAATTGTGTCCTTTAAAAAGCAAGAGTCCTCTTATGTAAGGAAACTTGATCTTTTTTGTGAAATATAAAGACACTTTGAGGTGAATATGGTCAAGTCACCTTGATACGTTCTTCCTGGACTGATGTAATGCTACTTGAAAATGCTTTGTTCTGAAGCATCATTAAACAGAATGACTTTTAGCGACACATGTCTCTGGTTGCTATTGTCATCCTGTTGTGTTACACATCCATAAGGAATCTCCCTTCATCCAAAAGAGACAAGGAAGATAGAAAGAAAAACCATTCACAATTAACTTTGTCTGCTTTAAATGCCTTACAGAGAAGAACCAATACATAAATAGAGGTAGTTGCAGTCTAACTATGATATTACCACCACCATGCTCTGTATGGTAAGGCTGTTTTTAATTGTTTAATTGTTGAATCATAACAAATATACATTCAGACACTGTTCCAGTCTTCACAAACCATTATATCACCACCACCATGCTTTATGTATGCATGAAGACTGCTGAGCCAAACTGCTGGGATTTCTCTTTAAAATTGATGCCAGATTTGTTTTACTGTATTTATTTACTTTTTACTTGTGCATCTGCCTAATCTAAATGCTGCTTGGATTGCCAATACCTGGACTCTACAGAACTTCTTCTTTAGCTTGGCAGCATCTCTTACACCCAACGACCACCACCGCTTTCATGGATTGATGGACCAAAAAATCCATCAAATGAGCCCAGAAGAAGCGATGAGAAAAACATGAAACCTGCAGCCTGAACCAGCGACGAATAAGACTTGAGATGTGAGATTCTGAGGAACTTAGTGGGTTGTAGAGCTGTGTGCTGGTTGAGTTCTGATGAGGAAGAGTGATGCTTCTGTGGTAACAGCAGGATGACCAGACAATGTTTCAACATGACAGCTCACTGGGGATCAATTGAGGTTTAGTTCAGTGAAGACAACACAAGGTGTTTGTTAGAGTTCATGATCTGAATTACTGTTCAATTCTTTTATTCACAACAGGAAAAAATATTTTCCAGAGAAGCATAAATACAGTTTGATAAAAGACAAAGTGCAGTCAAATAAAATGCTAAAAGATCACTTCTAAAAATGTCACTTTTTTCAACCCCTTCTTATTATTAAATGGGTTTGTTTTTAGTCTGTTAAGCAAATATAAGAAACCAAAAAAAAAAAGTAAACTGTGGGGAAAAAGTAGAAAAACTCCACATACGGTATGTTTGAAAGACTGGAACCACCAACAAACTGTTTAGATTTGGTGTAAGCTGCTCCGACACAAACAGGCATGCTGTCTTTACTCATCTGACTCTCACCATCTGAGAGTTTCCCCGAAATACATCTTCCTTTTTTCCCCTTGGCACTCAGACATATTTGAAATTTCTGCCAGTTTCCTTCTGGAATCTCAAGAGTGAATTGTAATGAATATGAACTGTTTTGGGAACTGGAATAAGAATTATTGAACAAAACGTAAACTTTGGTGAACATATAGTTTTAATTTGATTGCAGAAAGCAAACTATAGTTTTAAACACTATCATTGGAACTATAAAGTGATTTTTTTTCCCCCCGTTATAACTAACGGAACAACAGAAAAAGTTATTTGGAGTTTGTTTTCCTTCTAGGTGCTCCATTCTCCTCACTCTGTCTAAACATAATGTGTGATAAGAAAAAATATGTGTTCGGGTTGCTTCAATAAAATGAGTTTTTCTGCAGTTAGACACTCACGATGTGAACTATGGCTACTAGAAGGCTGGACTGCAAACTATTGATACTTGAATATATTGAACCAGTTTAAGTAATTTTAATTTCTCTTTGCTCTAAACCTTTCCAAGCTTTTGTCAGAATCCCCACAGTCAATGTTTTGTTTCATTTAGAGCTAGGATCTAGAAATAATAGGTAGACATAATAACATTTGCTCCATGCTCAAAAACTTGGTTTAAGACTGGAAAAAAAACTCAAATTGGACTGTAATTTTTGGTTCAGTTTTAAAAATGAGATCGTTAAAGTTCAATGTTAAATGTTGACAAGTTAGACTGACATTCATTGTCATAATTTTGGAACCAACAGTTTAGATATTATATTATTATTTTAGACATTTAGAGATGATAAGATTTATTGTTATGTAAAAATATTTGCTGCACGGACAGATAATTTTACTACTTTCTAGTGATTATCTCCTTAAGATTGGTGTTTCAGTCCCTTTTTATAGACTAACCTCTTTTTGTTGTGTGTCTGTTTTGCAGAATCAGTGTTTAATGCCAGCTCTGCTGGTGGGTTCCGATTCATTTCAGGAGGTTTATCTTCTGTCTGCCCCATGACACCCACAAAAGGAATCACATTACACACGTTTGGATGCCAGAACATTGTTTTATTGTTCTCATCTGTAAGCGAGAGTTCGCATTTCCAGTAAAAGGTTTATTCCAATCGGAGGATCGGATGCATCATCCACAGGGTTTGTAGTTCATGACTCAAGGCAGGCGAGGTTGAAACCTGCTCTTCCACTTTCAAAGAGATCCTCTCCGATCCAGGGTGACTACCAGAAACCTGTGAGGAGGTTGTACTTCAAACTGTTCTGAAATATCGTTTTGGAATTATTAAGACTTTAGATTATTCTGCTTATTACAATTATCAACGCAAATGTACATTTCTGCTGTTTTATGGTCAAAAAATTACATTTTAACCCCTTTACGCCTGAATTTATTTTTAAAAAATCACTTTATGTTTTTATATAAATGCTAATTTAAGGTATTTTTGGAGCTGAAGGGGTTTGATGCTTATCTGCTTAAACAGGCATCAAGGAGTGAAAGATTTTTTATTTTTCAGTAGGAGAGAACTTTACTCTGTAATCTATCAGTCACACCACCAATAAAATGGAGTTACAGCAATTTAGTTTTATAGAAAAGATCAAGATTAAATTTGACTTTTTGAAAAATTATCTATATTATAACGTTCTTTGTTTGTTGTTAAATTCTTTTATTTTGGTTGGATGTTCCTTGCTTTAGTGCCTAGAGTAAGTCTCAGGAATAGCACTTTATAAACAAAGTAAAGTAAACAGTTATTTAATTATAGCCCAGAGCTATCCATTCGTTTAATTCTGCTCTTGGACCCGACCTGGTGGGGTGTGGTTCTCCAAAGTTTCCCCTTCCTGTTCTGTATGATGTGGCTTTTGGTTTTAAGTTTTTTATTTCTTATCAATCCCTTTTATGTTGCGCACTTTTCATGGACATTTCTAGATCATGTGTTTAGAATTAAAGATGGTAAATCTTTAGTCCTTGTTGATTGGCTGGTCTGGTGTCCCTGTGAGGGGAAATGGAAAACAATCAGAATTGCTTTTTTGAAATTCTTTTAGTTTACAATTTTTTTCCCCCTTTTTTTAAAACTTGAAAGCAGGGTTTACGAGTGGTGAGAGCTACTAAATCTAATCCAATGTTACAGTTACTCCTCAGAAAAATAAAAATAGGAAATCTCAGGTTTCCTCAGCAGATGTTCTTCTTCTTTCCCTCTTATTCTTTTTCCTGTTTTTTGGGACAGATATCCATCTCAGTGGTTAGGAACTGATTTAATTAGCCTTTATGTGCTTCTATTATCCCTCTTTTGTTCCCTTCACTGTCATTGGTCCACCCTTCTACTGTCAGATAATTGCTTCTTATGATGCTTGTCACAAGATAGCTTTTACTGCTGAAGTGATAACAATGACTGTGTCCAGAAAAAAGCTACTTTTATCCATGTTTGGAACCGAATAGTGAACAAAACATGTGGTTTTTTTTGTCATGAGTAACATCCCAACACCAAACTGAATGGCAACTTACCAGTGTTATTTTACACTTTATCTTTGGCGAGAAATCACTTAAAAAAAGAACAAAAAAAAAGTCATTTTTCCTGCAGTTAGCACTGAATGCAGAGATTTTCTAAAATAGTATCATGTTTTTTATTTAAAAGCTTTTGAATACAAGAAAAGAAAGAGTTGTGGTACTTTATGTGAGAACTGTTACTCACCCATGCCTGCGTTGCTTCCTGGACAGGGAACTGAGATAAAGACAAAGGAAAATCAATAAACGTGCATCATCTAGATGTTATTGACCACTGATGACCCACCTGAGTATGTTCTGGGCTGACAGAAGGTAACCTTGAGCCCTGACTGTCCCACTGGTGCGACAACAACAGTGTAGACATCCCCACAGGTTTCCTCCTGGATGTCACAGTACGTGCTCCCCGCAGCAGCGATGCAGGTATAGTTGGCTCCAGTCCCGTACAGCTCCACTGTGTGGTTTTGGGTCTGCAGGCCCACAGATCGCCAGTACACCCTGAGTGAATAGTTAGTCCGACGATAAAGCTTGACACCTGTGGGACAGCATGCACCTGCGACAAAGAAAAGTTGAGAGGTTTGATTCGATGCTTACGTTACTTTTGCACCATCGATATTTGATTTGTGGCCTCATTGAAGGGCTAAATTGTTCTCACTGGAAGAAAAGCCGTGATAGTTGCACTGTGATGCGTGCCCTGTGCTGCTGATGGCTTCCAGGTAGACACTATAGTTGGTGCCACAGGTGATGCATCCCATCAGGCAGTGGGTGTCCAGGGTGTGACATTTCGCATGCCCACGTTGGGAGGTCAGTGAGGCGATGTAGGAGCGAGCTCCACCGCCAGGTGACCAGGTGACATTGGTCATAGCCTGGGTGACCTGACTCACATTCACAGAGTCTGGGCAGCAGGGACCTTTGGACAAGAAAAACATTCAAAAGGCTTAGCTGCCACATTAAAAAAAATATATATACAAATTGCTTCAGTACTGAAGCATGTGTTTTCAATCTAGCGATGAACTCCACATTTGTACCTGTTTCCAGAGCTTTGCTGAACCCGGGCAGACTTCTCCCTGCTGCTGAGGTGGCCACAGCCGTAACCTCATAGGTCGTGCCACAGGGCAGCTGTGTGAGCTCACAGGAATTATTCTTTGACTGGCATGACCCTCTGTTGTAGCGTCCAGTGGCAGTGATAGTATAGTTTGTATTGAGGGAGTTCGGGGTGGTGTAAAGGACTCTGTATGTGGAGTTTTCAGTCTTTGTCATATTCAGAATCTCTGGAGAGCAGGGAGCTGCAACATGCCAGATGGGACACAGTAATGGGTAACACTGCTTAGTCTCTTTGTATGCTGTAAAGTTACCACTATTCAAGAAAAAAACATGCAATTTACAATTCGAATACCTGTCTCATGCACATTTGGCGCGCAGGTACTGTTGCATCCTCGTAACTCGCTGCACGGGGTCACAGTCACCGAATAAGCAGTGTTGCATCTCAGATCTGACAGCGCGCACACTGGTGACGTGTCGTTACAGTGGATTATGCCACTAGTCTCTGCTGCCGTGGTCTCATACAGCTCTGCCCCTTTGACAGGTGACCACATGATCTCCAGGGTCTCCGTGGAAACCAGCTGCACCTGAACATCCTGAGGACAACAGGGTACTGGAAAGAGGCAGGGAGAGAAAGTTCAGTTTTACGAAATGATTGACACATCTTATAAGCTGATTATTTTGGATGCTTCATTTCTATCCAATATCTTACTTGTGGTGTAGTTACGAACATGCGCTAAAAAGCTGGGGCCTGCTTTGTTGTAGGGGAACACGCTGGTCAGGTAGGTGTAGCCACACATGCAGGAGAAGTGGCAGGTGGTTTCCGTTGTGTTACATAAATTCTCTGTCCCATCATCTCTCTTAATGAAGGTCACATAGAATTCAACCAACGGCACCTCATCCCACATCACATAGCAGTCCCCGGCTGTGGGCTCCTCCACCCAAATGTTCTCAGGGGGACATGGATCTGCCAAAGGAAAAGAGGTGGCATGGTTCTCTTATGTAATCTAGGAAAATTTGTAATTGCACAACATTTGATTAAAAACAAATACGTAAACAAATGCAAAACGTTAAAAGATGACTTGTACAGCAAACCAAAAAAAAGATATTGTGAAAAGACGAAGTAAAGTGACTTTAATAATTCTGGATTCTTTTGCAAAAAGTAGAATATATCTATGATTTAACAAAAAAAGTGGAGATTATCTGTTATTGGTGCATTGAGGATGGATCAGCATGCAGCATTTGTTGCTGCCAAACAAGCCAAAAACTCTGATCTTATCAAATCAAAATGCAAAAAAGATCTTTTAGTCGCCTGTTTTTTTTGTTTACAATGTAAACTCAAAGAGCCTACAGTATTTCATGTTATTCTAAGCCTTTCAGAGTAAACTTTATCCCAGTTGTTTTTGTGGATTGGGAAGGGCTGGTGCTCAGATAGCAGGGTTAAATGGAGCAAAATATTGCTTTGGAGGTGTTTTTTGAGAGGAATTAACATTGTAATACACTTTAAAGCTCAAAAAAGTTTATTTTGCATGAAACAGCCCCTTTAAACAATTGAAATAATTTTGCACAAAATGCATTTCCTAAATGTCCTTCCTTAAAGACACCAGACACCTATTGAAGGACATCCATGCAACGTGATGCTACTCTAAAGCTAAAATAAATTGCAAATGATTTTTCTGCAAAGATGACTTGAAAGTAAAATGCATTTTTTGAACGAAAAAATACATTTCTAATGTTTTTCTTCACTGGGTCTTAAAAAAGGTTTTTTGAAAAAAAAAAGGAAAGAAAAAGGAAAGAAAAAAACTAGGCGAACATATTAATTTGGGTTTGAGGTGTAGAAATGTTACATTATGAGTACCAGAGAAATCCAGCTGCAGTTTTTGCTAAATATTAGTATTTTTACATTTTTCTTAAACATGTGGCTGAGTGTTTTAAACCCACATGTAATGTAGTTGACTGGTTGTGAGGGACTGCTGGTTCCAGCTTCGTTGGAGGCAGTGACATAGACAGAGCGGTTCTGCCCGCACTCTGCAAACGTGATGTAACAGTTGGTATTTCCTGTGGAACAGTATTGGCCTGAGGAGGTCCAGGCTGTGTAGTTGTTAGCCCCCTGTACTGACACCCAATAGATTGAAATCCCAGCAGAACGTCCCTGAGACACCTGGATGTCAACCACATCCGGACTTGAAGGGCCTGTGGAAGAAACCAAAAAGTTATCAACATGTAATGCTTTCGACGGTAGATGCTAAACAGCTTGATGCTTACGGGTGATCTGGCAGACAGTCGTGTCGTCACCGATACGACCCTCAGCGTCCCAAGCCATACTCTTGATACAGTAGGAAGTTCCTGACTGAAGGCTGTCAAAAATGACCTCAGTGTTGGTGGTGTTCAGTTTTTTGCGGATGTAGGAACCTTCTCGGATGATGACCAGCGTATAAAGTACGGCGTGCTCCACTGGAGCCCAGACGGCAAGAATGGTCTCATTGGTGGGTGAGGATGTGTTCAGTTTAGGCGCCATTACAACTTTAAAAAAGAAAAAAGACAATAAGTGAGTAATTGAAATTGGAATGTAACCAAATACAGCACAAGGTCTTTTTGAGTTTATGCTTTTTAACAAAGAGAAAGATTGTTTTGCCTCTGATCATATTCCATTGACTCTTTCTTCAAGGCAACAACCTACTTCTCATGGTTTTCTTTTTCAACTTAATAAAATGGCACAGAACAGATACAGTCGGATAGGGTTCCATCTCGGCTTTACCACAACAGCGGGGAAACATCAGATAGAATAGGGGGTGAAATCATAAGCCGCTGTTGGAATAACAAACTATTGTTTGACATGAACAACAAAAAGGTTTCGCTCCAGTTTTCATTCACTGATCACTATCAGAGTAAACCAATAATGTTTGGTGTTCAGACAAGGAAGTACTTCTGTATGGTCATTATGTTGTGTGAATGTCATTAGCACTGATGGAGTACTTTGTATTGATGGAAGTCATAAATGAGCAGATGAGTTTAGGTGGTGTTGCAGGTAATGTGTACCTGTCCTGGCCTCAGTGGGGTATGAGGGCTGACTCCTTCCCCCGGAGTTGACGGACATGACGCTTAAAATGTAATCTGTGTAAGGCTGGAGCTTCACCACAGTGCTTGGCGAGGAGGTCACATTGGTCTCGGAGAAGAAGTCCCCCCTTTTCGACTCTGCCCTCAGGATGTAGCTGGTCGCCCCAGGAACCTCGGTGAACTCGACGGTGATGCTGTCACTGAGTTTGGAGTAGGTCTGCAGAATGCTGGGCACATCAGGAGCTGGGAGACATGAGCAAGAGAAAGATCAGGGTTTTTGAAACTTGACCGCAGATAATCCGTGAAGCATTGTGGTCTGTTCTCCAGATAACACAATCCCTGCCAACGTAATACCAAATGGGCAGGGTGACAAAATCCACTTCATGCGGCTAATGGCTGCTCCTCTGAACATCACATGTATTGTGTGCTGATTTCTCTGATTGACTAAATTAGGTAATAAGCCATTTAAAATTTGTGGCAACACTATAGCGTCACCATTTTGTATGGCGTCCCTGAAATTCAAATCACATCCACAAATCACTCCACACAAAAACACTTTAAAGATCACAACAGCAATTAAAAAAGCAACGCAGATTTAAAAAACAACATTAAACAAAAGAAATTTCCAGAAAACAAAATGAACTGTTAGAAAAAGGAAACACAACGAGAAACTAGAAAAGGTCGGTATAATGGGACGTCACTGATGGGATGATGATATCCAGTATCGCTTCATGTCAAATAACTTTGAGTTGAAATGATGGACAAACATCATCATCCAATCAATGATCCAAAGTACCTATTTTTTCCGGTTTCTCGTTGTGTTTTGTTTTTTAACAGTTCATAGTTTCTGGGAATTACTTTTCTAAATGTTTATTTCTTTTTCACAGAAAGCAGAAAAGGTAGGTAGAATGGGACATTGTTGATTGGATGATGACATTTGCCCATCGTTTCAACCAAAAGTTATTTGGCATGAAGCAATACTGGATATCTTCATCCCATCAGTGATGTCCCATGATCCCTTCCTTTTCCAGTTTCTCAGTGTGTTTCCTTTTGTCTAACATGTCCTTTTGTTTTTCTGGAAACTACTTAATTTTTTTTGGTCTTGTTTTTTAGGTTTTGTTTCTGTCCTTCTGTTTTGTTTTCTGAAACTCAATGCTGTTTTATTAATATTTGTTTTGCTTTCTTAATTGTCATGATATCTAAAATTTTTTGCCTCAGTGATTTGTTGGTGTAACTTGCACTTCTGGGCCACCGTACTTTTGTGACTCTTTCTAACTCATTTCTAAAATGTCGACTGTAAATTTAAATAAAAGAAAGTTGACAGTGAGTTGACTAGAGAAAATGTATTTTTTCTCTGAAATATTAAACTTCTGTGTCTGCCTAATATGCAAAGAGACTGGCTATTTTCAAAGAGTTCAATATCAAGCGGCACTAAAGTACAAAATATGCCAACTGGGTAAGAATGGTGCATAGACTTTAAATAGAAATTCACAGTAACTTTGGGAAAAATGTATTTAGTTGTTTTTCTGTTTTATCTGAAAACATTAAAAGTACGCAATTGCAACAAATTTCCATTAAATAGTTTGATTGCATTCAAAGTTATAAGGGTTCAAAGAATGCAAGATGAATGGCTGGACCTCACAAATATTCCTCTCTACAAATCTCTTTGCGAAAAGTTTGTGATTTAAAATGTTCCAAACCCAAATCGTTTTCTTCATATGTTGGCTTCATATTCCCCAAAGGAAATCACTCACCTCCATCTGATCTCATGTACTCTTCTCAATTAAACCAACTATCTTCATGGAAGAATTATAGTTTGTACTTATATAGTTTATATGCAGAATTAAAAGTGTGAAAAAGTTGGGTTTTTGAAGACGTTGAAACTTGAAAACTTTTATTTTAAGACAAAAGAAAAGTGTTATGTCAGATTTTTCTATCTAAGATTTCTCAAAATGCTGATAAATCAGTAATCCGATTACTAAAATAGTTACTTTTAGTCCACGCCTGAATGCTTGACACAAGCTCACACGGTTGCATCTCTGCTCTGAGTTTGAGGCTTGGGATTTCTGACCTGTTGTCTCCTCCGTCTCGGCACTGCTGAGGACATTGAGGGCATTGTCCATGGCCTCTAACTGCATGGTGTAGACCGTGTTTGGTGTCAGGGAGTTAACGGAGCCCATCATTGTGTTGCCGCTAAACTGAGCAAAGACAGGCTGCTCTGGAGAGTTCTTGGGAGTTGCTGTGATCTTGTAAGAGCTGGCACCGGTGTGGCCGCTCCACTGCACTGTCATACTCTTTGACGTCACGGTGAACACTGACAAGGAGATATCTGAGGGGAAAATAGTCAGAAGCACTTAGATTTAGAAGAAAAATGGGTCCTATAGCATTAATTTATTAACTGAATCTATATTTATTAGAATTCTGCTCCTTCAGGAAAGTTTTTCTGTATGGTAAAGTACAAAATTGAAATTTGATTCAAATCTAAAAAATGCATAATTTACCATTTTGAGCAGTACAAATCTGAAAATGAGAAAAAAAACAGAGTAAGATAATGACAGATACTAGGAAACATTTTAATGACGGTTGACAGATCATTCTGTTTTTTTTTTTACAAGGTAATGTGGTTATATCACATTATATCCTGAAAGCAAATTATGCCCTGTATCATGTTCTCTGAGCACGAGAGGCAGCCGGCTGCACATTACCTTCACTCAACACAGATTTCAAGCTCGCTCTCTGGAGGTATTTCTTTTCAGGTCACAATGAATTTGTCTATTGAGCTAAGGCTGAGCGTGTCACATGCACTTGTTGGAAACAGAAACACTGAAAAGATTTTGAAATTGTTTGTTTAAAAACTTCAAACCTGAACTGAATGTTTGCTATCTAGATATTTAGGATATATAAAAGCAAGGAATGTGCGTTTTCGCTGATTTTTTGCTCTGGAATAAAAGTCACTTACCCCTGCAAATGTGACTAAAAGCCAAAGATTGTGCATCTTTAAGTGACCAGTCCTCAATTCTTTGCTGGAAGGTTATTTCTCAAAGTGACTTCCTGCATAAATCAATGTTTTCTTTGCCGATTCCTCTTTTTCTCCCCCTAGCTGAGACGACAGGTGCTTTATTGTTTCAGCAGATGCCAAAGAGCCTAAAGGCTGTAACTCCACCCCTCAGGGGTGTTTAGGTGGCCTATCAGAGCCAGCGATGGAAGCTCACCTCAGTTAGATAAAGATGCTGATTAGGACTCTTAATGTTACACCATTTTCTTTTGTTTTGCTCTCTGCTCAATTAAATATGGCAACAGTATCCTCCACGTGTGGCTGAAGTCTTTTGTGTCGCCCTGTTTCCCAGCTGAAATAAAAGCATCTTACATAAAGACAAACCTTGATGAAAGTGATAACCCATTTTTCTTTCTTTTTTTTATTAAAAAAAAAAGGAAATAGAATTACTGGATTTTCACTAGAAATTCCTGGAGGTGGA
The DNA here is from genome assembly GCA_014656515.1 of Oryzias celebensis. Taxonomy (NCBI): domain Eukaryota; kingdom Metazoa; phylum Chordata; class Actinopteri; order Beloniformes; family Adrianichthyidae; genus Oryzias; species Oryzias celebensis. The sequence continues at coordinate 74,769,554 of BNCR01000001.1, forward strand.
TCTCTTTGTAGAGGAAACTAGTTTTTGGTCCATATGATGTTCAATTTATGTTCAATTTATCAACATCCAAAAAAACAGAACACTCAAAAACTGTATAATGACAAAAAATAGTGTATAACAGTTCAAACTGGAGGTCAGTGAAATTGTTCGTTTAAAATGATCTGTTTTGTCTCCAAAGACATGGACAAGATTTCAAGCAGATCCTACAACTGCTCAGTGAGAAATTAAATTATAAAAGGATGTTCTATAAAATTCAACTCTTTTCATTTGTGTGTTTACTTTATGGTTTTGCTTTTTCTCTTAATCCCTTGATGCTTTCCTTGTTGATGAAAATATGCATCAAACCACTTTGGCTTCAAAATTGCCTTAATGTAGCATCTATCTGGGAATGAACTCAGGGATAAAGGGGTTTATTTTAGTTTTTCTTTTTTGTGATTGAGCAGGAAAAACACAAAAAAACAAACTAGCATCGTTAAGTAAATCTGTTTTCTCCTTCTTTTCCTTTAAGCGTTCGCCACAGTATTCACCATATTCAATATTAAAGTCGTTTTTATCAGGAGAGCTGCAGACACGTGTGACTGGAATCAGTCAATTAACATGTATTGCTAATCATTTAACTTCTCTGCGACTCCCATTTTAAAAGTCAATTTTTACGCTTCGAATGAATATTTCCAATGAATATTACAATTTAAACTGCGCTTTCATGTCATTTTGATGATGATGAATTGAAAGTTGTGGATAATAAAACTTTTTTAAAAATTATTTTTACATTCATCACCTTAAGAATTCACTAAATTATTTTCTGTTGAGTGAAGGTGGGGTATACCTTCACTCAAAACAGCCTTTTTCATGAAAACTGTGACGATTTGGGGTAGTTTCTTTTTTAAATCAGCTGTTTTGATACCTTTACAAGCTGCCAGCCTGGTGCAAGGCCACACTTTATTTGTACAGGCTGGATAATTATTATTATTATTAATATTAATATTATTTGCTTGATTTTTTCATGAAAACTGTGACGATTAGGGGTAGTTTCTTTTTTAAATCAGCTGTTTTGATTTTATTAGGGTTCAAATTTGCTCATTCACGGCACATGCTTTGAAGGCAAGTTGGTGAATCCAGCAAATCTCTCGCTTTCCAAATTTCTATTTTTGTCATGTTGTTGAGATAGGCTTTGGACCCCATATTCTGTTCCGGAACTTAAAAAAAGTCAGAAGTATTTAATATCGCAACTTCTTGAACAACAACTAGTGGCAGAAAAACGTTATTTCAAAGTGATTCCCGTGGTTAAAACTTAAACTTTTTACAAAAAAAAAAAAAAAGAAAAGAAAACAATGATGCACATTCTGGTCTCACAAAAGTTTCTATTTTTTATTATTAATTTTATTTACTCTTCTGTTTTGTCCTTCTTTTTTAATCAGAGGTTTTGGTTTTACTGTAGCTCAAATTTGGGAATACGGGTATTTGGGGTATGTATTTTAGACAGCGAGATGGGTGGACATCTAAGTGAAATTAAGAAAACTTCGGCTGTGTCAGAATTCATTCACTACTCAGTATATAGTTTTAGGTAATAGGGTATGAATTCGGACACAGCCTTTAACATTCTTCATTCAGTACAGCAGACCCACTTCAGGCTTCAGGCGTTGGTCCTGAACTTATGTATTTCTTTCATAACTATTACTATTACAACTATTTTTCATTTGTAGTTTGTGGTTGGGTGAAGCTTTTTGTCCATTTGCCAAAATAAGCTCTGTTTATACTTTTTAAAATGACAACCAAAACTTCCCAAATGACCCTGCTTAAAAGTTTTTATACCCTGACGACTTCTTTCTAAAACATGGAGACAAGCTGACACAAAAGGGTCAGAATGACAGCTAAAGGTGACCATCCTTACCCGTGACTTGTTTACCTGTCATCAGTGTGTGTGCACAAAAGGTCTTGGAGTTTCTGGGCTCCCAAAAGACCCTTTCATCCTTCATCCAGTTCATCCAATCCATTTCTGGATTCTGAGTCATGGGAAAAGCTAAAGAGCTGTCAAAAGATCTACGGGAAAAGGTAACTGAACTGTACAAAACAGGAAAGAGATGTAAGAAGATAGTTGTAAGTGGGAAAAAGTGTTTTTTTATCATTGATATTCTATGAAAAATGACCCAAAACATTTTTTTTCTTCTCGAGTATGAAAATTTATGAGCACAACTGTATTATTCTGGAGGGACTGCAAACATTAGAAGATCTCTTCTCTCATCCTTTTTTTATAACATGAGTTTGATCGCCTTTTCTGCACGTGCTTCAGTCAAACACATCAAACTGAACAAACCTATAGGAGAAAAATAGAAAAGCTGTAACACACAGATCAGGAATGTTATTTAGTCTGCTCCACTTCTAGAACAACAGAGAAACTCAACACTACACAGCAGAGAGCTGCCCTATATGCACACAGGCCAGCACCAGCAGGGCGCGGCACGGACAGGAACAAGGCTACAAAGCCGAACGACAAAAACTCAGTAAGAAGACACTGTAGTGGCATCTATATCCCAGCAGGGATGAGCAGAGGAGCTGTTTAATGAGCAAAGTGATGAGGTTGCTTAAGCTACATTTAAGGAGGTTTTTTTTTTCTGGAACACAATGCCTGTTGCTGTGTCTTACCTAACATATAGCGCTGTCAAAATCTATCTAGTAACATTTCTTTATAAAGCTCCCTTTATTAATGTTAATTAATGTATAATTAAGCATTAATTAACTACTGTAAATCCTTTACCTTTAAAAAAAAAAAAACATACTGCAGAAAATGTACGGCAGCAGAATCTGATCAGTTTACTCTTCAAAACCTCAATTCAGTTGTCAGTACAAAAAATGTATTTAGTGTCAGTTTTACGCACTGTTTAAAAAACAACAACAACAAATATATTAATTTTAAATAGATGTAAATAGGACATAAATAAGAGACATAAATAAATAGATTACTTACAGACAAAGAACCTATCTATTTAAAATAAATCACATCGCATTCAGGTATTAAAGTTTCAAAAACAAGATGTTGTTCCTTTGTACTTTTTGTAATATTTATGTTTAAAAATGTTAGTAATAGACAGTTTAACGCAAAAGCACATAAGCTAATTGTAACATTTGACATTTGTACAAAATGTATTTTTCCATGTTAAGGGACAGAAGCTTGAACATGTCAGAAACCCAGGTGAGTCCTGCCCCCTAGTGGCTGCATGTTGTTAAGTTTCCTGTGCTGCTGAGCCTTGACCAAGTCAGCAGACAGCCGTCGAGCCATCCGGTCTGCAGTCCTTTTCATGCTGCAGGCGACCTCGATAGCTCGATCCAGTGTCTTGTTCATGTCTGCCTCCTGAAAAACATAAAAAATTCTTCTTCTAGAAATAAATTTTCCACAAGACAGTTGATGTGTCACATTTGAATAGTTCTAACCTTTTTTCCTTTGTATCTGCTTGTGGAGGTCACTGACGCTGGAGACGATGTCCGCTGGAGGAGCACGTTACTGGGCAGGAGTGCTGTGTCTGACTGGGTGGAGCGCCTTCTATGAGCATCCACAGACTGGAGCTGTGGTTCTTGTACTTTATAGCTAGGTTTAATGGAACAGGACACATTATGGACAGAAGGAGAAAAGTTTATAAAAAGCCAGACGTTTTAAGGCCATAAGTTTGTGCGGTTCAGGTGGGAGACGCTCACCTGGCTGGCAGGCTGCTGGTTGAGCTGTAGTGAACCTGGAAGAGAGGCTTCCTGAGACTGGAAGCTGAAAGATGAGACCACCTCTCTTTGGATTCAAATCTCCTGGTGGCTGCTGGATAAAAAGAGATAATTAAAAGTAAGCACAAGTGCAGAGTCATTCAGAGCAATATTACAAGCAGATAAAGGGCAACTGTCTTTCTTTTTTGGGGGGGTTATTCCCCTTTAGTGAATTCAAGTAATAATTTTCCTGCGATCATTTGTGAACAACTAAAAATAAAGCACTAGTTTACGTCCCTACTGTTGTTCAGGTTTCTCACCTTTAGGTCTTTGCTGATCATAGTCTTGAAACAATGAATCATCTTCTCCCTGAAAAGTTGAGTTTTCCACCCTCCCTGCTGGAGGACAAAGAAGCTGATTTTTCTTTCACTTGGTTTGGACACAACAGCCTGATACTACAAAGTAAGAACAAACAGCCTGATAAATGTCTCAGTAATTAGGTCTCTAACCTCTTCTGGAGGGCTTTGTGAGATGACGTTTATCGTGACAAACTTGTCTCTCGGCTCTTCTGCTCCCTTCTGGTGACTTGTGCATTTGCAGCAGGACATCAGAGGAGCTTGTGGGGACAGAGCCTTTAAAAAACATGCACAATTAGATTCACAAACACCGTTCAATCGGTAAGTTTTGTAACTTTTTTGTGTAATATAAAGGTTGTATACCTGTGCTTTCGCTGGGGTCTATGTCTGAAGATATCCAGTCCTCTGTCCTCTGCAGACTGCTGCTGAGTTCACTCAAAGCTCTTATGGAGTTTCTGATCATAAAGGTTTTTTGGAAATTATAGCTTTTTTGGTCACAAATATGTGCAGTAAATGTGACGTCAAATGTGTGTTTCTGCAATTTTGTTTGATTAAAATATGGAGTTTGTACCTGCTTGACGCTGCTCCTTGGCGGGACTTGATTTTACTTCTGCGCTCCTGACGCTCTCGCCCATATTTTGAGGTGAGATAGTCCATCTTCTTGGCTAAGTGAGGCAGCTGGACCAAACCCTCCTCAAGGTCTTTCTTTAGCTGTGAAACCTCTGACTGCAGGGCCAGGATAGCTTCACTGATCACACACATGAACATACACAACTATATGGATGTTCAGAGTAAAAAAAGACTCAAATGACAGGCTTCGGTGAGCCTGAAAGTGATACAGCAGGTTAAGAAAATGGATGGAAGGGTTTCTTTGTTACCTGTTGCATTGGCAGGAGGGCAGCGGGCTTCCCCGGCCTTCAGGATCCATGGTGGTCCGGGGTGTAGGATCAGATTTATGGCGGGCCAGTTGGGGCAGCAGCTCTCTTCCTGTTTTATCAGCAGTTGATCACATTTAAGACTTTTAAAATATTGAATTGTAAACTTAAATCAGGATGAAATGACCTTGCAGTCTGAGTGGAGATTCTTTGGTGGTGGTCTCCACCCACAGCTTGTCTACTTCACAGTGCTGCGTTTGGACACATGTGTGGGGGCTGGCCCACCAACCACCGGTCTGGTAGTGGATGGCTGTTGGAGGGTTGGAGCCAGAACCTTCACTGTCTGAGCCACTCGTGACGTCACTGTGGGAGCAAGCAGAATAATGACATCATTTACCTTTTATTCATGATCATGTGGCAAGAAAAGCTTAGATTTGGTTTTGTTTTTACCTCCCTGTTAACAGATTGAATTCACCAGAAGCCGACTGCGTCAAATAAGAGCTGCCAAATCCACTGTCTGTCTCTGGGCTTATGATCCTCTGCTTCTAAAAACACAAAACGAGAATATTGTCTACAGGTTGTGGAGTCCAGAGCATGGAGCTTTCATCTGCAGCTGACCTGTGACACGCGTGAGATGGGTGGTGAGGGTTCTGAGAGGCCATGGCTGTCTGAGTCTGCAAGAGCATCAGAGGATGAGGAGACCTCCACTGCCAGACTGTCACTCTGATCACTGCTGCAGCAACACAACATGTACATGTGATGATCAGGAAAAGAAGAGATGATGGAAAGCAGCTGGACAGAAGAAAATGAAAATGCAAACAGGTTTTTAAATGCCTGCTGCATAAATATAAAATGGGTAACACGATTTAAGACAAAAACATCTACAAATCGTGTTTTATATATATATATAACTTTAAAAAATAGGTTTAATCCTTTTCGTGTTACTGACCTGTTGGCGGCCGAGCGCCTCCCTCTTGACTCTGAAGTACGTCTGCTCAGGCATGCAAGGATGCCGCCGTCATCTACCACCTCCTGAAAAACAGAGCCCCTGTGCTCCTCAGAGTCTCTCTGGATGTCTGGTTCCTCCAGTACGTCCCTAAAAAAAGAGGACAGAGAAATCTTACAGACACAAACTCCAACTCTGTTCCCTCTGCAGGCTGAAACTGAACACCAGCGCTGCACCTGAAACACTAACTGCCTGCCGGAAAGCTTTGAATGAGCCGACTTTAAAATGAAAGCAAACACACGAAGCATCTACACACTGAAAACAGCTGTTTCTGTCTTTCTATTACTATGCTGGGTCTGTTTTATGTAAGAATACCATGGGGTTAGTAGCATTTTTAATTGAAATACTTAAAAAAAAGCCTTAATCATTTGTACCGTAAACTGTAGGTGCCAAGTCCAACATTTTCTTCAGTTATCCCACTGCTTTGGATCCATTCCCTGTTTAAATGGACCTCACGTATGTTCTTCATCTCCTCAAGTTCTTCCTCTTCCACCTGTGAGTCTGTCTCACAGCTCGCTGTTTGAAAACCTTCCCCCGCCTCCTGAAAGACATTATAGTCAGTTTCTCATCACGATGCTTAGAATTTGACAACATCTATGGAGATTCAGAGTTTGGATGAAAAGCTGCTTTTCTTCTTACAGTGTGATATTAAACAGATGACTTCAGGAAGGCAGAAATGCTTGTATTTCTTTGGGAGATGAAGTTTCAGCTTATAAATTATGAATACCAGGACATAGTGATGAGCTGTGGTCACTGTTCTCAGAAGTGTTTTAAAGCTTGCCTAAATAAATTATTTGAAACAATAAGTGCAGATTATTTTTAATTTAAACTTTTCAAATGTTTGTCATTGGCGAAGGGTTTGTACCCTATCATACCTAAATGTACATACCCTAACCCTAACCCTAACCCTAACCCTAACCCTGCACCGGGACGAGGAAGCATTTGTCATTCACCAATTCGCCAAGTTGTCCCACAGAAAAAGATTATGTTAATTTTAGATTCACTTCCATTGTGAGAGACAGAAGGTAAAAAAGGAATCCAGGTAATCACATGTATGATTTTTAAAGAATGCATTTATATAATAGAGTAGAAACTACAAATGTGGCTCCAAAAACAAGCAGGATGTCTGTCTCTCAAAGACTCCACTTCTTTCCTGTGTTCATTTCACCTGTTTGAACTTGTCATCTGTATAAAAGACTCCTGTCCACACCCTTAAACTGTTAGAATGCAACCTCTACACCATGACCAAGACCAAAGAGCTTTCTGAGGACACCAGGGACAATATTGCAGACCTAAGCAAGACTAGGATGAACCAATCTACAATTAGCAAACAGCATGATGAGAAGTGATTGACTGTTGGAGAAATTACTGGAAAAATTGATGAAATAAGCTGATAATCTCTCTCCACCTGGAGTTTCACACAAGATTTCACCTGGAGGGAAAACAAATCTTGAGAATAATGAGGCAACATCACAGAGGGGAAGTAGTCAATGATCTGCAGAGAGCTTGAACCACAGTCACAACGGTTACTATGTCAACACACTACATCATCATGGATTCACATCCTGCTGAGCTCCATGTCTAGGCTCGTCAAGAGTTTGTGAGAAGCCATCTGGATGATCCAGAGGATCAGTCAGAGCATTGAGGATGAAGTGTGGCCGGATCTTACAGCAGACACCAAATACATTGCAAGAGCAACGATGGAGTGGTAACGTAAAAAGCCTTTCAAGGTTCAGGAGTGGCTTAGACAGTTTCTGGACCTCAATCCATTAGAGAACCTGTGAGAGGAGCTAAAAGTTTGTGTTGCGCTACAACAGCCCCAAAACATGATGATCATTACAGACCAAACTCACCATAGAATCAGTGACAAAAAATACTTTTTGAACTGTATAAAATATGCTAAACATCAATATGTAATTCAAATAAAACAACAATAAACGAATGTGTTATTACATTTGCTAGTTATAACAGAGTAATATGGACAAACTGTACAAAAGAAGTAATACCTAAAAAAAGCTTATTTTAAGGATTTGATTTTTGGTCAATTATAAAATTGAATTGGTTTGCCTTGATGGAAATGGAGCATGAATACACAGAAATGTATAACCTAATAGCTTGTAAATAGTAGGTAGTGACAAATATTTGAAAATAAACATAAGTTGATAAGAAACATGACAATTTGAGGAACAGAATTTTACACTAAATTTGTGTCATATTTAAAACTTTATATATTTAGTTTTTTGTGGATTTTTTAGGAAAACCTTTTTTGCATGTTTTTTTAACCCAAGATTTACTTTTTTTTAATTTATTTTCATTTAAATAAGAATTCTTTTTTTTTATAGATGTGAATGTAGTTTCAGAATGATTGATTGATTCATTCATTGGTTAATTGATTGATTGGTTTTGGTTTGTTTCAAGCAAATTCAACAATAAAAGCAAAGGACAAATAAGGATGAAGCTCCAGGATGTGACTCAGGATTAAGCTGCTGCAATAAATGTAAACACAATTCCAATCAACAAAAAAAGTGTTTTTATTTATTCAAAAATGCTGACTGTTTTCAGAGCTATTGTGTTTATACTGTCTTATTTTTGAGATGTTTGTGTCAATCACATCAACATTTGTTTCCAAACACTTTAACATAGCTGAACTCTCACAAAAACATTTCTAAGATAATGTCCACGCCCATTGTTGCTTAACTGAAATCACTGAAAATGCTGCCCACGAGAAAGTGTTTTGTCCTCCCCCATCCATGTGTAGCAATGGACTATTCCATCAGCAGCAAGTTAGCAATTTATAAAATACAATTAATTTAAATGTGATTTTATTGTTTACAATCATATCAAAACATTTTAATTCTTGACATTCACTATGCCTAACAGTGAACTAGTAAAAAAGTTATTTAATGAATGTTTTTTACAGAAATCATGAATACAACTGCTGCACAGAGCCCCCATTTTACTGTTTGCCTGAGGCCCTCAAACTACTAAGTCTGCCACTGGCTCTATGTCAGTAAACGTGTTACCTGATGGAGGGGTGGAGGGGACACGGGTGTGCAGAATGGGGCAGTCTTCATGTGGGCTGTTGTGGGTGTGGAGGATGAGTGGGGTAGAGAAATCTGTTCATACACATTCTTGTCAATCATTTCCTTGATGTCCTCGAGGTGCATCCCGATCCTAAAAATGTCTCCCTCCAGCTGCCTGCACACGCATGCATGGAAGTTCAAATTCAGTGCTGGAAGATTGTGCCAAAAGTGGAGCCTCTTCAAACCTGTTTGGGTCAAAGGTGCCCGTGTTCCTGGACAAACCCATGTAGTTCTGCATCTCCAGAGCTCTGTGCTCTTCTTTCTTACTGATGTATTTGCGTTCCAGATGATCCTGAGACTCCATCATGCTCCTTAAAATCTGACAAAAAGACAGATTTTAAATAAATGTGGATGCAGAGGGTGTGGAATAAAATCATTTTTATTTTTGTTGAGTGAATGGTGGATACCATTTGCTGTTCATCTGTGCTTACAGTCATGTTGGTAACATTACATTTAAACTTCTCCATCTAAAAGAAAAAAATTTAAATGGCTTAAGATGTGTGTTGTTTGAAAATTTGTATAAGGAAATAATTCAACGAACCGACACCTTCTGCATAAACTGTCTGACGATGTCTCTCAGCTCAGCTGTCATTCTATCGCCGTCACTCTGAACATCTTCATGCTGCTTTGACAAAAACGAGTCCTCCTCCTTGATGGTTTTGTGGCCATTTTTTTCTCCTTCACAAAGGTTTTCTATAACAAGAAAATGCTAAATTCTAACATCTCCTGTACTGTTTTACCTCTCAACCACCTATCAATAGGAAACTTATCCAAATTTTGCACCAGAAATTTACCAATTTTAGTTGGATATCATTTAAAATAATAATAATGTTTTTTAAATGATGTTTACATGGAAGCTTTAGGCTTTTGATTATCTAAATACAGCAGGTACACAATATGTGAGTTTGTGTCTGCAAATGCATGTGTGTATCAAGACACCTAAAGCGAATTTCTTTTCTTGTTTTTAGATAACTAAACTCAAACATACTAAGTTATGTTTTAAATTCAGGTTAAATCTACTTCTGACAACAACAAAGAGTTGAGTTTCTGTCATCATGAGGCTTTCTTCTCTCATCAATGGTCATTTTTTATATTTTTAAACTCAAGGCAAAAAAAAAAAAAAAAAGATGAGTTGTGAGTAAACTTGTGTGATCAGAACCAAAAAAGTCAGATTTAGACATCCCCAGAAGAAAAGAATCAAATGAATGAAAGCGGAAACAAAATTAGGTGTCAGAAAACTACCTGTTAGGGGAAGATGAGGAGTCAAGCAGTGAAAATGTTCATTTTCAACACATTTAACTTCTTCATTTTTGTCCGTCTCATCACTTCCTGAATAAAGCATGTTTTTCTCATGTTCCAACGACAACTGGATCTGTAAAAAAAGATTTGTGATTACTCCATATTCAGAACAATACATTTTTCGTAAGTCATAATAACTGTTTTTTTTACTTACTTTAGCTCCTTGTCTGAGTGTGTCTTTCTGATTATCACCTGTTGTGTACTTGGTCAGCAACTTGTCATAGTCATCCTAAAAAACATACACAAAAGATCACAAAATGCTTGTAAAACGGATAAAAACATACTATTGAATGCAATAAAGCTACCTGCAGTTGATGCAGTGGTGTTGGTGGAGCGTGTATGTCATTGTTTTTGAAGACATTGGGCTTCTCTGGAGGTTGGACAAAGTCCTCCAGAACTCTGCTGATCACATCTAAGATGTCAGGAGAAGACTGGGCTTTGTGCACACTGTCAGAGCAGGGCGGGACAGACTTTACAGGTCCGCTTGGAGCTTTTGGGATTTTTACCTTAGGAGCCACTTTGGAAAAGTCAGGAAGTCGATAGTGAACTTTGCCCTGACCATATTTAATCTCCCCAAAAGACCTGGTCCGAATCAGAGGAACTCTTTGAATTCGATCATCCTCTTTCTTATCATCAAGCTCCAAGTGATCTGCGTTCTGAATGCTCTGGGTTGAGCTTTCAGTGGTGGATGTTGGATGATCCGTTTCCTTTTCTGTCTTTCTTTCTGAACTTTCAATGTTTGATTTGGAATCACTTCTATCCTCAAGGCTTTCTGTTTGCTCACCTAGGTGTGCTGTGTCATTGTGGGCTGGGAAGCTGGGAACAGTGTCGACCACGCTCTCCAGGAGGGACATTTCTGGCAGCGTCTCTGCTTCAATGAGCCGCCCGGATCGTAACAGCTCTTCCTGGGAAAAATGCTGGAGCAGCAAATGGTTGATGTTTGTCAGACCTGAACAAGGCTCAGCCACTTCAGCTGCAGAAGAATGTTCTTCATCGGCATTGGCATCTTCGTGGATCAATTCAGGTGGAGCTGGAGGATCAGGACTTCCATGAACAGTCTGCCCTCCGTCAGAATTTTCCTCTGAGCTGCTTGTCTGGTTGAAGTACGGACGTCCAACATCACCATCATATGGTAAGTCCTCCTGATCTTCATCACTGGTATTTTCTCCTGATTCCCCACACCCAGGTTTTTTGGGTAACTCATTTTGTAAGGTGTTAGGTCTCTGAAGAGACATTTGCAATTTACTGCTCCCTGTTTTGCCCTCAGTCACCTTCTCACAGTTACTGCTGGATCGACTGCTCTCAGATGGGGAGTCATTCAATGCTGACAACTCTGCACTCCCTTTAATGTAAAACACAGAAAGGGACAGAAATATGTTAAGACTCACTTATTCACTGGTTTGCAATTTTTGCATCGAAGATACAATAGTGATGCTTGTCTTTTTATCACTAGTTTGGCAGACTAGCCTGGACCAAAACTAGGAAGAGCTAGTATCACAAATCAAATCAGACAATAGAATAGAATAGAATAGAACTTTATTGATCCGAAAAAGGAGGAATAACAGTGTTACCATAGCAATACCATACCAATAACACTAAAAATACACTTTTAAATTAATCAATGAATGAATCAATCAATCAGTCATATGCATATACGGTGGCCCAGAAGGTTCACAAAACAAAACTTTTAATTCGCAACACAACACACTACAATTTGTTACAACATGTAAATAAAATTAAGTCACAACATGAAAAACTCAACTCACAGCACGGTGGGTCACAACAAAATAAATTATGCCAAAACTGTAGTATACCCGCAACTGTATTTATTCTCTGTATTATTATTATTATTATTATGTTTATTCTCTTTTCACTCTATACTTCAGCATTAACATAATGTGTCAATGAGTCATAATGTGTCAATAATCTATTTATATATATATATATATATATATATATATATATATATATATATATTAAGAAAAGAGGGTCCAGTTCACCAATAATGATAGAAACAGAAGAAGATTGAACTTGAATTGATCCAACGATAAGGAACTTGCATTGTTGACAAAGCTCCAAAAACAACAGATATGAATAAATAAAAAATAAATGTCAGTAAAATGCAATAACTAACAACAATGATAATAATATTAAAATACAATAAAAAGCTAAATGAATTGTCCAATGTCTATGAGGTCTAATAATAGTTTATGCCAAACCTTGTATTTTTATTTTTTCACTTTTATGCCGTTATTCAAAAAACACTAAGAGACTTACCACTGAGATGGATGCTGTTCTCAGAGGATGCAGACTCTACTTGGGACAGATGCAAAGCCAAAGAACCGTCGAGATCACTGAGGTGGATGCTTTCATCCTCACTGAGGTCCACAAAGATGCTCTGCTGAAAACACCTCTCCCATAAAACGGTGGGCTTGCCCTCCTCTTGAACATCCTCCTCTGATTCTTCTGAATCTCCTTGCATGTGCGCGGTCTCACGGTCCCTTCATCTGTATTAAAGGCACTGAAACATTGGGATGACTTCATCACCAAGTAACACAACACGTCCACACTGACTTAAAATGTGCAAAGAAATTAATTATTCAGCATGCACGGTGTGAGCAAGTTTGGGGGAAAACAATTAAGGTGTTTCTATTCATTTCAAGAAAAAAATATAACAAGGAAAAAATGAAAACCAAATAGATGTAAAAATCTGAATTTGAATTGATTTTATGGAATCTCATTTTCCACGTTAGGATTTTTAAATTTGACTGAAGGCTGACTCTATTCATAACTTACAAAATAAACACAAAATAAATGCGGAAATAAAATATTTTATGTTAAGTTTAAAAACTGATTGAATGAAACAGAAAGAAATAATTCCTGAACTGTCATTTGGCAAATTTCATTCATTCAGATTTATCTAGCTGCCACAACAGTTATGTAAAACCTTTGCTTTAAGACAGCGTGAACTGACGATTTAACGCGTGTTGTTTCAGAATTAATTAGTTTACTCACTAATCTTGTGATCGCCCCCTCCAGCAAACAGATCCGATGATGAGCTGTTGGACTTTTTACTAAACTACGTGTAGTATTCTCCTTCTTTTGTGCTTGACATATGGTTTGTCGGACAGGTTTCATTTCTGTACCTCCATTAATAATGTAGTCCACACAGCAGCCGTCTGGAGCACGCGGAAGCGTACTTTGGTTGCCTGGCAACCGTGGAAAGTTCATCCAGGACGGATAGTTAATTTAAAAAGTTTGTAGCTTTACTTTTTTTGTTTTGTTTTTGGGGAATATATTATTTTTGACGCATACACCTGTAAATGATATCTTCAAAAGAAGAACAGAAAAATATAATATCAACCTTTAACTCAGACAATCACAAACCGACGTCATGTCTTCTTTATTTAAATCGATTGGTCCAATGACTGTTATTCAGGGCGTGGCTTTCTTTGAATGCCGCGTCCTGATTGGTTATGTCCTGAAAACACACTACACTCGTTTACTACAGTGAAGTTTTGTCTGACCCATCGAAGTTATTTCGGTGTTTTACAGTTAAAGTGTAGGGTGAAGTTATTTTTTCACAGTATTATGTACAGTCAGGCTTTTTTAATTTGATCGCAAACGCGTTACTTTATAAGCGGACCAATGATTTAACTCAGTGTCACTGACAGGAGAAGAAAAGCCGCCGTTGTTCGAACTGGATCGACTAACGTAAGTGTAGCCGCTAACATGCTATCCAAGCTAATTTTTAACTGCATTAAAAAAGGGGGCAAAGTTCGAGTCCGAGACCTTTAATTTCGTAGTTATTCGTTGCAAATTACAGTAACCCAATTAGGACACCATAAAAATGCAGTGTTTACATGTGTGAAGTTTGCTTGTAAAACTGTGCACGAATAAAGAAATAATGACAACATCGTTTCAACATATTCTGAGAGAAAACCGAAATGCATCCTGGTCCGAATCATTTTGATAAAAACAAATTAATGAAATTCATAAGGTTGTGTGAACATACAATACAATAAATATGTTTTTCTTATTCTTTTCTTGTCTACATTTTCATTTCTCTAAACTAAACAATTTAGATTAACATTATGCAGCTTATTTTGTACTTATTTGAAACAATAATCAATCCATTTTGTGTTTACTAAAGCTGCATTTATCTTTTTTTCCCCCGTAAAACTGTTTTTCCCCTGTAAAACTATTTTTCCCCTGTAAAACTATATTGCCCTTGTATTTTATTTACAAAATTGGTTGAAAGTTTAAAATAATTTAAAGATAACACACTTGAAAGTAAGTTTACACATTAACTTACACACAATATTAAAAAACTAAACTATTAAAGTTGATTTTGTTTAAAAATAATTGTAATTTAACTATATTTTGGTAAGACAAGCTTAAGTACCTCTTACAATACAGCTTAATGTAAGGTGAAGTTATTCATGGTCACATTATTGTTCCTTCCAGGCTTCCCAGATTTCCTGTTCCTGTGTGGAATAATTACCGGTGAGTCTCACAATACTGAGTTATTTTTGTCCTGTTTTGGTGCTGACCTATGCTGCCTCATAGTGTAATGGTGTTCCCTATTTAGACCCAGTTGAACGAGTCAGTGGTTATTTTTGTGCATCAAATTAAAAAAAAAAAAAAAAAAAAACACACAGCACATATGTGGTTTGTTTGCTATTATTTTGTGTTCTGTTTGTAACTTTAAAATGATTCCTTTCAAAAGAGCTGTCATTAAAATAGTCTTTTTTGTGTGCTGGCTGTAGTACTTTTGTGATGGTTGTTGACGCTCTCGAACAGAGCAGGGCACAAACACATCCACCAGGGAAGAAAAGCCACATTCAAAGTGTCACACATCCATAAGTAATATTCTGACAACATGCAGGAACCTGCTTTCTAACGATGGGAAACTAAACTAACTCTTCACAGCCACTAAGTTTAAAGGAATAACAGGTTAACCAGAAAAAAAAAACAACTTCAAGGGCTTTTCTTTGCAAATAATTACTCAGTTTTAGGTTAGGACTTGTTTTTGTTCAGTATGGCTATGATAATATCTCAAGTGTAACTCTTATTTATCTGGGATATTGTCTTAAATTAACATTGAGTGGTTTTAGTTGTGTTTTCATAAAAACTTATGTTTTTTTAAAGTAATTTCTACGTTTCCATATGTTGTTTACGAAAAAAGCAGAAAGGAAAATCTATGAAAATTAGAAAAAAATTTTAAATCAGTAAGTGGGCTCTATGTGGGTCCAGAAGTTTTGAAAGGAATATGAAAAGGTCAATTGTAATACAACCTGCTGTATGCTGACAGTAAAGCCAAACCTTAAATTTCCGCATCTGTGAAAGTTTAGTGGTTTTATGGTTTTGTAAGATGATGTATTATAAATGCTTGCATTTTGACACTGCACTTTAATTGCTGCTTGGCTCCAAAAATGTAATCCAGTCAGCAAACAACTGCTCTGCCCTTCCTTACTGCTCATGTGTTTGTGTGTATGATCTCATGGAGAAATCTGGTAATGGCTTGGTCGGGCTCTGACTTCATGTAGTTCCTCTGATCCGCCTCCTCGATCACGCCTCCTGCTTTCCTTTTCCTTCACCCAAAGCTTCATGACTTTTCCTATTTTGCAACTATTTTCTGCTTCAGCATTTTTAAAATGTATGGATCTTTAACCGCAAATTCATAACACATTAGTAAAACCAAATTGCAGCAGCGCCAAGTAATAAAATAGATTTGGTCTGTAAAGCAGTCAGTTTTAAAGTTACATATTTTAAATGAAGTTTTGAAGTCATTGAAATTATTGTGCAGGAATTTAAGCCCAGCTAATTGGTTTTAAATGTCCCTCCTGAGGTCCTGCATCCTTAATTTCATAGGGCATGGACTTTAATCCAATACACTTTGATTTTTTTTCTTTTATAGTCATGCTTTGTTTGAAATGCATGTCTTATAGTCATGTTTTTCCTGGTTGTTTGATGTATGATCAGCTGTTAGAATTACTTTCAATACTTTTTCGTCATTTCCAAGATGTTTTTACTCATTGCACAGTTCCAAAAGTTGTTCAGGAACTTTCTATACGGCTAAATTTTTTTTTTGAGGATAGGTTAAATAAAATGACAATATTCAGTTAAAGTCCCACTTCAATCACGTTGTGATTGGAGGACATCTTTCGCCAAAAATTCAAGTGTGACTCAGAGATAAATATTTGAGTTCCGAACAGTGCCGGTGAAGTTCCTTCTATTTCTTGCAAGATAATCAAGAGTAAATTAAATATGTGTACAAACAAGTAAACAAGAATTAATGGCAAATCCATTCACATTTTACTTTCATGAAGTTCAGCCCACTGTTGATTTTCCACATCAAAATAATACAAAATAATAAACAGAATGTTATAGAAAAATTATACCACACTGTTTGGTCACATTTCTTTGCAAATTTCAAAGCGGTTCCAAACAGCGGACGGATTGAACTTACTGTGTCTCAATCCAAAATGATATTTTCCAATATCAATTATCGATTTGTTTTACTTTGAAATGATCTTTAATAGTATAAGTTGATTTGATTAACTACTTACTTCAGGCAGATTGATCTGGTTAGATGTTAGGAATAGAAATCGGTTAATCAATTGTTACGTCCCTAATTTCCAGTGTTCTTCAGATATGATTATGCTGTTTTTAGCCCAAATTTTTAAAATAAACTGTTGGTTTTTTTTAGGACATAGTTACTGCAGAGCAGCAGTATTTTCTTGGAAATTTGCCCCTGAGTTGTGGGCGGGACTGTTGGTGAGGAGTAAACCCACCCCTGCTCTCTGACATCCATCTGTTCCCACGCTCTCCCGCTAGCTTACAGCCCCTCACAACTTAGTGGTGCAGCAAAAATGACGAGCAATATCAGCACTATCCAGCTGCACAGGTTTAAGCCAAATGCTAGACGTACGTGGATCTAGTCATCTACAAGTGGATGCATCAGAATGGAGCGGAGCAGGGAGCTTGTGGCCTGCTGGTTGTTGTTTCTGCATCACACCAACAAGCTTTTTCCAGCAGCATTTCTTCATCTACTCCTGATTCATGATTTGAGTAAAGAAATACTCAGAAATGCAGTTTTAAGCTTAATTGTCCATAAATGATCTGTTAAAAAACACCAAAAACACACTTTTCATTAGAGTGGGTCTTTAAACAAGTATCTATAACTAGCAAAACCTGCCTGCTTTCTGCATATCAGTTCACTAAACTCTAAAGATATTTAGATCTTTTTTTTCAAGTTGTTTGGTTTATTAGCGATTGATTCAATACCAGATTAAAAAAACATCTCAAACCATTCTTAGTTTCTCTTGTTTTTATCTTTTTGAGAATAAATAACTTATCTTTTTCTATTACCTACTTAGCATAAAACTGAAAATGTGCTTTTTCATGCAGCAGAAGTCTTGTTTTTACATTTCTTGGTTAGTATGTTGAACCAAAACAAAAAAAAAAACATAGCTTCTTGAGATCTGTACTTGCTTTGGTTGCTTCTTGGGACGTTTGGGTTTTTATCACCTGATGGCTACTTTAGAGCTCATGTCTTCTCCTAGCCTGGATGAAGTAAGTCAGTCTTAGATTGACAGCTTGAAGGCTTTGGCCCCTGCTGCTGTTTTCCCGCCCCACTCCCTCACTTCCTGCCCTTGCCTGAGCGTGCTGCTGTTTGGTTGGTGTTGCCATGGAAGCGTTTAGCCTGAAAGAGGCTTCACACACAGCATCTTGTCTTCTCTTCACAGAGGGCCGCTAACAGGAGAGGTATTGACGCAAAACACAAAATATATAAAAACAGCTGTGAGGACTGGCGCTCGGGACGGCATCTTAGCCTGTATGGACTTACTTGCCCCTTTGCTGTAGCACATTTTGTCTCATTTAGAGGTTTGTTTTGATTTTTTTATTGTTAATTTTCTTTCTTTATTTTCAGTTTAATTTTTCTTGGGGCTTTAGTTTTTTTTTCTAAACGCAACCATTTTTTCGGGAACGAAACTAGGATTTTCCCTCATATTATGCTCATCAATGGATGCTGGTGGCCCATTGCTTAGCATGCGAGCAGAGGAGCAGCCCTTTCATGTCCGCTACAGGTAGGAATCTCACCTCTCTGACACTATTGTAAAGTGTAGAGTGTTGGTGCAAATTCATTTCCTTTATAATCAGTGTTTTTTTATGTTTTTACATGGGATTACACTTCTTCTCATGCAGTGCAGTAATAGACTTGCCTGTGATTTTATTTATATTAATAATCCCGCAATTCCAGATTAAGTGCGCTCACAACAGGTGTGCCCTGCAGAACGACCCGGTCCAGCTTTAATATTTAATCGATCCCTTTAAAAATGCATCCGTCTTTCTTCATGACCAGCGGTGTGTCCTGCTTGTTTCAAGCACGAACGTCCAGGCTTAGCAGGTGGAAAGCTGGTTTCTCTGAATGGACGCCGTTTGACGATAATGCAGAATCTGCTTATGCCCGACAGGTCTGATCAAGCTACTTAGCATTTCTTGCTGCGATAATCTATGAGCTGCATACGCCACAGACGTAATCTCAGGTGACCAGGTCACCTGGAGAAGGAGAAAGAGCACTTGGGACAGGGACAAGCAGATTAACTGAAAAAGAGCTGATTGAGCAACCTCCAGTGACCATGCATTGGAAGTTAATACTGTGACACCATCACAGGGATCCCATGAAACTATTCTAGGCTTTGATGCGTAAATATCTGTGTGACGTCAGATAGTTGACAGTTTTGATGCAAACACTAATATTTTTTCAGTAAATGGCTAGATTTTCATCAAACTCAGTGATTCAAGGCTGGAAGTAGACCAGGGTCCATTGGAGGAAAACAGCTGCAGGCTTTTTTTATCCAGTGGAAACCCCTAAATGCCTCTCAGATCTTTCATGTGCTGCTGTTGTTGTAGGAGACAAAAAGTCTGCAGGTAGGCTAGTGTTTTCTACAACTTTTTATGCTCAAGTATATAGTCGGTAGTAAAAGAAAAAAGTTGGTTGCTTTCATTTAGGCTGAAAACCACTGATTGAGCTTTGATTGTTGTTTAGAAAGCTGGTATTTCTGTACAATGAGGCAAACTTCTGCATTCAACATCATTTCAGAAGCAAACATCCTGATCATCATAGATCATAATTGTGTCTCTGTGCTTCTAAATCGGGTTTTGATGTACCAAAGACAATTGTGTGTGTGTGTGTGTGTGTGTGTGTGTGTGTGTGTGTGTGTACTACAAAAGACATGAGAGATAAAGCAAGTGGAGCAGATCTCCACCCAGTTTCCTGAAATACAAGTGTCTGTTTTGCTTCCCTCAAATACACGGCTGAGTCTCACGCTCCAAGATTAACCAGCAGCCATTGTCTCATGGCTTAGTGCAGCTCAGTCACACTTGCTTCCTTTTTGTTGCCTAAGAAAACTTGTTGGTTTGTGCTGCAACAAAAACTGTAGCCTGTAATTTTCTGCGGGGAGGAAGCCTTCACTGGGTTTAACTGAAGATATTTTAAACATATTTGGTTAAAAAATGACAGCAGATGTGTTATGTGAATTAATTTACATAAATATATTTTTTATTTGTTAGATGAAAATAGAAACCATGTTTATGAGAAGAACCTGTTTCATTTACCATCAAAAGGAACTTGCTTTACTTTCTGTGGCATATCTTAAGGATGTGAGATCCAGCATAATAAACAGACCTTTCTGAGCCATTGTTGAGGTGGAAGGAAGTAGCTGAGCTGAATTCCCCGCTGAAAGTCGTGTTTTTGTGAGACATTTTGTTCTCAGGTTAGACTGGACTCTGGTCATTTGCCTCAGTTGCATCCGAAGGAAGTCTGTTTTGAATTTTAACAGTTGTTTTGGGGGGATTCTGAAGGTTTAAGCTGGTAGGTTTTCTTCAGGATAGATAGAAAATCATCCTGGGTGGGTATCTGGGGTCAAACAGAAATCTAGAGCTGTCTCTCTGCTGCAGGATGGAGGTGTCCTGCCTGGAGCTGGCCCTGGAGGGCGAGCGGCTCTGTAAGGTGGGTGACTACAGAGCGGGCGTATCCTTCTTTGAAGCGGCCATTCAAGTGGGCACGGAGGATCTGCAAGTGCTCAGTGCTATCTACAGCCAGCTGGGCAATGCTTATTTCCACCTTTACGACTACGCCAAGGCTTTGGAGTTTCACCACCATGACCTCACCCTAACCAGGTGGGTCACCTACTACATATCCAGGTCAGTGCGACTGTGCGACTGTTACTGACTAAACATGTGTTGTTTAGGACAATTGGTGACCTGCTTGGAGAAGCAAAAGCCAGTGGGAACCTCGGGAACACATTGAAGGTGCTCGGGCGCTTCGATGAGGCTGTGGTTTGTTGTCAGAGGCACTTGGACATAGCAAGAGACATTAATGACAAGG
This sequence comes from Oryzias celebensis, assembly GCA_014656515.1. Taxonomy (NCBI): domain Eukaryota; kingdom Metazoa; phylum Chordata; class Actinopteri; order Beloniformes; family Adrianichthyidae; genus Oryzias; species Oryzias celebensis. The sequence continues at coordinate 74,790,256 of BNCR01000001.1, forward strand.
TGAGACGCTGGACACCAGAACCACAGTCATGGCAGAATTTTTTTTGGAGGATTTGTGTTTACTTTGACGCCTATCATCTTTCTTGGCTTGCATCAGGTAGGGCAGGCACGGGCTTTATACAACTTTGGAAATGTGTACCATGCCAAAGGTAAAAGTATTTGTTGGAGCGGCGCTGAACCAGGCGCCTTTCCAGAAGAGGTCATGACGGCTCTGAGGATGGCAGCCGAGTACTATGAGTGAGTGAAATCTACTGCATGTTCTTGTATTAGTTAAAAAAAATCTTACCTTTGTCTAATCAGTTGTTGTTTATGTGTCAATAGAGCCAACTTGTCAATTGTAAAGGAGCTCGGAGATCGGGCTGCTCAGGGTCGGACTTTTGGTAACCTTGGCAACACATATTATTTGCTGGGAGACTTTGGAAAAGCTGTTGCTTCTCATGAACAGGTGCCTTTAAATTCTGAGAACCAATTTGTTTGCAAGGGTTGAGTGTAAAGATGAGTTAAATAAAGTTTTGTTTTCTGACTGTGTTTTTTTTTTTTTAGCGATTACTGATAGCAAAAGAGTTTGGTGACCGCTCAGCAGAGAGACGGGCGTACTGCAACCTTGGGAACGCCTTTATCTTTCTGGGAGAATTTGAAGTGGCTGCAGAGCATTACAAGTAGGAACCAGATAGAGCACTGGAAAGCATTTCATGCATTGTTTATGCATTTCTTTTTTTAATCTATGCATTTTCCTTTTTCCGAGGCTTAGGATAATACAATAGAACTCCAAAAAAGAACTGACTGGGCATTCATGTTTTTATCAGGCGGACGCTGCAGTTAGCCAGGCAGCTGAAGGACCGGGCGGTGGAAGCGCAGGCCTGCTACAGTCTGGGAAACACCTACACTCTCCTTCAGGACTATGAAAGAGCTATAGACTATCATCTGAAACACCTGATCATAGCTCAGGACCTGAATGACAGGTACGAACACACACACAGGACTTACTGAAATGTGTCCTGTCATCTGCTCAAAATAAATGTTGTTTATAGAACTGGGTGATTCATTGGTTTAATCTATAATTTGAAACTGATTTATGGGGAAAAAAAAGAATATTTAATAATTTCAGGAGGTTGATCCTCCTCTGGTTTTGCTCCCTTTTCCATCTTATTTTTTCTTTCTAGAAAAATAAATGTTAATATGTCTCAAACGGTCAGGGATTCATGCTCTAATTGTCTTCTAGAATTGGGGAGGGCCGTGCATGCTGGAGTCTTGGAAATGCTTACACAGCACTTGGAAATCATGATCAAGCTATGCACTTTGCTGAGAAGCACCTGGAGATCTGCAGGGAGGTGCGTGAAATCAGAAGGAAGCAAACCGAGCCGTTTCACTGCATCATGCAGCGGCAGATTTCATGAACCTGAGTGTCCTCGGTTTCTTTCAGACTGGAGACAGAAGTGGGGAGCTGACGGCTCGTATGAACGTGTCTGATCTTCAGACAGTTCTGGGCCTGAGCTATAGCACAAATAACTCCACATTGTCTGAAAATAAGGACACAGACAACAACCTTAATGGTATATAAAATACTTTGGTCTCTGAGCTCTTACTCCTGCTGTGTATATAATGCCATTATATTTAATATTTGCAGGAGGAAGGCAGAGGATGAACAGACGGCACAGCATGGAGAACCTGGAGCTGATGAAACTTAGTCCAGAAAAGATGAATGTAAGAGAAAATCTTTAAATGTTTGGGTATTTTATCGCCCCCAACACTCCCCAAATGATTCTTTTTCTGTGTATGGAAGGGTCAGAAGTGGAGCAGCGACATTCTGACAAAACAAGCTAAACCGTCACTAACAAAAAGCTCCTCCAAGTTGTTCTTCGTCAACCGGCTGCGTGGGAAGAAGTACAAGTCAGGGAGTTCCAGTAAAGTCCTTCAAGACACCAGCAACACCCTGGATGCAAGTCAGATTTCTGCACAGGGACCACAGAAGGTACACAAAAGGAATAAATACTCTTACAAAATGTAACAGCCCTCACCAAACAAGTTGTACTTTGACATTTGTTTTTCCTCAGAGACTAAGTCCTGAAGTGCTTGGAGATGAGGGCTTCTTTGACCTCCTGAGCCGTTTTCAGAGCAACCGTATGGATGATCAGCGATGCTCAATACAGGATAGAGGCAGCAGGTTATCCCTGAACAGCGGTCCAGATTCGCCTCCAAGGACCATCAGAAAATGTGCGACTTTTGTCTTAAAGTCACCACTTCAAAGTTCTAAAGTTAAAGCTAAAGTTCAACTGAACTACGTCTCTGACGCAAGTTGTCGTTTTTGTTCTTCTAACCCTGCAGCCGTCTCAGAGTCCATCAACGTCTCGGGGGTGTCAGGTCGGCGTTTGGAGGAGTCGTCGGCAGCGGGGGGAAGCCTGCCAGGCCTCAGGATCAATCAGAACAGCAACCAGGCGGTTCTGAGTCATCTCATGGCGAACGCAGATAACGCCGAGCCTGACGACGATTTCTTCGACATGCTCGTCAAATGCCAGGTTTCTGACTCTCAAAAAAGAAAGGACTGCTGTTGTGCAGCGCAGATTTATTGACACTAAAACCAAAAATACTTCTTTTCCTTTAGGGCTCCCGCCTGGATGACCAGCGCTGCGCCCCACCACCCCCTCCTGTTCGGGGACCCACCGTTCCAGACGAGGACTTCTTCAGCCTCATCATGCGCTCACAGGCCAAGCGAATGGACGAGCAGCGCGTTACTCTGCCTTCTACAGCAAACGCCGCCACCAGGTCCACTTCCAGCTCAAACTAATTTTAGCACTAAAGACACATTTTTCCTTTCACTTTTGACATTTCAAGAAGATCTGGACTGCATCGACGTTTACCAACATAAACTATCCGGCCTTCTAACATTTGTTGGATAAAACAAAGCACTAACAGATTTGTATGACCTGTACAAAAGAGCATGGGGTTGTTCTGCACTTGGATCAACAGTAGCAATATGAGACAAAGTATTTTTTTATAAATCCAGGATGTTGCCTTTAATCTTAGGTGTATTTTTGAATACACAAATGCAGGTTTAATTAAGATTAGCTTTTATAAACTGCCATCTCACCACAGCATTCTGGAGCTCTCAGGCTTGTGTGTCAGCATGAATGTGAAGGAATAATCCGATCAGATATTTTGTTTGTATTATTTTTTTGTGAGTTATCCACACAAACTGATAAAAGGAATGAATTTGAACCTTTATAGAGTTCTTTACGCTTTTGTACAAATATTTCAGAATAGTCAGAAATTAAACCTGATTCATACATCTGTTTGGTATTTTTTTTGGAAAAGACACAGACCACAGTTTGTGTAAAAGACACTTTATTCAACGTACCAATAATTAGATTTAAGTTAGCTCAAATTAATTTAAGTCACTTTTTAAAACCACAACTTCAAAAGGCTAATATGAAAGCCACTAGCATTTTAAAACCAACTGTACATGAAAATGCTGAAATAAATAAGTCTGTTTTTATTAGATTGACCTCAATATCTTAAACTATACAGAACACAAAAAATCAAATACTCACGTTTGTAAGAAAACTAGTAAAAAAAAAATGTTAAAAGTGCCTGTTAAAGTAAATATGCCCCAAATACTGCTTCTACATAAATAAAACACTTTCATTCTGATAGTGTGCATCTGGTTTGACCCCTATTGGACAAACACTGCCACCTACTGTTCTTACACTGCAACAGCAGGAGTCAAATCAATCCTGTGCTGACTGTAAAGTGAACTTCCTAACCTTAAAGAGCTTGTATTTCCCTTTGATGTTTTGATTGCAAGATAATAAATTCAAAAACCAACAGCTTTTTCTAAAGAAAATAATAAAACAGATTTAAAATGCAAAAGCTATTCCACACATAGTAGTCGGAGTTTACAGGAACATTTGGCATCAGAGGAGCAACAGCTGATCGTCCCATTGATAATACAACAGTATCATGTTCTGCCTCATGACAACAGAAGCTCACTACTAAAAACAACTCAACTAGCAGCAGAACAGTTGACAGATAATGATATGCAACAGAAGGAATGTACAACTTCTCCACACGCTTTGAATATTATGATGAATGACCGCTGTGTTAATTTAATTATGAAAGTGAACTTAAAGAAGGCACCGTAATAAACAAAGCACTCCTGCCCTGTTAAACCTCCACAGCGGTGAAGGCAACATGCAGCCGCTGACTAATGAACGCAGAGTGAGAATCCAGATGATCAATCCAGTTGTAGTGGATGTCAGCACATCGACATTCAGGATTACAGACAGAGAAAGGAGAGCATGCAATGTGTGCTTAAGGTGTCCCACCTTCATTGGTTGTTTTGTTTTTTTCGTTTAATGACCAGAATGAATAAAGTTTTGATTTCTTTTGACACCTTCAACAGCGGAAATGTTAGGGTTAAAAACTGGTTGGCTGTTAGAGTGATGCTGTGTGCGTCAGGGGTTGTGTGTCCACAGTGTGACAGTGCGGTCAGCAGAAGACGAGAGGAAGGAGAGGTCTTGCGGGTGCCACCGACACTGAATCACCTTGTCTCCATGCTCTCCCACTACAGTCAGCGGCAGCTGTTTGGTCAAGTCACCTAAAAACACAGCAGATGAATACTTAAGCCTCAAAAATATACTTTCATAACAACTCACGTCACTTTAGCCAGTAAAAAGAGAAGCCGAGGACGTACCTTGAAGGTTGGTGACTATGACTTTGGTGTCGTAGGAACCTGTGAGCAGGTAGTGTGCTCCGGGGGAAAATCTAACAGATCGAACGTCGCTGCCATGTGGTCGGTAAACCTGTACGATCCGACCGCCTCTGATGTCGTAAAGCATGCACGCGCTGTCTTCCTGTCCTGTTGCTAGTAGACGGCCACTGGGATCGACTGCGACGGAGGCCACAGGACTGCCTGTGGAACGAAGACGAGTGAATCTGTGCCATCGGAAAAGTGCTGGATTTCAATATTAGGAGAAGCACAGTGACGCACCTGAGCCATGGAAGGCGGTTCCTACGACTCTCACGCAGCTCGGGACCCTGAGGTCCCAGAATCGCACAGTCTTGTCTTGAGAGCCAGAAGCGATCATCCAGCCTCCCCATGTGTACAGAGACAGAATGTGACCTGCACAGAAACACAGATCTCTGAAGACTCCTGGTAGTTAGATTACTTGTTCTCATAAAAACTAAACGTAGGGTGGCACAAGGAAGAACTTTAGGTCCCATTTTTTACAGTTATGCGTGCTTTTTCAAGTATCGTTTTTACTTTTTTTTTCAAGTCAAGGGATTGTGGCATCAATTGTCGCAGCTATGCTGATGATCCACGGCTCTCCATAACACTTTAGACACATTTCTCAAAAACAAAAGAGGCCCACTGATGACTTTATTTACATTGTAAATCATGGGTAGAAACTTTTAGTGATCAAATCAGAATAAAGGTGATCTGATCTGATCAGATGTAACGTCAGTGTACCCGTGTGTCCACTGAGCGCGTGCAGCCCCTGTCCTCTCTGGCAGTCGGTGGTGTAGATGTTACAGTCTCCTGCTCCAGCACTGATCAAGATGGCACCCCCACTTTCTGGCCCCTCCATAAAAGCCAGGTCCCTTATGGTCCCATCATGCATGCTGAACTCCAGGTCTGGTCCTGAGACGTGCACACACAATAGTAAGATCTGTGGCAAAACTAGTGGAGAAACTAGTTGTGTTATTTTGTGGCTGACCTGTAGCGTTGCATGTCTCTGCACTGAAAGGCAGGACTTTCACGTATTTGTCATTGGAGCCTGTGGCCAACAGCTGCCCACAGGGACTCCAGGCGACACAGTAGATGGAGCCTTTGTGGTGTTTGTTCCTTTTGAAGCGAACAACCGGCTGTTTTGCTGGACTTGTTCCTCTATAAAGAGAAAAAAAAAATGGAGAAAAGAAAACACTTTTCACCATCCTTTAAAAACACACAGTTATGTGAAGAACTATGTCAGAGGAGTAGATTTTTTCTACACAAGATTTTCCAAAGCCACCTTTGAGATGATTATGGATGTGTTACCTGGTGTCCAGGGAGTCTGGATAAGCACACACGCGCAGGGTTTTGGAGTTGGATCCCACAGCGTATAGAGCTCCAGACGGGTGAAAAGCCACAGCTCGGACAGCCTGAGTGTCCTCCAAAGAGTGCACTGGTACAAACAGGTTTTTGGGTTTTTCACCCTAAAAGCACAAAAGTATTCAAAGTTTGACCAAAAACATCCACCAACGATTCTTTAAGAGTCATAAATGGTGAGCACAGTGGTCCGTCACTATATTGCGCTCCGCCTTTCACCAGCTCGCTGATTTTTCAGTGCAATTTCGCATGCTTTTTTGAACTTACAGCGCACTCTGTTGTGTTTCCTGATTGGCTGTTGACTTTGTCAGTCACACTCCTCGGTGCTGTGTCTCCGGTACAGAATTCAGTTTGCCATATTTACATAAATCTTCGGTTGTGAGCAGGTCTTTGGTTTCATTCTATAATACTCAAGTTATTTTTCTACGAAGGTCTGAACTTTGGGATTTTAAACAGTATAAAAGAGTTAAAATGTTAATGTCTGTCTGAGAAAAGTCTTTAACGTAAGGGATTTTACAGCCTAAAAACATCTACTTGTGGATTTCACTTATCACAGATTGTTTTAGAATGTAACTCTGCGATAAAAGGAGAACCTCAAACACGTCAATAAAATTTAATATAAACTTGTGCTTCAAATGAGGCCAAATTACAGTGATTATAATAAAAATGGAAATGCTGAAGGTTAAAATAGATTACAGACAGTGTGAGGCACAAAAATTGTCCCTGAGGCACAAAGGAATAAATAATTAAAAAGAGGCTTTCATTTCAACATGGGCGTCTTCCATTCCCTTCTTTGCATCCATACCTCTTTACTTCGGGACAAAGAGCCAGGAGAGTCACCTTGCTGACCGGCTTTAGGTTTCTGTCCACTGTCGAACAGGAAACACAGGAGGTGTCACTTAACAAAACTGTAAATTTTTAAGTAAATTAAAAAAAAAATGACACCAACCTCTGAGAAACTACAGGGGACTCATTTGGAGGTGGGATTACCCGACCTCCGACGGTGCGTTGCGGGGTGCTGCTCAGCACCCCTCCCCCTCGGGGGCGCCCCTGCTCTGGAGTCACAGATGGAGGGTTATTGTTGTCCTCAGAGGTGGGGGTGTTCCCGTTGCCATTGCACTGCTGGGCCAGAGACTTCACCTCCTCTCCTATGTTCTCCATCCCCACGTTGAGCTCCTCCAGCTTCTGGATTGACCTTCACAAACACACATATGACCAACAATGACTCAGTCCGACACTTTTCTTTTAGGCTGTGCGTGGAGTAAATCTTGCTAAATTCCAAAAAGACAGAGGAACAAAAGCAAAGAAAGAACTGCATCATTATAGAGTGCAGCCCTTGTGAATAATACCGAGAACAGGAAGATGTCGGGGTGAGGGGACTCTGGGAAGAGCTGTAAATCAAAACCTCTGTCCAGTCATAAAAAAAAAAAAACAACAAAGAAAACTCTGCAACTTTTACAATTTTGTAGCAGTAAAATGTGTCTCGTGATGATACGTAAACAACCAACTTGCTTAAAAATAAAAAGTGTAAAATTCTTTAAAAAGTGCAGTTTTAATTCTGAAGCTGCAGATCAGAGCAGATGGTCCAGTGTAAATTGGGGGTAAAGCCGTGAGGTAAAGTCTCATGGGACCCATCATTTTAGGGTCTTAACGTCAACTTTACATTTCCTGACAGCTGCTCCTCTATTGTTGGACTCAAAGCTCTGCAGTAATTAGCATGCTAAATTCCAGCCAGGCTTTCCCCTCAAGTATTGTGATTGGGAACATTTTCGGTTTGCCATATGCTGCTGGCGTGTTGGGGTGTGGAGTGCCTCCTGCTGGGTGCGTACCTGTTGAGGAACTTCTCTGTGAGGCTGTGCTGCATGTCAGTGGGCGGGGGGTCCTGCTGGACGCCTCCCTCCAGCAACATCTGCTGATACATTTGTCTCTGCTGCTGCTTCTGCTCCAAGTGCTGCTGAACGCGAAGGCGCTGGCGATAATACTCCTCGTACTTCTCTGTTGAGTCACGGAGCTGAGGAGGAAAAGACCAGGATCTTACAATATCAGGAACATGCAACAGACTGAGGTTGAATCAAGCAAACGGAGAAGCGTGAACGTTTCAGAAGCTTTGGGGCTCTTTCAAAGGCTGCATTGTAGTCATGTAAACTCCTGTCCTCTTAACACTCATCAGGTCAGGCATTTGGGGAGGAAGGAAGGCGAGCCCGAGGACAGGTCACTCCAACCCCCCCTTCTGTCCTCTGTTTCCTGCCTCATAATCTGATGGGAACAGCTCTACTGTACGTTTGACAGGACAGATACAGGCATTGAGCCAGCAGTAGGAGATGGTGAAGCGAGGGAGGAAAGGAACAACAAAGGATCCCAAAGTCTGATTCTGTTTCTGGCTTTTTGGGGCGTAACCACGGCAACAAAGGAGGCTGAGCTAAACCAAAAGTAAGCTAAAAAGTAAAAACAATTAGGAGGACAAAATGCCAATACTGTGAGCACAATAACACGTGAGCACCAAGTATGTCAGCTAAGTGGCCCAGTGGAAGAGTATCCGCCCTGAGAGCGGAGGGCTGTGAGTTCAAATGAATGGCCGAGTCATATCAAAGACTCTGGTACCCAATGCCTCCCTGCTTGACATTCAGGATTAAGGGGTTTTAACCATCAAATGGTTCCTGAGCGCGGCTGTGTCTACAGCTCACTGCTTTCCCAGGGGAAGGATCACACCTAGGTGCATGACAGCTAATGGGACTTTATTAAAGGATGAGCTCATGTGCTAAGTATGGGGTCGATGGTCCATGTTCTTGCTACTGCAGTCACAAATTAAAACATGTCTTTGGTTATTAAACCATTAGTCAATGGTGCAACAAGAGGAAGTTAATATACATTAAATTAAAAAAAAAACCTGTGCCATTTTCTAGGACATAGTTTCTGTAGAGCGGCAGTGGCTCTTTAGAAATTCACCTGAGTTGTGGGCAACACCGTTGGTCCGAAGCAAGCCCACCCCCAGTTCCCATCACTCATTTGTTTACATGCTCTCCTGCTAGCTTACAACCCCTCACCACCCCAACCTAACATTAGCGGTGCAACGAAAATGGCGAGCAGTATTGGAGCTATCTAGCCGTACCATTTTGAGCCAGATGCCAGCTCAGGGGAGGAAAACAAAAATGTACAGAGATCTATTTGTCTGCAAGTGGATGCATCAGAGCGGAGCACGGAGCTTGTAGTTTCTTTACAAATACTAATACTATTACTAATAGCTTCTATACAAATACTCTCTTTTTCAAACAGCACTTTTTGCCTGTTTGAATTAAAAAATAATCAAAAATGTAATTTTGAGCTTAATTTTCTTTACACAAGTCCTCCATCATGAGAAAAATACCACAAGAACATGTTAAAAACACAAAAAGAAATTCATTTTAATCCGGAGGGGGTCATTAAATTGTATTCTAGAGTATGTTTCGGTAACATTTCTATACTTTCAGTAATAATCTCATGTGCAGCTTTTTCTCAAGTTTACTACAAATACATGAAGAAAATTCAAAAATGCATCTTGTATCCTTAAGTTTTTGTAAAAAATATCAGAGGAGAAAATTCACAGCAAAAGAAAATGTGGCCAAAAGAAGAAAACTGCAACCAAGCACGGCTTTCTCAGGTTTTTCACCAAACTATGCCCGACAAGAGGATGACCACCTGCAGGTTTAATTTACCCCATATCTTATAAAGTGTGTCTTTTGTGGGTCAAGAGCCAAAAATATAGGCTTAAAAACTCAAATCTAACGAGGTAAATGTAGACATTTGGTAAAGTTTACCTCGTTGCTGTCAGTGCAGCCAGCTAACGGGGCGTCCTCCCCTGGAGCTGAAGCAGGACGCGTGTTCTGAGATCCATCTGAGCTCATCATCTTATCCACAGGTGTGTCTGTTCTGGACCTGCAAGGAAATTCATCACATTCAGCCATCAAATGATTACAAATGAAAGCAGTGAGAGCTTAGTGATGAACAGACTCCAGGCTCTTACGTTTCAGGGGATTCCTCAAAGATGCGATGGCAGTCGGCGCTCTCCATCATGACGCTCCTGCTCAGGCTCTGCCCCGCTGCTCCGGGATAATGGAAATTAGCAAATGAGTGAGACATGGGGGAGATTCCTTTTCCTGGAGCCATCTCCCCACCACTTGCTCTCTTATCTTGACCGGACAACCCATAAGACAGTCCATCGAGCGCCGGGTTCAAGGAGCGAGACATGTAGGTGTCAGCAGACTGAGGGCGGCGGAGAGGGGAGGTGGTGTATGGCGAGAGTTTGCTGATGAGCGGAGTAAGAAGGTCAGCATAGCCAGTCTTAGCAGGTTTGACCAAGCGGTCTACGTGAATGTTTAGCTGCTTTTGTTCAAATGCGCAGGAGAAAACGGTGTCGGCAAGGTTCTGCATCCAGGAGAGCAGAGACAGGTCCAGGTCATCACAACCGTTTCCACACAGCATGTCAACTCCGAGCAGCACCTCACTTTCTGTAATCTCCTCCCCCGTCGCCTTGCTCTAAACAACAAACACCCAAGAGAGCCTGATGGCAGTTAGCAGAGAGTTTAACTAAACAAGCAAATGTTTAATCACAATCCAGACCTGACAGAACTCCACACAACACTCGTACAGAACTCCTTTTAGAAGAAGCTGGAAGAGTCGGTCTCTGCTGGCCTTAAACCCAGCCTCGCTCAACTTCCTGTCAGCCGGGATGAACTCTGCCACCATGGTGCACGCCTCCTCAAAACACTGAACCCTGGCTGTGCTGGGGTTCCAGTCCTGAGGGAGAAATCAAGACACTAATGCATTTAAAAAAGTCTTTGAACAAAAAGGACTGAAAAGTAGTGTTCCTAAAAAGACACAAAGAACTATTTCTACATATTCCAGTGACTCAACACATGTCTTGCCTTGAACTCAGCATGGTTTGTGAGGCGAGGCAGCGTGAGGAGCAGACACAGTTTACTGTAGTCTTCCTTAGAGGGGCAGAAGTCCTCGAGAGCATGGAGGCACTTCACTGCTTCTTGCATGGTAAACTCCAGCTATCAAAACATGGCATATTACTCAAAAAGTGCTGAAAATATTAAGAATACATCAAATATATTGTATCAAAACAATCCTTTAGTAAGTCTTGGCTTCTGACATACCTGCAAGTGAAAAATAAAGTCACCAAAGTGACTGGTTGTTCTAAAAACTAAATCAAATCTCAAGTAATATGTAAGATTGGGCACAATAGATCTGCTGGCTATATAACGTACTTCACATGGCATGTCAACAGGTAAAATGTGTTTCTGCACAAGGCATTTATGATAAAAATGCATTTATACAGACTACATCAATAAGTTTTGCATGGAAAGTTAAAGACAAATAAAAAAAAAAGACATTTTAATGACAAAAGTCATTTTTAAGACATATGTTATGCCCAGCAGCAGTAACTCATTAGAAATACAATTCTGGTCTGTGGGGGGGACTATTGGCTCAGAGCAACCCCGCCCTGTCCCCCTCCTGTTTGAGCGCTCACGCTCAGCCTATAGTACCCAAGCTGGCATTAGCGGTGCAAAAATAATGGCAAGCAATATTGGATCAATCCACCCGTAAAGTTTTGAGTCAGGTCAGCTCAGACAAGGAAAATGAAGAGGGAGGAGGACTGGAGTGATAAGCAAAGCTTTGGCACCCCCATTTCAACAACTGCATTATTAGTTTGAGCTTTTTCAAGGATCTGGTTTTCTGATCCAACATGATTTCAATTAAGTAATACAGTTCTAGTCTTAAATTATTTTTATAGGTCCTGTATTATGAAAAAAATGCTACAAGAAGATGTTCAAAAAACCCAAAAATATTAATTTCATTGGAGAGGATGTTTAAACCCAGACTGCTTTTTTTTTTTTATTAGAGCTAGCTTTTATTAACTCAGCTAAATGAATAAAAAACAAGCAATTCTGCCCCATAAGATACCAAATACAACTGAAACCTTGCTACTGTTTTAAAATAAAATATTACTTAAATAACCATTTCTATTTACTGATTTAAAAATCATACCACTTTGCCTTCTAAACGGATGCCCGTTTGCAAACAAAACCCTTCTACAGTTCACAAAGAAACCACTAGGTGACTGATGCAGTTACAAAATTAACCTAATTCTCTGTTTATATAAAAATGTAAAGAAGTGCAACGTTGCCACAAAAAGAAATAGTGTTAACACTTTTTAGAGGTATTGTCATGTCCTAATCATGTTCTTAGTTCTAGAACAGCCTTACTTTATGGGTTCCAACAATACTCCAGATAAGTTTTTTCACCTGTTTACCCTTTTTTTTTTAATGTGAAGTTCAACAGCATCACATTTAAAGAAGTCAGTGGGAAAAAAACAGACTTCATATTGGTCCCACACATACCAATAGGCCCCTGTGCCCACACCCACAATCCATCTCTGACACTGCAACACATGTTGGTGATGTTGTATACAGAACGTGAGAGTAAACAATACACACACAGCACATTAAAGAAAATAACATGGAACAGCACTTATGAGATGTTAACAGTGGTACCCAAGATTGAGCTTAAATAATGACAAAATTAAAACCAATTGGCAGAGATCTATAGTTTTTAAGACCACATGAATACTATTATTTTAATTGTCTAACAACTATCTTAAGAAATGTATGTCCAAACAGAACAGCTTGTGAAAACATGCTTACATGCTGAGGCTCATCTTCTGCAGACATGGCGTTGTTCACACATAGAGCCTCAAGAAATTTTTGCTTGAGGACAATGTAACGAAATCTGCATATAAAAACAAAAAAGCACTTTTTGCTTTCATTTGATATCACAAAGAAACAATGCCACAATAAATGAATGAATTCATAATTTAGCTGGTTTAGGAATCTCTTACCTCTTCCTGTCAAATGTATCCATGCACTCCAAAGGCTGAATGAATTGCAAAACTTCATCCCACTGACCATCAAGGACCAGTTGTCTAACACAAAAACAATGAGTGAAAATTTAAGACAATAGAAAACAAGTGACAAACAATATATATATTTTTAAATAAAAAACATTAAGTTACCTGAGGAAGAGCATGTCATCAGAATAAAGCCCATTGATTACCCCACTTTCCTTTTCCAGAGCTAACATGCTGATGTGGAGCTTCCTGGAGTTTAGAAAGTCCAGGATCACCTTGATTATCTCCACTTCCTTCACATTTATGGTTTCTTCCGCTGTCATGGTGAGCCAGCCTATGGAATAAAAAATAAATAAATAACGGAAATACTAAAGCAACACTTATAAAGACAAATACAAACATAACAGTATGCATTTATTATATCAAAGCTTGCAAAAACATCAGTCTGACTGTACGGAACAAATGATTACATTAGGCGTCAATATTTTCTTTAATATCAGTTTGTTGCTTTAAAAATATTCTGAAGACAATTGACTGTCAATATTTTCCTAAGCAAAAACAACAACTTTAAATGCAGTTTTTTTAATGGAAAAAATATTTATCTTAATATAGAAAGGTGTGCCTTTTTTTAGTTTTTGGCATTGGTTAAGTAAAAAACAGATTAACACTATCAAATATTGATTATGAAATGGAAATTTGAAATAAAGATCTGATAGTTTAGGGAGAACTTTAATCACAATTCATCAGAACACCATGACTGCATGACACAGGAGACATTATAGATGTAATTTGAACTGATATTTATGGGTCAAGACAGAATCTGCTAACAGAGATTGGAAAAATGCAGGTTTAATGAGGGGAAATGCGTGTCATTTTTATGTTTATCAGTGCTGTCAGTAGCTCTAAATGCATTTGTGAACATTTAGCCAAATTTAAAAACTTTATTTAAAACACAAACGACTACAAAACTAGCTAAAAGTCTATTTTTGAGCCAGTTTAGAGCTGGCTAAGCTAGTTAGCCAATACCACGGGCATTAAGCCAAAGTAAAACACTTTAAGAAGCTTAAGCTACTTGTTAGCTTTATATAGAGCCGAATGCAGCCAAAGGATTAGTGCAAAACCATAAAACAGCTAGTTACTGTCAAAGCTCATATGAAGCTCAGCAGCGGTTAGAGGCAGACTAGCCAGGCCGAGAAGGGGAAGGGCATCATCCGCTAGTTAGCTGAACGGGCGGGGTGACAGTCTCCATACCAACAACACTAACCAGGTGTTCGCTGCCACAAAGGCTTACCTTCTTTCCTCAAATGACGCTGTTCCCGGAGGGGTCCAGTCGGTACCAGTTGGTGTTTTCAGCGCGGTGGGGTTGAACGTTCGCCTGCGTCTGTGTTTCCTTCCTGCTCTGCCTGCTGGATGTTACTGTGCAGCGACACAGACGGACTGACTGCAGCGCCCGCTGCCCGCTCAGGGAACCGCCTCCATCCATTCATCCTCCACCGCCCCGACTCACTCCAACATGCCATGTAAACAATTGTAATAAAACACAAACTAGAGCTTTAAATAAAACCCCAGAAAAAAATATTACAAAACATGTTTTTTTTAAACATGTAAGTACTGAATTAACTCATTTTCTACAGGGGACTTTTGGGCTTTTCAATGATAACCAATGTGAAGGGGTGAGCCTCTGGGAATTGTAGTTTATGATTTTTAACAGAAATATCACCTTTTTTTTAAATGAAAGCCTCAACTTTACATTAATTGATTATTTGTTTCAGAAAGCTACTTGTTTGAATTTTCTGCACAAAAAGTATTTTTAAAATGTTCATTAATTAACAAATTAATACTGAAAATGTTGTATCGTGTGTGCACCCAAAAACTCACCTCCTTACAATTAAAGCTTTGTTATTCAGCTACTTCTTGCTGAATTATTAAAATTAAATTAATGATTGGTTTTCCGCCTAATTTTGTTATCCATAGGCTAACACAACCTGGGACAATGTGAAGTGTTCCCTTTTTTTTAAATGTACAGTTCCAGGGCTCCTTTTCTATATAGCTGTACACTTCTAAGATTTTTTTTTTTTAACAAAAGACAGCTTTTTATTTTAGCGAATACAAATCAATTGGGTGGTGGCATTTGTTTAAAGAAACTCATCTTATGCAAAGAAACAAATGTGTTAGTAGGAACACAAAAAGCAAAGATGAGGTGCAACAAATATTGCATTTGTTAGCCTTACTATTGACGATAATAATAATAACAGATTTATTATTAACAGCAGAAATAAAGAAATAAGACATCTCTTGTTCTGTTGATGGAATTTTAATAGAGCTGAAAAGAATTTTTAAAAAAAATCATGAAAAACTAAACATATATTTTGTTCTGAAACTGAAAATAAGAAAACAAAATACTTGGAAATCAAAAATCATGGTTTTCTTAATGCATACAACACTTAAGCATTTTTCCAGACCTTTCAGACGCCACACACATTCTCACCTTACTCTGCATTCAACTCCTTTTTCCTTCAGCTGCTTTTACGCACTTCAAACTTTTTAATGTCATATACAAAAAAATACTTCTATATGCCAAAATATATCTGTACAATGTCAACAGAGACCAGAGTAATGCATGATTTAAAAAAATGTAAATTGAAGACAAAAAGTAATGGTTATGAGGAGGCTGTGATTCAACACAAGTGTTAATGACTGATTTTTTTTTTCTTAGATTTTAAAGTAAATCTATCAGTATAAACAGTAAATATGTTAAAGTGACATTTTGAGCTTTTGATTTGCAAACTGATTTCTGCTTAACTTGCTCAATTTGATGAAAAGGTTATATTTATGTCTATTTTTCACAAAAGTCTTTACATTAAAACTCTTCACCAAAAACACACTTTTTGCATTTGTGTCACAAAAAAGGGCCTTGACAAAGACGTATGTGATAAATAATCAGGCTACAGCAAACTGACCGTTCATTCTGAAAAGATGGAAATTGACGTCATATACAAACTAAATTAAGTTACAAACACACATGGAGTTCAAAGTTCTCAGAATAAATTGAACGACATTTTAAAAATATTTTCAAAGTCTTAATGAAATGAAATAAATTAAAAGTGTATTCCAGGTGTTTTCCAGAATCATGTGATGGTGTTCATCACACCTGAGGAATGATCCACACTCTGCCGGGTACTTCACTGCACACACAACCTGGAGCTTTTTTATTAGCCTGTCAGTTACATGTCCAAAAGCAAAAATACAGGATCTCATCAAAACGATGCACAGACAGGAGACGAAATCTGACCTCAGATGTGTGCGTTACCTGCTAACACTAAGACAGAAACGAAAACCAATACTGTTGAGAAACATAAAACAAGCTTAAGGCCACGCATGATCAACTGAGAGAACCCAAACTGCCTCAGAGAGGCCTGACATTCAGTGCTTCAGTGGTTCAACTAGTTAAGGCATGACTCGCCTATTTTCTTCTTTTTTTTTTTGTTGGCACACGAGAACATCGACTCACATGCTAAAAAACACACGGCTGCGCCCCGCTGCAGCATCACAGTCAGCTTCGTAACATCTGTGACACTGGGAGTGTGCAGCCTTGCAATAAAATTGAACATGTGCCCCAGTCTTGGGGCTACTTTGGGTGCTTTTTAGGTGTCCCCTGCTTCTTGGTCTGCCACAGATGGTTGGCGATGGTGACGGCATCCACGCTGGCAGACATGGTTTTGGCTGGGATTTGGCTGAACTGTTTCCTGTCAGAGTTGTACTTATACAAAGCCTCAATCATCTTGGGTGTGATGCTTTTGGGACCAATGCCGGCCAGTCTGGTCATCTCTTCTGTCTCGGGGCAGTATGTGTAAATGGACCTAAACTGACATCCAGAGTCACGGAACAGCACCAAGAAGTTATTGGCCTCGGATTTTTCCATTTCCTGAGGAAGATGGTCCAGAAAAACACACTCATTGTGGGACATTTTTAAAGGAATTAACATATTTACACACATTCTAATACCATACATACATCCAGTATCTTGTTTTTCTGTCCTTCATTGACTTTCCCTGCCAAGCAGCAGTGAGCCAAGGCGTTCTGGATGATGTGCTTGTTGGATTTAGCACTGGGTTCCTTATACAGTTTAGGTCCTAAAAGAAAAATAAACATAAATGAAATAAAAGACACGAGAATGCATAATTAAAATACTTTATTGTGTTGAATTTTTGAGAATTTCAATGCCATTTAAGTTGTGTTGACCTGTGTATTCAGTGTTGGAGGGAGTGGAGGAGGTTGTGGAATCATTTTCCCAATCTTTCTCTCCATTACGACTTCCAGCCGAAGGACATGAGGAAAAGCCCTCAGCGGAGTCTGGCCTGATGTCACACACAACACAAAACGACAAATGACACAAACGAACGCAACAACAACAACCACATACCGGGCGCCGTAGCACAAGACATGAACACAGACGTGCGTGCACACAAAGACATTTAAAACAAGGTCAGACACTGACTCCAAATACTGCTTGTTCCTTTGCATCACATCACAATGTAATACTTTCTGAGGGTCAGAAAAGGCACGTTCAGCCAAGCGAGGACGTGTCCCAGTGCTGGATACTCAGAGATGAGCTCAATGAGTTATGAAGGAAACAGCAAACACAGAAAGCAAAGCAAAGAGACCGGAGCAAATCACAGCCTGAAAAGCAGCTGCAAAAGTCAGGATGAAGGCAACAACATGGAGGAGATCGGAAACACAAGCCTGATGATTCTAAAGCGGAAACTACGGCCGTTTAAATTTACTTCTGCTTCAGAAATTTAGACTGAAACAGATTTATTCCTGTAAGATGTCTACAAAGCCACATTCACTTGTTTACCTTCTTTTTCGTTCTTTGGGAGAGCTTAAATAAAACGGAACATTGTCAGCAGCTAGCTTTTTGCCTCTGAGGGACGCATGCAGAGTAGAGGAAAAGGAAGAAAGGGATAAAAGAGAGACAAGTTGTTTGCTGTAAAGATTACCAGGATTTAAGAGTCACAGAGAAGAACACACGCTTGAGATTTAAAGACCCACTCCAATGAAAATGTCTTTTTTTTTCATGTTTCTAACATGTTCTTGTGGCATTTTTCATGATGGAGGATATATCTTCATAAAATTAAGATTCAATTATGAGTATTTCTTTATTCAAACTGTTGTGAATCAGCAGCAGACAAAAACTGCAGTTAGAAAAACCTTCTAGTTATGATTTAGAAGCTACAATTGGCGGGCCTGTCCAGCTCTGCTCCATTTTAAAACATCTACTCGCAGACACATAGATCCATGTACGCCTTTCATTTCCTCGCAGAAACTATGTCCTAGAAAATGGTTTAGGTTTTTTGGCTAAAAACACCATAATCATAAGTCAAAGACCACTGGGAACGTTTTGGAAATAGATAAAATATGATCAGAGTGGGACTTTAAGATTTACTGCACAAAAACTGGGAATCTGGGTTAAAGATATTTATGCCTCTGATATTTTTGACTAACAAATCAGAGCGTTTCTAACAGTGTGGTTAGAGGCAGAGTGTGCGTCTCACCTGCTGTTCTTCTTGTTGTCTGACTGATCTCTGTCATTGTCCGCCAGATTGAGTGACGCCAAAGAGACGCTGGACACAGAGAAGCCTCGAGGACGCACCCCTGAAACACAAAGAGCCACAGATCAGTGTGAAGAGTGACCTGCATTCTAGAGTTTGTGCTTCCCTTACCTGTCAGTCTCACAGATGGAGTAGATGACTCCATGACGTCTCTGTGGATGGATTTGGGGCGTGGCTTTTTCTTGAGACTTCCGGATCGAGGCTTGATGACTTCATCCATGTCTTCCATCAGTTTGAGCTGCTTTCTTCTCATGTATTCATTCTTGATGAATTCTTTTCTTGACTTTTCTTCATCCTTCTTCTGCTGCTCCTCCTCTGCCTTTAATCTTGAGTACAGGAAAATACAAAATGATTTTAGTGAAAAATTAAGTGTTTAATCTGTAATTTACTGACGTTAAACGGCGCACCGAGCAGCTTCCTTTTTCTGCTCCTGGTCGAGCTCCTGTTGTTGCTTCCTCTCCTGAGCCTCCTTTTCTCTCCTCAGTCTCTTCTCCAGGAGAGCTGCTTTCTTGGCTGCCATGTCTTTTTCCTCTTTTGCATCATCCTAGCGTTAAAGAAACCACAAAGAGACTCACATGCATGTTGTGTTATTGTGCATTTTCTCATATGTCACCATAATTTGCTCATTTCAAACTTGTACAATAAGAAAGACAAACAAGTAGACTTGTTTTGCTAAAAAAAGAAATTATTAGTAGTACTGTTTATTCGTTTCAGTTCATGTTTGATATTTCTCTGTATAGATGTATATTTCAGTGGTTTGTCTTCTTTTGTTTTATTTTTGCTTTGGTTGCTTGAAATAAACCAAACCCAAATAAAAATGTTTTCCAAATGTTTTTTGTCTAATCCAATTTTTGTTTTTCATTTTAAAGTGAAAATGAAAAACGTCTTTTTTTTTTCCTTTTTAAGTATTTTAACTGCAGTTTACCAGATTGAGCAACCTGATCTATCCCAAGCAAGAGTGTTAAGACAGGTCCTTGTAACATTTGACTTTATAAATTGTTAAGCTGTTGTGTAATGAAACCAGAGAACTCTTTTTCCCCTGTTCTTTGTCAGAGTTTCTGAGACATAAATGCGTTTGATTTGTTCTCCTTTCCTTTCTAATACATCCTTTTACAATCTGTCAGAGTGGGATGTAACATTTTTGTTCCACTTTTAACTCTTTCATGTTTCCTTGGAAGACTTAATAGCAAAACTAAACTTATGACAAAGAGAAACTTCATCTTGAAACTTTGAAGCTCTTGTTTACCTTAAAAAAGAAACCGCAGCACATCTTCTGGTCTTCTCTGTAATGATCCATTTCTCCCTCCCCAGTCATCATCGGAGGCTTCAGCTCAGACAGATGCATCTCCACCAGGTCGCTCCTCTCCTGGGACTCCTCCTGAACCTGGCTGCCCGTGTTATTTTGGGCCGGTTGGTGCAACACCTCTGCTGTTTCAGGCTGTTGGAGGTCTCTCTTTGACTCCGCCTTCTCCTCTTGCAGCTTGTCTTCTTTTTCTTTGGCTGATTCTTCCGCGTTCGATAACGTTTCCTCTTTGCTCTTAATGTTGTCTTTGCTGTCAACTTCTCCAGGCCTCTCGTTGTGACCCAGATAGGCAAACGAGCTGCTCTGCGTTTGGCTGGGGTTGAAACGCCTCAGTCGGGGTAAACTGTCCACTGAGGTGGGGGTGTTGAGCATCCGGGTGAAGGGGGTGACCTTTAGATCATTTGGACGAGGAGTTCTGGGTGTTCTGGCATGGAAGGAGGCAGGCCGTCGTTTGATGCCAGCAGGGGCTTGGCTGGTGGCTCGAGGAGAACCATAGGAGGACAGGATTGGAGATAAAGACCCCACGGAGCCTCGATCTGACCCTCGACTTGTTACACTGCTGCTACGCAGTTCCCTAAGCTGCCTGTTTAAAAAAAACACTTTATTTACATGAATGATGGTAAGAAACCTACTGAAATCCTCAGTGATACCTGTGTGGCGATGGAGCAGGGGGAGGAATGACCCAGGATTGCTGTGGGGTGTCTCTCATTGCCATGATCTTCTCCTGCTGTTGGGCCAAGCGCTGCATCTCTGTCTGCAGAAAGCCCAGAGACGTGTTTAGCCTCTCAATGGAGCGAGTGTATTCTGCAAGGTCGGCTTCTCCTGGGGCCACACCTGATCATCAGCAACAAAAGAAGGAAGATTTTATTTTAAAATGTGACCAAAATCATTCATTTTGCCTGAAAGCAAATGGAAATGCAAACACTGTTTCTCACCATCAAAAAATTTTCTCATCCATTCCAATTATCTTTTTAGCAATGAAAAGCGTTCCTCACTGTCTCTTAATTATGATTACACCGTTTTTAGCCTAAATTCAAAAAAGCTGTGTTCTTTTCTAGGACATAGTTTCTGCATTAGTTCGTTGGAAATTTAGCTGTGGGTGGGACTGCAAGTGGAGAGTAAGCTTCACCCCATTTCCCATCATTCATCTGTTCACACACTCTCCCCATGTTGTATGTTTACAACCCCTATATGTCCTCCTTCATGAGAAAAATGCCACAATAGCATGTTAAAAACACCAAAAACGGCGTTTTCATCAGAGCGGGTCTTTAGCAAAACAGACATTATCATTAAATGCAATCTAAAGGCTTCAAGTTATGCTCTTTAGTGCTAGTTTGGACAAAAAGGAAAAGGTGTTACCCACCAGCTTCTTCAAAGGGAGACTTCGGAGCAGCTCCATCTGGTTTGCACCTCTCTGTCTGCTCCACGCTCCCCTGGCTGCTCCTCTTTGAGGAGTCCGTTGAGGGCGCCGCAGCTCCTCCTGAACTAGAAGGAGCTGTCACACCTTTCCTTTTCACTATATTCAGAAAGGCTGTTCTGCCCATTTTCTGGCGATGCCGAGTGAAAGCAGCTTCCACCTGACAAATGTTGCAGACAAAACAATCAGTTATAATTTAAGCTGTTTTATTGGAACAGGTCTCCAGCCGTCACTCCATTTTACCTTTTTCTTTTGGGCTTCAATTGCTCGGCGTTTTTCTTCAAGCTTCATCCGGAGCTGAATCATTTCTGACGCTATGAGGTGGGAGGCGTCTCTGGGTGAAGGAGTTACCGAGGAGGTGATTGGCAGGGGAGGTGTGGAGAACTACAGAAAAAGGTGTAAAAATTCTTTATTTCATTGAGAAGAAAACATGGCTTAGCTCTGTATTTCTTGCAATATGAAGCAAGTATATTTGCTTTCAAAAAAGTGTCACAAACCTGAGAAGAAACTGATTTGTGTGTGTATGGAACATTAAGATCAGAGCTGTCTGGTGTGGTTCCTCCGCTGCTCCTTCCCTCTAACTTCCGGAACTTCTGCTCTGCGAAGCTTGTCATCCGCACCAGGCCTCCTCCGGATCCTCCCACCGACGAGGCGGGACTCAGAGTGTGTGATCTGGGGAGTGTGGGTGCCGAACTGGCGCAGGGGCTTCCTCTGTCTCCATCAATTCCTCTTTGGCCCTCAGGGTTGGCTTCACAGACTCTTTCTCGGCTTTGTTCCTGCCTGACGGGCAGCGGGCATGAGCGGGTCACGGCCTCACAGTCTGGGTCTATGTCTGGATAATCTCTCAGAGATGAAGAATCCTCATCCAGGCTCTGGATGTCTTCGGTTCGCACATGTATGCCTGTATCGACTTCATCGGTGGATGCAGAGTTGGGGTCGCGGTCATGCAGATGTGCTTTAGCGGAAACTGGGTCGTCTTCGGGAGCTTGAGCCCCTGAAGGCGGGGAAGGTTCCACACCGTGGAGAAAGAAGCTATTGTCTCCATCACCAACACCAAGGCTGGCATGAGGCCTCTCTGTGTCATGGATGATCTTGAGAGCCTCTTCGATGCTTGGGGGAGTTGATGGGCTCATGTGGTCTCCACGGTGTTTACTGTTGTCGGGTAGGAGCCCATTGGAGTACCTCACGAGGAGAACACACATAATTTACAAATCTGGAACATTTACTACATTTAGCTTGTTTTTTAGACTTACTAGTCTGTTTGGAACTTTTTTAATTTTATTATTAGCCTGCCTTACACAATAAAAAAAGAAAATTCTGTAAAGACAGACTTTTTCAAGGACATTAGTCCTAAGTTTTTCTATTTCAGACATTAACCCATGATGCCTATTGATGCAAATGTGCATCAAAACAAAAAGTTTGACTTTGATCAAAGAATTAAGAAAAAATAGATGAAAATGATCTTTTGTTTTTCCTATTTTATTTCCTTTTTTGAGACCCTAATTTAGTTGCTACAGCTGATGGTAAATACATGATATTAATGTTTTATTTTGTATTACGGTGTAAAATACCCTCTTTTTAAGATCTTTTCTGTACCTGTTTTGGCTCTTAATTGAAAAAGTGTTGTTCCGCTCCAAGGGCTTGTGGGGAATGAAGTCCTCATCCTCCTCTGGAATGTGCTGACCGTTCACGCTGACAGGCGTGACTGAGATTTGGCGTTTCATGTCTACTTGGGCTGCATAGTGAACTTTGAACCCCAGACCGTCGCTGCTAGCTGAGCGGCTCATCCCACGCGCCGAAGGAGCTTCGCAGGGCAGCAATGCCGGGTCTCCGTCTAAGGGAATCTCAAAGGAAATTCCCCGAGAGGAAGAGCTAAGGAAAAATGAGGAAGGAAATGACTGTTTGGTTTAAAAGGAAAACCAACAGACCTTTAAAAAGCAGTTCAGTGACAGCTCGCTTCCAGAGAGCTGAGAAGTAGCTTCTACTAACTGTTTTCCTTTAGGCCACGTCCCCGCACAGCCATCTACAAAGGACATGGAGCTGGATCTCCTCATTTCACCTAGAAGACAGAGAAGTTCAAGCTTCTGACAAGAGGAGAAAAATCCATAAAATGCAGCACCAGAATAATAAAAACAAAAGTTTGTGTACAGCACTCAGTGAAAACGAATGTACTGTTGTACATCTAATACTAGAGGGCATCTGACCTCTAGACACATTGAGAAGTTTCTTAAAATACAATTGAACCTCAATTCTTTATAAAAAAAAAAAACCTTGGATAGTGGGTTCCATAAAAATATTTTTTAATTATACTTTCATCTCTTTATTCTCGAAATAAAAAAATAATTAATTCTAAGGGCGAGTTCTATCTTAAAGTTTTATGTCTCTCACATAAGTTATTGGCCCATAACAAGTTGAAATCAAGTATTTCAGTTTTGTCTTTCATCTGATTGTTATTGCACATACTTATAAAACTTAAACTTTTTTCAGAATGTAAAAATCCTCCAAAAACATTTTTAGGAGTAGTAAAGGTTTTTCCTTGTCTGAGCTGCCATCTGGGTCAAAACTGTATGGCTGGATAGGTCCAACACTGCTTGCCGTTCTTTTCTTTTCTTTTGTTTTTTGCTACACTAATTACATTGCTGTATAAAGGATTGCTATAAGCTAGAAGGAGAAAGTGTAAACAAAAGATAGATGAGAAAATTAGCAAAGGTTAACTTCTGTGCCAACACCGCCCAGAACTTAGAGGCGAATTTCTAATAAGATACTGCTGCGCTGCGAACCACAAAGGCTTTTGAATTTTTCCTAAAAACTGCATATTCCTAATTAAAAGATCACTGGGAACGATTTTACAATAGAAAACATATAGTTGGAGTGGGACTTTAAAGACTACCTACTGCTTCCAATATTCCTGCATCTGCTGATAAATATTATATATATATATGCCACAAGAACATGTAAAAAAATGTGAAAGTCATCAAAGTAAGTCTTAAGGTTTCTGTTCTTTAAATTATGTTTTTGACCTTTTGGATACGTCTTTAAATCACAGGTAAAACGTGAGTTTCAAAATAAAACAAACAGAGCACATAAGTCTTAAATACCTTGAGCAGATTGATTTTCCTGGCCTGAAGGTCTGTCTGCATAACTCTGTTTGATGGGACTGGACACAGGAGCCACTTCTCTACAGGAAGAAGTGGCCTCACAGGCTGTACAAGACAACCAACAATTACCAATCAATAACACTGATTACACGGTAAAAGTAAATTATTTTTTTCCTTTAATGATAAGTAAAACAGCTTCTTCACAATTTGGATTATGAAAGATGCACCGTACCGTTGGGACTGAAGACTCTGGGCTGCACAAACGAGGGTTTCACCACTTCAAACCACCAGAAGAGCTCAGCCATAAACACCTGGTAGTTACTCTGCAAGGCCAAACACATGTTAACTGCACCCAGCAGGCATTGGTCTTCCTGAGGATCTTTACTTTTGAGCATCATCCAGCATTTTGACAGAGCAGCCAACTGTTGCTAGGTAACTACCTCAAATGGGTGTGTTTTATACAAGTGGAAAAACTGAATAATTTAACGTCAAATTGAAGCATCTCATGAAAATTGCCAAAACGCCATCTGGAGTTGGGTTCAAGTATGTCACTTGAAGGATGAGGACAGCAGTAAAAAGCAAACTGATCATATTAAAAATAAATAAATGATTTCATGTTCAAGTCCTGGCGATGGGAATTAGCAATAGTTCCCTTTATTCAGTTTTTAGGGGGGGAAATGATTGTACAGCTGGTACTGACACATTCAGAGCAAAGAAAGTGCAAGTGTAAAAGTGAGGAGAGGAAAGTCCCAGTCAGCTCAGAATGTGACTTGAATCTGAATGTTTCTGCCCACGCTCTCCGCATACTATTTACCCACACTTGCTCTGTTTTCTTTGGTATTTAAATAACACAGAGACGCTCCTTGAAATACAAATAAGAGATCTGCTTGAGGACTAGGGGTCTATAAAGTTTACATATTTGTTTTGGGACAAGAGGATGAGAGCCGCAGAGAGAAGAAAACAGAGGAGACAAGCGGGGACGTTTGAAGGCCATAAATCCCCCCACAGCTGAATCTGTTCTGTTTAAACAGAAAGAGGGGCGGGCTTTTATTTTGAAGGCAGCAGTACATCAACTGGCTGCTACAGTGTAATAAAAAGCCTGCACCACTCATGGTTAAATGTTCACAAAAAGCACGATTTTTTGGTAAAATAAAAGGAGAGAAAAGCATAATTTAATCCTAAAGGAAAGGATTTAGGGTCAAAAATTAAAATTGTGCAAAAATAAAGACAAACCAAAGTATCAAAGTATGTCAGCTGTAAGTTTACAAATATCTTTGGAAAATGTGAAAAAATGATGCTGAAAAGCACATAAAGAGATTATAAAAAATGGAACACACACTCAGCCCCTGAGAAACTCACATGAAACTTTTCCCAGCATGACTCATTGTTGCCTTTGTGTCATTTTCTTACTCCTCTCAACACAGCTCAACTCTCCACATCTCCCACACTTTCATGGCTTGAGGTCCTCCTACCTTTATTGACGCGTGAGCGTAGAGCATGTCCTCCAGGCTGAAGTGGCAGCAACGGTTGAGGTTATTCCTGCAAAACTCCTGCACCAGCTGGAGGTTGTACAGACTGTCAGCCAGAGACATGGTCTCCTTCAGGCAGATGTCTGGACAGTAAAGGAGAGGGGAGGAGCCGATCGTAAACACATGCATGCAGGGAGAGGTAACAGCAGAGGCCAGACACGAAAACAAAGAGATAGATAAGATCTTAACTTTAAAAAAGTTTTTAAACCATCATTTTTAGATGAATCGTAAGAACGTTCGTCTGTATGGTAGAGGAGGCTCTGATTTGTGAATTTATTGGACAAAAGAAGTTTTTGTTTTGAGGAGTGAAGTCTTACTGTCCTACAATGTATTTCCTTTTTTATTTTTAGAGGAAAAATCAAGCTGTAGGCATCTTGCCTTACTTAATGAAGCTCAGTTTGCGTTTACATGTGTGTGAAATAAGCTATTTTTTCTAACGGGTCAGACAGTCCAAACAAGTTGTTTATCTTTGAACAAGTAGCAGCTTTTTCCCTCTTTCCAGTATTTCCATCACACAGCTTGTGACCAATCAGGTTACATACTCTGAATACAAGCTTCTACGATATCGTCTAAATAATCAATGCAAGTGAATAGAGATTAGACGATAAACGCTCTGATGTATCTTTACATCACTTAAAGGCTCACTCTGATCATATTTTGAGCTACTTTCATAGTGTTCCCAGTATTACTTCTAGGACATAGTTGTACAGTTGTACAGTTTTGAGCCAGAGATATGTGGACAGACGTCGACAAGTGGATGCATCAGAATGGAGCAGAGCAGGGAGCTTGTAGCCTGCCCAGTATATTATTGACGTCATAAATACGCCTTTTTTCAAACACCATTTTTTTGTCATCTGCAATAATAAAGAAATATTCAGAAATACCATTTTAAGCTTAATTTTCTTTGTGTATGTCCTAAATCATCAGTTAAAATGGCACAAGAACATGTTAGAAACAGCATTTTCATCAGGGTGGGTCTTTAATATGCAGTTTTTATAATAAGCAGATTTTTTAAATATATGATGATGGCTTTCATATATATGGATGCAGTAAATAGCAAGTAAGAGGAAAAGCCTGTGTTGTTCCAGCTCTAGCCCACCTTCCAGCCTGACAGCCTGCGGGCAGTAGAAGTGCAGCAGGGCAGTGAGGGCGCAGCCGTCTGTGTTGTCCTTCAGCAGGTTCTCCACCAGAGGGAGTGACGGAGCGCTCCTCTGGGCATGCTCCCTCCTGTACCGAGCCTGAAACCATGGCAACGGCATAGAGACATCACCTAAAGGTGACATATTTTGGCACAGTTCTGTTTTGAATCTTGAAACAAAATCTGCAGACACAGTTTGCTCTGCATGCACCAATCGGCATTAACACAAGTGCAAGTGTTAATCTGGGGGATTTCGAGCATAAAGTTGAAGCAATGCAGATTGCATTGGTCATGCAGAAGAACAGAAACCAACATACTCTCAGGAGATGAGAACTAACTCCTGCCAACTAACTGCCAAGCTCTCTTTAAGGACAGAGAGGAATAGCAAATTAATAGCTTCCAACATTTAATAACAGCTGAGACACTGCTGGCAGTTCTAATCTCAGTAACAAACAATGCCTGTGATTTGGGGTTTAATAATAATTCGCGTAAATGCAGCCTTCCTGCAAAAACCACATGATAAACACAACTAAGTCCTCTGTGCATCAACAACCCCCGGATTGTCTGTAAATACAGGCTGTAGGATGAAATGCTAATTCGGAGCAAAGGTTGTTTTTTTCCGTCTGAGACACTACTTACTGCCTTTTACTGCTTTCTCAATTCTGTACTACATTTTTGTTTTTTTTAACTAAATATATAAACTTACAGCCCCAAACCCATCATCAAATGTAAACTATGCCTGATCTTTAAAAAGCAGGACAAGAGATTCTGGGTAAAAAGGTGGAGAATCAACAACCAAACACAAGGGGCTCAGGGCTAACATGCAGTGATTGACAGGAGCCTGGGGGGGAATCTGAAGGGTGGAATTGATGAAAGTCTTGTTGGAGGTGAAGCTGAGGAGGTGTTCTTGAGGGTGAATGGACTTACAGGTACCAATCTCCAGTACCATTTGCTAGGAGACTTGATGGTAGATCATGATTGGACGAGAAGAAAGAGTGGAACAAGTATTAACCCAAAGACAGGAGGAAACGTGATGTTTAAAAAACTGGAAGAAAATTCTTTTTTTTTTGTACTAAATCCACAGATTAAGAGTTATTAAGAAGTTCAGGTCATAATAAAATGGAAAGGACAATAATTTCTCGTGATTTTAGGATCTGTGAATAAAACCAAAGACAAAAGTTTTACTAGAACTTCCATGTTCTTTAAAAAAAGTAGTTTTTTTTAAAAAGTACTTTTACTAACATAAATATTTACTGTAAGGGCTTCTATGTTTTTTTTTTTTTTTTACATCTTTTCAATTATTAAACATCTAAAGATGTTTATGTTGCCCCCAAAAACATATATTTGACTGGAAAAGCATTTTTTTTATTATTTAAACTCCTTAGACATTAGAGGACACCTGAAATAAACATATTTAATTACATTTTAAAAAATCAAAACAACAGGTTTCTGTTAGGTTTAGGTCAATCAAAATACAGGAAACAAAAAAAGTTGTTTTTTTTTTTGAAGAATTAAAAACTCAAAGCTTATTTCGGAAATGTTTTAGTCCAGCATTGAGTTAAATTACATTCTTAATGAGAAATTAATGAAACAAAATGCAGCAAAACCAGTTGCACTCACAACAATTTTGACACAAAAATGGTTGAATTTACTGCAAGACTGTTGAAGATTCAATGTGTTAAAAACATTTAGTGTGAACTATGTAAATGTATTCTTAGAATTCAAACAATTATTGACTGAACTGATGAAAATTCAAGTTTGAAAGTCCTGACATAATCAAACTTTTTTTTTATTATGGTGGTGCCCCAAATTCACAGTCAATTGTGGTCAAATTGTAAAAATATATATATTTTTTTGTTCAACCAGAGACATCCACACATAATAAGCCAATTCCCACATAAAGCTTTTATATTTAACTGTAATTAACCACAAACTAAGTTTGTATTTCCTGACTTTTCAACATCACAGTGTGGAGTGAGAGCGTGATGAGCACAAACCCTCTCAGTGTCCACACAAAGAGCGTTTAGTCATATGACCACAGCTAAACACGCTTCACTTGCTCCCAGAATAGATTTACTGAGAAGCTCCTTTATCCATTTGTGCTTATGCTACCAAGGAATATGTATGTGTACTTATTATCCTCCTATTATTCCATACCAGTAAAAAAACAACTCCTCCTCCTCCTTTGCAGAAAATGAGCTGTGACGCAGCATGGAGCACAAAAGCAGCTGACTCATGTTGCACATTTATTCACAAGACAGGACTTTATATTTGCTTTGAAGCGACATCTCTCCATGGAATAGTCACACACCCATGTGGTATCAGCTTGCACAGTGAAAATCTACAGTACCCTCACACAATAACAAACTCCATTCCTTATTTTAGTCAATTAAAATATTTAAAAATCGTTTTCTTTTCCCTGCCTGTTAACAAAATGATATTAATGTGACTGCTCTCAGCTCTGAAGGGACTGGTACGCACATTAACTCACTGTGTTTGCAGAAATAAGCATGGATGCTGCTCGTGTTGGCCCCATATTCAGAGATGTTTTGAACTGCAGCATTCGTCAAATTTTAGTAACTTAAATGGGACTGAAGATCCATCATTAACGCCTGATATGAGTTCAGTTTAGAACCACAAATGAATTTATGCAAGTGGTTTTTTTTATTTTTGTATTTATGCTCACTGTAGAAATAATGTCTTTTTTTAAGAAAAACAGCAGTTTAAAAAGTGCACAAGTAGTATTAAAAATATTAGTCAAAATCCAAGTTTATGGAAACTAACTTAATGGACAGAAATCTAAAAGATTATGAGAAGATAAACCTTTTATTTTGCTGATAAAATAAAATAAAATAAAAGGTTTTCCAGAAAAAAAAGATACATTTTGAAATGCTTTTTTCTAAAATAATGGATAAAAGTAAACATAATGGCACAGATATTTCAAATTAAGCTATTCTTTTTACTTAGCTGAAAGGCTTCTTGTAAAGACGTTTAGCTTTGTTTCATGTGTGCAGCTTCCAGCAGCGTTTACCTCCCCAGTTTAACACTGAAAAACACCTAAAAACCCCCACAATCGAAGTTTTCTATTTCACTGCACACTTGCAGGATTTTATCTGAGGCCTGACTCTGCCGAAGCTTTCCGGGGAAGTGGATTCAAGTTTTCGGTGGCTGACTGCAGCGTGTTTGTGCCAGCAGACTAACTCGCAGGGTCACAGAAACATTACATAACGCCGAGGCCTGCGGGAGGCCTCTGACACGGACATATTTGCTGCAGATGCCAGAATTTCTCAGAGCCTGTCTCCATGTTTCCCACTGCAGGGCTGCTGCTTTGTTCCTTTCCTTCATCCCTCACGCTCCCTCACTCCTCTACTCCGACTGTCAACCAGTGTCTCCTCCTCTGCCCTCGACATGTTGATGCCTCCTCTGCCAAAAATGTCTCTGCAGCTGGTTTGAGACTGAACTCATCTGTTGCTCTGGTTTGCAGAGCAGTGTGTCTGCATTTGTGTTAAATTGATTCAGGCTTTTCTCTGAAGTTGAAAAACCAACATAATCGGACAAAAATGTAAAGAAAAAAGTCAACTTCCTTAAACTGTTTTTGTGTGACTGATGATAGTGCTTTACGAGTATTTGACTTACTTTGTGTGTGGTGGGGTTTGCCTCCTGATGGGACGCCTCTTTTAGTCGCTGCTCCTCCACGAGGATGTCCCTCAGTTGTTCATTCACCTTTAGAGCAAAAAAGAGCAGTGAGTGGTGAGTCCTTACCTTTTACTCTTTTTCTAATATCACCTTTTCAAATAAATTATTTTTTGAGTCCCCATTCGACCTGGTTTTAATTCAGATATTGAAAAAAAGTGAATTTCTGTCCATAAAACCAACCCAAGTGACAAAATGACCAGCAGGTGATTAACAGCTAATGATAAAAGCTCCTTCTGGTTTTTTTTTTTTTTTTTTTGCTGTTTTGTCTATATTTAGTAGCTCAGATTAATTCTAGTTTATTAATGTCCTCAAACTTTTTTTTTTAATCCACAGCATTGCTTATGTAAGCAGCGCAAGAAGATGGGAGCTTTTTCTCAAACTAGTAGAACAAAGACGTCTCTGTAAAACGCAAACATGCTGGTAAATGGTAACAGCCTTTCATGCACCGGCATGCACCTTGTTGATCCAGGTGACGATTGCGTCCTCTGTGTCGTAGGGCAGCTCCTGGAAAAGTGCCTCGCTGTGCAGGGGTTCAAGAGATGAGTACCTGTTGATGCAGGACATCACCCTCTCAGTGCTCACCATCTCCACGGTGTACGCCATCATCAGGGTGTCAATGAGCGCCAGATGAGAACTCTGTGCAGACACAACAACCAGTTAGAAAAAGACTATTCCTTCTTCTTTCTCTGGAGGGGAATTGATCTCCAAATTTTGGACTGAACTGCTTTTTATCCTTCACTGAACCGGTGAGGAGTTTTTTTCTTGGCAGGTCTTCAAAAGAGGCTTCAGAACTACATTTAAATGTTAAACTTTCTGTGCTTTTCAGCTGATAAAAACCACACATCTGCAGAGCTCTTTTTTTCTGCTCGAGCTACACGTGGTACCGCGCCGCTTGCTGATTTTCTCGCTTTGGCACACATCATCTCCTATGTACAGCCTGACATTCTGCTGGCCTTTCTAATCCCATTCCAGGTCGGTTAGAATAGCAGACCTCCCCTTCCTTTTCCTGTCATGCTTCAGGTCTTCTCGAAAACATTTGACTTTATACCCCCACCGTGAGGGAAAACGGGCTCCTTGCTTACCTAAGCATCCGTCTGAAACTGCAGCAACAATGAAATGTCTGCAATTATTTTAACCGAAG
This sequence comes from Oryzias celebensis, assembly GCA_014656515.1. Lineage (NCBI taxonomy): Eukaryota > Metazoa > Chordata > Actinopteri > Beloniformes > Adrianichthyidae > Oryzias > Oryzias celebensis. Next base: position 74,822,163 of record BNCR01000001.1, read on the forward strand.
GGCTTCTGATTATCCCATCAAGCCATTTCCAAAGAAAGAAACAGCTGTGCCAGAGCTTTAGCTGCTCCTGATGTTAGAGAACCACTGGAAAAAACTCCTCATGGAAAAGAATTTACTTCAACAAACTGGACTCACTCAGGTCAGGAGCTGCACAGAAAGTCTCACTAAATAAACCTAAAAAACCAGCAAGCAAAGCACCTTAAAGCATCAATAAAACCTGATGACTTGACAGAGGCGTCTGACCGAAATACACAGGAACAACGTTATGACGTGAGCTGAAAGGAATCCTGTGGAGACTGCTTTTTGTGTTTATATGTCAAGTGCATTTGCTTTAACACTGCAAAGCAGTTGTTTAAAAAAAGCTGTAATGTTCTTTTCTTCACTTGGTCAGCTCATTTCAAGGTTTTTCCTAAAATTCATGCATTAAATCCCATTATGTTGATAGTGAGAGGATAAAGCGACAGTCCAGCGTATCTATGAGTGCAGGATTTTAGCTCTAAATGTTTCACGTTTGAACGGTGTCATTTTGGAACGGCATCACACAAGAGCCTGGGAACATTTGTGTTTGTGTCTTAATAAAACATAACCTCATCCACTGTTCATCTGTTCACTCGGAGAAACACTTTATTTAACCTATTGTGACATTTCGCATATGTATCGCTTTCTTTTGCCGTAGCAGTCGAGGTCTGCTGGCTCAGTGGCGCGTTGTCGTGTTACCGTGACAACCGGTCGCACCAACAATCAAATAGCTTGTTTTTGTGAAAAAGCAATCCGAAAAGTACAAAAAATCGATTGAATATTTATTTCTTTTGTAAGTGTCCATGGTCTACGTGGGATATTGGTCGACGAAGTGCAAATGCCTTCTTTTAAAATAAAAAACAAAATCAAAACTTGAACATGAAAAGCTGCTTTTAGTTTAGAGTTTTAAAATTAAAAGTCATGTTTCATTGGAATAAAGTCACACATGTCTATTTGTGTCTGCTTTATAGGCCACAAAAATGTTTAATCAGATAAAATAAAATTCATAACAAACATATATTGAGACTTGACTCAGACTATGACTAGCCTGACATATTGAACCCTGGGGATCCGTGACCCACCGTCACCTCTGATCACAATGAATGCTTCAGTCAATATCCTCTGGTCTTTCCATAAACACAACTCTTGTTTATGAAAGTCTATCATTTCATTTCATACGTCAGGATATTGTCAGATGGCTCACATTGTTCGCATTTTTCCTGGAGGGGCTGCAGAACATCTGGCTGATAGCTGACTGACTGACAAGGAGGTCCAGCAGCTTAAACTGAGGCTGGAGATCCAGAAAACATAAAACCCGCTGAGCCTTTCCTCTGATTAAAGCTTTTCTCATTTGCACAAAAATCTTTAATGTCTTCAAGAAGTGTGTGTGAATGTGTGTGTGAAGGAGAGCACAGGAAAAGAAATAAATACATGTAGAAAACTTAGTTCTAAGTTAGTAAATAAAATAAAATCATCACATCTGAGGCAATTTTAGAAATGCATAAAAGCACCAATTAGACTTCTTGTCTGTTTTTTATTTAATTGTTTCATGTTCTTTTTTACTACATTGCTATTTTTGTTTTTATTATTTTGTTGATTGAAAGAATAATCACACAGCAAAACTGATTCTTTGATTCTGCACTGATTCTTTATATTCACCCAATTAAAAAGATGAATTTGGTCTGTATTGTTTCTCATAAATACACTTCAACTGTGACACCTAGAATGCAACAAAAAAAAAAGAATTCAGGAAACTGTGTGATGTTTGATTTTAAAATGGAAAAATCTAAAACAAAAAACAAAACTGTAAGTTCTTTATCTGCTCTTTAAAAAAATTAAGGTCTTCATTTTGACTAAAAAATTAATGACAACTGATTTTAAATGCAGTAAATACTGTGGTCCTGAAGTACAAATCACATTAACAAAATTACAAAACATATTAAAGATCACAATGGCAAATAAAAATAGCTAAAAAAAATAATTTAGAAAAAATTAAATTTTAGGAATCAAAGCAAAACTCCAGAAACTAAAACGTAAAAACATAACACTTCAGGGCCACCGAAGATTAAAGTGAAACATATATTTTCTATTCAAAACTATCCCTTTAAATAAAATTACATAATTTCTAAAACATACATGAAGTGAAACGGAGCCTTTGTAACATAATCCACAGTTTCCTGCTCGTATTCTGGGTTGAAGTTCATTATTTGTGCAAATATTAGAAACCAAACGGCTGAGAAGCAAAGAGAAGAAAGAAGCCACAGTCACAGCTTCACTGCAGTAAAAAGATGTCACTGTTGACTTTATTTACAGCATGAATTTAAAGGGACTGTGCTGTGTCCTTACACAAAGTTCTTTGTGTTTCTTTGTGTGTTACGATGACAGACACGCCTTATAAGGCAGTGGAAGGGGCAGACAACGATCACAAAGAGTTGTGCGGAGCCGCAGCTCGCTCATGAAATCTGTCCTATAGGAGGATTGGTGGGGTACGTCTCAACAAAGGTGTGTGTGTTTGTGTGTCCTCCATCAAAGGCATCTATAGGTCATACTAATGATACAGCTGAGCACACACCATCAAAGCAGCCACATTACCAACCAACATCACAAGTTTCCGTCACTGCAAACACACAATTATGCTTCTGCTGCACGTCACACCTGCACAATGCATTTTGTGTGTAACTGTGTGTACTTGCAAATGTGTATTCACATGTACACTCGAATAACAAAAATGTACAAAATACAAAAAAATACAATTTATGAACGCACAATTAAAGCTGGTCTTACTACGCATACACATTTTTAAAAGGTATGCACCAATCGCCTGATACACAAAACCTCATTTACGCACAGATTCGATTTGAGACTTTTCCAAGTTTTGGTGGTGAGTTTACATGTTGCTTGAATGCTCAGTTATCTGAGTTTTCTTGTACACAGAGTTTCTGATACACAATTGCAAGTACACACAATTACGCGCAAAAGGAATTGCATAAGTTACAAATCAAGAATTACACACACACAACACACAAATCATGTGAATCTATTTTCTCTCCATGCACGTCTGCCTGCATCCAGATGTGCACCGTCATCGTCCAAAATGTCCTCCGCTGCAGAGCGGCTGAGGCGTTCAGGTGCACTGCTGGAGGTCTGGCTGCTCTGCAGAAGCGCAGGATTCTGGGGTGTCATCTGTGCATCAGATGAGCCTCACGAGACCCCACCCTCCAAATTACAGCAGCGATGCACGTCTTCCTGCAACACCCCCGTCCGCCCCCTTTACTCTCTGGAGCTTCACACTTCTCCCCCTCCTTAATCGTGTGCCTTTCTTCCTCCACTCTTTCCAGATGGCTGTATTAACAGTGGGCATTCTCTGGCACGGCATACGCCCCCACTGAGCCAAAGAGGCTTCTTCCTTTGCCTCCATCTCCCTCCTTCCAAGCGTCTTTCTTCCGTCTTTCCTCTTACTCCACTTTCTTGTTTCCCCTTTGTTTTACAGCCCCTGAACGCCATCCCCCTTTTCTCTGTTAATTCATTCACCCCCACCCCCAGACTGCCACACGCCTCACACACTCCCAGTTTTTTCTCTTTCTGTACCACGTTTTTTGGAAAATTGTGACATCATCATTTTACTGAACTCCAAAATAAAAGCCTCGGCTTCTGCGTTTGATGTGATGCTGCTCGCTCTGCAAACGCACGCGTCCCATCAACCTCGCAGCTCCCGTCGCATCAGTTAGGGCAGAGATACGGTAGAGATGGACCGATTAGCACACAGGGTGACTTTCAGTTACACAAATGAAGATGAATGTTGCACAAAAGTCGATGGACTACAGCTCTGCAGCCATAAAGCAAATCTCGACATTTCTGGGGATCGCTTGCACTTCTTTTTATGGCTAAAGGTTAAAACATCTCTTATCTTCACTTAATAAACCACACAACGACTGCAAAATAAAAGGAAACTATTTTCTAAAGCCCTGACAGAGTCAGAGAAAGAATAAAATACAACAAGAACAGGAAAAAGATGAAATAAATATAATTAATTAATAAATATTTGATTAAAATAATCAATAAAGTTGAGAATCTGTCACGGAACGACAATCTAGGATTAATTGGATTAATTAAAGAGACAACCAAAGCTGATTGATAAACTGAAAATGGTAGAGGGAAGAAACGGAGGAAAGCCAAGCAGGGAGGGGGAGGAAAGAGTGCACTGCAATGCAGACACCTTTTGGCGTCAGTAGGAGTGCCGGGTCTCCAGCCATGCGTGTGTTAGCAGCTGCTGTAACAAACGCACAGCCTCTTTTTACGGCTGAACCAACAAAATGTCCACACAAGATCTAAAAAAACCCATCAAGTATGAGTTAATGACAGAAACAAAGAACAAAATGGAACATAAACAATATTATTCCTAATTGTAGTTGCTGTTTTTTTACTAAAAATGTCAACTAATTACAGATGTGTGAAGCATTTCTTTGTGTGCATCTACCTATGGGAGTCAGACACCTGACCTCACGGGCTGACCTCTTGCTTGCTTTTCAGAAACCTCACCTGTTCTGCAGCTGATTACATGGATACGGTCTTTTAGGTGTTTTTTTATACAAAAAAAGGTCCGTTTTTAAAACAAAACTTGCAAAGTTGCAAATGAAAATATTAAATGTTTGCTTTAAAAATAATAAGACACAACTGTTTTCAGATGCGTTCACTCGCAAGTGTCTCTGCCTCGCATTCACGGCGCTTGGAGGCAGACTCGGACTTTATATCTGTTCTGTTCGACCAGGATTCTGCCGTCTGAATACTTTGTTTGCAATTTGAGAATTTTATTTTTTAAAAAACTGTGACTTTTGTTCTAATTGTAGTGACACAAATGTAACTTCATATTTCTTAGTCGTCTTAGTTCCCCCTCAGGTGAATCAAAACCCACGCACTTCTTTTGGTTCTGATCAGAGTTCAGTTTAGTGTTCACACTCAAACTGGAAAATCAGAACAAATCTGGATGCGGATCCGACCCTTCAGTGTAAACCGGCCTTCCAGAGCTGGATATACCAGATTCACTATGTAAGCTTTACAGATAACAACCATCACTTACTAATTGAACTTACCTCAAAACAGATTTATATATTAGTTTTCTTTACCAGAACCCGATTCCTGTTTCTTTTGTCCCTTTTTCACAATGTTTGCTGGTTTCAGCTTCTCGGATTCAAAGATTTAGATTTCTGCTTGTTTGTTTTTTTCCACATGTATTTTATGGGCTGTTTGTTTGGGTATAGAAAATGTAAAGGAGTTGCATCTAAACCTGTTTCTTGCAAATTTCTAAGGCAATTCGAAGACGTCTCGTGTATGTGAGAGTGTCAAGAGACGAGTAAATACATACTCGACACATTTCTGTGTAAAGTCACACAGCGATCTAAACTGAGCTCCAGCCTTTTTAGATCCCATTTCCATGGTTACCACTATGTGCCGTCCGCATTTTCAACGTGAGCATAAAGAGGGTCAGATGTTCTGTTTTAAAAGCAAAGTTTGCAACGTTCAACTGATGCATGCATCCTCTCACCATGTGTATGGGCGTGGAAGTCAGATCCCTCTCTGTGACCAGTCTGTCCTGATCGGTGACATACAGGCCCTTCTGGGCCAAGGCCTGAATGACGGCATTGTGTCCCACCAAAGGCTTGACGGCATCGCTGCGCAGGATGAGGCTTCCGGCGCGACAGTAGAGCTCGGCGGACTGAAGCAGGCAAGCGACCGGGGGCTTCAGGTGCTCCTGGTTGTACTGGTCCCTGTAGAACGGTTCAGCCAGCTCTTCTGGCACCACGTCTGAGGGGGAAAGGAGATAAAGCAACGTTGTTTTATGTTCTGTCACTATTCACTTTACACATGTTTCCGTCAGATCTTCAGTGAGGAAAAAAAAGAAAAGTAGAAACACTATTCTGGAGGGAAATTCTTGGGCAGTCACACAGAACAGACTGTTAGGTTGTACGAGTCAGTAACATGGTGACCTGTCTGTGTTTGAGGAGGTGGAGGTGACAAAGCATGATGCATCAAATCCCGTTACCTCATCTAGTAGATCTGATTTGAAAATAGCTCAACACAAGCAAACATAAAAGCTTACAGTTTTGTGTTTGGTCCTTGAACATTCTCCAAAGACAGCTAACTGTCTTGGACTCCACCTCGAGCTCCCATGCCAAGTGTTACACGGAATTTCCCCTCTTCTCTGCTCTTTGGGTTACATTTGAGAGCAGTCTGGTAGCTTTCATAGAGTTTGAGCGAGTTTTCCCTTCTTTAGGGCCTTTTCCTCCACATATATCGCTTGTACAGTCCAGTCTGAATAGCTTTGTGTTGATCTTAACCACACATTGTGACTCAAAGCGTAATGCTCCAATCATTACTGTATGTAAGACTGTGTGTGTGTGTGTGTGTGTGTGTATTCCAAGCATTTGGAGTAACTTCCTCTCCTCTCATCTCTGCATTACTCAGAGGAAAATCCTTCCCAGAGTTCGCCATTTTCCTTTTTTAAAAACATGCCAGACAAAAAGCTCAATCCAACTTCACAAATCAAGTACACTCTGTTCAGAAATAAACCCAGCATTAAGCTTGTGATGAAGCCTCAGCAGTTTTCCAGTGGCTGTGGTTAAAGCGGCTCCCCCCCAATGCAGGCACATTGGGTCAGGAAAAGAGACATTTAAAGCAACAGGCAGATGGTAAACCACTTCACAACAAGCCCTCTTCCATCCCGTCACAAACTGATCCTACTCCTGTCACAGCGGAAAGCCGTAACTTAACATTTTCAGTGTTTACTTACACTGTTTACACAGAAAAAGTCAACCGGTCAGGTTTTTTTGTATAATAGCAGATTTCTTGACAACTATTTCAGAGAACTGAACTGAGTTTTGCATTTTAAGAACATTTAGATACATCAAGCTGGAAAAAGACTTCAGGAAAAAAATCTGCCCCGTCAAGTAAAAACCCTCGCTTTTGTGTTGGCCATCAAAGAGGAAATAGACAGGAAGTAACTCCTACAGGAAGTCCAGGCATGAAGAAGACTGCACCCCTGAAGACCCATGGGAACAGCACTCAGCATACACAAGCAGAGCTTATCATTTATTTCTTAATGCTGGTTTAAAAAATACATAAAAACATCATGAAAAAGTTAGAAAATTCTGAAAAGAATTCTCAAAAATGTGCCTCTACAGTCTGTTTTTGTTATGTGGGAGAAACTCACAACACAGCAGAGCATACCATCACTCTCAAAGGTGACGTGGAACAGCTTCTATTATCATCTGCTTTGGTGAGCAAAACGCTGAATCCCAACTTGACCTCACCAGTCTGAGTTTTTCTCCCATAAAAAAAGCTGAAAGATTCACAGAATCTGTGCAAAGAGCGAAACTTCAAACTGATAATGATCTTCAGGCCTCCCGGGCAGTGCTGCATATTAAAAATAAACATCTGTGTAGTGAAAATCACATAATACTTTTCTAAGATTGTTTTTTTTTTCCCAAAAGCCTTCTGGAAACATGGCTGATTGCTAAAAGTTACAAAAGTTGAAACATGTTTGCATTTAACAGCTAAATATCTTAAATATATCATCTTTGGAAATCACAAAAAGCGCTAAGCATCACAATGGCAAAACGTAAAGCATGCTGGGTAACTGAAACTTGAGGGTTCTGGAATTAACTACTGATTTCTCCCATTTTCCAGGGAAGAATGTGATTTTTTCACACAAAAGTGCATCCCGCTGCAATCACAACAGCATGACTGTCATTGAAATAATCCTGGTGCTAAACTCGCTCTGCAGTGATTGCTAACAGGTCAGGCGTATTCGGCGTGGCGAAAAATAAAACAACAGAGGGACTGTTTTATTCAGCATCCAGCAAGAATGTGAATCATTTCATTTAATACAGCAGTTGGTGTTCTCCACAGCTCCAATGGATCATTGTTGAAAATGAGGAATGAAGCAACATAGAAGTTTGGTTGAAGTTCAAGGGGGATAATATCTGTTTCAAAGTTTTATTCTGCTTAACTTGCTTCAGCCGAAATAAATTAAGTTATTCAGTTTTAACATATTTTTCACTAAAGTCGATCAAGACTAAAAGGAAATTGGTCCAAAGCAGGACTAGGTCAGTGGAATAGAAACTTTATTATAACATTTTTGAGTTGATTGGCAGAAAATAAACGTTTAAAGAAAAAGATCCTTCAACTCTACATTGATGGCCTCATTATTTCTTCATTAAATCATAATTTTATTCATCAAGATTAATAAAAGGAAAAATCATGTTCAGGAGTCACCAGCTTCCAGACTTCTATTTGCTAAACATCTGACCTCAAGGCTGAGCTATTTCTAAAATAAAAAATGAAACTCATTACTTACATTTAAATCGATTCATCTATTCAATAACAGGCTGTTTAAGTTATTGCCAAGCGGCACAAACCTGTGATAATCTTTAATTATTTAATGCATTTGAAGACTTTATCATATCATTCCAAGTGCAGCTGACCATGTGCACGAGCCTTTCCAGCACACAGTCAAATGCTTGTGATGCTTTGACATTTCAAAGACATTTTCTCTCATAGGTCGACATGAACAATTGTTCTGTTTTATGCATCATTCTTCCCTTGAAAAGGTTTATTTCTCTTTACTCTTCATTAGGAAAACCAGGCGCATTTGGAAATCTTCGACTTCCACAAACAAAGTTCAAACTAATGGAGAAACCTCTGCACGTGAGCAGCGCTACAGTCAAACTCCTGGGTGCTATTTAGGCCAAACAAGCATCTGAGGACTGTTTATGAATTGGGCCACAGTTCTCGGTGGTGCTAGGAGCTGAAAGTGTGTCATCGCAGGGCTGGGTCAAAAACAAGGCAGCAGCAGTCTGCTAAAAACCACGTTTCTCTGGCGTTTGACGCCTCACCGTCCCCCGCTGTGTGGGGTTTAAAAATAGGGCAGCATGTGAGGTCAGATCAATAGTTGTGACTGTTTAAAGGTGGTGTGTCTGTGCCGTCCTTTTATCAGAGCTTAAAAAAGCAGGAGTTACTCAGCGTTTATGAGGCTGGCAGGCAGGAGATGTTTTCAGGGCTCAGAGGACAGGCCAAAGAAGCAGCACCATAAAGTGAATTTAACTCTTAGCTATTATACTCAGTATAATAAAAATGCAACTTTTTTTTCTTATTTTCATCTGAAATGGGGTAGTTTGTTTAAAATGTGTATATTTTGATTGTAAACGAATGTTTATTACTAGAAAAAAATAAATGTAGGAAAAAGGAAACACAGGCATGGAGTGAGCCTGCCCCCATTTTCCATCATCCCCTTGTTTACACAAACTACCGCTGGCCTACAGCCCCTCACAACTCAAACGTAACATTACCGGCGCAACAAAAACAGCAAGCAATTTTGGAGCTTTCCACCTACAGTTTTGGACAAGGAAAACAAAGACGTGCACGAATCGATTTGTCTGCAAGTGGATGCATCAGCATGGAGCAGAGCAGGAAGCTTGTGGCTAGACGCTGCAGGTTCTAGGTCAGCTTTTTCAACAGCCTTTTTTTTAGTCTGCCCCTCATTCACAACAATTTAAATGAAGAAATACTAAGAAATAGATTTTTAAGCTTAAATTTCTTTAAATATGTCTTCCACCATGAAAAAAAACCCACTATTTTCATCTAAGTGGGTCTTTTCCACTTGAACCATGAGGATTCTGTGTGGATTTTAGTCAGAAATGTGTGTTGTTGCTAATAAAAAAAAGTCATTCAGGCTATGATATAGTTCAGAATTTAAATAAAGAAGCCTCTGCATCTGCTGGCCAGCAGCCTGACACTAAACAGGAGTATTAAGAAGGTTATATAACACTCTGACTGCTGCTGTGAGGAATAATTAGCAGTAAGCACAAGTTAAACCAATAACCTTGTGACAGGATGCGGTGATTTAACGCGCATCACCTTTAGGACCATGAGGACACTCATTTCAAAACAAACACGTTCAGGAAGATGGGAAAAACTAACACGATTGTATTTGTTTGATGCAAACGTGTTGCTTTCATAGCGTAACTTATCATAAATCTGTTGTAAATATTCCTATTTCTAACAGAATAACGTGTGATTTCCTAGACACGTTAGCGTTTGATGTATTTTTATAAAAAGTCCAACTTTTACAGAAGTCCATGAACGCAACAGCGGCTCTCACTGTCACGTCTGTCCGATAATTGGCTCAGCGCCGTTTTTCCACTTATCTGGCCCAAAATGAAAAGGCTCAGGAGGCGCCACCTACCCGAGCCGAACGCTTTGGCCACCAGCCACGTCAGGCTGCATGAGATCTTGGCTCTGGTGAAGTCGTAGTGGTCGTAGCTCTTGATGGCGGGGACGATGAAGGTCCTTCTCATCCCTCTGTCATCTGCCGCATCTCCCATCGTCTCTGTCTGCGTCCCGCTGCCGGGGGCTCAGTCAGCCGGAGGAGCTCCTGACATCCCGCTCACGAGAAAAATTTAAAAAAATCCTGCTTGCAAAAATATGGAATCAATAAAACTCTACGCTTGGGTGACGCAGGGCTGCGTACGATCCGTTAAATGAACACCATCCTCACTTTTTCATCTCGTTTAACCCCGAAGAGTTCAGTGAAGATTTCCTCCATTCCCTGCCGTTTTTATCCTCATTTCCCCCAACAAACAGGCAGTTACAGTCCAGCGGCAGAAGTCCGTCCGACAGAGGAGCTAAAGCAGCCGCGGGAGTCCATGACCGTCTTTTTTCTTCTCTACATTTCTCCTCCCCGTCTTTCTTTTTTCCTTCTTCTTCTTCTTCTTCTTCTCCGCTGCGCCTTTCCTGCCGCAGATCGAGGGATGGACCGCACTGCGCATGCGCGACAGGAATCCTGACAGGAGTCGCCCTTCTGAAATGCAAGCAGAGGTGGAGTCTCTCCAAACTCACTCCCAGATGTTGCGTCCGTAGACAGATGTGGCTCTGGAACTCATTTCTAAAATGTCTTAAAATAAAAATGACTGCGTAAACGTTTCATAAAGTAGGCTTTTCTTTGCCCATTTTCACAAAAAAATCTCCTTACAATAAATTAAAAATTAAAAATAAATAATCCCTTTTCCTCAATTATTTGGATTTCTCTTCGATGCTCGTTAATAATCTTTTGTCTATTCTAATGTTTTCTCTTAAAGGTAATCCTGTCTAGAAATGAATAGGGAAGTTAAATAAGTTTAATGGGGGTGTAACGATCAATCGATGAATTGATTTCTGTTTCTACGACCCAAACAGATCGATCCGTCTGAGGCAGCAGAATCGAATCCTGTTAAAAAATGATTTCAAATGAGATAAATCGATATTAGAAAATATAATTTGGATTAGGTTTATTTTACAATAATGCAAAGAATCTGGAAAACTTCACCTGCACTGTTCAGTACCAGGTATTGATCTCTGAGTCACACTGATTGAGTTTTTGGGTAAAGATTGATTCATTGAATTGTATAGTCAAGTACAAATATATGGTATGAATCAAATTGTTGTTAAAGTGAATCATTACACCCCTGGCTTTTAACAATCCTCTTAATATCTGCAACCATTCATGATGGATGAAATAACATCTGAATTATTTCAGACACAGGATTTTTCTTAATTTCATCCTATATGGCAAATGCCTTTTAAATAGAAGCTCATTAATTAATATAATATATTAGAAATATATTATAAAAAGTGTATTTAACAAGTTTCTTAAAAGTAAACTTAGAAAACAACAAATAATTATATTTTTTGTTGTTAAATCTTTATAATATTTTGATTTTTTTCTGTTTTGTTTGGCTCCTTCTTCACTACTTTCTCCATCTCTGCTGCAGATATTCACATTCACATCATGATGACACTACCACCATGCTTCAGTTTAAACACTTCCCTTGCCAACCAGCAGCAATTCATAATCCTTTTTTGTCTTATTCCTTTTTTTTTTTTAACTTTGATGACAGGTGGCCTAATTAACCACAAGTTGTTGTTATTATTATTTTTGGTTGGTTGTTCTTTTTAACACGTTATTACCTTTATCACTAAAAAAAAAAAAACCTGACAAATTTCCATCGTCTGAGTGGCAGTTTCAAAAGTCCCTCATTTCATAACGTTACCATGTGCAGCACTATAAGCTTCTTCACCAGCAACAACAGCAGCACATTTTGATCCCTTTATCAGATCAAAACCAGGATTTCAAAACATTTGTGTTTCCTGTGATGATGCTGGGACTTATAACTACTGTCCTTAAAATCCTCTTTTGGACACAAACAAAGGAATATTTCTGCCTAACTACAAGATTAGAGATAATGGTTAATGCTGCACTTCAAAACTTCAGTTTTTAAAAGAAAAAAACCACAGTCAACTGTAGATCCTGACAAAACGCATAACGAAAAGTCGTCTTTCTTTAACATAGCAATGGAACTGTGACATTTGTGAAAATCACACGTTCAAGGAAACAAAAAATGTTTTTTTTTTCCCCTCAATTATTTTTAAATTCTTATGTCCAAACCTTGTAAACTATTCTGAAAACCTCTCTGTTCAGTTTTACTGGAAATCATCGAATAAGAAAGCTAAGCTACATCGTTGAGCATGAGAAATGCATTTTTATTTTTGTGTCCATGAAGTGTTGTCTAGATTAGAACAGTTTCTTGTCTCATTAGAGGTATTGTTTTAGAGGGGAAAAAAAAACGAAATGTGTGAACAGACCTGAAATTACCCCAATTAAAAAAAGCATTAAATTATTGTCCAAAATAAAAAAAAAGTAATCATTCATCCTCAAAAACATGATCAATTTCAATTAGATGTAGTTGGAATCTTTATATGATTTTTTTGGAAGAAATGGATTGTGTAATTACAGCTCCCTCTAGTGTCTAACTGAGGTTAATACAAGCAAAAACGACACAATAATGTTTTACAAATTGGCCAGTAGGTGGCGATCTTTAGCTAAATGTTGTCAAATTCTGTCGTTTTGGTATACAACTGTTTTATTTGGCATTTGATTAAAAAAGGTTTTGACCCATGCAAAGAAATAAAGTACTTGTTGTACATTTTAGTGTCAATTCCTGCCATATTTAATACACTGATAGAAAAGTCAAACTTTCACAATTCATTAATCTTGGTCAATGTGCACCGATTCCTTTTTGTCTGCACTTCCACCCAAATCCACCACCATTTTAGAGTCGTTACCGATCATAACGTACTTTGCATTTTCAATATGAATGTTTGGCTGCTTTTGCTGCCAGGTCCTGCTGTCTTCATCACTTTGTTCTTGTTGGAGACTCATGCCCATGCAGAGCTTTTCGTTTAAAAGCCTCTGCTTCTCTTCTTCCAGCTTTAACTGACTCAGCCTCTCTTTTATTCTTAGTGCCTGCTCCTTTTTCCAGACTCTTTTTTGAGTTTGGATTTTTGCTCGAGACAGGGACTTTTGTAGTTTCTTTTCAAAGTTCTTTGTTTCGTCTAGCGGAACAAGACCATTCAGGACCATGGGTATGCGATGTTTGGGCATGCGGTTCTCCTGCGGCAGCAGAGGGATGACTGTGTTGTATTTGTGTATATTGTTTATTGCATTCATCAGGGCAATGTTTGTCTTCATCTCCAGCATGTTTGACTTGAAATTACAGGTGAGCAGTAGGAAGGTGAACGCTGAGTTGTTGATGGCATCCTCCACACACCTCAGGGGGTGTTTTCCAGCAATGGCAAATTCCTCAGAGAAAGTTGCCCCTTTGCTGCTGATGACCTCTTCAATTTTTGTCTTTATGCACACCGCAATATCTTCATCCTCTGGAGCATGAAAGATCACAAATGCATAAAATGTTTCCTCTTCTTCTTCTTCTTCTTCTTCCTCGTCTGAAGCTTTCCTGTTGTGCATCTTTTCTTGGACTGGGCACCTTGATCTACAAATGTTTGTAGAAGATGGTGGGTTTGTATGTGATCTCATGCTAGGAGCGTCTGGGGATTCCTTCAGGACAAAATGACATTCCAACGGACCAACCGGTAATGTCGGGAGTGATCTCTCTGGGCCAGACAGAGACGATCCAGTGGGTTGAAGCAAAGATAACAGAGGCTGACCGGGGGCCATTTTTGTTTCACTTTCACAAGCTATGGGAGTGGCTGGTTTTACACCCAAGTGTTCTTGAGAGACTTTGTCTCCCTTAAATGAAACAGTAGAAGGGCTGCTTATCTCAAGCGTACTCGGGTACGACGGCTCTGAAGGGCTTTCCTGTAGAGGACTCGGAGCACAGTTGATGCTTGCTGATGAATCCTTAGATATTTTTAGAGTAGTATCGCTCACATTCAAACATGTCTTGAAATCGTGCATCAATTCTGGTTTGGGGTTGTTCGCGGAGCCCGTCCACTCTAAAGCCTTTGGCCCGCAGACAAGCTTAGCTTCCTCTCTGAACTCGTGATGGTCCAGATCGTCGGAGGGCCTCGTATCTAATCCGTTACTGGAAAGCGCTCTCTTGTATGCCAGATCTCTTAGAGTTTGATCACACAGCCTTTGCTGGGATAAGATTTGAAAGATCCGAGCCAGTGCTGACAAAGATTCCCTTGTACTGGCTTGAAATTGACCACAGTGAAGGGAAAAATCTTCTAATCTGCTCGAGTGCAGCTTTTCAGCCAGGTGGTCGGCGAGGGGGTTTTCCTCAAGGGTCCGCAGTTTGTCCAGGGCATGAACCTCTCTCTTGAGGATTATCAGACACAGGGCCACTATGATAACATCTTCAGGTGAATCATTGAGCTGCAGTGTCAGACTTAGCAGTCGCTCTGATGGCGCCTGTGACAAAATGTTAAAAATATCTCCCAGTCCGGTCCCTTGAGATCCTTCTCCGTGACTCATCTTCAATCCTGTTTGCTAAAAAGAAAGTTCCTCTGCTGTAAGGAGACTGTAGAATTGATTGTGCACGTTTCAGATCTTCAAATTCCTGACTTTTGACGAGAGGTGCATGATTTGTTCTTCATTCTTTAAACGACAAAAAAAGAAAAATGTCAAATGTAGCAGAGCGTACTAAACCCTATTTTTCATATCTAAGAGAAAACATTTGAGCAATCACAGCCTGCCGTGGACTTTCTTACCAGTTTACTTTGACAGCATCAAGAGCGAGAGCTTCCACCTCAAATAAGGAAGTAGCTCACAGTGGGTCTTCCTGCCAGCTTCAAAATTAACTCAAAGTCCAGGTCTTAGACTGGTCCAATTTAACCAAACTTTGGCTTTTGATACACTTTTAGGCAACATTTTCTCAGTGAAAGGTCCCGGGTGCAGTTGTAGGCCTCTGTCAGGCTGGCACACCACATGGATGACGTCACAAGCTGTGAAGTACAGGAGCTCAAGTGGGTCAAAAAGACAGAAAACCAGGAAGAACAATTCATTCCAGATAAGGACTTTTAACTCATTTGTGCCACCCATATGAAATTGCACTTTTACTGGCTAACTGTCTCTGTAATTTCATTCCTGGGTTTTAGAAGTTTAAAAAAAAATCCATAAATCTTTAGAGCCTTGAGCACAATGGCTGCACAAGAGAAGAGAGCTCATTTTCTTCCCTTCTCCGCCGAAAGCCCAGTGTATTTTTATCCGGGGAGGAAACCTCCAACCCTATATTTACCAGGGGTGGGGTCACATCAGGCAGAGTGCAAGCCAACATTAAATCACTCAATGCAGCCCAGACAGAGAGACTTCTGTGCTTTGAGTGCTGAGTGAGATATTTACTGTATGACCACTTCTGAAAGACCCCTGTAACGCCACAGGAAGTTTGATCTCTGCGACCTTAACGGGACTATTGTGAAAAAATAGGCATAAACAATCACATGATGAATATTTTTCTGTGTAAGGTCTAAGTGTTTGTGTAGCGTTCATCAATAAGAATAGCCAAACTAGAATGGGCTGTTTGGAGAAGATAGAAAATGACTTGTTTCAAAAATGAGTGTGGGAGTACAGCTGCTTTACAACAACAAAAGACGAAAGTTAAAGAAAAGATAAAACTTAGATTCACTTATCAACACAAGTACTGCTTTTGAGCAGGGGGTTAGAAATATCATTTCCTCTAACCAAAAAAAATGCAACCAGAATGGAATCTGGACTTCAATTTGTTTTAATTTAATCATCCATCAAGCTCATTAAGATTTATTTGTGTCTTACCCTTAGCAAAAGTAGTCTATTAAAGTTTGCTAGTCTATTAAATACTGCAAGTATATTTAGTCTAAAAAAGCATAGGCAGTAGAATTGAAATTTACTATTGATATGCTATCTATATATTGTAAACATAAAATGTTCCAGTTTATTCTGAAGAAGTATTCAGTTAGTATGCTTCCTATACTACACGTAAAGTATACTTGCTATATCTTTGGGCACATCCCATTAGAGGTTTCCACAGCGAGTCAGCTAGCCAAATGGCTTAAATTTCAAGCTGATTATTAGTCAGGTTTGTCTGTGCATTTCTTTGATATTTCCAAAACTATTCTAAGCAAATCTAGGAGAAAACTGTATCACCATCTTTGAGGTTACTACACTCCAGGAACTGCAGCTTTGACTCCGTCCATCAGTTTACTTGAACCCAAACCCATGTTTGGTACACGCTTGTCTTCTCTGGAAAGAAGTTAAACCATTTTTGCAATAAACACAAATGTAAGCATATTACTGACGATTCGTTTGGGTAACAGGTCAGATAGCCATGAGAATCAGAAAATATAATGCTGAATTTAAAATAAATAAATACTTGAGTTGTTTCGTTAACATTGTGGAAGAGCAAGAACTGAGATGCTAATGTTTGGTTTAGATGTACCATAAATAAAAAGAAATGATTGTAGTTTTGAAGCTCTAATCTCTTCACTCAAACTTACACCTTCAGAAAAAACATCTTCTAACATGAACACGTGACTTTCATCCCACTTATTTTTCCCATTTAAAGTTAACCTTGGAGAGTATTTTGATGTTTGTTTTGGGTCATTTTCAGTTATTTTCTAGATCCATCACCACCAGGTCTATCCAACACTTTTGGAGTCATGGGGTGGAGCCTATCCTGCTCACGAAGGTGGTGCACGCCCTGCATGGGTAGCCACACAAACCAACATTCCCACCTGGAGACAATTTAGAGTCACCAATCGACCCAAGATGCATATTTTTGAACTGTGTGTGTGAGGGGGGACATCTAGAACACACACATGCACTAGGATAGCGTGCAGCCGGGATTTGAGCTGGAGATTTCTTACTGTCAGGAGAAGGTGTGAACCACTACACCCCGATGCAGCCCTGCTCCGCTTGTTGTTCCACTTATATATATCTATACCAACCTTCTTTTGTTAAGAGGTCTATCCAAGATATCAAGAGACACATTTTTGAAGAACAGCAATAGTTCATTGGATTTCACCTATGAGGAGTGGGTCCACCCCCATTTCCCATCATCACTTTGTTTACACCCTTTCCTGCTGGCATATAAGCCCTCGCAACCCAAACCTTATTGGTGCAACAAAAATGGTGAGCAATATTGAAGCTATCCAGCCGTACAGCTTAGAGCCAGATGCCGGCTCGGACGAGGAAAACAAAGACGTACATGGATCTAGTCGTCTACAAGTGGATTCATCAGAATGGAGCGGAGCGGGAAACTTATGGCTGTAGGATTTTTGTCACACCTACAAGTTTCTTCCAACAGCATGCTTTTGTCCTCTTCTGATTCACAATGATTTGAATAAAGAACTACTCCGAAATTCACTTATGAACCTAATTTTCTTATTACGTGTCCTCCATCATGAGAAAAATGCCACAAGAATATGTTGAAAAGCCCAAAAACATGATTTTCCATCGTATTATCAGATTTCTCCAGGTAATCGAAACAACGTCCCTGTGTTTCCGAAAAACATTAAAAAGCTTACTGCTGTGTTGTTGTTTTGTCAAAAATTTAAAGAAGCTGTTATGTTCACTTGTGTTTTGTATAGACAACTTTTTGTGCGAAAATTGGCCCTAATAACAGCCTGACAATCATTAAAACACAATTTGCTCATTGCAGAAAAAGAAAATAAGTGTTTATAACAGAGTGAACAAGGTACACAGTCACGAAATGACAAATCACTCAACAATAATGAGATTTAGTTACTTTTTTTAGGTAAACTATCCAGCTTTTCTTGTCTTTATTAAAATGTTTGTTGACTAACAGCTCAACGACAAATTGCTTTATTTGATTACATTTTGTTTCAAATATAATGGCTAACCATCTGTCAGTTCCCTTTTTTTCCTTATCAAATTAAACTGTGTATTTTAATTTGCAATTAGGAAAGCGCTTTTCCCCTTTTCTCTCATTTGTTTACCTCTAAAACATAATTTATGCTCCAGATATTCAAGGATTCAGTCACACACACAGGAATTCCAGCACACAGATACCGCCTGAAGATGAGCCACATTCAGTTACATAACGCGCTGCCAAACGTCCATCTCTATTGAGGACAATTCCTTTAACGAGAGACACGCTCTCCCAGCAGCTGTGTTAGTCACCCTCGCTGCTAATTTGCTTTCACCTTCAGGCAAAACAAATAGTAAGAGGCTGTGTCAGTTCTGCAAATCCTGCCGTCGTACAGCCCCTTTAACACTTTCTGGAGCAAATCTGTTCTGACCTGTGCTTGATTTTCTCTGAAAAGTATTACGTTCTACAAGCACTAGCAGCTGTCCCTTCATGTATTTTGCTACCATAGGCTAAAACGCAGCCGTGTGTGTATTTGTGCGTTTGTGTGTGCGGTTTCTGGCCGTGGGAGAGAGCTCTGAGGGAGACATAGGAGGGTCACATTTAAGAGGCTTTGGGGCAGACAAGTGAAAAGGGGGCCCTTTTCCGGACAGAGACCAAGGATTAGGATGAAAGACACACGAAGGGGGGATGCTATCTCTTCTGTCACCCACTTGGAGCATCTTTTTTGCAGACATTTGGCGTCGAGTTTGGACAAAATTAGCAGCTCAAGATGGCAAGAAAAGGATGGAAACGACATAGATAAGATAAAGCACTAAGGAGACCTGACAGACGCATCAAAGACACTCGTGGAGGCAAAGAAATGCCTCATGTGCTCGTGAAAACAGACAAAGTCCGTGGAGTCTACACCTGTCACAGTAAAAACTAAAATACTTTGCATGCATTGTCTAAACTCATAAAGCTTACGCAACATGTATTTAGTTTAGAATCGACTGAGGTCACGGATTGAGGAAGCTTCAGGTAAATTCCATGCATTCATGTGTGGCAAAGCAAAAATAACCTAATCGCTCACATACTGAGGGTAGTTTATGTTGTTGACAAAGCAGCCTAACAGATCTGAGTTAATGTGACAGTTAACTAGCATTAATTCAGGAGCCAAAGTAAATGAAGCGGGCCCGCGGACATGACAGAGGAGTGCAGTGGGGATGGGAAGATGTGTGTACTGTACCACACCGCACCATGCTTGGGTGAGCATGTAGGCCATGCCAACAACAATGCATAATACAGCCTCTGGTGATGGAGGATGGGGGGGGGTCGGATGCGCACACACAACGCTCCCACCTCACCTCACATGCAGGCGCTCACACACTTGCAGCGCACCCACAAATCCACACGCATGCACAGACATTGACGGTGATGGGGCATGGAGCAGTTTATGCTTATATCAAGGGAAAGTCTTTGATCAGTGTGACAGGAAGGGCACTCGCCCCAAAGGAATTAGCTAACCCTTGCTCTGCAAAAGCACATCCACAATAAATCAGGCATGCTTGCATTTTCAACACAAGGGAGAGCATGTCTGATATTTAGCTTCATTAATATGCTAAATGTATGAATATGATTTGTTCCAGTTCAGTGTCCAGAGTAGCATATCCAGAGTGGCATGACAATCATAAAGAGCAGCAAGTGCAGAAATTCAGGTTGTGCGCATAATCCACTTATTTTAATAGTCTCTTAAACCGGAGAGGGAATTCAAATATAGCATTTAAATGAACACAATCACCTATGTTGTTTCTCTGAGAAATGATTCTGTTGAATGCTTTTTGTAATTAGTTTGTTTCTGTGTGTGTATTGTTGAAGAAAACTGTTCGCAGGCCTTTCCCAAATTTTTCCATTTGACTTCCTTAAAAATATACTGAGAGAAAATTCAGTACATAAAGAAAACTTGGCAACAGTAGTAAACCTTTCTCAAAGTGGTTGAAGTTCCATTCCAATCATCTATTTTAAAAAGTGTTCCCAGTGGTCTTTTAATTAGGATTCTTCCAAAAACCTGTGTCGTTTTCTAACATATAGTTTCTGCAAGGCGGCATAAGTTTGTGAAGAATTCACCTCTGAATTGTTGGCGTGGAGTAAGTCCTTCCCCGTTTCCCATCATGACTCATCAGAGACCAGACAAAGACATAGAAGTCCCTTACGGAGCAGAAACATGGGGTGATTTTGTATCAGGTGTCATCATATATAAATGTAGTGTGACTGAGAGTGTAACGACCCTAAACACACCGATTGAGGTCAAACAACAAAACTGTTTTGTAATATTATTTATTTATTTAAATGTCATTTTCCAGTCACTACAGTGCCTCCATATGTAGTCATTAAGGGATGTTTCATTACAGACAGCCTAAAGCAGGACCTTATGTAACATTACAAATTAAACATGTACTAATGTTAGCATTTCTATGTATGGAGCATTCTCTTCCTTGACAATTTGGCAGGATAAGCTGAAAAGAAAAGAAAATACAGAATACACTTTTGAAGTTGTTGTCTTAATGAAGGTAAAATGCGGAGAAGAGTGGGGCAATATCAACTCCACTTTAACATGGTTTCTATTAATCTGCCTCTGTCTAACACAGACATCACAGTAACAAATCAAGTGGCTTAATATAATTGTTGCAAATGAAAAATGGTTGATAAAAGTCTTTTACCAAAGCAGAAGCGACAGGGAGCAGAAGAAAAGCAGTCCAGAGTAGAAAGTAAACAGAGTTAAAAGGAATAAATTGACCTAATCTGGCTGTACTTGGTGTTCAAGAAGATGCCCGTCCAAAAAGCAGTGCCCAATCCACTATGTCACTTTTGTCTGTCTCCAAACCCTGCGGATGCTCGGCTTTTACAGCAGATGCACAGAACCAAAGGATGCGAGGCATGAAAGCAATGGGAAATTCATTACATATTCTTACCCCCCTCTGTTAACCATAATCACCACAATTAGCAGACATCTGCAGTGACTCCAAAGCTGGGAGTGTATTTAGGCAATCAGAGTGGCTTCAGCAACAGCAGTGACTGTAGCCCCTTTGGTGATGGCCTCATCCTGTTAAGGACTCATTTCATTAGAAACTGAGTGATTAATTCAGACAGAAAACTCACTTCTGTCTAGCTGTGGTTTCAGAGGTACGCCAACATGATGGCAGACGTGTGCAGAAGAGTGGAAGAGGAGGTCCAGCGTGTGTTGGAAATGTGCCACGCCGTTGATAGTGTTGGGCTTTACAGTTAGCTGTTACAGAAGGCTAAATGAAAAGAAAAATCTATGTCTAACTGTGAACTTTCAAATCAAATCCAACTTTATTTATATAGAACTTTTTAACGCGTGCAACTCAAAGTGCTTTACATAAAGACATAACTGAACTATTAAAAAAAAAACCTTTGAACTTCATTGATACCCAGATTTCCAAGTTGCAAACTACTTTGAGAATTTACACAAATATATTTCTTCTGTCCATTTCTCTTTAACTTTTTTAATTCCTTTGAGGTGACTTTTTTGAGGTAATTCTAAAATAGTTTTCAAGTGAAAACCTGCACTTTTAAGTAGTATGCTAATAATAATAATATCACAAAATAGAATCTTCAAAAAGCAAAAAATAAAATTAAAAAGATGCTTTTTACTAACTAAATGACACTGTTCGTGTAAAACGCTTCTGACTGAGTAAATATCCTAACTTTTGAAGTGGTCCACAGTGCGGTTGTGTGGATGCTCACCATCTGTGGAGGACGACAGCCTGTTAGACAGCTCATTACTGAGGCAGTTGGAGATGTCACTCTTACTAGGCACAGTATGGTTCAGCCCCGATCTTAAGCCGTAACTTATCATGTTGTCATGGAAACCAACAGAAACCCTCGAACACTTTTTGGTTGTGTTAGAACCAAAGCTATCCATCTGAATCGCACAATGATGTAACAACAATCCCAACAGCTAAAGTAGCAGACGGAGGGTTTGCTGAGAAGAAATCCTGTGCCTTAAAATGAATCCCGTTTAACTACAGTTTTATTAAGGATTTATATTTATTTGCTCATTTAATCTGATTGAAATGGATTGAGAAAATTCATTGCTCCTGTACAGTATATGGTCCTGAATTGAATGCCATTAATAATATATAATGACATTACCATAATGACTGCAGCATGGAAACTCACCAAACCCAATCAGATGTAGAGGTTTAACAGACTGCTGGAGCTGGGAAAAAGTTGGTTATTATATTGTGCTACACTATTCATCTTGGAGAAAGAAGAAAATGATCTGTTTTTACTATCAAGAGCAGCTTTAATGGAATGGCTTACAAAGATATTTTGGACTTCAATATGCATGAAACCACAGACTGGTGCAGAAATTCACTTTAGAAGACCCTGACTGAACCATGTTCTTGACCTTAACCCCATTAAACAATAAAATGTTGATTCAGATGACTGAATGTCGGTTTTAGCTTTTCAACTCTGTGGTCACCTTTAAGAGATATTATATAATCCAAATCCTCACTTTCTCAAAATGAGCATATAGGCAGGGCAAAGCTGCAGGAGCATGCTCAGTTGTGCTTCTCTAGAGGTGACAATTCAAAGGTTTCCAGTTGACCAAAAAGATTAAAGGTCCCACAAGATTTAAATGTTACTTTGATTGAAAATAAAAGGAGTTAAATGTAACCACAGAGGTAAATTAAACTGTTAACGTGTTTGTTTCTGTTGTCAAGTTGGGCAATTCTACATATGAGTGAAAGAGGATTGACTTGGTTGTACCGCCGACAAACCTCATTATTTTTAAGCAGCCATCAGTTACATCCTAAACCAGTTTCAGATAGGAAGTGAAAGAGTTGCCCTTTGGTGTGAATTTCACAATAATAGTCGCCTGTGAGAGGTTGGCCCTCCAAAACATGTACACACATATAAACGCTCAACATTGTCTTTGAATCTGTTGATTGGTTTTCCATTGACATAATGCATTTCTTAGCTTCTAACCTTCATACCAACTTCACCCATCTACTGCCTGTTAGTTGAAATATGACTCAAAAGGCAAAATGTCTTCAGTATTGGCAATGTTCTCACGCTGTTACCTTCAGGGGTTGGTCCTCACAAGTATAAGGATATAAATCCATCTATACACACTTAAAGACCCATTCTGATCAAAAACGTGGTTTGGGTGGTTTTCTTTTATGTTTTTGTGCCATTTTTCTAATGATGGAAGACATATATAAAAAAATTAAGCTTAAAATTTTGGAATATTTCTTTATTTAAATCAGTGTAATTCAGCGATGAAGGTGTTTTCATCTAAAAACAACATAACCATAATTAAAAGACCACGGGGAATACTTTTACAGTAGATCAAACTATGATCAGAGCAGGAATTTAAATATAGGATGAGGAAAGATGAGCAGAACAAATGGTAAGGATTGGACTAAAGTGGGAAACTGAGACTAACTGTGTGCACACTAAAAAAAGCTTTGCCACACATAGAAGGAACAACAGCAGATTTACTAAAAGTAACACAGGAAACAAAAATCCTTTTTATAGCTTAAACCTAGTTTAGAAACATCTTGAAGTGGATGAATAAGTGGAAGTGACTTGGAGTAATTGTTTCCTGTGTCTTTATCTGTGTCTCACATCGTTCTGAAAGACTTTTGCCACAATCATCTTCACAGCGTAGCTCAGTTTTTGAAAGTTTTGAAACTTTTTTGTGTACATAAGGTCCAACCACACAGTTTTAGCTGGGCTAAAGTTTGAATTTTATTTAGGTCTCTTCAAAACCTCAATTCTTTCTAATTTAGCTATTAATTCTGAATTCCTGATTCCCATTATTAGTTAAGCACAATATTGTTTTTTTTTTTCAGATTTAGTTATTTAACAAATGGCCTTTATCTTATTCGTAACAGGATGCTAAGGATCTGGAGCACAAAGGTCGTTCAGGTCCAGTTTTGCAGACCTCTTCTGTGCCTCCATGTTTTTATTTTAAGCTGCACAGACATTGTCCTGTCAGCTGTTAGAGCTGTCAAGTGCTTGGACATACAGTATAACATGCTCAGTGAGGCCTGTAAGCTTTCAGCAGTTGCTCTTGGGGGTTTTAACACAGTGTGGTGTGAATTTAAGGGAAACTAGCTGGGGCACCAAATCCTGTGAAGGTTGGGAACTTTCTTGAAGGATTTTTACTGTGGAACATTTCAGCCCAAATAATGAAACCATGATTTTTTTTTAATCCCTCAATGAGTACTCTCTGTTGGTTTATTTTGATTATGGCCAAATGTTGGCATTATATTCCTAAGAAGACATGAGTGAAAACAGCCCAGTACTGGTATTCCAATCCTGTATGAAGTATGTGTCTTATCCAAAATACAGTTGAGAGAAATAAGTATTTGAACTATCTTGCCAAAAAGACTTTGTGGCAAAACCCTTATTAACGGCACAGAGGTTGAACGTTTCTTGTTTCGGATGAGCAGGTTTCTGCACATATCAGGAGGAATTTGAGTCCACTTTCCTGTCGATGATTCAGATTTTGTGGCTGTCACTTGGAAACTCTGACCTTCAACTCTCTCCATCGGTTGTCTATGGGATGGAAGTCCAGAAAGTGGCCAGGCCACGCCGTGAACTTCATACGCTTCTTCTTTAGCTGTTCCTTTGGTTGCATTCGATGTTTGTTTTGGAACATTATTTCATTGAAACTCGTCAGTCTTTCCCATGCTGGAGAGTTTAGTCTGACTGATTCTGTAGACAGGTGTCTTTTCTACAGGTGATTTCTTCAAACACGTCTCTTCAATTCAACTGACAGGTTGATTTGGAGACACTAACCGCTCTGTGTGAACCAGAACTCTTGAGGATTTCTAGTTGTTCAAATACTTATTTCCCTCAGTTAAATGCAAATACATTTATTTAAATTCTCTAAAGCTGATTTTTTGATTTTCTTTGTGATTTTTTTAATCTCGCACCGTTCAAATCATCCTACCATTAAGATGACAGGCTATCAGTTTCTTTTTTTAAGTGAGTGAACTTACAAAATCGGGAAGGGACTAAATGTAGCAGCTTTTCCCCCTTTGATCCACAAGTGAGAGTCTGGGCTTGTTCCAATCTGTTTTTCTCTCTGTTCTACTGACATGCAGTGTAAACCGCATTATGGTGATCTAACATTGTTCTAAAAAAAATTAAAAATAAATGTTCTGAATAAGTTTTACACTATTCTAATCTTATGACAATGTTCTGCTATTTTTGATCATCTTGCATTTTTTTTGTTAATTTTTTTTGCTTCCCAAGCAAAAAACTACCATGCCATGTCAAATGATTGAAACATTTGACATGGCATGGTCAAATGTGAATTAGACAAAACATACTGATGTTTTCAATTTTTACTGTTGGAACCGGAAGCAAGTCATTTTCCAGAGATGATGTCACACTCACAATGTCCAGTTCTCTCTTATACAGTCAATGGATTTTACTCTACAAAATTAAGTTATTTTAATCTTTTTTAACATTAAAATGAACATCTATAACATTTTAAAACTTTCCCCGGACACAAGAATGGCATTTTAGTCATTTTCCACATGAATTTAGTTTGACTTGGCAAAATCAGAAGTTTCAAAGTAGTGAAGTAATTATGAAGATTGTTAATACGATTATTAATAAAACCTGATGGCGTGAGAGGCGTGGCTGCCAGTATCCACCATCACCGGGACATACATACACATTCACACACCACTGGAGCCACCCTGGAGGCAGGGTGGGTGAAGTTTCCTCCCCAAGGACACAATAACAGCTCATTGGGGTAATCTGAGTTATAATCTATCATTTTTTTTACAAATAAAATGGTTGATCTGTAGGTTTAGGACACATTTCATTGTGGTTTCATTTTTATATATTTTTAGAATGTTACTAGTTTCACCTGTTTTATTTAAGATGCTTTTATTTGTTTTAAATTCTCATCAATACGTTCCAGAGTGTTGCGTGTATGTTATATCATTGATATCTCTTAAAATTAAAATTTTTTATGATGAACTCTGGGTTTCATTCTTGCTTTCCATATGAATCACAGATGTGTCATCCCTAGATTTTAAGAAATATTTATTGTTTTTTTTTATTTACATGATTTTTAACGTTTAGCCTCTAATTTAGTTTCTAATATTCTACCTACATTTTATTTGCTACTTTTGGGCATTTCCATTCCCTTTCATCTTAAACTTTTGAAAAGTACAGCGAGCAATTAAGACGAGTCTTATTTAATATATCTTTAGCTCCTCAGACTAATGTTCCTGCTCTTTTAGATCTAATTAGCATTTCTAATGAAGGATGCTTTTTCAGCTGCATAAATGGCAGATACCTTGCTTAAACAGCTTCCCTACAATGTTCCCTCCATCCGTTTTCAAGCTTGCCACCTACACTCTCTGAAATACACTCCTTTACTGACAGTATAATTGCACAAAACAGTTTCCTATTGAATAACTTCACATCTGCAACATCGATCTCTAACGAGTTTTTCTGCATCTCAGTGTGGTTAGGTGTAAGAAACAAATGTTTTCTTTCTTTTTTATTTATGACAATTTATAATCTTTTTGATATTTCACATTAAGATTCATTCCCGTCTTTAATTCTTCACATTACAAGATTTTTTTTCATCTTATAGTATAGCCCTGACATGGAAGAACTCCCTCTTGTGTTGTTCAGAGTCACTTGTGTTCAAGGTTGTTTTCTATTTTGACCTCTTCGAGTCTCTCTGACCAAACCAATGCTCTACTAATTGTTCAGCATGTTTTATTTTCTTTTTTGTGCAGCTGTAGTGTTTCCTTGTTTGACTGCAAAATCATTAGTCAAATACACTGTTTGATCCAGATGTTTACATTTTTTCAAGCACAAAATCACTTTTTACTAAATTATTTGGACTTAATATTCAAACAACAAATTGCTTCTTTTGCTTCTGTAAATTATTTTTTTATTTCTTTATAAAATGTATGTAAAATTACACTTTAAAACTACTTTCAAGAGGGTTTCTGATCTGTCACTTCAATCTTCATTTATCAGACTAGAATGAAAAACCTTCAAATTCACTTCAACTTATTACTGCTTGATCCTACATTAAAATACACTTTGAGTCAGCCGAAAAAAGATGATTATCTAATGCACTCAACCACGTTTTTGCAAACAGTATAATCAAAGTGAGACGGAATCACTTTCCAAACATCTATTCATACTTTTTCACATAGAGAACATGTAATCCAAGCTGAAATGACCCAGCCAGGATTCAAACCAGGAACTTGTTTGTTAGGGAGAATGCTAAACAAATATGTACCAGCTAATTACTCATTAAAAGTAAATTTAAACAATTGTTCATAAAAGGGAGGGATATCAACTGAGAAAAAAAGCCTTCTAAATATAAAATATATATATTTTTCCCCAAGATAAAATCAATTTTTAAAGTCTAAGTCATTGTGTAAATGTACTTTTTCTGGGTAGAGTTTGAAGGGGGGAGATATTATTAAATTTTCATTTGCAATGTCATCCAGAAATATCTAAAAAATAGTGGTGAAAAAGTTTCAATTTTTTGTCAATAAATTAAAAAAAAAATGCTTAGCTTGTTTTTTACATGGAGTTATCACACTTCTATTGAAGTATTTCAAGCCTTTATTTCTTGCATTGGACCAATCACAGAAATATGTTTTGAACCCAAATATCCGGCTCCTGTTCATATCTATCCACGACTGAATTTGTTGGTTTGTTGGCTCCTTTTGCAAGAATGGCTCCATCTGTGAGCTGTGGCATGGAGGCGGTCAGCCTGTGGCACCTCCAGGTCATCTGCATTTTTGGGTCTGGTGTTTATCAATGTTTTTTAGTCAACAGCCCATAGATTTTCAGCTGGGTTCAGGTAAGGGACGTTTGCTGGCCAATAAACACCGTGGTCATTGAAGCAGTTTTTGGTACCTTTGGCACCATCAGCAAAAGCAAAATAAAATCAGCATCTCCATACAGCTTATCAGAGAGCGAGAAGTGTGCCATAATTCTCTGTTAGATGTTTGCATTAATTAAGAAACACAGTGGACCTACACCAGCAGACGGCATTACACCCCAATCCATCACACTGGACTTTAAACATTATGGTTTCTCTGCCGCTCTCTTCCGTATTTTTTTATTTTGATTGACATAAAATGCAAAATTTGATTTCAGCTGGAAAGAGAACTTTGGAAAATTAAACAACAGTCGAGTTTTATTCTGAAAGAGGAATGTGACATTTGTTGCACATGTCTAGAATCTGTCTGTTGTGGCAGTTCTTCAAATATTCCAGCCTCATTCCTCATCTTTTGATGCTCCCCCAAATTCCTAAATGATTTCTCACAACAAATCTTCTCATGGTTGTGTTTACTTGTTTACAGGTCTGTAAACAACCATCTTGTTTAGCAATGAGCTTTTGTGCTTGTCCTTTGTAAATGGTGTCTATCACTGGTTCATGTGGAAAGTCAAAGGTATCCCGATGATTTCATGGCCCACTGACCCAGACTTGAGTGACCATGGAAAGGAAGAGGAAACCTTTGCAGGTGCTTTGAGTTCAGCAGCTGTTTACAGCCCTAATTTTTCATAATATTCTTGTTTTTTGAGCCAAATAATTTTGGGTTTTTGTAACCTGTAATAATTATCATCGAAAGTACAAAGAAATAGAATTAAAATGTTTTAATCTATGTTTTATGATTCTACAATGCAGCAGGTATAAACAATTCTCAATATAAGTTCAAAACATTTTGGTTTTATTTAATGTATTTTTAGACATACTCTTTCACTGAAATGGTGGGATTTGTATTTTTCCTTCTTTCATGAACACTTTTTCACAATTTTTCCATTGAATTTTGTGTTGCTTTACGTAAACAGGATATTTTTTTTATTTTCTAATTTTATGTTGAATAGAAATTTATCAAAAATCCTTGTTTATCACCACGTAAATCAATCAAGTTCCTCTCTGGGGTTCTATGTGGAAAAAAGAGACAATTTATTACATAACTGCCAGAGTACATTGAGTTAGTTTCAATCTCTCCTCTGACAGGAGCGCAGAAATCATGCCAAAATTCCAGTCTTTCTGGTTTTTATTGTGGTGGTGGGGATCCATTTAATTTCAAATCAAACCCAAAGTTTTGGTCATTATTAGAGTTCTTCTAAAATGACTTTTAATTAGGTGTTTATAGCAAAGCAAAAGCCAGAAAAAACATATTTTGACCTTCAAAGAGCAGCAAATTCAAAACTGAGAAATTCTTCTGTAATTTGTGGCATATAGAGGCTTTTAATGTGAAAATATTGCACTAAAACATCACAGCTGAGGAGAACTGTATTTCAGCTCACCCCCTTTAATTCCTGTTGATAATGTGTGAATCCCTGTCCAAAGAGATATTTGTGTGTTTTGTAATAATTAATTTACTTTATTTTGATTTTTCATTAAGCTATTTGTGTATTATTAATCTGATAGCTGTTTCAGAGTCATTTAAATTAACATAATTCAATGCGAAAGCCTTTCGGACTAAAAATGAAGATGACATTATTGACCCAGAAAAAAACGGATGCACCCTCAGTAGATTCACCCCACAGAGATGAAACGCAGCATGATGTGTCCACCTTTATTTATTTATTTTTGCTTGGAGAAAATATTTGGGGTTCTGTCATTTTAACATCCACATGATTTTCATCGAGTTCTGTGACTGAAAGGCCCAAAACACAGAACTGGAAAAAGCAAAAGAACAAACTGAAGAAAACCGAACTTAAGGAGGGGGAAATCCAAACATAAATCATAATTACACTACAGAATACAATGAAACCAACAAACACAAATCTTAAGTGCCGGAAACAATAAAGGAAAAACAGTGCCAGAGGTAATGAGGTGGGTAAGCAGAGAACAGGTGGCCAAATGCTATTCTGGAGACACCATAAGGCTAACTGAGGACATTTAGGGAAAAGGACAGGCTGCAACAGAGAAACCCAGAATTCCAATAAAACACCAAAGCTGCACATGATCTTCAGAGGAAAATGACCCTTAAATGACCAAACATGAAACTAGAGCGCCAAACATTGAAAAACTGATTACAAATACAGCTGAAAACTATTTGAGTTTCAGAAAGAACATTTAAGACTTGAAGTTATAAGTTTTTTATTTAAAGAAATAACATTTTTTTAATTCAGTGGATATTTTGGTAGACAAAAAAAAACATTTTTGGTCGTTGTAATCATGAGAGATTACTGGTCATTTGAAATTGTTACGTTTTTACTACTAATATTGAAGATTATACCAGCAATGTGTTTAATGAACTGAAAATGCTCTCAAGTCTTATTGGTTTTTCAGCTTACGAAAACAAAGCATGCATGCAGTTGAACCTGATCATGTTCTCAGACTCATGATCTTCACAAACTTCAATCTTTTCTGGTGTTTGTGGACAATTTTCAGTTTTTTTGGAGTAAACAACAAGAACAGAAGAATCATTGTGCAAAAGGCCTGTCTCAAGGCATGTTCTAAAACTGTCACAAAAAGGCTTGTTTTTGACTTTACGGGGCAAAGTTGTTGTTTTTTTAAACTTTATTTTCATTTGCTGCCTTTTTTTCCTCCATCGCCCACTGTTTTGATGCCATAACATGGCATCTTGTCCGAAAGGCAGCTTGGTAAGAATGAATGAAGTATGTTGCAAGCATATGGCTAATAATAGT
The DNA here is from genome assembly GCA_014656515.1 of Oryzias celebensis. Lineage (NCBI taxonomy): Eukaryota > Metazoa > Chordata > Actinopteri > Beloniformes > Adrianichthyidae > Oryzias > Oryzias celebensis. The sequence goes on from BNCR01000001.1 coordinate 74,852,999, forward strand.
AGCATTTTATAAACACAACAAACAACAAAAGCAGAACTCGTCGTGATTTTTGCGTTCATTTTCTTGCAGGCTAAAAAGTTTTAACGGATTTTTACGAATCCTGAGGTATTGCTTGTAAATGGTTTTAAAATGTTATTTTTTGGGGTTGATGCTAGCATGAATGAACAGAATATCTGTCCTTTTCAGAATTGTGGCTTCTGCTGCTAATGCTATTCAGAAGGGTTACACCACATGACGTCATCTGAACAGGGTGATTTCATTGTAGGGTCACAGCCGGGAGTGAGGTAATCATCTGAGAGGACGCCCCGCAGGAAAAGGGCCCCAAAGGTTCTCATCAGATCTCGCAGGACAAACTCAACTGCCGTACGGTTGTGAGAAAGAAGCTGTTCCTCTTTGGAAAAGCCTTCATCATAGTCACAAAGCGAAGACAAACATTCACGCAGACGTTTCTCCGTTTGTAGAAAAGTATGACGGTGCCTTAATACCAGGCGCCACCAAATGCTATAGATTCATGCAAAAGCATATGATACTTTTTGTCAAAAAAATGAAACATGAACTGCATTGAATGTGAAATGATGAAGGTTTTCACATGATAGTCGCACGCCAGAACACCCACACGGATTTGTGAAAGAGCCGTGATTGAAGCTGCCGACTAAATAAAGAGGAAGGAGAGATTAGAGGCTTTAAGGAAATCAAGCCAAGGCTGTTGCTCTCATTTGGATGTTTGAAATTAGACCGAACACTGAATAAATCTAGGCTCCTTGCTTGAGAGAGAATCGTTCCCACAGGTTATGCAAATTAGACCTCACAATAATCCAATGATGTGCTGCTTTGTTTGGGTTTGAACATGCTATTTGCACTGGTTTAAGGCAGAGACAAGAGCAGAGAAAGGGGTTTTTCTCCAGGAGAAAACGGATAACCTGCCGTCAAACTGCCTCCTTCAGACTTTGTCTAAAAAAGGTGAGATCCTCAGTGTGGTGTTACCTTCCAAGACCACAAGTCTAATAAAGCCTTGTGAGGAGCCTTTTTTGCCATGTGGAGATATGTGTTCAATCACCATGGCTGCCGGTCAGAGCAGAGCCCCCACTGTGGTTATTAGGATTTGTCTGTCTACCGAGTGCACAGGTTAACAACTCCCTGTCTGTGCTGTGGATTCGAACAAGTGTGTGTGAGAGTGAAAGAGGGTGTGTGTTTAAGAGGCCTCCCCAGCTGTGATATAATATTGTAATTACTTCCTCACAGAAAGAAGTGGTGAAGTTTCAAGCCAAACGCTGAAAGCGGACTCCAGCGGCAGCACTGATGGGAGTCGGGAACACGAGAAAGCTTTGAGTTGTATCGATTCACTTCTGTCTCTGAGTGAGGAGCAACCAGAGGATCTGAGAAAGAGAATTATCCACGCACTATTTCCTTTCCCTGCTCCTGTGTGAGAAAATTGTGCTGCTCCAGCTTTCTGGTAGTAGCAGCGGAAACACACTCAGGGTTCCTATTTTATGCAGAGAGACAAGCACACAGGTTTTGGCACACTTTTCCTGAGAGTAGGGGACAACATTTTATTTATTTAGTGCTGCTCTCTTTCGTCTGATTGGCTCAGAGCATCATTCACGCCTCATTGGGATGCAAAAAATGAAGATAAAACTGCAAAAAAAAAGGAAGACGTTTTCATTTCTTCCCACAAATATCATATTTCTAATGGAAAATTGCCATTAGGGGTGTATGTGTGTGTGTGTTTGGGGAGGGGGGGTAGTTTTCCCCGAGGATCCAACGAGTGTACTCAACTCCCGAAAGCTTATTCAGACTTAAACTCCAATTTGGCCGTTATCCTTATGAAAAGATTATCGCCATAAACCCAAAAAGGGAAAATCTGAGAGTGGGGGCATTGTCTGCATATGCTGCTTTGCCCTCAGAGTACCCCCCCCTCCAAACTGCTCCTGAGTGATACACGACCCCCCCTCCTGCCCACCCAGCTTGTCCGGTGGCCAATGGCAGAAGCGCATTTTTATCAAGCTATCCTCCTGGAGCCAATCCGCGCCGTTCCAGGGATCCCTGTAAACCGGAGCCGATCCCTTCTGTTCCTCAAACGTAATCTGCGGCGCGGGGAGGGAGGCGCGCGCTCGCTGTGGAGTTGAACTCGGATGGAGATGATGCCAGGTCAGACGCAGGCGGCGTGGCACCGAGTCCGTCTGTCTGGATGGATGGGACGGAGAGGAAAGGCGTGTGAGTATGCCACCGTGTGAAATGCGTTTTTATGAGGGCGCAGCGCTCCGATTTATCCATATCAGCGGGCTTTTGGTCCTAAAAACACCCCGCTTTTGAATGCACGTGTTAATATTAGACTTTACTTTAGAAAAAGAAATATGAAAAGAACTAGGGAGGGACGGTGTAGCCAATCTCTTTTGTGGTTTGGCACTCGGCGCCGCATCCAGGCGGCTGCGCGTCTCTGTCCGCCTGAATGTGTCCAAAATCTATCCTTACATGCAGGATCTTTGGCAAAACCAACGCTTTATTGTTATGATGCATGTGCAAAAGAGAGCTTTTGAGCGGAGGCTTTCATCTCCTCCTGGAAAAGTTTCAACAATCTGGGTTAAAATGAAATTCCTCTGGACGGATCCTAAATTTCGGTTCATTTCGTTGAGGAGACTGTCTCCTCGCTCCTTGCAGGAACTCTGGTTTTTCTCGCAGCCGAACAATGCGCACCGGCTTTGTATAGACCATCTGTCTTGATATCGACATTACAGCCGCGCTGCCGTTCCAAAATAAATAAATACATAAATTAAACACCTGAAGAGCAGAAAATGGACAGCCATCATTCAGAGCCGCCACCCGTCTCTCGCCGAGCGCGGCGCATGATCTGGGTGGATGCGTGCGTAAAAAACGTTTCGCGCAGCGGAGCTGCACTTAACGCGCGTCTCAAGAGGACAGCGATACACACTTCACGCCCATCTGGAGTGTTATACAAATGAAACAAAGAATACAGTGCGAGGAGAGGAGAAGGCATGGCTTTGCGCATCCCCAAATTCTCGGAAACAGCCTTTGCGCATCTGACTTCCGGGCGGAATTCAGGCCATCAGCACATGGCAAGAAGAAAGTCCAGACTGCCATTTTCAGGGTGGGCACTTTTTGAGAGGATGCACGCTATTCAAACAAACACAGGGCTGTCCGCATGCAGTTTTATGTACACAGCGGTGCAACTGTGGCTTTAAGCTTTGAATCCGCGTGTAATTTATGCAGCTCTTTTTAAGCAGGCAGGAGTAAAAGCGCTGCTCACTCTCTCGATGTGCAGTGCCAAGCACTAATATGCCTTAAGGTTAATGAGGCAGTCTCCATAAATTCCTCTGCCATCTGGATACATGGGTCTAGACGCTTAGAGCAGCACTGCTGTTTACCGGATTTGGAGCCAACTTTAATAGAAAACAGCACTTTGAGATTGTTGTATAAAAAATGGGTGATGAAGTAAGAAATTCTGGTGTGATTTGCAATGTGGCTTCACTTCCTGCCCGCTTAGGGCAGAGGTGTGTTCCTCATGAAGGAGCAGCCCTAAAAATAAATAAATAAATAAATTAAACTAGTTTCAAAAAAGCTGCAAAATGTATGTCTGTTTAATTCAGTTTCCAGTTGCTTTCCTATAGAGCCATCAGGAAGGGATGAGTGCACCAGAGCAAAGCCGAAGTCTTCCTGCTGCTGTAATGTGCGCAGAGGAGCATTTGGATGCCGACTTATCTCCTGCTGGAGCTATGATCATCATTCTTGTGTAACTCATTATCACATATGATGAGATTCATCAGCTGCACCCTGCAATTATGTCGAGAAGCAACCTGCTATCACAGCGGAGAGCCTCTCAGCCACAGATCTCTGTTGTTCCCCCATTACTCTTCATTCAGTCTCCTTTAAGACAGAATGATTTGAATTAAAAACGAATGTTGCTGTAGTTTGTCTTTGTCAGGGAAAATGTTTTTGCAGCATCAGGGGGTCCCATTATAGCACTTTATCATAATTCTTTAAGCTGAAATATATACAAATCCTAATAATTAACAAACAAAACATGGGCTTATGATCTGCTGAAAATTATTTCTATCTAATAAACGTATTTTTGTTGTTTTCTTTCCATCTCAGCATCGCTGCTGCTCAGCTGAAAAGCTGCTGTGTCTGTGGTGAATGGAAGTTAGGGCCTCAGTGAGTTCACATCAGCAGGAGCCTGTGTTGGAAACGATGTGTTTGTGCTCCCCATGTGCTGGGAAGGGTAAATGGAAAGGTTAGATAATGGAGACCCCTGTCCCCCAGCCTCGGGCATTGCGACATACAGCCTATCTAGATGAGTGGATGACCTCTGACCTTTTGTCTAGCCGAGGGCTCAGGTCTTCTTGGGTCAAGCCAGGTGACTTTCAAGAGCCCATTGGTCCGTTAGAAGCACATGACATTTGAACTCTTTCCACTTCTGAACCAAATGCACTCTTTGGGGTAATTATGATACTCCAGCGTGCCGTGTGTGAGTTTGCGTGCGTAGTTTTGTTTGTTACAAGAAAGGTTTAGGCTTCAAACACCTACAAGTTTTAGAAAAAACACTACTATTGACTTCTTTTGTAGTTTAAGCAAGGATTTCTAGTACTTGACTTTTAGTCTCAATCGTCTGTGACTTGAAGAAGAATCGAAATATATGTTGTAGAGATATGAAGAACAAATTCTGTGCCGCTCATTTAGACATAAAATCACGTCACAGCGAATTCTGTGAATTCTGTCACAACATGCTCTCTTATTGTATCACTGTGCCAGACACTCCCCGTGGAAATTTTGGAATCTTTCCCATTGTTCCTTAAGGGAAGGGGCTTTCATATGGAAGTGGGGAACGCCAGGAAATGACAGGCATTCTTTGTGGACTATTTGAAAATAAACTCTTCTCTGTCGACAGTTAAGCTAAAACTAGGAATAAGATGAGGAGATTTAGGATTACTCACTTCACTAGCAGCTCTTTTTTTACATTTCCAGATCATTTCTTTCTAGATTTTCTTGCCTTCAGTGTCCTTGGAGTTTTGGCAATAGCATTTTGTCACCCTTATCTTTAAGAGTTTTAAGATGTGTAAACCCCCCCGACCCTCTATTTTGTCCTTATTTTGCTTTATCTGCCCCCGCCCCTGCCTTTCGTTTCAGTCCTGCTGCTTGAGCTTTGCTTTATGATGTGTGACAGTGGGTTTGGTTGCTGCGGCAGTCTGTGGGGACTGAAATGTACAGCTTTACATTCAGGCGCCTGCGGTCGGGTTTGGGGAGGACTTAAACTCCTTTCACCTCCAAACATGTCCTCGCATACAGGAACTCCCTTCATTCTGCTGAGCTGGCGTGAAAATGCAGAGCAGGAAAGGGGAGGGAGGTAAAAAAAAAATCACTGTTTCCCACTATAGCTAACTCAACTTAAAGATCTAAAAATACGTTTTCCTTTTATTAAATCAACAAGTTTGCTTTTATTTTTTTATCAAATTGGCTTTAGACCGCCTGCTTTTCATAATGTTTTAACATTTTGTCACCACTTAAATGCCTTCGTCTAATGTTTAAACTTCATCCCTTTTCTCCATCTTTCTGTCATTCCTCTTTCTTCCTCCCTTGCTCTGTTTTTCCCACCAGGCCAGTGGTAGTTCCCAGGTATTTGACCAGTGCAGCGTAGCTGGGAAGTTGGTTGTTCTGTCCTCTATGAGACAAAGGCAGCATGCCTCAAGGAGAAGGATGAAAGGAAACGGGGCTGCGCTACCACTCCTGTTTACAATCGGAAACCTCCTTAGCAAGGCTGTAGAGCAAATAACCACCTTTTCTCTTTCCCACATGTTTTGTTAACTTGCTCAGAAACTTTCAGGGTGCAACTCCATCTTCATGTAGAAGAATCCCCGATGTGTAATAGCATGCTGCAAAGTTAGATGAAAAGGAACAGGAAAGAAAGAAAAAGTTTCACAAATAAATACAATATTTTGAGCTGAGCATATCATAAAGAAAACTTTTTAATTGAGGTTATGTTTGAAGTGTAGAAATATTTTTTCCCATTATGTCAAATGATGCAGTTAGCCTTGAAAACAAAGCAAACTCGTCATTTTTCTCATGATTTTTTCTCTCAAGTATCATGATTTCAAACACATTTTCTTTGGAGAATTTGAATAGAAACAGTTTGTTGCAACAACGAATCTACTGGAAAATGAATACACTGTAAAAACAGAGCCTGTAGAAAAAAAGTCAAAAATTAGAAAAAAACATTTCTTTAAAGCAAAAATTCAGCCGAGAAAAATGGTCTTACCTAGAATTCTGATTTTAAGAAAACATTTGTTATTAAGAAGATTTTTACTCAAACTAACTTTTTTTTAATTGAAAACTTTATTGATAAGAAAATTTGACATTGTTTTTTTGAATCAAGGGTTTTTTACTTTTTGTTTTTGTAGTGTTGCCAGTATACTTGCCCTGTGGAAAGATTGTTCCTTTCTTTCTTTAACATCATGTTAATTCTCCTTCTGGTTTGTTAAAAATATATGAAAAACTATAAAACTCCAACACATTATAACTTTGTAAATTTCACTGATATTTTGGAAGCCGATTTTCCTGTGTGAACAATTGCTCACATTCGAATTCATGTTGGCGGGTGAGTTTTTTTTTTTTTTTTTTTTTGCAGCACACATGTTTTCTGCATTTCTCTGCTCGCCCTAACTGACTGTTCAGTCTTCTGTCATCATCTCTGGTTGAAGTCAGGGGGAGGGAGCGGAAGCTGCAGGAGTCTTTTATGACTTCAGCTCCAGAGACAACCTGTTCTCAGGCACCTCTCTGCTGGCACTTTTTTATGACATCATAAACCAACCCCCCCTTATTTCCTCTGGCCAGCCCTAGGTGGGTGTAAAGAACGTACCTGGCCAATAACTGTCTGTCAAAATCTCTCATCTGTCGGATCTTCTGTACATAGATTCCTTCTGGGCTGGACAGTCAAGTCGTTGAAAGATCCACGGTTCTCTCAGAACTTCATGGAGAACTTGTTAGAGCATTTTCGAATGTGACACGTGCTCTCCGTAGAAATATGTTTCCAAACGCTCATTTAATGGCATCCCTCTCGTAGGGCTGGACCTTGCGACTGCGTCTCCTCTGTGCGCATGTGCACTTCAGAACATCAACAGCGGCCTACTCTCATTCCTGTCGATATCTTTTGTTTGCTGAAGTTTTAGGGATGAGGAGCAGAAAAGAAAGGATTAGAGGAAGAAAGAAGAGATTTTAAAGGTGGGGGCACAGGGACCCTCAGGAACATTCATCGCTCACATTCATTTGACGCTCGCCTCGGCCGGCCTCGGGGAGGCTGGAACAATACACGCACCAGCGTGACAACATTCCTTAAGGTTAAAAAGGTTAGGGGTCACCCTGTGACCCAACCCTGCCAATCAGTCGCAGGGCACTAACTCTGTGCCTTTTTGCTTTATGTCTTTGCACTTGTTGAACAGACTCGGCACCTTGTGTTACAATGTGCCCTTTGCTCTCTAATAGACTAGAATGGCACAGATCACTTTTAACAGTTTTCTAATGCTTGTTAAATCAGTTTTAGCTCAAGCATTGTCAATTTAAATGTGCATTGAGGAGGCTGTGAGGCAGAGGGGTCTACTTTCTTTTCCTTTGTGAGGCCCTCTGTTATAGAAGCTGAATGAAAGAAGGAGAGCAGACAGAAAATGAATCAGCTAGAAGCTGCAAAACATACAAATGAAGTCAAAAAACTTCACTCAGGTTTGCTGGGTAATGCATTTTCTAAATTACCTTCATAGCCTATGGCACTCATAATACCTCAACCAGATGTTTTGCTAGCCCATATCCAAATATGGTAGAAAAAAGCCAAATAACCAGAAATTATTGACCACATTTTACACCTGTTTCATGGATTCACCCCACAATGATCAATCCATGAAGGGTGCTGGAGCTACTCTTATTCTTTTTTTTTCAATGAAAAATTCAGGTTTATTTTTTTGAAGGAGAACCACAGAAACTTCACATAAAGGCTGAGAACCGCTGTGAAACCATAGCATATATGCATGTGTAGGCACAAAGCAGCATTTTGAGGCCCCTACAGGCAGACTGCAGGTCTGTTAGTCATTACAGCTGAATGTACAGTATATACCGGAGTGGACATGCAGCTACATTAAAACCTCACCCACGGCCACATCAGACCACCCAGAGACAAAGCCCTGGCACTTCCTGTGCCAGCTTCAATCGCTCCGCCTCCGGGGAAGTGTGCTTTTGGGATTTCCGGGGGATGCTCTGGATATTAATCTTCTGTTGATGAGGAAACTTTGTGAAAATCAAAAAAGGAGCTAATTTTTTCAGAGGTTTCTGTCCAGTGTTGGCCTTTTTGTAATATGTGATTACTTTTGTTTTCTTTCAGGTTTGGACTCCATTCCTGTGAATTCATCATTTCAACCAGGTACATCACAGGGAATTGTTAAACATTTCTTTTTATCCAAATCTCACACTTTGGGATCTTTTTCTTGATAGAGTAGCTTCTTTGAAAGATGTGAACAAAGCTCCAGTTTTATCCCCATTTACTAAATCAGCTTACAGTAGAGGAAGGAGACATTGGTCTCTATTAGTCTGCAGTTAGAAATGAAAGCCTATCCGGCTGCAGCTGTGGAGGAGCTCCAAAGACGGGGACATTTATTGTCAGGAACAAATAGAGGCCTTTTTATTTTGTCTAGCAGCTGACGCCTCTCCCCACCCACTCCTCTAAAACCGCTTTTGTCAGAAATATAGAGTGGCCTGCTCAGGCAAGAGCGAGAGGCCATGAGAGTTTCCAAACAGGAAAAAAAAAAAAAAAAAAGAGTGTGGGGTGTGTTGGCGATAGGCTTGGAGAGGAAGGGCTGTTTGCCATATGGTGTAATTATCCGCAATTTCAAAAGATTATCTCCCGCCATCGATACAGAGCGTAGTTGAATACATGTTTGAGCAGATATGCGAGAGTCTCTGAGTATGTGTGGGTTTTGATCTCTGGTTTGTAGATCCAGTGTTATGTTGAGACTCTATGACCTGCAGCTTGCCCCCCATTTAAGATGGGTTAGCTATAACCCCCCACTGCACACCCTAAATCCACCCCCCACCACCCATTGGCTACACACACACACATATACGCCTGCAGAGACTCTCAACACAAAAGAAATATTCAGCTGAGGAGAGGGGGTCCCCTCAGAGGGCGCGACATTGAACTGGAGGGGATTAGGCAGAAATGGCTGCCTGACACTGGGGTTGCCATGGCAAAGCCCCCTTTTCTCCTTTCCCTCGACCCTCTGTCTATTTTTCATTTAATGTCTCATTGTGGGTTGAAGTGTAAGTGTGTGTTTGTGACGGTGATGGAGTGGGGTGGATGTAATATGCCGTATAATTTTAGTCTGGAGCAGCTCCAGGGGGAGCGAGAGGAGAAAGATCCACCTCACGTGATATCCCAACACGGGCGATTGTTCTTATATTAGTTTTACCCGGTAACGGCGATATTGAAAAAGGTAAAAAGCCGTTGTTTTCCTTGTAGTTTGCATGGTCTAATTGGTTGAATGGACAAAGAGGAACGCTTGTCGGGAGAGAATGGCGAGGCAGTAATTCTAAGATCCTGCATATGCACCCAACAAAAACCCCTCTGTCTGTTTTATGACTTTCTGAATTACAGCTGCAATAATGTGACACATTACTCATCTATTGTAACCGGGTTCTTCTCATGCGAGCTCGATGCCTGCCTGCCCCGGTTGAGTAATGGATGCAGGCCTAGCTTGCACAATGACATCAGCACCCCAAGCTGAGGAAGCGGGGGGATGAATGACTGCGGATCAGCGTTTGTCATTCTGACGTCAATCTTTTGCTCTCGGTGCAACCAGCACTGCCAGCTTTGGCCTGCTTCTGATAATGGGGGCTCACAGTCTGTGGCAGAAAAGGGGAGGGGGTCTGAGAGAAGCTGCTTCGTGGGACTCGAGCGTTGTTTTCTACTCTCGATGTCCAGATTCAGGCCGTTTTAAACATCAAAATCAGATTTTTAGGACAAATATCCACAGAAGCAATGAATAAAATGTTTAAAAATGGTTAATTTATTTTCACAGCTCTGATGGAAATCACACACCTGTCCCTAGATCTAATCAAGAGAACCTGGTTAGACCGGCAATCTTTATGTTAACCAGCAACTCTGACAGACAGTTTTTTAAGCTTTAATAAAAGCTTTTCTACAATTCTGAACCCTTTTTGGTGAGAGTCAGGTTAGGTTACGGATCAAGAACGTTTTGCTTCTGCCATCTTGTCTGCAGCCAGGTCCACTGCAGCTCCATCCTCAGAAGTCATCATAGAAGAAAATGTTTTCCCAGTTTTTTAAAGATTTTTATCAAATAGTACATTTGGGTGCTAACAATCTCTTCTTTGTGTGTTTTTCAGATGCCGTTGCTGCCAGTAATCCAAAGACTTCAACTTCCTGGGAGATGGTAGCGGTCCATGTCTAAACTTACCTAGTTATGTCTTTTGTGCACAGTGTGATCAGAACTGTCACTGCCTCGCGGTAACACGATGCGCTCTGTCATATGTCCTCACATGCTTGTGTTGCACAACAAAAATTTGCGATTGGGACGACATTTCAGGCCCTGGCTTTGCCCGATTGTCCGTTCTCGCTCCTCCACCGCCTGCCCTCCCTGTCAGTTCAGCTCAGGGTCGCAGCTGCCATCCCGCCTGCTTCGGCGAACATTCAACGCTGTCGGTGAGTTTGTTACATACGAGAAAAAAACCATCGACCGTTGACTGTGCCCCGCGGCTCGCTCCGACGTCACCAATGAGCGAAGAATTCATGAACAAGAGGGAAAGTGGGCACCCGGATGCAAATACAGGGCGAAGCTCGTATTTCCACATAAGCACGACTCTGTTTCCACTGTACCCAAAGACCAAAGGTCACAATCAACATTCATTGCTGTCGCTGGGTTGGACTCTGTGGTAAAGCTCACTGAACAATGAGTGCAACTGTGGCCCAGATCTGCCTGACTTGTGTCTCAGCCAATCACCCGGCCGGATGCCAAGCACTCTAATTTCTTTATTTATAAACTTCTTGTTTTTCACTTCTATTTTCCCCTGTCTTCCTCCCTCCCCGGTGCTGGGGCTTTAAGAGGAAGAGCGAGGTCGACACGAAAAGGCTTCTGGCTGCTCGCTTGTCCTCTTCCTCCTCTCCTCTAATTGATGGTTATGTGTTCAGCAAGGGGGAAGGAAGCAGAGTGAATGTGTAATCATTTGGAGTCTATTCTCCTTTAGACTTTTCATCCCTCTCTTTTTTGTTTATCTAATTATATACCAAGCTCAGTTAACTGTGTGCCTGTGCTGGCAGGAAAGATGGATTGGCAGAAAGGAAGACAAAAAGACAAACAAGCTTGAGAGATTACAGCACTAGAAATATTATTATCTGGTTTGGAGTGTATTTCCTGTTCTTTTGGGGTAGCAACTTGGACCAAAATAGGCTTAAATGTATAAAAAAGGACATTTCTTTTCACCTTTTGAGTGAGATTCTGTTGTTATCTGTGTCTGATGTTCAGGAGAGCACGTCTGGTTTCTTGTCTGACCTGTGTGTTCATGTGTGCTGTGATAAAGGACCTGTCTGCTGATGTCAGGGAGCAATGTGTTATTTTCCTTCTATACTAAAGCGTGCGCTCTCATGGGAAAAAGCAGCCTATAACCTTGTCTTTCTACGCTGTGTGGCCTCATTGCTGCCATTTTTCATTGTATCTTTTAGTAACAAATCCCTAATTCTGTTTATGTTTTAGATGTTTCAAAAACATTGATATTGTGATATTTTTAAACCTAATAAACATCCTTTAAAATCATTGTTTTAGTCTCTTCCTGGTTGCTCTGTGTCATACTTTGTGATAACTCACTTTAAGACTCCATCTCCTCGTGGTCCCTTTTTTTCCTGATACAATATTTCTGTCATTTTTTTTTTTTTTTTGGCCAAACCCCATATTCAAGTCTCCCTCTCCCAAATCTCTGTATTATTCATAGAAAAGCACTCTGTGCACTGGTGCAGAAGAGTGAACGTGATGTAACAGCGGCTCCGAGCGTTGCTTCGGACCGTCATGAGGGATGGATTCATGGGATTGAAGAAAATGTCCAGTTTGTTCAGCTCTGTTGGTTTCGCCGATGGCTACAGCTGACAGCTGGAAATTGAATATCTATTAAAGAATAAAAAAAAGTAGATTTTTTTTTTTAATGCTTGAAGTCGTCTCTCAAACAGAGTATAAATAGTTCCAGATCAAAGACACTGAAACCGCTCTTGAAGCCTGCCGTGTGAGTGTTCAAAGTGAAAACATTAGTGTGGAGATGCAGATAAAAGTCCCAAAAAGGGTGTGAATTGGCTCTGAAGATTCAGCTGTGATTACAGATTATCACATAAATGCCGGTTCAAATCCTTTTCATGAAAATTAGCATCTGAAGTTTGTTTTTCCATTTCTTAAAAACCCAAATTTGACAGTAAATGTGTTGGTTTCTGTACTCTGTCTCTTTAAACTGTTCATTCTTGATGTGAACTCACAACACATGAACAGCAAATGAGAATAACCCACCTGACAGACACACAACACACGCAAGGGTTGATTTATGCCACCCTCTAGTGTTGAGTCGACCCTGCTTCAGTGTTTAATTAGAGTGAAAATCCCACAAAGGAAGCCAGAAAAGAAGGCAGTCATTATTTTAGAATTCCACAGCAGCATTTTTGTTCATTGCAAACCAATCGGAGTGTTTTTTAGTGACATAGAAGAGTACTACACCACTGCAATCCGTAGCACTTTTGAGTTTTTCATTATTATTAAAACCTTCAGCACTACTGTGTGCAATTTAAATTTAGTCACACTTGTCATCACAGTTTAACTTCAACTTGCAGCAGTCTTGCAGTCCAGTTTGAATTAAAAAAAAAATAGAAGTGTCCTTTGAGGAGGGTGTCTCAGCAAATTAGCAAAAAATAAGCTGTATTTTCACTCAGCCTTAAGCTGCTGCTCTCTCTACCCCACAGAGAAGAAAGTCGGCGTTTGAGTATATTTTATGTGAACTGCTGAAGAAGACGTTTTTCTTGGCAAAAATTGTATGAAGTCATGGCAGATTAGGCGTAATATGTGCAAAAAGCTAAAGTTGTGAGGATTATTGTTCTGCAAAAAAAATGGGAAAAAAAGATTATTTAGTTTTTTTAAGGGTTATGCATCCAAAACATGACCAAAAAAATATGTTTTATGCAGCAGGAAGCAAAAAATGAAGACATACCAACACATGGTATCGATAAAATATGAAGAATAATATTTATTAAGGTCAGAATACAGGCATGACTGCACAGATCTATACACCTTTAAAAGCATTCATGTGAAGTAATTATGTGAATGTTTCTTTCAGTCTTTTACACCATTTCGCCCCTTTTTAAACAACTTTTTTGAGAGATTGTATTTAGCTAAAGGTCTAGTGTGGAGGGGTTGCAAATGTTGCACGCACAATGCAAAATATAACTTCTGACATTAAGGTTGTTCTATAACTTTCATGTTTTTATTCAAGTTCTGCTGCGTTTACCCAGAGCAAGATTCATCATTTTAAGAGTTGCTCAACTTTGTTTCTCTTTTTTTCAAGCCACATTTGCACCTGTGCTACATCTCGTAGTTTTGCTGCATGAGCAAAACATTAGATGCGGCGCGGTCCCCCAAACCTGCAAAAGGCGGCTAAACAGGGTCAAACGATCAATCACCGAACACCTTGTGAGACAGTTTTTTGCTGACAAGTATTATGTTAAAACCTTTCACGGCTGCAGAAATGTTGTGGTTTGTCGATGTGACGTTAAAGGCTTCAGTCCTCAAAGTGGAGCAGTCGTCTACCTAAGCAATAATTGGTGCTTCAGTTCTCATAATTGCTGGCTCGTCTGTAATGGGGTTCTCGAGAAAGACACTTAACATGAAAGTGCTTCTCAGGTTAATTCATTTGATTTGAGTTTAGAAAACAAGCTCTTTGTTTGGCTGGTATATATCCGTCCTGCTTATCCAGGATGGCTTTAAGCATGACAAGACGAAACGTCCTCGTGATCCTCACCCAGATTGCTATATGAGATAAGTCACAACTTAACAAATGAATGCTCAATAAAATTTTGTCTTGAGAACAGAGCAGCATGTGATCACACACACAAAACACAATTCAATTCTTAAACTGTTTAGATATATTTGAGCTGCCTTTAGTGTAAATTTAAAAAAATAAATAAACCTAGGAACATTTAAAAAGGAATAAGTAAGAAACAAATAAAAAACAAGGTTTGTGATGAAGTATGTTCTCTCAGTGTACTTTCTTGATGACTAAAGGCACAACCACTTTCATTCTGAAACGTTTGCTTGGATCAGAGAGGTGGTAATCATGGGCTGTGCAAGCTTTGCATTGCACCCTTCTAGTCTCTAAAATGCCCCAGATTAGACTTCTAAATTCAAATACAAGTATTAGACTGGCAGTAATATGCTCAACATTCGAGTCAACTCAAAACAGAATTTGTCTCTAAATTTCAAAATGTCTCATGTCGTATCTAGCCTCAAGGTGTCAAACGACTGAATTCAAAACCAGTTTTATGAGCTTTGGATCCAAACAAAACAAACCAGAACAAAACAGCAATAACCAATATTTTACCTAAATCTGTGGGTTTTTTCAGGCCACCAAACTAAACAAAAGTGGGGTTTGCAGGATGCCATGCACCCTGCTCAACTTAACTTAACTGTTTTAATTTACTGCTTTAAGTGTCCTGGTCTTCAAACTGTATTAAGAATTTAGCATCATCCTCATCTAGAAAATAATCTGTTTTTAAAGTCTTTTAAAAACTCTGTGGTTTAACAAGTACGAGTCTATCCCAAACAAAACCATATACCCTCAGCACAGAACAATTCTTTCCAGATCTTTCTGGATTTGCAGAAGTTTTGAGCTTTTGATATACAGGCTGAACTTTGGTGAAGTTTAGCGGTCAAAGGGCTTTTGATACTGGCTGGAAATTCTCTGGGAGAAGCATCTGGAAGTGGCTCCATCTGCAGGTTCTGTGTGAATTTACAGCTCTGGAAAGTATTTCATATCAGTATTAACATACAGGTTAACATGTCAAAAAGGAAAAAATACATTTTATTATTTTTAATAACAAAACAAACATCGGATAATTGCTTCCTGTTCACGAGGAATGCTGTTTAGTAGCGTGTAATTACTGGAAATTTCTGACTGGGTGAAGGTTGACAAGGAAGTCTTTTAAAACGGTTGGATGACTTAAACTTGTGGAATTTACTGACAAAATCAGTAACCTTGTCGAGTTTAACTTTTATATATTTATTCAATCTTTATTTATCTAATAATTAAGATGAATTCAGAAAAAATAAGAAATTAAGATTAAGGAAAAAATCCGTATTTTCAACTATGGCCTGACTAAAGGCAATAGCTTTTGAGAAACAAAAATAAAAGAAGTTACAGAAGCACGTGGACAGAAACAAGACAATTATTAGAAATAAATAAAATAACTAGAATCAAAACTAGGTTACAGCATTTTCTTTAAGATTGCTCAGGTGATGATATTAGAAAGAAAGGCAATAATCAGAACTCAGATTCATTTGTATTTTTTATTAAACCACAGCAATAGCATTGAACACATTTTTTCTTAAAAAAAACAAATTTCAAGCAGAACTTTTATGTACAGAATCTTACAATATATATATATATATAAAAAATAAAGTGCTCTGACAAGTGAGCTTATATGTCAAAATGCATAGCATTAGCTTTTCTATCTCTGCAGGCCTTTGTAAGCTGGGGTTCACTGAATTTTAGTGCAGTCAAACCCTCTGAGTAAGTGAATAACAAGCAAAGCTCAAAATATGGGACCGGCCACTTAAGCTGCCTCTGCAGCTTCTCCATCAATGAGCCGGGCTACTCTTCATCCGTCAGCTCTACTTCAAAGATTCATTGTGAACCTTTTGTGCTCTTTTCCTGCAATTAAATTTATTAGAAATTAGTAACTTTTTCTGCAATGTTTGAACACAATTTGAATATTTTTTGTTTTACATCTTTGTTTATAAAAAGAGTAATACACATATATCTCACCTTAAACGCTCAACATACTCCATCACCCAGCTTAGAGCCGGATTGGTGCAAGTTTTGCCTTTCCTTGTGTGAAAACTGCATTTAAATTTAAAAAAAAAATATATATATATATATAAGTTAACTTTGAAAGGATTTGGACTATACAGAAAGCAAAAGATACATTTGGGTACTTACATGATGGCATTGATGGGACAAAACTCTGTTATGCCCTGCACTGAGTACCCTTTGATGATTGCAAAAGGTAACTTGCCTTTCATGTATGTTCGGCAGCAACGAAAGCCTGTGGGGAAAAGCACAGTTGAGTCACATGCACGTATCTTCTGAGTGCACATATGTGTATATAAGTCAAATTCAATCTAAAGATAAGCAAAGAACAAATGACATACCCATCGCTGCATCTGTTTGCTGAACACAAACAGTAAGGAATGCGATCGCCATAAAAGCCACTTTCACTGACACCATATTTTCCTTGGTTAGTAGTCTCTTTCTCTACTTTCCTGAGGTGGAGTCTGTGAGGTTGTGATGATGAGCTTCTGATCACAGCAGCTTATATAGACTTGAGAGCGGCCCACAAACAAAGGGCATCCTCTTACTGTCTGCCCACGCAATTTTCCTCAACTATTTTAATGGGAGATTAAGAGATGGGAGGCGCTCTCACGGTCATAGTACTAGCATCCACCTTGCTAAACCGGATTTGTTGGACTTCTCGTTTGTGTACTGATTGCATCAGGGACAAAATTTCCTGGTTGGCTTAAAAATACCCGTGCGGGAGAAATGTAATGCAACACCACATTTTTCCACACAAGCCAGCTGCTTTCAAGGTGTAAAAAGGCTTTTGTCCAGCACTGAAGCAAAATAAATAACATCATTTGACTTATGCTAACGCACAAAAATAAGTAACTTTTTAAATAATTCCCATATTTTTAGCCAAAAATTGCAGACAAAGGTTGACAAAAGGGTGGTTCTGGAATTCCAGTAAAACTTAAACATTAGGAGCTAAAAAGACAATAATATGATTTTCGTCCATTTTTATACATTTTTTCAAATTATTTATTGGATTGTATGCACTTCTTTCAATTAAGTAATGAGCAAAGAAGCTGACTACAGATTTATGTAACAGACAAAATAGCAGTAACTTAAGAAGCTGTTGTAATGATTAGCAGTTTTGGATTGCATGTTTGGTTTTCCCGTCATCGCTTTTTATTTCAAGGCTGGTTGAACCAGAGCAAGACAGGAAGTCACAAGGTGTGGCTTTTCTTGTGATCTTTTTCCAGTAGATCTAATGTATAAAATGCAATAAACTGAGGGGTACGTGACACTCATAAGTGGAAAAAACTTTTCGAGAATGAAAAGACCTCCGTGCAGAAACCTATGAGTACGGATGCACATATGGTATTCTTTTCTAGGTCAGAGGAAATTCTGCTTTACACTTACGAACCGTGCATCAAAGGAGAAGCAAGCACAATGTGAGTTCTGAAACAGGTCATGATACTTTTAAGAACATGTCATTAACTGTACACCAAACCCACCTTACATCTTACATAAAGGATTCTCTGATCTTATCTCCGTAGGACTTTTGTTATGGCTTCAGGACATTGCTGCAAGTTAGAGCTCAATGATAATCTGAATAGAGATAAAGGTGTTGCAGTGTCACACTCATTTTAAAAATAAAATGTATTGTGTCTACAGTCACCACTTTCCAAGAAAATTCTCATATATATATTTTTTTTTTACTGTAAGGTGGCGTTTCTGTAACCATGACTTCTGTCTGAACTTAAAGACCAACTTCAAGGAAAATTTGAATGTAGATGTTCTTAACATGTTCTTGTAGCATTTTTCTCATCACAGAGGTCATGCATGAAATCATTGAAGAAATGAAGTCTTAACAAATAAAGATTCTTGTGTCATGAATCTTTATTTCTTAAGACTTAATTTCATTATCATTTAAGACTAAAACTGCATTTTTGAGTATTCTTTCTTGAAAACGTGCTGGATCAGGAGCAGATGCAACCTGTAGTTTGAAACAGCTCCGATTGGTGACGCAGCAACAGCCATGAGTGGGCCAAAGTCACCCTTCTCCGCTACAGTTCTGATGCATCCACTTGCAGAATAATAGATCCATTAACATGTTCTTTTTCCTCTTCTGAGCTGCCATCTGGATCAAAGCTTGATAGCTCTGATATTGCTCTTTTTTTTTGCAATACTCAGAGATGCGTGAATGGAGCAAACATATTGCTTTAGGGAGGTACTTGTGAGGAATTAACATTATAATATATTATATGTTCTAAAAAAGTTGATTTTGCATGATAAATGCTCTTTTTGAGGCGGCTGATTTGCAAGCAACTCAGAAATGAACCTGTGCGACTGGAGTAGAGCTTCACCCATTGAAGAAATAAATAAACAACAAATAAGATTAACTACACCTCATCCCCCAAAAATGTCTAAAACAGGCATGAAGCCAAAGAATCTGGAAATGGAAGCTGCAGCGATGACTAGAAGTGAAAAACATCAGCCTGACAGACCAACAAGAAAAATCACAAGGACTGAAAAGTTTACAATGTCATGTTTGCCAGCCACTAAAATAACAAGGAAATGCAGGACTAATGACAGGTCTTGTAAAAAACCAGATTAAGCTTTCAATCATCTGATACTTTCTGTTCAGGCCTTGGAAAAACCAGAGATTCAAACACTTGTTCTCCGAATTTGCCAAAAGTCCAAAACATCTGAAAAATGTAACTAACACATTTCCTTAATTCATTAACTGCCTACTCAACCGAACAGTAAAGAAAACAAATTATTGAAAACATTAACGGTGATCATTGCTCCTCTAATGCATTAAGCAGAACAACTTTGTTTTTTCTTTTATTGATTTTGTCTTGGTTGGGTAGTTGAAGACTTTTACCGGCAAACCTGGACGCGTGACTTCCAGTCAATGAGACTAAACAATAGTGCAGACTCAAAAAGAAGCTTTTGTTCAGAGAAGACAATGGAGGAAAAACTAAAAAACCAAAAAATGTGCAGGACTGAATAAACCTCAGGTTTCTTTTTGTTGAAGCATTTGCTTGCTGTTGTTTCTTCCTTCTTCTGGGTGCATTCCTGTAGAGCACGGCTTAGTTGGATCTTTGAGAGAAACATTTTTTTAAAATGGTGTCATCTCACCTGTGCGACAACAGAGGACTAAAAAACGAACTTTATGGAGGGAATATAAATAAAACAGAGAAGTATCTCTGATCATAATAAACTTGCACTGAGGTCAGGAAGAGGGACTTTCTTTCCCCAATGTGGGTAAAGTACAGATTGTGTCATACATCCCACCTGACCTAAATTCATTATGCCCCTGGTATTTCCATTTCACAAAGTATTTAAGCAATGCATTTATCCGTTCATTTCATTTGAGAATCCAGAGCAAAGGTCTTGGTTCTGAAGAGGAAGATGGCAAAACTGTCTGCATGTGTGTTGGTTATGCTGGTGCTGCTGACAGCGCTAAATGAAAAGGGTGAGTATTCACATCCAGCTCCTCTGAATGGAATTTAGTGAGGCTATTTTCAGACTATTCCTTTTCTCTTTAGCTAATTTCAAGCTTTTTGTCTACTGTTTCTGTTTGTTTAAAGCTCTTGCCAGGTTTTGCTGCACAAGTTACCAAAAAGAAAAAGGTTTTCCAGTGAATCGTCTGAAAAATTACATAATGCAAGAAAACACTGGGAACTGTAACATCAGAGCCGTAATGTAAGGAGACACTGTAAATTTATCTCACAACACGTACTTCGCTTTGATATTAATGTCTCCTTGTGTTTTAGTTTCCTGACAGTAAAAGGACGATTTTTCTGCGCAAACCCTGAGCATAAGTGGGTCGTTAAAGCTATGGAAGCATTGAACAAGTAAGTTCCAGTCTGTATTTAACCTGATTATGTTTTCAAACCAAAAGCTTTTCATCATGAAACTTTCAGGACTTTAACATTTTGTCTTTTTATTTTTATTTAACAGGAAACACTGAACTGTGTTTACATCCCTGGAAGTCACCAGAAGAAATGCTCGTCAAGATTCGACAACGTAGAGCATAACTTTATTTAATCTCTTTGAGATTTAGAACTTTTTTATTGTGTCAAGTACTGATTTAAATTCAATAAATACTAAGTATTTCTCGAACTTTGGTGTGAAAACGTTTTTATTAATTTTTTACTAAGACACTCAAAAAGCCTCTGAATTAGATGAAACAAGGGGACAAGTAAGAGAAAATAATAAACGGTAATGAGAATAAGCTTATACATTTATAACACAAAGTACCTTAAGAACACATAAAAGACTAATGACAGCTAATGCAGCAGCTAAAACTAAACATCAGAGTTGACATAATTCTGGGTGTGACTTAAAGAATAAATCCACACAAGTATTGTTCTCAGTAAACTCTAAAAACAACATAAAAAGCAAAACGTCTTTTTTCCTCAAAGACAGCAATAATAAACTAAAACAATATTATAATTTTTCAAAAATTCTTATCAAACACAAAAAAAAATCTAAACGGAACATGTGTATTGAACTATCTAGTATGTTTTTCCCTCTACAGTATAAAATAATAGTTGTCTAATAAATATTTTTAAAAATATATAAAAATTGTCTAATAAATATAAACTCCACTAGTGTCACTCAGAGATCACTTCACTGCCTACAGTTAGTCCAGAATGCAGTTGCTCGGCTTTTAACCAGAACATCCAGTCGAGCACACATCAATCCAGTCCTAGTTTCTCTTCACTGGCTCCCTGCCAATTTGAAAATCTTATCTAAACTTTTACTCTTCATTTTAATACCCTCTTTGTGGTCTTGTCTAGTTTACTTAACAGAGCTTCTAACTGTTCACAGCCACTCTAGTTTTAAGGTCTGTCAACTAGTACCTGCGTCATGTGCAGGTCACGACAAGCATGCTTTTTCCATTCTCAGTTATGAAACAATATTCCTGCAGAGCTGCACACAACATCAGACATAAACAGTTTTAAACACCAAGTACACTTAGTAGTTTATCACCTCTTTAACTAAGTTTTATCTGTCTTTTATTGCTTTTTGTAATATTATTATTATGCTGTTGTTTTTCGCTTTTTTTTTGTCCTTAATCTACTCAATTAAAACATTTATTTTTGTCTCACTTTATACCGTAAAGTAAATGGTAAATTGATGGAGTTTTAAAGTGATATAAAATAAAGTTTCATTCATTCAAACAAAGTAAGCTCATTTATTCTTTCAATGCTTAACTACTTGGAGTATGCAGTATCACAAAAAAAACCTAAAACTAATGCAGTAAGAATGTACATCACAAGAATGTAACAAATATGTTTATCCGTTTGTGTCAGCAGAAAATGTTTGTCTAAGTTTCTAAACTTACACTATGTAAAATATTATATTTTAGATGTTTATGTGTGAACTGATAAACAACAACTTAGACTGATTAAAAAGGCAAACATGTATATGATCATAACATCATCATTATATAACTTTTGGTGGGTTTTTTTTTTATTTTATTTTATATATTTTCACATTTTTATTTATTGAAAAAGATAAATGCATTAAAAAACCGAAATTATCCGCCTTGGCGTGTAGTCAACTGCCCCCAGGGATGCAGGGACAAAATGCCCCGCAGTTTTTACTTCCACCGATAGGTGGCAGTAGCAGCCGGCGAACACAGGAAAGATCCACTTTTATCAATGAGCCGCTCATGTCCAACCGGAAGAAGCCCTGCAGGCTGTTATTTACCAAAATGACAGACCGGAATGGATACAACTTTTACCCCATAACTAAATATTTTATGTTTCTATAAAGGCCAGAAAGATTTTAGCAAAGACACCATGACAAGATAAAGAGAAACGATGCCGCTATCGAGCCTGTGACAATAAGCTAGCGGAAGCTACTGGCGTTAGCTTTGTGTTTACAAAAATGAAGCTGCAAGTGGAAATATGTTGGTAAAAAAGGAACAAGGTAGGAGAGGGAACACATTTGAGAAATGCATAATAAGTTGCTTTGTTAATATAGACAATATAGTTTCCTAAAAAATATTAATTCCTGTTATTACAGCTGTATTGTGTCCAACATTTGACATATTTGCACACGTTACTGTATTTTTTAATGATGTGATACAGATATCATATTTTTGTGTCAATATACAGAATGCACACATCAATCTGTCATTTATTTGCACAAATATACTCGATTAATGTTCACGACAGGTGGTTAATTTGATTTGGATGGAGACTGGGTGAAGCTCACCTGCAGTCAGCATGAAAGGTGCAGCTCTGTTTGAGGACCAGGACTTTCCCTGTGAGGACACCTCCCTGTTCTGTGACAGCTCCACGCCCATGGCCAGGCTGCAAGGAGACATCACATGGCGTCGCCCGCAGGTGAGACAGCCAAGTAAGGGAAGCTGGAAATGCCGCTGTAAAAGTACCTTTCATGTTGTGCCGCTCCGTCTGTTATCTCGAGGGGTCATCAGCTTTTGTCACCTTTAAGCTCACTCAGCAAATATGGGATTTTCCAAGGCTTATTTTGAGTTGATGATTGCAAAATCACACTTAAAGAGGAAGTTGAGAGAATTTAAAGGCCCACTCTGATGAAAACCATGCTTTTTGTGCTTTTAGTATGTTCTTGTGGCATATTTATAATCATGGAGGACCTATATAAAGAAATTTAGGCTCAAATTTCTGTATTCGAATCGTTGTGAATCCAAAGCTGATGGAAAAAAAAACACCACTGGAAAAAGCTTGTAGTTGTGACATAGAAGCTACAACAGCAAGCCTCAAGCTCATTTCTCTTCTTCATTCTGATGCATTCACTTGTAGACAACTAGATTTGTGTGCGTCTTTGTTTTCCTCGTCCGAGCTGGCATCTGGCTCAAAACTGTAAGGCTGCATATCTCCAATATTTCTCATTATTTTGTTGCGCCAGTAATGTTAGGTTTGGGGTGTGAGGTCCTGTAAACTAGTGGGAGAGCGTACAAACCGATGGATGCTGGGAAGTAGGAGCAGGCTTGCTCCGCACCAACAGTCTCGCACACAACTCAAAGGCATTTTTTTAACTACCTGTGCTCTGCAGAAACTGTTCTAGAAAAGATATGTTTTTTTTATTATTTTGTCTAAAAATGGCATTGTCTTAATTAAAAGACAACTGGGAACGCTTTTACAATCTTTCAAAAGCTGATTGGAGTGTGACTTTAAGGTTTCTTTAAGCCACTGAATCTAATATTGGATTTAAAACTAATATGAAGGATATTTTTCAGGAGATCTGCCAGTGTCCAGCCCTCTTTCCCACCAACATCAATATGGCTCATGCAAAACAGGGTCTGCTAGGAGACTGCTGGTTTCTCTGCGCATGCACCTTCCTGCTCAAAAGACAACACCTTTTAAACAAGGTATGCAGACAGCTGTTATAATAGATGTAGGACACAGTTGTGATCTGCTACTGTATTTGCTCAATGTTGGTTTTCTGTGTAGGTGCTACCTCCAGGCCAGCCCCAATGGGGTGACTCCAAGTACAAGGGCTCTTTCAAGTTTTGCTTCTGGCAGCAGGGACAGTGGACAGATGTAACCATTGATGACCGGCTGCCTTGCATAAATTCCACACTGTGCTTCTCCCGCTGCCATGCCCCTGGAGCCTTTTGGGTAGCCTTGTTGGAAAAAGCTTATGCTAAGTTAGTAGCACGCACAATTTTCCTTGTTGTTTATCAAATCATCCATCTGTTCCATAACAAACATCTATATGTTTTTATCTCTGAGATTCCACTGTGCATAAACAAACACATGTTTACTGCGATTTGAATTTCCATATTTTTCCACTGGATCTTTTCCAGGCTGCATGGTTCATACGAGCAGCTGTGGGCGGGGCAGGTATCTGAGGCCCTGGTGGATTTGACTGGTACTGTTGCTGAGCAGTGGAGCCTGGGAAGAGCAGACGGTTCGGACGAGGAACCACAATCCGATCAGGATAGTGATCAAACGAGAAGAAAAATGTTCGACCTCAGACTTCTGAAGTCTGTCCAAGATGACTGCATTCTAACTTGCTCCACTCACAATACATCAGAAGGTTGGAAAAGGGTTTTTATGTTAACAATGCAAACTGTTCGGCCAAATGCTGACATTGTAATTCATGTCAGGGGTCAGTGAGTTGGGTCAGTATCACGCCATGACCGTGATGGAGTGGTTGGATGTGAAGAGGGTGGCAGAAAGAGAAGTGCAGCTTTTCAGAATCAGAAACCCATGGGGAAGATGTTGCTGGCGAGGTGCTTGGATGCTGAGGTAGATCAAGCACAGCTTCAAACAAACATTTCAGAATGACACACAATTTTCAAATTATTAAAGTCATGCCAAGGTTTATTCTTTTTTATTATCAGCTAATTTTTTAAAGCAGGTGTTTTTGCACTCGTCTTATTAGTTTAAACTGTCACTTAAGTTAATATTTTTTAATTCCATGTATGGAAAAGGACATTTTATAGTCATTTATGCACATAGCTCTCATTAAGTAACTAGGGTAAAAAATAGCTTACATACTTTCTCATTGCAGTGGTCCCGGGTGGAGTTCTGTGGACCCTGTTTGCGCTTCAGACCTTCAAGCCAGAGTGTCTGAGGGTGAATTCTGGTTGGATGAGGCTGAGTTTGTGTCCCAGTTTGATGACATCACAGTGGGATATCCCATTAATAAAGAAGGATACTTGAAGAGCATTTATACAGGTTATTACCTAATTTTTCAACTTATTTTTGTTGGACTTTCAACTGGTAATATGGTAATATGATATGGTTGGGTTTTTAAAAAAAAAAAAAAAAAACTTTTCTGTTTTCTGACAGGAAATATTTTAACATTTAATCACCAGCAAGTCGGCCGCTGGGTTAAAGGGGTCTCTGCTGGTGGCTGCCGCAACAGCAGCAGCTACATCAACAATCCTAAATTTTGGCTTAAAGTGTGTCAAAGAGGAGAAATACTGGTGTCTGTGCTGCAGCCTCCGAACTGGAGAAACACCAAGAAATACGCAGGAGCGCCGCTCAGTGACAGCAAGAGTACAAAACAGCAGAACTACCAAGCTATTGCTCTTCACATGTGGAAGGTTTGTCCTGTCGTTAAAACGAGGCTCATCTGCATTGTTTTGTTCAACACATACATGTTTTTTTAATTTTTTCCCCAGGTGGAAAAGAAGCATTTTAATCTAAGCCGGTTGTTGAACAAACCTCCCTGCGCTTCCACTCACTGCCATGCCTATGACAAAGAGGTTGTCCTCCGTGAACTGCTAGAGCCTGGATACTACCTTCTTATTCCCAGCACCTACCAGCCAGGAGTGGAGGCCCACTTTCTTATGCGGGTGTTCTCCTCCTCTTCTACATCCTTCACGTAAGAATCTCTCATCATAAAGAGAATACTTTTTTATGTTAATTTTCTAAAAGGTTTCACAATGACAAAAAACATTGAATTTGTCTGTATTTAAAGAAAAAGAAACTCACTTAATGCCGTTACCCCACACATTGTTTTAGAGGTTTTAAAGATAATTGCCAGAATAGTATTTATTTGATTCACATGACCTAACAAGTCTCCCGTCCTTTTTAGTGCCCTGAAAACCCCAGCACCCTCACTGCCTTTATCGACAGACAGCGACTGGGAGACCACTTACTTCCAAGGCTCGTGGGTGAGTGGAAGTACGGCCGGAGGAAGCAGGAACTTCCTCTCTCACAGGCAGAACCCGTGCTTCCCTTTTACAGTGCGTACTGAGCCGACAGTAAAACCAGGGGTCAATATTAGGATAACACTTCATCAGAGCCGGCCTGACACTGACCTGCTCCCCATTGGCTTTCATGTTTATAAGGTCAGTTTAGCGTTAAAGGGGTGTGTCAGGATACAGCGGGATGGTTCAGGAAGGAGGAATTACAGTTATGTTTGTGTGTTCCCAGGTACCAGAAGGGGAGTGTGAGCAGAAAGTGAAGGAAGAGGATCCTGTGGCCAGTTGCATCCCTCACTGTTACACACAGGCCATCAGTCTGGACTGCTCCCTTCCTCCTGGTTATTACACCATAGTGCCATCCACTTATGAACCCAATTGTTCGGCAAACTTCACCCTCAGTTTGGCTCAAAGAGTTCACAGGTTGGCCTTTAATTTTCAGAAGTCTTTGAGTTTTATCATAATTTATTATAATAAACACAGATTTTTTTGTATTAGGTCCCTCATTTATTGCAGGAATTGTGTTCTAAAAATAACTTGCAACAGGTGAAAACTGTGAAGTAGTCGTCTTTATATTTTACAGTCATTCTAAATGTTTTAAAGAGCCACTCTAATTTTATTTTGATCTATTTTAAAAAGTGTTCCCAGTAGCCTTAAAATTATGCCATTTAGGCAAAATTAAAATACTTAAGACTTCGTTTGTGCAAAAACATGCCTCATAGGTTAATTGGTGACTCTAAATTGTCCTTAGGTGTATATGTGAGTGAGTATGGGTGTGTGATTGTGACCCTGCGACAGACTGGCGATTAGTCCAGAGTGTACCCTGCCTTCAGGGTTAGGGCAGGTTAGGCTCCATCCGCCCCGTGACCCAGAAAGGGACAAAACAGGTTTAGAAAATTGATGTATGGATGGATGGATAGTTCGTGCAAAGCTGCAGGAGTCAAATCAGAAATTTGCCCCCAAGTTGTAGGCGGAATAGTTGGCGCAGAAGTAAGCCTCAGCTGATATCCCATTGTTTTTTTTTGTTTTTTTTTTTACGCTCTCTCCCGTTAGATTACAGCGCCCTCACAACCCCACGTTAGCATTAGCAGTACAACAAAAATGGCGCGCAATATAAACCAGATTGCAGCTCAGACGAGGAAAATTAAGATGTTGGTGGATTTTATTTGTGTACAAGTGGATGCGTCAGAATGGAGTGGAGCAGAGAAACTTTGGCCCGGCCATTTAAGTTGCTGCATTACAATTAAAAGCTTTTTCTAATTGCTTTTTTTAATCTGCTCCTGATTCATCACAATTTGAATAATGACTCGGAAATACAGTTTTTATCTAAATTATTTTTTAGATAGTCCTCCATTATAAGAAAAATGCGACAAGAACATGTTCAAAACATGGTTTTCATTGGAGTGGGTCCTTAAGGCTTTAAAATTTCTCATTACCCACTTTATTAACATTTATACACGTTGGACTTTTGTTTAAATACACTCAAAATTCAAAACTTCATAGAAAAATAAGTCCAGTATCATAGAATGAAAACAAAGATGTGCCAAAAATTGAAAATGTATGTAAAGTTGACATTTGAATGCATCCTGTACAGAGGAGATTGATTGACAAGGTCTACAGTCAATCAGGATGCAGAACACAACCTGCTGTTTAACAAAAAGAAAAAGCTTGAAAAAGTGCACCAAAAAAATCTTCAAAAGAGTCAAGCTGCAGAAGGCGAATCACAAAATAGCGAGGAACCACTGTAATATATTTTAGCTGGATTATTGTTTAACTTTCAAAACTGGTTTGACTCTTTTTAGGAAAGTGCTGAAAAGTCAAGAAAGACTCCGGAGATCCATTCAGGAGGTTTGTCTTTTGATTAGTATTCCTTTTTATTGGTAAAGTTACATTTTCAAGCATCTACTATTAGTTATTAATAGCTTAAATCTACTACATAAAAGACAGTACATATTTATTTATTCATGATGTAACTGTTATAATATTTCAAGCAGCTCACGTTTTACTTTTTTACAGCCGTCAGAAGATGGCAGCACTAAATAATCCCTCCTATTCGTTTCTGTTTGAACGGCAGGTCTCTCACATCTCTGAGATGCAAAGCTTGCGGTGCCAAAGGGATGCAGCTTCAGTGAGATCAGATCGCCTCCCTGTGCCTCTTGGCCAGCGATGAAACAACCCAAACCCGTCATCCAGCCTCACCACAAAAGCCATGACGTCAGTGTTTGTGCATATATGTATTATGAGCGACTGAGAAGGCAGTCGGACACACTGCTGACACTCTGCGTTTCTGTGCAACAAGGCACTTGTCAGCGATTCTGAAAATCAGAGTTTGTTGGCGGGCTACTAATGAAGTATGACGGGACCGGCTGGTGTAAACAAACAGCCACTACTGAAGAAGGCCGCCTCTGCTCTTTCTCATTCACTCAGTGCAGCGCCTGCCGGCACGGAACAAAGAGTCCTCTCATGAAGGTCCTCACAGAAACACAGAGAGCAAGGGGTGAGGGGATGGTCTGGAACAGCAGAGCCAACCAAACAACACCACACCATAGCATGCCATACTATCCATGAGCTTTCTGTCCTTCCGTTTTTTAAAACCAGAGCTCTGTTACAATCCCATAACATAAACCAACACCAATGTCAAGCTGACCTAAAGACACAAAGTCTCCTTTTCCCCAGACTAGGTCCGCAGTATCGCTTGGAACCGAACAGAGCCAGCGTTTGAAGTTGCCGAAAGAACGAATGGCAAGTGAAGGGATGAAAAGGGAACGCGGCACATCAGAGAGAGCCAGATTATCTGATGAAGCCGCCAGTTCCTTCTGTATTGAGGCTGAGCATGTGCAGTGATGTGTGCCTTATGGTAGTCTGCATTTATGGTCAGTCCCTGGGGCCGGAGTTCAAATAAAAACAAAAAAGTCAACTTATCAAACTAATACAATGTTTTGCTCGTTTTTTTGTTGTACGTTTTGTTTTTATGTTGCATTCTATTTAGTACAGTGCAATAAATAAAATGTTAAAACACAAGTTGGATCATTTTTACTTATTTGAATTCAGGTACTTCAATCACATACATTTGCATTGACCCTGTGAATATTTGAAGAAAGGTGTCAGTCACCCTTGACCCCTCCAGCTCATCACCGCGACCAACGTACCGCATGCGCGCCCACGTGTTTCAATTGCGCGTCGCCGTTCCTGCGATTTCCAGGAGGCTGTGATCGGATTCCTGACAACTCTTAGCCTGAACAGAATGAACAACAAATTTGATGCGTGAGTAGCATCACTTCTGTGTTATAAACGCACGCGAAAAGGGTTCACTGCGTTGTCTGTGAACGCACCGGGGAGTTGCATGGTTGGTGAAGGATGCGTTACCCGTTGAGCGAGAGGTGTGTCATTTTTATTAGCACGATTCAGTGATGTATCTGTTATTAATCTGCATATCAGTAAGGTTCATATCTATGTGTACTTATAACCGCATACGGAGCAATAGAATTACGTTTATGGGCGTTTATGTTAAAGAGTTTAGTCAGGCTGCTAGCATTAGCTTAGCTAAACGGAAGACGAATAGGCCTTGAATCCCCGGTGTAGTGGTAGCGCAGAGGCCGGGAGAGGGCGTTTGCAGTGACGGTGGAAAGACGATCAAACGCTGATTTAGATGGAAGCTTTCATTAACTGGTGTGCTTTAGTGTAATTGTGTGCATAAAGTTAATGTAGTTTCTCTGATTAAATATCTGATATATAATATAAAGTAATTCAAAAATAAAACTCCAGTTAGTTAATCGGGTTAAGCTAGTTAAGCTAACAGCAACCTGTAATGACTCTGCATAGTTTTAATGAATTGACTTTTTTTTTTTTATTTGTTTCTACTTAAATCCTTCTATCAGCTTTTTATCTTTCACAATAGTCACGAATTTGGTTTATATTATTGCTTGTAATTCAAACACAAAGCACTTTGTTAAATTTATCGGGAACTACAGCTTTTAAAGTACAGAAGGAAAGCGAAGAATTCAAATGTGTAAACATTTTACGTGATACACATAAAGAAAGTGAAAAATTCAAATGTGTAAACATTTTATGTGATACACATAAAGAAAGTGAAAAGTTCAAATGTGTAAACATTGTACATGATCCATGTTGCTTTTGGGGTTCTGATCGACCAGCGTTTTGTTCTAATTTATGTGTCAATGCTTTCATCAAATCCAGTCTGAAAGACGATGACAGTGGAGATCACGACCAGGATCAAAGCTCACCGAAAGATAGCGAAAAGGTAAAAATTGAAGAAGACGAAAAGGAACAGAACTCTAAGAAAAAAGTGAGTTAGGAGCCATCAGGTAACAGTGCATTGGGAGCCCCCGACACCTGAAGAGCGTCCTTTTTTCTTTTGCAGATGGTGGTTCCAGGAGCAGGAGAGCACCCTCTTCAGTACAACTACACTTTCTGGTACTCCAGGCGCACCCCGGGGCGACCAGCAAGCACCCAAAGCTACGAGCAGAACATCAAACAGATCGGCAGCTTTGCCTCGGTTTGTCATCTCTGTGGCGCTGTTAACATTTTCACCAAATGAAGCCATTGCTCACAGGCTTTGTTGCATCATTCTAGAACAAACATTAATGTTCTGATCTTTTTAAGGTGGAGCAGTTCTGGCGTTTCTATAGTCACATGATCCGGCCTGGTGACCTAACCGGTCACAGTGACTTCCACCTTTTTAAAGAAGGGATTAAACCCATGTGGGAGGTGTGTACATTTGCTGCACATTTGACTCTGTTTTTAAGTAATGTGTTTTGATATTTTAGTGATGTTTTCGCTATAAAATTCTGAATAGGACGATGCAAATAAAATGGGTGGGAAGTGGATCATTCGGTTAAGAAAAGGCCTCGCATCCCGGTGCTGGGAGAACCTGATTCTGGCCATGCTGGGGGAGCAGTTCATGGTGGGGGAGGAAATATGTGGAGCTGTGGTGTCCGTACGCTTTCAGGTAAAAGCACACAAGCTCAGACCGACATGGGTTAATGCTCCAGCACACCATATGTTAAACAATGATGGCACATTAAAGTTTACGGGACGTAGTCACGTTTGTTTTTTAATTATCATCTTTTCCTGTTGTTTTTTTTCTCACTGACAATAATAATTACAAGTCCGATTGAGTTTTAAATTATGCTGCAGTAGTCATCCGGTTCTCAGATGTGCATTTTATTTTTTTCAGGAGGACATTATTTCCATTTGGAACAAAACTGCCAGTGACCAGGCTACCACAGCCCGCATTAGAGACACCCTGCGCCGAGTCCTTAACCTGCCCCCCAACACCATCATGGAGTACAAGACACACACAGACAGCATTAAGTATGTATGTCTCCACAGTTTACTACTTTCTTTTTAATTTTTGCTTTAATAAAATGTCATATTTTGTGAGTTGATGAATCCTTTCTCACTAGGGAACTTTTGAGAGGAAAATTTTACAAATCAATAATAGTCTATTGTTCTGATGCTTAAGCATATGTTTCTTTAAATCAATGACAGTACCTGCCTGTCTCAATAGCAGACATAGTGAGACATTTTGCTTTCATTTAACAATCTTCCTCCTATAAAGGGATGCATTCCTCCAGGAAAAGTTGCTGTTGGAAGATGACAAACGCATTACTTCAAATGAAATATGTCACAATTTTGATATTTTATGTCAAACTTTTGCAGCCTGGTTAATATTAATGTGTTGAATAATAGTGTTTAATACTGAGTGATGATGCACTGTGTGCGCCTGTGTCTGCAGAGCATGGGAAGACTTCCATGGGCTGGTGAATGCTAGTGGCGGGCGTTAGCCTCTCGCACAGAAACACTCTGCCCAGAGTAAGAACTGAGTTACAATGATTGTTTCTCCCACTTTCTTTGCCTCTTCCTCATGTTTCTGTTTTTCTTGCAAAAGGTTTGTGTGTTTCTGTGACGTGTGGAGGGGCGCCTGAGTCCGGGGAAGGAAAACCTCTGTGTGGGCTGGCACTGTGTAACAAGAAGACAGAGGACATGTCAGGAGCAGAGGCCCCGAGGATCATTCCCCCTGTTGGGTCAAATTGGAAGAGAGCAGCACGACCTGTCAGCACCAAGCCAAAGACATACTTGAAATCAAGCATAGAGAAAAAAAAACAGCCTTGTTTTCAACAAGTTAGAACATCTGTTGACTTGTTACCAGAAGGAGGCTGCGTTACCGAATTTGGTCATTTGCTGTTGACATAAGTGACAAAATACAACAAAATCAGTCTGATGTAAAACGTTACATGATTTTATTGTTCAGCACAGCCTCACATCTACTGTTAAAGTTTATCAGTTTTATTGGGGCTCAAACAGGGTTGTTGGAAGATGATATTTTATTACAGTGATGTATTTTAATAATTACCTCTTCAGTTTCAAACAGAGCAGATGCTATTATTGTGTAAAATGTATTTGTGGATAAAGTCCTCTCCATGATCACTCGGTTGAATTGTCAGCAACTCTCCGCGGTGACATGGAAGTTGAACCTTATGACTGAGGACCATCCCGTTTAATGGAGAAGCTTGAAAGAGCGCCATCTTCAGAATGAACTGCCAAGCTGCCTTAATCACTGTGCCTGGCCACTGCGCCATCCACGCAGTGGATGTCCATTCTGCAGGTTAGCGTGCACTGGACAGACTTTGTTTCATGCTGATCTGTAAACTCTCCAAGGTGTCCTGAAGTAGACCTCGACTCTTTTTCCATCATACAGTGGAAGAAACGAAAGCACGTCCAGGATCAGCATCTTGTCCTGGGCAGCATTTGTTTGGAATATTAGCAGAAACAACTTGGTGTCCAGATTTGTGATTGGATTAAAGGAAGCAGATGTTTGTCAAAAGTAAAGTGAACACAATTGGGTGTACATGTGATGGAGAACAGCAATAAATGGGAAAACATGCAGCTGCTGCTAAAGCTTGACTGGTTTCTTCATTAAAAGATCAGCAAAGAAAGTTTTTGTTCAAAAGCTGCCTGCCTGCACCACAGTGTTGCACTATAGAGTAGATTTGTTTTATTGATTTCACAAAAGGGTCATCCATGAAGAAGCGTCTGCACTGCTCATCTCGAAGAACATGCGATTCTGCACAGAAAAAAGTAACACCTGCTTAAAAACTTGGCAAATGTGTCTAAATGTGGTTTACAAATAAATTAAATTTAGAGCAGATCGCTTCAGTTAACATTGGATTAAGCTTTCATAGTGTACAAGTCATAAAGCAATAAGAAATCTGTGGCAGTGCCAGAAATATCACAAACACCTGGATTTAACTGTTTTGTATGCAAATGAATCATCCAAGTAGCATCACAACCATCAGCAGAGTGGATTTAAATGCAAAGAAATCCTGTAGTCAGAAGATCTGCTTACCAGCCAGAAAAAGAAGTTTGTTGTGCGACTCCAAAGCTGACTTCATTAGAAAATTCAAAGTCAGTATTAAGAATTTTAACTGTAAAGCATCTGCATTTTGCAGAAAAACAGTCATTTAATATAACAAAACTGCAGGAAGTGTTTGCTTTTGATCTAGAATAACTCTAATCTCATTAAAAAATGCAATTTTTCCATGTATGTTTAACATGCAGATCAAATCTGGTAATATCAAATGGAATTTTGTAGTTCTGACTAGATTTGTTGAAGCAGAACTCACCCACTAACTCAAAACATACATGGTCCATGTTGTGTTTTTCAGTGAAACCAGGCCATTTCTTCTATACATTGTTCACCGATGTTGGAGACAATCTGATGCAAAATCAAGATGCACTGCAGAGGCTGATGTACCGTAAAACGGTGCATATTTTGACTGATGTCAAAATAAGATCACCTTAAACTCTTGGTCCGAGAAGCAGCGACATAAACAGCAGGAATCCTGGATTTTGATGGCAGACGATCCTTAGGGATCAAACACCTCAAGAAGAGGAGTGAACATGCTCCACCTGACTCAACACACATCAAAGATCAACCTGTCAGATGCTGGTGCTTTACACAGTGACATAAGGCCAGCTTTGATGCTTGGTTGACCACATTTTTTCAGCTGTCATGACTCTGCAGCACCAGAAGCATTGTCTGCTCAGCATCTGATGAGCTCAAATTGGGGCATGCTTTATTCTTGCACAACTGAGAGAATATTTATACCAAGTCAAACTCTGGTCACAGAAACCTCGGCCAGGTCAGTCCTAATTGGACACATCTTCAAAGAGTGTAGTTTCTAGAAAACTCTAAATTTGACTCATACAGCCAGTCCAGCTGACACAGAAGTATGATTTGGGGCAAAATGAAACTGTTATTTGAAAAGGATATTTGACGTTGCTCTTTACAATTATTTATTCTTTATGGGCTTCAAGAAACTCCACCCATAGGCTACAGCTTTCATTTGCAGTAAAAAAAAGTTCAGATTCAAAGACTATTTCTTGGAAACCCACTCGGATCATCTTTTGATCTATTTACGAAGTGTGCAGAGGTCTTTTAATCATGATTATGCTGCTTTCAGCCACAATAAAAAACAACCTGTGACGTTTTCTAGGACATAGTTTCTGCAGAGCAGCAGTGATTCATCAGAAATTCTAATCTGAGTTGTGGGCAGGACTATTGGTAGGGAGCAATCCCGCCCCCCTTTTCCTCCCTGTTGCAGAGCAAAGCAAGGAGCTTGTGGCCTGTATTCTCTATGTCACAAATAAGCCCTTTTTCAAACAGCATTTTTAAGTCTGCTCCTGATTCAGAGCAATTTGAAAGAATAAAAACTCAGAAATGTAATTTTGACTTTAATTTTCCTTAAATATGCCCTCCATTCTCAGAAGAAAATGAACATGTTAAAAACAAGAAAAACTCAATTTTTTTGGAGTTGATTCTTTAAGGGGTCAAATTCCTATGTTGCTAAGTCTTGTTCTAGCAAGAATAGTTACTAGTAAATTTCAAATTATTAGCACATTTCTGACATTTTGAGTAAAATGAGTAAAAATACATATATTTACTAGTTTTATCAAATTTTGAATTTTTTTGGACATATGTACATATAATATATAACCTAATTAATGTGATTATTTTTTCGAAAAGGCAAAACAACAATATTTAGTTGGACCCACCTGTGACATACAGTCCCAATGAGACGTTTCTGTGGTAAGTAGGCTTTTATCTCCATCAGGCAGCAGCCAGGACAGCAAGCATGCACCACAAGTGGGCTTTCAAAGTAAAAGACCTGGCGCCCCTGACAGTCAACCCCCTGCAGGGAGCAGGCTCGAGCAGGACCACAGCAGTGGACACACACACAGGAGCTTTCTGATGAAAACAAAATAAAAACTCTGAAATTCTCATTCATCCACACATTTGAGAAGCTTTTACTGAGCAACAATGCACCTTCCACGGCCACATACAGCTGGGATCTTCAGTCTCCTATAGAAATGCTGTAGACTCTTCTGGAAATGCATTGTGGACCTATTTCAAAAAGTTGAAATCAATCTATCTATCTATCTATCTATCTATCTATCTATCTATCTATCCATCTATCCATCTATCCATCTATCCATCCATCCATCCATCCATCCATCCATCCATCCATCATTTTATATATATATATATATATATATATATATATATATATATATATATATATATATATATTTGCTGCTTTTATATTAACCTTTGTGTTTGGAAGTTTGCTGATTTTCTAAAATTAGTAGTAACTTTCCTACATGTGTTATTTTTTATGTTCTGTTTAAATAATTATCATTAAAGTCAACCAAACATGAAGTTTTACTCACAGCAATTTATTCATATATGTATATGTAGTGTTTGAAGAGTGTATATACATATGTATACACTTTTTCTTTTTCTTTTTTTTTTTTTTTTTTTTTTTTTTTTTTTACAAAAATACAAACACTTTCTTTTTACAAATAAATATTGTAAGAACAGCACAATCAATTTCTGAGCTTCTCATGAAGCTCAGGGTTTGTAAAAGGCTATATCAATAATTTATTTTGCATGGATTCATAAGTTAAAAGTGGCTTTTTCCTCCAGCCACATGAAACATTGTGATGTGGATGATGGCCAAAATGCCATACATTCATGTTTGCCCTTGGAGTCAAAGAGGGAATCCAAACGAAGCTTTTCACACGAGTTTGTGCATCTGATTCCTTTCAAAATGAGCCTTTTCGGTTCCAAAGCAGTCTGGGAAAAAACCTAAAATCCTCTTTTTCAGCCTTAAGTCTTGAGTGCCTCCAGTGCCAAAGCGAGGATTCTTGGCAAACTGCGATAGAAAGATTCCTTCTCCAGGCCCACGAGGCTTTGAAACGTCAAGGGCCGTCCTCCCACCACAGCTTTGATCCGTGCCTGATAA
The DNA here is from genome assembly GCA_014656515.1 of Oryzias celebensis. Lineage (NCBI taxonomy): Eukaryota > Metazoa > Chordata > Actinopteri > Beloniformes > Adrianichthyidae > Oryzias > Oryzias celebensis. The sequence continues at coordinate 74,889,080 of BNCR01000001.1, forward strand.
AGTCCTCGATCGTTCTTTGAGTTCAGATCCACTAATACCTTGAGAAAACAAAAGAGCCTGTTAGAGGTGCAGATCAAAGCTTTAAAAAAATCCCAATGCAAAAGCAGAATCTCTTTATATTTTTACCTCCTGGAAGTTCATGTGCAAATTCTTGCTTGGGATGTTTAACACCCAGCTGTAAGAGTCTCTGGTTTGGACTATTTGCTGTGAGGACTCCTTTAGTCCAGGACAAACTGCAGGGACACAGAAAAAAATCCTGTTTCTTTTGAAAGCAAATCCACTTTAGTTTACTTTAAAGACCCACTCTGATGAAAAATGTGTTTTTGGTGTTTGTAACGTGTTTTTGCGGCATATACTCTATCTGAGTGGTAGGACATGCATAAAGAAAATTAACCTTAAAATCACATTTCTAAGTATTTTTTTATTTAAATCGTTGTGAATCAGGAGCAGATGACAAAATGTCGTTTGAAAAAGAGCTTATTTGTGACGTATGCGGGTCATAAGCCCCTTGCACTAAGCTCTCAGCAACCGGGAGGGGAAAAGGGGGCGGTGTTGCTTTGTGCAAACGGTTCCACCCACAACTAAGAGGCAAATTTTGCTCTGCAGAAGCTACATTTTAAAAAACAACACAGTTTAAAAAGGTTATTATTTGGCAAAAAATGGCATAATCATAATAAAAGACCATTGTGAATGTTATCAAAATAGCTCAAAAGATGGCCGGAGTGGAGTTAGCTTTTGGGTCAGAAGAGGCATGAAACTTACTTTTTCCACTGGCAACAGCTGTCTGTCTCTTTTGAAGAAGACTCCTGTATTTTCTGTGAAGATTCAAAGGCTTGACAGCATGTCTGGACTGAGAAGCATCTGTGTGAGCGTCACCAATGCCTTGCTGGACGGCAGGAGCTGTCTGCGTTAGAGACTTTAGTTCTATTTTATTAAAATTTTCCATACTTTGAGCAAATGTAAAGTCCTCTGACATGGTCTCCTCTTTTTCTATGTTCAGAACAGCTTCACTTTCATCCTGTGTCCTTAACTTTTGAGTTTCACTTATCCAGGCGGACAGAAGTGACCAGGGTTCTTGGGTTTTTCCATTTGGATCAGAAAGCGTTGGTGTACTGGTGGGGAAAGTTAAAAAGGATGGATTGCTTGGAGGATCTTCCAGAAGATGAACAAAGTCCAGACGCAGCAAGGGAGGAGGAGCTTTAGAGCCCAGTTTGGAAAGAAGAGATGAAATGATGGTTGGGTATTGTACGGTGAGCCGCTGCACCAAGGAATCTTGTGACTGTTGCAAGCAGGCAAGCAGAAATAGAATTCATTTTTTAAAAATTCACAGGAACTTTTACCGTCATGCATGCTATTTTACATGGCTTCTTTCCAACTTTATCAGGTAGACTTTTGTCAAACGTTCATTTTTTCCAAATTCAACAGATAAAATTCAACATCTGCAGAATTAAGATGTTTTTTTAACAGCTTACCTGTAAAAACAGTTTGTCCTCTTGTCTGTCTGCCGAGTCTTCAGGATGTTGGTCATCAACATCAGCTGCTATGTCTCGTAGGTAGTTCTTCCAATCGTCCAGCGAGGATCCAACACTTCTGAATAAAGCTGGTAGATCCAGCTCTGCTGACTTTGCAGCACCAACACGTTCTGCAAGTGATTATTGGAATTTACAAAGAAGCATGACCTCAGTAGGCTATCATGTCTGTATGAGGTGAAAGGGTTCCTCCTCCTGTCTTTTTGCTCAAACATGTTCTGTGCCTGTACAGAGTTCTGTACCTTTCACCAGCGTGAGGCTGGGGATCAGGCTGATGTCTCTTTTCTCTCTGCTGTGAGTGAAAGCTGTGTTGTAGATGTGCTCCACGAGCTGAGGCAGAGTCTGTGTGAAGAAAGTCAAGTCCACGCGGTCTCTGATGTAATCCTCTGCCCTCTGGAGCAAGTCCAACAAGCTCTGTAGGAAGGAGCGCAGCTCTAGGTGACAGAAAGTGAAAGGGGAAGAATATTGCATAACCGTTCTGTCAAATAAAACTCAAATATGTGCTGAAGAGGTGTATTTAACCTTTTAATGCCTACATGTTGCAAACATGTGACAAACTACTTTGACCTAAATGTAGCGCCTACCGGCAGACTTATTTTTTACAGCTGAAAACAAATTCATGAGCTAAATTAAGAGGTTAGCATATTGAATGATTTAAATCAAATGTATCTTTACTTAGAAAATTCATGAATTAATTTAATTTATTTTATTTTTTAAGTCAAAAACAGCTTTTAGTTTGTTTTCAATGTAATATTTCCTCATTTAAGTAATGCAAGTTCTGCCTTTGTTTAATTAAACCACTAAAGTGAAAGTTTTAATTAACCAATAAAAGTTGGCTTTGCATGGAAATTTGGAAAATGGAGGAAAATGTAATCAAATCACATTATTTTGTGCAGGGAAACTGAACCATCAGTACTTTGTAGTCAGTAGTACTTTGGTAGTGTCCATCCCCACTGTGCTGTTGAAAAACCTTAATCCACTAACTTACGGCATTTCTTGAAGCGGGTGAGGCACTTTTCTTCAGCCATTTGGCTGCAGGAGCTGACAGATTGACTCTGAGGACAGGTCAGGGTGTAGAAGCCACACAGAGAGCCAAATTCTGAGCGCTGTTCCTCCTCTGTCATGTCAGTTGTCTTCAGAAGATCTGGACACGTTGGCTCCCGGCTCCCAACTGACTCTAAAAAGAAAAGTATATGTGTCTGTGACTGCACTGTTCTGTTTTTATGAAAAAGAGAAGTTTGTTTGATGTGATTGTAGTGTAAAACCTCACTCTGAATCTCTGCTTGAATCCAGTCAGAGAAAGCCGTCACTCGGGTGTAAACTCCAGGTTTGCCTTTCTCTCCACAGCCATCTCCCCATGAGGTGATGCCATAAAGTTGGAAGCGACCTGAAATATGGTCCTGGTAAATCAGGGGTCCTCCAGAGTCCCCCTACAACAAAAAAGACCTATTTTTAAATTGCTTGTTTCCTTAAAAATACATTTTAAAAGGAAGTTTCAGATCTTTTCCAGTAATTTTGTGTAAAGTTTTTGTTTTTTGGTGTTTTAAATGTGCTTGTGGCATTTTTCTCATGACGGAAGACATATATGAAGAAGCATAATTTAAATATTCGGATTCAAACCATTTTGAATCAGGAGCAGACAAAAATGCATTTAGAAAAAGGTTGGAGCAGTGACGCAGAAGCTACAGTCAGGCCACAGGGTTGCTTTTCTGTTCCATTTTGATGCATCCACTTGCAGACAAATGTACATTTTCCTCGTCCGAATCTGGCATCTGGCTCAAAACTTTACAGCTGGATATTGTTCACCATTTTTGTTGCATCAGTGATGTTAGGTTTGAGGTGTGAGGGGCTATAAGCTAGCGGGAGAAACATAGGAGCGATGCCCAGCCCACAACTCAGAGCCAAATTTCTGATGAACTACTGGCGCTCTGCAGAAACTTGCACAAAGTTTCTGAAAAATAATTGAAAAAAATGGGAAAAGAAAGAATAGAATGCCGTTCTGCTCACCTGGCAAGAATCTATGCCCCCAGAGAGATAACCGGCACAAAACATGGTGCTGGTGACCAGTTCTTTACCAAGAGCACTCTTGCAGGTGTTTTGAGGCAATAGAGGAACTTTGGCCTCCATCACCACGTCAGCAGATGGACCATCTAAAAGTTAGGTACACAATATTCTTCAATTGGATCAAACTAATATGTTAAAACTGCTTCATAGAGTTTCAAATTTACAAATAAATGAGATAACCAAGAAGATAACCAAGAGAAAACAAATGCTGATGGTGACAGTAATCACTCACCTTCGTAGAGGGACCCCCATCCTGCTACCAGACATGGTGTGCCGGTGGGGGGGTCCATGGCAGAAGGAAGGCAAACTGGGGTTACGTGTTCTGACAGGATCACAGGAGACGTGAGCTCCACCAAGGCGAGATCATTGTTGAATGTCTTTGGGTTGAACTGCAGTAAAAACAGTGAGGTTTGTCACTACAGAGTGACTGCAGGGTTTCAATTCCTCATCAAGTTATTTTCCTACGAGATCATGCGTTGTTTACCTTTGGGTGAGAAATGATTCGGTTCACTTTGAGAACCTGCTCGTCGGGATCTGTCTTGGTGATGTCAAATTCGCCCACCACAGCTGTCCAGGAGCTCTCACTGCGGCTGCTGCACAACTCAGATTGGAAAAGAAAAAGCAAAATTAATGGATGAAAAGAAGTATGATCTTACAAAGATGCACCTTCTAATCTGCAGGGTCTGCGGTGAGACATTTACCCGGCAAAACAATGTGCAGCTGTGACCACCCAGGAACTGTCCACCAGGACCCCTCCACACATCAGAGCACCGTCCAGCTGCAGATTGACCAACCAGGGCCAACTGCCTGGAGGAGCAGGAGAGCCACCCACTATCCTGGAACGAGGCTGTGTGATGTTCTGCACAGAAGACAATTTTCGACCACACACTGCTGCAAGGGAAGACATGACGAAAATCAGGTTTTTAGATGATCCATAAGCATCTGCATTCTTAAGTGAACTGCAGTCCTCATGCGTGTGTCCTCTCACCCTGTGCCTGTGTCTGCATTGCAGGTTCCAGGTTCTGCATTGTGTTGAGCAGGCTGCACTGGAGTACGCGAGCACTGCAACTCTCCCCCATGATCCTGATGCAGCTTTCTGTGTTTACTTGGGTGGGCGGGCAGCGGTACTGATAGTACGCACAGACCTGACTCAGAGCCCAACTCCGCTCTTCCTCGCCTTGAAGCTTCTGGGCTTTACTGATCACATCACAACTGGGCTCTGAGGAGGCGCTAGATGGTGACACTGGTGCACAGGAGAAAGGGTGTGAAGGTTTCATGAAAAAAGGATGGTCAAGATGGAAGATTGTGTTTAAAATTCTTACAACAGGATCCAGACAGTTGTCCACAGTTCTGAAACAGACAGGGGACACAACCCCGGCAGCCTGCCTCGGCCCGACTTCTCTCAGATGATGCACGCTCCAGAGTGGACAGGGCGCTGGCCATGGCTGCTTCCAGAACCACAGTGCCGCGATCAGACAAAGCTGCACGATGATATTAGAAGCATAACTATTCATACAGATGAATTTAAACAGAGGGCAGCAAAGTACATCAAAATCCTGAACCATATTCAATTTTAGCAGTTCTATGAACAAGCAGTTCATAGAGTAGCTGGAGCATGAATGTTGTCACATAGAATGGGATGACTTTGGCTGAAAGATCAAAGAAAGAACATCTTGTTCATCGGACAGAAAACTGTCATTTTCTGTGGGAACATTAGGTTTGGGAGCATCACAATAAATCAGTGCAACTATTAGTTATGTGTGTGCAGGACCCCCCCCCTCCATTTGTCGTTCTCCTCTTTGAGCTTATTGCCAGCATTTTAGCAGAACCAGCTCACGCTCTGTATGCTAGTGAGGCTTCCACAGACGCTTTCATCCCGCCGCCAACCCTGCAGCCCCCCAATCTGAGCAGCACCATCATCCCAGGGAGGGCCAACCACAACAACAGTTCTTGGTGGAAGACATAATTAGAAAGGCAAAGCTCACTTTTACATAATAGCTTAGATTTTCAATGTCACATAACTTTGGCAAAAGTGAACCAAAAAAATAATAGTTGGCATTGAGCATTTTATGAATTACTCTTAAAAAGCTCAACTGGTGCTTTTTCGTTGATGAAGCAGAAATTTTACCTTTGAGGGCACTCTGGGGCATCCTGTAGACCTCTCTACCTGCCGGCGCTCCCAGGAAGCAGTCCAGCCCCGTGAGCAGCAGAGATAGCAGCCTCAGCAGCATAGCGTCAGAGCATCAGACCTCCACTCCACAGAGACAGGCGGAATGACTTAAGCGGACTTCCTGGAGATGAGGCCGCCCTGCAGTTTTCTTATTGTCTGGTGGCTCAGTGCTGACTGTCTCCCTCCTCCCGACTCTCTGGGCGCTCTCCCACACTGTGGTGCAGGGCATCTGTCTGTAAGTTTACTTACAGGAACAATAGATGCCTGGAGTGCTCCCCTGGTATATATAGAGTCCCAGAGGGAACGCCAGTGGGAGGGAGAGGGAGGGTGGACGGGGAAGGGAGGGAGAAATGCTCTCATGGCCAATACACAAACAGTTGAATTCATTAAGACTGTGACAGCAAATTGCCAAGGCTGGACATCACAAAGAGGTTCGGTTCTATGAAAGGGAGGGCGAGAGAGATGCGGCCAAAGAGGGGTTGGTGGGGTGGGGGGCAGAAGGGGTGATTGGCTGGAAAGCATGGATGGGGGGTGTCATTTGAATGAATTACTGTTGGAGGAAGAAGGGGAAACGTTTTGCAGATAATGATATGCACTGATGTGGCTCCAAGTTAGAGGGAAACAAGAGGGATGTAAACCGGCGTCTGAGTCTGCAGAGCGGCGTGAGAGGAAAGACTCCAGGAGGAGGCCGAGTGTGAGACAGAGCAGCAGCGAGGGAGAGGGAAGTGTCTGCCATCCGTGCCCCTCAAAGGGGGCTTTGTCCCCGCTGTCCCTCTGAGAGTGCCCACATCAAAGCCGGCCCCCGGGCATCACTTGGCTGCCGCCTCCATTGATCACTTACAGTCTTTTATCTCCACCATTAAAATATTGTCAGTTCACATCACTCTTGTCTTTCTCTGCTGAACTCTGCTTTTGTTACATAAATATACAGTAACGCTCATGAAAGCCACAAATCTTTTTAAAGATTAATATTTATTTTAATGTCAGTTTGATGACATTTTGGTAATGTTTCCTGTTCAACTAAAGAAGTTAAACAGGCTTTTAGTGAAGACACATTTTATTTCTGAGAATATTGTTTGTTGCCTTCAAGTAGTGTAGATATTGGGGGAGACTGATATTTTTCTTGGACAAATTTAAAGTTCAATTATTTTATTTTGTTATTATTATTTTTTTAAATAGGAAAAAGAAAAACACATTCCCTTTTTTAACACCTATTCCGACTGCATCTTAAACAAAAAATCACGGCTTTTAGAAATGAGAAACAACATTTACAATTGTTGAAATCAAATCTTAAGTCAAAGAAAAATACTTTTCTTTAAATGAAATTAAGCTCAATTTATTTAAAAAAGGTGATTTAGTATCAGAAAGTCTTGAGGGATTTTTTTTTTAATAACAGTGGTGCAATAATTTATTTCTTAGTCAACATTTAGGAGACGTCTGTCATGTTCACCCTAGAAACACTTCAATTGTGAGAAACAGAATGACAAAAAATAATCCACGAAATCACATTGTCTGATTTTTTTTTTAATGGTGCTGAAAATATATGTTTAGGGAATGACAACTATTCATCTCAATAATTTGTGACCCTGGATGTTAATGACAGAGGACAAAGGTTCCCTGTGGGTCTTCACCAGGTTTACATCCACTGTAACTGCTAGTTTGGCCCATTCTTACATGCAGATGTTCTCAAGAACTGTGATGTTTGGGTTTGTTGCTGGACAACACAGACTTTTAACTCAAAAATACTTTATTGGATTGAGGTTCAGATTTTGAACACCACAGAACCTTGAAATGCTTTTTACACACACATTACATGCTCAATGCTCTCCCTGATGGAAGGAGGTATTTGTCCAGAACCTCATCATGACTTGGCCCCATTCACCTTTTTTTATGCAGATCACTCGTCCTGTCCTCTTTGCAGAAAACCAGCCCCAAAGCATGATGCTACCACCCACATGCTTCACAGTGGGTATGGTATTCTTGTGTTAGTATTCTTCCTTCTCTGAACCTGACGAGTGGCGTTTAAACCATTCTGAAGAACTGCAGACGGGCCTGGACATGTGCTGGTTTAAGCAGGGGGACCATTGGAGCTCTGCAATTGTCAGTGATCTTGAATTTCTTCCATTTTCTAATAATTGTGTACATGTTTGTCCCGGGTGTCCTCAGACAGCTCTTTGGTCTTATTTGTGGTGGAGAGGTCGCAGTCTGAATGTTTAAGGGTGTGGACAGGTGTATTTTAGTATAATAGTAAGAGATGGATGATAGCAGAGCTTCTAAAAGGAGAAGTAACAGGTCTGTGAAGGAGAGTTTGTGCTTGTTAGAAGGTACCTGAACAATGCTGAATACGTTTACAGCAGTATTGCAGATTTGTCATCTTTCCTTGAATATACGTTTTTAGTACTTTATGTAGATGCAAAAATATCTTTGTGATTTAAACAATAATCTTATAGTGTAACACTGATTAAGAAGCTTAATTTATCCCATTTTGAAAAGCAAAAAGAAAAGCAGAGTGACCTTTTCCTTCTTCCAAACTAGACCCATTGTGTACTGATCGGATGTAGAACAGGACATCTTTACTGTTTGAATGGAAGCAGAAAACAGAGATGAGGATGAACTGGAGTCAGCTTGGAGCCAGCTGATTGGCTGAACAAGAAAGAGTTGCCAGTGACATCCTCCATGTGTTGGTGTGTCAAAGACTGTAGTCAGTTTTGATTGTTAAACACATTTTAATGCCACTTGATGTGCACTTAAACATCTTAAACAGAAACAAGGGAGATGAAAAATTGTCCTCTCCTTTTTGTGAAACACGTGCAGGTATTTTTTAGCGTGTCCCAGCACCCCCCTCCATGCACCCGTGTGGCACAATGGCTCAGAGATATGAGAGCAGGCTCAGGCCGGGTGGAGTGGGAACCGTAGGGACAAACGGGCGGCGCTCTTTCATATCTTTCTTCTCTTTCTCCCTCTGCCTTTGATGTCGTTTCATTAATTTGCCTTCTGCTCGCTCTTTCATTTTTCCAGTAAGGCTGGATCTTCCTTTTTTTCCCTCCTCCATCACCCCATTCGAATTTACCTGGGTTCATTACACAACAATCAGACTGAAGTTACACTTCTGCTTTGCTGACTCAAAAACAACTGCTTGAGAAGACCTTCAACTATAAGCACCTGGAGGTAGTTTCCACCTCCTCTCTTGAATCAGAACCAAACAGCTGATTTGAATTTTAGGCGCAAAATCGAAATCATTTTCTAAACCTCTTTTACTTGATCCTTTTTGCTGAATGTTTACAATTTTCCTTCAAAACCAGAAACAACACATCAGAAATTTAAGTTTTTTAAAATATTTTTACGGCCTAAAGTTTTTCCAAAGAACTGAAAAGAAATGTTGTGACTTCAGATTTTAGTTTACACGGAAAAGCTTTTCTTAAAGAAACAAGAGGTGTACTTGTGTTTGCATCTGCAATGGTCCGACTCCCAGATTACCCAGAATTTGAGTAAACGCATGATCACTCAATCGGCTGCTTGGAAATGGCATAAAATGATTTGTCTTATTGTTTGTGAGAACTACCCAGAATGAACAACTCAGACTCCCATGACAGCCTTCAAGAATAATGTTGGATAACACCCAGGTATTGTGTTCAGTTATAAAACCACTTGCCCCTATTGTCTCAGGGAGAAAACAATTGAAATCTAGGTCAGTGGGGTACACAAGGGAGAAGAGTTCCCCAACATTTCAGCTCAGACAGACACTTAAAGCCCTCGACAATAGTCAAGCAAAAACAGCTCGTCTGCACACACTTTGCATAAAGGTTTTTGTTGGACATGCTGGTAATTTGACCTTTTTATATCCTAACAATCACAGCAAAAACCAATGACATCATTGGTGTTTTCATGATGAAACTTCACTTTTATGAGTGAAAATGGGATTGTGTGAACTGATGTTCAGAACAATATTTGGAAACCGTTTCCATCAGTCGGGTTATTGATTTTACCGTTAAGTTTGATGTGTTTGCTTGCAACAGTTTCACTGCAGGCACCATTCAGAACCACAAACGACTGTTGATTCGTCACAACCTGTTGCTTTAGGGTTGTCGTGCTGAATGAAGCAGCATTCACAGGAGAGGCCTACCTTTCTGCGTTTAACCTACGATCACTTCAGGTACAAGAGGAAATTACAGCTTCAAAAAATATGCAAGCTCCTTACAGTTTAATTTAAAGAGAGTGTGTTGAAAATGTCTGTTCACTAACTGGCACCATATTCTAACAATTACAACCACAAACTCAAATAAAAATGTCTTTTATTGTGGTTAGTATTAGGAAGTGTGGGACAGAAATCTCTTTTTCTGTAAAAGGTGAATGACAGTCATAATCCAGCTTCTTCTTATCATCCAAAACATGCCTCATAGGTGAATCGATTACTCTGTCGTCCCCAGGTGTGTATGAGTGTGTGATTGTGGCCCTGTGACAGGCTGGCGACCTGTCCAGGGTGTACAGTGGCCGGGTCAGGCTCCGGCAGCCCCATGACCCCGAAAGGGTTTGGAAGTCTTGTGGTTTTTGGTAGAAGATGGATGGCTGGATGATGAATAAAATCCAATCTTTTTTTTTTATCTGGAAGAACAAAAAGAAAAACTTTCTAAACTCCATAAGCTCTAAATATAACCAACAAGGAAAACCTTTACCTCACCCAGCTCTAAAAGACCAAAGTATTTTACTAGATTTGTTTGGAGCAACTTCAGCTAATTTGACAAGACTGACACCTAGTGTTGCTGCCAAAAACTTTTTTAGCAGGCCATAGTTTAGCCTCTCATCTGTTCTTATTTTAACCAAAGCTTTATTGTGCAGACATGATTTAATATGTTAGGATGTGTGGACACATTAGCTATGCTAACTCATGATAAAGTCCTCAAAAATCCAAGAAAATAAAATCTTTTCAAGTAGTTTTAATTTGGCGTCGTTGAGAGAATATGACTGCAAAATATTACACTAAATTCCTGATTTTTGGAAAAATTAGAAATGCCAACTAAGTCATACTTCAAAAAAACGTTTCCTCTCAATGATTTGTAGAACAGGGAGTGTCTCTAAAATGAGCTTTTAGATTAAAAAAATTGAATATTTATGTTAAAGAAATTTTATTTTCACGTCAAGAAATCCATGGATGTGATTTTGTTATTCAACATGTTTTTGTAGTTGCAAAATTTGAAGCCATTGTTATTTATTTATTATATCATATTATTATAAATATTTATTTATTTGTTACTTACTTATTTATCTTCTTTTTTCTTTATATCATTAGCTCATTTTAAGTTAACTGTCCTGCCGCAGTATCAGCAGTTTGTGTGTGTATTTCTTTTTAATTCCATCAATCTATTCTAACTGTTTCATTCTACTTTAATAGATCTCAGCTTTTCCACAATTTTTAGGGTAAAAATGTTTTTCTGTTTAGTATTTCTTTAATTTTTTAATTTTACAATGTTATCAAAAAAGATTACTTTTACTTTAAATCACTGGATTTGTAATGCACCCTTTTCCGTGACCAAAGCTAAATAAGTTTGGAATGAAAACTGACAAAATACATCAACATTGAATCAACTTTTATAGAGTTGTAAAAACAAACTTGTGATGCAAAAACAGAATGAAGCCACATGGTGGCAGGAAAGTCCACTGACTGTGTGATGCACATTTTCATTGCATCAGCTTTATAGTTTTCAGTGTAAAGCTACATTATTGCATCAATATTTTTATTATTTAAGGAACTCATTTAAAAAAAATCACAACCAAATGTATGTTTCATTTCTTTTTCTATGTTCTTTAAATATATTACACGAAATATAAATAAAGCAAAGACAAAATATTGCAAATATTAGGGTTTCTTTTCATCTGAGCCTTATACACTAATACTCATAATAAAAATACTATGTTGTATTTGCGCAGAAGTTAAAAAAGAAACTGCTGTTTCTTTGGGATCACCTTCCTGCTGCTGCTGTCAGACTGACCTGTTGGTGAAGGAACCCCCCCCCTCTCTCTCTCCAGAAAGCCTTTAGCCATGAATTATGGGGGCTGCTACCATCACAGCCAATTGTCTGGATGAAAAGCAGGCTCTGCCTCACTTAACGTTGTGCGGTATCTTGTGGTTGAACAACAAGGTTCACAGTCATAGTTTCTTATCTGCTTGGTGGTTCAGGTCAGCAGGTAAGCAGATGACAATTACCAGGAAGAGCCGGTTTGTGAAGAGCTGTGTTCTGGTGATTGGACCATTGACTCTTAAAAAGTAGTGCTAGGAAAATTCTACAGATTGTATACATTCAGGTACCAGCATGCATCTCATCTGAGGTGGAGCTTTGCCTTTCTAAAGTGAGCAGCTTTGCATTGTGAGGGAACTTTCTGCCCAGGGCAGCTGGAAGGACGGAGACTGGGAAAAGAAAGCACAGGTAGAGCTGTGTCCTTTCCTGGGTAAACTGCTCTATAACCTGTCAGTGGGGAAGCCACGGCCACACGTGTAGGATTGATGCGGAGACTGAGGACAGAGGCAAACCCTCCGACATCGCATTAAACAGAACAGTAAGTATTAGCCAATGATTGTCTGTGTGACCTGAGCTGTTTTCCAGAGCTCACGTGTAACCAGTTATACTAATCTGGTAGTTTAACCGAACCAAACTGAGTACTGATGTGTGATTTTTTTTTTTTTTTTTGGGGGGGGGGCATTTTAATGCTGCTCACCGTATTAAAGTTAGGTTTATTCATCATCTGATATCATGCATCTTAGATTGCTTTAGGATTCTTCTTCTGTCCTTCCTCTGCAGTTCAGCCGTTTGTGTGACAGACAGACAGGGATTTTGTTCTTCCTCTGATGGCAACAATTTGCTCTGCCTTAACAAACCAGGCATTTATTAGCTTGTTATGAGCTGAGAGTGCAGTAGCCAGATGGAGGATGTTGATCGTGTTTGGAAAGTGTCTGTGAGAGAGCCATTACCTGAACACACATACAAACCCATCCATGTGTGCATCCTCAAACACACTATTTTATGTGCTTTACCTTTTCCTAGGTGATTGTCTAATCATTAAAAGTGATTGTGCTAAGCTGTATTTATTTGAAAAAGATATATACTTTTTGTTACGTGAAACCCGCACATGACTTTGCATTCTGGTTGCTAATTTCAGGTAATAGACTTGATGCATGGGCCAATAAGGTAAGATTAATGATTAACCAAATGTATTGTACACTAAGCATCACAAGTGGTTGCTAAGAGCTGCAGGACAGAAGATAGTTTGGTTAAATGTCCTGCTGGTGTGTACATACAAAAACACTAACAGGTGTTTAAAAGCAAACAAAAATGCTGATCTTATTTTGTAAGCTTTGAACACAAAAGCAAAAGTTAAATCTCTCAATTTTTAGAGAGAATTTTGATCAATACAAAACAAGAAACTTTTAAACCCCACTTCTGAATGTCTGCACACAGAGAATTTTAATCTGTTGCCAAAAAGATGGTGGGGCTGAGAAACCGCTCGACATGGGAACCTTTGTTACTTAAAGCGTCCGGCATCAAGTCTTGTGCAAATGGATGCGCCTTGGGCATCACAGCCCAACTCACATATGCTAACGCTGGTCTGGAGTCTGTTGAAGGTGAGTCTTTGCAGCCTAAAATTACGACCATTCTAAGAAAAAAAATATCCATCCTTTGGAATCCTCTATTGCTGTAGTGTTTCAAGAAATTATTTAACAAAATTGTCTGAGTAAGAACAAACATTGTAAGTGTAAACCTTAAAGACAGACCCAGATATTAAAAGCTTAAAGAAGTGGTGTGTCCCAACCAACTACAAGAACATTGCTATAAATGTTAATATGAACTGATATGAAAATGATAAATCAACAAAAAGGAGTTTTTCAAAGTTTTGCCTTCCTTTTGTTTTAGCTTATTTAAAGATACAATTTTTATGTGTGCTATAGTTTAAGGAAAACGCAACAAAAATCTCATAAATGTCAAGTGTCGCATAACTACGCTGCAGTGGATGCTTCATTAAAATCATTGAAAATGGAAGCATGAAAACAAAATGTGCAACACTGACAGCTCCACCCATCTGTCAAAGTAAAAGTATTCAGTCGTAAACATGGAACAGATTTTATAAATGTATACGTTATTTTAGGGAGAAATCGGACTGGATATATTTGGTTTGCTTAAAATGAATCAGAGTTCATTTCCTCTGGTAGTCTAGAACAAATTTTCAGTCATTTTTCATAAAATATACAACATTTTACTATCAACCTTTAACTTGCAAATGTAAAGTATGAACAAACATCGGTTGATGCAACTTACACTTTATTGATTATTGATGTTTTACAAACATTTATATTCCATTTATATCCCAGTTTTTCACACAAAAGTCTTGTGGATTTTAATAGATAGATAATAATCGTTTTACTTGTATTTTTCTGAATCTTTCATAAAGGAGTGTTTGTGTACCCACTTGGTGAAAAGGAGGTGGTTGTGGGGTACGAAGCTGTGATTGCTGGCCGGCTGATGCAGGTGCAGATTGAGAGCAGAGGGAAGCTGAAAGACTGCTGCTTGGACTGCAGCTCTGGACCTGGTCCTGATGCACACTGTGGGAACGGTCCTGAGTGGAGCTGTTGTGGAACATCCAACCTGGACATGCAATGCACCAACGGTGAGGAGAGACCAAACCATGCTCCACTGACCAGAGAGTCCTACAGTTAGGAGCAAAGTTTTAGAAAGCAAACTGTGGGATATTTGTTCTAGAATGACAAAAAAAAAGCAAATTAGCTTTGTTTGTTTGTCTGCAGTGTCAAGATCCAGACCCAAACAGACAGAATAAAGTTAAGGTTTATACTTTAACAATGCTTATATTATTGTATTCTCTTCATTTTGAGTTTAGGACATCTCATTCTGGATGAAGATCTGGAAAGAACCACCTTTATTGTCAATTGTGGAGTCATCGCCCCCATGGAAATAGTGTCTGTCATTATCAGCACCACACTAGAGCTCCCCACTTTAGAAAACGGAGCCATCCGCATCGTTTACCCAACCGTACTCACTCCAATTGTCAGAGGCCACACAGCTGCAAGCAAGACTGAAAATGGAGGGAAATCTGAGGAAACTGGGTATCTAGGATTACTTTTGTAAAATTTTACTCTGAAACACGAATAAAAAGATGTATGAAGACTGATGTCATCAGCCTTTACAATAATAAAAAATTCCCTTTACTAAGGGCGACCAGTTGCTTTGGTGCCACATCAGGAAAACAGGACAGGAGCTTAGGCTCCGAGCAGCAGTGTTCTCATCACTTCTTCACAAGTCCTGCAGCTAACCTGGCACCCTATGAGCTCAGCTTTCAGCTCCTGGTCAGAGGAGCCTGTCTGCTGGCTGGTACGGTCCTCGCTTCTTTACCAAGTTTTATTTTTTTAGGATGTTTTGACTCAGCTGGCAAACTTAAACACTCAAAACATTAATGTAAACGTAGTCTAAGCCAGGGGTGAGCAAACTATGACCCGGGGGCTGTATACAGCCTGTTAAACTATTAAATCTGGCGCACCAAACTGGAATAAACTATATTGATATATCTTAATGTTTTATTTTTCCTGTATTTTTTGGAATCAGGTGTGTTGGAAGAATTTTTTATCCTGACGTTCATGTATGTTTTTTGAGTCGGACAGGCATTTTTCCGATCATTCTGACACCACATGAACGCAACATTTCTCTTAAAATGAGAACACAAGTCACAGTTTTGAAATGAAAATTCAAAAAAGTTGTATTTAAAAATACAATACAATACAATACAATACAATACAATACAATACAATACAATACAATATAATATAATATAATATAATATAATATAATATAATATCTAAATTTTCAATCAAAATCAAAGCATGTTTTCGTCATTTATTATTTCTTTCTTATGAGGTGGATTACCAAAACACTCCATCACTTCTGTTAAATTTCTGAACTCTTTGTGCCCCACGAGTTAAAAAGTTTGCCCAGCCCTGGTCTCAGCACTACAACACACATGAGAAAAGTTTAAATATAAAGATGTTTAACAACTTTTTTCTTAGGACTGGAAAGTCCGACTCACGCTCTGAGAGCTGATGCTGATCCAAGTGCCCAAAGTGCTTCTGCCACATACATCACTTTGGCACAGGAGCATCTATATGACAGACATATTGAAATCATTTTGCACCTGAGTGGTGAGTGATCAGACATTCTCAGCAAAACATGAACACAATCCACTGAATCCTCTGAAGTTGTATCTTTCTACTCTTCCACAGAACCCCACAGTCCGCAGGTGATCTTTGAAAGAGGCAGACTCTCCTTCAGTCAGTACAAACAGCAGATCTGTTCCCGCCGGGATTTCATTCGATGTACCCGCAAAGATTCTGACCCAGAGAAAAAGGTTTAAAAAGTGATTTCATTACTGTCAGTTTTAACGCTGAAGCCTCTGCAAACACCAGTTTGTATCTCACTGTGGTGTCATGACGCTCGTGTCGTGAAGCTGGAGTTTGTTAGGAGACGATACCACAAGGACATCCTCTGCAGCCCCGTCTTGATGCTAAATTTCTGCCCTGATCTGCTGTCTGAACCACTGGAGCTGCACAAAGCCAGCAGGGAGCTGCTGTTTCTCGTTGATCGCAGTGGCAGCATGAGTGGCACCAGCATCCAACGTGTCAAAGTGAGCCGGTGAAAATTAAAATGTCAGATTAAGGTTCAGCCGAACAAGTGACTCCAATCTTCTGTCTTGTTTCAACAGGAAGCCATGGTGGTTGCCTTGAAGAGTTTGCCTGCTGGTACAATGCT
The DNA here is from genome assembly GCA_014656515.1 of Oryzias celebensis. Lineage (NCBI taxonomy): Eukaryota > Metazoa > Chordata > Actinopteri > Beloniformes > Adrianichthyidae > Oryzias > Oryzias celebensis. Next base: position 74,905,645 of record BNCR01000001.1, read on the forward strand.
CAACATTGTTGGATTTGGGACCACAGTCAAACCGCTGTTCACCTCCAGCAAACTCTGCACTGATGTTAGTTTAAAGCAATATGGATGGAGTCAATCATATGTCACTTACGAATTCAAGTCCCTGATTGGTCAAAGTTCCATCTGGTTTAACTAGCAACATGTGTTTTCAGTTCATTTTCTTTGTAACAGTTTGGCAATGAAAGCAAAAAAATGTCAAAGAGTTTGCATCCTGTTTGATGGAAGCAGATGTCTTCTCTAACCGTGCAGAACTATCTGTTCTATTTTGTCTTCTCCCTAATCAGGCGAAAGGTCTGTTCTTTACGTTGCCTTAGTAGCAGAGTATCAGGTTTTCTCCAGACCAGAGGCTGGAAGGACAAATAGTCTGCACATTTTCCCCACCATATGGTAGCCTTTCATGCATTTTCACTCAGGCTCTATTCTGCCCTACTGGGTGATTTAAGACAGGTGCTAATGTGTATATGACTGAGCTTTCTTTATTAGAGAGGAGCTGAACCAACTCCTCTCAGTGTAATGGGTATCAAACATCAAACAGTAAACTAATTTCACGCTGTGTTTGCAGTGGCAGTAGGACCAAACAGGTGTTGTTTGCTTTACAGTAGATCTAATTGTGTCCTCACAGTATTTTAATCCATTCAGGTAACCCTGATACAGGCCTACGAGTACATCCAGAGGATGAGAGCTGACATGAGAGGCACCAACCTGCTGGGGGCGCTCACCTGGCTCTACCAGCAGCCCATGCAGCGCATGTACCCTCGCCAAGTCTTCATTATCACAGATGGAACTGTGAGCAATGTGGCTAGAGTGCTGGAGTTGGTGCGCAGAAACACGTGTGCTGGCAGGTAGGAACGCTGCTTATCACTGCACGGGAAGAAGTCAAAATGAGGTCTATGTTGTGTGGGGCAGCAGCAAACAAGTCCTGAAATACAGAAAGCAAAACACAGAAGATGGAGGAAGAGGTTGAAATTTCTGTCAGCCCCACCCAGTAATCCCGTTAAGTGCTCTGCTCTGCAGTAAGAGTCACGCCCATCCGTTTTTCTAAGGCTCTTTACCATTGCAGAACAACTCCATTCATGCCTGATTAGTATTCTGCTGCTGGACTGACTTTCTCCTCTGTCTGTCTATTATCTGGACACATCAGTTTGTTGTCCGTTACTCTCATATCTTTGTACTTGTCATGCCTTTAATGCAAAGTATGTTCATCCATAACTTTTTAAGCAACATATTTATCTTAGTCATTAAACCAGCTGAATATAAGTGGCTTTCTTTTATGAATTTGAAGCATGTTCATGTTTGTGTGTGTCAACCTGTTTTACCCCCACAGATGCTTTGGATTGGGCCTTGGTCCTCGAGCCTGCAGGAGACTCCTGCAGGGTATTGCAAAACTGACAGGAGGGGTAACAGAGTTCTTGGATGATGATGAGAGACTTCAGCCCAAGGTCAGCAGAAATTCTGCCACCTGCTGGGGAACTATACATCACTCTACATCAGGGAACACTTTTAAGAGTCAATTTCTCACCAACCACAACCCCATAGGAGCCAGAAAGTCTCATTTCACCCCTTAGAAAAATAAGACACTGATTTGTATTTATGTTATTAGAACTATTATGATAAGTATGAATGAACTTTTGTTTGATTTTGTATGAAAAATAAAGTACATCGCTTTTTTATTCATAATATGAAATAGTTTATAACTTTTTTCAGAAGTTCACGTGACTGCCTTTCAAAATAAATGACATTTTGTGTTACAAGAGATCATCTTAACGAAGTAGTATGTCAGCAGGGATTTTTGAGAGTAGTTTATTGTAATATTTATGGTGCTTCTCAACCAAATATCTATAAATCTAATGAATCAAAAATAATCACAGCTAATTCAATTACTTACTCTGTATTTTTTAACCATTAGAAACACTTAAATAAAAGAATTTGTAAAAAAATAAATAGAAAATTGTATTTATAATCCGGTGCGCCTTATTTAAGTTGGGCTTACTGACCTCCAAATGGTTTGCAGTGGCACACAGTGCACAAAGATCTGTCAAAATGTTTTAATTTGATTTGTGATTTGTATTGTCGTTCAACTGTTTGTTAAAATGTGTTGAATAAAGTTAGTTTACTTTTTATAACTTTACTACTGGCTTGTACCTTGTAAATTTAAAAACTTTACATTTTTCTATAACCAGAGAGCCAACGTGTAGGGGTAAAACCAGTTGCAGAGCTCTGCTTTTCAAGATAAACTCAAAATTGGCTCAATCACAGAAATGTTTTATTTTTTTTACTTTGGAGATTAGTTTGTTATTCTGCTTATTTCTTAAGGTGGTGAGAATGGGTTCCAGTGAACCTTTTGGCTTTTTAAAAGCAAAGTTGTCCCTTTTTTTTAAATAGAAAACAAAACTGAAAAGTTTGAAAGTTTTAATTTATTTTTTCCTGCAGCTAATCAAGTCCCTAAAAAAGGCCTTTGAACCTGTGCTGACTGATGTACGGATCGACTGGTATTTACCTGAGAATACGGAGGCTCTTCTTTCACCCAATGAAATCTCTCCTCTCTACCCCGGTGACTGTCTCATTGGATACTGCACTCTATATGACATGACACATTTCAAAGCACAGAGGACAGAGGTATGCTAAAAAAAATCCAAAAACAAAAGGTTATCTGTATGTTTGTGATTATAAACATAGATTTTTTTTAGACTCAAGGCCGAGACTATAAAGAATTATATCGTGGCTCCATGGGTTCAGTCTTCAGCCAGTCAAATGATGATCTTTCCCCTCCTGCCTCTGAGCTGATGCCGGTGGTGACTTGTGCAAATGGCACCGACCTGGAGGAGGCTCTTCGAGAAATCTCACGGGAAATCTCCTCTGAATTTTCCTGTGCACGAGACACAGAGTATGCAACAACTCTAGGTAAGCTTTTCACCACTAAAACCTTGATTTGATGATTGGCAATGGTTTGCTGGGGTGGACAACGGCTGGCTCTTTCTCCATTCCAGGTGTGGAGCTGGACTGGTCCAGTGATATAAGGAGGAGGATCCAGGAGAGCTCCTACATCCAGGAGCAATACGTTCTCACTCACTGCTCCCTCAGCAGTGAGAGAAGCCTTCAAACGCAGTCTCATTCACACATGCACGACTCAACCTCAGACTCTGTGAGCGGAGCATTTCAGCATGACTCCTGTTCCTCTGCGCCGCTGTTGGACACCGGCTCTCTGCCTCAAGGTCTTGAAAAGATGCCCCTTCCAGACAAAAGGTCATCCTTGTCTCGTTGGGCAGACCCAGCATGGGAGCAAAACCTCTCTGCTGAAACTCCTGACATCAGAGCAAATAAGGCAAGAGCAATACAAACCCAGTGAGCAGTTCTTACAGTACTCTAACTCAAATGACCCCAGCAGCGGATTTTAGACACGTTGCTTTAGAGAAAAAGAGAGCACCTGCTTCTCTGCTTTAAGACCGGTTTTCTTTTGTGTTGAACCAGAGGAGGCATCTGGATGAAGATGAGTCCAAAAGGAGACAGAAAACTCTGGCACGCTCCACCATGGCAGCACGCAGCTTCTCATCACCTCAAGGTGAACTAGAGATGCATCGGCTGAGGAGGGCTCTAGAGAGGGTCTCCTTTGATCAGACGCTGGGAGGGAAGCTGGATGAAAGTGACGGGGAAACAAAACCCTCCTCTAAGGGGACGGTGTCTCATAGAAGCCTCACTGACTCCAGTGAGTACGCATAGCGGCAAACCCAACCTGCCTATTTTGGATGTTTCTAAGTCTAATCTCTCCTCTCTGATCTTTAGATGGGCTCCTGTTCCCAGCCTCTCCCCTGGACTGGGACAACCTCACAGACCCAGAGTATCTCTTTGCTGCTGCTCCACCAGAAAACCCTCCCCCAGGTCAGTGCCGCGCCCTGATTCATGGCTTCCTGAATGGCAAGCTAATGTCCTGGGAGGTCACCGTGGACCTGAGGCACCTCTGGAGCCCTGAGGCTCAGGAAATCACAAGTGCTGAGGGGAGTGGAGAAGGTGAGGAGGAAGGGAGGAAGTCATGGGAGGAGCTCATTCACCAACTGACAGCTCGCTCGGCTATAAGGGACTTTGAGAAGATGGCAGAAAATGAGAGCGTCACCGGGCATGGTGATCGTTTTCCTTACGAACAAACCCAACCATTCCAGACATGAACATTTTCATGACTGAGTTTTTGTTTTAATTTTTTTAGGAAGCTCCAAACGACACCGTATGAAAGCCATTCAGACCAGTAAGCATTGCAACATCATCTGTATGTACACAGCTTTCACCACCATAGACAGTCTCCCCAACAAAGGCCTGTCAGAGGGCATGGACATCTACAAAGCAGGTGAGCCACCAGATACTTTATATTCAGAGTTTATCCTGAAAGGGAACTTTTTTTTTTTAATTAACCACCATTAAAATGCCAATAAAGTCCCAGTCCGATCATCTACTCAGTGGCCTTTAAATGTGATTGCGTCATTTTCTAGGACATAGTTTCTGCAGAGCGGCAGTAAGTCATCAGAAATTCCCTTCTGAGTTGTGCGAAGTAAGCCCGCCCCCACATCCCGTCACCCCTCTGTGCACACTCTCTCCCCCTAGCTTACAACCCCTCATACCCCCAACCTAACATTATCGGTGCAACAAAAATGGCAACCAATGTCAAAGCTATTCAACTGTGCAGTTTTTAGCCAGGTGTCAGCTCAGACAATGAAAACATACATGGATCTAGCACCTCTAGAAGGGGATGCATTGGAATGGGGCAGAGCAGGGAGCTTGTGGCCTGCTGATAGTAGCTACAAACTTTTTCACACAACTATTCTTTGTCTGCTCCTGATTCACAACAATCTGAATAAAGAAATACTCAGAAACATAATTTTAAGCTTCATTTTCTTTATACAGACCTTTTCAACTCCATTCAATGGATGATGACTTGCAACCGGCTCTTTAACAAAATGATTTTTGGTGTCATTATTGCTAAATCAATAGTACCAAGTATAAAATGACACGTTTTGGTCTGTAATGGTGCCGTGTGCATGCAGGGATTCATACGTGGAACAGGCAAACTTCTCAGCCCAGCAGTCGCAGGCTGGGGGCCTATTCTGTAGGTCTTGGCAGGCGGAAGACCAGCGGAGACAGTGAGGAGGCTGAGGAAACTTGGAATTCTGCAGGTACACGGGAAGCTGAACCACACCAGTACACGTTTCTGCTTTAAAGGCATTAGGTCATCAACCATCTTTGTATCTCTCAGACAGAGATGATACCCCTGCATCTCCATGTAGCATAACATCCTGGGACTCTAGTAAGTATCACATGTCATTGAGTGAAAGCAGTCAGAAAAGTCAGACAGTCCTGCTGCTGACCAAACGGCCACTTTAGTAAAACGAAAGAGGAACATCACTTCTTTGCCCTGACCTTCACCTTTAAAGCCCCATTATGATCATCTATTGTAAAAACATTCCCAGTGGTCATTTTTTTATGATTACGATCTTATTAGACAATTTTCAAAAATTGCTGAGAGCTTGGAGCAGGGAGCTTGTGGCCTGCCCAGCATATTTTCTACGTCACAAATAAGCCCTTTTTCCAATTGCATTTTTTCATCTGCACCTGATTCCCAACTATTTGAATAAATAAATACTCAGAGATGCCATTTTGAGCTTAATTTTCTTAATATATGTCCTCCAGCCTGAGAAAAATGCCACAAAAACAGGATTTTTATTGAATGGGTCTTTAACTTCCCTCATTCTTCATGCCATTAACATCAATAGTCATTTGAGTAGCTTCACCAGCTGAAATCCTGTCTTTCATTTGTGTGAGCTGAGGAAAAACCGTCCTTCTGCTCATGAAGACACTCCACCATGTTATCTCAGATTTCAGTGGTTCCTGCGCTCCAGCCTCTTCTACAATCAAACAGCATCGTTTGCAGAGAACCATCGAAAGCAAGTCAATGGAGAGCTTTTTTGGCACCAGGTGAGTCTTCTTACATTTCTTGAATATCTCCAATGAATGGAACTTTTCTACTAAACTTTTGAGATCTAGCATACCGTCAATGAAAATTAACTTTAGGAATGTAGGGACAATCATTTTCCTTGTTTATTCCTGCTGGATGTGGTTTAGAAGAGTTTTGTTTAAACTGAGCTACTTTCTGTCAGGTTCCAACTGGGCAGACTCAGGTCCTCCATTTCATCAGGAAAGCAGGTTCCTCTCAAATCCCACTGTTTATCTGCAGAGACGGACAAGCAGCCTGAGAGCGAAATTCCCGACTACCTTCCTCTGGTTAGTTGACTTGCAGAGTAATTAAACAAACTTTTTAGATGAGTCTGTCATAGAAACCAGCACACAGGTATATGGGTTTGCTTGTTCGTGTCATTTCCTCAGGTGCGTCTGCAGCTGGCATCAGGAGCATTTTTGCTGACAGAGATCTACTCTGACTGCATCCAGATCCCTCTGGATCGCCTTAAAAGAGCATCTCCTTACAGCCTCCACCGCCGCAGTCTCAGCCCAGCTTTCCGTTGTACCTCTCCCAGTGCTCCCTCCTTATCCACATCTGGAAAACCCCTCCTCTCCAGCCACCACGTCACCTTTTCCCCGTCCTCCTACTCCCTCGCCAAGCCCAGCGCTCCACCTTTCCACCACACTCCAGACGACACCCCGCTTTTTTTGGAGTCCAGGCTGCTGCAGAGACACTTGTCAGAGCGAGAGCCCCTGGCTCCTGATCTCCCCAGCCCTGAGGAGGGCTCTCTGGAGCTTTCTGCTGGCCTCTCTCAGAGCCAGAGCCTCGGCCAGGCAGACAGCGGCCGTGGCTCTGAGACAGATGTATGCGAGGGGTCATCAGTAGAGCCAGCTGACCTTCAGGGCAGCAGCCAGCAGGCTAAAGAGGATCTGGAGGGCTCCAGCTGGGCCACAGCCGTGGCGCTGGCCTGGCTGGAGCACCGCTGTGCGGGCTACTTCATGGAGTGGGAGCTTGTGGCAGCAAAAGCAGACTTCTGGCTGCGCTGTCAGGAGCTCCCGGAGGGAGTGGACCTGGCGGGGCTCAGAGGAGCAGCCAGACAGCTGTTCCTGCTGCTGCGCCACTGGGACGAGAACATCAAACTCAACATGCTGTGTTATAACCCCAACAACATGTGAGACACCAGGAAACTGAGCCAGACCCACTCATTTCTTCTTAGCATCTAAATGCAAAAAAGAAAAGAAAAAAGCTATATTGTTAAATCATTCTATTAGTCCAGGTCTAATAGAATTTAACAAAATAGACCAAGTGGACTTTTATATCTATGCTATAACTCAACACAAGAATGCCTTGACCCTCTGAATAAGCTGTTTGTAGCTTAGTTTGTGGCTAATACAATATAATACTAAACCAAAAATGATTTCATAATGATTGTTAAAATGGAGACATTTGATTATTTATGAAACTCATGAAAGCCAATTTACTAAATGTAAATATTTATGTAAGGAATAATGCCCGACATGGTGGGCATCATCAGAAATGAATGGAGGGCTGAAGTGTCCTGTGCTTTGAAGGGCATTATCCTGCTTATACCACGGTCACTTACCAAAGAAATCAATATTAAATCACTAGTTAGTACTTCAATGTTGTTGTTTTAGGTTTAAATCTTTTTTTTTTTTTTTGCAAGAAGTAGCCTACTTGATGTGGTGCGTTGTCATGGTAACAATTACTGAGCCTCCACAGAGCTTACTTTGCTGCAGCGGAGTAAAGTGATATAAATGCTGACCGTCATAAGTTAAAGTATCTTTTCAGAGGGAATGTTCACCTCTTACCGCTTGGTTTAGTCCAGATAGTGAAGCAAAAGTTTGTTTCACAGAAACTAAATTGCTCATTTCCTCTGGTGTCACCTCCTTATTTTCTCTTCTGCTTCATCCCAGTCTTTAAATTTATCAAATTCACCAAACATTTTTTTGTGATGCTTATTGTGATGCTTGAGATAAACAAAGCTGCTTGTGTTGAGCTGAACAGAAAAACAGAATTTACAATTTTATTCTGAAACTAGTGAGATAACCACCGTTTACTTTTGACAATCTGTGTGAAAAATCATTAAAGCAGAAGGATTGTATTTGTCGAGTCTGTAACAGTGGAAATGTCAACCATTTGCCAAACGTTTGGTTAATTTACAGCATCCGTATCTTTCTTTGGGAAGCCACTGAGGTTCTTTAATCCATTGCTTGTTCTTTACACAGCAAAAGACAGTTTGCTAATGTAAACTAGAAATTTAGGACGTTCATAAAAAACAACTTTTACACAGCAAAACATTCAAACATTTGTCACAATGAGCTGCTCTCACGACAATTTGTGACTAAAAATGAAACCTGAGAATTCATCCATTGTCCTCTATAACTGGAATTTGCTGCAATAAACCACTGCATTGTATGGGTATCCATTTACTCCAAAAACTTCACCCTCTGTGATGTTCAGAAAGAAGCAGATGAGAGCGAGTATGTCCATTTAGAACACAACGGTCCACCATGGTGGCCCCCTCTTTGCGAGGATGCTAGCTGAAGCAACAGCTGTTAAGACCAACTTTTGGTCGTGTTGTGTGGCTCAGCGGCGTTTGTCCTTTCCCGCCGTGTGCTCCTGGGCTTCTGATGGGACAGAGGGCAGAGGTGGAGCCAGCCACAGACAGAGGAGGATGATGAGGTGACAGATGTGGAGGGACGCTGAGCTGCTGTTTGTTGAGGGATAGGTGTTCCACGAAAGCTCGATGAGACCCAGGATCAGGACTCTGCACAACATAATTAAAACAGGCTGTCATTTTAAGCAGCGGAGGGCGTTGGACGGTTAAGTTCCACTCTGATATTAAGAAAATTCGGTGCCATTTCTGAGTATTTCTTTATTCAAATCACTGTGAATCAGGAGCAGACAAAGCAAGATCATTTTTTTTAAAAAGAGCTTATATGTGACAGAAAATACACTGGGCGAGCTACAAGCTCCCTGCTCCGCTCAAATGGTCTTGCCCACAATTCAGATGCAAATTTCTAATGAATTACTCCTGCTTTGCAGAAACTATGTCCTAGAAAATGTTACAGGATTGTTCAGTTTGACTAAAAACGCCATCATTATAATTAAAAAGACCACTGGGAACATTTTTAAGATAGCTCAAAAGATGACCAGAGTGGGACTTTCACACAGAGAATTCAGGAAGTTCTTATTTAAGCTTAACCTACCTGAGCAGGTGTGCTAGCTTCTTGACTCCTCCGCTCCAAAGCAGGTAAGGCAGAGTGTGGAAGTACCACACATAGAACTGGTAATGCAGCGAACGGCTGAAGCACATGCCGATGAAGTTAGAAGTGAACAGAACCAGAACTATCTGTAATTCTGTGTTAAGATCAACAATCCCGCAGGAACCCTTAATTCAAGTGTTTGTGAGTCATCCAACAAATGTGGAGGCAGAGTTTTATTTCACACCTGTAGCTTCACCTGATTCCAAAGTCAAAAATGTAAAGTGAAAAAGTTAAACTGTAAAGACTAGTGAAGCACAAATGGAACAAAAGGATATGATCCACAGAGTTTTTCTGAGCAGGAACTTTCCTTTTGCTTGGTTCCTTCAGGAGCTCAAAAACACTTTGCCCAGGTCTGATGAGAAAAAAGTAAAAGATGGTTTGAGGTTTCAAATGGGGCAATATTTTTTCATATGATCAAAAGGTACATTTTGTGTGCCTAATGTTTGACTTGCTAACAATTTGAATACAGAAACATACAAAGTTTTGTAACATTTCACTTCATTACAGCAACATAACATGTAACAATGATTTCATTCCTTAATATAATGGGAGGCACCTGAGAGTGTTACTGTCCCTACAGTGTAGATGGTTTAAAAGGAAGTTGATGAGTGGTTGCCATGGTGGTAGCTTTCTGTGATGGATCCAGTTACCTCATGGTGGTGTGTTAGCCGGCTCGAGTCGATCACGGCAGGGGTAAATCATGTTTGACTGGGGGTTTTATGGACTATGCGTGAGGTTTTGCGACACACCAGGTATAATCATAACGGCAGAGGTATATTTTTAACAACTATAAAAGTATTTTTTTAAATAAGAACTGTGTTTAATACGGTGTGTTTTCTGAGTACTGCCCCCTGCTGACCTGTTTGTTAACTTTTTGATTTTGTGCTTTGCCCGCTCCCACAGGGCTCTCAGCGTGGTTGACTATTTCTCCTCTATTTTTGTTTATCCAACCCAAAGTGTGCCATGCATCACCGTTTTGTGCATTTTTGAATTTTTGTTGCTGTGCATTGGTTGTATTTTTTCTGCACATTTGAAGTGGTGTCATCTCGGTACGGTAACAGACAGACTATGTACTAATAAAACTTAGTAACCCGCTCCACTGTCTACAATCATCTCTTATCTCGGTGCAACATTAAGGAAGATGCTTTTATTATACACAGACTATAATTACCATACTTGCTGACCCTATTCTGAGCAATGTGTTGTGTTGTAGCTTCAGCTGTTTTTAGGTTTATGTAAGAGAACAGTACAAAAAGTAAACCAGAAGTGTGTTGTAACAAAGCAGATGGTTTTACCGCAATTATTATCCTCTCAGCTCCGTTTTTTTTAATACTCCCAATTCTAGCGAATATGCTTTTTTTTATGCTAAAATACAATAGAACAGTGTTTTAAACCGTTTTTTTAACCAATGTACAGTAAAAATCACAAGGCATACCGTCAACTGAAATTGTAAAAAAAAAAAAAGAAAGAAAGAAAGAAACTGTAGCTGATATGCCATCAGTGTCCTAAATAAAAAACAAATAGACAATAAGAAAAAAAGTGTTATCATTTTTCATATTTCTACCTACTCGGTGTAAAACCTGGTTCTGTTTGGATGAACACAGAGGTGATATATTTGTAATGGTCAGTGTTTTTTTACACTAATTAGGTGAATTTGAATTATTGCCAATGACACACCGGACCATCTCCAGGTCCTGAAATCCACTTTGTTAAATGGGGGGGGGAGAGAGAGAGAGAGACGATGACTTACTTGCTTTTCATGGGGGGGATTTATACCCTTTTTTTACCCTAGGGGGAGGGGGTGGGGGTAATTACTTGTGAACTTGGCTACAGATCTTACTTTGTCCAACTCATACCAAAGAATAATACATATTTAAAAATGAAAATGAGAACAATTAGGACCCTTTATTTGCATTTTCCAGGCATCTGGGTCAATATTTCAGCTGATTTGAAAACAGCAGCAGGAGTGGGATTTAGTACTGAACTTGTCCTCTATCACTGTTGACAACCAGAATTATCTCCAACCTGTGTTACTGTGTCTACTTATCTACGACACAAATTCCAAAACTTTTGAGGAGGAACCCTGTTTGTAAAGTAAACTTACTTGTAACATTTAAGTAAGTTTACTTAGTACTTTAAAAATCACGGACTCTTTCCACAAAATGGAAAAAAAAAACCTTTTGCCAAGTTGCTTTCATTGTGGACCAAATGCCTGTTCCTTTGACACCACACACTTTACTAAAGTAAAACATGTTAAAATACACTGAAAGCTTCAGAGAACCTTAAGATTTCTGCGGTCACCATGTCAACAATAATTGACTGACTTACCAGCCAAGTACACTATTTTACACAGAAAAAGCTCAGGGGTTTGATTTTATAAAATTATATTATGTTAAATACAAACAGAGAGGAAGTCACAACTCATTTAAACCATAAAATAAAAACAAATTTTAAAAGAAACTTTTTCTAACTCCTTCAGTGATTTCTATTTCACTGAAATAGAATCTTTGTTCTGTACTTTTGGCGTTTTCACACCATCAATGAAGTGCTTTATTTGTTTTATAGTGCTTTAGTTGTCGTTGTTTATTGTAGTGAAAAATCTCTCTGCAGCCCACATGAGGAGAACTATCTGTCAGTCACCTGTAGTCAAAACCAGCTGAACGTGATCACATTTGTAACATCTTTGGATTTGTTTTAGGCATATGCTACGCTGACGCGGGTGAGAACGCAATCGTCACGTGTGTGTGTTGGGGGGGTTTTCTTGTACGGGGTGCTATTCTACTCCCCGGATGCAGACAGCAGAGGAGCATGAAAACAATTCACCAAAAGAAGCAGAATGTTTCTCAAAGTGAACATTAATCTATGATTACATCACACAAAGGTTCTAAATGAAACTTTTGTTCGTCATCAGAAAGTAGGCAGAGATTGCTTCACATGTAGGCTGGGAATTTTCCCTGCTATTGATTACTTGCCCTGCTGACTTTAAATCAGTCAGTGATTACATCTAGGAGACACACGGAACAGCGCGTTAAGCAGATCATCACAGCATGATAGCATGAGTGTGTAACAACAGCGCTGTCACCAAAGCAACACTTTTATTAAACTTTCTGCTGCTGCTGTAAGTCCATAAGGTTTATGTTCCACTTCTGTCTGGACGGGGTACAGCAAAGGTCATGTCTGTGTGTGTGTACGTACGTGATTTTATTTCTGATTTTGTAGTTGTGATGCAAACTTGCGGATTATTATATATTAAAAGCTCCTATAATGCGAGAAATTCCTGCATTATAGGTCAGTTTGTGGGAATTAAATTTAATATGCGTGATTCCCGCAATCCCGCAGCAAAATTCAGGCCCTGATCTACACTACTGTACAAAAACAAATTAGTGTATTCACCAAATTATCCTGATCATGGGCTTTTCTTGCAAAGTAGAACAGAAAAGAGAACTTTTAAGAGGTTTTTTTAAGTTAGAAACAGAATCTTGGTATAAACATAAACATACTGTTAGTGTTTCCTATGTAGAATATCATGTCTATATACAGGTAATCTTTATTACATTTTGTCTTAAGTCTAACTTGTAATGGCCTCTGTTCTGCCTTTGGGGAAGATCTTCAGGTTAACATTTTATACTGGTCAATACATGCACAGTCTTCTGCCCACACGTTCAGTAGTCAAAAACAAAATAAGAAAATATTTGGAAAACCCTAAAACTGATTCCACTGAATTAGTCTGGCTGAGCCTGCTTTTTTAACTCATTTCTAGTTACACAGCAAACTTTGAACAGCGGAGGTCAGACTCACCTTTTCCAACGGCATAAAGCAAAAAGCAGCAAGGTGAGCAGGTGAGCAGCCAGCAGGGTCAAGTGGAAGTAGCGATTCAAAAAAAGCCATTCCGGAAGGAAGCGCCAGTTGACAGTCCACTTGAACAAGAACTGGCGTCCGAGATCAAAGGCCCGGCTCACGTAACCAACGGGATTCTCCAAGAGAAATGGGAGCCCCAGCAAAAGCTGTGATGAAGACAAATGTGTGAATAAATATACTGGAAACACATAAATTTGACAACATAAGCAATCATGTTTAAAAGCCTTGAAGTACATTTTCATTTTTTCCTTTTCACTCTACGAGCTAAGATAACAAACAAAAACGAGATAAAATATAATACCTGAATCCCTGCACACAATGAAAGTTTAGGGATTGTTCTTATAAGACCAAATTCCCACAGAAGAAGGAAAAGCAGCCCCGGGGCAAAAAGAAGGACATTCATTTTCACAGACACAGCTAAACTGTCAAAAAGAAGAAGAAGAACATAGAAGTTTAATTTCATCTGAAGGCTAACATGAAATAAAAAAGCCATTTAAGTTTTAAACAGGAAGAGGTTGTCCCAAAAAGGTAGACCATACACTTGCCTGTAAAGGCCACATCCCACAGTCCAGTATCCATCGATGAATAGATTGATTGATGCAAAAAGCAGCATCATGGCCACTGGATCATTAAATAGACGAAGCACAAAGATGGAATGGATCCGATAGGATGCACAACACACGAAGAAGAAAACATAGGGTGGAACCTGAAAGTGTAATGCAATCTTTAAAAAAAAGATACAATTCAAAACCATATGCTCATTTTATTTTTAAAAAATATGTCAGAAACAAACTGACTTTAGGATATTATTTCTGCCTCAAAATACACTAACCTTCTTAGTTCGAATGTATATTCTGAAGACAAGCAGCAGTGTGATGAGGTAAAAAACTGCAAAAATATACTGGCCCAAACGGATGTTTGTCCCCTGGCTGGTAATGTAGTACAGAGCTGTAAAAATGTAGACAAATCCCGCAGGGTACCTGCAATTTCACAACACAAATTCAACTGGTAAAAATGGCGATGACAACCTAACGCGCAATCCCAGGAGCCTTCAAACTCACACTAAAGGGCCGGTGTCTCCTTTCAACTGAATGTAGTCATAAGTTCCATTGATGACTCCTTCCACTTCATCCATATAGGCTTTCCAATCAATTTCAGTGTCTACAATAAACAATAAAGGTCAAGGGAAAAGCATATATTTTCAATATAGCGCGACGTGTTGAAAATGTTGGGCACATTTTTCATGGACGCAACCAACATCTTCCCCTCTGCTGCTTATCACACAAATGCATGTTTTTTTTACAAATGTGGTAACATTAAAAACTAATAATAAACAGGCCTTTTAATAATAAAAGATTTACTTTCAAGAAAAAAAATACAATAAAAATGTGTAAACGTATGTTTTGAAATGTTCACTTAATATTACAATAAAAATATTTCAAAATAAAAGTAATTTTCACTCATGTTAACTCACATCTAAATAAATTACAGAAACATTGTCACGCACTAAATAGGAGCATTTGTTTTGTTGTTTTTACTGTTTTAAACCAATACTTTTTAAAAACTTTGAATAAAGCTTATTTTCAAGACTGAATATTTAACATTGATGCACAAGAGTGGAAAGTGATCCATAAACAGGTGTTGTAGCTTGTTAATGCGTTGCTAAAGCTAGTTACTTAGCGTTTGACACATTCAGAACAGTGGTAAACACCGCAGCATGCTAGCTAGCCGCGTGGTTACTTACATGCTACTTTCTTTATCACCCAAAAATTGATTCCGATTTCAAGAAACCACAAAACTGAAACGACTAAAAATGTGTATTCTGTTTTGAACAAGATCAAATGCTTGTCTTGCCAGACTGTGTGGATTTTCCTCCACAGCGGAGACGGGGAAACCGCGGGTTTTCGCCGCACACCTCCAGCCATGTTGGCTAAGAGAACCGAGCGACGTGTTGCGAGAGGAGACAGTTTCCGATCACGTGCTCTGGTGAACGTTGTCACGTGACGAGGGCAACAATGTTCATTATGGTATACATCGAAATGCGAACTTCTTTGTTGACAAGTAAGTGAAAAATTATCTATTTACCATTGACCACATAATGTTATAAACTAGCTGTTACTACAGCTATATAGACAGATAGATTTTTAAGCTCAAATTTCCAAAAACATTTAAAGGTCAGTGCTAGCTTAGTTAGCATCGTTAGCAAACAAGGGGTTTGCTGTGTTGTGGGGAAAAAATCCTCAAGGTATCTTTAAGACTCTTTTACAACATCAACGAGTTTTGAGTTAACTCTTTCAGATGACGCTTACATTTATAATATTGCCATTTTATTTCATTTTCATGGCGTTAATCTTTGTTTTAACACCTGATTAGTTGTTTAAATTTCTGTGATGAAGGAGACAAAATGAAAATGAATGTTTTAACATTTGATAAAGATGTAACTTATTTTATGCATACAGTATATAATCCCAAAGGTAAAAGTGAATAGAATATCTTAATAAAAATGACTGATCTAATATCAGGGTTAAAGTGTTTAAACTTTTCTTTGAAAGTCAAAACCTTTTAAAACATTTATTCAAATACTTTACCCTTAACCGAATTTTACTGAAGTAAATACAAACAGCTAAATGAAGTTCTGTAAGGTCTGTAATAGATTTCTATTACAGACCTTACAGAACTTCATTTAGCTAGTATTACTTAAAAATTACTTTAAAATAAAGACAAGCAAAACAAGAACAAAAAATGAGCTGTAAGATTTTGTTAACAATGCACTTCCCTTAAAATTTATTTTAAATTAATGTTCAGTTCGTCGAACAGCAGATGTGGCAACAAACATTTCATGCAGCAGAGACATAACTTATCAAATAATATTTCAATAAAGTTTTTTGGGATACCACAGCAACAAAATACTTAAAGAAATATGTACATTATATTATTTTTACCTAATTGCACGTTGATAATTTTATCATCAACATTATAGATAAATGCTGATGTACTGTTATTGACCATTCCAATCCGTATTTTTGTTGTTGTTGTTGTAGTTTGATAGTACTGTACCTGCTTGACACTTTTCATCAACATAATTCTTTGTGATCAAAACTTTAAACTAAATGTACAAATAAAAGTAATCTAATCTAATCAGAAAAGCATATTTTCTGAATTGTTATGAAAATAACCCATTCTTTACAACACATCAAACATCTTATCATCATATCATATATTGATTCTTTTGAAAATCTTCATGTTTTGTCTTTTTGTTAGTCTGCTTCTGAAGCTGCAGGGAGACTTTGAGGGAATGGATGGATTTTCGGTGACGTTTACAGAGGCAGTGTGTCTCGGCGCCAGCCTCGCCCTGTCCGGCATTTTTTATTACCTGCATAAGAAGAAGAAGACTGATGTTGATAAACTTGAGGTTAGTGTTGGATTTGAGCTGTCACTGCCCAAGCACGACTTCACAGTGAAGAATTCTGAGGAAACGTTCTTTGGTTCGTTCAAACTTTTTTTCCAAACAGGTTACCAAAAAGTTGATTAATTTTATTGATCTTCACATAGGAAAAAATCATTCTTGAATCATAACTCCATTAAGCTTTAAATGCAATTTCTTGAATGTATTCAACAACGGCTTAAACAGGTGTTGTAGGAACAAAAATTGCTTTTTTTCCTCATTTTTTTTGTGGAAGAATGTATTTTTATAAATGAAAGTTCCACCTTTGTTAAGTTTAGGTGATGAGTTTTTCTTTATCAGACTAAAATGGTTTAAGTGGAAGTTTGACAAAGAAATATATGTTTTATCCAATTTATTTTACCTGGAAATCATGAACTCGTGAACCAAAGTGGATTCAGATTTAGCAGCTCGAGGGTCAGGTTCAGCCAAAACATTCTAAAACGTAAAAACATTTGAAGAAAGCACTAAACAAAGTTAAATATTCTTTTTTTAATAGTTAACATATTTATTTTGCTTTGCTCTTTCTGTATTGCAGAAATCCACTATACATTTCCTGTAACATTTGAAAGAAGATAATTCTGAGGACACGCTGCAACAACATGTATGAATTGTTTTTTTTGTTTGTTTGTTTTCAGGGTGCTCCACACTTCACAATAGATGGAAAACTCAGAAACCTTTTAAAAGCTACTCCAGGAGAGGCTCTACAATATGCTGTCATTGAAGGTAAATTCCTTCTGTTAGTGCAGACAGAAATAGATGTCACGCTTTTGTTCTAAATCTTTTGTCTGCATTTGCTTGTGTTTTTTTAAGGTTCGGTGAAACCTGTAAGTGAGCCTTTGAGGAGTCACTCCAACCAAGATGTTGTTGGGGTGTTACAGAAATTCACATTGAAAGAACACAGATTAGTTTGGAGTGGCATTTCACGCTCATGGTATGTGTTTGTAATCTGATTACAATTCTTTTTAAAGATGCCATATTCATGTCATGACATGGACAACATATTTTATAGACATATTATTTTTAAGGACCACATTTTAGACCGTAAGATTATTTTGTATGTCCTATGTTATAACGTTAAATCATGTTTTTGTTAACATTAACTTTTTTTTCTTAACAAATTGACTTAAAGTCTCAATCCGATCATCTTAATTATAATTATGCCAGTTTTTGCCAAAACTTTCAAAAACTTTTATTTTCTAGGACCTAGTTTCTGCAGAGTGACAGTAGTTCATAAGAAATTTCCTCCTGAGTGAACTGGGGTTTTGGCCCACTATTTTCTACATCACAAATAAGATCTTTTTTAAACTGCATTTTTTTGTCTGTTCCTTATTCACAATGATTTCATAAAGAAATATATTCAGAAATGCAATTTTAATCTCAATCTTATTTTCTTCTGTCATCAGAAAAATACACAAGAAGATGTTCAAAACATATTTTTACACAGAGTGGGTCTTTAACTAGATGTTCATCATTGATACACTTATAAAATGTAAAAAAAATAACTCAGGAATAAAACTCACATAGTATGATTTTTGAAGAATGTATCAGTAAAGTGGTGCAGAAAATCGTCATCTGTAATCTTAAATAACTTGTTTTTACCTTTGTTTTCTGCAGGATGGACACTGAACGGATTTTGCACAAAAGAGTGAACGTGGTGCCATTTTTTCTTGTTGGTTTGGATGAGACTGTGGTGAGGGTGCTGAGCCCCCTGCATGCTTCGGGGGAACACACAGAAATCATAAATGAGAAATTCCACCAGCCCAGTTACAGTTTTGGGCAGCTTGTAGGACAGTACCTCAGTGGAGATAAGCCTAAAGGACACCTGGAGATTGAGGAAATGCTCAAAGTCAGTTGATCTTTCAAAAAAACATTTCTTGTATGATGCTCATAAAAACACATTTAGCAAACGTTTGATTCTTTTCCAGGTGGGTACGACGCTCACAGGGATTGGAGAGCTGATATTGGACACAGAGGGTAATCTGTGTCTTCGACCCCCCTCTGATAACTCACAGTACTTCTTGAGCTCGGCAGACTTTGCAACCGTTTGTAAAGAGAATTATTTGGTAGCTTTTTGGTGGAAGACACTGGCTGTTGCCTCTGCTTTGGCCGGGGCAGCCGTCCTCCTCTGGGTCGCTCTGCGCTACTACAAACACCGAAAACGCCGCTGGGAGATGGAGCAGGAAAGCCAAGATTTTGCAAGGCTGCAGGCCGAAGCAGCGACGCTCGGAGCTAATGACCGCGAGGTCACCCCAAACGAGGCCAACAATCGTTCGGGGAACGAGTGTGTGATTTGTCTCTCTCAGCCACGAAACTGTATCCTGTTAGACTGTGGACATGTGTGCTGCTGCTACGTCTGCTTCCAGTCCCTGACCCAGCAAAAATGTCCCATCTGCAGGCAGGACATTGTCAGAGTGCTACCTTTCTATCAGCCCTGATTAATCCGTCTATGACTGTCTGACAATGCACTTTTATTTGGAAAACTGTTGGAGGATTAATGATTAATAGCCTCTGTTAGAATTTGGAAATGAGAACAATTACATTATTTTTAAAATGTTACTATTAAGCAATACAGATTTGTATTTATGTGCCTTTGTCTATACCCAATGGGCTGCCTAATGTCTCAGATTGGGAAAAAAACTGTGGAGTTTTGATCTGATTGGAAAGAAACCGTTTTTGTAGCTGCTAGAAAGTCAAGAGGCTGGAAGTTTCAGAAACAACAGCCTCACTGTTCACTGTAATTTGCTCAGCTATTAAAGGGAAGCGTTTAAAACAATGAAAACAAAGTTTGTGGCTTTTTTTCCTGTTAAAATCCACTAATTAGATTGAAAACGTTTATTTAAACACATTTATTTTTTTGAAAACTCTAAAAGTTACAAAAGAGACTAAATGTAATTAGTTTGGGGTCTTGTCCTCTCTTGGTTTTTGAATCCAGTTTATCGGAAGACAACCTTTGACTACATGAGCTTAAAGAAAAAAACAGCACCATGAATCTTATTTTGACCTCTGAATCTTTGAAGGTAAGAATAATTAATGGGAAATGAAATCCCTGATTTGACAAAATGTGAACTAAATCTAAGGTGGGAAGTTGTTAATGAAAGCACTATTAGAATGAAACTCTTAATTAATCCAAGGCATTAAAGATAAAACTAATGCATGACTGTTGATGTCTATATCAAACTAATTTGATCACATATCAGCCAAATTACATTATATCATTAAGATGAGATTTCATGTTGTGAAATTTGTCTATTTTGAATCAGTAATGGTACATTTCCTGCAATCAAAAATATTTCACATTTTCTTTTTGTTGAATTTAATAAAATTCATAAAGCAAATTATCAGATAAACCTAACTTTAGTGCAGTTTTCTGCCTTGAAACATGTTTTCATTTACACATCAAGCATATTTAAAACAAAAATCTTACACCTTGGTCTGTGATCTAATTCTTTCTCCAAATATCAGCTGCTAAAAATGACCTTTTGCTACTATTGTTCAAATTTCCATTGTCATGCTTCGGATCCCCAAAATTACAAAGTAAAATGCGTACAAAACTGCATTTTAAAAAAAATTATTTGACAAGTACAAAAGCTTGTGCTTGACACCTGCAGCCTGAAGGTGTAGTACGAAATCAGATGAACTCTCCTTGTTTTTAGTGACCAGCTGTGAAATAATAAAAATATCTAAGGGATTATAAAATAATAGAACTATTAGTGTTTATTGTGGTGAAGATTTTTTTTTTTGCTTAAAAAATATTTTTTTCAAATAATTAGAAAATAGAGCTCATTTTTCACCACTAGGTGTCCCTTTTTCTTCCTTTCAGTTAATGAGGTTTATCCTGCACTGACCTGTCTATGGTACTGACTCTGTTTTCCACATCACATGGAATTATCATGCACTAAGAGGTTCTGTTTAATCCACTTTGATGGCCATCAAAATATTAAATACAATTATCTCTTAAATGGCTTTGTCTGTTCTGGTTTAGTTTAGAAGCTTGTTATGGACACAACTTGTAATCCACCTCCCTCCAGTTTATTCCAGACACTGATTAATTTAATATTAATTGTGTCTGACGCTCTGAGTGGAAGTGTATCTGCAATAAGACCAGGAGAGGGTGGGATTGATTTCTCAAAGCAAAAACAAAAAAAAATGGAAAATTACTTTTCTTGCTTTGGAATCAAAATAGAATATTTACCATAAATCTGGATCCCTATTGGTAAATCCAAAATAATTGTATTTCTGTGCCATGTATTAATTTTGAAAACACTAGTGTTACAAAGAGGGACAAAAATATCAGAAAGAAAATAGTTCATAGTTTGAAAGACTACTTTAAATTAATTTCAACTAATTTGTGATATTTTTATTTTCTGTAACTTACCATGGTGCAGGTTGACCTCTGATCAGAAGATCAGTTCCTGTAACTCATCTCCTATTTCTTAAATGTTCCTGTTTTTTTCTCTGACTTTCTTCTAAATATTCCATTGTGCAGATATTCTAGAGTTTCGTGTTTGATTTAAAGTTTGGTGCTTTTTGTGTGGCGCCTCCAGAAAACTCCAGATGAGAACAGGTGCTTTATGGGGAGGGGGGGGGGGGGGGGGGGGCACCTTAGGAAATGTACGATTTTTCCAATTTTTGCAAACAGCACGCTTATTATTGTTGCACTGTTGTGCAACAGTGTTGAATATGCGTGCGTAATTGTATTACATTGAATACATTCTCTATTTATGCAACTCAAACTATAGATATAAATTAGGCCTTTTTTTCATACTCACCACCTTCTCGTTAGATTTTTCTTGTTTTCATTCATCCATCCTTTTTTTTTAAACCGCTATATCCCTTTTGTGGTCACTGGGTTGCTGGAGCCTGTCCTGGAGCCTGGGCAAAGGTGGGGTACACCCTGGAAAGTTCTCCACAGTCTGTCGCAGGGCACACTATCATCCTACAAAGCCTGTTTCTGGAGTGCAAGAGGAAGTCAGAGTGCCTGGAAAAAAACCCAAGAGCGCATAGGGAGAACATGCAAACACAGAAAAGTCCCAGCTGGAATTCCAACCAGGGCCTTATTGATATGACGCAAAAGGGCTAACCACTGCACCACCATTCAGCATTTCTTATTTTTCTCATTATTTGTTTGAAGGTTGTTGAAAAGGAAAGTTAAAGTTTTCTGGCAAAAACCTCAAAATAATCTCAGTAAATGTTGCAATGTCTCCAGGTCCTAATGCATTTTTACTAAAGACAAGATATATCTAAAAATCACATTTTTTCTTGTCTTCCATCACCATAATTCTCACTTCATAATCCCACACTTTGTGTCAGAACACAGCAAACTGTCTGCTGGAGTGATGTTTCCTAAAAGTCACTGGTCTGGACATGGCTGCCCCAATTAAACTGAAGCCACTAATGCATTCTGACAGAGGGACTGAGAGGTCTGCACCCATCTCTGCACACCCAGACGAATGTGCTCCCTCTGTGCTGCTCTCAGAAATGTTGTCTGGTCCTGATAGGCCGGTGTGCAATTCCCGACTTATGAATGACCACACACTGCTGCGGCAGAGGTCGGTGTCACTCTCTGAGAATCCTCTCAAGAACAGTCTCTTGAGAAAACACATCCTTTCACCCACCCCAACATGTTAAATCTGCCCTTACTTTGAACCTCTGTGCCCATCAAAGTTCCTTTATTCTAGAAAACTTTCTTTTTGAACACAAGTGACTGTTAAAAGATCAAATTTAACTAAGTAGGATAGAAATGTGTCAAATGTGAATGAAGAGCTATCAAAGTTTGCCAATATCTCACAAAATACTAGATTGACGATCAAAAGATGAACTTTTTAAAGAACTATGTTCCATTTATTTCAGATTACTTAAATGTGTTATTATTATTATGGCTACACGAACCCCCAAAGCATGTCGCCATAATCATCAAGAATTACAGGATTTCCAAAAGATTTCTTTGAATGCAATGTATCATTTCAAAAGAAATATCAGCAAAAAAAAAAAAAAAAAAAAAAAACAGAAAGCCAAAATCAAAGCAAAGCTTTACAAATTAAAATAAAAATCTAGAATCTAAAAAAGTGTGATTAAAAATACATTTTGAACAGAAAATGTGTTTTTCAATCCGGCTTTTTGTCTCTCTCTTCATTAAGAGAGAAGCTTGATGTGAGGACAAACGCAGCACTCGCACTACTGACAAAAAGTAGGTCACTTATCCCACATTTTATTGTATGCCCGTAGCAGATGGGTGACAGTGGTAATTGGCATCAGTGAGTAGAGCACACTGTGATGACCACCTCTCCTGAGATAATGCATCTCGGTGGGAGTGTCTGTCAGAACGTGGCCGGGGAGTCAGAAAAAGAAAGCTTTTTCAGTTCTTCCGAACAGCCTTCGATCCTGGAACTGTGTTTCTGTGTGGAGCAAAAGCACAGGAAGTCCAGACGACGTGCAAGATTATCATCAATAAAACTAACATTTGTTGAGAAAGGATGGAGGTGTGCCATGTTTATTTCGAACTATTGTTCTAAATGCAGCTCTTGCCATCTGCTGTGTTTTAGCTGACAAACAAATCACTGTGCATAGGAACAGTAGAAGAATGGCGCCACGGAGGCTGATTGTTGCATGTTGCTATTGCATCAATCTGTGTGCCTTTCTGCCCCAGATATTTTATGCTGACATTTTCTCAATGGATAATGCACAGTTTAAATAAGTATCAGTTTTGTAATAGTTAAAAAAAATTCCTGCAAAAGACACCACAACTTTGGACTATTGAGGAGTGGGACACTGTGGTAACCAATGACAAAAAACAAAGATTTTCATTGAAATTGCCACAGTGGAACAGCTGTTTTTTGCTCTTTTCTAATAGACAAAGTCCCATCACTTCTCACACACTTGGGTGTGTGAAATTTGTACTCTGCATTTGTCCCTGTGGGAGAAGTAAGATGCATTCACAGCCAAGCACAGAAATTATTTGAGGGCTTGAACCCCCAACCTAATACGGAGTGTCAAGCAGGAAGCTCTGGATTGCATTTTTAGAATCTTTGGTATGAAAGCTGAGCAGTAATGAGTCGTGGTTGTTGGTGCCACTTTGCACTAACAATGTAAAGACAAAACAACACTTACTTTGGTTGCATTTTTGATTGTACATATGCACTTTATGCATCATATTACTTTTGTAAATTAGATTGTTGATTACAGATTCCTGGTTGAGTAACCAGATTGCATCAAAAGCAATCTGATTATCATTAAAGTATTCTAATTAGATGTGGAGTAATCTGATTGCAGGTTGTGGACTTAATTGCCTTTTAACTGTAAATACACTTGGTGTAAACAAATTACTTTCTTTGTAATAGAATTAAAAAACACTGATTCAATGTTGAGTTTCAGATTACAACCAAAGCAATCTGGTTATGAGTACGGTATTCTGAATGGGTTTTGAGTAATTTGATTACAGTCTGTGCAACTGACTACAATTTACTCTGTAAATACAGTTGGAGTAAGCAAATTATGTCTTTTGTAATCAGATTACTAATAACTGATTCCACTTTGAGTAATTAGATTACTATAAAAGAAATTGGATTGCGATTCAAGTATTTTGTTTGGATAATGACTAATCTGCTTACAGTTTGTGCAATCGGTTTGTTTTATTGTCTAAATACAGTTGGTGCGATCAAATTACTTTATCTGTAATCAGATTACTAACAACTTATTCCACCTGGAATAATCAGATTACTTTAAAAGTGATTACTGTTCAACTGATACCAGTTTTTGCTGTGCAGATACAGGGTGTAAACAAATTATATTTATTGTAATCAGATTACTAATAACTGATTCAACTTTAATCATATTATTTTAAAAGCAATCTGATTATGATCCCAGTATTCTGATTGGATATTGAGTTCTCTTATTAGAGTCTGTGCAATTAATTAGTTTTATTGTCTAAATACAGTTGATGTAGTAAAATTACTTTATCAGTTTACCAACAACGTCCTCCACATTGAGAAATCAAATTAATTTAAAAGGAAGCTGATTGAATCTCAAGTAATCTGCATATGTTTTTGATAATTACATTCTTTGAAAAGTGGTTTGATAAAATTTGCAGAATTTTGGTTATATTTTAAATAATTTGTTTACGAATTCAATAATCTGACTCAATTATAAGCAAACCTTTTCAAATAACCTCTTTGCATTTTATGTTTAATTTTTTTAGTAATTGGAAAAAATCGAATACAGCTGCTTGTCTCTTTACATTGTAAGTATTTTGTTCATGCTTATATTAGACAAAGAGAAAAACAGAAATAAGATACTGGAGAACATGTTGCAAACAAACAAAAAACACTGGAACATATGTTATAAGACAATCATTTCTATCTATCTATCTATCTATCTATCTATCTATCTATCTATCTATCTATCTATCTATCTATCTATCTATCTATCTATCTATCTATCATAACTGCAAATAACAGCTGTTCTTGACCAGGAAGGAGACAAAAAAAAAAAAATCAAAGTACACTCAACTACAAATTGAGCTGCAGTTACGACCTATTTCCTCCGTCGCCTGTTGGTGTCTCTCCTGCTCCTCCATCAGTCGGAGTCACCTCTCTCCCGCTCGCTTCCCCCAAACCCGGATGGATGACTTCACCGTTCCGCCTGGGTTTCCTTTATGATCCCGGGATCTCCCACTTCCCTCGCCAGACATCAGCCAGCAGCACAGGCGAGCGCAGCTCTGCATCTTCACCGTCCACATCCGCGCACTCGGTCTGCACCGCTCAGAGACCTTCCTGCGCACAGCTCGGACTTTACGCATTTCTGTCCAACTCCAGAGAGGAGCCCGAAGCAGGAGAAGCCTCCAAAGCGCTGCGTTTTGCAGAAAAACGGATCTTTTCAGTACGGTTGCCTTTCTTCCCTCTGTTGCCACGATGTCTGAGGTGCTGCCATACAACGAGAGCAAAATGAACGGCTACGGCGCGGACAGCGAGGTCAGTCAGATGTCCTTTAGCTGCGGACTGCAGGACACAAGCGCCTTTTTCGCCTCGTCGCAGGCGAAAAGACCCCCGAAGCTCGGGCAGATCGGCAGAGCCAAGCGAGGTAAAGACATTCCGAGCCAAGGATACTACAACAACACACTTTTACATTTTATTAGTGACAACAGAAATGTTTTTTTTATTTTTTTTTATTTAGATAAAGTCAAGAATAACGCGCAAAAGTGCAAAAATGTTTATCAGTATCAGGAGGCTAAACAATCAGGGGTTTTAGGTTTCATTGAATATTTTTTATATTCTGATCAAATTAAATGCTTAAAAATGTTATTCAGTCTGCATGTACATCTGGCTTTAAAAGGTCAAAATGACATTTTTATTGTTTACAATTATGCACAACAGATTATCTTCAGGAGAGGACACACCCCACAGACACAAAAGGGTAACAGTGAGGGGCTGAGATGGTCAAAATCCTGCAGGAATTGAACATTTATCCTCAGATTTCTGTCATCTCTGCATAAACATTTGCTCTGATGGGATTTTCTATGTATTTATTTACTCATCTGCAATGGCCTCATCTGCCCTGCATTCACTTTGTTTATCTGTGGCGTCATTTTACACTCACCTAGAGGCTACAATAATGAGGATAACACTAAAAAAAGAGTGTTTTCCTTGGAGCTCGGTGTCAATAAACATTCTTCCTTTTCCTGTCCGCAGTTGTCATCGAGGATGACCGAATAGATGAGGTCCTGAAGGGGATGACGGACAAGTCTTCACCTGGCGTTTAAGCATCAGCGATGCCTTGCAGACTTTTTTCATTTTTGACCACCGATTTGAAGCACTTGTCGGCTGTGCATGTTCGAGGATTGCGGGAGAAAGCGGCAGCTCAAAGTGAAGATGGGGTGATGAAAGAGAACTGAGAGGAGGCAAGCTGGAGAGAGAGGAGGAGGAGGAGGAGGAGGAAGAGAGGTGTGGGGAGAGAATGATGTGACTTGGGGAAAAGACCAAGATTTTTTTCGTGGGATTGCTGGCAATTCTCCAAACGAATCCCAACTTTAACCACTGCGGTGCGGCAAAAATGTTGAGATGGTTCGGTATCTCAACCTCTGCTGACTGAAATGAAGGAAAAACATGTCATTACTTCATGACCATCTCTTTTTTTTTTTTGTTTTTTTTTGTTCCAGAAGCGCTGTAAGCAACAAAACACTGCGGCTATGGAGGGCAAAGCTTAATCCCAGCCCTGTTTCAGTAAGTTGTACAGTAGGTAGGCTAAGCTCTCAGATGCCCCCCCGACACCCTTTAGGCTTTGCTTTGCTGATTCAGTCAGCGAAAAGTCCGCTCAAGGGAGCTGTCTTTCAGCACTGATCCAATGCATTCCTGTTGCTGCTAATGCTTTTTTCTAAAAATAAAAAAAAAGACCAACCAAACTCTGCAGTCTACGAAACAGACTCATAGTATGTATAAAAGATATATACCCGAGGATGGTGCAATGTTATATTTTCTGTAGTGGAGACCCCGTTTATTTAAACACGCTCCCGTACCCTCAAGCACCCTCATGTAGCTGACTTAAACCTGCACATATCTTTTCTTTTTTGCCCCCTCCCCTCTTTTCTGCATTTCCACATAGATATCCTAAAGACCAGGGCGTGGGGGGGGGTGATGATGCAGAGATTTCTAGTACATATTTTTGAACAATGGTGTACGAAAAGGACGAGAAAACTTCTTTGATTGGTTCACTTTATTGAAGGGTTCTTTGTGTTCCGTGCTCTATGAATTCAGAGTCTTCTCTCATCTCTCTGCATGAACCGTCACGACTGGTGCCAACACAGGTGCCGCCATTCTTACCCTGGCACGCTTCTTTTTAACGAAAATCATATTTGTATTTTTATATCTAAATATTTGCTATTTAAATTATATGCTTGTCTATCGTCTTACAGTTCATCAACAGAAATATTTGTACTTCAGAGAGGATATACAGTATAGACTGGGCTTTACACAAGAGGTTCTCAGATTTTTGTTGGACTGGTCTCACTCTATATCAAAGTTCAGACATTTTTTAAAGACTTACTGAATGTGTCTGGGGTTTTTGCACACATCAATGTTAAACTATTATTACGAAATCGTATACTGTGACTTGAGCTTTGTTGATGAGTTTGTTAGAAAATGGCAGTTTTAGAGTATATTGCACTGTTTACGAGTATCCTCAAATGACACCTTGTTATTTGACAGATTTTTGGACATTTAAGTTTTTATTTTATTTTATTTATTTTGTACCATTATTTTAAATAAAACTGGATATGGTTTGTTGTGCATGAAACCTTAATATTTTCAATAACGAAACATTGTTTTATGAAGCAAAAAAGCTACAAAAATGTCATGACATTCTAAGAATGAGTCATTGTATATTATGATGCCATTTTCACTGTATTTGGTGAATGAATAAATGGTGACAGAAAATGTTAATGTGATTCTCTGATGTGGCTTTTGTCCCAAAAACCTTCAGTGAACAAAATGAGGCACAATGAGGCAGCACTGCAGAGACCGGGACGTTTTCTGCTGAAGAAGATGCATTTGAAAAGGCTCCTCACATTAGCCATCTTCAAAGCAAACAGGACGACAAGCTAGTCAGAGGCATCTGACGCATTTGGAACCTCAGAGTAAATGCTGATCCTTAATTCACGAGAGACGGGGAAAGCAGCAATCCAGCTGTTGAGCTGCTGAACTGTTTCGTGCTGACCCGCACTGCAGAGGCCATTAAGCCTCAGAGGCATGGGGAGCCAAGACTGGCCATATGATCATCCATTAAAGTCTCGCTCTTATGAAGTAGCTCCCACACAGGGGCATGCATGATCACTTAAGTTGGTTTGCTGCTTCTGATGAGCAAAAAAACCACATGTGAAAAAGCCAAACATGCTAGGCTTACGGTTTACTACAGGAGGAAGGGCCTGAACAGGAAGTCTTACTGAATGCGTCCTTCTGATACAGGAGTTTTGCTCAAGCTGCATCTGATGAATGTTTTTCTTTTTGGTGACCGTGACCCTGAAGGAGGTAGTTCTGATTGGGAAGCACTACTCTTTCTCATCAAGGGATCCGCATTCCTGGGTGAAAGAATCAGCTGGAAGTGAAGGCGGCAGAAAACTGTATAACAATGTTTGCCAGCAGTGCTGGGCAGGAAATTGGGCCATATGCTATCACCTCTCTTCCACCTTGTGACACACAAACCTGAGCGTTCCTGATAACGATTCAGGAAAAATGAATTTCCCTTAATCACAGCAGAGTGTTCCTGGAAACCGTGCTGGATAAATGACAGTTTATTGGTTCAAAACACTTCTCCAGCGCCAAGACGTTTCTATAAAAAGCTGCGCGTTCTGACAGGAGCATCAAGCCTTTTTAGCGTTCTGAACCGCCATTTGTTCAAATAAAAGGACAGCATCATGAGTGTAAGCATCTAAATTCCCATCAGCAAGAACACCGACTGTCCCGATAACATCAGCAGTGAGTCAACAAATAGTGCTATCGATCCCGTTGTTGTGGATTCTGAGGGTGCTTGTTAGAAACAATGAACAATTAGTCTTATCGCGGTAATGGGCAGCCACGGAAGGCCGGAACTGCACCGGTCTATTTGAACAGACATTAGCTCATCATTGCTGTTTCTATTTACATGAAACTCTGTGCACATTTGTGTCTATGCTGCACAATTCCACTGGCAACCAAATAATCACATTAGTTTTCAACTATTTCAAGCCTGAAAAGACAAACCATAAAGCCAACACAAGAGAAGACATTTCTCTTCATCTTTCGGTGATCATAACCAGAGTCTCAGAGGAGAACAAGGCTCACAATAAATTTTATACGGCTGACAAATAATCTGTGCCACAGAACTGGATTGCCTGCTGGAATCCTCCAGAGCAGATTGTGTTTCACTGGATGAGACATTGCTTTAATACAGTGAACAGAAGCAGCGTTCTGTCCTCTACAAGTAGAGCACGACAGCGAAGCTTAAAAAATTGGATTTGAGATGATCGGACTTCCACGCAGATCGTAAAATTATACGAACAAACCGTTGCAAACTTTTCAGTGACAATAAATGTTGGTTATCTGAATACGAGTCATTTATCTTGTTCTGAGTTCAGAAGCGCCCTTAATGTTGCTGCAGCTCCTCCAGCAGATGGTCTGGGGGTTCATGCCATGCTGGGGCCAAAGCCACCCTGCCTTTTCACTGCAAAAGTGCTGCACAACCAGACTGGATGGAGACAAGAATCACAAGCATAAAGGTGCCTAAGAGTGCAAGGCAAAACGTATCCTGCAGCACAGCACTGACACAGCACCGTGTGCCAACCTTTGCTGTCACAGACTCGCTTTCTGCTCCACCCTCAGTAGGCAGATATTAATATTCAGCCTCTTCTTACATAAGATGGCAGTTCAATATATAGCTTTATGCTGTGATGCTGCCCCGAGTGACACGAGCAGTTATGCACTACTGCTCTTTCCCTGCCAACACTGCATCTGATATTACAAGAACAAACTTCTTCTGTCCTCCCAGCTGATCTACAACAACGTTGAAAATATTTTTATTATATTACAGTCATGGAGTTTTTAGGAACTTTTGGATATAAAAAAAAGTAACCCATAAGAAAATGCTAGAGTTCTTGCACTAAATAAGAGCAAAAAATAATAAATATGACATATTTAAACATATAAATCACATGTTAAATATATATCATCATATTTTAATATAAATCTAATCACTTTTAACACATCTATGAATGTAAAAATCTTTTAATATTTGAGTTATTTGCACACTTATCAATGAGGAAACACCAAGGCAAAATGACTAAATTTATCAAACATAGGGCTTAGTGCCATCCATCCATCCTGCAAACCTGCTTAATCCCTTTAGGGGTCACATGGTTGCTGGAGCCTATCCCAGCTACTGTTGGGCAAAGGCGGGGCACACCCGGAACAAGTTGACAGTCCATCATAGGTCCACACGCCTGGAGACAATCTAAAATCACCAAATAATATGAAGCAGGTCTTTGACCACTACACCCCTGTGCAGCCCGTTGTACAAAGATTATATTTATACTGCAGTGCTTAATGGATGAATCCACCTCATTTCCAGATAACATTGATGTTTGAAAAATGTGGTAATGTGTTTTGAAGATGAAATAAACATCAATAGTGCATGTGGTTCTGGAAGTGAAGCTGCCATCTGTCAACTGGGAGGTCAAGAGTTTGATCCCTGCTCCTCCCAGTGAGGCAAAGTGTCAACGGGTGAAACGCTGCGTCAGAGAAAAGGCAGTAATGGAACTCACTGGAGTGAGAAAGCCTGTGTCAAAGTGTTTGAATTATCCCACAACGTAACACTCAACAGCACCAATATGTTACACTCAATCATAATTATAAAAATAAAGCTAGGACAATAAATTATAATCTGCTTTAATCTGCTCTCACAAATTTAGATGTATACATGTAGATGAACACTCACATAAAAGCTCTCTGTCATTGTAAAATTGGGGGACTAATAAAAAATCTTTTTATTCTTGTACTGAAAATTGACCTTTAAACATGTGAAATTCATCGCAACCAACCAGCAAAGCATTCAGAGTCAGGTGATGCTTCCAGAGGACAGACTGCAGGTGCTGAGAACACTGACAGACGAAGTCAAAGAGAAACAGACTCGTTGAATTTCTAGTGGATTAGTGGTGGCTGCCTTTGTGCAACAGAGCATGAAGGACAATTAGCAAAAGGGGGAAAAAAAAACTGGCTCTGCTTTCTTTCACATTTATAAGCTCGCAGCCAGAGAGACCTGGATAACAAAAGTAATCAGGCAGAGCAAAAACAGAAAAAAAATTCAGAAGACTGGATTTAAGTTTAAATGATGGTGAAAACCTATCCCTCCATGGGGCCTGTACTTTGCTCAGTGGTTACGTAACCTAAGTCCAGTCAAGTTAAATCTCTGTGTCTGGAGCCTGAGCCATCACACGTCAGTCCGCCCGAGGCAGTGGAAACTAAACGTAAAAAAACTTTAGATTGTAAAATTTAGACAAAGGATGCAAAAATATGAGCAAACACAGAACAAAAAAATAGCAACGTGGAATTTAGAAAAAAAACAAAACGTATAAAGGCTTCCATCCAACCGCAGGGTAACAAATGCATCCAATGTTATAACTCTGAGTACAGCAGCGCGGCTGCAGCTCTTACTCATCAATATCAAGCTCATGACCATTTAAAAGTTACGTAAGCTTCCTCCTGTTAACAGGGGTCCTAAAGGTCAAACGGAGCCAGGCTACTGCTGAACTGCTCCTGCTCAGGTAGTCACAGCATTACGCCCATTTGTCCCCATAGAAACCAGATAGCGCTCAGATAAGTATGCAATAGGATTAGCTCATGTGTGTGCACTGCATTTGTACATACTGTAAAAGAAAAGTTAAGGGTGGTAACGTTACATTCACTTAGTTAAAAAATGTGAGAAATTATACATACAAGTGTCAATATTTTGCCATTTTAGTATTTATTGTTCCTGGGATGTAAGGCAAATAAATGGACTACATCAGAGCTCAATTCTTTTTAATGTTTCACTTCAAATGATCATTTACAAGCACAGACATGCAGAATACGATCAGAATTTGAGTTAGTGTGAAAAGTACACTTCCTGGAAAAAATAACAGTCATTTTTCCAAGCAGGAAGATCCGTGTCAGAGCCACAGATGAGGGCTGTCAGGGAGAAGTGAACCATATCAGCCTATTTACCTATTCTGGAGTTAATGTTTTTCTATTTTGGTCCAAATTCAACTCAAACTTCAGTTTTCCCACTTCTGTGGGTTTCTCTGAGGGGGTATCAGAGGAAACATGAGTTTTGTGAATCAAAGTGAAACACTGCAAATATTACAGCGAGGCAACTTCCAGTCAGCTGTGAAAATGTAGTGTTTTTCAGAGAGCGGTTCCTGGTCCGGGAACACGGTGCATTCAGACTGGAAATTTGTTCCGGATTATCAAGGGAAACTTCTATCAGAAGGAACTTCGGGATTCACTTTAAGCGGACCAAACAATCCAGCTCATAAAACTAAATGATTAATTATTTTTGCACGTTATTATTGGCTGAGAGAATAGGCAGGGATTCTCACTTTTTCTGCATATCCAGCTTAAATGCTGTGTATGTAATCTTAAATCAAAGTCCAGCTACATGTCAATATAGAAGTCAAGTTGGAGACGCCTTATTTTGAAAATCAGCATTTTAGGATCACCATGCTGCGTCTAAACAAACAGTGGGAGAAAATAACATGTTTTTTAGTGTCTGCACAGCCACAAAGGCACACAAAATAAAGATAACAAATTACAGACGGTGATGTTCAAGAGGTAAAAATACAGTTAAGCAAGTAAACAGTTATTGAGTCCTTAAGGTGTCTAATCTCATCTCTCAAGGGGACTCAGGTTCAAGTCTTCATTTCTGGAACTGTAGTTACAGGTTAACACTAGTTGTTGCACATCTGAGTGACAGGTTAGTTCTTTGGATTTAATGCATCTCCTGTGAGTTCAGTAAACAGTGGTTTAGTCCAACCCGTGACATGACTGGATTGGCAACTACCACAGAGCTGAGCGTACCTCGAACATGTGTAAAAGCGTAGCATTAGAGTTCAGTTTAACCAAGAGAAAATCCTCAAAAGCACTTCTTAGATTCTCTGGTTCAATATGCTGATGCAGGTAATTCCATGGAAGTAAAGTGGTTGAAATGGTATTTGGAGCAGCTGCAGCACAGACACTGCAGTAAAATTGTTTTGATAAGCCTTGAAGTTAAAGTTAACCAGCTCTCATGTTACTCCAGCTGAAAGGCGCAGGAGCCATCTGAAAAATCACACACCTTTTTTTTTTTTACGAGTCTTAAAAATAGGCTGTAATTAGATCTCAGTAGAGGGAAATTAAAAATAAATGATTTCTTCTTTATTAATGTGGTCCCCCTGCAGTCAGAAGTCTTGCTGCATGTCTGCGTGTGTGGCTGCCTCTTCCTTCCTTGGTCTATATTTAAGTAGCAGAAAGACCCAAGACTTACCATGGACTAATAACTTGTATGTTAATGCATATCCATACATGCCGCCTGATGGGGGACACAGATGTAACCTACATCCACATCTGACAGAAATAAAAGCAGACAGGAGACAGATGTAAATGACATGGATATTGGCGCCAAATGACATACTTACAGATTTAAATACAGAGCTTGTGTGGCTGCGTATATCTGAGTCTAGACATGTCAGGTTGTCTCACAAATCGCTCCATATCCATCGAAACTACTCCAAAGGACAGCTGAGAGGCTGTGAAACAGCTTTTGAACAGTTTATTTGTCTTTAGAACAAATTCAAAAAGGAAAAAGTGATAAAAGTGGAGGAAAAAAAATCAAGTTATTCCAGAAACAATTTTGTCAGGAAATCGTTTTAATGAGACATACCTCACCCAAGAGAAGGAGCACTTATTTACCAGACTGTTCTGTGTCTGTGACACACAGGTCACCAGCTGCGTTTGGGGAAAAAAAATAAGGTTGCTTTAAATAAATGCACTGTTTATCTTTTTGCAAATGAACAGGTTCTTTTGTCTGACCCAATGGACTGCACCAGCTCATTTGAGTGCAAGACCCAAGCACCATGTCACCCAACTTCTGCAGCCAATTAGCCCGCTTTTCCTTCAGCTGAAAGAGGCCAAAGTCAAAATGTGCACGTCCACATCAAGGATTTAGCTTAAAATCTTAAATACATTCTCTGTTTGTGCAGCAGATGAAGGGCTAATTGCAGGGCCCATAAAAATATAATTATGGCACACATTTTTAGGATCTCACAGAACAATTGTAATGAAGAAACATTTAAAAAGTCAGGATTACAGCCATAGAAAAAGACTATGCAATCAAGAAATGGACGATGAAACAAATTTTTGTGCCGTCTTTAAAGTCACAAACTGACAATTTAAAGACCCATTCCAGTTAATGGCATTTTTGGTGTTTTAAACATGTTCTTGTTATATTATATTATATTTCTTTATTCAAATCGTGGACAGTCAGGAGCAGTGACGTAGAGTAGGACCACCTTAAAAAAGTATCCTAAAAATAAAGGACTATTTATAAAACATGATCATTATAAAGTATATTCAGTACAATTAAAAAATTGATGTGTTAAACATTACTTTACTAAAAAAAAGTATTATCAGACAACACAAGTTTTAAGCTTTACTGATCTATTGCTTTTAGAAAACACTGGCTTTTGTTGTAGTTTTAGCCTTGACATTTTTATTGTTTTAGTCCTCAGATCTGCATTAAATCTTACGATGTAAAATATATAAATCTATCATGAGCACAGAAAAGTTCTTCTCTAATCCTTGTTACAGTTTGCTGAATGAACTATATTCCTGAGCCACTTTGTTTAGTCTCGTCTCTATAAGTCAATGTTCGACAGGAAGTCTTCCTTGCCTTCATTTAGTGTGGCGGCGACGCTCACAGGTGACGATCTGGAATCTTCCCTAAGACATTTTTCCAAAGCTGCATCTTCAGGTTTCATTCTCTCTCCTTTGGTCATCACATAGAAAAAATATTCAAAGCCGTCTCCATAGGTGGAGTGTTGGATTGACCAGCTGTACTGCGCGCGAGCGTAGAGACGCTTCCTGAAGAAGGGCTGTGCGAACGTGATGGAGATGAAGCGTCCTCTAGGTTTCAAGCAGCGACTGATCTAGAAATAGGAACAATGAAAAGGGATAGAAAGAAAAATGTTAGACAGAAAAAGTACGAGAGTCTGAACATTTATTTGGCAACTTCTACTGCAAAGTGAAAAGCAAGACTATGTCCAGATGTTCTTCAGTACTGACAAGATCATGAAACCCTCACAAATACCAAATAATGGGATAATGGGAGATGACAAACACAAATAAGTGTGGGAAAATAAAGCATTTGCTTTTTCATAGCTGTTTTTTCTTATATTTTCTGAACTATTTTTGATACAGACATGAGATTCTGAACTGATATGATGGAGTGATTTTAACCCCAGAAACAGATTGTGAATGCCACTGCAAGCAGGATATTGTGCTAAAATAACATGTGAAATGTAATGTCCCACTCCAATCAACTTTTGATCGATTGTAAAAGTCTTCCCAGTGGTCTTTTAACTAGGATGATGCTGTTTTTTGGCCAAAATAATCAAACAGAACTTGGGTTGTTTTCTACGACAGTTTCTGCAGCACGAGTGGTATGAGGTTATCAGAAATTCACCTCTGAGCTGTGGGAGCGACTGGCGCAGTGTGAGCCCGCCCCTTCCCATAATCCATCTGTCTATGAGCTCTACTGCTAGCTTACAGCCCCTCGCATCCCCATAGAAACATTAGCGGTGCAACTAAAATGGGGAGCTATTGGAGCTATCCAGCCGTCCAGTTTTGAGTCAGATGCCAGATCAGACGGGGAAAACGACGACGTACGTGGATCTGCTTGTGCAAGTCTGTGCAGCGGAATGGAGGGGAGCTTTCTCCAACAACATAAATGCATCTGATCCAGATTCACAAAGGTTATTCAAAGAAATACTTTTTTTTTTTTTTTTTTTAGAAAACTTTCTTTGTATTGCAGCAACCACACCCCTCATACAGAAATGATTTTTTTTATTTTTTAATGGCAACACTTCAGCAGACTACGAGTAAAAAATGTAACATGTAAATTAAACTGAATCAAACAGGAACGTCTTTGTACATGTAGCAAATGTCAGAGTTTTGGGACGTTTAGTTACAGAGAAAGATTTTCCTCAACACTCCAATGATAATTGTGTTTTTACCATGTTTTTGTCAAATTATGGAGTTAATATATAAAGATGATCAAGATTAAAATTGCATTTTTGAGTATTTCTTTATTCAAGACATGTGATTTAGAAGCAGACAAAAACATTTTGTTGGAAAAAGTTTGTAGAAGTGAAGTAGGTGCGACAGTCGACAGGCCACAAGCTCCCTGCTCCACAACTCGGAGGCAAATTTCTCATGAACTCCAAACGCTCTGGAAAAACTATATCCAAGAAAACGACACAAATTTTTTTTATTTTGGTGAAAAACTGCATAATAGTAATTTCAAGACCACTGGAAACGCTTTAAAAATAGATGAAACATTTCGCTTTTTAATGAAATCAAAATTTTATCAAGAAAATTTAACAGGAAGGCCATTGTGATTGAAAAAATAAAACATTTTATGTTGGCCTGAAACAAAATCTGCGATATTAATGAATCAATCCGACATGGACATCTGACAAACAAGTAGAGGTGGTTTATAAAGCCCTGACATCATCCACAGCAGATCAATGTGTGGCTGGAAGCTGCTGATTGCTGTCTTCGGATGGATTCATGCCAGGACTCGCATTTGACAGTTTCAGTAGCAGGCGGGCCCCAACCAGAAGAGACACTCTATGAAGAGCACGTGTATCTTCTTCTCACATTCATATCCAGGAGCAAGCAGCCCGAACATGAATTATTCACTCTCCACTAAGACATGGAGGACAGGGAAGGGGAAGGGAGGAGGATTTCTTGGAAGTACAGAGCCCAGAAAGTCAAATATAGTGCAAATAAGAGGGTAGAAAAGGAACATTTCTTTCAGATGGTAGATAGTGAAGTGGAAAGACATGAGTTTACTGTATTCATTATAAAAATGACCGAATCTCTGGGCAAAATAGAAGATGTTTGCATTTTAGTGAGAGGTTGAGTTTAAATTGATCCATGACATCTGTCTTATCCAACTGAAATCTCATGCTCAGCATCTTATTTAACAAACAAACTTGTCATTTGAATGTCAGCTTATTTAATACAACAGTGAACAACTTGTCTCCTTGTAATTTCTTTTCTGCTCTCACACCAGATTACATTGATTTAACTAAACAAATGGGTGATGTATTTTCATAGAAAAGCACTAATGATTCAGAGACAAACAAAAAAGACAAAATTCCAATAAAAACTGAGATAAGATTTTATTTTGATTAGTCATTGATGTATTTTTTTCTTTGACGTTCAGGGTTCAGATATGCAAAAAGCTTCTCAGGATTTTAAACCCTAACCAGAGCCATTTCCCAACTGCACCACAGCCTCCAGAGAAAAACGTCACCGTGGTGTGGAGAAGTGAGGTCAGTGGAACCTGAGCCGGCACACACCTACAGCAAACAAATGAGCCTTAACCACTGAAGCGGCCGTCACGCAGTTACTCAGATAAAAAGTTAAACGGTGTCACGCTTCAAAAGTATTAACCCAATATGTCTCAGCATCACACATTTCATTGCATGTTTTAAAAGACTGATAGCACAAGAATTCTCCTGAAAAAGAAGAGAACTCGCTCATTTAACATGTAACACCTGTGCACAAAGGAGAAAAAACTTGACACTATAATTGAACTTGTATCATAAAAATATTGCAGTGAAGTAAAAAACGATCCACAAACTTTCAAGTTAATCTCAGTTAGACATCTTTGATGTATAATAGAAAAAAAACATTCTAAAAGCTATTCTTTACACTCGATAGACACAGAAACACACACGGCATCTTCTGAATTATTCAGTGTAGCGGAGGAAGTCTTGGCCTTAGTGGCTTGACCTATCTTCAGTCTAATACAACTAAGGGGAAAGATGAGATCTGGAGTTGAGTTTCACATACAAATGATGTCACTGACAGTGAAAATAGAAATTCCCTTAATTGGTTTTCTCGCTGCAAAGAAATTAAAATAATAAACAGCTTTAAACAGCTTTTAAACAACTTTTTCGGTGCTGTTCTACCTTGACAAGAACTTTGCAGTCACAGACCTGTTCACTCATGGAAACTCACGCACATTCAAATACTCATGCCGTACAAGGCGCCAACCTGTAACCACCAGTGGCAACAAGTGCGTTCTGAGCTGCTAAGTAAGCAGTGGCCTTCAAGAGCTCTGCAAATTTGAGAACGGAATATTTGTTTTTCTTTTTAAGGCAGCAAAAAAAATAAATATTTGCAGGCTGTTGTCCTCCCACAGGAAATTTTAAACATTTTTCTGATCATCCAGAAAAATAAAATATTTCTGAACATTAAAAGCATTTACGTCCACATGTCCAGTTTTGTTACAAATTAAAATCTAATATAAACATATTCCTTTAATATTAGGAGTGAAATAAAGGTCATGTTATTTTAAGTCAGGGAACATGCGTGCTGAATAGCAAAGGACGATGTAAAAATGCTTAAAAATGTTTTAAAAAGCTTGTGATGAAGGCTACGTCCTTCTACGTTGTAGACTCTGGTGAAGACATTCAGTGGAGACAAGTAAAAAGAATATTTCTATAAAAGGCCATATGCCCTTCCCTCTTCTTTTAGCATCACACACGTCAACATTTCTCAAATTCTGAAAAGCTACACAAGTGCATCCTTGAAATATAAAATGCTGCATTTGCTGTAGGTCAACCAAACTCAACTGTGTCTTTAGTGATGAAGATGAATCTGCATCTGACATCATCACGCTGCTCAAAGCAAAACTCACTGATGTCATTAAAAAAACAATTTAAAAAATCCAAACAAGCGTTGAAGTACCACTCCAGTCATCTTTTGACCTACTGTAAACGCAATCTCATATCTTTCAACCAAAATCAGAAAAAAAACTGTGCTGTTTTCTGCAGAGCGGCAGAAGTTCATCAGATATTTGCTTCTGAGTTGTGGGTGGGACTGTTGACGAGGAGTAAGCCCGTCTCCATTTCCCGTCACCTATCTGTTAACACGTTCTCGTTAGCTTACAACACTGATCTAACAACACAACAAAAATGAAGAGCAATATTAGAGTGATCCAGCCGTACAGCTTGAGCCAGATGCCAGCTCAGACGAGGAAAACAAAGACGTCCGTGGATCTATTTTTCTGCAAGCATCAGAATGGAGCAGAGCAGGGAGCTTGTGGCCCATTGCAGTGTTTTTTTTCTGCATCACAACTACAAGCTTTGTCTGATAAGATTTTTTCCTTTTGATTGACGACAATTTGAATAAAGGAATTCTCAGAAATGAAATAATTAGATTAATTCTACTTATATGAGCCCTTTATGAGAAAAAGAACATGTAAAAACACAAAAAGCACAATTTTCTGGGTCTTTAAAAGTAATATTTTTATTTTAGACACGATCTGCATTCAATAAATGCATCTTAGCGCCCTCAAGATGAACTCTCGTTAAACATTTTAAGTATTTTTAGTCTTTAAGAGCTCTGAAAAAGGCACTGCATTTATGCCTGTTCGCATCCTTGTGTTACCTTTTCACAATAATCTGTGAAAAGATAAAGCGTTGGTCCAAAAATGACATTTCAACCGCTCTGCAGCCTCAATACCTCAGATTCACTGCTCTGAATTTCACCTTCTTTAGATTCACCTTCTGCTATCTCCTCTCTACTCCCAAAGTGCTGAGGTTTACCTGAGGAAACTGCACCTGAGATAAGTGAATATCTTTAGTGGTCAAGTGAGGACAGAGTGTGTGTGTGTGTGTGTGTGTGTGTGTGTGTGTGTGTGTTTGGGGTGTCATCTATATACCCTAAACGCCCACCAGGTTCTTTGCATTAAGTGAAAAGTTAACTGAGGAAAAAAACGGCAACAATTTCCTAACATCACGGAACTGATCACGGAATTGAGCAAACTTTATTTATATAGACTTTTACATCACCATCAGGATACCTAAGTCCTAATATGCATGAAATGTAGATGAAACTTAGATAAAACTAATGAAAGAAAAGAACATACCACCAAAAAATGGTTGTTTAAAGTCATTCTAAAAAGGTAAGTGATGTTTAAAGCTGTTAGATCTGATGTCATCTTATTGCTATCAAGTGGCTTTTCACAATAAAATAAAACATTAATAATACTAAATAGGGAGGCACCAAAGTGAAGATTTTTTGGCTCAAACCAAAGCCGAATAATAATTAAAATGCTTGGCCGAATGCCGAATAAGGGCTGAATATGAAATTAGTATGTTTTTCTTCATTTTTTAACACTAATCCCTGTAACTTTCAGCTTCTGCTGCAATGTCCCCCTCCCCATCTCACAGTAGTGTTGTGGCGATCACCCTAATGACTGGACCTTCGAGTTGCAAATTAGATCTGAGTCATTCGGCAGCACACAGTTCTGCTCCCTTACCCCTCTTCAGTGCATTACATATAAAAAAAAACTGGTTTTGAGGACCAGGCAGCCTTGACCTACAAGGCAAAGTCTACAAGGAAGACTTTTCTACAGTGTGTCTACATTTTTGGCACCTTTGGTTGTCTTTAACATGCTGAAGCCTTCCTTTTAGCCCCGAAGTCGTCTCTTTCTCTAAGTCCTCATGCTGTTTAGCTGTTAGCTGTTTTGCAGATGTGGTGAAGGTTTTGGCTGATGAACGCCCTCGTGACTATTTAATTCTTCTAACTTCAGCAAACTGCAGATCTTTTGTCACTGTCAAGCACTTTGAAATATTTCCACACAGCCGACATTTTAAAGTAGGTGTTAGATTGCCGATGTGCGTTAATTGCATTGTTGCATTATTTGTATAAGTGCCACTATTCAGCCCCAATTCCACCTCACTCTCCCCGAAATTAAATGTTGGTTTTTTAGCAGTATTCAGTCGAATACATTCGGTGGCCAAATATTCAGAGCATCCCTAATACTAAGTGTCTCAACATTTTAGAACTGCTTATAATTTCTAGATAGTTTAAAAGAAAACCTCTACAAATGAGATGATGAAAGTATAGAAAAATCCACCTCACTTTTATAGCTTTTATACTTTTAAAATACATAGGTCTAAGTGTTTTTTTTTTATTTCCTAAATGCCTTTATTTTGTTATGGTAAGTGTCTTATTGTTTTTGTTTTGCACATGCTTTTACTTTAAAAAACAGTTGTATTATTGTTTCAATGCTTTGAGGATTTCTGTCACGTTTCAAAGATTTGCCTCTCTGTGTAAAACAAATTTTTCTTTGTGCAAGTTTGTACAAGAGGTGTACTTGACTAACACTATTTCACATACATAGTGGTTTATTAACACAGGCTTTGACCTAAAAGACTGGACACAGAGGGTGTGAAAGACTAAATGTAAGTTTTTGCTCCATTTGTAGTGTGCCATTAAAGTCCCGTTCAGCACATTTCAAAGGCAGAGATGCTGTGCAATTAAAAATTTTTTCCCCATTCTGCAGACTTTGCTTCCTGAGACACTGTATAAATGTATCTGTAGCAAAACAGGCTCAACAGTTGGGACACTTGAAATACAAAAGCTGGGTTGGTTGCACTTATTGATAAATATGATCCCTGTTCACTGATGCTAGTAAGACACAAAAATGTTATTTTCTGTTTGACTCGGAGGGATTTGCAAATCAAAATGTTTTAGAAAAGCGTTAGAAAGACAAACATCCAAATCCGTGGAAAGATAATAATATTGATACCTGCTTATTAAGAAGATCCGACTGTGACACATCTAAAGGTGTTCGATACTCAACAAGAGGGAAGGCTGGACACAGAGCGTTACTGCATGTAAACAAATATACGTTTCTCCTTTTGTCTTCCTGATGGACACTGAAGCTTGAGGGAGGATATCTGAGGGGCAAGCAGAGGTGGAGGTGAATCTTTTTCTGAGCGTGCACCCACTTCCCTGTGGGAGAGGCGGAGATGATCAATGTGTAAAGACAACAAGCGAATGCAATCTTTGGAGTGAAGAGCTGCACAGTCCATGGCTAACTTCCTCTGGATGTACACCTACACCCGTGCACAAACTTACAAAAAAGAAAATAAACACCTTCATACATCCACATGGCCGTTTTGATATATTCAAAGAGGGGCAAACAGCCAAAGAATAGATGGGGGAGGACCTTTAAATCTAGGTCACTTTTTCTCACCATGTTTTATGAATTTGGTTTCGTCTTCTGTGAGCGTATTTGCAGGAATCGTGTTGCTCTGCAGACCCCCTCCCGGAGGGAAAATGGATCTGAAACAAACAGTACTCCCCCCTTTCTATTTCACTTCTTTTGTAGTCTGCAGCTTTGAATGTGGACGGCAAAAAAAAAAAAAAAAAAGAAGAAATGTCTTGCGGAGATGAAGACACAAAAATGGGAAAAAGTGAGAGCTATGACGAGAAGTTGAAAAATGATAAATAACAATAAGAGGCATTCTATGAAATCCTCCCTGATTTATTCCTCATTTCTCCAGGTTTTGGTCCTCTAAGGCACTCTTCACCTGCACTGTTCAGTACCCAGGTATTTATCTGAGTCACTTCGGCCCTGGATCAATTTTAGATCTGTGATTTGAATCGAAACAGATCGTGCAAAATAAACCTATTTCATTGCTCAACAATTTTATTTTGTTGGGAAGAATTCATTAAACTGGACAAACCTGACAGTTAGGTAAATAGCTTTTAATTTGACATTTGAAAAGCAGACATAGATGCTGTTTTTGACTAAAAAAATAACAACAAAATTGATTTTATTGTGTTTTTACTGGCCCTAACATATTTTTTTTGTCCCTTTAGTGTATTTTGAGATTTAAATAAAAAATACACAGCAAAAATTTGGATTAATTTTGATTTGTGCCATTGATCTAAGAACTGGAGCAGCAAAAAACAACAAAACGTGACTGTTCCAAGTTCCCCTTCCCTTCCTCCCACCGCATGCTTCCTCCCTTTCTTCCCACAAATTTCTTCTCCTCATCCCGCCCACTGACTACACGGATAAATTATACATCACAAAGCTTCTCTTCGTCTCTCTGCTTTTGCTCCAACATCTTTAAAATCCTGAGTTTAGAACCAAATTTCTCATCTGACAGAGAGTTCGACGGTGAGTCCACACCGTGTCACCAAGGTGACTTCGAGGTTCATCATCCTCCCTCATCGCTCTGATACAGCTGGTGGTGCGGCAAGAAAACAGCATTCTGTCTTTAGAATAATGCAGCTTTTCTGGTGACACCTTACGTTGCCATGGGAACAAAACTTTCTAATGTATGTAGGTCATAATGGGATGCCGCTCAAAACAATAACGCCCAAGTCAGAACTTGATCCAACAAGAAAATTCATAAAGTTCTGCAACAGGACAGTGAAGAAAACTAAAAAAAAAAAGACTTGAAATATTTATTTCTTCTTTCAGCTGTTATGCTTTTTTGGGTGTTTTTTTTTTGTTTGTTTGTTTTAATAAAATAGCTGTCAAAAGCCAATTATTTTTTTATACTACTTTTAATAAGGACAGAAGACCAAGAAAGACGGGAAATTTACA
Organism: Oryzias celebensis; assembly: GCA_014656515.1. Classification (NCBI taxonomy): domain Eukaryota; kingdom Metazoa; phylum Chordata; class Actinopteri; order Beloniformes; family Adrianichthyidae; genus Oryzias; species Oryzias celebensis. The sequence continues at coordinate 74,949,371 of BNCR01000001.1, forward strand.
TTTTTTTTGACAGCAAGTGCAGCCCTGAACTGGGTCAATGCTGATGTGGTTATCCCCTTTTGTGAAAAGAGAAACTCTTGTCTTCAGGCTAATTCTGCACAATGGATAAATGTTGTGTGTGTTGTGAATCTGTCTGAAAAATCAGCATTTTCACGTTCATCTCACATCCTCCCCTCACGGCCAACTGGCACGCGTAGCTAAAATTAAAACCTCCCTTCATCAAAAATAACCGTCTCTTGCTTTTATCTCTTTTTTTTCTCCCTTCTTTATCTTTCCACTCCCCCTCGCTGACTCCTCATGCTTTATGCCTTCACTTCTCCACTGGGGACAAGAAAGAGGTTTACTTTAATTACTGAACACCAGCAGAGAAAGGAAAAAAAGGCGCACTTCAGACACCCACACTAGCCCACTGTTCTGCTCCCAGCGCTGTCTTTTATGCATGTTTGGATGATCATTTGTGTGTCTTTAACTCCATAAAGACTCCTTTAACTGTGGTCACCATTTCTTAAGAAGTCCCAGATTTAAAGGAGCGTGGTGCTGCGGTCAGAAAAGCTGGATTAATTAGGAATCGTTTGCTTATTCCAGGCTCAGTGGGATGAGAATAATGATGCAGACTTTGTGGAAAACTTTGTCCTGGGTGGGAAGGCACGGAGTCAGCGAATATGTAATTAATAAACTCATCTGCGTTTCAGAACAGTTCAAAAGTGTTTAAAACTCGGAGGGAAAAAAGAGCAGCAGAGAAACTGGAGCAAAGAGTGAGTGGGTGATACAGTGACACGCTTGGCTTCAAAGACAGCAGAGCGCGGGGGAAAAAAGGGAGTTCCTCCCGTTTTTGTTCTTCATATCCTCTGTGCCTCACTTTTCTTAGAATCTGAATCTGATGCTAGCTTTAAAAATGTGAGGAAAATCTCTTAAATGCACTTTCATTTGAATGTCTGTTTAATGTTCCAGTTTTCTTTTTTTTGCATAAACATTTATCTGAAGTGTTGTCAGATTATCACATTATTCGCTGAAAAAATGTCTTCCTGCTCTATGGGGTTCAAATCAGGAGACATTGCTGGTCATACCGTATGAGACACTCCCACTTCCTCAAGTCCAGCTGTGACAATTCTAGCACTATGTGGTGGAGCATCGTCATCCATGAACAGAAAAGTTGAGGGTGTGCGGTGGAACTGGAGGATGATGATGGTTCTGATGTCTCTGAAGTAAGAATGTGTAGTAACTGGGGCATCTACAAAAACAAATCGGTTTTGCACTGTCTGGTATCGCATGCCCAGACTAGTACTTCCTCCACCAAAGAAATCTCTCAGGACCGCGTTGACCATATTGATCACCTCACCGTCTCTAACAATGCTGATGACCATCATTTCTGTGCAAGGTCAGTGAACATGATGGCAGATCGTCGCTGCATTGTCCAGGTAACAAGATCTTGTGCCCTTACTTATGACTGCCAGAGACTGACAAACAAAAGAAAGTTTATTTACTGTTCATTATTTCAATCAAAACATGTAACCAAGCATCACTGTTATAATTCAAAAGGATTTTGTAGGTAAACGCACCACTGATGCTAAATAGCCACTCTTAGTTTGGCACATCTTGCATTGCAGCTTATGCTTTACTACTTCACATAATTACCTACTTGTTTGTGCTATAAGCTTCCAGACAGCAATGCAAAGTCCATTAACAGTGACATAGTGTGGATCCACCAAGTGCCAAAACAGCTACAACTACATCAGTGAAATTGTTTCCATCCGTTTTAATGGGCAGTCGGAGATAAAGAGCTTGGCAGCAGCTGGAGAAGGAGGGAGGCATCGTGAGAAAGGCAGAGCTGAAAGTAGAAGTGGGCCAGTGTGTCTGTCTGCTGAAGGGTTCCCCATGGGAAGAGAAAAGGACAGGACAGCAAAGTTCTCACAGCACACTAACATGGTGCACCTCATTTAGTGGGGCACTGGCACAGGGAAACCACAGAAATGGAATTACTGTGACACTAAATATGTGGCACCTCATCACGTACACCTTACTTGTCCTTAAATGAATGAATTGTATTCCAATGGTGTTCAATAACCTGACTAATGGCTGAACAATTGTCTCAGGCTCGAACTGAACGGATTGTGCTGACATTTTGGTACATTCAGTTTGATCTTCAATTCCCTCTGATCACAAGTCAAACTCTTTGAGCAAGATTCAACCTAGAACTGCTCCACGTCAGGCCCATATAAATAAATTGTGGATTCCAAGGCTAGTATTTTTCCTAGGTCCCTTTTAGTTTCTTTAGAGAACATCATAGCTAAATAACCTTTTCTTCTGTTCATTTGTTTAAAAGATTAAAGCAATAAATTATAGATTTCAAAAAGGTTACTTTTTATCAACATTATTATAAAGGAACAGTGGTTATTGTGTGAAGCATTATAATAACTGACTGCTGATGTGAGTTTAAACAGATAAAAAATGACCTTCTACATCGTCAGCGTCAACGACTAACCTGTGTGTTAACCTGGAGATGTTTCCAGCTGCTGCTTCATTCTGCTTTGTCGAGAATATATCCTTTTGTAGATGTAATTTTAACTTTCAAAAACAGTAACTTTCATTGAACAGAGATTTAAAAAAAGGCCCCAGTAAGCCTGCGTTGAATATGTAGGCCTGATACAGATAGCCCAAACCCTTTACGTTAACTCTACTTCTACTGATATATTTGTGTAAGATCAATAAAATGATAAAAGAACTGACCAGAGATGGAATTTTTTGGAAGATCTCTGTGTTTTTATAAGACTTGGGAACAAACCTGTGACTGATTATTATTGGTGTAATCCTGATAAATTAAACTGGAGAAATAAATGGTAAAAATCCTGAAATAAACGTAAGAAGCAACAAAATACCATACATTTGTAGAGCTGGTTGGCACTCTAACTCATGTGAATATCCAGGTGAGAATTCTGGCAGAAAACTTTCTATTTAGAATTGTCTAGAGCTGAGATCTTTCCACGCCCTAAAAACCTTTTTTTTGCTGTTTAAAGCCCTTTGTTGTTTCATATTCAAAGGTGGAACCAGGCGTCGACTAAAAAGCTCAATCCATCCTTTTCTGGGAAAGGAAAAAAAAAGAGGAACCACCTGGTGGCAGATTTCTGGTAAAACAGACTATCTGAGCTTTTCTTAAAGCAAAACAAAGTCGGCTACCTCTGGTGGGCTGCTGGTCCTAAATACGGACACAGCCTCTTTGTAAATTGATTTACTAGTGATCCATCCACAATGTCTCAGCTAATAATACTAAAATAGTATAAACGTCATCAATATTGATCGTGTTGTGTACTGGGGTGGTGAAAAACTGAATGAATATAGTGAGATACACGTGCCTTTGGGCCCACTCACATCACACCACTCAATCCATGGGAACATGGGTAACACGATGGGGGTTGAGCATCGTCGGCTCCATTAAAACCTCCTGTTACCATCTGTGACTGCACACCGCTAACAGACAGTGATGGTTCCTCCTTCTGTTTGCGTTGAGTCATACCATTGCTTGTCTACATCACCAAAATATAATTTTCAGGGTATTTCGTTAGGGTTTTGTTAGTGCCGGCATTGTTTGGTCATCCTTTAGAATCCACGAGAACCCAGATCAATGCCAAATTTGGGGTAATTGTGTGAATTTTTGCATGTTTCCTTGGGTAGCTCCTGGATTGTCTTGTTGGCCCAAATTTCCAGCAGATATTTAGCTTTGGCTACATATTTTTAGCCCATTTTTCTATTTGTTGAGACGCTCTAATATTTTCTATTTTGGTTTTTAAAAGACTGATGTTATGACGTCGTGAGGTTCTTCGACGTGTTTAGGGTTGCAGCTTTTCAATACTGTTCTGGGTAAAAAGGAACAGTAGCTTTTGCACGTGTTCCGACCTCGAGTGCGGCACCAAACTGATCGCAGCGACCATATAATCTCAACTAGACCGGAGTGACCACAGAGAGCCGCGTTCCTGCTTGTTTTTCAACATACCCTGCTCCACCATGTCCTAGTTGGCTGGAAAGGCCTGATCTAAGTTATCAGCCATGACATATATATGCCACAGATATGTGGAAATAATGCAGACTTGCCAGCCCTTGAGGCCTGGAGCTGTCCACCCCTGAATTAGACTCTAGCGAGTGCTGTGGTAGGTCTTTCTTCCACACAACCATCCGGACTCCAGCTGCTTTAATGATCAAAAATCTCTGATGTTGGTAAAAGTAGCCTTTTGCTGGTTAAATGCAAAATATGGAGTTGATGCAACTTTTTATGCAGGGAAGTAAGTCTTCAGGAAAGATTAAAAAGCTAAAATACATCCAAATAAACACGCACCTTCAGTCCAATGCCTTCTTACTGAAGGCGTAATCTGACTGGACACATTTGGTTCAATTAAAGTGAACCAGAGTTTATCATGTCCCCCGATAATCCGGAACACATTTTTAGTCTGAGTACACCCAAGTGTCTTGGTTCATTTCCAATCGGACTGGAATACAGACAAAGCGCAAGGTTCAGGACTAGATCCAGACCAAATTAAGCAGGCTCGGTCCTGACCAATGGACTTTTCCAGTTTGAATACACTTGACTTTTAGAATCCTACAGTTGCGTTTGTATATGGTATACTGCACTATAATGATGAGCACATAAAGTTGATTCTAGCCTATTAACAAATGTCAAAAGGTTTGAGTTGGTGTTTTTGAGAACCATCAAATTAAATAAATCCATCATTTAGGGTAAAACTTCTGTGTTTTCTGTATTATTTACATACTATTATTTTTTGGAGGCACAGAGCATAGAAACAAATCTTCCAGAAAATATAAAAATCTGGAGGAGTGCTTCTACTGTCATCGTTTGTGCTGAATCGACACCCTGCCAGACCTGAAGCACTGTTACCTGTGACTGAGTGATTGTAGAGAACATTAGACAAATTAGGAAACTCCTGCAAAGCACATGACTGCTGCAGCCGTGGGCAAGCCAGTTTCCATAACAACATAATACTTATATATATATAAACCCAAACAACTTGATACTGTTTTTTTTTTCTTGGGGTTTGGGTGAAACCAAGCTCTCGGGGCTGCAGATAAAGCGTAAATATTCTGAATTGAACTTTTGCTCCTGCAGTTCTTTCAGCTTAAAATACTGTAGGATCAACCACGAATAATGACGTTTGTTAACTGTTAAAGTATATTGATGTGAATCCTTGTATGGAATTAGTTTAAACGTTGGTATCTTAGAAGATAACAACCCTTTGCTGGTTTTCAACACTAAATGTTAAAGTCCCACTGCGATCATCTTTTGATCTAGTGTAAAAGCGTGCCCAGTGGTCTTTTAATTATGATTATAGAATTTTGTAGCCAAAATACAAAAACTTGTGTTGTTTTCTAGGAAGAAATCTCTGCAGAGCGACAGTAGTTCATTAGAAATTTGCCTCTGAGTTGGGGATGGGGCTGTTGGTGCAGAGCAACCCCGCTCCACTTCCCATCAACCATCTGTTTACATGCTCTCTTGCTAGCTTGCAGTCCCTCACAACCGCATACAAACATTATCGCTGCAACAAAAATGGCGAGCAATATTGGAGTTATGCAGCTGTATAGTTTTGAACCAAACGCCAGCTCGGACAAATGAATACGTGCATTCTATTTATCTGCAAGAAGATTCATCAGAATGAAGTGGAGCAGGTGGTTTGTGGAGTGCCGATTTTAGCTTGTATGTCACAACTACAAACTTTTTCAAACTGCATTTTTCCATCTGCTCCTGATTCACACACACAAAAAGGGAAAAATTAATTTTAAAAAAACACTCAAAATTGCAATTTTGAGCTTAATGTTCTTCATATATCTCCTCCATCATTAAAACTGTGCCACAAGAACATGTTAAAAACACAATTTTTATCAGTGGGCCTTCAAAAATGAAAAAAAAAGCTCAAGCGCCACCTTTAATCCTAGTAAAAACTGTAAATATTGAAAGAGCTAAATGTCAAATTAACTACAGTATACACAAAACAACAAACTGGCCAGAGTACACTCATCTGCATTTCCAGGAGCTGCCCTAAGAGCCACTTATATTTTGAAGAAATGATTTTGAAGAGATACATATGTAAGAAAAAAGTCAGAATTGCAATGCTATTGCCAAACTCTTTGAAAACATCTTCTTGTAGATGGTGGATATTTAACGCAGAATCATGGCTAACAGTGTCAACTGGAGGAGGTCATCCCTGTAACAACTGCTGTTCAGGAAGAACTCTTGCTCTGGACTTACTTTGGGCTCCAGTTAATTTATGAGTGTTTCTGCGTCTCCGTTACTGTTCAACATGTGCGTAGAGTAGCTGCATGAGCTGGTGTTGAGTGACTGGAGTGGGACTGAGTCACCGGTTAAGAGGCTTTAACACAATATCAACAGCCAGAGGAATTTCCTAACCATTAGGCTGCAACATCATAAGTGAGATTTGATTGAGATATGAAAGTGTGAAGCAATGTTGTTGCGAAAAAATCCACGGGGTGCAGGAACTGATTGTAACCCACAAAGATAAACAAGCATTTGTTGGAGTTTAAGCTACAGCATGCTAGACAAAACATCATTTTATAACCCTCGTGAGTTGCTCGTGACATCCTCAAACTTCAGAATCAGACTAACATAAATCAACTTATTGAATTTCATAACTTTTTTAGGAAAAACTAATTTGGTTGTTTTGGTTTTTTTGGAGGAAAGAAAAGCTACTAATGGAGTCAAAATATGAGTTAAATAGAGCAGCAAAGATGCAAGTTTTACAAAACGACCAAAATCCGACGCAAAAGATAACGAAATTGAGGCTGGAATGTTTCCAGGCATCACTGGAGGAAAATGTTTTTCTGGGAAGATAACACGCATAAGGTCACATATACACCTTTCACTTCCTGACCATAAGGCAGGTTCCCGTAAGAAAAACAGTTTTAATTTAGGTCAATAGGTTTATTAGACTTTCATCAAACATGCCAGATAACAAATACCAGGACAATATGTAAAAATATGCAAAACCAGGTTTGACTCATACAAACTCATTTTTTTCCAGCACCATAAACAAAAGAGTGACTATCAAACACATTTAAATTATATGGATTCAAAAGGCACAAAAAAATAAACAAAGTGATGCAAAAAATGATATATCATTCCCTTCACTTTGAAATGATTTGAAAGCTGAAATAACGAAACAGTTGAAATATTCAAATCTCTTTTCCATTTTGGGATTTCAAAGAAGTGTAACATGGAAAAGGGGCTTTTTGGACAACTTGTTCAGATGAAATAGGGCAGGAGTCACATGCCTGGGTCACGTTTGAAGCAGGACACAACTGTGCAGTTAAGAAACCTAAACAGACAAGCTTTTGTTTGATAGGCACTGGACTATGGAGACTTTTTTTTTTTAGGTCGTGATGCAAATGTTGGGATGGAAGCTAAAAATAATTCAAGAACTGGAGTGCTTTCCTGTAATAACATAATAGTAAAACTGTTCACATTATGCTAAAAAGAGAGTCACACACAAAATAAAACGAGTTTTTTTGCTGTCAGAGGTAATTCTAATGTGGCTGATGGGAGCAGCATGCAGGCAGGATTGCCATAAGTCATGCTGACTGCATGTTTTTTTATTTATTTATTTATATTTAGTTGCATGTTGGCTTGATTCCTGTGAACAGAAATGACAAACAACATCAAAGGTGCTTTTCCCAGTCCCAAATGGGACTGAACAAATCCCTTTGCATCTTGCCATCGGCATCAAAGCTGAGGAAAGTCGCACTTCAAAGCCTTAAAGTGGCATAAAACATAAAATCGACCTCCTTTTAATTATAGTTGTCAAAGCTCTAATGAATGACCACAAACTAAGCCCACGTTCAGTTCTGTTAAAACCTGAAGACGTTTTGTCTTGTACAAACGCTGTTGAGCCGTTGCTTTCTTTTTGGAGCTATTTTTGTGGCAGGAGTCGATCCTTCAGGCGGAGTATGCAGCTTGTGGACTGTTACAGCAGCATCCAGTCCTCACGTGCTCCAAACCAGGTCAGCAGCAGCATTAGAGTGGGCTGCAGCTTGCCTGTAAGATCTCCACAGACCCTCCACTCTTTAATGTGCTCCACTGAATGGAAAAGATGAAGAAAAATATCTATGCTTAAGCATTTTTGCCTTTTTTGGGTGAGATTTTTGTTTTAATAGTGTTAGATCATTTTTTTTTGTTCAAAATATTGTGCACAATGACATGATTCTCACTGAAATACAGCCCCGGTTTCATAGTAGCAGGAAATGATATTCCCTCACCACAGCATGCCAGTGCATTGTCTATCCATTACTCTGTTTTTCTAGTCTCTTCATCTGATTGGGGACTAAACAGACTCAAGAAGCCATGATTGTTTTGTGAAAATGTGCCCCCAAGCTGTTGTTTTTCATAATTAAATAGGCCACTTGAGCAACAATCTGGAAACAAATAAGATTCACAGCAGAGCAGTACGTTTACAAATCAAGCCGTGTCCAAAAGAAAAGAGCCTCCTGTGCGGATCCACTTAGCTCAGGTCAGAACAAACTAACTTCATTCTGTGGTCCCGGAAGGTCTTAAGCAAGTGAAGCAAAGAATTATGGACTGCTCCGAAGACAGTAACTTTCCATCATGTTTCTTCTTTTGCATTGTTGGGTTCAAACCAGCCTTTTTTCCTTTTTGTTTTTATGTTTCGGATTCACTGCATCATTTTTCAAGCAGCATTGTGGCTTCAAACTGTTAGACGTATCTCTGTAAGAGGTACAGAGAGGCTAGAACCTCAAACTGCTTCAGGATCTGTAAAGGAAAAGCCACAAAATAGGAAGGAAAGAAGATGAAAGTATTCCAGACACAGTTCATCTGTAAAGGTGTGGTTGGGAAGATACCATAAAGGTTTAGAAAATTTAGCATCAAACAACTGTCAGCATAAGGCTGAAATGAGATAAAACTATAGAAAAAATAGTTTTTAATTTAGCATCTAAACCCCTCTAATATTAGAATTATACATATATATATTCCAGATTATTTATTCATCTCCTGTTGGCATGCAATTTATGCATCGATATAATTCTTATTCCGTATTGTGATGTACTATATATCTTATAATGTATGTAATGGTTCTGTTTAATTTCAATTTCAGCTAAAAGAAGACAACACACCAGGAAACTAAAGGAAAAAACTTTCTCGTTCCAGACACCTCCCGCCTGGCAGTAGCTGGCTGGGATGGGATAAGCTGCACTGTCATCTAGTTTCCATAGTAACCTGTTGCTATAGAAACAGACCCTAGAACAGGCTCAGGAGTCAGGGTGGTGGAGATTTTGTTTAGGGAGAGGCAGAGTGAGCTAAAGGGGAAAAAAGTGAGAGAAGCAAAAACATGGAGCAAGTTAAGTGGAAAGGCTCAAATTAGGTGTGAACTTCCATTTCAAGCAAAATGTTTGTCACGACGGTTTCAGGAGAAAATTTCACTTTAAGGCATGTCTAAAAGCTAGAGCTGGAAAGTGTTCATCTTCTTCTGTCTCTTTCTTTTGCAATAATGAACGTGCAACACCGGAGGAAAGAGGAGAGCCGCATTATTGGAATACATTTATCTCTTTTGATGGCCGTCTGCATCCACAATTATAAGCACCATGAGGAAAACAGCTGGGTACATATGTGTGGTTAGTGGTAGATTTTGGGAAAATGTTATTTATGCATTTTCAATATTTGAGTGTCGAAGGTTTCCAGCAAAATTACCGACAGGTTATATGTCCAGAAAAGCTTCAAATTATAGTGAAAATCGAGAATAAAAACGAGAGTGATGAATGCCTGTTTTCAGAGCAGGAACAAATTTAGAATTTCAATGATCAATAACCTTGTGAACAAAGTGGAGCAGCAAGCAGAACAACTTGTTTGTGACTGAGAAAATAACAAGGAGGCGGCAAGCAGCCTCCATCAGGTGTATCTGAGCCTCACACTCTCATTTGCAGATGTCCACATACAGTAGGAGGCCCTTTCCCAGAAATTACAGACTAACCAGGCATAGAACATTTGATTTCCCGTAACGTCTCTTTGCACACCCACTTCACCCCCTCCTCATCCTCATTTAGCTCTTTAATCTTTTCCAGGCTGAGTCTGTGCTGCAGTCTTCCAGGTTATTTCACTGCTGTCACAGTCGGCACCTCGGAGCATCCATCCGTCGTACAGAACAGTCAGGAAAGGCAGCAGTGTGAGACAGATGGACTTATAAACACAAACACATTCAGGTTGTGACTTATTTATGCAGCGTGAGGCTCAGAGGCGCTGTCCCTGTAAGTTCAGTCAGACTTCCTTCATGATGACTGTAACACAAACACTAGTGCCTGCAGTGTAAAGAAAAAAGATTGCAAAGATGTGCAATCACAATATCCAAGAGCAACGTAACGTGTGCTCTGTTTCTGTTTCTTTCACAGGTTTGTAAATAAAGCAACACATTAAAAAGTGGTTTCACAATTTGATAAACAAACTTTAAAAAGTATGTGATTTTCTCAAATGCAGCTGCCACAGTGAGATGGGGAGGAATTGGCAAAATCTTCAAGATTTCATGTCGCCGCCCGATTTTTTGGGAAAATCGTTGGCATGGCAATGAATGCAGACGGCGGCGGTCAAGCAGCAGTCAGGCATCGGGGATGAAGCCATGACAAAATTGGAGTGCCGGCCGGCAGCAGCTCTTATTGGACAATGCATTGATGTCTCCGGATGGTGGCTGTCCATACCAAGTGCTAACAGCTGCCCGGGGATGTATAAAAAGCAGGCCATTCTTCACCACTGGTCATTCGCACCTCAGATTTTGAGCACACATTATATTCTTGTCAATTTACAAATTTTTAGACAACATGCCTTCATGAAAAGCACAAGGTTCTGTCTTCTTTGGATGCTTAAAAAAAAAAAAAATCACCCGGTCGACATTAATGTTTAACTTTTTCCTAAAACCCTTCATGGTCACCTCGCAGAATGTAAAAATGCGACTGCTGCCTCCCGTTTTATTTATATTCACTTGTATGTATGCAATATAAGGAGAGCACATCTTAATATGTGAGAAGAACCAAAATGTACATAAACATCTGTGCAAAAATGTTCATAAAATATTGTAATTTTGAGGCTGTATCTATTTAAGTTTGGATGACTTTTTGATGTATAAATGTGTCTAAAGCAGAGATTATGAAAGCACACAAATCTGATTTAAAGATTTCTTTACGACTTCACTGTTGGCAGATAATGTGTGAAGTGCAGCGTCTGGTGAAATCCTGCTGACAGCTGCTGTGATGCAGACACACAAGTCACCGTCACAGCGTCACGCCTGTATCAGCGTGAAAGGTGTCAGTTAGATATAAATACGTCAAGGTTGTTAGGAAGCATTTTGGCGCAGTGCTGGCCTCTAATGAACAGAAAGATGAGCTCATCTAACGTTAATTCTTTTTTTTTTTATGTGCTCATGAAGTCAAACACATCTGGACGCTGCGACTTGTTTTCAGACTTGTTTTCATGCTTGTGCAGCAGCTTCATTTTTTTTTTACGGTTCTGTTGGTGTGTTTAACGCGGTGGGCAGATGTTCAGGAGTGGAATCCCTGCGCAGCTGTTGACCTGGAACTAAGTGGGTGTATGCCAGCGATAAGGATGGGAGACAAGGAGCAGCAAGGAGTTGAAAAAGGACAGATTTTTGTGTGTGTGCATCAATGCTGCACAAGAATACATGTTTAGGTCAAACTCAAACAGTCTCTTGTCTTGTTTAGATGCAGGCAGTGACACAAAAAAAACAAATATGTCATTCAGCCTGATCTTTCTATTATATTATTTACATCTGCTTGGATGCATTCTGACTATTACAACAGTTGAAAACCCTTTAGTTACTGGTTTATCTGTTGGAAAATACCCACACTTTGGAACACCACAGAAGGAAGTATGACACTCCATTGAATCAATAGTCTCCATTGACCAAAAAATAGAGCATCGCCTTTTCCTCATTTCCATATCTTTGTGAGGTTTTGCCATATCAGTTACAAGGACTTTTTTGTTTATGTCATAGTGGTGGGAATAAAAATAAAATATGGACTTTTTATGGGGCTTTTCAGGCCATTCACAAGCAGCACCTTTGTGGCAGAAAACAAGCCTCTTTGGTTGCATTTAATGTGGAGGACCACTCTTTGCTTTGTTTAAGCATTGAAATTACTTCTAGACAATCCAATGAAAGTCTTGTTTTTGGTGTTTTTAACACACTCTTGTAGCATTTTTTCAGGGAAGAGGGACATTTAAAAAAGAAGATCAGGCTCAAAATTGTACTTTTAAGTCTTTTTTTATTCAAATTGTTGTAAATCAAGAGAAGACAACAAATCTCTTTTTTAAAAAAAAAACATGTTTGTGACATAGAAAATACGCTGCTCTGGTCCGCAATGGTCCACTGATTGTTAATTTCTAACTAACTACTGCTGGTCTGCAGAAATTATGTCTTAGAAAACAACAAAGGTTTTTGGATTTTGGCTAAAAAGGACAGTCATAATTAAAAGACCACTGGGAACACTTTTAGAATAGATGATTGGAGTGAGTCTTTAAACACTTCAAAACATTTCTTTTTTTTTTTATTTGAACACTCAAGAACACTTTTGTGAAATCAGTATGAATCCAGAAATGGTTTTGTTTACAGAATCCATCTGTGTAGGTTTTATCTTCAGAGAATCTTAAGCCATTTGAGCATCATATATGCAATTTGGGCGCTGTGTCCACCAGTTAGGAACTTAGCTTTGGCCTGTGACATGTTGATCAGAGAGTGGAGTGAAAACCACCATTGAGGAGATTCTGATCGTTCTCCTCCTGAAGTTTAGGATATTTTTTTATAAAGACAATGATAAAAAAGGTCCTCTAATATTTTCTTATTTTTCCTCCTGGAACTAATGTGGAAAAAAGGTGTCTAACGGGATCACAGAGAGACGAAGAACTGCTGAAAATGGCGGTGATGCAAATGCAGTTTCTGCGATAGACGATGAAGCTCACAGTACTGGGAGAATCTCTGACCCCAGACATGGAAACCAATGCTCCCGTAGAGCCCTACAAAATAAATCAACTTGATCTCTCAACATCATTCATGTCTTACAAAGAGATATACAGTCAGTGCTCCCATGTAGCGATAAGGATAAAACTTTGGACAGTAACTCCTCCCACACACGTCTGGAGTGTCAAATTTATGACCACATTTTTGGACAAGTGTCGGGCAGCAAATTTGACGAGCATTGAAAGACGCGTACCGGTACAATGCAAATTTGACAAGCGATGTTCGGTGTGAAAGCAGCATAAGGGTTGATCCTGAAGATCTATCACTACTCATCCAACTCGCATCTTTAGTTACGTAAGTAGAATTCAAACTATCAACAGTCTGAGAAAGGATAAAGAAATATAACTAAAAAGAAGAATTGGATGATCCTTTTTCTTATGAACACAATTCATTGAACTTCTCGCTGAACTTTTTCAGAGGCATCTTCATTGTACTCCAGCATGAAGAGAGCCACTTACTGGAAGACAAACAACATATAAGTTATATAACCTGCTTGTGCGTGCGTGCATGCATACAGGCAGCAGAATACTTCTGTGATAGTTAGCATTTTTAATCCAAAGAAGACAAAACAGGCCATTCTACTTTAACCAAGAGGCTAAGGCTTAAAAGCTGAAATAAGTCTGTGTGAGGAGGAATACATGCGAAAACAGGAGATCACAAGGCTCTGCCTTTCCCTCTAACTTCCAGCAAAAGCTGTGGACATCAGAGAGTGGAAAAACAACCAACTTCTGACATGATTGATTTCATTTGAGTTTTCTCTGTGGGGGTACGTCTAAGACCACTCTCCAGCAAACACGTATGAAAGCTTCACATCCGTCAAACATGCAACTCCTTGCTCTGTGTATGTTGCTTCCAAACAATTCATGTCCAAACATAGGTAATGTATACATACTTATATGCTTATTCCACTTCATTCAGGACAAGGTTACGGAAGACTTTAGGCTGTCAAAAGGGGTGCACTGACTGCCATTTTAAACAAACACTCAGGCTAATATTGGGACTCACACTTAGCACCTTCAAACCTATTGACAATTTACACTGAACTTTCACTCTAGAATAGTTCTGCAGAATTAGTTCATTTTTTTATTATTTTATTTAAACATTAAAAAAAAATCTGATAATGTGGTATGACAACAATAGCCCAGAATGTCTAGAGGGGCCAAGAGGCAAATGATTGATCAGAAGGATTGATGGGAAGTTATTCTAGTGAACTGCATTGTTTGCTTCTTTTATTGGTAATAAAAAGCTTTTGCAGAGAGTCCAAGACAACGTATATGTCAAAAATAATTAAACTCTTTCACAATAACTAAAATTTGTTCAGTTGTAACACATAAAATATAAAAAAAGCTTTTCATTCAAGTTTATTTTGTTGAAGCACAGCATGTATCCCAGTATATATCAGAGTATGTAATCACATAACGTATCAAAATACATATCCCTCCATGAGACTCCAGACTACGGTGGCTGTGATGCTCCAATAAACCTCTAAGCAGTGCAGTATTGCAGTGTACTAAAGTCGCAAAGTCGACAGATTTTTGAGCACCTTGTATCCAAGAAAATTGGTTTGAAGTCAGTAAGTATTGACTAGAATTTTTAGATCTGGCACACTGGGTTTTAAAGAACACAGTTGATTTTTGAGAAACTTCAAGGATTTTACTTGTACCCAGTGGTCTGAAAATTATGGTATGCAGTTTGATATGTCGACGTTTGGAGAAGATATTGTAAGAGCATGTTTACTTTGATATTCTACAACTTTTATTTGCGGTGTGAATGCACAGTAAAGCTAACTATTTAACCCTGATGGGCCAAACAGACAAAAACAACAAGAACACACAACAGACAGAAACAGCCTCAATGAAAAAAAAAAGTTTCCTATGATGGAAAGATTACACAAGGGGAAAAAAGAACAAGTGCACGGATGATCCCGTTATATCAGCGCATTATTCTTTATTAAGTCTAATAAATTTCCCCTGATCCTCTGCACTCAATACATCATCATGAAACTCTTCTATCTATAGGAATAACATGGCTGCCTTGCTTCTATCTCTGACTCTTAAATGTAATTTAAATCAAATGTTTCAAAATGTAAAGCTGCACTAGCTACACACTAAACTATGTGAGCTATCTAATATAATAGAATAAGGATTTGTAAAGAAAAGTTCAACTAATCTTGAAGCTTCCGAAATGTAACGTCAAAGCACAACAGAGGAAAGTTTCTTCGTGAAAATTGAGTCTCACTGATTTGCCTGAATTCTGAAAGTCTGAGTTAAAATACAAACAAGAGGAAAGCAACAGACAGAGTTTGAGACAGAGTTTTTCCAGTTTTAAAGCTTAGAAGTGGAAATCAAGCCCCAAGTTAGCATGAAGAAATCAAACTCCTACGTTAAAATGTTTAAGTTAAGCAGTTTGTCAAAGTGCTGAAGAACAGAAGACGAAAAGTGAAGACTTTAGAGAAAAACAAACATTTGTGTTGATGAACGTTTTCCTGCAATCATTTGTAACAGTGAAAAGGAAATGGTTCAGGTGTAACTAACAGTTGCAAACATTTCAAGGAGAAGGTGGAGTTTTTTAATCTGTTTCCACACATTCTTTTTTCAGTTTCCATACATTCAATTTAATTGCAAAAAAAAAATTCTTTCCATCTGTCACAAACAGGCAGACGCCTGGTTCCACGTGCAGCAGGTTTTTTTGATTCAGACAGACAGACAGGAGCAAAGCCCAGCTAAAAGTCCACAAAGCTAAATCGAGGTCAGAGTCCAGGCATAGGTCAAGGCAGGCGGAAAAGAGGCAAATACAAAGCAGGGTCAAGTGGCTGAATGGCACAAACAATACTTCACACTGAGCATGGGTCTGAGCAGTGCTTAAGAGTCCTGTGGATGATTAGCAGATGTAACGTCCCCCTGCTGCTGCCACCACATCCTGTCATGCTGCCTCACCCGGCAGGTGAAGCCAATCATCTTAATCAGCACCTGCTGGGTATTTAAGACCAAGGAGGCCACACCAAAGAGGGCAGAGGGCAGAGGGCAGAGGCAGAGGGCAGAGGCAGAGGGCAGAGGCAGAGCAGGAGGCTGAGAGCAGTGGGTTTGATTTGTGCTGGTTTGTGTCTCTTTTGGTTCCTCAACAGTCTTATACTGTTGGGTTTTGTTATTTTAATTTGGGTTTGGGACCTTGGTAGTCTTAGTTTGCGGGCTTTGTTTCTGTTTTTGTTTTAGGTAGTTTTGGTTAGGCAGCCCTTAGCAGGGAGCTGCTGACTCCGACGGCCAGCATGGCTGGGTCAGCTGTCTCCCTGACCTTTTGTTATGTTTGGCCAAGGTTCCAGTTCCCTTTGGTTCGTCTTTTTGTTTAAACCAGCACTTGAATTATTTTGCTTTTTTTGTTTTCAGGACACAGAGTTTTGTTTATTTAATAAACTGTGTCATTTTAATTCTGTGTCCAAGCATTTTCTTTATGTTGCGGCCCCATCTTGTCTACCCCTACACCTGAGCCATGTTGGGGTTGTAACAGCAGACAAGAGTCAGGTGGGCAGCATTCAGACGCTGTGTGCTGGGGTTGATGGGAGATTGGGTGCAGTCAGTACTCTGGAGACAGTTCCCGCCGGTGACCAGATCAGGTCATCGTTTTGAGTTTGGATTGAAGCATGAACACATTACTGACACTAGGAGTGGTTGAGAGAAACTTTAAGAACACGTAAAACAACATATCCAACTACTGTATGTTTATTAAGGTTTTGTAACCACGGAAACTCCAGTTTTTTATATGTCTACTTTTTCTCTCCATCCCTTAACCCCCATGTCTCCCTTATCCTTCTCTCTTATATTCTCTTATTTTAATTAATGCTGTGACTCCTTAAAGCATCCTTTGTTTCCATAGGAACACCGTTCTGTAGTCGATATTGGTCGTCTTGGCAACAATGGAGAGGGCAAGCCTTCCTGCCTTTCAGTATGTTTGTTAGTGTGAGCACAAGAAGCAACTGTGCAGTTTTTTTGCATTGCCATAACAATCTTTTTTACTCATTTAGTCAGCAATGGCAAGAAGAAGTTTAATTTTGGTTATTAATTTTTTTCTGTACTGAACACATTGATTTATATTTGGAGTAATTTAAAATAAAAGAAGAAACCCGATTGAACAAAATGAAAGAATATACAAATATGAAAATAGAAGTTTATTTTTACTTATATTGACTAAAGTAAGAACTTTTCTACTTTTTGAAAGCATTTGGAATGTTTTTTGCAGAAAATATTGTGAAAATGCTTCAACTTCAGTCACTTTGAAGACTTTTTTTTTAAACATTATTTTGCTTCTGTATTAAAAAAATAAGGTTATTTGGTTGTTGAGCATTTCTGAAGCATAAGCTTAGATGACTGCATACAGGGACATTTGTGAAAACCATAACCTACAGAATTCAACACTTTTGGGAAATCATCAGCATGTCAACTGACATTTTTCATTGAGGCTTTGTTGAGGCTTTGTATCAAACCTGTAAAGGTTTCTGTGACTGTGTGAAAGAGAAATGCCTGCGTTCAAGAGTACACTGAAAAATAAGAGGGTGAAGGATTATACTTAGAGGTAGGAACAGAGGGATTGCATCTGGCTCCGAGGGCTTCCCTGTTCACAACTGGGATAGACCTCAGCGGTGGCTTAACGAGTGAAACCACAGAAAGAAAGAGTGAACACACGGAGAACAGTGCAGATGGAATCAGGGATGAGATCAGGACAATGAATATGGTTTAGTAAAAATAAACCCAAAAATATGTATTTTATATATATATATATATATATATATATATATTAATATAAAATATAAATATACGGTTAAAGGTAAATTCTTTAAAACAATTATTGGAAAAGTGTAATTTAAAAGTATAATTTGACTGTTTTCATTAAAAGCATTAATTTGTAAAAATACATTTTAAGAAGCCAAACATTAAAGGTAAACCATTAGAAAACACATTCACACTCTATGAAAGCTACACAGGGAATGTGGCCCATTTTAGTTTACTGGTACATTATGTACAGCTTCAGTAATGCTTAGAAACGTGCAGGACAGGACATCTGCCATCTGTGAGTGGCGTTTGTATATGACTGAGCATGTGCAGAAACCGATTCCAGAGCTGTGGGACAATCTCTAGAGATCCTGCAGCTTCCACTCAGCAATCCATACCCTTGCAAACACACACATAAAAATGCACGGATGCATAGAGAACAGATATAGAGGCCACCACGTATGCAAATCACATACAAAGACGATGTAAAAGAGTGAAAAATGCACAAAGGCAAACATTAACTGAATACAGCGACACATTCCCCAACACGTATGAGGAGCAAATGTGCACAGGAAAAAAATGTGAGAACAAGCAACACACATATACACTCACACACACAGTCTTCCCTCCCCTGCGCATGTGCAGCTAGTATTGGAATCGCACATGCTTTCTGCATCTCACGTGTGCTCCAGTGCTCTACTTTTCCCTACTGAAGCTGGGGTGGAGTGGGTTCTTCCACCCAGCAACTTAATGCACACATACGCATAGATGAGGTTGAAGAAATAATGAGATGAGTCTGCTTGCACAGTAACGCTCATGTAAAGGAGTAGGTATGCAAATTCAAAGGTAGATACAGATAAACAATAATCCACACACATATCCATTTCCAGAGTGCATCTTGGAATATTCCATTTAACTAACACATGCATAAAGAGATGCACGTGTGTGAAAAAAGGGAAGAAAAGAGCCCCAGAGACGGCTGAGAACATGTTCAGATGCAATAAATAAACTATAGTTGCTTTAAAATGTACTAGTTCACAGCTTTAGCACCTCTTTCTGAAGCTTTGAAAACAGTGTACACTGCATTGTACTACAACAGTATGTTGTGCAGGAGCAAGGATGTTAGTCTTGTTTCTGAGAAATATCCAAACTAATACATCAGGCTATGACTTGGTACTGGTAGAACTATCAATGCAGTCAGTAAAACAACCAGCGTTCAGTTTAACTGTTACATTTTTGCATCCGTTTTTCGGCGTTTTGCATTTCAACTTACTTACACTCGCACTAAACAATAAAATAGTTCCACATGTTAGTGTGGTCCAAACCAGTAAGAGGAATTTAGATAAAAGTTTGCACGTTTTAAAAGACTTTATTTCTGTACATATTTTCAAAAATATATGTGCAATTGCTATTGTGAACTGCTATTGTAAATCAGCATAGCATACACACACACAGGTGTGTATATTTACATATATTAAAATATAAATATATATCAAAATATATAAAATATATATATATGTATATATATTTTACGGGTGTCAAATTATCGCATTAATCGTATTAATTGTGACTAATAAATTACAGACATTTTAGTGCGTTTTCTTTCTTTTTTTAATTGTGCTAATTTATTTTTGCATTGGATGATTACTTCCGTGTTAATGCACACCTGGAGGAGAATTATCCCGCTCATATAATGGTCATTTAGGAAAAATATAAATATAATTACATCATTAGATCTTCATCCCTGTCATATTAAACAAGTTTAACTTGTTTTTTACACAAGCAGACTATTTAAAACTCAGTGCGTCGCGTCGTCATGGTAACAGCTTCATCGCACGGCACGCACGGACCGCGCTCTCCTATTTGTGAAAAGTGATTGCCACAAGAAGTTAAAAAAGCATCACTTTAGAGGGGAAAGTTCATCTCTTTACACCTGTGATGAAGGAAAAGTTTATTTAAAAAAAAACAAAAAAACAAAATAGTTTAATTCTTCTGCAGTATTTCAATTCTTCATACTTAGATTCTATTCTCTTTATCGTTTCTGCTTCATCCCAGTATTTAAAATGATCAAATTCATCCAAATAGGTTAAAGGATACTATAAAATCAGTCTCCTGTCTTTTCTACTGTCTTGCTGTGTGGAAAAAGGTATATCAACGTTGCAATTATGGTATTATAAAACAAGCACATGTTCAATATTTATTGGTTTGCTCAGAAAAGAATTCAGAAAATAATTCCTACAGTTTTTTGATGTGGTAAATTTCAGCATTCTGTGTATGTATTTTCTTTGTTGTTGTTTTTTATTCTTTTTTATTATTTGTTCTAGATTGAATAAGTCAAAGTAAAGGTTGGAAGTCTTATAAAAGAAAAAACTTTATTAAACCCCCTTTTTTAGTTGTATTGTGATCTCTTGCAGCACCACAATATCCTAATTTTAGATAAATTACCTCACAATGAGGTTTTTCGCAGCAATTATTAGGTTAAAAATCATTGCGATTAAAATCGATTAATTAGATGAATTAATTTCAGGTCATGATTAATTAATCCCACAAGAAAATGTATCACGACAGCACTTATATGTATATATCTAAATGATTCATATTAATACATATTTAATTATATAATATACATTATATTTATGTAATTATAAATATGAATAATAAATATATATAATTAATTCCTTTAGATAATAGTGAAAACCTTAAACTTGTTAGATTTTTATTTCAAAATAAAAGCACTTAAGGTCAAGAAACATAACACCTACATTTTTGTAAACGCATAAGTAAAGTTAGAATTTTTCTAATCCTCTAATATGAATTAATAAACAGTCATCTCTTTTTGGCATTTTGTATTTTACACAAACATAGAAAAGCCATAATTTAAAAAATGAATGAGTGGAGAGGAAGAATGAAATGGATTATTGTAATCCATTTTACCCCAGAACAAAAGGTTCAAACAGCAATGAAAACACTACCATCAAAACACTAAAGCACATGAAAAGTGTGCTTCAGTGTTTTGAAAAAGTACACACAATGTTCCAAAAAGTGAGAAACTGAGGGAGGGACAGCCACAGTTTATCTGCATGCTTTGTGTCTTAATAGGAATGTTCCCTTTGGGTCCGTCTTCCAGGAGGCATCCAGGCTTCTTGGTAACGGAGCAGAGGAGAGCTCTGCACAGCAGGACCCAGGAAGAACCGATCGATCTATCTCTAAACATCGCCTATTCTCAGGACCATTTCATGATATCAAAGCAGCCTTCATTATGAAGATCTAATCATCCACCTTAAAGTTTGTTTCCTCAGTCTTACATCATGTTTTCTAATTTGAGACACTGTTTTGGAGATGTTTTTCTGTTTTTGATTAATGTTGGAACAAAGCTGTAACATGTATAACGGCTTAACCACCTATGGTGGGTAACAGGTGTGGAAAATTGGAAAACTCCCTCCTACTTGGTTTAATTTGATTTCCAATCATTGTGAATGCTATAGTGATGCTCCTGCTCTCTTCTGTACGCTTTTCGGCATGTAAAAACTCCTTCATACTTTCATACGATTTCAGCAATATTGGTATCAAAACGTTCAGCTCGCTCAGGACATTACTGCTCGTACTTTTGGTATTCATATAGGAAACAAATGACATTTTTTGCAAAATCCTTAAAATTTTTGAGCACTTTGACACCCATGAACGCCTGCATGCTTTCAGCTACAGACACCATTCAAACTTGAAAATGTTCAGCAAAGATTGAGCAATGTACGGTGTATTCAGCTTTTTAACACACCTTACGGTTTTTATGCAAATATAGATAGATATAGAGTTCACGGTTTTTGCAAATTTTTCAATATTCAATGTAATTCAATGGATGGAATGATCTAGCGTGGAAGATGTCACAGCTAGTGGAGCAGATCAATCTTTTAAGATGATAATTTTCCAAACAAACTGCCATCACTCGAACACCGTTTGTCACAGAGTCAAAATCGTTTCAGCAAAACGTAGGAAAATGCCTCTGTATTTGAAAAATGTGACCCTCAAACCTGTGGAGCAAACACATTTGTCCCTACACCCCTAGTCTGACCCAAAATTCCCTCAGATCACCTTTTCCGGCCATATTAAATCTTGCAGATTTTACACCAAATCATGTTTTGAACTTGCGATTGTGAGAACTAAATTGAACTTACAGGCATGAAACTTTCACACATTGTAGCCCAAAGGCTTGTGATTCGTACAAGGGCTCAACTTTTTTGATACGTTAAAGTTTTTAAGATGTGAACATTTGTTTGGAGATAGCACATATTGAAGCTATGCCATTAGATAACATGGCATTTTTAACCCAGCAGATCTGATCATATTAGATGATCAAGATCATCAGTCAGCAGCACAGACTCTTCCTGATAGGAGGTTTTCTCACTGGTCAACGTCACACGGTAAATCCAAGCTGGTTTTAGTGGATATGGGATGGGCTGCGGCCCTTGAAAGCTGTGTTTTTTTAATCACTACACTTTACCATTTTTAAATGCTACTTTACATCTAAAATCTAAAATTGATTGAATAATACTGTTGGAAAGATCTTTTTGTCATTGCTAATAAACCATGCTGCTCAAATGTATTGTTTTGTGGTGATATAATTGGGAACAATTAAGTATTTTAACTCAGAAATCAAAGATTTGTTCAGCAACCAAACTTTTCTGTATGAATTACATCAACATTTAAGCTCAAAACATCATTTGTGAGTTTTATAAATTACAACTTTATAAAAATGCAATTATTCTATATTTTTCGTTTTTATTTATTTGTCACTTAAATACCCAAAACTAACCAGCTAACAAAAACATATCAGTTTATGAAGTTAGAGACTAGTCTTACCATTTTGAAACAAGACTAAAGGTTAGCAATTAAACTCTTTGGTCTGAAATTATATCAAAGGTCTCCATAGCAACAGATCGAGTGATTCATAGAGCGTCGGGCTGTGAAATAAATTTCACACTTTATTACACCTGAGTATCTACAGTGAGTTTGTTTGTGTGCGGCTGTTTGTGAAACCAAAATAACCCGTCATTGCCGACCAAGCCCGCTGTGCTAAAATGTTTCCATTTGTTTCACTTGAAACATTTTAGATCTGCTTTGGTTTGAAAATTATTAAGATTTACTTGAACATTTTCAACTTTATGTTAAAAATTAATTGCAATGGCGGGAAAATTGTGTCAAATAATATCTGTTGAGTACAGCTGTATGCAGGTTTTACATTAAATTTTGGTGCGTTTGTCTTCCTAGTCCCTAGTGTTCCCTTCTCCATTTTTTCTTGTCCCGTTATTAGTGTCCTATCAGTCTTGGTTTTTGTCTTACCCCCTCATGTTATTCTTTGAAATTCATGTCTCTTTTTGCTTTTGCTTTTTTTTTTTTTTTTTTGCTTAAGATTTTCACAAAAAGTCGACCAGAAACTCATGTTTCAATTCTCCCTTTCTTTCAGTCAGTTTTTTTTACTGATATTACACTGTTCGTTCTTATTTTTTTCTTGTTCTTCTCCATCTGTCTTTCTTTTCTTCTTTGCGAGAACACTTTCTGCAGGAAAGTAGACTCTCAGCAGACCTCCCACATTTACACAAAACGCATATTTGTGCATGAACAGGAGTCGTGACTTCTGCATCTGTGTGAGCCTGTGCTGCTCAGAGGACAATGGACTTCGCCGTGCTTACAAACACATTTGCAAGCATGCACGGACACTTCCACGTTAGCACCCTAGTAAAAGAATAGGGAGAAGCACCAGGGAAACCAGATGATGAGGAGTTAGAAAGACCAACTCGTCTACTATAACGTGATCCAAACAGTGCTCCACTCCTGAAATGGAATCAGATCCTGCCATCTGTTCACCGAACTCACTGATCCTTCCTTAATACGACCCTCTGTTGGAGGAAAACAACCACCACTTTGTTTTTGTTAGTTTCTGGGCCCATAAAAGCCTTCCATTTAATGTCATTGTTTGTTTCTGTATTATTTGTAGGTCCATTTTTTTTTGGTGAATCTTGTGCTTGAAGACCCACTCCAATGAACATAGTGTTTTTAACATGTTCCTGTAGCATTTTTCTCATGAGGGAGGACATGTATCAAATAATTTAAGATTAAATTACGTTTCTGAGTATTTCTATATTTAAATCGTGTTGGATCAAGAACAGGCAAGAAAAAGCTCGGGGTTGTGAAGCAGCACTTGCCATGGGCGGGCTGAAGTCTCCCTTCTCTGCAACAATTGATGCATCCACTTGCAAATAAAAAGATCCATTAACACCTTTATTTTCCATGTCTGAACTACTATTTGGCTCAAAACGGAGTTCTAGATAGCTCTGACATAGCTCGCCGTTTGCTTCTTTACTACTCTAATGTTAGCTTGGGCCTCTGAGGTGCTTTAGGCTGATTGGAAATTAGCAGAGCTTACGTTCTCGCCAACAGTCCTGCCCACCATCCAGAGGCAAATTTCTAATGAGCTCCTGCTGTTCTGCCCAAAATATGTCTTTAAAAAACGACAAAGGTTTTGGCTAAAAACTGCATAATCACAATTAAAAAGACTACTGGGAATGCTTTTGCAAAAGAAAAAAAATTGGAGTGGAACTTCAAGAATGTTCGTTAAAGTTGCTCCGATAATTTAAGCCACTTAACACTTGAGTCTCACCATCTTCAAACAAGAAAACACTGTTTATCCCGTAGATGTGTTATAGTTTATTTGCATCTATTGGAAATATGGACTAAAGTTGAGAAAAGCAGCTTTTCTCAGCCCAACAGAAATTCTATGACACCAAATCTTTCATATATCGCATAAGAGCTGTCTAAAGAAATAGCCTGGAGAAAGATTTGCAAGACTTGGACCGCTTTGACACTTCAAACCAAGTCTCTTCCAATTGTGAATACATGCACTCGTATCGGGTAGTGACAGGTCTGTGTGAACACTATATATTAAAAGCACGTTCAAGAACTCACATTCTTGCAAATGCCCGGTGTGTACGTTGCATAAAATCTAAATGTTCTAATACGCAATCCTTTAGTGAATGTGCCATCAATAAATCCCAACATGTAACCCATTGTTACGTAAGTGATGTGCCCATTAAAAAAAAACTATAAATAAAACTCATCCTGTGTCAACTGATTGCAAGGATAGGTACTGTAAAGACTTGTATGTCACAGAGTGGTTTTATAAGCATAAAATATAGTTAAAAAATATTGCACTCAAGTGCATCAAGTACTAAGAAGGTTCACACACTGGTTAGCCAATTTCATGCTATGGACAAATCACTGTTTTACAACAGAAATGATGGACTTTTGTGAGGGTTTTTTTCTAATTGGCCTCTGACATCAATCAAACATGTTATTTCTTGTTACATTTTCATGATAGGAAAGACTTTAATGTTAACACCTGCTGTGACTCAACATTATCTTGCGTCTCTACATTAAGCCCAAACTGAAATCTGTAATTACAAACGAAACTCTCATTTGTAACCTATTTAGATGCGCTTCAAAGGCGGCACCCAGATGATCCTGAAAAAATGTTGCTCATTCAAAGATCTCAAGATACCTACTTCAGTTAATAACAGTGTTCTCTTGTCTTAGCATTTCAAGGTCCTGCATGGTTAATGGCTGAAACACTGTCATCGTCGCACTGACACAGTGGTGTGGTTAGTGCTGCAGCCATCATTTAAGTGCACTCACCATCTTGTCAGTCAGCTAATAGGCTGTGGTGTGCAAATGTTAAGTGCCTCTTTCACTGACTTCAATGTCAGTCAAAAGTCATTTACAGATAATCTCTTATGGCAGCAGAGCTTTCAAATAATCATAGGGTTGTAAGGTTACCTACTGCTTACACCAGGGATAGGCAACTCCTGCATTCCTGCATGTTTTCCAACATACCATGCTCTAGCATGTTCTAATTAGCTGGACACACCTGGACCAGGTAATCAGTCATGAGTAGGGCTTGGATATCTGGAAATCATGCAGACATTGCGATCCTGAGGCCTGGAGTTGTCTGTCCCTGCTTACACAGTAACAACAAATGGAAACATTCACTCTGTTGTGAAAGACTTAACCTGTAGATGTTTAACATAGAAAAAAAAATATATTTTTTTTGTGTAGTGGGAAATATTCACTAACTCCAACACAGCAGACTGAAAATTCTATACCTTTTATGATGCAAAGTTTTATTTTTGATGCAAAATGTTTTTGTTTTTTTTAATCATTACATTTCTTCAAAAGACAAAACATGTTAAACCCAGTACAAGAACTTGAAAGGGTTTTGTGGCACCAATAAATATGTTACAACTAGTTTTTTACAAGTTGTTAACTTAAATGTAATTTTTAATTCTATGCCTAAAATCGTCCCTTTTATATAGTTACAAAGCCATCTAGAAAAGGTAAAAAAAAACATGAGCTGTTTAGAATTTTTGCTTTTAGGTTTTTGCTTTTTAGAAAGTTCACTTCCTTCCCGTTCTATTCAAGCCATAAATCAAACTCTACTTGACTTATTTGATAATCATATTTATTAATCTAATGTGACCTGTGTGTTTATTGTATGGATCATGGCAAAAACCTATATTTATGACGGAGTAATTACACTGTAAGAGTTAGGCATAAATTGCTTTTATTTTTGTTACATTTTATTATTTTTTATTAACTTATTTCTTTATCTATGAAATAATTTTGATACGTGTGTCTGATTTCTTATTGTATTGTATTCAAAACAAATTGCTGGTGGATAAATTTGAATGCAGTGATTAAATCAGGATTTACTGTGCACTTATTTCCAAAAACTGTCACTGTCAATTTTCATCAATGACAATGCCCATTTACTAGATGCAATCTGGTTAGCAAGTACACCGTGTTTTTAAAATGTTGTCAAGTTGGAATGTTTTACACAAAAACCTTTAGTAAAGCTCACTGTACATAAAACATAAACACACACATCACATAAACACATTACAAAGAAGTACTAAGATTTTATTTTCATGCTGTTAAAGCCAAAGCTACAAAGTGGTTTGTAATCAATAGTTAAGACATTTTCAAAAATTCTGGAAAAAATTGGACAAATGTTTCCTAAATCTGCCTCTGGGAAAAGTTCAAAGCCCTACTTTAAAGGGAAACAGTGCTACTAATTAAACAACTTAATTGCTTAATTTGATTTAGATTGGAAAAAAAGTACACAGACTCCAAATCTGAGCTTGTATGGAGACAAGTATTATCACTGCTGATGTTTTCTGTTTTTGTGGGGCTTTGCTTTACCCATCTTATTGAATCAGATGTTAAAACGTAAGATTTTACATCAAAATAAGCATATTTTCATTCAGGTAAAAATAATGTTTTGCTTTTTTTTATGACAGCTGTGTGTGGAGGGATATTTTTTACATTGGTATTTCAGATTTTTAATAAAGCTCAAATTTACTCATTATTTGGATGTGGTAGTTTGATGGGTGGGTGAATGGGCACATGAGTTGACCCATGTTGGACCTATTACTATTTTGGAAATTTGCTGAGTTCGGTCAAAACGGCTTTCCCACTTAAGCCTTCTTTTCAATCCCATGGGTGACTTTAGGGGTTATCTGTCCAGTCATATGTAAATATCTTTGGTTTTCATAGATTTCCACCTCGTTTTTGTTTTATGAAACTATTCTATTTTTTTAAGAGAATGTCACTGTTGGTTTATAACAAATGTTCCATATTACATTGGTTCTATCATAGTATACACGGATGTGAAATATTACCTCTGTGAGAGCCTGGTGAATGAAATCTGCGGTCTTCTTTGACACCTCCCAAGGCGTCTTCTCATCCACCATGATAGCGTCCAAAGTGGCCTTTTCTATGATGACATCAAAGGATGCATCACAGAAGGAGAGCTTGCGCACATCCATTTTGTGCCAGGTCATAGAAGGGCAGCTGCTGTACCTGGAACTCATGGTCTCGATGCATACCGATGAGTAATCAATGTTGGTGATGTTGTGGTAGCCAGCATCGTACATATCACCACTTAAGCTGCTGTTTCCACAACCTGAAAAAATACAGATGGAAAGAAAAGCCATAAGAGACTGCTAGGTAGAAAAATGATCTTCAAAATGAAAGAAGTTCATCAATTGAGAAAAAAGAAAACTGAATCTGAGAGTTAGTCATCTTTTGATCCATTGTAAAAGCATTCCAAGTGGTATCTCATTTGTGATTATGTAGTTAATAAGGCATAATCAAAATACCTGTATCATTTTTCCAGTAAGCCTACCCTCATTAACCAGTGTCCCTTTGTTTCCACTCTTTCCTGCTAGCTTGCAGCCCCACAACAACCCCAACCTAAAATTAGCTGTGCAACAAAAATGGAGATCAATATGAAGGGAGAATACCGCCCACGCAGGACAGTTGCTGCATCACACACCTGAGCTTTTTCAAACCACGGGTTTTCATCTGCTTCTGATCCAACCATAGACTGTCTCTAAACAACCTGACCCTCTACCTCCTCGTCTTCCAGATAGGAAGTACCTGCTGGCTCCAAGACGCAAAATTCCCACAGACTTCTTTTGAGAAATAGATAGCTATTACTCATTTGTCAGAATAACCATTCTTGCTCGAATTTACATCTTCTTGCTAATCCTAACATTTTTCATGATATTCAGATGTCTCACATAAATATTAGAATGGCAGAATAACATCCTCATCTGTACAGCGAAAATGTGGTGGAAGAGCAAGCAATGATCACAATAAAAAATGTATTGTCAATATTCGCCAGTTTTTCCATTTATAGGTTCCTCCATTTTGCAAAGATCAATGTAGAAAAATGCTCGGGTCTGCACAATGCAGCCATGGTAATTGGTGAGTACCGCTCCGAACACATATTGAACCTACACTGGGCTGGACAAGCGCCGTATCTCCGTGAGGAAGTACCAGGCGCCACGGAGGTTCCATGGATGAAGAGGGAGCTTCCACTAAGAGAAAGTTCTGTTTCACCAAGACAATATTTACAGCGTGTGTGTGTGTGTGTGATGCCAGACAAAACCTTAAAAGCTTCAATAAATTCCTGAGTTTCATGAGATCAGCAGTCCTGCGGCATGAGGAGATTCAAAGCACGCAAGAGTGAAGATGCTCTGAGTTAGGCCCGCCCTAGGACAGTTTGACAGATAATATAGTGAAATGCTGCAAACCGCCCCATGAATTTCTTCATTACATCATGAAATTATTCATGAAATGATAAAATAAATACATGTTTCTTAGATTATTGAAAATGTAATTTTCATAAAAGATTAACACATCTAACGGCACTTTAATTATTTATTTCCATTGTTAAATAATTAATGACACATTTATTTATTCAATTATTATTAAATATATTTACTTTAATGTCTCTTTCAGCACAAATATGTCAATAAATAAATGTGCTTTGCAATGGCAATTTTAATATTTTATTGCCACATATTTTTAAACATGTATTTAATTATTTCATATTAAATATATTTATTTCAATTTGTCTCTTTTAGACTAGATAGAAACAATAAAATAATTACATATGTTAATAAAAGTTTAAATGTGCTTTTTAATTTTAATGCAACATATATTTACGTATGTATTTATAAATATCTAATTTGGTTTTTTATTTAATGCCAATTTTAAATAATTAATAACACATTTATTTATTAATTTCAACCAAAATTATAAAATAAATACATGTTTCTTAAATCACTTAAAATTGAATTTTACTAAACTATTAACACATATAATGACACTTATAATGACACAATTATTAATGACACAGTTGCTTAAAAGTTTTATATCAAATATATTTATTTCAATCTGTCTCTTCCATCCCACACCAGACTATGAAATAATGAAATATGTCATAAAATATCTAAATTTGTTTTTAATTGACTTTTTAAATATTTTTATGCCACACATATTTACATTTTTTAATGTTAATTTATTGTAAATAATGTGTGATCATTTTATTTAACGATTTAATGGCATATATATTTATTTCATTTTGTCTCTTCTAGACCCCCATAATCGTCAACCACAAATTATGAATTGATTCAATGTCAACCTGTATTGGTACACCCCTAATAACCAGTTTAAACAACTAACAAATATTGTTTTTGGAAAAAATAATGAATCCGAGTGAGTTACTAACACCAAGGAAAGTTGAAATGTTGCTCTCTTCACATGGGCTCATCAAGTGAATGCAGTTTATGCTGCAATGCTGTCAGACTTCAACAAGATTACCAAAGTTTCAACTTGTACCTTGCTGCTAGGTGGCAGATGGATGAAAGCCGAGGATGGAAAATAGGAAAATGACATGAGAAAAGTGAAGAGAGAATCTCACAAGTGGCAAGACAAGATGAAAATAACCAAGAGCAGCCAACATCTCACCTTTTGGATCAGATGACTCAGACTGTGTAGATGCAGGAGGAGGAGGAGGAGGAGTGGGTGGAGAAAATAGGCAGACCGAAAGAAAGGAGTTGAGTGAGGACGTGTGGGAAACATACACACATTAAAGCAAGGATTTTGTTGGAAAGATTCCAACTTTAAGACAGTGATATCTTCCTTTTTAGATACCGAATGCACAAGAGTATGTATCTAAGGGTCCCTGTCAAGGGACTTGCAAGAGTGTGATGGGTGGGGCTGCAACTTGTGTCAGCGCTCTGGCACCAACACCTCGCTCGCAAGCGTGTGGCTGCCGCTTGTTATCACCTTATTGCTTCTACTAATTACCAGCCTGCTGCAGCTTCACATATGTGCGAGTGCCCGTGTCTGGGAATGATTCAGTTTAAAGTCTCACACTACGACAACACACTGCTAACCTATTGAAATGTGTACATGCAGCGAGAGTTCTTGTTTGCGCCCTGCACATATGGAGGGCATATTTGTTACTAGTGGTATCAACTCATGCACAGATTACAATAAATAATCTAAATGAAGGCTGTGACAAAAACACATCTACATTAAGCATAAATATGGATAAATATGCAAATATTAGGTGAACCACTTTTTTTAACAAGCATAATTATTAATATTACACAAAAACAGAAAGAGACTTTGTGTTTTATTTTTACGATCTAAACAAAATCCTTTTTTTAAATTAAAAATAGACTTAAAGCTTTGACATAGAAGTCTGCTATGTAAAATCTAAAATTATCTTAAAAACGCATTTGCAGACTTTCTTTTCAGGCTTTCTTTGCCTTTCAATGCTTTTAGATTTGTCATTACCAAGCTGGATGAATTAGGTTAAGAGCAGATAACTAAAAAAAAGATCCAGTATTTTGTGGTTTGGTTTGAGTCACTGTACATCTGTACGGTGATTTGCCATCTGTACTGTTGTGCGTGACAAAGGTTTCATGAGGTAATCCCCTTGCAACCGGGCTTACAAGGACAAGAGTTGGAAAAAATATTCAATTTTCCTGAACTCTAACATAATAACTTTGGGATAAAAAAAACTAATTTTCCCGATCCACTTCTATCCCTTTTCATTGTGTCTTTAAAATAGCTTGGTGAATGTTTCATCCAGGTAAAGATGCAAGACTAAGGTAACATACCCCAAAATGCCACAGCGCTGCAACATAAATATATATTTTTTTGCAAATTCGGCAGTTGGCCGCGCAATGGTATTTGTAATCCGGAGACAGTAGTTGCATTTTTACATGCAGTGGCCGCGGATGTTTCAAGAAAAAGTACAAATTTTACAGCAACCGGAAGACTTTTTGACATTGGTCAGTGGCTGCCCGGGCACATTTCGAGGTCGAAAAGTGGCAGTCCAGTGACATGCGGGTGGCAGGAAGGCAGCAGCGCAATAATTGACTGATAGGAGGGTCTCCAAGGTCATGACGTTGTTAGCACCACAACGACTCAGAGACCTGCATATTAGGTGGTGAGAAGCATATGGAGAAGACAGAATTTTGTGCTTTCTTGGCAAGCATGTTGTCTAAACGTGTAAATTGACAAGATTATAATGTGTCCTCAAAATTTGAGTTGCGAATGATCAGTAGTGCGGAGTGGCTCACTTTTTATATGACCCCGGGCTACTGGCAGCAGACGGCACTTCGTATAGATGGCTGTTGTCTGGAGACATTTACACATCATTCTATAAGAGCTGCTGCTGGCCAGCAATCCGGCTGCCACCGCCTTGTGACCACACAGCTGTCATCTAATTTTGTAATGGCTTCATGCCGTCATCCACCTGACTGCCACTGCCTAAAATCATGACCACACCAACACTAAAAAAAAAAACCCAAAAAAATCAGGCAGTGGCATGAAATTTTGAAGATTCTGCTGTTGCCTCCCCATCACACGGTCCACCATAGCATAACAAATAACATCAAAACTACTCTTAACTTTCAAATTCTCTGTTGGTTTCCTGAATGTCTTTTTGAAAATTGTTGTTTTTAAAGGCTAATTTATAGTTTTGTCACTTTTTTGAAACACTAGATATTTTTTCCTAATCACAAGTCCTGTTGCAGCTTGTTTTGGTTTGTCAGGCAGAGAAGCAGATATTTATGAGGATTAGGTCATTTCTTCCTCTTCAATCGTTCCCAAAGACACCAGACACAGTTTCCAAAGGGTTGTCCCAGCACACACAGCTATTTGTGACGATTTTCTTTCTCCTGCACTTTGCTCTAAATAGGAGGGTATCACATGCAATTTTATTTTAGGGAGCGCTGAGACAAATATAGCTGCAAAGCCATCATCAAGGACACAACTCTCATTATGGGTGTGGTGTTTCAGCAGGTGATCTGGGCAAGCTGTCTATGCAGAAGTGTGTCATGTTGTGTGTTCTTTAAGACTCACTCTGATGAAAATTGTGCTTTTTTTGGTGCTTTTAACATGTTCTTCTGGCATTTTTCTGATAATAGAGGACATGTTTAATGAAAAAAAAGCTTAAAATTGCATTTCTGAGTATTTGTTTATTCAAGTCACTGTGAATCAGGAGTGGACAAAAAAAATCCCATTTGAAAAAGCTTGTAGTTGTGACAGAATCTGAATGTATCCTTTCTATTACTTTACAATAAAAAGTCAAAACACAAAGTATATAACTTTACTCCGCCTTTTGTGCTTAATTTGAAAATAGAAAAATACAAACGCTGAACATTTTTTAATTTTATTTTTGTGCCATACAGCTTCTGCTGACATTATTGTGGATCCATCTCCATGGCAATGTAAAATATTTTTGAAAAACTGCATTAAAAAGTTCTGTTCATCCCTTTAATTGTTGATTAAGTACTAATACATGTTAAAGCTTCGATTCAGGTGGGACTATACACATGGATGACTGAACCTGGACTATATATGTGTTTTACCATAAAACGGTATTAGAAAGATCCTGCCATTCTACAAAAGTCGTGAGTTTCTTTTTAACCCAGTTGACAGTTGGGAGTATAAACCAGAGAGCATCCTAACCGGATTATCCATGCAGCAGGACTAGAGTTAAGAGATGTCCTATCACATTTTGGAAAAGTGAGCACATGATGGAAAATCTGAGTCTTGGTCTAAAAATATTTCACACAGATGACAACAACCACTTAAAAAACAAGAAAAATCTGTCTACAGATAAACAAGTAACCTATCAGTACCATATTTGCCTTTTTAATGTGTTTGCTTTCATTAAAAAAGTTGTTTTTTTTAAAGATGAAGATTAATCTACTTTTTTTCCAAATATAAGAACTTTTGTGGCCAATAGAAGTTTAGCTTTTCTTTCTCACTTGAAGCTTTAAATATTAAAGACACTTTTTAAAATCACTTTAAAAAAACAGATGGAGAATAATGAGTGAATTAAACAAGCCAACTAGATTTAATATATATTTTTTATATTTCAATTTCAGTTTATGGAACAGGATCTTTCACAATTTATAACTTTTTAAGAACTTGATTTTCCTTAATTTAATTCATTTTCTCAACTTAAGCATAATTTGTTGACCTTTAAACTTTATCAGGATGACCATGTAAACAGACCAACTTTAGGCATCCATCTATGGTCTGGAGGCGCTTGGTGGGGAACCCCTGCGCATGAGCCAGCAGTGTGAAATATCAAAGCAGCGGTCCGTGGGGAAGGTTGAGCCCACAGGAGTGGAAACTCCATGACGTCGGAGGCATGCATGGGATTCCTTCACATCCCAGATTGGTATGGATACTTTAATGGATGGAGACTTTGGCCTTTGCTGATGAAAGAGAATGTTCACATGCACATTTAGCAACAACATCCAGTTCCACTGCCCCTTGCACATGCTGGCCAGGGCTAGCCCGGTGTAAACTGAGGCCACGATGACACTTTGCCAAGATTAGCTCCAACCGCAGTAAATGTCAACAAATGGAAAGCTCGTGTGAAGCCAGTTTGTTTTTCTGCATGGTGGACATTAAGTGGTTGTATGAAGGTATTCACTGTGACAGTGTGTATTACTCATAGGAGCACATTTAAACACAGGCTGGAAATGTCACATGACACGCTGTTATTTGTTTATTTGTTCTACTATGATCTCCTGTTATGTCCCTTTTAAAGCAATATCCACTGTTGATTGAGAAAAACCCCTTTGGGTCAGAGAGTCCAAATCCATTCCTCAAGGTTTAGTGTTGAGCTTGTGCTTTAGATATCCCTGTCCTAATTTCTGCTGATTACCTTCACCAATGAGAAAACCAAAGTTCAGGAGTAGAAGGATAGAAGATGAAAAAGGGAATTGAGGAAAGAATGTTTCTGTCACCATGTGCGTTTGTGTATATGTCTGTATGTCTCTTTATACTTAGAAAGCGAACCCCATTTGACTGATAACTCTGTGATGACACACAGTGGGGAGGGGTCTCTTTATTAGAGGTAAAATTTTTCTAAAATTAGCATCACATTTTTGATTAAGAGGTGAGTAGGCCCAACTAAACATATTTGTATATGATTCCACCCAAATGTCAATTTGAGAAAAGTAAGAGTTTAGCAAATAATTGGCCTTTAAAGGTTTTTTGTTTTCACTCTTTTTTGTTTAAAGGTGACATCAGAGATGGTCCTTTTTTATTGTCACAATAATAACTCTTATTATTTTGCTAAGGTGGAACTATGTACAGTAAATGAGAGCTCTGCTGGTAGCTACTTTAGTATTTGCTCATTGTTCATGCATTGCTATATCGTAGCCCCCCAAGACTACAAAACAATGAAGTCTCCTGATTTGGGTTTTCTGTAAATGATCAAAGTCTTTTTAATGGCTTTTAAAGGGAATCAAACAGCGCATAAAATGGGCCGTTCAGAGTTTTAACTAGTATGTGTTAACAACGTGCTGGTAAAATTATAATGATGCAAATATCCAGGACACTGAGTGCAAAGAGGAAGCTAAGAACTAGTACTCGGCAGAGATACTATCCAAGATGAAACAACAAAGAATTAGGAATACATCAGGGAAATGGCTCCAAATGGTGACATGCTTAGTGAATGCATCAGAAACTCAAGGACGGAAGAGAAGAGCCCATCATGACCCTTGTATACTATACTATGCCATTAAAAACAGTGACTGACTACGAAAAATCCTATCAGCTGAATATGAGATGAATAGAGGGCAGGATCTACCACACCAGGCAGGACTCCAAGTACAAGCAAAGACGCCCCTGAGACAATCCAGCACATAACAGCACGGAGTAAGATGGTAGCAGGAAAGAAATACTGTGAATAAGAGGCCTTCTTGGTGGCAGAAAAAAAACTGTGGTCTAAAAGTCCTGATTTCAAGATGGGAAACACCTGCATAGGTATTTGAAATGATCAAGCTATAAGATTCCTATAGGACTTCAAGATACAGACAAACACATTGATGATGGTTAACAAAATCAAGCTGGACAAAAAGAAGACTGCCAAATTGATAGATGTAGTAATCCCAGGTAACATCAGGGAGGAGGAAAATGCAATGACTAAGAAATACAAAGAGGCGATTCATTAAAAAAAATTAACATATTAATTTTTAGGCAGAATAATTATAAGTCAGAAGCGACGGTCTTCCACTTCGCGTTGGACGTTATTCCACTTATGCTATGGTCACTTTCAAAAGAAATAAATATTCAATCAATTTTTTGTACTTTATTCTTGTTACTTTTTCACAAAAAGCAGACTATTTCATGCATGGTGCGCCCTGTTGTCACGGTAACACAAGAATGCATCACTGGGCCGGCAGACCGCGACTGTAGCAGCAAAGGAAAGGGATTCCTGTGCTGATCGTCACTAAAGGTTCAATAAAGCATTGGTTCAGAGAGAAAGTTCACCTCTTACTGCTTGTTTTTGTCCAGAAGATGAAGCAACATTTTTTTAAAGAAGCCTGCGCAGAAATATAGAACATTTGGGCTTTGTGACCAGAACTTCTTTTTAAGGTGCCCAGCAGCCAATCAGATTTGAGTATTCACCTGAACCATTTAAACTGCATAAACACAATGTTTATTTCTTAAGGCTATATATCAGCATTTTTGTTTTCTTGGAGTTATTCTGCAAACATTAAAGTCTTTAGAGTTCTGCTTGTCTTATTGGTGATGTGTTTTCTGCACATAAATTACATTTCTGGGATATCTGAGTTAACACTTTATAAATGAACACATTTGAGGCGATAAAAATGAAGGAAAGATGTTCTATCTGGCTTTTTTTTTGTTTAAAAGCTGCATATTGTTGTATACAATTTAACAAGTAAAACATTGTGATTAATCGTGAAAATGAAAAAATGACAAAAAAACCATGCGTTCTCACCAGCTGACATCACAAAGTGAGAGCAGACCCTTCAACATTATAAAAAATGATTATTAAAAAGTAAGAATTATTTACTCACATTTCAAGCTTTAAGGGTCATAAACTCTTAAATTCATGTCTCACCATTTATGTAAACCATCTAGTATTGGTTTAATCCTATATTGAAATGTATAGGAGGTATGTGCACCAGCTTCAGATTTTCTTTAGTCAAATGTTTCTAAAGTTGTTTCAGATGCTTCACAGAAGTTGCATCAGCACAGCGGCTAGATGAAATCTGTCTCAAAAGCTGGGTTCTTCCGGCAAGTTCTCCTCGCAAGTCTCTTCTTCTTTTCACTTACAAAAGCAACCTCAGTTATGTAAGCGGCTGTAGAGATAATTAGTGGCTGAATAATTAAGCGTGTGCCTGTTACAGTGTGACTGTTTGATGGAGTGTGTTAAAGTGTGCGTGAGCGAGAGAGATGGAGGAACTTTGGATGGACTCCACTTTTGAATCCGCCTCTCTGTTATGGCACAGAGCCCAAAGCCCAGTTAAAAAAAAAAAAACACCAACAAGCACAGAGAAAAGAGCTTAGTGAACCAAAACAACAGTAAAGAGACACTTAAGACAAAAAAAATGTATGTAACATTTATTGAAAACCACCCACAGATGCTTTATGCCTCCATTTAGTCCTTGTAGACTGAGTTTGTACAATAATGAAAGTTAAGCAGCCACTGTACACCATATTTAACTCTAGAAGTGCATTAAACTCCACATCTACAAAGAAAACCACTTATTTGTAAAAGCTTCAGCACTACAGCCTGCATTTAAAGCCATCTTTGTCATTAGAAGGGTAAAAAACTGTGCTTTGTTTAAAAGTTTGTGGATCGACAGTGGATGGAGCATTAATGTGAAGGGTGGGCAGCTTTCAGACATCGTGGGCGAGATGACTGCCTGCCTACGGGGTGATTGAAAGAAGACAAATGAATCAAGAGACCAAAGATGTCATTTGATCTTCCCGATCTGTGTAACTGTAGAAGTACATGTGTCAGGAGTGTCAGAGCACATGGGCCTTTGTACAGATGATGTACAATAAAGTAAATCAATATGACTTAATAAACAATTCATACCAGTATTGTGTCTGAAATGGCAGCATTTGATAAATCATCAGCCCATACAGCTTATCTACCATGTCAAAAAGCGGGTTTCCTCTAGAGACCCACCCAGATAGATCGTCAGGCGTGTTTTAGAGAAGAATTTGTTTTTTTTGTGCTACTTTATGCACAACAGCTTCATCAACGAAACTTTTTGTAGCTGGACTGGTCACAGAGCTTCTTCTGACTCCTGGAGCATCTCAACTGGCGAGAATCCTCCTGATAAAACTAGTGAATTTATAATAAGCCCTGTGAGGATTACAGTGGATGAGTCCCATGAACGGTAATCCAATGAAAAGACACGCAAAGCGCAAGCCAATGTAAAACCAATCCAATTTTCATTCACAGCAGACCAGGGAACACAGTTTTAGTAATAAGTTGCATAAAGAAGGTAAAAATGTGCATGCAGAAATGTGGGAATTCAGAAAGTAATATCAGGGAAAGAGGTGGCCTATAATGCCTCATTCTAAAGTCAATGGAGAACCGCAGGTGCAAAGTTTTCAACAAACACATAAAATAACACTAATGCAAAGACCAAGACTTATAAACAAACACATTTGTGTTTTGATGGGTTGATTTTTGTCCCTTAAAACATAGAGAGGTTTGAATTACTTCAATAGAATGGGAATGACCACTAACTTTATTTGTAAATCTGCTTTTCATAAGGTTGATCGTGTAGTTTTGTCCCCAGTTTTCTATAGTAAGAGCTACTAAAATGTGTCTATAATTTAAGGTAAATATTGTGCAGGGAGGAGAATTTGATTTAGTGCACGTGCAGGTTTTATCTTTTGTGGTGGTTTGTGTGTGGCAAAGTTAGGTAGATTCTAGTATTTTTTGTTGACCGCTTGTTTTAACACGGTTACTTGGAATGATTTTGGAAACTGTGAAAATGATTTTTTTGCTACACTTTTTTTTTAAGAATAAACAAAAATAGGAATTTTGTTGGACAAGGAGCATTTTCTTTTCTTGTTTGCATTACAAACAGTCTCTGGGCGTCTCTGGCGTCTAGTCAAGTCACTACATTTATTAAAGGTTTATTTTTTTCTGGTATTTCACTTTTTATCATATAATTGTACAAGTTTTTCTCAAATGAGACATACTTTTAAAAATAACGTTAAAGATGGTTTAAAGTTTAAATCATTTTGCTACTTAACTGTAGAACCAAATGCTTGAATTTGAGTGGAAAAGCTTTCAAAGCAATTATTTAGGACAGCTTAGTCAGCAGAATTTAAAACCGACAAGTTCATAAATATACCCGTGATGACAATTAGCACTGAACATCTTACAACTGCAAAAATCTATTGAATGCGAGTGTGAGGCAACACTGACATGAGCCAACATTAGATGCAGAAAGATGCAAAGACAAATTCATAAATGGAAATGTGCATGGTCACTATGTTAAATGAAAAAGGGAGCGCAACAGCAGTCTGTGCGAATTCAATTAGCCACCTGCCAAGGCTACATCTGTGACAAAATGAAATGGCAAAGAAAGTGCAGGTATTCTTAAGTTTAAACGCACACACACAAGAACACACACACACAGTGGGTCAAACTTGACTGCTTAATTTTCTGCCTGGTTGGCAGGAGAGTTTTTCAGCTCAAGGAGACTGTCGGTATGGAAATGGCTCTCTTGCTTGACCTTGGCGTGATTATGCAGTATGGATCAGGTTTTACAGAAGAGAGCCTGTCCACTGTGGGAGCTTTATGGCTGACAGAGCATATTGATCCCTGCAGGAGGAAATAGCATGTCTCTCCGCAGTGTCATTGTGTCATATCTGAGGTGGCTACAGGCTCTTAATCAATGCTGTTTCTAGAAAACTGAGGGCACGGGGCAATGGCTCATGCAACACACACTAAAACTTAGTTTTGCATCATCTTTTAGTCAGTGATTTTTGCAATGTTGCGTTCAAACCTGAAGAGATTCACTGAATATTTTTTTAGGTTGAAAAAGCCAAGAGGGAAGAAAGTTATTAGAAAACAAAGACAGACGTGGATCTATTTGTCTGCACATGGATGCATCAGAATGGAGCAGAGCAGAGAGTTTATGTACCACCCAGCTTATTTTCTACATCACAACTACAATATTCAGAAAGGCTCCATCGTCAGAAAAGTGTCACGTGAACAAGAACACAGTGAGGTCTTTAAAGTTACAACAAAAGTAGATTGTGTCAACTTCCCATCTAAGTGGTGAGGTGTCTGAAGTAAAAGATGTTAAAAGTAGGCTCTAACAATGTCAGAACTCAGTGCAGTGTTGAATAAAAACACAAACAACAGCAAAGATTCAATTATAACACACAGAAAGTGTTGCCACACTTGCGTCTCTCTGGAGTGATGGGGAAGGCAACCCCATTGCATTGAGTTAATGAGAAATCTATTAAACTTTAGTACTGTTAGGCTGTTTTCTCAGTCTTGGCATATTTCATGACAAAACATGTGTTTGTGAATATTAGTGTATTATTGATGAGTTTGTTTTGATTGTGAAATTGGTCAAATTAAGTTACAAATTGTGCCCTTGAGGAACAGTTTTGAGAAATGGTGCATTTTTTTATTTGCATTTAAAATGTTGATCAAGAGTTCATCTATTGAAATATTTACATTAAATCATTAATATACAAGACTCATACAGCTATACAACTGTAACTCCACATTCAAAGCAAAATATATTGTGGCAGAAATTCCATTTCACCAAACCGCAGTATTTTTTTTCCTTTTCATAGGCACTACCATATTTTTGCCGACGTGACAGTGTTGTTTGTAGTCTGCGCTTTTGTCTTCAATGAGCAGCTGACAGCAATGAAGTTGCTAATGAGAGATGAGTCAGCCTCTGAGTCACGTTGGTGGATGAAGATGGTGATTAATGCGGCATGCTTTGTCCCCTCCTCTGGTCTGCTGCAACATGCAGAATGACAGTGCATGAATGCTGCTCTCTGGAACACTCAAACTGATTTACTCCATTCTTTTTCACTTCATTAAAAACTGCATATTACCTCGGATTGACAACTTTCTATAGGTATTAAAGACCAGGAATGCAAACTGCAGGCTGGAGAAACATGTTCTTGACTAAATGACTAAAGACACACAAACTATTTAGCACATAGGAGCTTCACTCAGCAATTACATTGGTTTTCAAATAATCTGTCTATAATCATTTAGTCAAAATATTTTGGAACGCACCTATGTCTGCTTTCATCCAACTATAACAGCTGGAATGAAACAGCACAAAGGATCTCTGGTTTAAAAGAAATAACTTATTTTTAATAACCTTCATTTAATGACGGGAACTTCACTAAACATCTGCTCAGACTGCATCTTGTTTGATCATA
Source organism: Oryzias celebensis (assembly GCA_014656515.1). Lineage (NCBI taxonomy): Eukaryota > Metazoa > Chordata > Actinopteri > Beloniformes > Adrianichthyidae > Oryzias > Oryzias celebensis. The sequence continues at coordinate 74,990,319 of BNCR01000001.1, forward strand.
AAGGCACTGGGTGTGGACGATCTCCACCAGGTGGGGACGATCTTGACTGCGGACTTCTAGAACTGGTCGCAGAGATAATCGCACGCACTATATGCCACAAAATTAACCAAAGTTTGTCTTTTTTTTTTATGCGTCAATTAATATCGACAAGGGTTACCATTTTCCAGACCGAAACGTAGACCTATAAGTTAATTACCTATATTTGAGTAAAATGATGGAGACTTTAACCTATGAACACATTCAGTGTTATTTTACCACAAATAATTTATTTACAGAATACCAACATGCCTGTAGAAACAACCACAGCACTTACTTCAATGACAGACGATTGGCACAAAGATATTGAAGATAAAATGAATATTGGAGCAGTAATGCTTGATTTCTCTGCTGCATTTGATATCATAAATCATAAATTGTTATTAATAAAAACTTAAAGGTTATGGATTAGAAAAATCTGCTGTGTCTTGAATTGAGAGTTACTTGAGTAACACAACACAAACGGTCTTTTTTAATGGTTGTTATCCAAGAAGTGTAACACATGGTGTACCTTAAAGGAGTTATCTTGGACCATCGCCTTATAGCATTTTTACAAAAAAATAATGCTCCTTTAACTTTAAATGAATCTAAAGTCATTATGTATGCTGATGAGTTAAGAGAGGGAGAGGGAATTACTGCATATAGTACAGTGGATTGATATAATGAGCTAGTTTTAAATGTAAATAAGACAAAGTGCATGGCATTTGGCACTTAATATGCTATAAGTACAAATCCAAAACTAACCCTAAATGTAAAAGGAACAGCAATTAAGCAAGCAAACCAAATTAAACTTTTTAGAATAGTAATTGATAATAAATTAATTTGAGAAAAACACATACTAACTAAAATGAGAAGAGCAATTTCTGCAATAAGTAGGAATGCTATTTTTTTAACACCGCAAGCAAGAAGCAAAGTTCAAAAGTTACAAAACAGAGCAGCACGGGTAGCACTTAGGAATTATAGATCTAGTATCAATCATATGCATAAACAATTACACTGGCTACAAGTAAAAGACAGATTGATTCATTCATTGTTGCTTTTTATCAGGAACATTATTGTAACAAAAACACCATTTATTATTTATAAAAACCTCACATTTTGTTGCAATACACATAACTATTCTACAAGACATGCTGAGGGTGGTCATTTCACTTAGCATTAAAAAGACTGTTCTGTACAGAGGCTTGTCATAGTGGAATTCATGACCAAAAACTATTTCACAGTCAAAGAGCAAAGTTATTCTTAAATCATCATTCAAAACGTACTTATCTGAAATGAAATAAACATACATTGAAAACACGTTGCTATGTCATTATATTAGGTTGTGTATGTGGTGGGCAGGCAAGGATCATATACACTTTTGAGAAGATTGTCTGTTATTACTTTATTTTGTATATTTGTATATATGTTAATATATTTATGAGTATCTATAAATGTAAACGTTATTTAAAAATGCTTGGTTACAACTAATGGGGGATCCTTACTATTAAAAAAAAAAGAACACCACAAAACTTAAGGCCTTCTAACCCTTTTCAGTTTTGACACTGCGAACAGTCAGCATAAAAAGTTCGACAACCTCAGATAACGGAGTCCAGAATTTCTTTGTTTCACTTATTCTTCAAAATACACAAGTGTGGGCATCAAAGGAGCTTAAAAGTTTGACCAGATTTAATAGTTTGCATTTGAATTTTTATTATTTTTAATTATTTATGTTTAACGAAGAAGAACTTTAATTGGCAAAGATTCCGGAGCTCCAGGAGGAAGCAGCGGTAAGTGTGGCAGTGATGTTAGGTGTGATGATCTGGAGCTAACTGCAGTATGAAGAGGACTGATGAGACTGAACTGACTATTTTTCTAGACTGCTGGGATTGAGAGAGAGGTATGAATGACATTCAATTCAGTGGAAATGAGTGCGCAAAAGACTTGAATGGCTGAGGCAATGAATGGGGATAAGAGCAGAGGAATTTAGTGGGTGGGGAAGTAGGTGACAGGGGCGATGCTCAAGAAGAGCAGGATGAGAGAGAGAACTGTGAAAAGGCATAATTGGCAAGTGGGACGATAAAGAGCAGTGCATTGGGGCTGGATGAGAGCGGGTGGTATGACGTAGACAGAGCTTCCTCCAACTATCCGGTTTGACTCTAGCATTCTCTATCAGGCAGCGTTGCTGCTGCGTTTACTCCAACAACATACTTAATGAAAGCCAGAAAAAGAGCCAAACATCTATGCATGAGTACATCTATACATGCGCACACTTAAAAAAACGGGAGATGAACAGAGAGAACCTGGAGATGAGGAACACTTATCCTAGAGCCTAAAGTCCTCCACATTGTCTGCAGTCTTTGAAGGTCAGAGACGCATGTGTCGTCCTCCTGTTGAACTTGTGGCACAGAAACTCTTTAAAGGTCAGTTTCTCACCTCATATAAATGATGGCGTGATGTTGATCTCAGCTAGTCTAACAATCTCCTGCCCCCTCGTCTCCGTTTCCATCTCTTCTTCACTGGTCCTTCAAGCTTGCTGCATCACAGGAGCTGTCCAGTGCTGAACACGATCGCTTTTCTTTCCTTTTATTGTGAAGTACATTGATTTCTTTCTTCGTTTCAATGGTTAGAACCTTTCTGACCTGCCCAATAACACATCTTTTCCTGACAAAACATTTTCTTTGGGTTCAAACTACTCAATGTTTTACTGTCACTTGTAAAAAGTTACCCTTCAACAAAAAAGAACTTAAATTTGAGTACAGTATTTAATGGACTATTAGGGGCACAAGATAACAAGGATAATAAGGAGCATTGGAGGCTCCTGCTTACGATAGCCATGACTCTCCACCAAAGTCCTACTGAAACATTTTGACAGATTTTTGAGCACCACGTACCACATAAAATCAGTCTGACGTCAGTAAGCACAAACCGGATGCAAACCAGAATGTATACATAAGGTGCACTGCATTATAAAGCGCACTGATGACTTAAACAATGAAATTAAAGAGTTTTAAGTGCACCTTATGATCCAAAAAAATTTAGTAGACACACCTTGGAGCCACACAAGACTTATATTTGTTGTAATGACAATAAAGCAATTCAAGACACAATGACAGTACATGTTTTTGTAACTCATGGTAGTAGATGATTGTTTTTTATGAGGCACACAGGCGATCATAGCAGTGTTTGCTAGGCAGATGGTTGTACAGCAGTACGTATATGTAGCCAGGTTTATACTTCACAGCGATCGGCCTTTGCATTAATCGTGTCCACAATTGCATGGTCTGGTTCACAGTAATGTCTGGTTTTGCTTGTGACTGTCTGCGATAACTACAATGAACTTTTGAGCGGTGATTGTCTCCAGCTCTTATTTTAACATGAAGGACATCTTGATGATACATTTGATGTGTCTCCAAATGTGCAGGTACACAATGAAGAAGAGGAGGAAGTGGTGTTATTTGTCCACTAAACAGAAGTAGGCAATACAGAGACAAATAATAATAATAAAAATAATAATACAACTGTGGTGAACTGTGTTCTCTGGTGCTACAAGATATGAAATAACTTACTCTATTTTCTACCTAGTTGTCTGATCTCTCTTTGTCTTTCTGTCAGTGTGTGAAGTTGCTTGGATTGAAGTGGTATTTCCTAACTTCCTCAATTAAGTTTTCATCATCCCCAGTGCTAAAAAGACTTTTAGACCAGATTTTTCTGGACAGAGTTTGCTCTGTCAACACGTACTCCAATCGTTTGAAATAAATTCAGGTTAATTGATTACTACAAGCGTAACATTCTAATTGTGAATGATGTCATCAGCGGCTGATCAGGTCACACAGCGATCAGCGCGATTCCACTCCAGTGGCCATGCAACCAATGCAACTCAAGCGATTACAGATCGCTTTGAAGTATAAACCAGCCCTTAGGGTGAATGTATACACCCTGTAAAAGATAGGTCAATACAACTTTTGTTTTTTAGTGACAATCGTAGCCCCATTACTTTAACTGATACGTGCAAGCAGTAGTATGGTATAAATTAATTCCGTTTTTACTTATATGTTTATTCGTTTTTGTTGAGAACTGCTTATTTTTACATACATAGTCCCTGTGCTTTTCAAGCATGACTGATTAGAGAAAAGTAAGATGTATATTCTAAAGATTTACTTTGTAATCAGCCGTTAAAGCTCATATTCTTCTTCCTAGATGTTTGGGAATAAATAGCTGAAGATTCTTTTGCTAAGCCTTCATAGAGTCATTCGTGTATTTGACAAAAACTTGAGTTACCAAGGTCAGCGGCTGTTTAGCTGTGTGACAGTTAATGAAAATCCGATTCAAAGCGAAACAGTAATCCAGGCCTGTATGTGTGATCAAAGGATGATGTCAATCCAGTGTGTCCTTGTAATGGAGGTTAAAAGCCCTCTAATGACCTGGTATCTGAACTCATGACCCCGTCTGCCCGACCACAGAGCCTTTAATGTTCCTGGAGACAAAAAATAAAGTCTGTCGATGATGAACTGATGAAGTGCAATGATTTTCAGAATTGCTGACTAACAAAAACTTTTTTGCCCCACTATGCATCCTTATTATTTCATGTTTTATGACTAATCAAACAAGAATGTACAGCTCGTTTTTGAGGTCAATAGGACCTTTTGCTTTGGTAAAGAAGCTGACTTGCATACCAGGAGAATAGACTCAGCTCCTTTTATCTTGCAATCAAATAATCAATTGAATTTCCAGTGATCCAAACAGATGGATCTGTCTGAAGCAAGTTGTGAATCAACTATACCATATAAATCAATTAAATTGACATTTGAAAATACCATTTGGACTGAGACAGGGTAGATTTATTTTGCTGTCACATAAAAATGACCAAGTGGCATTACAGCGGACAACACACGTGTGATGGCAGCAAAAAATGATCAAGCCATCATTACAGCCCAAAGACGTGACCATACAGTGTGGTACAATGTTCTAATAATGTTCTCTTTGTATTATTTTTGTGAAAAAACAACAGCGGGATGAACTTTATTAAACTAGAATGTGAATGGAATTCTTGTTCACTTGTTTTTTCTGTACCAATATATAACAAACACTTGATTATCTTGCAAGAAATACAAGAAATCTGGAAAATTTCACCTGCACTGTTCCGTATCCGTATACATATATTTATACATACATATATATATATATATTTATACATATACATATATATATATATACATATATATATATGAAGGAATAAACAGTAAACCAAAACATTCTAAGTTGTCATATTTGCTAAAAACCGCCTTATGTGGGGCAAATAAGTTTATAAGAACTGATTTACTTGTGGTTAGAATTAAGGGCATAAAAGCTCACAACTAATAAATCTTTGATTTTAAAGAGTGTTTATTGTTCTTTTATGAAACAATAAAGTCTATAGGTAAAGACTTACCTATACTAATCAAACTTTTTATTTGCCCTAATCCACATTACGTATCCAGGAAACTGAATTCTGCAACAAAAAACCAGCAGACTCTTAAAAAGGAAAGTACTGTTTGCTTCAGTTTTTTCACTCGATGAAAATTAAACTATGGCAGTTAATAACAACTCAGATGACAATTTATTGACTTTACTTCGATATTTATTGATGATTTAAAATAGTAAAGTTTGTGTTTATCAGGATCCCAACAACCAATCCCCAACACAAAGGTACCTAATCATCTTGGAACCTTTCTACTTTTTCCTCCCTCTTCAATCTCCCCACTTATGTCAACCCACTGCTGTGCAACATACTGGGGAAGAGATTAAGACCTGCAAAATGTCCCAGAGACAGAGTGAGAGGATGATACTGAGAGGAACAAGTGCCCAGAGAGATGGGAAATAAAATGTGTGGCATGGGGGAAGTCTACTGCCAAGTTGTGGTTACATCACTGCAGGTCATCCTGGCAAAGTGTAATCATGATAGGGAAGAGATGTGGAGGGGATGTGAGATAGAGAGGAGGAGAAGGAAACAGGAGAACAGAGGCTGTCCAGATGTCAGAAGATGAAGCAGTTCAAAAGCAAACGATAGATCTTTTCAAAAACCCAATCAAAGGAAAAAGAGGAAGACTTAAAAGAAAGAGAAGATGTGTAAAAAAAAATTAAAATCAAACTGTTTTAGCAAAAGACGGACTTGTTACTGGCAAAAAAAAGATAATTAGATTGGAGAGGTGCCAAATCAACAGCTTTGCAGTGTGAGAAAAATTCACCTTGTCAAAACAAAAGCAAGGTATAATCATTCCTTCCATTTGACAGGGTTACCTTCATGGTTTCCCCTCCCCTTTTCTATCTAATATGCGTTATGTAACCTGGCCCACAGATTCCTAAGCAGAAGAGAGATCAGAGATAAAAAGAACGAAACGACTGCGTGCAAAGGATGAAGACAAGGAGACAAATACTCAGAGACAGGCATTACAGAAAATAAGTGGAGGCAGGAGCTTGGGCAGAAACGAGCTGGCGGTGTGAGATTCTTATCTGAGAAGTTTTCCCTTTTCTTTGGGGAAGCAACAATCAAGCAATGAAGGCCAGAAAAGTCCCTAATCAAAAAGTCCTAAAAACGTGGGAGAATGAGGCAGCGGTATCAGTATTTTTTTGATGAAAGTATTCAGAAGATACACCACCTCTGTGTGTGTGTGTGTGTGTGCGTGTGTGTGTGTGTGTGTGTGTGTGTGTGTGCGTGTGTCAGATTTAATCTCCACGGGAACATGAGGTCTGGAAGGACTCCCATCAACAGGATTTGTGAAAATCTGCAGCTCAATTTTCTCCAGCCTAAAATTCTTCTTTTCTCCCTCCATGTCCGTGTCTACTCCTCTTCTTTACACTTCATTAACTAAACACAAAGACAGTGAGCTAAACTTCCAGTTAGTGATGGTCCAATCAGGACCTCGTTAGCACAACCAGGTACAGAAAACCTGAGGAGTAAAGGACTTCTAAATATGATGAGGTCTGTCTGGAGTATTATGTATTTAAAGGGATTTTCCCAATCTGGAAGCTTACATCTCTTCTTAGTATTTGTAAAATTGAGCAGCACAGATGTGAAATTTAAATGAAGGGTTTACCACTCTAAGAGTATGGGTATACATGCACAGAAGTGAGTGCATATTTGAAGCAGAAGGAAGAAGTCACCCAAAAGTCCCCCTGAAACCATTTCTGAAAGCGTGCCGGTGTTGGGGACCACAAAGGTGGCAAATGGAAGAAACTATTTCATCAATTGTCTTTATTGTCAGCACTACAAGAGTGTGCCTTCTGGTTTCCTCCCACTGTCCAAACACAAGCTTCATTGGCTAATGGTTGATTCTAAATCAACCCCTGGGTGTGAATGTGAGTAAGTGTGGTTGTATGTCTGTGTGGCCTTGCAATGGACACCCAATGCGCCCATTCAAGGTGTGCCGAGCCTTCATCCAACAGTGTCAGGGATAGGCTCCAGCATCCCTGTGACCCCATTAGAAAATGGATGCAACTTTCATACAAAACTTTTAGAAAATGATGTATTATGTTACTAGTTTTGTTTGCATTTGAGATTTGGTTGTTTATTTGAAGCTACAGGAGGACTGAATTTCTGAACCATGAATTTAGATAAGAAAACGTATCCTTACGAGATAGCAACAGTACAGTGGTTAAAGTAGTTGAAGATTTAGGATGAAGCTGACTAAAGTCATTTGTAACTTGATTACTTTTTTCTATTAATGTCAGTCGGGGGGGGGGGGGGGGTGCGCTGCCATTATGAAACAATATTTGTAGAGGAGCAAACAGCAAACATTTAACAGAATAATTCTTCATTTTTCTCGTTAAATATTTTTTATTTAGCATAACATTTTGCAAAAAGGAGTGACAAAATATTTTTCCCATTCTTAGTTTTTAGGAATAAACATGCAAAGAGAAAAAACAAAGACAACAGAAAAGCTGAACTGAAGTTATCAATCCAAAAGAATTGGTAAAACTGGTAACTTGAATTTCTGATCTTTTTCTATCTTGATCATGCATATCTTTTATTCTGTCACAATGTAGAAAAGTTTTTTTTTTCCTCAAAATAATGAAAAAACAAGTCTTGTGGTTGCACATAAGTCCTCTAATATGAGGCACACAAATGGTTACATGAGCGGCAGTCAATTTTATTTTGGAAAATAAAAGCCTTCAGTGATGAGACACAGCTGGCAGTTGCCGGCTCTCCCGCTCATTAGGCTCTCACACAGAAACATGACCACCACCCGCTCATTGAGGAGTAAAAGAATACATAACGACGTGTTTTTAAATAAATGTCCGACGAGGAAGAAGGTTGCCGTGGCAACAGGCAGAGAAATTGCCTCTGCAGTGGCGATTCTGGTTCATCTCTTGATGCTCTTGCAAGTTTTAGAAACAATCTAATACAGTAAGGTTGGGAGGGAGTTCCCAACTTTCTATTTTGCAGAGCGCTTAAGTGAAACCTTATCTGATTTTACATCTCATTGTCTTTAGAAACTCAAAGATTTTCATCCTTTTCATTTGTTCCTTGTCTTTTCTCTGTTTGGGCATTTTAAGGTTCAGGCAAGGCAAGCAAAGGATTACAGACAGAAGCAGACCATCTGCTCTCTGAGTCCCTGTACGAGGTAATATAGGCCATGTAAAGACTTGATCGCTTGTCAAGATCTTATCGAGCTTCTGAATAAAATGCTAGAATAATATCAATAATCCAAACAAGAAGTACCTTAAAATATGTTTTCATTCACTGCCTCAGGACCCATTTTTAGCAGAAAGCAGCCAGATATAGTCACAGTTAAGAATATGTTATTGAAAAATGGACAAGAAACTATTACATGTGAATTCTAGTCCAACAATAATTAAGACAGAGACTTTAAAGTCCCACTGCAACTACATCGTTCCCAGATTTCTTTTAATTATGATTATGTTGTTTTTTAGTGAAAATTAGAAAGCATTTGTTGTTGATGTTTTTAAACATTATTTCTTTTGAGTTTTCAATTTTGGCAAAACCTAAAAAAAAAAAAAAAAATCATGTTTTGAAAATATGTCTTAAAAATCCAACAGGAGCTCATTAGAAATTCGTCTCTGGATTGTGGGCGGGACTGTTCTATAGAATTTATGTCCATTCATTTTACATTAGCCCTTTCTTTATACTTTCTCCCACTAGCTTATAGCCCCTCACAAGCCCAAGGTAAGATTAACATCGCAGAAAAAAACTGCCAGCTATATCAGAGCCATCCAGCCATACAGTTTTGAGCCAGATGGCAGCTCAGACGAGGAAAATGAGGACATTTATGGATCTATTTGTCTGCAAGTGGAGGACTTTGAACTGGAGTGGAGAAGCAAGACATGGGAGTAGCTGTATCACAAACCTTAGCCTTTTTAAACCGCAGGTTTCCATTTGCACCGATTCACATCAATCCGATTGAAGAAATACTCAGAAACACAGTTTTAATCTTAAATTATGTTATGCTCTTACTCATGAGAAAAATACTTCAAGAACATGTTAAAAAGACAAAAACACCATTTTCATTGGAGTTGGTCTTAAATATTTTCTTTAAAAAATAAGTGTTATTCAGCTGACTGCTATAAGTTTCTATCAATCCATCTACATTACAACATAAAGTAAAATGAGGTCAGTGACATTTTCAAAGTTATCACTTTTCACAGCTGGAAAGCATCAGAGCAGTGTAAATGTCAGGCAGAAAGGTAGTAAAGGTTAAAGAAAAAATTCTGCATGCAGACACTGTCTTATTTTTATTCTTCTCTTTTTTCTTCTTACTTTGCTGAAGGGTGCAGGGCAAAAAATAATTAAATGGTGAAAGCCAGGATGTGTATGATGTCAACTTTGTTTTTTTTTACTTTTGGATTGCTTTTTGTCTTTGTTTTTTATTTTTTTTGTCATGGTGGGAGTTTTTCTGTCTGTTTTTTCTTCTGCCATCTTTAGTGCCTAGACGTCCAGAGCACCTGATTGATCGAGGACATCAAGGGCAGAATTGAAATACCATATTTAGCATCTTCTGTTGGAACAGCAACAAACTTTAACTTTCTTCTCCATTGAGACAGGCTTTGGTCTTTCTAATTGGGTTATTTTTGAGTAAATAGTTGCTCTTTTTTGTAAATAAATCCCAGATTAATTTTATTTGGGGTCTTTGAGAGAATTTTTGAGTCATTGGGGCATTTATTACAGGGGAGAATTTTCTCTCTCAAGCGACTTGATGCAACTGAGCTAAAAGTTTTCTAACAAAATATTTGAAATGGATTTTGCAATACAATTAGCAGTGAAATTGGTTCAAATGTAACTAGTTTAGTCTTAATAAGAAAACTCCTCAGCAAAACTTGTATTTTTTGTCAAATGTTAAGATTTATCAGGCTGGTCATCAATGTCTTCATCCAAGATGACATAAGGTTGAATAAAAAGAATAAAAAGATCCTTTTCACCCCGATCGCACTAATAGGTCTGTGTGGATTTAAAAGTGGCAAAGGAAAATGAAAGAAAAATATCTGCAATAAGCTGAACCAACAGGAGTGGAAGATGTGCAGAGAAGATACTGAGAAAAGGAGAGAACACAATGAGGCAAGTTGTTGTGGAGCTCCGCCCCCTTTCCAGAGTCAGCTGTGCGGCCCGTCTGGTCCAGGTGCAGCTCATCAGTTCATCTGTGCAGATGAGCTTGAGGCGTGCGCAGAGACAGAGGAGGTTGATTGTTTGGAGGCTGATCATAGAGGATTTGATGAGAGGTTGTGTGTTGAGAGGATTGTGGTGAAGTGTGGGTTTTTTTTCTGGTGGTGTTTGTCATTTTTGCGGTGACTGGTTTAAGGCTTTTATTTCTTGGTTGCTTACTTGTTCTTTGTTTTTGAGAAGTCAAAAACATATATTTTGTGGAACAGGGTTTTACCTTTTTCTTTGGAGAAAAGAGCTGTTGAGCGTGACTCTAAGGAGAAGCGCAAATCACGAGTGGAAGAGATGTGAAGGTTGACTTTAAGATGCAGAGCTGGAGATGCAGGAGCCAGCGCCTGCAGCATTACAAGCAGAATTATGTAAGAGGACTGGGGACTGCCACACACACAGTCAACAATCTCCTAATAAAAGAGCTATTGGACTCGCGTACTCCACATGCACACAAACACAAAAGAAAACATTGAACTCCATAACTCTAATGGAATACGGCTCCCACAGAGAATGAAGAAGGGAGTTCACTATAGGTTCAATGTGCAGGTTTGGGAAGATGTCATGGAGAACAGTTTTAAAAAAACAGCTTCTCTAATGAATGCCTTGATGCAGAGGTAAAGCGATCGACCTCTGATCGGATGATTGTGGCTTCAATTGGACTGTGCTGGACGTGTAATCCAAAAATCCCCTCTGGTCTAGAAATGTTCAAGAGAGTTGCCGTTTTCCTTGACTCCGATGCAATAAAGCATTTATTGTAAAGACTGTGGGAAGATGATGGCTCGCAATAGTTTATTTATACACTTTGAGTTGAAATGCTGGAAAGCTCAATGCAGCCAACAAACACCTCATGCTTTTTCAAGTGCTCTGTCCGAGTTTCTCCCCTCCATTTCAACAGCAAATGGACAACAATTTAACAACAAGAAGTGACTCAAAAACTGTGAAGTTAAATCCAGTGCAGTTGAAAACCTTTCTGCACCTAAGAAAATAAGTGCACCGGTGCAACCAGTGCAAAATGTTAGTCTACGTCATGAACGGGACAGAGCAAAGATTGGGCTTGAAAATTGAAGGTCATTAAAAAAAATGGGTGTGAAGTAACAAACACACAGGCATCGGATGTGCGTTCAACCCATGGTGTTCACACTGCAGGAAAACAGCAGGAAAACAGTTGTAAAAACTGACACAGCAACACCTGATTGTGCGAGTTTTGAACGTGCAAGACCAAAACACACATTTACGCACATTTATATAGACTTTTCATTGGAAACGGTCGCTTGAACACACGCTGCCAAGGAGCAATTTGACACACGTTCAAGACGCTCTAAAGGCGGGTTCTTGAGCGCACTTCTATCCCATAGTGTTTACACTGGAGAAGCAGGGAGGGGCTTCTTTTTCTTTTTTTACGGTTTATTGCTGCATATCTGCTGCCAACAGTTGGAAGTGGCGAGTTGTGAAATGTCAAAGCAGTGCAAATCTTATGAATAATGCTATAGGCTTTTTCTTTCACAGCTCTATTACGGTATATATGAGAAATGGTGTCAAAGAATTCTGGAATTATTTATTTCTCCAGAGGTGTAAAACTCCAGGCCTCTATGGCTGGCGTATTGCATGTTTTCCAACCAACCTGATCCAGGTAATCAACAGCAGATACGGCAAAGTTTCTGGAAAACCAGCAGGAGGCCCTGAAGGCCTGGAGTTTGAACCCCCTGTGACTACCGTAATCGATTTTCAATTAGTTGGCACATCTGTGAATTAAAGGGGATGCCATCCATACGTTACTAACAAATCTAAGTCCCTGATCGGTCAAAGTTTGACCTAAGCTAACTTTCAACATGCATTCAGTGGCCACTCCTTTTGTATGTAGAGCCAGAAAGAGTCATAGAAACTTGCATTGCTATACGTAAATTTGAGCGTATAGAACGAGGAGGCCCAAAACGTACATTTACTCGCATTTACAAGTTCATTGGAAGTGGCCGCTTGAACGTGTGTTGCAGAAGATGGGGTCAAAACTGAGCAAATTCCTTTCAAGTTTTTATTTTCCATAATTAGAATGCACATCCATAGATGGGCATCCTAACAGTAACAGTACCTAATGATTTCATATTGTAAAATGTCCCAATGCTGCTACACTTTCATTGATCACTGGACAGAAAAAGGAAAACAAAGGTTGCTGCTGTTTATACTTGTTTGAAACATTCATGCATCAACAGCTGAACAATTACACTCTGGTGATGGAAGTAAACAAATCTCCATGAGTGAAGATTGCTTGCAGCAGCAGTGCGTCACTGGGTAACCAAATGCACCGGGACACCGATGACGCACACACAGCTCTACTACCTACCTGATGGGGCTTTCCCTGCTTAGAGCGATGTGATGACAGAGCAATGACGCCACTGAGACTCAAACACTGCGCTCTGCTGACAAGTAAGACAGAAAAATCCCACATTGTTTGTTCGTTTCGGGAAACGGTGTAGATGTTGCGATTGAAATCCCGTCTGAGATGATGGACATGATGCTTTACACGTAGGAAGTAGAAACTCCAGCAAAAAACAAAGCATTTCACATCTATACTTTAAATTAACCCCAACAAGGAATAATCTGCACGTCAGTTTGTGGCCTTACAGTAGATCTCGCCAGAAGCAGCAGCTGAAATGACGGATTTGCATCCACAGGGCCAGAGAAAGGTGTTAGCGCTGCACCACAGTGACTGTCACAGCAAAGGGAGTCTCTTTCATGGTAGAATGACGGCACTCAGATGACTCCTCTCCAAGGCTGACATGTCTTTGTGAAGGAGCGCAGTGGGCTGCAGGATGACACATCTGCTCTGGAGAGGAGATTCTGACTGAACATGTGCCTCTCAGCAGCAGCAGCTGCTGCTGCTTCTCCTACTGCTGGGAGCGAGAAGTTTATGTGACCCTGAAAACCTTCCTCAAGTTTGATCAGAATGAGGTCTGAATGAGAGATGCAGGACAGCTCAAAGGGTTAAGCAGATGTTTTTTTGTCTTTTCTGTGTTTTTAAAGTCAAATACAGACTGATGGTACCAAAAAATGTGAGACAACATTTCTAAAATCAGTTTGCTTTGGGGGTGTTGGAAAGAAGGTACATTCAAGAACCAACTGTTGCTTGCATTAAAAAATATGTTTTTAAATGACAATAAGTATTTTTGATAACTATCTTCATAGGTGGACTTTCAAACAAGGTAATTTAAAATATAAACTACTAAAAATGCTAAAACATTCAAATAAAAAAAAGCTTGCTTTAGGCAGGATGAGACCAACAAATGAGAGGGTGACCTGAGGGTGTAATGACTTTACCTTTTAGTTTGAAGGCTGACTTGAAGCCAGGTTTTCCATTCATGTGCTCGCCCAGATATCAGGATGAATATGACGTCGCCAAATTCCAGCTTTTGCCCAAATAGAAGGGATTAAAAAAAAGCCTGACCAATAATTGAACCTAACAGTCACCTGCACATATTTTTGATTCGATCACAAATAATCATTTTGCTTTTGGATCATGGTGTCTTGTTTTCCGATGGATCAGAATTTATTTAGCAGCTCCTGAGTTCAGATGGTCTGCAAGCTTTCATCTAAGCAAACTTAGAAAAGTATTCCAAACTAACACATTTGCGAGAAAAACATTTGCCCTGTTTTTGTTTACTAAAGTGTAAAGATTTGTGTTTTCATTATAAAAATATAAAAAAGCAGCATAAAGACATTGCCGAGAAGACAAAAAAAGAGCCTGATTTTGATTTTTTGTTGCTTTTAACATGCTCCGCTAATGTTAGGTTGGGGTTGTGAGGGGCTGTAAGCTAGCGCAAGAGAAAGTAAGTAAAGGGATGATAGGAAATGAGGGCAGGCTTAATCAATAAACAGTCTCACCCACAACTAATGAACTGTCACTCTGCAGAAACTATGTCCTAGAAAACGACACAGGTTTTTCCTTTACTTTGGCTAAAAAGGACATAATCCTAATTAAACGACCACTGGGAAGACTTTTTGAATAGACCAAAAGATGATTGGAGTGGGACTTTAAGACTGATCAGGAAGAAGTTCAAACATAAATTCAACTGAAATACAAACATAAAAGTTGTTTAGTAAAGAAAATACAATTAGAGCAGGTTCTGAATGTTTTTGAAAGCTGCTAATAGTTATGTTTAAAGCTGTTTCACATGGATGTCCTGCATATGAAGCCAAAAGAGCGAGACGCAGTTCCTTTCTAACCTCTAACCATTTCCTTTTCTCCAAAAAATATCAGCCTAGAAATAGAAATCTTTCTGAAGAACATACGTAACAAGATGAGATCTGTCTTTTTGTTGCAATTACACAAATTATTGTTTTTCCCTCAGGTTTTTTACCCTCAGTGTTTGGTTTGTAGCCCTTCCTTAGGTTGCTAGTCTTAGTTGGTTTTCCCTTTATATGTTTGGCACTTGATTTCCATCCTCTCTGTCTGTTTCATTGTCCGGTGGGGGAGGTGGGTGTCATGTAACGTTAGTAAAATGAGTTGTCCTTTTATGCCCAATAACCTGTCATTATGTGAGTTCTGTTGTGCAAAAATACAAAAATTATAAAGATGTTGGGGTTTTATTTTAATGTAAGGATTCGGTAATCTCCCTCTACCTGTCACCCTCACGTAGGGGCTAGGACGGTAAGCTAATACTGTTTCTTTGCTTTGCGGAAGATTCCCTGATCCGCAGTAAATGGAGATGGCCTTCAAGGGTGCTGCTGTGCCTCAACGTCCTTTATATGCTTAAAAACAATGCAGAAGTGATCTGGTCACACATATTCCTGTGACGCATCTTTCAAGTCCATGTAAACAGTCGGACTGAGGTATGTGACGAACTTCCAGTCTGGGCTTGAGTTACGTCAGACTCTCTTTTTCTTCCAGTAGGCCTTTTGAGTTGTAGAGGAGTGTCGTTATCCCTGCAGATGGACTGCAGAAGTTACTACACACTACACACTGAGACTTAGTGTTTCGGAAAAGATCTGCAGCACAAAAACAACTTCCTCCTCTTCCAGTTTGGGTCCACAAATACAAAATATCACAGGTTGGAGAAAATGTGATAATAAGATGCCATCTACTAGTCCCAGAACAAAAGAAACTCCCATTGCAGCAAAGCTAACACACTAGCGCACACTCTCCGTGCTCTGTTTATCAGGGCCAGGCCCATTGATCATACTTGCATGGTTGCCTGGGTAACCCCATTATTATTCAAAGCACGGAGCACCAGCTTGCAGAGCGTTGTGTGTCCGTGTGCATGTGTTGCTTGTCAGCGGAGATTCCCCACTGGCTCAGAGGGAAAGCAGCCTTTCCAGCATCCTCCCTGATCCGCATCCATATGAGAGCACGCCAGACCCAGCCGAACACACGGCAACACCTTAACGTCTGCGCGCTGTAATTTTCCATTCAGCGGCTCTGTCAACAGCACAGCCACACCACCCTCCTGCAGCCCATGGTTTCCATTCAGCCTCCATTTTCAACACTGCTGAGCTTCATTCAGCCAGCGACCCTGTCTGTTCTCACCCTCTCATTGTTCATTCACATTCTGCGGCTGCGAGGCTCATTCATAAACACAACCAGTCCTTACAGCAGCAAAAAGTAAGGAGGCAGGCGGAGGAGGAGGGAAGGGCTGATTGGAGGAAGGGTTGCCCCTACTGACTTACTGACTGCTGCATGGTGAGGGCTCCCTGAACAAGGAAAACAGCCAATGCAGGAAAGAGGGGAAGGAAGATGAAGTGGGGGGGGGTCTATACGTCTAAAGCTCAACTCTTCCCATCTCTTCTTTCATTCATTCCTTCAAAATTTGCTTCATTCATGCTCCATCCTTCATCTGCTGCTGTCTTCTAACTACTGATGACTTCAATGCACTCGAGGACAGTGAAGGTGTAAACACTTGTGTGTGGGTGTAAATGAGGCCAGAGGACACTGCAGACAAAACAACCTCCTCTTCCTTTCCTTTGGTGTGCAGCTTTATTGATTACTGCATTACATTTCATCAGCAATGCTCATTCATAACAAAGCAAATCTCCCCCCACATTACCAAAGGAAGTACATGATAAGACACTAAGTCTGGTCACTTCAACACACAAAATCAAAATATTGTGTATCATGTGACATGGGGGGGGGGGGGGGGGCATGACCTCCCAAATGCAAACGTCTCACTCGTTCAGCCATCACAAGAAGTACGAAACAGCTAAATCATGAGAGAAGGGCAAGCGATTTCCACCAAGGACATCGGTGCATACAGCTGTCAGCAGGAAACACTACAAAAGAAATGCAATGACAGCAAGTAGGACAGAAAAAAAGCTGGTGGACAAACTTATGAGCAAAAGCTTCAACAAGCTCATCTGACAGCTGCTACCACTCTCACTCTATTCAAAGCTCTCTGGTTCTGGAACTTTCCATCCCATCAGCAATCAGTCTGTGTGTGTTTGTGAGTGTGCAGGCATCTGTTTTACTGTAAGAAACACTATTCTTCCTAAATATAAAATGATTTTTTTAAAATAAAGAACACTGTTACTGAACAGGTAAAGCCTTGGTCACATTGGCCCCTACAGGTGCTGCAGGTTTTTGGGTTGTCGTGCCTTGTGGCACAGACAGGGCCGGCCACATCTTAACCTCATAGGACCAAGCTATTGTTTGATATTTTTTGGGGGTTTTTTTGTAATTACAGGGATCCAGTTTGGCAGATTTACCCACTGGTAATCTCTCAAGGGGGCATAATGAAAATGGAACTCACAATGTATTGGAAAGTGTATTAGAAAATATTTGTAATGCTAATGCAAGTGTAATGTAATGTACGATGCTGTCGTACAGTGTCCTTACACTGCACTCTAGTCATTAGTGAGATGTGCACACTGGCCCCCCTACTGACCACACTAAAAGGCCACACACATCGGCACTAACAGGCCCCTTGTACAGTGTGCAGGGTTTGGAGGGCTTATAGAATTAAAAAAAATTGCACAACATGCCTGCAACTCATCTACTTCACCCCTATGCGTTTTTTAAGGCCAATAAAAAGAAATGTGCTTGAACATTTTTACTCTAAAGGCCAGCTATGTGTCCAGTACAGATTTTGACCCGCAGACAGCCCGTATCCACCCATTAGGGCAGTAGTGTGACTATTGCAGCAGAGTCATATAAGGACCACGACATGTGCACAAACAGTAGAAACGCTTTTTAGTGGTATGAGAAAAACTAAATATGAGCAAAATGCACAAAATAATCAACGTTTACTGAAAAAAAATTGCCTTAAAAATTCACTTTGGAGAAAATGATGTGAAAATGATTTTAACGTGTTCTTGAGGCATTCTTCTGATGATGGAGGATATATATAAAGGAAATTAAGCTTGAAATTGCATTTCTGAGTTGTTGTTTTTTTTTTATCGTTGAAAATCAGGAGCAAATTCAAAAAATCTGGCATCTGGTTCGAATACCTCCTGGATGCCTCCCTGGAGAGGAGTTCCGGGCATGTCCCACTGGGCGGAGGCCCCGGAGAAGACCCAGGACACGCTGGAGAGACTACGTCTCTCAACTGGCCTGGGAACACCTCGAGGTGTCCCAAGAGGAGATGGAGGAAGTTGCCAGGAAGAGAAAAGTCTGGGCATCTTTGCTTAGACTGCTGGCCCCGGATGAATGAAAGAAAATGGATGGATGGAAATTCAAAAAAATGAAATTTGAAAAAGAAAACTGCATTTGTAATGTAGAAAACACAATGGACATGGCACAAGCTCCCTGCTCCGCTCTGTTCTGATACATTTGCTCGTAGACAAATAGATCCATGAATATCAGATTTGTAGTTGACTTGTTAAATTGGGGGTGTGAGGGGCTTTAAGCGAGCAGAACAGCGTGTAAACAGATAGATGCTTGTACCCATAATGCCCACAACTCAGAGGTGAATTCAAATGAACTACTGTCAGTCTGCAGAAATTATTTCCAAAAATAACAACAGATTTTTTTTTTTTTTTTTGCTAAAAAATGTCATAATTCTAATCTACAGATCACTGGGAACGCTTTTAAGATAGATCAAAAAATGATCAGTGTGGGACTTTGAACACTTTAAAAAGTTTCAGTAAACCACTAGCCTTAAAAAGATGAAAACTGCAAAGAAATAAGACAGAAAAGTCAAAGGTGTCCAATTTTTTAATGAGCTGAAACTCGACTTAACATCTTGCCAACTGTTGAACGGATTCTCCTGGAAAACAGTGGAGCTCCCACAGCTCCTAGCCCTGTTGTAAACATCTCTACTCAGCCTAAATATAGATGTATAGGTTCTGGGATTACAGGCGGATGCTTCTGAAACCAAATACTAACAAACAGGCATCGGTGAGGGCAAAGGAGGCAGTAAGCTGACGCTGAATGAGGAAGGCCGAGGTGAGATGGAGAGGACATAAAACAATAGTATGAGGAGATGCTAAAGAAATGATTAGAGGTGAAAAAGACAAACAGGAATGTTTTTTTTTTTTTTTTTTTTAAAGAATAAGAAATAAAATAAGTCCTAACTGAACTAACTAAACTGTCATCTTAAAACTAAAAAAACAGTGATTTTACCAATAAAGTGTCAGTAATTACAGACCTGAACCTTAAAAATGGATCTTGGTCTGACAGAAAAGACTGTCTGTGTCTCAGGTGTAATAAGAACACAGGTACTTTCCTGATGCATATCATGTGCGCACACTGCAAGATAAGAAGAGCCATTACATCATCCTCTCTCTCCAGGGGAAGTAGGCAGGAGCGCTGACCGCTGGAGATGCGGGGTCATTACATCACCGGTGGCAGCCTGGGGCAGCAGGCCATAAAACAAAGGAGTGGGGACTTTGTGGCAGGCAGCAACTGGGCCACAATGTCCGAGCTGATCATTGCTAATGCTTGATATTGCCAAACTCCCGTACCGGTCAGATAGAAGGTCAGGAAGGGCTTGACGCAATGCTATGACACACATGCCTCCAGGCCTGCAGAAAAACATGCAGCCAGAGCTGCAGGTAACAGAAACAATGCAGCCACTGAACCTCATATTACTAAATTGATATTAATACAGTTTCAGTGAGGTTTTGTGTTTCTTACAGAAATAATTCTGCACATCTGGGATCTCAGCTTTGAAAGCTATGATATAAATATAATATGCATAACTATATATCAATTGATAAACAACTATATCACTAGTGTAATCTGGGTACTTATTTACAGAGAAGCAAATAAGTCATTGGCTCTGCTCTCCTCCACTAGTTTTCCGCATTAATATTACTTGTTTGAACTGGTTATCTGAATAAAAGGCACCTGTCCACACCCTTAAAAGTCTGACTGTGACCTCTCAACAATGACCAAGATCAAAGGGCTGTCGGAGGAGACCAGGGACAAAATTTTAGAACTGAACAAGACTGGGATGAACGAATCAGGTTGGAGTGTTCAGTTTCTGAACCTCAATTTAACTGAAAATCTGAGGGGGGAGTTTAAAGTCAGTATTACCCAGCAACAACCCCAAAACATTGCTCTTGAGAAGATCTGCATGGAAGAATGGACCAAAATTGCAGCTACGTTGTAAACCTGGTGAAAACCTAAAAAAACGTTTAACCCCTGTCTTTGACAACCAGGACTACTTTCAAAGTATTGAGATGAACTTTTGTTATTGAGCAAATACATGTTTTTGGCATAGTTACACAAATACATTCTTTAAAAATTAAACAATGGGATTTCCTGGATTATTGTTTCATCTCATAGTTAAAGTACATCTATGATGAACTTTACAGACCAAACTCATCCTTTTAGAATGGAACAACTTACTGATCAGTAACTGTCACATACTTCTCTGCCCCATGAAAGATAACCAAGTAGTAAAATACGTCAGTTGAATAGTTTTCTTCAGAATAAAAGTTTAAAAATTGTGAGACAGAGGTTTAAGTAAAAATGCAACCGTAAATGAAGGGGATTGGAGTGAAGCCCTACAGCAAACCAGAAGACACTCAAGACTGTGAGAGGGAGGTAACAACAACTTGATCTGGATGCAGTAAAACATTCGAGAACTCTCCCCATCCAAGGATCCCCCACCCGCCTCCTCTTTCTCACTGCACTGTACAGAATTTTCTAATAGAAACGACCTCTGTCTTAGTCAGCGGAATGACCCTAACATAATTGTTTTTGCCTCCATCTATAACACAAAAAACACTGTGGCACCAAAACTTTATTGGCAAAATGTGTCTTTTCAGGTCATTTTCATGTGTGGTTTGAGAGACATTCAGATTTTTCACATATGAAAAATTACAAACTGAAGGATTTTTTTTAACTTAACTTTAATAACTGTAGGCATTTGTCTGTTTATTACATAAGTTTCGATTTTGTTTTTCCCTGTTACATTCCTCAAAATCGCCTCTACGTGCATGCGAGTTGTCCAAAAGCAAAACCTGGTCAAGAGGTGCAAGATTTCTTCATTTCCCCTCCTTTTAAAGCAGCGCATGGAACGGCGTCGTCCGGTGCCGTGTTACGCAGGGGAAGAGCGACAGAAGACGCCGTTTGTATCAAAGTCTGCGAGCCCACTTACACCTCTGCTGAAGGTGTGCCTGTGACGCACTAGAAAAATGAGACTCCAGATTAACTAACTGAGTTCAGCAGGTAATCTTAAAATTGAATGCTGCAAAACCCCAGTTTAACCTGCAAAGTGCAAGCCCGAGCACATTTGAATGCAGAACGTAAGCTTATTTCAGAGAGAAACAGTCCAGCATCAAACCTTTTAGAGAAAAAACAAATATTCATCACAACTCAGCATATTTTGCATCTTCCTTCACAATCCGACAATAAAAACACAAAAACTGCCTCTTTATCAACCTATAATTAATCCAAATATGCAGAACAGCACTGCAGTTTTCACCTTCAATATCAGGAGAAAAAATGCTACAAGAATGTTTTTAAAAACCCAGGAAAATATAGAGTTAAAAAAATGAATCCAGTTTGTGGACAAACAGCTGTTCCAATAAAGATGGCCTCCACTCCAAGTTTGGCAGCTATAATAAGTTCATGGATGAAATGGCTGTGAAACCAGTTTTACAAAGCAACAACCCCCTAAAGATTTTTTAGAATAAGACTGGTGGTGTCAATGTAAGGGGACAGTTCATTTGCAACACATCAGCGACACCTTGTGGGCTTTTGAAAAAGTGTCATCCTTTGAGTTTTTGTTGATGGGCAAAAACATTTCCATTATGACAAGAAAAAGACAATAATTTTCTCTCAAGGTTTTAACAAAGTAGAGCTCCATAAAAAACGACGGGTTGTATTTTATACTAATGTTAAACCTCATGTTAGTCTAGTATTTGCCTATAAAACCACATTTAGTGTGACAGCATAACATAAACCTGGCATGTTATAGTTTACCACAGAAAAACACCTTATTTTAGAAATGTTTAAATACTTGCTTTAATGATAAATTATATTTTTGTGAAGTATTTCAAATAACAGTTTCAAACTTTACCATTTTTTTTACTTATCAAGGGGTTTCACAAACGTACCCAAGCTTAACAGCGGTAACACATTTTTGTACGGTATATTTTTTTACAGGACTTGTGTCATTGAAATAACACTAACAAAAAGAAAATACTAACCCAGCATCAGAATAGAATCATCCTTCTTGATGACTTTTTCCAGAAGGTGCTGGAGTTTGGAAAAGCTTCCCAACCAGTCGTGGCTCTGCTCTGTCTTGTATCTCTCATCCCAGTAGACAACGTCGTTGTATTGTGAATTTTTATCAGGAAGGTATTCCATGTTCTCTACTGTGACAGTACGACAGACAAAACAATACAAAAGAAAATCAATTTTTCATTTATATTTTAGCAACAAATACCAAAACCCCAGATACTGTTCCCTAAAAAAGCACAGATTTTCATTAGTGAGTCAAAGAAAGATGATTAACATGAGGATTTTGGTGAAATTTATCAAGATGTACTGTTTTCGAAGTAAAAATCTTTAAAATTACGAATATTTGGCCCACATTTATGGTTATAGGAATAAATACATATAATTTAATGGTCATTCTGAGAGATTTTTAATTGAGTTTCACTATAGCATTTGGTGGTTTATAAAATAATATTCTATTTAGTTGTAATGTGGTAAACTAAATCAAATTTAGCTTGTATTGTGGGCCATTCGAAAATGTTTCTGTGGATTTGATTTGATTTTTTTTAACATTGGTTTAATCCAAATCATCTAATACAATTAAATAAATATATGCAGGTCAAATATGCCTTTAGGTTTTAAACTGTCTACTTTACTGCATCTAGTTATTGTCACCTTCCACATTATGAAAGAAAACACATACTTTTTTCACTTCTACAACTTTGAGAACGTTTTCATTTTTGCGAATAAAATGCTGTTTTAACCTAATCTTTTTGTGTTTCATCTTTTATTGCTGAAAACACTTTTATCTAACATATTTTATTTAACATTGTAATATTTCCTTTAGTTTCATTTTCTGACGCCCCTGAACGCTCCTCAAAAATAGGCCCGCCCATGACGCAGTACGCATGCGTACTAGAAAACTGAATTTGCTTTTCGCTAAACGCATTGTATTTTTAGTTTAATTAAAAGACTGTAACCTTTTTGATGTATTTAGGCTATAACTTGGCTTTACTCACGCTTTCTTCACGAACTCCTTGTTGACTTCGGTTTTCCGTGGACAAATGAATTGTTTTTTGTCCACGTGTTGAACTCCAGTCCTCTTCCAGCAGTTCAAATAAAATGTGTTTGAACACAAACGGAAATGTTGATTAGAAGCTCAAACCTACGCTCGCATGTGATCCAAAAGTTTCTAGGTGTTGAGTCTAAAACAAGTTTTTTTCCCCCTGTTTTTTTATTACAAGTTGATGCTTGGAAGGGAAGAACACAAACGCGTGTGTGTTCCGCAGCCGTGCGGCGTTCAGGTACTCCTTGAATTTTGACACTTGCACAGGCGTCGACTTTTCTTAAAATGAGGAATTAATTTTCTTTCCTTCTTCTTTTAAACCTATTTTTAATTATTAGAATAATAATTTTTATTTATATTATTATATTTATATTATATATATATATATATACAAAAACTATTGACACAATTCTATTAATAGTGCCTTTTTCATATTTATAGAGTTCTACTTATGGCAACAAAATAAAAACACGCCATGTGGAGGTCAACTTTAAAGGAAAACACACTATAAGAAACAAATCTTTTTAGTATTAGATTTTCTTTTTCGTAAGCATTTACAAGTTGTTGCACGAATAAATCTGAATCTGACTGGTGTCATTTTTCACCTTTGTCTTTATAGGTTGAAAAGATGTTCAACGCGATGTTTATACTCACAAACTTTAGTAATTGAGTAGGGTTTTTTTCTTCTCTAAATGGACACTTCCTTGTTGTTCCAAAAGCTGATTATCTGGGATTTCCTTTATGTTCTCTCATTTCCCGACATTTTCCCTGATTGTTCCACATGTTGCTGGTGCTCAACAAAACCTAACTGTTTAATGAGAACCCATCAAGCTTTAAAGTGAAGCAGACTGAGCATAAACATCCATATTTGCTCTGATTCACTAAAAAAAAAAGACCTGCTTGGATGGCAGTTTATTTTATCAGGGCAGTAAAAATAAATTGCTGTGTGTTATCCCACCAAAAGTGATGGCATATTTCCCGCTACAGATGTTGGTACTTTTCTGTTTTGACAGGTTTTAAAGCATAACGTGCATTTAGTTGTTTCCTGAATATACCAATAAGCTGATCAAAGTTTTCTCTTTCTTATTAATTACAACCAAAACACTGAGCAATTATTGTTTTAACTTGGAATTTAATGCAAATCCTGTTAAAGCTACCTCAGTCAAGAGATCAACCCATAAAGCTTGATGATGAAGGAGTTTTTTGAGCATGAGTCTTCATCAACAACAGCAGTTTTTTTTACCCATCACAGTGCTTTTCTGTTGACTCTCCAGGTGAGGCTTGACTTGATTGCTCCATAGATCAGTTTAAAGAGGGAAGCTCTTTAGACACGAGTGCTGTAATCAGCAGCTGCCTTTCATATTTTGTTAGAGGAGATTGTTCTTTTTAGGGATCCTTTTGTGTGGCCACATTTCTAATATGGACAATCATGACGGGGTGAGAACAACAGGGTTTTGAAAGGAAAACCAACAATTGGCACAGAGATATTTTGGAAAAAGAATGATAAATAACAACAAAAATCAGACAAAGCTCTCAAATTATAAACAGAATCAATAAAAAATTACACATGAAAGCAGCCAAACAAAAAAATAATGGTCCTTTTAACCTAATATTTAGTTGCACAATATTGTAGAGCATACACTGAATTCTAATTTCTATAACTGCCATATTACAGCACCCGTTACAAGATGTTTTGGTTCACTCCTAAAGAGAAAATGACTTCTCTTGTCTCTGGTTTGACGGGTGCTTTTGTCCTGATAATTGGTTTTAGCTTCCTCCATGGATTTTTGTTGTATTTAAAGCATTTCACTCCACAATGTTTTCCTAGTCTTGACATTTTTTAAAACCCTGCACGGATTCATGACATCCAATGCCAGATGCAGTGAAACACCCCCACTGACCATAACCAAGTATCCTCCGTGCTTCACAGTAGGGACAGTTCTTGATTTGTTTTACTTTTTTAATCAGTGAGCAAAGGAATGAGTTTGGCCAAAAAGATAACCCAGGCAAATCCAGGAACAGGAAGGATTTGAACAAATCCAGAGAGTTCAAAAGATTTTATAACAAAAATCCACACAATGTGAGGTTATACAACAAAAAAACAATAACTGGTGTGACACTCATCATAATGCCAGAAGTAAACTTAGAATGTAGAAACGAGGTCGTGTCTCCGGAATGGAGCGGAGCAGGGAAGCTTGAGCAGACCCGGTGTTGTGGGTCGTTAGACGCCATGACAGCTCCCACCTGTGCTCAATCAGCCACCAGGTATGGCCACCATGATTGCCTGCACCTGGGTCTCCAGCAGGTGTATAAAGGATCGTGGAGATCCCAGCTCCGGCGCCAGACTGTTAGCTTGCCCAAGACGGTAACGTGCTGGCTCTCAAGACGTGTCATAGGACTCACTCTCGTGTCATAGATTTGCCGACTAACCAGTGTGTTTGCTTGCCAGTGGCTCACGCTTTCTCTCCACCACCCCTGCTGCTCCCCTGGGCTCATCCTACTCCGCTCCCGACGCAGACCACTCCATGCTGGACTTTCCCCCATCAACATTCATCGCCTTACCCTTACAATAAACCTCAGAACTCCAATTGTGTCCTGCGCTTGGATCCTCCCTTTCCTGCTCCCCGCCTAACACCCGGCCACGGGCTGTATGGCGTCCTAGGCAAAAAAGGGATTTTGGCGCCCGGCCGCCCCCACAACACCACCACCATTATCTTGAACAGAAACGATGTAACTGCCTGGAAGTATTTATTTATTTTAATTTTAAAAAATTAAAAACAACCACTTTTGATTACTGTTTAAAATAATGATATCCCCCAGCTTCTTTTGCTGATTTTTCATCCTTAAAGTCTTAAAGAAACACTAAGAGTGGCAACACCAACCCCACCCCATATCTAGCTTAAACAGCAGCAGGAGGAGCGGCATACCAGGCAAAGTTTTTGAGTACATCAACATTTTTTGTTATTTTATGTATGTTTTAAATTATTTCTTTACATATTTTAAATTAAATGAGTCAAACTGTTACAAAATTGTAGAAAAAAATCATAAACTGGTTTTAAAAAAAACCTTAGCTTAATTGTTGTGATTTGGCGACCCCTCTGGGGCCCTAGGCAGCCGCCCATACCCAGGACCGACCCAGAGCTTGAGGCCCGCCCATTGTAGCACCTACGTCACAACTATAAGCTTTTTCAAACTGTCTGCTCCTGATTCACAACGATTTGATCAAAGAAATACTCAGAAAGGTCATTTTAATCTTTTTTGATATTTATATCCTAAATCACGAGAAAAAAAGAACATGACAAAAGCACAAAAAAAAAAAACACGTTTTCATCGGAGTGGGTCTTTAAAGCACATATGGTAGCTTAGTTCCCGCACCGCATCACAGTTATGTAACTGTAACCTCCAGGCATCAGTTGGAGCCAAGGAGTCGCCGTGGTTCCCCGGTAAAGAGCCGGTCCACTTCCGGTCCGGTCCACTTCCCTCCTCAGTGCAGACAGATGCGGATGCGCCGCAGATCCACGCAGACTCGCGCGGATCCTGCTCTGCACCGTGGATCACAGACCACGTGAGGGGAATGTTCAACGACAGCCCCCCCGTCGGATCGGCTCATCTCTGCTCGCACTCCTCTGCTGCTGACATGTGGACACTCCGCTGCACGGACACGCAGACATGACTGCACTTTTTCTGAATGTAATCTTCACTCTTTTCTAGTTCTTTTTCTTCTTCTTCTTTTCTTTCTTCTCCAAGTCTAACCCTCGTGGGGGGGGGAGGATGGCTTGGCCGTGCATCAGCAGAGTTTGCTGTCTGGCTCGCTTCTGGAACCAGTTCGACAAATCGGACCTCTCCGTCCCGCTTACTATCCAGAACTACTCTGACATAGGGGAGCAGGAGGTTCGGTCCGTGACCAAACAGGTTTTTGACGCCGAGCGCCCACCGTCCGGAGACTTCCGAACCAGAGGCTCCCCTCAGGCGCCCGCGGACGATCCGGGGCCCCGGGGGTCCTTCAGGGCGCGGAGGGAGCCCAGCTACAAACCCCGAGAGGACTACCACCGGCCGGGAGTGCCTTTCCCCAGCACAACTCAGTACAAACAGGATTTCAAACCCTGGCCGATCCCCAAAAAGGAGAATTTCCCTTGGATTGGTAATGGGGGCAGCAGGATGGACAGTGGTTCGGACAGCCCGGGGAAGGGGCAAAGGCAGGGGGAGCAGGAGACCAAAACCACCTCCTACAGGTAAGACCTCCACTTTCAGCACTGGAACTGTCCAGTCCATCCCTGAGAGTGGAGATCTGCTGCTGTGATGCTTAATGAGATGTACTGTATGCATCGATCAGAGAAGGTTGACTCACCCACACATAATGGCGTGAAGAAGCGGTTCATAACTCTCTCAGACATTAAAACCCTGAATATGTTTGCATCCTTTTCTTATGTGGGGTCATGTTAAGTCAGTCTGTGCATCAAAGTGAGTTTTGCCCCTGACCTCCTGTTGCTTTTTTCACCCTTATAGGCAGGAGTACAGGCCGTGGACGGGGGTGAGACCAGCCAAAAGTGCAAAGAGAAATCCGCCCGCTCAGTACTATAGCACAGGGACAGAGCCCATCCCACGAGAGACCAGCTACCAGGCCGCCTACAGCGGGGAGATCAGCAGGTCTGTAGGTGTGCATCAGGGAGAGTCCAGTTTCTCACCTACCGCCTCCAGCGCACAGCCTCATCCTGCCATCCAACACACTGCCCCACATGTCAGAAGCTCGCCGAGCCCCCCCAGCCTCCAGCCCGAGAGGACAGAATCAAGTGGAGCCGCCAAAGCCGAGGTAGACATTCAGACTCCACAAGGTTGCATTTATAGAGCTGTTCCGTGTGTTTTCTGAGCAGCAAAGATGGTGCATCAATAAACTACCCAGAAGTCTTTTTTTTTTGCTCATCTCCCAGGCGGCCTGTTGCTGCTGGGGCATCTGAGAAAAGTGAGACAGCATTCTGTCCCTCAGCAGCTCAAAGTGACCCAGCTGTTTAAAACAGGCCACATGCTCGGTTAGGTAACACTACTGGTGCTCCTCTCAGGACTCTGACCTGAATAAAACCGGGTCAGTCAGGCAGAAATGAGTTAGCCTGTAGCCAGGTTTGACTGGAAGATTGACATCTGTTCAAAAGATGTTTGGGGTCAGAGCTGGAATAAGGTCTAATAATCTGTTTCACCATTAAAAACTGTACTTTTTACCAAAGGACCATGAAAAGTTAATCTAAATTATTGACTTTCCTACTTTTTATTCCTTTTAAAATCAAATCATTATTACAAATATAAATCAGCATCACATACATTTTCTAATTATTAAGATTTATATGTTTTTAAGTCTGAAAGAAAAAAAAAAGATTTTAAAAACCCATACATTTCTCACTTTAAAGACCCATTTTAATGAAAATTGTGTTTTTAACATGTTCTTGTAGCATTTTTCCCAAAAGGAGGACATATATAAAGAAAATTAAGCTTAAAATAGTATTTCTGATTAGTTCTTCA
Organism: Oryzias celebensis; assembly: GCA_014656515.1. Classification (NCBI taxonomy): domain Eukaryota; kingdom Metazoa; phylum Chordata; class Actinopteri; order Beloniformes; family Adrianichthyidae; genus Oryzias; species Oryzias celebensis. The sequence goes on from BNCR01000001.1 coordinate 75,019,149, forward strand.
TTCAAATCATTGCAAATCAGGAGCAGACGACAAAATGCAGTTTGAAAAAGCGTGTCAAACCACAACCTTCCTGCTCTGCTCCATTTTGACGATCCACTCGTAGACAAATAGATCCATGTACATCTTTTTTTCCTCGTCCGAGCTGGCATCTGGCTTAAAGCTGAATGGCTCGACAGCTCCAATATTGTTTGCCATTTTTGCTCCACCGATAGGTTGAGTGTATACAGGGATGATGGGAAATGGTGGCCGGCTTACTCCAGCAGTCCCGCCCACAATTCAGAGGTGAATTTCTAACAAACTACTGCTACTCTGCAGAAACTATGTCCTAGAAAAGGACACTTCTTAATTTGACATAAATGGTATACCAATCAAATTAAAAGACCACTAGGAACACAATAAATCAAAATATTATCGGAATGGGATTTTAAGGTCAGTTTAGGATTAATTTTTATGATTACTTTGAAGCAGGGTTAAAGCAGATGTATGGCTCAGTTCGCTGAGTGTATAACTGGCACCCAGGAAACGGCGTGGAATGAGCTTAATCCATGGCCTTGGAAATACAGCGTTGTGTCAGGAAGGGAATCCGGCGTAAAACTCTCTGCCAAAACCACCTGTACGAAAAAGCTGGTTAGATGTGGGAACCCCTGACAGGATAAGCCGAAAGGTGAACAACATCATCTTTGGAGCAGAGGTTGTTTTTGGGTTGATGAGCACAGACTTGGGGGTTTCTTGAGCTAATGTGGGTGAGCTGAGTATCCATGATGTGTTCAATGCTGCACTGAATTAAAAGTTATTAGGAGGAAAGAGAGAGTAATAGCTTGTGTTTTCCTTTGTCCTTGTCCTCATCATTTTGTATAACTTTGCATTAGACCTGCTCTGCTAAGCTGTTGCAATCCTCAGTTTTGTGTGAGCCGATGACAGAGGTCGAAGTGAGATGTCAATGACAGGACACAGACTCTAATAATAACACTGACCTACTTGCATTGAGAATTCACAGAACATAAAGAAAATATTCACTGCTGAGGAGACGAGGAAGCAATAACAACAACAAATATGCAAAGACTGCAAATTTCTTTTTATCTTTCATTGTGAGTAAAAAAAAAAAGGAAATAAAATGATGACCTTACAGCAAATCAAGCCCCATCACACATAATCCACCACAGCCCACTCACTGCCAACTCATTACTGACTCACCATCCCCCAGCAGAGGTGTCTGACCAAGCATTGCACACCCCAGCATGTATTACACTGGGTCATGGCATTCAGCTGCTGTTGGACCTTGAGGGAATTCTCTTTTTTTTTTGTTGGGATTCTGTAAAATCAGGGCCACGCTGTTATCCACAGGAAACCAGCTGAACTGCAGGCTTTTCCTGCAGTTCAGCTGGTTTCCTGACCCTGATTGTGTTCATTCATTAAAAGATTTATCTATGAAGCCCCAGATGTGGCGTTAAGACCAAATCAATCTGCTTGTGATGGCAAAGGAGAAAAAATTGCCACCCAGGACTAATTCTATTTGCAGTCAGTCAGTAAAGTAGTGTGTGGAGACGGTCAGGAGAGGCAGAATACATATGAAAACTATCACTGATTGGGACAGGCGGCAGGCGAGCTGACAGAACATAACTGGGAGGATTTTAATGAGGAGTGTCAGTTCTCCTGAACTCCTTGAACTCACCAGCCTGATTTAAAGCATCCCAGTGAGAGGCTGTAGAGTTGAGAGAAGGAGCATCAGTTAAGCTCGAAATCCAACTGGTGAAGAGTAACAGCTGGAAGTGTGTGTTCTGAGAATCCCGTCTGAGAACACAAACGGATTTGTGAACACGGGATGCTTCATCTGCAGGGATGAGCAAGACAAAGCCACCCGGGGAACGCTCCTCTTTCCGTGTTCAGAGATGAAACCTCAGCAGAAAACATGTTAAGACCGAATCCTGCATTTTTTCAGCTCAGAGGCTGCTGCCCCCTGAGATTTGAGACAGCATGCACGGTGCAGTGATGATGGAAATGAAGCTGACTGTGGTTTTAGACTGCATAAAGAGGATTAGATCGTCCTGCTGGGACAATGCATCCAGAAATCCACTTTCCCTTCACCTCTTTTTCTGCACATCTCTCAATTTAGCTAGCAGGGTTGAATCTGGAGCAGATGCTTGAACAGAATCTGCTTTCTACTCTTACAAGCAGTTCTCCCACCAGTGGATTGTCTGTTGCTCCACCTTACACAGTCCACATTCTGCCTAGAAGAAAATATGTATTTGTCTTTATTAATTCAGAAAACCTTTGCTGGGATTTTTAAATACATAATAACGATAAAACGTTTTTTTTTTTAATTAATGGACTGACGACCTTTACAGCTCATATTTGATTGCAAATTAAAGGAAAACTAGAGGAAATCCTAACAAACCAGACGTAAAAAACTGTGTGACAGTTGTCCTCTGGACTGTTTCCAAATTCCGCTTCTGTTGTAATCCCTTTCATTCCATCTTACATAAACCTGTCTTTACTCATCCTTTTCTTTTGAGTCCCAAATCCAATCTTCTCATCATTCCGTCTTTTTTTCTGTCCCTGTTATGTCACTTGGACCCCATCCCCATTCCCACGCTTCCCAGTTCCCCAGGTGGGTGCCAACTTGGCAGAGTTTGAAGGCTTGCAGTTTTGTCTTTGGAAAGAGGGGGGAAAGGCAGGACAATGGTTGAAAAAAAACAGTGGGAAAACGTTTGGTGGGGGAAATAAGAGATACTGTGTGATGGGTTATAGCAGAGGGAATGGGAAGTGGTGATGGTGAGGGAGAGCAGAGTCTATCACTTGATGGATTGTCCGCTAACAGGCAATATTGCATCGGGTTGCAGTCTTGTTTGGCGCTACTCTAATTTAAGAGAGAGGCAGACTTGACTGATACACGGAGCAGAGATGAATGTGATCAGAGACGTGCTGAGTCGTATATGCAGTTTAAAAAGAAGAAGAAAATAAAGTGTGTTACATCCCTCTTCAGGGAAGAGGGAGAAAATAGGTAACATAAAGAAATGGAATAAAACCGGGGTTGGTGGTGGGTGGTTGAGTTAGGCACAGTTTATAAATAAACAGCTGTGTGGTCAACTTAACAAAATTGGGGGCTTGTCCGTGATCAGCAGCAGTGGAGAGGCTGAAACTCAAATGCACACACACCATAAATAAAACAAATGAACACACACACCCAAGATCTGGGGTCATAAAGTGCCACGTCACAGATGTGGGATAAATTAGGCAGGAGTTTATGGAGGTCCAGTTTCTTCAAAGAAGTGTGCCAGGATTGTGGAATGTCAGTCTTCTCACTGCTATGATTCTGATCCGTCCATTTTCTGAACCCACTTTGTCTAGAGCTTAAGTGGTCAATCTGTCGCAGGGCCACAATCACACACCCGTATACACTCATACCAAGGGACAGTTTAGAGTAGCTAATTGACCTATGATGCATGTTTTTGGATGGTGGGAGGAAGTCAGGGAAAACCCACGCATGCACAGGGAGAACGTACAAACTCCACACAGAAAAGTTCTCCAGCTGGGACTGAAACCAGGGACCGTCTTGCTGTGAGGCAAAAGCACTAACCGCTGCGTCACTGTGCAGCCCCTGATTCTGGTTCAGAAAGAATTTCATCTCCCAGCCCAGAGAGATTCAGATTTGAAGTTAAACCTCTATCAGCAGCGGAGGAGAAAATGTTCCGACAGCTAGGGTTGCTGCTCCGACAGCAGAGTTGATGCTTTATGACGACAGCATCCAGCCGGTCTCCTCTCATTTCATGGCTTTAGCGTCGGCGCCACGCCGCTGCCCTCTTCCATTTGTCTGACCACCTCTGAAGCTGCGGCTCCACCTCTCAATCTGTCTCTTCCTTTATTGTAGGAGCATCTGGTGAGGACCAAACTCCCCCCAAACCCGTCTGCTGTGTTTCAAAGTGGATCAAGGGTCTTCAACATCTGACAGCTGGAAAACTACCCCCCCTTTCCATTCCACTTCAGTCACTTTCAATTTTAGGGAAACAACAGTTTGTCAGTTCTGCAACACAAGGATCTATGCAAGGAAATGTGTTGTGAAGCCTGTGGATCTGCAGCTTTGTGTCCCAAGTTAAGATTTACCCCCCCCACACACTTTATGTTGCTATGGAAACAAATATGCATGTAACTTGGTAGGTACGAAACAAGCAATTTAAAAAAAATGTTTTTTCCTAAAGCTGTAAACGCACAAAAAAAGTGGGCTGTTGTGTGTTTGTGTGTCTGCTTTTTCCCCTTCTATTCTACTGGTTTAATGCAGCAAGGAGTTTGACTGCAGTAACGCACTACTATGCCCTTCATGTTAGTGGATGCTTGCTTGAGAAGAAGTTATTTCCTTCATAGTATTTAGTTACATTACCATTTGGGGAAAATGTAGTTTGACCTTTTTGTACATGTGGATGTCAGAGGAAAAGAGAACATAATGTGACTTGAATGAAAATAAAATATCATCTAGGTTTCTAGCATTTTTGTCGAGTCGTTTTTCTGAAGAGATTATTTTAAATAGTAGGAAATAATACTTAATCCTTTAACTGTGTTTATAAAGTCCTTGTTTGTAGGCTTTTGCTTATATGGACAAATATTCTAAATATTTAGATGCTACATTCAAAGAAACGTCAGTCTAGTTCTGCTTGAAAAAAATAATTAGACATTTCACTGAACATTTATTTTGTAAAATACTCGTGTTTTAGGGAAAAATATAACTTCTGAGACCAACTTAAAGAGAGTGACTTTTATCCTGAAGTTGATAATGAAATTTAAAATATAATCCCTTAAAACCGATATCAAAACTACAATTTAAAGGCATTCGTTTGTGGTGTTAAGAAAAGTAAGTTTCATTGTTGATGAAAAAATGCAGGAAAAAAACGTAAAGTAACAATTCTAACATTTTTTTTAAATAAAATACACATTTTCAATGTTTGAAAAGTATTTTTCAGAATTTATTACAAGAATATCTCATATTTCTGCTGTGTACCAAAACATTTACATTACAGTGTTCAGGGATCTTTTTCACAAATTATATTTGGTTGGCATCATACTCACTTTAAAGATTCACTTGTCCAATCATCCACACATTAAAATAATGTAAAACTTTACATTAATCCAACATTATATATTTGTAGCTTCATTTTATTTGACTTCAGACCAACAGTGTGAGGTTTTTTTTTTAGAAATTAATAGATTAAAGAAGGGAAATTTTCTAAATATTAGTTATGCACCACATGGAAATGACTGACCTGATACTTTAAAGGACTTAAATAAAAACATCACAAGTGTCTTCTGTTTGAAAGGACAATAATACAAATGGATCCAAACTGAAGCCTAAAGGATCAGGTTTGTTCCAGAGATGCTGATCAGACCGGTCCTCTCACTGTCTGGAGGTTGGAGTAAACACATTTCATGTGGTTGACTGATGTGGACTAGACACAACACCACAGACATGATCCGCTTTACACAACACTGATAAGAGAAAAAAAAAAAACACTAAAGACGTTGTTCTTGAATGAGCAACACAAACCAGAGTTTGAGTCTCCAAACATGACTAGCCATCATTTCATACACTCAGATTGAGTCTAAAAACAACACAAGATATTTGACTAAATTCTCCAGACCTCAGATTATAAAAGAGCTGTCACCTCCTGTAAAGAGCCTCCAAACAGTCATAACATGTGCTGGGTAACAATTCAAATACATCAATGGGGGACACAATGGCTATAATTATGGGTTGCCGTGACAACAATGCTTGTAGAAGAGCCTCTCAGATTGTTTTGCTTTTGACAGAATAATTTGTATTTTTTCCTAAACTGCCTCAAATTCAGGGTTGCTAAATAAAAGAAAGAAGAAACGGAGCTAAAGCACGAGAAGAGCCGTCTCATACTCTGCTCTATAAGGCTTCATTTCCCCGACAACCTGCTGTTCATGTGAGATGTGAAAGAGTCACTCCAGTTCTAAAGAGCAACCACTAAATTGTTCTTCTGTTGCTGATCAGCTGCTTTGAGAAGCAAGCCGAGCGCTTCTGCAATAATAAATACCACACGGCTGTTCTGCCTGCACAACCTGAAACGGTGTATCTACATCTGATCGGATCACCAAACAACAGCAGCTCCGACTCTCCTCCACCAGTCCAAGTCAAGTCTTTGCTTCTTCAGTTGTCCTTCTTCAGGTAACCCATGTGTGCGTTGGTAAGGAAATCACAGGTGGGGATTCTGCTGAGGGCCTGGTGGATGTTCATGGCAGTGATTTCTCTGGGAGCCCTGAAACAATCCACATGTGTTAGAATAGCATAAAATGCACTAGAAATGTGTGTAAGACCTGGACCTATGTGCTCTGCTGCTGACAATGCATGAGTGATAAATATAATGACTTTACTTGATATGTGTTATATGGCACTAACATGCAACAAGTCAAATAGACTAAATGAACTTCAGTTGCATAAAAACTTTTATTAAAATTCATCAAAATCATTTTCTCCATATTCTGGACAACAGAAAAACTTGATAAAAGACTTAAAAAAGGAAAACCATCAAATTCCTTGATTTAAGAAGTCTCCAGAGATCTAAAAACATTATCTTGGAAACAGAAATGTAGCTTTATGTTCTAAGAATAAGTTCTATTTTTAGATTTTATTAAGATGGGCCAACTTTTACTAAGATTGCGTTTCTTCTAAAGTGAGTAATATCCACTTTTTACACTAGATGTTATTACTGTAATCAAGATGAACAACAGAAAACCTCAAAAATAATAACCATTTGCTTAGAACTAGCAAAAATATGTATTCAATTTGAAGTAATTCTGTCTAACATTTTGCTTTTTTAACTTGTGTTTCCCTGTTTGAATGCTTGTGTGGAACTTCTTGTTTCTAGATTTTGACTTCTTGTGAGGTAAAAAAGACACATAACTTTACGACTATTTTCTCTCCTTAAGATGAGTTTTCTTTTCCTATTTTTAGTCTCTATTATTGCAGAGTAGAATTCAAAAAAGCAGAAAATCCCTAAAAACCATAAAAAATGTGAATGGGGGAAACAAATATTGACCTGTTTGGGGGGGGTTTGGAGTAAGAAACAGCCAGAGCTTCCCTCAGGATGTCACTGGCAAACTGCTCTGTAGCCTGCAGTCAGACACACACACAAAAGTCATCATTAGTCATGTACAACAGACGCCTACAATCTTCTCAGTGTTATTCATGGCAGAAAAGCCATCTCATGCCATTTTATTTAAAAGAAATCAAATGGATCCAGCAGTTTTTCCTTTTCTCATTCATCAATCAGGACAGTTAAGATGGTATCAGTTTTCTGAATGGATTTCTTTTTCTGTGCTTTTCAGGCTAATATAATAGCTGACCTTCAGAATCATAGCTTCCACCACAGGAGCAAACAAATTCTTCTCAACCTCCACCGGCTGAAAGGTCGTTCCGATCTAGAAGAGACAAAGGAGTTGCATTCATTTATAAGCTCCCAGTTTTATTAGCATTTATCCCAGAGAGGCGCCTAACCTGCTGAGCAGCTTCACTGACAAACTGGGACGACACACACGGCCCCAGGTAGAATTTGGGCTCCACCTCGGTTTCCTGTTCCTCCTCTTTGACTTTTAGCTGTTGGTGGGGAGGAGTCACAGCAACGATGTCGATAACTTCATCGTCTGCCTCCTCGGGCTCAGTCTTCAGCAGAGCTTGCATCTGCTCCAGGCGCATCATCAGCTCCTCGTAGCTGCTGAGAGTCGATGGGCACTCTGCAGACACATGGCAAACAAATGATTCACCGAACAGAAAACTGACATGTTGATAAATAATTACTGCCTCATTTTACAATACAATCAGCCGTTGATTAGCAGCTAAACAAAACTGTCATGCAAAGGCACGCCCAGGTTTAATGGTAGCTGCAGAAGCAACACACCCTCACATGGAACTCTCAGGTGGAATATTGATCCCTGAGCTGCTGAAAGCAGGAGGATGCACCTATAGTTTCTTTTGCAGAAGATATAATCGACAACAGTCAAAAACTCACCGGGTTCACTATCTATTTGAGTGAGAATGTCCTCAATAGTTTCGTCGTCGTGCCTGTGCTGGGGCTCCGGGTCGGGCGGTGTGTAGCCTCTTTGCCGGCACCACTGCACCACCTCCCTGGTCTTTGGAGGTGTGAGTGCCTGCAAGCGTGGTGAACGGTCCAGCACATCCTGGACAACTCGCTTCACAGCCACAGCTCGCTGGAGCTTCAGAGACACAAAGAGAAACTTTGACAAAGAAAGCAACAAAAATCGCCATCTTAAATAATCTCTTCATCTTTTCAGCACAGAACACTAAGAGGGGGCTTGACTATCGCTAAAACCATTTCGGACAGATGTCCAGCCAGAGAAACACTTCTGACCTAACAGAGAAGGATGAGGCAAGCAGAAAGTTCTGCAACTCAGAGACAGATTACACAGACAAACTGGAGATGCTGCAAATGATCACTGACATTATTGATGTTCTTAACCTGGAAAGTGGAGGAGTGCTCATAAGAGGCTCCCACGATCTGTTTCAGGTCGGTTTAAACCAAATCAGACAAAGGAACAGAACTAACTTTGAAATACAGTGTTACCTCATTTATCACAGGGGAAACATTATGAAAATAACCCGGAGTATGTGAAATTTTCAAAGTGGGAATACAGGTGTTTTAAGGCAGTAAAGACTCCTCAATACACTTTCTACACTTTTCTCAAGACAGACGTTAACATTTTCACACTCTTGTTTAAACTTTCAAAAGTTAAAACCTTCGTAGAAAAATAAATGCAGTATTTTAGAATTAAAACAACAATTAAAACAACTTCAGTTTTCCTGAAAGATCCAAAAATAGAAAGATTTTTAATTTTTAGAAAAACAACTGATAGGAAGAACAAAGTTACCTCTGATGCTCGGCGCTTGCCAATATTCCAGGAATAATACTGTACTATCGAAGCGGCACAAAATGGGTGGGAGTCTTCCGCTAAACAGAAAGATAAAAATATTCAGAGAGCTGGACAAAACCACAAGAAAAGACAGTTCTCTTTGTTGGATCACCTGGAAAGAAAGTTAACTTACTTTTTTCTGGCACAATTAAAGGGAACTTCTTTACGACAGCAGTCAGCAGCTGCATCATAGTCTCAATGTGCTCGGTGCTGCAACAAAAGTAAGCCAATTTAATAACGGAGTCTAACTGTTGTTTTTTTGTGTAAGATTACAGATATATAAACCATACAAATAAGTTCTCGTTTAAAAAGAAAACTGTTAAAGAAAACTTGAGGGTTTTTATTTTATTTATTTGTTGTTTTTCTGTTGACCATGACTGTGTATGTGTTTATTTCTGTAAAATAATGTTTGTATTAATATTATTTTGGAGTGAATTAAAAAAAAATGGCTCCTATTTGATAAATTGGTAAACTTCCTCCACAGCCCTTTTTAAATCAAATTCAAATCAAACTTTATTTGTATCGCACTTTTCCAACTCGTGTAACTCAAAGTGCTTTACATAAGCATAATTGAATTTTAAAAACAAAACAAAAAGACCAAAACATTGCACAAAAATGTACACAAAACAAATGTGTTTGAAAAATATTTGATGTTTTTTTTTAATCAGTTTATCAACTCAGAATATCTAGAGACTACTGTCTTTCGAACTCTTTTTGCTTGTTTGTATTTACTTGTCATTTTTATTGTTGTTCATTATTCTTGTTGATTTTGTGTGTTTTTGGTGTTTGTTGTTGGCAAACCTACAATTTGGCCAGAAACTAATTAACAAAATAATAAAAAATTAGCTTTGTAGCTAAAACTATTATATTTACAGAAATGTTTATTAGTGTGCACTGTACCTGTTCAACTAATATAAAATAAAATAAAAATAAAAACATAATAACTATTAGTCTTAGTTTAAAATTAAAATAAGAAGAGCTAAAAAAATATGATTAAAGGTAATTTATCAGGATTTGCGGTAAATCTGATGCTAAAACTATAACCCCCTTCTTGCATTACTTGATGAGGTCGTGTGCGGAGCTCTCCGCCCCTTGCTCCTGCTTGACAGTGGTGGCAGCTGAGGTAACGTGGACAGATGTGGGGGCAGCGACCGACGCTGGGGGCAACGGGGAGGCTGAGACAGATGGACAAGCCCCTGGTTCTGTCTTAACTGTTACAGCAGAGAGCAGAAGCATTTATTGACAGCAGAACATCCAAACCAACTAATAACAGAAAGGAAAAGCAAATATGAAATGACAGTGAATGGGTGTTACATGATGGGGAGTGCAACAAAGTTTATTACTGTATGTATGCCTGTTACAATACTTTAAAATGATTATTATGATGGAAAATATGTAATAAAGTAATTGCATCCTTCCTAAACCTGACACAGACTAACCAAAAACATTAAAGTAGAAAACATGGAGATGAAATGATGATGAACCCCTCTCACCTTGTGCCAGAGGCAGGGCAAGGGAGGGGGGTTGTTGGCAAGCAGGACTTGGGGAGGCTCCAGTTCCAGCTGTTCCAGGGGTTGCTGATGATGAGGAGGAAGCAGTACTGGAGACTGGGCCTTTAGACACCACTATACATACAGGAAATACACAGATGGATCATTGGCCCTTTAGGGTAACAGGCTTAACACGTATGTAGATGAAAGATGAGGGGAGATCATTCAAAGCTTTTTTTCCCACATAAGTGACACATTTCTTTATCTCCATAAACCACTTTATCTATGTCTTCATTTAAAGACTAAATTAATTTGTAACTAAAACAATTGTTTTCTCTCTGAAAATAATGTAACTGAAAAAGTTAAAATAAAGTCATTGTAAAAAAATAAAAAAACAGAAATGAAAACGTTATTAAAAAGTTTTACCTTTCCCAACAGGCATGAAAATAGTTTGCAGTCCGCCAGACCCGCTGCCGACGCTCAGCTGCTTGAGCTGGTTGGCAGGAATGGTTAAGACCGTCTGCTGGGAGCCAGAAGCTCCAGAGTGAATCTTCAGCATCCCTGAAAAACATACAAAGAGAATTGTTGTCCACTCTTGTACCATGTTCTGATTCAAAAAAACAGTGCAGATTTAAATGATTAGCAGCCAATGAACTATACTGAAGGAGGTGTGGACAATGAAGCATTTGATGCTAAGTCATCAGCCAATCAGGATGGATAATGATTTAAAGACCATGGGGAGAGGAAAAAAACTCAAAACATCTCACATTCAAGTGAATTTAGTTAAAAAATACTAAAAAGATGTTAGTAAATGAAGATTATTCTTCACAAGTCTTTAGCATTCTAGTTTACAAACTATGTCAACACTCATGTAAAACTAACTGGTAATCAAGATTTTCTTTATGCACGAAAGGTTTAAAAAGAAAAAAACAAATTATTTTTTAATCATTTTTTACTTCAGTTTTGATTGAACAAAATCAATTTACCAGATGCATAAATTACATTTATATTCAAAGCTAATTCTTGTGTTTTTCTAAGGTAAAAATAATATTTAAACAGTGAAATGAATTAATTCATAATTTTGGCAGTAAAACTTAATCCTCTCTGTTAATGTTCAATAAAAGTTAGTAATTGTGACATGAAATATTTTCTGTCTACCTGATAGAGTTGCACTTGTCCTTGCTCCTCCGGACGTCCCGCCACTTACTAATGATGCAGCAGAAACTAACGATGCGCCGCTGCTTTTGGGTACGCTCACTACAGCCCCAACCCCACCTCCTTTTGACATTCCTACAACCGGCATGCTTGTGACTCCTTTTGCAGCAGAACCGACAGCACCAGACGGGCCTGCAGCAGTTTTGGTAGCAGAGATACCAGCTCCTTTCATAGAAGAGTTCAATGGAGCTGCTTTGGACGTATTCTCGCCTCCAGCTGCACTGGAGTTCTTGGCTGCACTGATTACCGCTGCCTGGTTTGCTGCCACCAGAAGAGAGTGCTGCTGAGAAGCTGACTTTCCACCATCAGCTGCCTATGAACACACAAGAGAAACAAAAACACAACCCTTTTAAACTCATTTACAGGGCCTATATCATGCTTTTCTTAAGCCTTTCAGAGTAAAATATTTCCATATATATGATAATATATTACCTTTGGCACACAAAACAACAAAACAATGTTTTAATAAAATATTACTTATTTTTGCGAGGTCTTTTCCTACCCAGAAGTAAGTCTCGATCTCTTTTGCTTCTTGTGAGTGCCGCCCATTTCATGAGCTGTGTGACCTGACGTATCAAATATGATTCAAATTGAAATGTATAGATATTAAAAAAAAGTTTTTGTTTGTTTGTTATAAAAGCTCAAAATTCAAAGAATTTGAATTTTCTGTCAATATTTGAATTTGAATTTTCTGTTATTTAGTGGCTCAAGCTTTACAGGGTTAAAATCAAAAGCGATTGCCTTGAAGGTGTTACATTTTCTTACTTTTTCACCAAAAATAAATAATATTAAAATAAAACTAAAGAAACTTCTGAGATAAAAAAATTTGCTTAAATGATTAAGTTCTAACTAAGCAAACCTGTTGCTGATTGGCTGTTGCAGTACTGACAGCTGTGGAGCTTGCAGTTGTAATGACTCCACCTGTCATCCTCAGCGTGGTGGTACCCAACTTAGAGACGTGACTGGCTCCTGCTGATGTCACGGTCTTGACAGAGCCGTCAGACAGCTTAAGCTGGGCGCCCTGGGAGGTGCCCACCACCTGCCAGCCAGAAAAAAAAAAAATGGGCCGGGTAGTTACAGCTTATTAAATTAAAAACCAGAGGAATTGGACCTAATCCATTTGTTGTACTGCATTTAAGAGATCAGCCATTCCACACCTTTATGATAAAATAAATAAGCTGATCATGAGAGAGTTTAAAGTGCAGCTGTAAAAAAACAAGTGGAAAACCTTTTATGACATTTTGCAAGACTAGAATTAAGTGAAAAAGTGTACTGTGCTTATGAAAATCTTTGTAAAAGAACATTTAAAAGCTAAAAGTAAATGAGAAGTAACAGTAAACGCCTGATCTCAGGGATGTTCACTCACCTGAGCCAAGATGGCTGCTTTCTGCCCAGCTGTGACCCGAATGGCCTGCTGGGTAGAAGCAGCTGGAGAAGCTGCTGAATGAGCTGCTGAGCTGGCTCCCCCCTGTTTCCCGGATCCCTGTGCTGGCTGTCCAACCAGAAATGTGCCCTTTAAAGCACAAAGTTAGGTTTGGACGTGGGAGGGACACATGGAATAAATTCCATTACTTTATTATTAACAGTGGAAGTTACAAAGAGAAAAAAAGAGTCATTAACTAGAGTTCTCCCTGAAGACATACTGATGTTAAAAAATGAGTCTCAGTGCTCTTCACTATCTAAACAAGCTGATCTAAAGATGACAGTAAAACTGAAAATTTGCTGATCAACTAGAAGTGATCTCTGTAAATAGACAAAGTCCTAAAAAAGAACAATGAGATTTCAAATTACATTTTTATTTCTCCATCTTTTGTGTTGTTGAAAGTGGAGCCAATGAAAGTAGCTCTAAAACTAGTAGCAGAAAAAAATGACGAGTAGCCATTTAATCACAAAGCAGAATGCCCCAGAAGTCATGGAGAAACCTAGGTAGTACGAAGAGGGTTCATGAGCGAGGACGTACACAGAAACAAATCGATTGACAATCAATAAATAAATCTTCCTGCTGTGAATTTGCAAAATAATCCATTTGATCTTCAACAGTTTGTAAATGCAACAACATTCTAGAGCAACTGTTTATTAAAAAAAAAAAAAACCATGGGTCTAACTACCTGTGGGGTCTGTTTAAGGATGTAGGATGTATAGGACAGGTTTGAAGTAAGATTGCCGGAAGAGGAGCTCTGGGAACCTCCTGCGCCTCCAGAGGAGCTGCTCTGGGACTGCTGGCCTAAATTCCAGGCAGATGAAGGGACATTATCAAATCAAGTAAACAATCCTTTTGTACTCCATGTAATATTTATTTATCAATCATGTTTGTGCTTTAAGGACAAAAAAAGGATAAAACTATGATTGGTAAGGTAAATTGCTGGACAAAATTAAAAGACAAAGCTGTCATTTAGAAGTAATGGGTAGGATAAAACTTAGTAATACAGCTGAAAGAAATCAAAATAATGTGCTTTTATCAGTATGAGGTTTTTTTTCTTTGTGCTTTAAAGCATAAACATGAGTTTGAGGCTGCCTTACTTGCACTGGATGCTCGGAGAATGGCTCCCTGTGGAATCAGCAGCAGCTTTCCTTTCCCTGATGGGTTCTTACTGTTAGTGGTTAGATAAAGTTTGGTACCAGGAGGCAAATTGGCCAAATTTGCCAAGTTGTTGGCTGGAAGCTGCAGAGTAGCCATTACTGCAAAAATATAAAAAGATAAAGATGATATATAGCTTTTTTCCAAATGCAAAGCAAAAAATGTCAGATTTTTCAGACAGGTGTTTTTTAGAATTAAAGGTTTACAATAGTACAGAATCTGAATGATCGAAACAAAAAGAACAGTTTTTATAATAAGCTTTAATGTAGAAGTTTTCATAGTAAATTCCTGTTCTAACCTCCACTTTTGCCCCCTGAACCACCAGCTGTCTTGGGGACGCCCTGCTGGCCCGAGATGCCACCGGCTCCACTGACGATGGCTTTAGCAACTCCCTGAGCCAAAACCTGTTTGCCTCCCATCACCTTAGAGACGCCGGCATTACCCTTGGCAACCAGAATTTGTCCACTGCTGATGGCAACTTGCTTAACTGAAGATTGAAGGGTGGAGCCAACAGGAATTCCCAAAATCTAGGAAGAGGAGAAGGGTAGAACACAAAAACACAAGGAAAAGTTTAGGAGTTACTGTGTTTGGAAACACAAAATAATGAGTGAGAGAGAAACAAGATATAAAAGCTGCAGTGTTTGAACCTTTAAACAAGTGTAAAAAATCAAAACAAGTTATTCAAACATTTTAGACCTTTTTTTTTTATCTTTGTTTTGTCAGAGCTCATCAGACTGACCTAGGGTTGTCAAATTATCACGTTAATCGTGATTAGTTAATTACAGACATTTTAGCGCTTTTTTTTAAAATCGTGTTAATCTCATTGTTGCGTCGGATGGTTACTTCAGCGTTAATGTACAATAAATTATTACAATTTCAGCCTTGTTATATTTTTACGCTTAAATTGTTTTTAACAAAAGTGGAATGTTCAAAACACGGTGCATCTTGTATGCGGCGTGCACAGCCTGCGCTCTACACTCCATTTTGAGAAAAGTGATCGTCACTTTAATAAAAGTATCATTTCAGAGGGAAACTTCACTTCTTAGCACTTGTTTTGTCCAGAAGATGACGCAAAAGTTTATTCAAAAAAGAAAAAAAAATCCAAAGTCTAAATAGTTAAATTCCTCTGCTGTGCTTTATTTCTTTCTATTCTCTTTCACTTCTGCTGCACCCCAGTCTTTGAAATGATCAAATTTATCTAAATAGGTCAAAGGAAACAATAAAATCAATCTTATGCCTTTTCTACTGTCTTGCTGTTGTGGTAAACTGTGGAAAAAGGTATATCAACATTTGACCTGCTGTGGTCATTATTGTGTTAATAATAAGTTTACGTTCGATAGTTTTCAGTTTGCTCACAAAGGTGTTCCAATAGTTTTTTTGTGGTGAATTAGAGAAATCTGGACCTGATGTATTTTTTGTTGGTTTCTGTTTTGTTAGTTATTCAAAATTGAAAATTTTGTAATAAAAAACTTTATAAAGCCACCTTTTTAGTTTTATTTTGATCTTTTTTTGCACCACAATGTCACAAATTTAAACAAAATACCTCAAAACGAGACTTTCACAGCAATTAGTGCAATAAAAATCATAAAGGATAAAATCGATTAATTAATCATAGGTCACGATTAATTAATTAGATGTCACAATTAATTAATCAGAGGTCACGATTAATTAATCAGAGGTCACGATTAATTAATCAGAGGTCACGATTAATTAATCACACACAAAATGTAATCGCATGACAGCACTAATCTGACCTTGCTTGTTGTGGACCCTGTGGCTCCTCCGGCCTGTTTCTGAGCCGTCATGGAGATCATGTGACCTCCTTTCATTGCAACCAACTGGTGAGCTGCTGTAGCAGCAGGTTGCTGCTCTCTGGTTACCGTGGAAACCATCTGCTGCTGCGCCGTTGAAACGTCCCCTGGCTCCTGTTTGATAATAACCTGAGCAAGAAACACAGTAAAACTTTAAATTACTAACAGCTGACATTTATGATAACATTTGTTTTCACACAAAATATTATATATATATATTTAATATTTATACTTTTTCACCAGAAAATTAAGCAGATGTCCTGTTTTTTTAAATAAATGCTCAATTTACTTTTGTGAACATCTCTCTTGTTCTAAAGTTTTGACAAAAAACATCAAAGGTCTAAAAACTGACAGGAATTTCAAAGTAAAATCACATGTCCTTCTTTACAGTTTAAGAAAAGGATGGCAAAAAGTGGCAGCACAGCCTCTTTACAGCAGGCTGTCAAGACATTTGGTGTGAAGCTGAACCGAGCAATTCTCTCTGCACTGCTTCCCACACCCCCTTCCCCCATCTTTACAAAGATGCCCTATTTAAATAGCTGCTGAAGCACTCACATCTGCTGAAGGTAGCACCGCAGCCAACTATTAATATATGCTGCTTTGTTGGAGAGACAAATGCTACCGGGACAGGCTGTCTTACCAGCTCGAGGAATGATAAGTCCCCCAAAAAAGGTGCTTTTGTTTTAAACTCGACTAACTCACCTTCACTCCTGAGGACAGCAAGGTGCCGGTGTGAACTTTAGGAGCTGGAGAGCGTGTGCCCTGACCTTGTTTTCTTGTAGGGCTTCCTGTGTAACAAAAAGTAGACAAACATGAGTAATTACTTTGTTGATGATGTAGATCCTTCAGATTTCAGTATGGATGCTAAAGCTGAAATTTGCACTGCAGTGAATGTACAAGTGGAGCTGCAGGTTTGGAGAATCCCCCCGTGACACCCACATCAATTTCATCCAGGGTGAAATAATCACCATCACTCCAATCCAAAAACTCGATCTGGCTAAAGAGGTGTAGGAGTGTCTGAGTGGCAGCAACACAAAAGAAAGAGCTCCACTGTGTAATGGTTGCCCAAGTTTCTGATGTGAGCAGGAACAAAAACAACAAAAAAACAGATCTGTGATCACGACTCCATAGAGCGCTTATGAAAAAAAAAAGTACTTTTGCTTTATCTTTTCTTAAAAGTGCAAAGTTTTTTAAGATGTTCTCCTGGCCTCATCTTGAACTACCACAGTGCTGTTACCATGGTAACCTCGCAGCCAGCAGCAATTCTGCTGTCTCACTTCACGTAACTCGTTAGAAAACCAAACGCACAAACAAAAAGAGCATCAAACAGAAAATATAAAAAGAGAAGAGCAGATAAGAGGTTTTGGATAGCGAGATGAACAAGATAAAAATCTTCAAATCTTCAAAATACGATCATTTTGTACTTTCCATTCTACGTAGCCATTTAAAGTTTTACAAGGGCATCTCAGAGGTTGCTTTTAAACTCCGTGGAGCATCGAGCACCACTGAGAAAAAGATTTGTACCTGTGGGCCCAGCAGATGAGGAAGTCATGCTGATCATCTGGCCGGGCTTGTCTACTATGACATAAGGGTTGTTGAGCACAGAGGAGCCATCCTTGGTGTGAGCAGGGGTGGAAGCTGTGGGTGTGCGAGGCCGCGGAGAGTGGCTTGGGGTGGAGATGGGGGATCCTGTAGGTGAGAAGATAAACCATTACGAGGATACGAAGTAAATCTAAAGGTATTGGAAGAATACATAAGCCTGAGAACTTGAGGTTTAAGAGTCTAATGCTACGGTCAGGCGTAGCATTAGACTAGCATTAGGTGGTGGTCAGGCATACAGAATGGCCCGCTACCCCCAGGCTGCTGGGTGGTTGGTTACTGATGGCACTTGATATGTCAGATTTTGTAATGGTGTCATTCCCACTTGTCACTGGACCGTGCAACCTCAAAACCTGCTAATGACCCATGTAAACTTTTAGAGGAAAATCATCCGATCGCTGTAAAATTTGAACTTTTTCCAACAACCTCCGTGGCCTCCACAAAAGCATATAAAGATGTGACTGCTGCCTCTTTACTACATTCCTGCCTGCATTGCAGCCACCCACCGAATTTGCTGAAAAACTTTCATTTAGGTCGCCTAGTGGTGTCATTTTGGTATATGTAACTTTAGCCTAAAGCACACGAACTGTTAATTACACTTGAAAATAAAAAAAATTTCATAAAACATTAGTTCATATTCTAAGCTTTTAACATCTTTAAATTTTAGTGTTATTTTTTATATAGGGCTTAATTTTTGCCTCTCATCTAGGACTAGGCTACATCATTATGGAAGACATTAAAGGACATCCTTAGATGTTGTCTCCTTCAGGTCTTTGAGGTACATATTCCCAAGAGAACAGTTCTAACCATAATGACTCCATCCTGAAGCATCATGAATGACACCAGACAGATGGCATTTTAGGAACACAAAGTTTAAGATCTCAGATGAGGGTTAGAACACACAGAAAAGTAATATCTTTTTTTAATTTTTATTTTGGCGACTGAGTTCAAATATTGAAAAGCATAGAGATAATAATTGCTATAAAAAAACCCTCCAAACTGATGGAGACACTTGCCTGAAACTATTTTACAGCTCATGGTGATGGGCTGGAACAATTTCCCAGGAGATTCAGCAGGACTGGGTGGCTGTCCTTGAGGGACTATCTTACAGCTTGCTGTGATAGGTTGGAAGGCAGAGTTGCCATGGGAACCCAAAGTAACCCTGTCACCAGTTTTGGGACGTGTTGGAGTGCGCTCACCAGCAGCGAGACCCGAACTAAGAGCAACTGCAGCACTTCCCACCTCTGCTTTAATCAAACCTGGAGACAAAAGAAGAGACTGCTTTAAAACTTTGCTTCTGCCTCGTCTAAAGTTGGCACAAAGCAAGTTGTCATAATGTTCTCTATTTCACTACATCTTTTACGATAAATACCTTCATCCAGGATAGACTGGTGATAATTAAAATGTACATAAGGTATATAAAAAGAAACAGTAATAAATGGTAGGATCGAGTTGATACTACATTCTCAAAACTCCGCCCACAGGACTTTAAGATGCCTTTCTAGCAGTTCTGATTTGAGGCTAAAAACCTTTAACACAATCCATTTTCATGCTCATGTTCCAAAGCTATTTTTATTTGTTTTTGTACCTTTGTCTACACTGCTGTCATGGGAGATGGGGGGAGTAGATCGTCCGTGAGTCTGGGCAAAGCTGGAGGCTGACAAAGGGCTGGCTGTTCTTTGCGTCACCTTGGAGGAAGACGACTGAAAGTAGTAATCTTCCCCAAGAGAGTCTCTATGGAGCTCCACATCAACCACCTGGAACAGGAATAGCTGAGCGTTACTGCAAAAGCCTGAGCGGAGAAGTCATAACAGGAAATGCTGCAGACATCCAGGACTTACAGTTTCTGCCCCAAGGGTCTGAAGTCCAGTGTACGTTCTATCCAGCTGCAAAAAACAACAAACATATCATAACGTATTCTTTTTTACTAGTAATTTAAATGACCCAATAAATCAGAATTACTTAACATCTACTATTAACAATCTTGTTGCCTGGATCAAACTTGGTCAAACTGGATATGGAAGGAGAGGACAGCAAGAATTGGATGAGATCTGACCTTTAGCTGGTGGATGATGTCAATACGTTTGTTACGAGGGTCTTTGAAGTGGATCTGGATCCTGACAGGAAACTCCCCCCAGCCACGACGCGTCAAATGAAAGGGGGGCTCACTAAAAAGAAAAATATGCTTTTAATCACTTTAAGGAAAATCTACTTGAATCCCAACAAAAGCTTTTCTGTGTTGGGGAATAATCTAACATAAATAGAAGAAAAACAAGTTGAAGTCTCACTACAATCCTCTTTTGATCTCTTGTAAAAATGTTCCATGTTGTCTTTTAATTATGATTGTTCCATTTTTATCCAAAATCAAAAAACCTGAAACAGGACATCGTTTCTGCAGAGCGCCAGTAGTTCATTAGAAATTCCAAAACAAAAATGGCGTGCAATATTGGCGTTATCCAAGGCATTCAGTTTTGACCCAGATGTCAGCTCAGACAAAAACAAAAAACAAAAAAAAAACAAAGACGTAAATGGATCTAGTCATCTACAAGTGGTTGCATCAGAATGGAGCGGAGAGCTTGTGCCCCGACCAGTGAATTTTCTACAGCAGTGTGAGTCCATCGTCAGCTCAAAGAGCAGGAGCCTAAAGCACAGGATAAGCCAAACAGACTGGTTAAAAAGATGCCAAACTTTAGACATTGACATAACTAAAACTGTTTTGTTTGTTGGGGATTCATAAAAAAAAACCCTTAGCGACAATGATTTAAGTGATGAGTCATGTTGAGAAAACCATTTAAAATGCAAAAAGAGCAGCATTTCTTCCTAATGAAATGAGCCTAGATTGACACTCAAGCGTTTCTTTTAAAATGAGGCTGTATGAGCTGCAGGATACAACGTTGCACAAGGGGGCAGTATTTACTAAATTATATATTTTAGCTACATTATTCCACTGAAACTGATGAATCGGGTCAGGAGATGAAGAGTTTTCCTTTGCCTTTCAATTTGAGCAAGAGGTGTGAGGAAAGAGGAAATGCAAACCACTGACTCAGAACCTTCTAGTGACAGTGGAGTAAATAATGATAAAGTCAAAAAACTGTGGAAAAAAAGCATAGAATTAGTTCACCTCTGCCTTTCTTGCAGTTATTGTTGACTAAGGTGATCAGAGAGTTCAACCCGATTTGGTAAAAAGACGTGTTAGAATACAAGAACCAACAGAATGTACAATTAATTTCAAATAACAAACCTGACTTCAACAAGGTCGTTAGGTTTGTAGCTGGGGTGCAAAAAGAACCAGACTTTCTTCACAAAGTGGTCAATGCTGGGTTCTCTCCTAGAGCCTCGGACGTAAACCATCCATTTGTGGGTGGACTGATCACTTTCTTCCCGCTTATCTGGAGGAATGTACCTGAAACAGTAGAAAAGCAGACCGATTCAGAGATTATTCAGGCCCAAAAAGAATCATGGGACAATGCAAGTGCTAAGTTGTTATAGAAAAATGAGTTACAGACAAAATAAAAAAGACTATATATGTATATTTTTATATATGAAATAATATGAATATTTTAAGAGGCAAATGGAGATAAGTGAAAACGAATGGCTTAGAAAGATGAGCATTTATCAGATCATTTTAGCAAAAAACAACTTATTTGTCTGGTTTTCATGATGTTCTTCTAGGAAACTATAAAAAGTAACAACCTTTAATGTTTAGAGAGCACATTAATCTGTCCATGCAATGCTGAATGAAACGGTCTGAGCTTTCTGGGTTCCCTCTGGCCAATTAGTAAAATAAAACGTGTTTTCCACCATTATCAAGACTGGGCTTGTAGCAGAATTGAGCTGTGGCTCAATATTTTGGGAGCAAGCTCTCACACAAGACCATGTTAGATGAAAAAAATACCTCAGTTTTACAGTTTACAAAAACTAAATTTACATGACAAGGAAAACATTTTATAAACTGTAGGCAATGTTTTTAGCCTAAAACGTCCTCAGGCTTGTCTGCATTTAAAATGACTTTTTTACACTGAACAATGAAGTCCTGCTGTTTCAATGACTGTAAATCACAAAAAAGCAGGAGAGTAGGATCTCAATCACGCAAAACACCTCCAAGACAAATGCTAGCGTGCTGACATATTAAAAGAAAACTACTTTAAAATATCAAAATTTGATTAAAAACAGGCGATCAAAAACAATGTTATGATAAAAGTCTCATTTGAACTCAGACTAGCACCAAAGAAGTGGAATGCCAATCAAAAACAAACATTAAAATTGCAAATAAAAAGCACAAACGTGAAACATTAAGACGTTGGAGAAAACTATCAACTATACAAAAATCAGCTAAAACTATACAACCAGACTGTAAAAAAGAGCAGGAACTCATACTTTGCGAACATCATCTCTGAAAACAAAAACAATCACAGAGTCCTCTTCAGTACAATAGAATCCTTATTGAACTCGGACGTGAATAAGACCACAATGCCAGCTTCTGCTTGATTGTGTGAGGACTTTGCTGACCACTTCAGGAGCAAAATTGCTTTTGTACGATCTACATTCTTGATGGAACAAAGAAGCAGTTTTAATGAAAATGATGACTTGACCTTATTCGAGGAAGCACTGGACAGTTTTGACCTGGTTAAAGCTGCAACACTAGTCGGGTTTTCTCCCAAGTAAAACCAACAATTTGTTTTTTAGATCCAATCCCCAGATCACTTTTAAATCATTTTATGGATCTTTAGAGAGAGAGATTTTAAACATCATGAACTCCTCTCTACAAACAGGTATTTCTCCGACTGCTTTTAAAACTGCAGTGGTGAAATCGTTACTAAAGAAAAGCAATGTAAATCTTACAGTTTTTAATAACTACAGACCAGTGTCCAACTTGCCATTTTTAAGCTTTTAGAAAACATGTTTTTAATTCAGCTAAATGAGTTTCTCTTTCAAAATAACATATTTGAGGTGAACCAGTCTGGTTTTAGAACGAACCACAGCATTGAGACAGCCCTGTTAAAGATCGTTAATGATGTTAGATGTGCCTCAGATTCAGGTCAGATCTCAGTATTAGTACGACTGGATCTAAGTGCTGCTTTTGACACTGATGATCACCTGATCCTATTAAACAGACTTCAAAGTCTTGGGCTTTCAGGGACTGTTCTCCAGTGGTTCACTTCCTATCTCACGGAGAGAAACTTTATGGTAAGCATGGACACTTACTTTTCTGGGGTCCACAAAATTGAATGTGGTGTGCCTCAAGGTTCCATCCTTGGCCCCTTGCTTTTTAACATCTACATGCTTCCTCTAGGGAATGTTATCAGGAAGCACATCAGCTTTCATAGCTGATGATACCCAGCTGTACATACCTATGTCTCCTGATGACACAAGGCCAATAGAAGCACTATATTTATATGGTCATGTTTGTTTTTTATTTGTTTTATTTTAGTGTGAAGCACTTTGTGTTATGGTTCATATGAAAAGTGCTATACAAATAAAGATTGATTAATTGATTGATTAAACGTTATTAGAGTCATATGTTTTATAAAAACCACACGTTTGTGCAGTGTAATATGTGTGGTTAATATAAAATTTATACAATCAAATTGAAAAAAAGCAAGTAAATATTCTTAATTGAGCAAAATCAAATACTACTAATAATCTTTTTTGATTTTATTCATATACAAACTTTCTGTGCAAATTACATTTGTGGGAAATATCAACTTAATCTCAACTCATCCACTATGCAGAGCAAAAATATACTATAAATGCCAAATAAACAGCCTGACCAGGAAGTTCTTATCAAGCAAAAAGTGTATCTGTAATTAGTAGGCATGTCACCCATAACTTCATGATAAATATGTCACAAACATCCCCTCCCAATTTAGTGGTAACCAAAACATTTTGGATAAGACACTGAGCCACAGAAAGATGACAGAGTATGATGTGCAGTGTTTGGCTACATACTTGGATACATTCCCTACGACGATTGTCTTTTTTATGTAGAGTCTAGAAGCTTCGTCTCCAGTCGTGTGGTAGGTCACCCTTTGCTCAGCTCCAACGGATGACGGCACACCAAATGTGTCCTATTTCAAAAGATGAAGATCTATCAGTCTAGAAGAAAGGCCACGAGACCATTCCGAAGCTTTCAAACGATTAACAGTTAACATACTTTTCCTGTGTTGCGTCCAGGTCTGCGCACCTGTCTGCTGCCCTCCTCTTTCCATAGTCCCTCTCCATTCCTCTCAGCGCCGTCTCCTTGTTGTGAGAGGGACTCCGACTCTGACTGGATCAGAGAAGGTGTTTCAGAGCCTTGGTTTACTGGTGAGGAAGACCGAGATGGAGGCTCCAGGAATCGTCGAATGGCTGGATGGTTTAAAACAGCCGGATCGTTTTTAGGCGCATGCTAGAAAAAACACAAAAATATACAAAAATAAATGATCTGCTGCAAAACAGTATCCCCATCATTAAGGTGATTGACCAGAGTGTTGCATCCAAATGAAAAATAAAAAAATACCTCAGGGACTTTTGTCATTCCAGCACTGGCATAGTAATTGGCAACTATACATGCCCGCAATTTGTCCATCATTTTCCTGGCCTCGTTAAGACGCTATGAAAACCATAAACGAGCAAAAAACAAGCAAACAATAAATGCACAAAAATGGTAGGCTAGTTTTGCTTGCACTGTTCACAAACAACTTTTATAAACACAATTTAAATACCTGGTTAATCACATCTATCTCGTGCTCTTTGTTCTTCATTTCTAAAGAAAACTGCTCCTTGATGATGGCTTCGATCTTCTGAATCGTCGCTTCTCGAGCTGGAAACGAACCCAAAAAACTTAAAGTAAGATCCAGAGCAACAGTTGGTTACGAGCAAAACATGCAAAGCAGAGGATACGGTTAAAGGAATCCTTATATTTCCTTACCATCGTTCTCAGCTGTCTTATTTCTTTTATTATTCTGGAGCTGAGAAATATCCTCATAGTCTGGGTCAGTTCCTTCTATTTTTCGTTTAATTCCTGACATGGCTGCTTATGAATGAGAACAAAAAACAGAGAAATTCACTTCATAAACATTAGCTTCGATGGTTAGCTAGCTAGCTAACTAGCTGCAAAGTAACTTGTTAGCAAGACAGATTTTCTATTCACCGCAGAAATGTTTGCTTTGAACTTCTCAGTTTTCACAATGAATACAAATAAAACGGTATTAAAAGAACCCACAACACATTGCACAATAAATTCAAACAAGTCGCTCATGCAGACAGTATGACACTACAGAGACTGCAGTTTTGTTTGCTAATTTAACTAGCACTAGCACACTCTACAAAGACACCGGTTTGACATTACAAAACACCGACTTACTGCAGTGCCTTATGATGAATAGTATCTTTAAAAATATTTATCCGTATGTTTTAGCTCAACGTTCATTCAATACTCGTGCTTTGGAAATAATTAAATCTCAGGGGCGCTCCTTCATCTTCTTCTTCTGTTTACCAATATCCTAAAATCGGCATGACTGCCACCTGCTGGGTGTTGTTGTAACAACAGGTTTCCTTGCATTTGAGGAAGCAGCCTCTAGGATTTGCAGTTCTTTTAACCAACAAGAGCGTGAAAGAATGAAGACAATCTAACATAATTCTTTAGAATAAGGAAGTATGATATCCGAGCCAAAGGCTTTACTTGTTTTTCAAGCTAATTAGGTTACCGAACAAGTTTTTCCGAACAACCAAGACAAAAAGATGTGTATCCTTTTGAACTCATGACAATTCAACAGCTCAATTCACAAGAACCCCTTTAGTTTTTTAAAAAAAATGTTTTTTGTTTATTGGTCTTGCTATAAAATCTTATCCGTTCCTGATCATTCTGAATACATTTTTGTCATTTTTTTGAGTCAGACATTCTGCTTTGTCATAATGATACTTAAAAGAAAAAGCTCATGTTTAGCTAAAAGACCATGGGTCTTCAGAAATGTTGTCGAACAGCAACAACAAAGACATACATTTTTTAAAAAACAACTTTTTTTTCTTTTCTACCCTAATGCCTTGCATTGATGTCTTGGTTTTTTGTTAATATTGGTTTCCTTTTCAAATTATTTTTGTTGAATTAATTTAATTTAGATGGAAAATAGCATTTTTCTGGACTAGTGCTTGGGCAGAAAAAAAGACATTGGTTAATAAAGCACATTTAATCCATTATGCAAAACTGAAAACACTGGAGATGCATCATGTGATATCAAACTCATCATCATCTCATCTCATCGTCATCTTTTTGGACCAAGCTTTATGCATAAACTCGACTGGCATGTGTGAATGAAGTCCTGGGGATAGTAGAGTTTCTGATAAACATATCTTAACAATCGTTAAACAGTTCAGTGCCACGCGCCACGCAATCTTCTGATTTGTATCTTTTTTAGGGTTTACAACATATCTGTCTCATTAACTTGACATCAGACATGCGGAAACTGTTGATGCAACACGTTAAAAAAACCCAGCAGGTCATCTGTTGTTTGAAAATGTTCATGTTTGCACACACACACAATCTTTTTAGTTTTTTAATTTTAGCTCCTATACATTGATTATATTGCTTTTGTTGTTATTTATTGGTCTTTTTTAATGAGGTAGATGTTTTTTTTTATTAATATTAAAGGTATTCCTCATAACATTTTTGATGTTTTACATAGAACTTTGACAAAACACTCATTAGTTTTAAGAGTCGTGATTTTTCTGAGCAGATAATTTTATAACATTCCGATTTTGAGCACAACTCCAAAGATTTATTTAACTGTACTGTCACATAATTCGACTGTGACTTCTTTGACTTAATTCCTAAAAAGCTCTGTACAATTCAGAAACTGATTGAAAAATTGATGCGTAACATGTTTTCATACTTGTTACTCATTTTTTTGATTAAAACATGATTGCAAACAAATGTCTGAATGTGGGCACATTAGTGTGAGGCAACAGTATGGTGCCAATGCAGAATATCATACTGAAACACTTTTATGACTTCCCTACTACACCACCGCCCCCCTTCAGACTCCAAACTCAGATCTGTTGTGCTATAAATCATAATTAGTGATGTCCAAAAACAAAACAAAAAAAAACACGGCTTGAGTATTTTCACGGTGCTTAGTGTTAACGTCATGAACACAAGTGTAGGAAATAATGTGGTTTTGATTCAACTGGACCACAATTAAGTGCACACTAGAAATATAAACAAAGTTCCATGAATTATTATTGGAGTAAGAGTTACTCAATTCTGTTTTGAATAGTGTTGCTGGTTTTCCGCCATGTCTCTTTGTTTAACACAATAGCTCTTTAAATCTTTCTACACATGATTAATGCATCTCTCTGAGCTGAAAACATCAGAAGCACATGGAGTGAAGATCAGTGTTGTTAACCAAAACTCTCAGGAATCCATATAGAAATACTGTATGTGATCCATATTTTAGTAATTGAAAGAACATTGTTGACTCTTTTCTATTTTCATATACTTTTTCTTTTGGAAGAACATTTTTAAAGAGTGTAATTGTGCTCACTGGGGATTGTCTTTTGAAAAAAAGCTAAATGTAAAAGTGAATTAAATGGAACAGAGTATTTCATGTGAAGTTAGATACTTTTTCTATTGGAAAAACATTTTTTTTTAAGTCCAATTATGTTCACTAGTGTCTTTTTGTGGTGTCTAACAGAAATATGTGATAAAAGTGAATTGAGTTAAATTATAAGTAGCAGGTTGTTTCAATAGGTTGTGTATTTGATGTAAAGCCAGATACTTTTTCTATTGCAGAAACATTTAAAAAGTGCAAATATGTTCACCAGTGATCGTTTTTTGCAATGTTTAACAAACAAATATGCTCAAATTTAATACAATTAAGTAAGTCAATGTTTCATCATTCACATTTAGTGTTTGATGTGAAGGCATATACTTTTTTCTATTACAAGAACATTTAAAAATGTGTAATTATGTTCACTAGTGATCATCTTTTTTACATTGTGTTACAACAAATATGATAAAAGTGAATTCATTAAGCTAATTTCCTAAGTAATATGATTTGTCATGCACAATGGATTTAGTGTTTGATGTGAAGGCAGATACTTTTTCAATTGGAATAATATTAAAAAAGTGTAATTATGTTCACTGCTGATCGTGGTTTTGTATTGTGTTCCAAAAAAAATGTTGAAAGTGAACTAAATGCAAATATTGCACAAGGGCTAAAGCATCTTTTAGTAATAATTGGAACAGAAAGGTTTAGATCAAAGTCAAGATTATAAACGTTTGTCTCTTTTTCAGTGGCAATAAGATGATTTGCATTTTTACCACAATGACAATACACCTCAAACATCTCATCAAATTGTCTTTCCTTGTTTCCTTTTCCCCGAAGCAAACAAAGCTTTAAATTAGAAAGAAAAACTTTATTTATTTTTGTAGTACAAATGCCAGGCATTACATTTTGACTGAAAGCAGTTTATAGTAATTCAAAGTTCTCTGGTATGTTGACTGAAGGCACTGAGGAGGAAGAGTTGTTAAACATGACATCACTCCATTAGAAAAAGAGCAGATTTCTTTGTGTTGCATGAACAAACAGCTGTTTCCTCTTTTCAAACTGCTGCAAATACAACAGCAGTGAAAAGGTTTAGGCCTCCACCTTCCATGCAGCCGCAATGAAGGTTTTTTTTTTATACCCAACTGAACAGAATCACATTTATTTCGGCTAATAACTGCTTTACCACCTTTATGGCTTCTCTAAATGACATTTAAGGCACTCTGTATACATAAAATACTTAAAATGTGTCAGCACACAATCCCACAACAAACCAAAAAAATAAGAAAAAATTAAAAACAGACAGGCTTATTAAAAGCATACCATAGATAAAAATTTAACACAACCTGCAATAGGGGAGAGACAGATAACTCAGCATTACAGAACAATGTTTGAACCCCATTTTTTAAAATTTATTTAAGTACAGACCCATTTTTTTCACCCAACACATACCCTTTGTCTCTTATTTTTGCTTTTCAATTCATGTGGTTGCCCTTTACAGTTACTATAGAGGGAAAAATGGGCTGAAGTGTCATAAAGATGTTTGCTTTGTAGCTCATAAAGGCCAAACATGCCCAGCAGACTATTTTAATCATGCCACCCCCAACTGCTTTGGCCATTTCGAGTGAAAAACATACTGTTCCTGCAGAAGATTGTGCATTCCCCAACAGTGGAAACCTCCTGATAGTCTGGAACTAAAGAGCCTTTTTTTAAACTGTTGTTTTTAAATGCTGTGTTTAAAAAAATACATATTACTGATACAGTAAAAACAGAAATTCACAATAAACAGCATCATGTCAAAGTGCACAATTGAGGCTCTTTGTTTCAGAAACACAGTTTTCATCAAAAATACATACAAAAGAAAAAAAGATTATAGTCGTTCTCACAACATTTTCTAAAGTTTATCAATACCAAATATAGTAAATAGTAAGTTTACTGACCGGGAGCTGCACAATCCAGAAACCTTGTCATTCAAAACTCCCCCTAGGTAAATACACACACACAAAACTACACACCAGCATACAGACATTTGCACCTGGAGGTATCCATGGTTACCCCGAGTTCGATCTTTAAAAGTCAATGTACAGGTGAGAGGTGCCAACATAAAAAAAAAAAAAAAATCTGAAGAGAAATAAGAATTTAACACTTTGCTCTATGACATTCCCATTTGGTCAAAAAATCAAAAGATCTCCACACATCCAACATGCAAACCACTTTTTTGTTCCACAAAAGCTTCTTACATCTACAAAAAGTCACCCACAATCCCAGAATATCAATGAGCTGACACTGATGACACAACTAACATACAACGCACTAAAAATCAAATAAAAAAGGTACATACAAGTATAACTTAATGGTGTATACATGAAAAAACTGTCATAAACATTCATAATAATTATTTATGAAGAAAGGAGATGGTGAAACAGATTGAAAAAGGTCAGCGGCGGCAATTGACATTCCTAGATCTGCTTTGGATTGAAAACATGTCATGACAACTATGAACTTTTAATAAAAAAAAATAAAAAAAAAGAATGACAGACTTTTTTCTTTCCCTACTGTAGTTATAAAATTTGTTGGACTTTAAAAGGGTCCAGAAAGGTTGGTTTATGCTGTTTTTATGGAAACATATCTCTCATGTCTTCAATTGGGAAATTTTAAAATTTGCTTTTTAGTAAACAAAAAAACTCCCCAACATGCCCCAATCCTCCTTTCTTTGATCATTTTTTGCATTTGTGAACTGCATCTCATTGTACTTTGCAGACTGTTTAAATAAAGAGTGTTTAGTGTTTGGTATTAAGCACATATTCAGTTGGGTGAACAGTTCACTGCTGTATTATGTCACTGAGATTGCTAGAAAAAAAAGGTAGAACAAAACAAAACCAAAAAAAGCTTTTTTTAAATCTGCATATGAAATGTTGAGTAAAATGTGTAAAATGTTATTACACAAATGTATGCACTTATGACAGATTGATTACTCTCCAACGGTTTGCAGTAATTCCAAAAATACCTTTTGCCACAGTGATTTAGTTCTCCTTTAACTCAAGTTGCTATAAAAAAAGAAGGGATTAGTTCGACTGAACAAATTGAAGATTCACAACTGCTACATGACACTGTCCATTCTGTTACAGTAAACCAAACCAGTTCATTTGTCTGTTATTTAAAAGTTGAAAGGCTGTAAGTGTGGTGTACCTAAAGAGCTTAGGCACGATGTGCGTCTCTGGTTGCATGTTACACTCATGCCTTGTAATATTTGTCATTGTAGCGGTGGATGGTTACACAGCCGTGGTAGGCGATCGGCCGGGGCATGGCTGCTGCTCCGGTGATGATGCCCGTTGATGGGTCGTAGCACAAGACTGTGTCTGTGGATTCGCCATTTTCCCCGCGGCCTCCGAGGATGTAGATCTTTCCATTACACACTGACATGCCACAGCTCTCCTGCACAGAAGCACAAAGTCAGATTTAAGAACGCTGTTGTAAGGAACAAGAGCTTCCATTCTGCTGTGATAAATCTTCTAACCTGTTTGTTGAAGGTGTGAAGAACCAACATCCAGTAGTCGCTCATGGGGTCATAGCAGTAAATGGACTTTGTGAGACCACCGCAGACGTAGATCATGTTGTTTAGAGACACTGCTGTGATGCAGCGCTTGGCGATGGGGATGTTGGCTCTCAGTAACCAGGTGTTTGTCTCTGGGTCATAGCACTGCACCTGTGACAAAAAATAAATAAATTCAGAAACATACGTGTCAGAATATACATTTAAAGGGGTGGGTGGATAGAAAACATCCTGTAGGTATTTATGGACAGCTCAGTGGGCTGACACAAGCCTGCCTCTGCATACATTCCAGGGATTCTCAGACCCACTTACATATTTAAAATGGCTGCTTTCAAACAGTTGGTTCTCTGATGATGTTCAATATGTTTGAGGAATCTTTACAACAAATAAAAACCTTTGGGATAAATGCAAATTTAGTACAAGACCCAGAAGATTAGTAGTTTGAAGGGTGAAGTTGACAAAACATAATGAAAGCTTAGAGTTAATGAAAGCCTTCTGCAGAGGCCTATCTGGTTTGGATGCCTGAATTCCTGAGGTTTGTCTTGCATTGTAGTGTCACAGATGAGAAATGATGGAGTATTTTGACTTCTTTCGTTATCCTAAAAAATAATGCAAATAAAACTCAGAGATAAGTCCCTATAACAATTGGTAGCAGAATTTGAGGGATCCTTGGCAGCTGAGTTGTTATCACTACAGGTGTGCAAACATCCATCTTGTTCCCACCTTGTCTGAACAAGTTTCATCGTCCGGGCCTCCTCCTATGACAAAGAGCTTGCCAGCACAGCTGGCCACAGCTGGAGAGCTGACTGCCTCTTTCAGGGGGGCCACTTCTGTCCAACGGTTGGAGAAGGAATCATAACACTCCACGCTGCTGAGTCGGCTCTGGCCATCGTAACCGCCGACGGTATACACCTGTGAACCCACACGTAGATAAGCTCCATTAAACATTAAATGAATACCACAAGTCTGTCTAAAATGCCACAGAAAAAAAGTTTCCACAATGTTTTACCTGTAAAACAAAATAACCTCATCTGTTGTTACATTAAAACCTTTAGATATAAATTTTAGTCAGTGCATGAGTACTTCCAGAACCAGTTTATCAGGTGCACGATAAGGATGATACAATGGCTGTTGACTATGGCAGCTATTGCTGCACTTACAGCTCTAGTTTTCCATTAATACATACCACATATTTCTGACTGCATTAGTACTTTTACGGGAAATACTTACTTTTATATTTGATTCACAACCTTAAAAGTAAACTATAATTAAAGTTTGTCTTTTATTAAAAAAAGCTAAAAAAAAGATCATTTAAAGTAAATAATAATAATTATTTGCTGTTTTGCAACAATACCAATGCACAAACAACAAAGAGATTATATGTCACAAAAGGACTTAAGTTTTGCTTTGGATGAACAAGTTTGTGTGATGCAACACAAAAGCTTCAGGCTATTCCTGTTTGAAAAACAGGAAACACAAACGAATACACAAGGTGAGAGGAAGAGAAAAGCAAAGTATAAAAGAAGGTTTTATAGAAAAAAAGGGAACAACAAGCCAGAAGTTGACATAGCTAAACTTCTGTTTTTTTCTCCAAGGTTTAAAAGACACCAGATTTATATTATATTCATCAGTCAGGTTATCAGATAAACAAAAAAATATTTTTAAAAATAAGCTGACCTCCTTCCCAGCTTAACTGAGGATTTCCAGACTCACTTTGTTTAAAGAAGCCAGTGCAGTGAGGAAGCACGACTTCTTTTCTGTGTTGGATGTGCTGCTATGCTCTTAATAAGATCATGTTCATAAACTGAAAGACATGAATACTTATAGATATCAATACATGCTCATTTCTGTGAGATCCAGTACATACCAGAACTCAGAAGGCATCACCAAAGCGAGCCTCAGCAGAGAAGAGAAAAAGAAAATTTCGGTTTGATCTGGACAAAGACAAGGAAATCTGAACGGGATCTCGCAGACTAAACTACGTGTAATGGTTTCCTACTTTTAATATTTTACATGGTTCATAATTAATTCATAGTTCAAAATTCATCTGCTTTAGAAAATCAATGGAAGCAAAGGGTCTAGTACAGTTGTTTCTGAAACTTTTGTTAAATTGCCCAGTTAATTAGGATGACTATCTGTGTAAAAGTAAATTATACAATCTTTGTAAGTAATCAGATTAGATTACAACTAGATTATCATTAGTAATATTTTTTAAATAGGAAATATGATCCAAATTTTTAGGAAATCTTCCCATTATATAAGAATTCTGTGCTTTAAAAATAAAAGTGAAATTCTCAACACTTATCACTTTTTTGATAGATTCAGGAACTCTTCCAGCAGCAAAATGTTTGTTTCTGAAGTGAAAACGGCCTTTAAGATGCACATTTATTTTCAACATTGTAAATACTCAGTGAGTGGAAACTCAGTGGTTTCCATTAAAATACTCACTTTATATAAATACTAAATACTTTTCAATCGAATATACAAATGATTGACAACGACAAATCTGAAATGTTTTTGGTAGGATAAACACGAGCATTCGTCTGTGATAATTGGGGCTTTTTTACATCACTTATCTTTGCTTTAAAACTGGGGGATCGGAATTATCTATAAAATGAGGAAATTACAGGCAGAATTTTGGGAATGCAAAGCTGCCGTTTCGTGTGTGTGTTTGTGTGTGTGTGTGTGTGTGTGTGTGTGTGGGGGGGGGGGGGGGGGGGGGGGGGGGATCCAATTATGAGGAAAAACAAACATGAAAAAAAAAATCTTCAAACAAGATCTACGGCATGTCTGAGATGGAAACCCAGATATGATCAGGAATGAGATTGTAAGAAGCATACTTTGTAAAAGATGAACAAACAAAACAAAAACGGAGGTCTTACAGCACCATAAGAGCTGAAAAAACAAATACCTACTAACAGGAAAAAAAAAGAAAAAAAACATGTAATTCAGCCGTTCTCTTTCTTTGGTACTCTTACATCACAGACCCAGGATTGGGTGGAATTTTCCAGCCTTTCATGCGCTTACCCCCTATCTCAGTTTTTTTTTCCCCTTATTTCTACCTGCATAGAAATGAACACGTTTAGTTAATTTTAAAAGAAAAAAAACTTGCTGCTTTTTTAAGAAATTCTTTTTGTTAGTCCATTACAGGTCCAAATGAACAGAAATGGCACTATTTAAGAATAAGAGTAAAACTTTGCCTATGTTAAAGCCTTAATTAAAGTCATGTTAAAAATGTAGGAAGCCGTAACTGTGTGAGTCACCTTGTTGTCAACACGTTGTAATGCCTGTCTCACTTCAGAGTTAATTAGAGAGATTTATGGATGGAAACGTGTGGGAGTCCAGCTGATTCAAAGATTAGTTATAGCTCTTAAGGATAATCTATATTTTGTGACAAACAATGCAGCAAACTAATTTAAACAAAGATTTTTGGCTATACATGCAAATGAGAAGAACTTTCTTATTAAAGCTTGATCTAAAACTCAGCCTAATAAATGTTGTACTTTGATAAGCATGTAGATTCATTCATTTAAATGTGGACCTGGTTTCTTTTTTCACTACTCTACAGTTCTTGCAGCTATGTTTAGTTGTTGCAAAGGCACATGAAGCATGATACAGGCTTAAAAAAAACCCTAAGGCTTCTACTTGGAAGTGTAAAGACCTGGCATGCATCCAGTAAATGCACACCGAGTTTAACTTCTAATGTGCTCTCTAAGAAAACTACTGTATCCTGTCTCTTTTTGATGCTGGTCTCCAAGGGGTGCTCGTTACTGTTAGATACCCGTCTCTAATAGTAGCAGGGCTCCTTTAAGATCCGTCCCGGGTGACACCGGGTGTCTGTGGTATTAGTGTTGTGAGCCAGTGTAGAGATAGTCAAGAAACCCTCATTTGATTTAGGGTTTAAACTTTGTGACGTGCCATACGTCAAAGAACATTCTGGTGAGAAATCTGCGTCCCATTTTGGGGTAAATCCCGAATGTATCTGGGAATGGCGCAAGCAAATGTTGATATTGAGAAGATGGTTGCAGAAAATTAAAAAATGAAAACTGTCTGGTGGAGGTGCAAAGAAAGTGGCCAACCAATTAGAAGAATTGGTTTGAATGTGGATTATTGTGAAATGTGATTATATGTGGATTATTATCTCCAGGAAAATGATTGGCATGAAAGCAAAGAGGATTTCTACTGATGATGCTTCGAAGAGAAAAGAAACATGCACAGCAAGTGCTAATCATAACACGATACAATATTCTTATTTCAATTGATAACGCTTTTTTTCCTTCTTACGGCATTGCGTGAGGTGAACTGCTGTCTTTTACAAATCCTGGAGCGACAGAAGTTTGATAAAATACTGTTCCTTATCTCAGGATTTTGTGTCTCTGAATGTTTGATTGCACACAGATGGTTTATGATGGTTGACTCTGTATTGTCTGAACTGTCTGTGCAAGTTTGGGCAAACGTAAGTAAACGTGGGTGAATAAGCATGGCATGCCCATGTGAGATTGGTGATCTGCTCACAGTGAAGCCTTGATATAGGCTTTAGGGCACACTGCAAACTTGAACAGCATGAAGGAGGTCAAGAAAGCTCATGGGTAACTGGATCCCATGTTTGGAATCATTTATTATGTTAAAACTTTTGAGAAATTCCTTTGAGCAGGCAAAAAACCACTATATCAGAATGATCGTAATACCTTAAAGTTGAACAGATTACGCACTCGCATTCCATGCAGTCCTCTCTGATTCTTTAGAAGCACACATCATTCCATAATCATACAGGCAACAAACAACAGGTTTCCTTGTAACACTGATTGATGTACTGTTGAAGTTTAACCATGTTCAGTCATATTGCGGCAAAATTATACTGTAGGTCATCCTTGTCTTCTAAAACGTGTTCTGAAACAGAGGGATCCTTTTCTTCTTACCTTGCCTAGCAGGACACCCATCTTATGTCTCCAGCGGCCTTTGTTGAGAGAAGCGACTTTCATCCACAGGTTGAGCTGGGAGTTGTACATCCACACATCCCTGCTGTTAATGCGCCCGCCTGAAAACACAGAATCACTACATTTTTAGATTCTGCAAACAGAACAGATGTGACAGCTTGAAGTTAAGTAAAAGCAGAGAGTCCTTAAGATTTAAATTTAAATTTTACAGTTGCACAAGTTAAAATTTGGCTCAAACTGTGGGAATTTAAGCAAAAGAAAGAATGGATAAGACTTTCAGTTCCACAGGGAACGCTTTTATAATTGATGAATCAAAGTGGAACTTTAACATTTAAATATTATTGGACAATTGGATGTTAAAGCAGCACAAAAGCAAACAGACAAGAAAAAAGATACGTTTTTTACCTAGATTGAAATAAGTTTCCACACATACTCTACTTTTTTTATGATAAATTGCGTAATATTGTTAAAATTCAGCCACGCTAAATTATTCAGTAACACATAAAAAAGGACCAATACAGGGAGACAGTTGCAGCATGTCTCTGTTCAGAAATCTGCAGGAAAGGCGGAAAGTTAGACAGCCTGCTGCCCTCCAGGCTTCCCTTAGTAAAAAAAAAAAAAAAAGTTCATAAGGGAAACATGTTGATTCGAGATGTGGAGCTTCAAAAGAAAATCTACTGTGGAGTCCTGCTGAATTTAATGTTAGGAAGGTTTACTTGTGAATACATGTGAGGTAGGTGTATTAGTTTAGCTGTTCACAGGCTAATGAGAAATATCCAATCATCTGATAGCACATTACTGATGAAAATAAATCATTAATATGCAGACAACTTGTCATTGGCCTGGGGGACTAATTATACTTCTCCCACTTCAGCCCCACACTATTTAAAAACACAGCTGACTGCAGCAGGACTGGGAGTACAAGCTTCAGGCTCTAGTTCTCGGAAGGAGGGAAGACAGAATGACCCGAGGAAAGTGGAGAAATGTAACGTAGACAGTGTGAAACTAAAATATGTTTTAAAAGTGGGTTGAACTCTACAAATGTAAAGGGATAAAAAAAAAAACAGGACAGTGGGGCACTGGGAATCATAACATGTTACAAACACTGAGGAAAAGCCAAAGGGGGAGGAATATAATTTCAGAAAGCATGTGAGACTGAAAGCTCACACGTGAGGTCTTGGCACATTGAGGGAAAACACTGCACACGCACTTTGCTGTGGGGAACAAGTTTTCCTTTTACCCTTTTGCCTAATTTTTTTCCCCTCTTTTCTCTCAGTCAGCTGTTGTTGTTCATCAATGATGGCGAGCACATTTAAAGCTTGCCTGAACGTGTACAATACTTGGAAAATATTAGCACTTCTATCTTTGTGCTTTTATTGGAAACACATAACTTTTAAGTGTTTATCTAAGCCTTACTGATGGGTTTTTATCTCCATAAAACTCAAAGCAGCAATTTTGAGTTTTGATAAAACGAGTGATGTAATCCAGTTTAACCCACATCTCTCTTTTCCAAAAAAGAAAAGACAAAGTATCAGAATAAAATCAGTTTTATCAGAGAAAGTGATAGAACTTATAGTATATATGGTTCAGATTTTATTTTTCAAAAGGCTGAACATAATCTGGACTAGTTTTTGTTATTATTATTACAAAGACAGACTTCAAAAGGAAGTCCAGGAGTTAAGGGAAAGGTGAAGACCTTGATGATCAGCAAACAGGAAGTAAAGAAGTTGCCAATAAAAGCACTTCAGCCCCGAGAGTGCATCCAGATGTCGCTCTTTTATTTCCCTGCAGTCAAAGGCAGAGGTGCTTAAGAATAAACCAGGGCAAACAACCACTGTTGCCTTTTGACATTCATAAAGAAACTCAATAGCATTTAAAGATGATCCAGAATATGGCCTCATAAAGAGAATACATAGAAAAATGTGGTTTTGAAAAAACAAGGTCTGTAATAAAGAAGTATTGATTAAAGATGACATTTCCCTGCATTAAGGGACTCTAAAACAAGTGATAAACATTAAGGCTTGCTGACACAAAGCTGTTTGTCAGTCAAAACATCTCTAAATTATGTCTGATAAAGTTATACTTCTTTAACAAATATTGATGAATCTTACCTGACACCAAAATGTCATTGCGCAAGGCACACACAGCGTACTCGGATTTGGTGAATTCAGGTAGTTTAGCCAGTGACTTCCATTCTCCAATGACTGGGTCAAAACATTCAGTGTAGGGCAGGTTGAACCCCCCGACCCGCTCACAGCCACCAACCACTACGATCACCTCAGAGTAGCCGGTTGATCTTTACAGAAAAGGGCAGGAAAAAAATCAAACAAAGTGGAAAAATGGAAGTTAGATTTGACCAGGCCACACAAATACGCTGTAATTAAAATATCACTTAGATAACATAAACTTTGAATAGTTTAAAAACAAAAGTGGCATTTCATTGGACAATTGTGCCACAATTAAAAAAGAGCTGTGATTTTCCCTGAAACAGGTTTGAAAGCTCAGTTTTAACCAAGGGTACCTGCTCACATACTTAGCAAAAGAGTTCACTGGAACACCGAAGATAATAAAGCTGTTAGCAGCTTCAAACTATTGAAGTGACATATAAATTGCACATTGTCACGTGTACATATATCAAAACTTTTAACTAGTGTGTGCGCCTGTGCGGGTGTAGAGACAGAAGGGGAAAAACAGGCATTTGTTTTCAAGCGCGGTGTGGCCCTCAGGGCAAACGAAGCAGACAGAACAGGGATCAGCAGCTTGACTGCCACGATCAACTCAACTGATCTGCCTGGATAATAAGAAAACACCTGTAACACAGTAATATTAACTGACAGATGGCTCTCTGATCACTTTAACACTTTTTAAAAGCAGTTAAGAAAACAAAGGACAGCTGCACTGCTGTTTGTTGAGAAGCAGCAGCCCATCAGGTCAGGTTTCAGATTCATTCATAAGGTTTCCTTAAGCGTCAGCCTTTTGTTTCTTATCAGAGATGGTTTTTTAACAAATGTTTGGACAATCTTTAAAATTCTATGCAACAGAAACAAAACGAATCAGCAAAATAGGTCAACCACCTGTGACGGGTGCTGCACTGCTAATGTCATAACAAGACTCAGCATTTCATGTTATTGACATGTATTGCATCATTTCTTCTTCTTTTTTTTATTTCAAGCAACTGCTCAGTGTTTGAACAAGCCCTGCTATTGCCTATTTCAAAATGCTTCAAGAAAACAAAGAAAAAAAACTCTGTCAATAATTCACTTGTCTTTTCAGCACAACAACACTCCCTTCTCTGTCGCACGAACATGTGACAACAGTTAGGAGCACTGAGTTCATCAACAAGACATTACCTCTAGCTACACAATGAGAACAGGGATTGGTAAGGTGACGACAAACTGTCTTCATAGTGGCATAGACATCTATACCAACACAATAAACAATGGAGTTCACAATATTATTTTCAAAATGGTAAATTAGTGTGTCATCTTTCCAGAAAACACATAAATAATGAGATATACTTCTACTTCAGGGTTGTTTTATATCTGTCAACTTCCTCATGCCGAGGAAATCAGGATTTTCGTTACCTCCGTGGGCGGGTTCTGGGTGACATCATTTCGTTTCCAAGCACATGGTAGCGTCTGGCCTCGTGGAGGAGCTGGTAGCACTCTGGAGCATTTTGAATGAGCTGGTCTCCCTCCACCGTCTGGACAAAGTAGTTGGGATGGAGCAGGGGCAGGCGAACATGCTCCAGCAAATCCTTCAGCATTGGTCTTCTGTGCTCCACAGAATAATAGACCCATCGCAAGACGGCCTCGAACACCATCTCCTCCTTACTAACAGACAGGTCATCACTGTTGATGTACTCTTCCAGCTCTGCTTTGTGTAGGTCTAGGAACTCTGCATGCTGAGCCACTTCTGAGAAATTGGCCAGGGCGTAAGTGCGACAGCGGCTGGCGAGCTGCTTCAGAGAATGAGCATCTGCAAAGCGTTGAATACCCAGGCAGTTGCATGGGTCCAGCTGGTCCTCCAGGAACTTAGCACAAGCATCACGTAGAGTAGTGATCTGGAAGAGGTTGGAGGTTTCAAAGAGAAACTGGACATTCTCTGTGGTAATCTTAGCACGGCCAGTGTAAACATAGGTGAGGAAGGAGTCCATGGCCTCAGCCAGAATGCCATTGATCTCAACCAGCATCTCACGGCTCTCGCGGTGATCATTGCAGAACATGGCTCTGAAGTAAGAAGAGGAGGCAGAGAGAACTGCGCGGTGGCAAGGGAATTCACGGCCCTGAACGCTGATGACCACATCCGTGAAGAGGCGACTATCACGAAACTCATTAAACACCTGCAGGATGCCCTCTGAATGAGATGATCCAGAGCAGAAGTCCAAGATCTCCTGACTACCTGAGGTTTTGGATTCAACTTCAAAGACCTTAAGGAATAAATGAACAAGTACAAATGTGATTAAACTTGTAACTTATACAAGTTATGTTTTAACTTTGAAAACACAAACAATGGCTTTTTTGTTTTACAGTACCTTTCGTTTTACAGCTGGGGAGTCTCTGATCCCAGAGTCCTCCCTGTTCAATCTCCGTCCCAGCATCAACACCATTGCTGCTACCTTTAACAGATGTTCTCAAAAATCTACAGACAAAGAGGAAAATATACACCATCATTACAAAAACAGTGTGTCTATAACATGTGTATTTTAGAATGTCTTGTAAAATATTGAAAAATTATGGATTACAAAAGAAAAAGCCACAAGCATAAACAGTGAACCTAGTCTGAACCTTGTAGTACAAAAGAGCACCACATCAAACGAAACAACTCTCACAGAAAAGCCATAAAACAATGAAAAAATGTGTGATCAATCTAAACTTTTTTGCTCACACAGAAAAGTTTACATTTCAGTTGATGGAAAAGAGGTAAGAGGAGTCTCTTCCGCTTGCTAGCTCAACACTGCTGTTAAACAGTTGTACCCTGAGGCACAAGGGTTTGCATGAGATTGGTAAAGACAAAGAGATGCAGGCGGGAGATAGGTTGAGCAACAGTTAGGTCGCCCTACATGTAAGTCAGGTTTGTTTTGAGGGGAAGTGGGGGCAGGGATAACACCACATAATGAGTGTTTGAACAAGTGTAAGGTCAAGGCTTCTGATAACCATAAGTCAATTTTATTTTAAGTCAAGCTACATAATAAATCAGTTTTGTTTAAGAAGCAAAATCAAATTGGAACAAAAAGTTCTAACCTGGATTTTTAAAGCAGTAATATATATATATAATTAATCGGATTAATAGTGAAGAAAGGAAAAATAATGATATCCTTATGTGTACGTTTATTCAAAATAAAGTTTGTACATTAAAGACGAGACTAAATTCCAATAAGTCATGTATTCTTTGTTGTTATTTTTAACCAGATAGGCTCAGCCCTTGCACGTGCCAGCGGCTGCTAAAGAGATTCGACGACAGGTTTAGCCAGAGGTGTCTGACTGAGGCTTGCTTAGAAATTAAAATGTAATGGAAACAATAGCACTAAAAGTATTGACGCAAGTGTTACGAAAAAAAGCAGAGAAACATTGATAATGGGATATAAATAAATAAAATAGTCAACGTACCTAAATAGAAAGGATACTAAAAAACAAACAAAAAAAATATATTCTAAAAAACAAAACAAAAACAAAAAAAATGCTGCCTGTTTATAAATATTTTTCAATATCAAACAATATCAACAAAGTAAGAAACGTTCATCAAAAAGCTTTAAAACAGTTTAGGAAAATAAAAATAAACAAAAACCTTTAGGCTAATTTAGACAAAGCAAATTTGCCTCGTGCCACAAATGTAGTTAGCTAGTGCTGACCGTTAGCGGCAAAAAAAAAAAAAAGTTCTCAGTTTCACTTGTGCACACCAATTTAACACATTATTCGTAAACAAGACTCTTTTTTTACCTTTAAAATAAAATTTCCTGATGAAGCGTCGCCGTTTCTCGCAAAGAAAAACAAATAAACTTTAAGTATTGAAGAAAACGAAGATCTCAAAAACATTCAGCGCTAGTCTTGACAAGATGTTTCCTCGAGGGATTATTAAAGATTCGTCAGACTGCTGCATAAATTGAACATTTTGATGGATGTACTGAACAAAACAACGAGTCGCGAAAGCTAACTTTGTTGTAAACAGAGCGCATTATTTATATCGCTCCAAGAAATCCCACCTCTCGACCGGTGCATTGTGGGTACCGTAGTTGATTCCTTGGTTTAAAGCGTGGTTTCATATGGGTTTCATGCATCGACCGTTTTCTTGTTCAATGAGTTATGAAACTACAAGTTCCAAGAGCAACAAGTTCTCCACGTGGCTTCCCTTTGTTTGCAAACAAACTGGGCTTTTAATAAAAACAAGTTAACGGAAGAAGAGCAGCAGAGACATTTTGGTTGAAGAATACTTCTCGATGAAAATTCAAGCTATGTTTATGAATTACAGACAGTGTCTAAACGTCAATATGCACATTTTTAGAGAACAATGTTGATAATCTGAGATAATCGAAACAACATGACGTCATGTAGCTTTTAGAAGTAACACAAAAAGGTGATTCTTATGAAATTTAATGTTGGCACGTAAAACAGGAGGAAGCAATACATATTTTGTGAGATAAGTGAGATAATATAAGGTTAGTTGGGGGAAAAGGTGTCATTTCCTCATCAGGTTTTCAACATAACTTTTGAGAGATCTAGATTTCTTTCCTAGGAACTGCCCAAGTAGTCAGTGACTGACATTGTTCGGAATCTACTCCTAAAAGCCATCTGATTCATGCGTTTCCGTATGCCAAAGGGCATTCCAAGGTTATCCTTAACAATAAAGAAAGATACCAACAATAGACAACTAGAAAAAGGAAAAAAAAACATTACAAAATAACCATCAAGTAGGCCTGCATGCTTTCTCTGTGACTACAAATGTTTTATTATAAGGCTGTATAAATCACAGAATAATATA
This sequence comes from Oryzias celebensis, assembly GCA_014656515.1. NCBI lineage: Eukaryota > Metazoa > Chordata > Actinopteri > Beloniformes > Adrianichthyidae > Oryzias > Oryzias celebensis. The sequence goes on from BNCR01000001.1 coordinate 75,061,771, forward strand.
CTTAGTTTTTATCTTATAAACACAACAATTGCTAGCTGTATGTAATTGTTTTAGGCCACTTTAGAGGAAGCATAGACAAACAAGAGGAAGTTAACCACTTGTTTTGCTGACAGTACAGTACTTGTATGCTGCACAAGCTGAATGCAGGGACAGAACATTGGGTCCCTCTGCTGTTGAGCTGTTGTAATTGTTCTAACTGAAATCCGACTTAGTTCTAAACTGACTGTTTTTTCTTTAAACTTGAACTGCTGTGTCAACATCTTGCCTCATTGGCTTTATGCAAACACGGATATCTAGAGTAAATGGTGTGGGTGTTTAGTTATAGTGAATATGAAACTGATTACTTTTATTTGGCTTTTGGAAATGTACCAACATGGTGATTTTGATTGTAAAATTTTTAGATTTTTAGAAACCAATATACATCTTAATGGGGGCCTAAATTGTATATTAGGACTACAAGATTAAATAAAATAAAATAAAAAAAACACTCCAATAAAAACAGTGTTTTTAATATGTTCTGGTGGCATTTTTCTCAGGATGAAGGAGACACAAAAAATAAAGTGATAAAGTAAATAAAGGGTTGATGGGAAATCAGGACAGGCTTACATCGCAGTAACAAACCCATAACTCAGAGGTGGATTTCTGCTGAATTCCTGCCATTCTGCAGAAACTAGGGGGAACACTCTTAAAACACTTTTAAAATAGATCAGAAGAAGATTGGAGTGGACTTTATTTGACAGGAAATTTTGCATTTCTACAAGAAACAATCCTGATAAAGATTGATAAAACTGCTCAGGTGAGTGTCAAAACATTTGAACGAAAGAGTAAAAGTCCAGGTACCATGACTCTGTTTCAATACAAGAAATAGTACATAGCAAAACTTTGGACTGCAAAAATCTTAAACAAAAAAGCTCAAGAGAAACTGTTTAAATGACAGTTAAGTATTCTTTCCCTCAAAACATTCCATGAAAAAGTCAACCTGGAAACTCATTTGACTACCAACATGCAGTCTCTAAAGGCAGGGAAAAAAAACATTACATTTAGGTTTGACAGCGTCTGATACGTTTACACAATCATGATTTTTAGGTTTATGCATTTCTCTCTGTACTCTAGGTTACTTTGGCTTTCACATTTTTCAAATTTCAGTGTTTCCACAATTCATATGAATGCAGATTTATAACAAAAAAGACAGAAGATGCAAAGATGTTTGACCATAAAAGCAGGGTTAAGGAGACTCATGACACAAAAAGCTCAACAAAGAAGGATGTTTCTTTACTGAAACTGATTTCATGAGATTAAAAATGTTGCTAGAGATGAATTGAGGCCTCTTAATACCTAGGACATGTCTTTTTTGGAGGGCTTGTTGAACACAAACTCATTTAGCTCTGTGTGATGAATATTGATTAAGGACTTGTAGAGGCCTCTGCACTACAGTAAACAGACAAACTAATGAAATTAAATGTGTTATTCTAAACAGACAATTCCCAATAAATAACAGGTTGCTCTTCAAAGTTCTTATGATAGGGTGATCTGACTCAGTCTCCTCTGGCGATGCAGCAACAAAGTCAGATAATCACTGATCTCTCTGTACCTCAGACCGTACAGGTAGGGGGCGAGGGCCCTGGGGAGCAGCATAAAAAAACTCCCATTGAGCGTGCTGATCCACACGTTTACGTCCTGACTTATGCCCTTTCTGTGGAACAGGAGGAGCTCCAGCGCAAAGAGAAAGCCAGGAACAAAGTAGAGGAAGAGCAGAACCCCGTGGGCCAGCACGGTGACCCGCGCCCTGGAGAAGCGGGTCTGCCAAATTCCTTGCGTCCTCGTTACCATGTAGAGCCGGATGTAACAGTAGAAAATGACCAAGGAACAGACAAAGGCGCACACCAAAAAGTACATGTAAATGCCATCCATGTTTTTGTTTTGGATTAAGCCAAGGGAGATGACAGCCAGACAGGCGAAGACGTTTTGAGTAGAACTTTCCCACTTAATAATAAGCAAAGTCAGGGGGAATATGGCCACCAGTGCCCACATCAACATGAGGAGGCTGTAGGTGCGAGCAGGTGTGAGGAATTCGTGGTAATGGAGCGGCCAGTTGACAGCAGCAAAGGTGTCGACCACCATGACAGTGACGGTGAGGATGGCACTGCTGTAAGCGGTGACGAGGACGATTGTCATCAGCTCACAGGCTATCCAGGGAATGCGGGCTTCCACAGAGTTGACGAAAGTTGTTGTCAGGTTGAGGACAAGGAACAGCATGTCTGCCACCAGAGTGTTGGCCACCAGCAGGTAGCGAGTTTCCTGACGCAAGGCACGAAAAGTAAAAATACAACACAGGAGAACGGGGTTTGCAATTAAAGTGGCCAAAGTGATGACAGTGGCAGGAATGCAAAACAACCCCAGGTGCCATGATTCCACAATTGCAACCCAATTCTGTGTGAAGTTTACAATTTCTTGATCAAATTCCATGGTGTTTTCAAGGATTGCGGTAGAATTGTGTTGGCTTTTCAATTTGGGTCAAGGAATTCCTGTAAAAGGAGACAGGTAATCAGAAAACAAGTCGCCTCCTCCAAAAAAAAAGACATATCAGTGCATGCAAATCCAGAATTAAAACTTGTGTTCTCTAAACTGTGAATTACACAATGCAAAGCCATGCAAAATAGAACAGCTTTTTCTTTATGCAGCTAGGATGCAAATTGACATGGTTATTCAAAGCAAGAAAACAAAAAGGAAGTATACAAATTTTGAAATAGTATTTACCAACTTCTTCATAAAGTCATAAATTATGTAGTCTTTAGAGCAAAAAAGTGATATTAAGAGCCAGCTAAATAAAAGTCAGAAACCCTAGAGGGTAACTTTTTGAATTTCTAGACCTGAACAAACGCCGGTAACAGAAATAATCTGTAGTAAATTTCTTTTAACACAAATATGAAATGACTGAAATGGCTGAAGTTTACTGATCAAAATAATGGCAAATTCTAAGTAAATAAAAGAACAGTATTTGCATTGTACACAAAACATGCTTTTTTGAAAAGATTCCCAAATTAAAATGAACTTTTGTTCTATCGGATCATTTTTGAGAACAGATGTGGGATTAAAATGCTAATAGCCGGAATCCCTACTGATTATATACAGAATCTTTTACTTTAATGAAAAACTAAAACAAAAAAATATCGACTAAAAACTGTTGACAGATCTAAACAACCTTACCTTTATGTCCAATACGGAAAATCCACCCAATGCAGCATAAATCAATGGTTTGTGTATGGCTTCTTTCACCCTCTGTCCTTATCTGATGTACTCTTTGTTGACTCAGTGATAACTTATAGATGCAAAAAGCTACAGCCACTTGTGTATCACATGGCAACAGGGTGGAGCTTTTACCATTGGAAGTGGTTGTTACTGCGCTGTTTTTATCTCCGTTTTCCATATTTAGTTTAAACCTAAATTAGTAAAAATGGAAACCACTCAAGAATCAGCTTTTCATCTATTTTTCTTCTTCATGTCAGTTTATTGCCATAGATTGAGTTTTAAATCTATTCTATCAAGAACGTGGCAAAAAAAATCATCAAGTGTCTAAATGATCAGAACTCTGCAATAGTGTTGGATTACTTTCATTTAACTCCGTCTCACACCAGCATCCTTACAACACCACTTAAATAAACACAAAAACTCCACATCAAAGATGTCATAATTAGAGAAAAACATGAGAAGCAATGCTGCATGTTTGGCTAAGATAACATTTTTATTATCTTTACATAAAACACCACATAAAAGGATTGTATTTCTTTTATAAAATTTCTCTTTTGGTTTTTCACATAAATGCAATATTCTTCTTTATTGTTTTTGTGTTAAATTGCTATTTCTTTTTTGTCTTTCTATATCCATTTTTTCCACTAATCTCCTCCTCCTCCTCCTCCTCCTCCTCCTCCTCCTCCTCATCACCATCATCTTCTTCAGCATCACTATTAGCTTCCATCTTGCCCTGTAACCCCTCCTCCTTCCACTCTCGTGCCAGAAGTTTCTGAAACACATCATATTCCTCTGCAGATGCCTGGGCAACATGTGTGACGAAGGTGTCCTGGTCCGCATCAAGGATGCTGTCCAGTTTGGGGTTGATGATGGTCGTCTGTCCCTTCTTATCTGGGGTCTGGTACAGGCCTCGTCGCTCAAGAAAGACGTGTCGACAGCGCAGCTCATCAAGGGTGAAACGAAACATTTTGCACTTCACCATCTCTGCCTGTTTGACTCCCATTCTGAAGTAAACGTACTGTGGACAGATGGGTTAACGCATGCTGGTATAAATATCAAGCAGAGAGAATTTCCTAAACACAACAAGAAATGAACTAACATAAAGACTAATATGGGAAGGTTTACTCTTCTTCAAACACAGAAAAAAAAAACATTTATAGCTGTATTTTACAAGTTTGCTGCTGTGGGTCATAATTCTTTATTGGTGCTTTGAGGAAGTCAATAATCTGCATTGTTGTACTGTATTTTAGTCTGAGCAGCAACAGCTCCCTAAAAAAAGCTAATATTTTAAAATACTTATATGTGACAGATAACCCGTTGGTTTTTATTTGTAGTGTTTTGTTTTTAGATGTATTGATGAACCAAACATCTTGTTTGCTGACCTGAAATGTGTACTCCAGCTGATCCTTGTCCTCCAGTACCACGGTTGGACTATCTCTGAGGATGTCTGTGACCTGCTGTGTTGTAAAGAGGCACTTCTCTTTGAGAAAGAGAACCACATTTTTGACAGACTTCACAGGCACAGTCAGTATTTTAGGGTAGTGGACCACCACTCTCTGAAGACTGCCTATGGGGAAAAACAGGTCAAACACAGCATTGGAGCTGGTTTAGTGCCTCATTTGCTTGTGATCTTGTGATAAATTATTAGACTCACCTTCCAGTAATCCCAGCTTCCGCAGGTGGTTTATTCGTTGCTGAAGCCGCTTCTCTTTCATACTGTATAGTTCAGGACATTTGTTAAGCACTTTAGCCACACTGGAGGAGTTAAGGCCCAGGACAAAAAGAGCTGTGAGTGTTGACAAAGCATTTCTGGGAGCACCCTCTCCTCTGAGGCTGCAGACAGATTGGTACATTTCTACTGCCTGGGAGTCTGTAAAGCCCATGTCAACCAGAGAGCGCAGGGACCATTGGGAAGGTTCATGGTTGCGCTGATTTGACTGAGAATGAGTCTGACCTGCGGAAGCGCAAAGACTTCGGGTTCCAAAGCGCAAATACGGAGGGGGATGTATCCTGCGTTGGGGAAGACTACACACGAAGGACGAATCCCTCACAGTCCAGCAAATGATCTGCAAATGAAAGTTACTTAAAATTTGTTAAAATTGTTTCACTAACAGCGGAATTTACAAATAAATAATACAAAGGGCATGCCAGTATTCCAGTTACAGGCAAACAAATGAAGCTTGTAAAAAAAACGACGCGGCTGACCAGGATCTTTCAATACATTCATTATTTTACCATTCAATAAATGAACGCAGTATATATAAAATATATATTCAACTCAACCTAAAACACGAGTATATTTTAGGACATATACACATAAACCTTCAATTACCTGTCGAGCAGCAATCCGCATCCCCATGGTTGTCCGTTACATATTGAGCTCCGTCTAGAAACTACAGCACCAAATCGAAAGGTTCCTCTTGATTTTAACTTCGCTGGATTACAGTCGCTGGATTACAGTTTATGCCGGTAATGAAAGTGTAGTAAAAATACATTTAGCAAAAAATTATTGTATTATTATTTTTTGTAAAAGTTTATAGAAGAAACTCCGGAGTTTCTTCCTCACTTTTCTATCAGAAGACTGGGCCAGAACTTTATCAAGGTAAAGTCTCGAAAAGGAAAAAAAAAACAGTGCATATATGCTGGAAAAATGGCACCTTCTTGAGCTGAAACATTAACTGATTGAACATAAACAAATATTATCTTAAATATTTGAACATCCTGCCTTGATAAGTTTTTTTTCATTTAGCACAATAAAATGTTTACATCTTTACACTGTATGAAATTACCTGTATACATTTAAAAGGCCTCACTTATTTCCACATCTACAATTGAAAAGCATACGGGTGTGGCTGGATCATGCTGTGAAGCTGATTTGATGCTTGAAAGATGTGTGCACTATTAAAGAAACATATATAGATATATAAAAAATGTGTTACAATAATTTATGGCTGAGACATTTGTGGCTAATAATAAAAAGATGTTGTGTGGAGAGGTGGATGTAATCCAGTGCGAGATGAGCTGGAAATGAAGTAAGGCTTTTAAATTTGGAGTAGGTTTTAAGATGTTCTATCCTACTGTGAATAAAAAAGAAGAGATAATAAATAAATGGAACACAGAGGACAAGACACAGCAGACAGAAACAGGGCTTAAGGTGAATGTGGCAAGAGCTAAAGGGCGCATAGAGACTTGTATGACAGGTTGGGCACAAAAGAGAGAGGTGGGTCTACTCTGTACAGGTGAGGCAGAGACACAAAGATAAAAGGATGTTCGGCAGGTTTGGGTGATCAAAGACTGACATTGAGATGTGTTGACAGGTTCCCTTTAGTGCAATGGAAAGATGGAAGGAGAACTTTGAAGAGCTGATAAATGAAGAAAATGTGAGAGAGCACAAAGTAGACGAGGTTACTGTTGTGGAGCACGAAGTAGTTTAGAAGTATGTGTGGTTTGTATGAGGAAATCTGGAGTTTTTCAGGACATGAATGAGAGCTGGAAGACGGTGGTAAGATGTGCTGAAGGTGTGACAGAGGAGCTCAAGGTGGAAGTGGGACTGCAACAAGGATCAGCTTTGGGCTCCTTCTTATTCCCTGTGGTTAGACAGACTCACAGATAAGGTCAAACAGGAATCTCTGTGGACCATAAGGTTTGCAGATGACATTATCATCTCCAGTGAAAGCAGGTAGCAGATGGAGGATTGGTTTAGAAAGGTCAGCTGCAGCAAAACAGAGTTTTAGTGTGTAATTAAGTGGAACGGTGAGGTTACAGAGAGAAGGTGGAGGTTGAGAACGTTGGCTACTTGTGAAAAACAGTGATTGTGGAAGCAGGTTGCAATGGGTGGAGGAAAGTTTTAGGTCAGACATGTCTACAGAGTGTCTGCAAGAATAAAGGGAAAGGTGTAGAGACAGGTATGAAAAAGAGACAGGAGGCAGAGCTAGAGGTAACCGAGCTAAATATGTTGAGGTTGCCTATGGGAGTAACAAGGATGAATAGCATCAAGAATGATAACATCAGAGGAACAATTCATTAGATGTTTTGAAGAGAAATGCAGAGAAGCGGACAGAAAAGGTTTAGGAATGTTCAGATCAGGGACAGTGGTGATGTTGGTCAAATGATATTGAGGTAGGAGCTACCAGGGAAGAGGCCTAAAGGAAGACCAAAGAGAAGATTCATGGGTGTAATGGCGGACACATGGTTAACACAAGTGAGTCTAGCAAAGATTGAGGCAGATGATTCACTGTGGTGACCCTTTAAGGAAGCAGACAAAATACTTTACATAGTCCCAGGATCAGGGATGTTAAAATGTATTGAAATGGTCAAGAAAAAGTTCAGAAAGCCGAAAGCTTAAGGGTGGGACTGAAATAGGCATGCAAGCAATAACGCATGAACCCAAATCCATGCAAATATTTAAGTCTATGGTGGATTAGCCATAGCATTTGATATTTTACTGTTCAATCAATCAAAACTGACACTTTGAGAATAAGTTAACTCACTCGCTCCTTTGTCTGTGAATTATTTTCAATAAGAACAACATAGTTGTGGTAAAATATTTATTAACACAAAAATAAATATATAAAGTATTTTAAATATGCTTACACGTTTTAATTAAAAACTTAAAAAAAAGATGAATCAACCATTTCATGCAGCAAATCAGAGGTTTTAGAGGAAAAACTGGGGACAAACACTATTGCCAGTTATTTTACCACCAACTAGCTTTCAAAAAATTAAAAACAAAAGTACTTATTAAAATATTCTATAAAATATACAACATCAAGACGTATGACATCTCCAGGAATATAAAAACAAAACACTTGAAAGTAACAGTTTCTTAGATTTACTAAAACGAGCTTCCCTTTTTCTTTTGCTACTCATTTCTCTAGACTGCAGGAGAGCAAATGTTGGAGTTCAGCTTCGTTCCCGTTGAACTCAGTCCTCACAGAGGTACTTCTGAAGCTCAGTTTCCAGAGCCATCATGGACAATCTTTCCTCTTCATCTTCCTCTTCACCATCAGACAGAGACTCCTGTCCTTGATCCAAAAACAAGCCTTGTTTGATAACTATGGCAGGACTGGGCAGCTTCTGAGGCTGTGGGGAGCCTGTTTAAAGAACAGAGGTCCTTTAATGTGTACACACGTGTGTGAGTGTGTGTATACACACGCAAAGGAAGTACTTACAGAAGCTCTCGTTTGCAGGAACGACCTCTGACCAGCTGTATTCCGCTAAAGAGATGGGCTGGCTGATCCAATGCTGCAACAGCAACTGATCTAAAGTCATCCTTTTCTTGGGATTGGAGTGCAGCAGTCCTTGTAGCACAACATGGAGCTCTGAGAAAAAATGTTTTTTTCGTCAAACGGACTTGGGAAAAAAACAGAACAATAAAAAAAAACTGTAACAAAAGACAAACGTTATTAAAAACCAGCAACTGGTGGCATAGAATGCCAGTGTACCTGTAGATACAGAGAATGGAAGTTTTAATTTGGCATCCAAGATCTCCCCCACATCGCAAAAGGGGTTCTCACTGAACAGCAGAGTGAAGAGTAAAACCCCAAGAGACCACATCTCCAGCTCCGGGCCCTTATAACTACAGGAGAAACAAAAGTATAGACAAAATTATTGTAAACTAACACGCCACCTTTCGTTCACAAATATGACACAAACCAGGAAGTACCAAGTTGCTCCAAAGACCACTGGAGACTGGTTGTAGAAAGCAGCAAGTTCTCATTAATTTATCATTTGTAGAGTCAAAACTAAAGTAAATTACATAAAAACACAAAAGCATTTTAGTGTTAATGTTTTTATTGCTTTATTTTTAGGGTTAAAAAGGTTGCTTTCATTCCTTTAGAGCTCAACTTTTGTGCACATTTAGGAACAACGTTTTTAGATTAGGATGTGGGCGGGGGGGCAGAGCTTTGAACTACTTTGTCTTTAACCATGGCTGTTTTCAGAACAGATCATGTGCCCGTTCCGTTTTAGGCTTCAGTTTTGCTTTTTTAGAATCTAGTAGATGATGTCAGATTTTCTGTCCAGTGCTTTGGAGGAATTTTATCCAAAGATAGTTTCAAACATCTGTTAATGTTTTGCATCCATTAAAAAGAGTGTACTAATAAAACAAAATGAAAAACTGATGTTGACATAATATCTGAATGCCACTTTAGCATAAATACATGATGAGCAGATTCCTTCAGATGTTACATTTAAATGTAATTTAAGGAACCAGACGAGAAAAAGGAGGCAGAGGCAGAAATTCTGTTGTTTGCAGGACTAAATCCATATCAAAACTTATATTACCGTAATTCATTTGCCATTTATTTATAATGTAGGAAAATGTGTTTTAGCTCACAGCTCAATTAACTAATAGATCTAATGCAGTCATTTATTTTGTCCACAAAAACTGTTCGAGTGAGAACTGAACCCTACCTTTTCTTTGACATTTGTTACACCTGATTTGTTGAAACAGTTTACTGTAATGATAAATTAACTATTCATTTATTTATTTTTTTGTCTTTTATTGTGTTTTACCTTGCTTTTACTGTCTTTTATTTTTGTTTGTCTGGAATATGAGTATGACTGGCTGTAATTTCATCTTTTTACTTTTTTGAAGCACTTTGTGATATTTCTCTGGGAAAGGTGCTATAGAAATAAATTTTTACTTTACTTACCTACTTACATAATTATTTTGTAAAATTGATTTAAAAAAAATATTGTTATTAAGCATATACTTACGGATGTCCCTGAAGAACTTCAGGAGAACAGTACTCCAGTGTGCCACAGAAGTTATAGAAGAGCTTCCCGGGAACCATTATTGCAGCAGAGCCAAAGTCTATCAGCCGGATGTGAAAACATTTGTCAATGATGATGTTCTCGTCTTTTATGTCTCTGTGAATGATGTTCTTGGTCCTCAGATAAAACACAGCAGCAACAAGCTGGAAAAGAAGCACGATAATAATATGATAAAGAAAGGTTCTCACAGTTTATCAACAGTCTTTGTGCTCAATAACAATTACTAAAACGTGATTTCTTTTGTGCACCGTTTATAGTCAACATTTGGGAGTTTTCTGAAAAAGTGTGTTAGTTTCTGCTTTTCGAGTGTCTTGAAAAGCTAAGAAAGTAAATGAACATTTTAAATATGAAAAAAAAACCTTGTTGGAAAGCTTTCAAAAAGAGTCTGTGCTCTTAATGAGTCAAATTTTGAGCAAAAAACATGATTTCAATGATAAAAAGTTATTTTCCAACCATATGCTCATTTTTAAAAACATTTTTGGAGTTTGTTCACATACTTGTCTAAAGATGTAGCTGGCTAGCGGCTCATCCAGCCTCGGTTGCATGTCTATGAATTCAAAAAGGTCCAAACCATCTCCATGCTTCTCCATCACCATCTGGAAGTAACTTCCATTCTCAAACACCTCTACAACCTAGAACCACCACCCAGAAAAAGACAAATACACTCAGATTAGAAGAGTATTATGAACATTTGTGACTCAAAAGTTCCAAAGTCAAGATGGCGCTCACCTTAACAATGTTATGGTGCTGTACTCGAGTCAGAATGGCAATCTCCTGGCTCACCTTTCCCAGCATGGGGTCATCTACCCAGCAGTCACTTACTATTCTGGTCTTGCTGATGAACTTCACTATCACCTAGATTTGATTTAGAAAAAAAAAATAGTGTTGCTAAAATCATATACTTTTAAAAAATATGCTTAAATAAAAACAATTTTTTTTAAAGAAAAATGTTTTACTTCTTGTCCATCACAGCGTCTTACTGCCTTCCAGACGAAACCAAAAGCTCCTTTACCAACAGCTTTGACTGGCTGGTACTCTTCTTCAAACTGGCCATCACAAGCTCGAGAATTCTCCAGATCAGTGGTGGAACGCAGAGCTCCACCTTCACCAATCCTCTGGATAAGAACATAAATTACAATTAAGTTTGAATATTGCATTATAGTGTGCTCTTATGATCTAAAATGTTAGAACTTAATTGCTGCTGACTTCTCCAAAGCTGGCTCCTGATTGGTTGGTCAGTGAATAGTTTGCTGGCATCACTGTTTTCTGCTGGCCGGCCTTTCTTATCCACACACAGAACATGAAGCTTCCATTGGAAAGGACAGTCTTTCGCACATCCAGCTGAACATCTAATGAGAAAACAGTGGAGGGAAGTCAAATCTTTTTGCCCATCATATTAAAGCAGTAGTGTTCCTCTGCCATATTGTGGTTTAAATTTCGAGGTTTCACTTATGTTTTCAGTGCAATTTTACATGTTTTTTTTAAGTATATAAAGTGTGTAGTGAGGAGTTTTACAGCCTTAAAACAGCTACATATAATTCTACTTTGTGGAATTCCCATATTGAGGGTTATTTTGAGAACATAACCCCTAAAACAAAAGAGGAAACACTGTTAACTGTTAAAAGTACCTTTTTATTTTTACCAACCTACTCTTGTTCCATCTCGATGATATCCACTTCCTTCAACTTGTGCATCTACAATAGTAGTGTGTGAGGACAGCACCTGTCCCTTCATCTTCTGCTTCTTAGGTGTTGATGTGGCGGGGATGTCTGTCAGGGACTGCTGACTAACATTCACACAACTCTCTTGGCTCTTCCCTTTATCAGTTACAGTGGCAGCTGTCCGCGGCTTCTCACTCACGCCGTTCCTGGCTTCTACAGCAACATGTGAAACGCAGACAGGCTCTGATTCCTGGTCAGACTCAATCACACACGGTGAGGGTGTCCGCAGGAGCTCGGCTGTATCACAACAAGATATTATGGACAGTTGGTTGTCATCACTGCATCCTCCACCACTGAGCAGTTCTATACTATTACTCAGGCTTAGATCAGCAAGGGCTTTGGAAACCACATCTCCTTTAATGTCCAGGAAGGAACTGGCTGAGTCCACTGCTTGTGCTGAAACAGACTCTTCTGTGTGGTCAGGCTTAAATTCACCACAACGTGCAAACTTTTCACAAAAGCCTGAAACCGATCTGAAAAAGAAGTTTGAAGAAAAGTTGTAGTATACTTAATACCTGTGGTATATGAGTGGAAAATGTAAAAATGTGGGATTTTCCATCTAATGTGAAGGATACTGCACTGAAAGCACATTAGCCGACTGAAGGCAGCTCTCACCTGCTCTCCAGTGAGATGACATCAAAGCTTGAGTCTTGAAGCTGTGAGGAGCATGAGGGTTTTTCCTTCTCTCCAGAACAGGTGTCACTCACACTGATGGCTGCATGGCCATGTTGGGTAGGGGTGCCTACAGAAACTAAATAAATCATCCATTCAGAATATGCATCCGATACTGCATTACTATTCATGGTGCAGATGTGAAGCGCTTAAACATACAACAAAACAACAAACAAAAAAAAAGAATTATTACCAATGAGTGGTGTGTGGCTCTTTTGCTGACTTTCCCTGTTTAGAACGGACACTTCAGTGGGAGCAGAACAGCAGGATCCGTCCTCGGGAGGTTCTACCCAAGTAAATGTTCTGAGCAGTGCCTGGGTGGTCTCTGCACTGTTGAGCAGACTACTGCAGGGAGCGACCTGGGCTGCTTCCATCAGCAGCTCTATAGTGTCATTAGCCCTAAAGGAAGTAAAGAGGCAATCATTTACTCCTTCGATAAAAACCACCCCCTAACCCATAAATAAAAAGACGGAGACAAAACACGACCGCCTTTTTTAAAAAATAGTCTTTGATGGAAATCATTACAGAAAGCAAAGTAAAATCATATATTACACACTGCATACTGAATAGGTTGGAAGGCAAAGCATTTTTAGTATGTTTGCACCCACCATTACTCATTAGCTTAAAAATTCTTTCAACTATAAACAGTGCATGCACAATAGCAAAAACACTAACTTTCTTGACAAGATGATTTAATCTATTTTCAGTCTGTAACACCTGTTCACATTCAAACCTCAGCTTCCAGCATAGCAAATAAGATGCTACAAAATATTTAAATGTGCCCCTAGACCATCCACATGAAGAATGGGAATCACATTTAACAATGGAGCTGCAGTGTTCAGACTCACACCAAGCACATTAAATATGCATGCAGCCTGCAGTTTGAAGTGTTTTCTTGTTCTTTCAATAGCTCCTGTTTGTGCAATTTAGTCTTTTTTGCAAGCATAAACCTGCTGTCAGATTGAAACAATGCTACATTTAATTTCTTTGTTAGTCTAGCAGATCAAAAATGCATTTTACCGTGTAGCATAAAAATCTTTCACTTGACAACCAACACATAATGCCTGCCCCCTTACATAACTACACGTGTGGACGTGATTGCAGGAGAGGAGAAGGCTGAGAGAGCGCTGGTGTGCTTCTCTAGATTGGTGCAGTTTCCAGTGAAGATCTTGCCTCTCCCTGAGGAGGTCTGACCTTGGACTGCCTGCTGCACCATGGCCATGTCTCCAGCCACCAGTGAGGAAGGATCTGAGGTAACAATGAGAAGGAAAATTACTTTAGCATGTTCAGCACGATGAGACTGACAGACAAGCGGAAAAAAAAAGGTTTATTGGGATTTATCTTATTATATTTCTTTTAACACAAACAACTTAGTCATAGCACTTTTTAACATACTCCAACTTGCTGTACTTTTCCCCAGATTAAAGGAAATCACATCACATTTACCTGATATTCTAAAGGATGTTGGACTTTTTGGTAATTCTATATGAGATTCAGAGAGCTGGACGGCCTTTTTGTCCAAGTCAGACATCCATCTAAAGAAACCAGGCATCAGGAAAGACACGCTCTGTTGGCAACAAAAGCAATATTAAGAACATTTCAAGCCTGTGTTCCTCTGTCCAAAAAGCCTTGCTTGGCTGATTGTGTTGGTTAACCTTTCCAAGCAGCTCCTCTTTGCTGTAACCAAACAGACCGAGGGCCAGATGGTTTTGGATGCAGAAGATTGAGCCATCAGGATGGAGGAGGAGAAGACTGCTTCTTGGAACAAACACCCAGACTGTTCCACAGTACTCCAGTAATGGACTGAGAGAGGCTGTGATGTTGTCCACTTTATCACCTGTGAATCCCAAACATGTTACATTAACATGCAACTCATCAGGAAAGAGAAATGTTACAGATTCTTAAAAACCAACTCCAATCATCTTTTGATCTATTTAAAGCATCCCCAGAAGTCTTTTAATTGTGATTATGTTGTTTTCAGCACAAATCAAAAAACCTGTGTTGTTTGCTAGGACATAATTTCTGCAGAGCTGCAGTAGTTCATCAGAAATTCACTTCTGAGTTGTGGGTGGGATTGTTATCATTCTCCATCACCTATGCGTTGACACTTTCCTGCTAGTCTACAGCTCCTCACAACCCCAACATAACATGACCGGTGCAAGAAAAATGACAAGCAATTTTGGAGCTATCCAGCCGTACAGTTTTGAGTCAAAAACCAGCTCACATGGGGAAAATAGCAAAAAAATAATGGATTTATTTGTTTGCAAGTGGATGCATCAGAATGGAGCACTTCTAGTCTGCCAACTGTATTACGTCACAAATACAATATTTTTGAAATGGCATTATTTTGTCTCTTCCGACGACTTGAATGAAGAAATATTCAGAAATGCCATTTTGAGCTCAACTTTCTCTCTCTCTATATATCCTCTATTGTGAAAGGAAATGCCACAAGAACATGTGAGCAAATGTCAGAAACATTATTTTAATGGAAGTCGATCTTTAGCTTTACTATATTTGGAACCAAAAAATATAATGAGAAGTACTTTACCAATTCGCATTTTTTAATAGCACTTTTATGTTTTCTAGTGTTTACATTTTTATTATCACTTTTGTGATTTCTAAAGGATAGATGCTGTTTGGATTTGCCTGTTACAGTGATTTAAAACATATGTTGCTTCATTTTTTGTCATGGTGTTGTATTAGGTTAAATATAATCTTTAACTTAATGTACCTGATGATTTCTCTCTGCTCTGTTTCTCAGGTTTTGCGACATTTCTCTCGTCTTGATGAGGACTCCACTGGTTGCATTCATCATTTGAAAGTTCATGCCTGTCTCTGGTGGAGGAGTGTTCATCCTTCTGGTTTGGAGGTTTTCCACACAACACTGTGCTCTGCAGTTTTACACAAAGTGGCACTGATGTTCCAGCCCTGCTCTTCCCAAACACTCGCTGAGCCCTCACCAACTGAATCAAAGAGCAGAGATGACACACTTCAAACACAACATTATTTCTTGTGAGCAAACTGAAAATCTAAAAAGTACATTTGTAAACAGGAACTGCTGAGCACATAGGAAAGGGATCTGTTTTTATCTGAGCGCTCTTCTTACTTTAGGCAAAGCATGACTGTAGAGGGGAATTTGTAAGGAGGGGATTAGATTCTTTACGGCAGCTCCTTTCAACTCCTCAGGGTTGAGATACCCATGGAGATGAGCAAACACAGTGTCACAGGTTAGAATCCTTCCCTTGAAAGAGAATCAAATAGAAAGATGTATTTTAAATAGTAATATGATTTGTTATAAAAGGTAAGAAAAAAAAAAAGAGTCCCTGAAAGGAGTCAGAGTACTAAATAATGATGCACTTACATCCTGCGAAAATGAAAAATAAGATGAAACCCTCTCTACAGCTTCTATCATCACAAGCAAGAGGTCTTCGGGCTCTCTGTAAGTACACATTGATACTGGAACCTCACCAGATAATGTCACAGCATCCACCTAAGAGGAAAAAAAAAACATATTCCCAGTTTTTCTATAACATTTCCATAAAAAGCAATTCAGCAGTTCATTAAATTAAATTGATTTTATAGTTCATACCACTTTTCCACTAACAGCAGCAATATTTCCACCTGCAAGGACATAATTTTCTTCTAATGCATCCTCAAGAACCTGGTTTGTTCTTTTCAGTAAAGAAGATATGTTCTTTCCAATCAGTTCCATAGATGGGGACTCAAACAGCTTGCTTGCCTGTTCATTTGCCGACAAAATCTAGAAAAACAAGCAAACATGTTTACAGCTGAGAATTACGGAATTGTGCGTGACATGATGTTTAAGCAGTACTGCTAAGCAACAGGTGATCACAGTACCTCCCCTGTTTTAGAAGAAATGGTAAGGACAGCTTTGTTTGGATTGAGGGTTGATGGATACTCCGGTAGATCTAAACCACCTGAGATAAGCAGACTAAACAAACTCTCCTCTATTTCTGGTGCAGTGGATGGGTGTGACAGGGAGCCAGGAAGTAAGCTGGAGAGCTGATGGTTTCTTGTTGCCATGAGAGCAAACACATCTAAACCTCTACCTATAAAACACAACACAAACCCATTCATATCATATCCCCATAGTTAGTGTACAGGAGTGGTAGCTATAATTGTAAAATCAAGAGACAAATCAGTATCACTAATTTTAAGCATATTTTGAGGGAAAAAAATACGCCTTACATGATTTATTTTTGATTGATTGACTGATGAGGAAAAATGTCCTACCCGTTAATGAACTGGGGAAATGACGACGTTGTAACTTGAAAAAACTCCTACAGATGGGTCTCTGGGTGCATGGATAAGACTTGTTCAGGTCAAACTCGTCTTCCAGACTGTCACAGGAGAAATCGTCCACACCACAAAAAGTCTGTCCTTTATCCTTGAAACTGTGGTTTGCAGGAAATCGAGCCATAGTCGACATTTTTTTTGTCTAACCTTCAACTTTACTATGAACTATACCGCTTTGAAAAGGCAGATTTTTTTATGTTTATGGCACCGACCGTAACCTAAACAGAACCCACCTCCTCTCTTGTGGGGCCTCTATCCCCCGGTAACCGTCATCTTGGCTCCACGGTTTCCGTTGAGCTTAGTTGACAGGGTAACAACGCTTCCCCTGGGATGTTTGTCTACTTAGCAATAGCTTAGCCTCACTGCTAAAGCTAACCACAAACAACAACGGTGATGTGTTCGGAACAGTTTAGCTATTCGCATTGAATTCGTTTGTTCTGGGGCTAACTTTCCCGTTAAATTAGAACAATCTTACGCTAGCCTCAAAATTACGTTCTTCTTCAAAGATATCATTTTTCATTGTGAGTGTTTTGCGTCCCCATCTAACCGTGCCATTTCATAAACCGCGGGCTTAAAGAGTAAGACGAGTGGACACTTTGAAGGACACTAATTTCAGCCAATCAAATCACACGCTTGCCGACGATGTACCGGAAGCCCGCCTTTATTTCTACGGGATTTTGACGATCCTAGTAAAATAAAATAAAATAAAATAAAATAAAATAAAATAAAATAAAATAAAATAAAATAAAATAAAATAAAATAAAATAAAATAAAATAAAATAAAATAAAAAGGGTTGTTTTAAATTCAGTTTAATTCAAAAAAAAAAAAAAAAATTAAAACAAACAAAAACATAATAAAACAACATGAGATAAGATAAGATTAAAAAAAACCATGTTTTAAACCTGTATTCAAAATGTCTTCATACAGTGGGGATCCAAAGTTTGAGCACCCCAGGTAAAAATGTTATATTATTGTGCATAAAGAACGAAAGGAAAGATTGAAAAATCTTCTAAATGCATCAGTTTACAGATGAGACAGAGTTTAATGAAAAGAACCTCTGTCCAATTGTTAAGCATGGGGTGGATTGATTCTGCTTTGGGCTTGTATTGCAGCCAGCGGCACAGGAAACATTTCATCAGTAGAAGGAAGAATGGATTCCACAAAATGTCAGCAAATTTTGGACAATAACTTGATACCATTGGTAAAAAGTTGAAGAAAAGATGGCTTCTACAAATGGATAATGATCCTAAACACATATCAAAATCCATGCTGCCCAATCACCTAACTCTGCAGGATGGCCACATTTTTACACACACCATTATTTTGTTTTCTGCTATTTTGAAAGGGTATATGATGGAAATAAAGCCCAATTTTTTGGACATATTAAAAGAACGTCTCATCTGTAAACTGATGCCTTTAGGAGATTTTTCCATTTTTCTTTGGGTTCTTTATGCACAATAATATAACATTTTACCTGGGTGCCCAACATTTCGATCCTCACTGTATGTCATGTGACACATAATGCTTCCATTTCACACTCCAACATTTTTAATCCATATTCATTTTATTTTATTTTTTTACTCCATTAGAAAAAACAAGGCAGCCATGACATTAACAAAAAATAAATATATTTATATATATGTGAAACATACATTAAACTAGGTTGTTTATTTCCATGTAAAATCTAATGAGCAATAAGATACTCTTTAAAAAAAACCCAAAAAGAACCCAGCTGAGATAATGTTATGTAAACACACCATCTGCTTGTTTCAGGTTCTTTTCATACAAGGGTCCATATGGTTCTTTTTTTCCTTTCCAAATAGTTTCTTTATCATCCAAATAGCAATATTTTATGCACAAGCTCTCCCTTGGGGAAAATCACCACCCTAAATTCAATAAGACAAATGCTCTATCCACAACATGGACTGAAATGAAAACAAACAAGATATTATCTTTACCAACTGAAAATCTGGAACAGTTTTTGACAGAAAAGAGTTGAATGTTCACACCAGGAATATACAGTTAGTTTTTGCATAAATTAAAATTATTAATAATAATAAAATAAATGTATACTTAAAAAACAGGCAGAATCATAAAACAGTCAGTTTAAGAGTTTGAAAATGTAATTTTTTATGTTAAAGCTGCAATGAGCAACATCATTGTGAACAGTATCTTGCTTCATTCAGGATTGAAATAATCATTCAAGCTGACACTAAATCTTTACTGCACCAGGCTCAAAATATAAACATTTAATTTTATTATTTTCTCAATTTGCACACGGTTTAAAAAATAAAAATCACACAGATTTTTGTTATGCTATGATAACTCTAACACATAACAGTTTTGCTGTGGTCACACCCTGCCATAAAGTTATTAAGGTGCTTCAAGACGAGAAATTTCTCAAAAAGTTTCCTTTACGTGCACAGTTCTCATTGAAGTAATTGAATTATGTGAAATGTCTTCATTACACAATAATTTGCTGCAACTTATTTATGATTCAGCACCTTCTTGCACAAAATCTTGAAGTGGAAGAAGTTTTACCTCAAGCAAACAACTTTATAGATTTTATTTACCCAAGTGGCTGGCTGCTTTAGCTGTTGGCTTGCATGCTCTCTCATCAGGTTGCTCTTTTGCATTAGTGAGCCATGAGAGCCAAGCGGAGCATAATATGTATTCACAAGCAATACACTCATGTGAAAAATGAGCATCCTCTAGAAATTATGAGATTTTTTAAAATTTTAATTTAAAAATGACTAGAACTTACGAAGTGATAGAAAAACTGGTCAATATAGGAATACATGTTCAACCTGTTTTATAATTGACTAAATCTAAATTTATAGTGAATGTAAACAAAGTAAACTTCATGATTCGGCTGTTGATGAAACACTAAATAGAAGTAAATCCCACATTATGTTTCCATCAGTTTGTCAAATTCCTATAAAGAAATTCATCAATGGTTTCTGTTAGATGCTGCACTGAGAATATTTGCAGTTTTATTCATTCTACTGCAGGTGTTGTGGTAAATGATTCTCTTGCTGCAGTTCTTCGCTTACAGGCGAGCTGTGGTTGTGGAGCAAGGGGATTTCAGATGTGTGCTGTGGACTGTTTTGTCATTCAAAGGAGTTAATGCAGTGACCAGAAGCTGCGACTACAAAGCAAGTCCAGATCATCCATCTCCCACCACCTTGTTTCTAAGTTTGCATAATTGACCTTTTCTGACATGCTTGTTTGGCTTCGCAAAAACATTTCTCAAAGGTCTTTTTTCTTCTCTTTAATAGAGTTCAGATTCAGCTTTGATAAACATTTGCAACATTTATGATTACATTCACAACATATTTGAACAATATATTTTTTTTACTGAAGACTCCTCCAACTGAACTTCATGTATTCAGCCATTTTTCTAATGACATTGCCAAATTATTTAAGATTTAAATAATGTGGTGTCAATATGACTGACATTTACCAGTTGGTATATAAATATTTTTGAATTGAAAAAAAAAACAATTGTGTTTTCTATGATATATCGTTTTCATTGTGGTAAAACAGATTAAAAAAATATTTAGAAACTGCTTTCAAAGAGCTCTATTAATTTCTTTTGGAATTGAATCATCAAACTTTAGTATTTTAATCCAACAAACTCCAAAATATTTTTCTTTCAGTATAATAGAAACATTTTATTTTATGACTACCAGATGCTGATGATTACATTCATAGGAATTCAATTATTAGCACCTGGTTGCTACTTACCCAATTAATTATAAAGCAAGAAGACTGGATTTCCTTTTATTTTACACTGATTCTGCATTTCATCTAACTTTATGCAAAATAAATTATGGCAGAAATTTATTTTCAGTTTGAGGTTGTTGATTTATTCTTTTAAAACATTTTTATGCTTAGTCTAAATGATGTTCCAATGCTCAAAAATAAACACATTGAGAGAGGATAAACTTTTTTCACACAAGACTGTATGCTGCAATGGCTGTGAAAAGAGATTTTAGTTGCTTTTTGAGTGTAGCTTGCTTGGACCCTTTTCTAATGATGGAAGTCCCTTTTATTGTGTGGACGGTTGCCCAGTAAATGATCCACTTCAGAGGCAATACCCGTTGTAATCTTTGGAATTACCTAAAATGCAAAAAAAAAAAAAATAAAATAAAAAAAATGAAAGAGTCCTTTATTACAGTTACAAAGCTTTTCCCCAGGATATCGATATAGATCACAACTGAAATAGCTTGGAAATGTACCTGAATGGCTCCCAGGTTTTCTGTTAGTTGGACTGGATTGGAGGAACCGAGGAGCACCGAACTTACTCCCTCGTTCCTCAGACACCAAGCTGCAGGTAGGGGAACATAAGTCTAATCCTTAGGGAGCTGAACTGTAATTAAGCTAATGCAAGAACAATAATTGCAATAAAGTTACATTTATTTTGTCATGCGTTCTTTACCTATGGCAAGCTGGGGTAAAGTACACCCAAGCTTTTCTGCAATGTGAGTCAGTTCTTTTAGCTTTGCCTGCTGTTTCCTCCCATCTTCACTCATTATCTTCTCCCTCAACCACTGGTATGGCTAAAGGATCATTAAAAAGAAAAGCATCAATGCAAGTACCCTAACATCAACACTAAAAAGACATTTGTTAAGTTTTAATGGTTGTCTCAAAAATAAAAACAATGAAGAAAAGATCAATAAATTGCACATCCACCTTCATTGCAGCTCTGGAGGATTCTGGGATGCCGTTCTCATACTTTCCAGTAATGATTCCACAAGCCAAAGGGGACCACGAGACCACACCCACACCTGTAACAGCACAATAATTACCAAGAAACAAGAGACGAGCATCTAAATAGATTTTTTTACGAGAGAGTTTGACAGCAAAGGTATTTTATCGTACCTATTTTGTGGTAGAGCTCTGGAAGCTGAGTTTCCACTTTCTCCCTCTGGAAGAAATTATACTCAGCCTGCTCGCACACAGGTGGAATCAGGTTAAACTGCCGGGCCACAGAATATGCTTCCTAATTAAAGGGGAAAAGGAAGGAAAAAAAAAAAAAGAAAAGTGGAGCGCATTAAAGAGATAAGGAAACATTCAAAAGGTGACCTATATTGTTAATGATCCTTTCTGAGCTCTGCAAACATGGTGCCATCTTCCACAACTCATTTCAAACTAATTTACTTGGATCTCATGCAACCCTTGAAATATACAGATATATATTAATTCAATTTATCTTCATGACATATTTTGCCATCAATTACCATGATCTCCATGGCAGACCAGCGAGATGTTCCCCAGTACATGGCCATCCCCTGATTGATCACATGCGTCATTGCTCTCACTATCTCTGCAAAAGAGAAACAGGAACAAATGAGAGCACAGTCATTAACTGAACAGTGGGTGGTGCCAAACGGCAGCTTGAAAGAACAAGAAAAAAATTAGTGCTGCAGTTAAATTTACATAATTCCTAAATGTTATTTTCCAAAAGGTAAAACATGTCACGAAGAATCAAGGAAAAACTTTTTGCTTCCTGTGATGTTATTTGCTGAAGTCAGACTACTTAATGTGGGTAAAAAGCTGCAGGGTTGAAGTGAATGTTGTCACCTATTGCAGGAGCGAAATGAAATATTCAACCGGCCCTAACAGAATGTTGCAGTGCAGCAAATCACAGGGAACCTGAAGGGCTATAAGACTGCTACAACACCTTTCTTAGATTTCATTGATTTCTTTATTATGTTAGAAGATGCAGTGGGCCTGGTGAAATACAGATTAAGTGAAACCGTATTTTACAAAAAACTTGTTTTCAAAGTTATTTAAAAAGTGAGTTTTCAAGGACATTTCTACAAAGATAAGAGCATCCAGCTACTGTTCAGCATGACTGTCTGTCACACACTGTTTCACCTAAAGAAAACAGCAGGGTTGTAATGTAATTACAATGAAACATCTGCTACAATAACACAAACTTGGATGTAAAAGTGAAAACTGCAGCAATGTGATTAAAAAACAGAATCCTTGTCATCAGTTCTCTCTTCGGATCTACTCAGTAAGAGATAATGATGGTGTGTGGGTGACGGGAAGGTAGAGGAGCAACAGTACATCCGCTCCAAAAATCGATGTGTGGCAGACGGGATTTGAAAGGAAAACACATGAATCAAGTAAGAACCTTAGGCAAACATAGTTCTTGCGAGTTCGTGGAAAAAGGAATAATCTTAACATTAAGCTACTTTTCACCAGGCCATGTGAGTCATCAGCACCAAGAGTAGACGCCACGCTGAGCAGGGAGTTCAGGTGAGACATGCAGCAAACACTAGTGACTCCAAACTCACTAAAAAACAATCAACAAAACCAGAATTGTGTAGGCAAATGCACATTTAGCCTAAAAACAAGATGCTACTAATAATTATTCCTTGCATAAATGAGTACGGTAAAACTGCAGATAATTACACACAAAGAAACAAAGCACTATCTGCTTTAAAAGCTTTAAAATATTTTGAAACTGAGTACATTGCAAATGAAATAAAGTCCCTGCTTAATAAACCTCTCATTTGCATTCAGATTGCAAACACTTGCTTGGCTGGTAGCCAGATACTGGCTGTCCAAGAGCCCTCGAGCAGTGGCAGCACGCCTCTCAGGCTGGAACATTTGGTCAACTCGAGCCAGCAGGTATGACAGTGCTCCTTTGGAACAATGCAGGGATGTGGGTGTTAGAGAAAATTCAATACATTTTGTCTTGGCACATGCACTGAATGCTG
The DNA here is from genome assembly GCA_014656515.1 of Oryzias celebensis. NCBI lineage: Eukaryota > Metazoa > Chordata > Actinopteri > Beloniformes > Adrianichthyidae > Oryzias > Oryzias celebensis. The sequence goes on from BNCR01000001.1 coordinate 75,085,242, forward strand.
CCTGGCTTTTTCTTTTTCTTTTATTCCTCCTTTTTGTATCTGATGTAGTGAATGTTGGGTGATACCACATGGCACTTTCAAGGTCATGTGGGTTAAGTGAGAATGAAGATTATGCAGAAACTTCTGTGGGAGTCATTAAAACATTTGAACCGAGAGCACGTTTTTGTCTCTTTTTCTAAGCTCCTCCTATTTTGTAATAGCAATCTTCAGTAATTTATTACATTAAACATGTTTCATATATTTCTGTCAAAAAAACAGACTTTGAATGACTGGATGGCAGCATCTTTTAGACATTTAAACAGCTTGATTTGACACAGCTATTATAAGAATGAAGTTACGTTCAATAAAGTATTTCTCCTGAAGGCACCTCCACATAATATATGCTATAATGAGTATTTTAAAGTGCCACCATTTGAGAGGAAGTCAAATGAAATGCCAGATTGTGGAAAAGCTATATGCTGAGCCATCTTTTGTAAGTGACAGCTGCAACAGTAAAAAGCAAAAGAAGAAAAAGGAGCCGGGAAGTAGGACACAATATTCTCATGACACACGGATCGTATTCCCTCCGTTAGATGGAATATAAGTTGAGAATTTATTAAAATAAAATAAAGTAGGTAAACAGCTTGTGTTGAGATGAGGGCTGAGGAGGAGGAGGATTACAGAGACAGAAGCAGTGATGGTAACAAAGGTAGACTCTGCTGCCATGACATCACTTTTTCGGTCCCCAAAGGGACATGGCTCGTCTCGCGCAAAGTCTGAATTAGTTAAAGTCACAGAAACAAACACAAATGCATGCAGATGTACTTGTTAGTTTGCATTACGTTTTCCTTCTTTTAACACACGGGGGAGTTTAAATCCTTTGTTATGCACTTTACTGATGATGTTAAAGCAGTTATAGTTTCAGGCACTTGATGCAAGTGTATGATTCATTACCTCTAGCGTGTGCACAAAAAAATCCTGCGTTCCGCTCTTGTGTAGGGACAGATACAAGCCAGCAGGAAGCATTTCAGTGTGGACTCTTGAGGATATTGTGTTGTTCTTTCAACATTTATTCATTTTTCTGCTCTTTTATGGTCAATTTCACACTACCGAGTGGCATTTAAATGTTTGGATGCATTTTATTTATGTCATTGTAACTGAAACAACATGAAGAAATAATTATAAACTTTTAAAAAGGGCAATGAGAAAAGAGTTTGTAAATGCTGTATGGTTAGGGATTCATTCCCTTTACCATTATGTCGTGGGATAAGGGCTGTTTTGTGTAGGTATTCGCGCTCAGTTTCCTAATTTATTACAACATTTGGACTATTGTGATATAAATGTCAATGTTACTGGTCAACAGGAAAGATTAATAAAATACATTAGACCTGTTTAGATAACCATTTAAAAATGAGAAGTGTTCGTTTTAATCTTAAACGGCAGAACAGTTTTTGTTTTCATGACAAATGTCACACATAGTTTTTAAGCACATATCTGATCAGTTACCTAAAGAAATAGCGCCCTCAAATCACAAGTCTTTCTGTTTGACTTCTACAGTTAAGAAAACATCAATTTTTACATCTCAAACAGGATTTGTTTTTAGTGAGTGTTGCTTGTCTGACCTCCAAACATTGGTTTTCTTCCAGTTTCAGAGATAAAGCAACTTGTTCCTGCTTGAGCATTTTAAAGTACACTTTTTAAAAGTTAAAACTAAAGCTAAAATCTGTATTGAAATGGTACAGATTATTTTATCTGTCATTTTTAGCAATTTTGAAACCCAGAAGCCAACATATTTTGATAAAAGTTTTACAACTTTTACAACTTTCTTTGTGCCTTTTTTGACTCTTTTGACTCTTTTACCTCTCTGCTTTGACTCTGTGGCTAAACAAAAATGAAATTAGTAAAATGTGGAAGCTACTTATTAGCATAGCTTTATTTCAGTCATTTATAGACACTCTTGGCATATAGGTGCTTCTATAACAGCATAATAAACTGTAAAGTTTTTCACACCTCTGCAAATCTAGAGCCTCTATGTGAACAACTATTACATGCATAGAGTTTTAATACTGAGCAAAAAATCCATAAAAATATATTATATTAAATTATAAATTTGATAAAATGTTTGAACTTCTGTAAGCTTTGTTTATCATTGGAAGAAGATAAAAGCACATTTTTACTATGCTAAACAGTGTTTAGTTGCTTCCCATAAGGGGAAGTTTCTGAATATGCATACATTTGTGCATGCTTGATAAATGTTTCTGTTGGACCATAAATCAAATAATTCCTGTTTATATTCAGGTTAACAACACCAGGGAAAAATATGACAGCACTTAAAGGTGGACTTAAATGTGTTATACTATTATTGTTTTTGGCTATTATTATCGTTATCACCCTTACGTTTGCTTCATATTGATTGTCTTACATTTTTTCAACATGTTTGAAACAAATGTAGTAGTTTAAAAGGTAAGTTGGACTTTGCGGCTCCTACAGGGTTTTTTTTCAGAGAAAAATTGGCCCAAATGGGTCTTTTTGGCGTTGAAGGTTGCAGACTCCAGTCTCAGGCTAAAACCTTACAAAACTTTAATGAAGAGAAAATAGCTGATTCACGTTCTGTAACAAATTTCTTGCTATTTGCGTGCCCTTTGAGTTGTCAGTGCAAAGCTTTTTCTGATTAATCTACTCCAAAGCACATGAAAAGAGCAGACGAAGAATTGATGCGTTTGGTACCACATCAAGTAGTGAATATTTTATGTGTCTTAACAATGTATTCATGCTGCTCACCCAGCATATTTATTGATGTTACTTGTGTTATCAGAATACGATGTGTCTGTGGAATTGCAACAATTTGAAAGTTTTCCGGTTTACATGAAAGTTTACCTGTCAGTCATAACAAATTCTGATGACTGCAAGGCTCCTGGAATTATAAACATGGCAGACTAGCCTCACACAGTTTGCTTGGTCCTCAGGGGAGAAAAGATGAGGGGCAGAGAATGAGGAGAGAATAGGAAAAGGAATTTGGGATATTAGTGGTACACCAGACCCTTTATATTACTTGTGGATGGGGGTTTGTTTGAGTGAACAGAAAAAAAGGTCAAAGTCTCTTGCCAAACCAAAAGGGAAATAATTGAGGAAGTCTCTGGAAAGGCTGAAAAGCAGTTATTGATGACGCATGGGAGACGTGGGAAAGGCGGCACAGGAGGAGCTGAAGGAGTTGAGCGCTCAGCAGGGCTTTTATCTGGTGAGACCAGCCCAAAATACACCGTTCTCTCCCACAGGAGCCAAATAATCCTGCCTTGAAGAACAGAGAGGGCTGGGAGCAAGTGCAGCTAAGAATGCCCACAGAAGCTCTCCCCCCAAGAGAGGAGAAAAATTGCTTGACAAAAATAGACGAAAGGAGAAAAGACAAGATTGTCGAATAACTTTTGGCGTGTTTTTGTGAGAGGAAGAGACTCACTGGTGACCACAAAGGGCTTCAGTCAAGCTGGTGTGTGCCACCTTCTCAGGTTACAGACCAACATGCATTGTTGCTACCACAACTTTCCAACAGCCCCACTGGGAGGGCTGGTCTGATATCACTCACCTTCCATGGGAGTGTTGCTGTCTGTTCGATTGGCAAAAACCACATCGACATACTCCAGCTGCATCCTCTGAAGGGAACTTTTCAGTCCTAACGTGAGAGGGAAGAAGATTCTCAGTCATAGACACATACATAACCATAGTTTAAGTTTGGAGTTTGAACAGTTTTTTTTCTTCTGTGGCTCAATTTCCGCATGGCCCATGACTCTCTCAGAAACACTGAACTGCTTATCATGGCAAACCAAATTTCACTGAAACTAAGTGGCAGGAAATTTATGTAGACGAACTCATTAATTCCAGTTAATAGAAAAATAGGTCAAAGAGATTCTGGGGAAGTTCAAGCAACGTGTTTTTAAATGTGGTAAAATGGCAGAGGACAATATCTGACTCAAAGCCTTCCAGCTGTATCTGGCCTGCCACATTTTTTGATCCAGTTTGCTCTGCATGCTCATCCGAGTTGTCACATGAAGTCTGGTGCCTGTTAATCAAGCAGTAACATTCTCTTTTTGCTACCCACCAAAGTAATTTTATATTTTACACAGGATCAAAGGAATCCGCCATCCCCAGTGCAAAGCTGAAAAAATATTTATGTCATAGTGTGAAAACTAAATCCTATGATAGTTATCAGGAGGAGGAAGTCTACATTTTTTCTTTGATTTTTTCGTTTGACAAATATACCCTGTCTTGTAAGGCTGTTATAGCCTCAACATCAACAATAACAGAAATGTTCCTTTAATTTTTTTGAATGGTTACAGATGGAGCTACCGAGATGCCACTTTAGACAAACAAGTGGGCTAGCCATGTGCAAGATGATGCTAATGATGTCCCCCAGAACAGATCCAGGCCTGTTTGTTTACCTGGACAATTGCCCGACCATTTTTTAGAATTATTTTATAATGTATTTTTCCCGATGAGCAAAATCACATCCAGCAGATCAACATACGACTCACATAGCCTTAATGATAGACATTCATGCTCTCACTAAAACATTTCCTAGTTTCAACATTTAAGTGTATTCTTTTCCAAATGAATGCCAGCTGAGCATTATTTTGTAATAAGATAAATGAAATTATGTCAAAATTGAATTATTGTAAATATATATATATTTTTTATCGAATGCAAAAGCGAAGACCCCTTTAGGAAAGATTGGTCCATGTAGAATCTACAGGTGCACACAAGTACCACTCCAATCATTTTTTAACTCCTTTAAACGCGTTCCCAGTGGTCTTTTATTTATGATTATGCAGTTTTTAGGCAAAAACAAAAGACTTGTGTGGTTGTCTAGGCCATAGTTTCTGCAGAGCATCAGTAGTTCATTAGAAATCTTTCTGAGCAGTGGGCGAGACTGTTGGCGCTGAGCAACCCCGTCCCCCTTCCCCTCCCCGTTGCAAAGTGGATTGGAGCAGAGAGCTTGCAACCTGCACAGAATATTTCCTAAGGCACCTTTTCAAATGATATTTCTTCATCTGCTCCTGATTCACATCCATTTAAATAAAGACATACTCAGGAATGCAATTTATAGCTCAATTTGCTTAATATACAGTACATCCTCCACCATCAGAAAAATACCACAAGAACATGTTTGAAACAGCGAAAACACAATTTTCATCGAAGTGGGTTTTTAGAAAAAAGAAGGAAAATTAAAGAAATACAGAGTGTGACCCTATCACGATAACAGGACTATCTCTGTTTGCAATACATTCTATATTTTTACAGTATTTATGCAGAACATCCACAGCATCTCACACAAGTTCTTCCTAAAGTCCAATCTTGATTGTCTTTTGTATTGTATCTATTCTTTCCAAATAGAATTGAATTAATCAAATTCCAACTGGAGTGAAGATGTCAGTTTCTCCATATTATAGATGTAAAGCATCACCTCAACTCAGTCTTCCACTTTAGGCACTAACTCGCTTTGCCACCTGCTGGTAATCACATTTTTACTGGCTACTGTGACCAGCAACATAATTCTTGAGATTTCCTAGTCATCAACTCTTTTTAGATGAGCTATCTTGATATTTTCCAGGTTCTCAAGGGTGAGTGGGAACTTTTAATCACAGTCCTATACTGATTTATCATCGAGCATCCATGTGGAAGTAATCTGCTTTAACTTCACCAGATAGTCTCAAACAGTTCAAGTGGGTCCATTTTAAACAAATAATATGTCAACCAGTGCTGATTCCAACAGTAAAAATCATGTTTCAATCTGTTTTTGCAGCATTTTTCTCATGATGGAGGACATATATTAAAGAATTTAAGATTAAAACTGCTAGAGTATTTCTTTAATTAGTTATTTGATTAATACTGAATATTTTTTTTATTCAAATCGTGTTGGATCAGGAGCCGATAAGAACCCATGGTTTGAAAAAGCCCGGGTTTAGCAATGGCAGACAAAAGTCTCCCTGCATCGCTCTAATTCTGATGTGTCCACTTGCAGACAAAAAGATCCATTAACATCTTCAGTTTCCTGCCATCTGGCTCAAATCTGAATGACTGCATAGCGTTTTGTGTGGGGTTTTTTTTGCTACGCTAATGTTAACTAGGAATTGTGAGGCGATATAAACTACTAGGAGAGGGTTGATGGGAAATAAGCAGATGCTAATATTTGTGCCAACAGCTGATGAATTCCTGCTGCTCTGTGGAAATTGTGTCTTAAAAAAACGACATATTTTTAAATTTTGGCTAAAAACTACATTTTCATAATTAAAAGACAACTGGGAACGATTTGATAGAAAAGATAAACATTTTGCTGGAGTGGGACTTTAAATCTATGGAGGACAAAATCAGTCTTTGAATCTATAGAAGTAGACCAGCCTTCATTCAGTCACAAAAGAAACCAACTGAGAAGTCAAAACCTACTCAAGAGATTTTTAAAAAAGAGGACAGCCGACTAATAGACATGGAAAAGTAACTGTGTGTCAGATTAGTGCCAGAAGCTTCTTCATCACCCACTAATCCCAGTTGAGAGTTACACGCTCCGCACTGCCGTTTGAACCACTTATACCCTCTCCTTTCACATGATCCTTTCACACAAGAAAGCTATTATTTTTAAGCGTGCCATTTCTCCTGCAACTTGTTTCGGTCTCTTTCCTGCTCTCCCTGATTTTTCTGGACATTTTTACCGTGTCTGGTTTGGTGGGGAAAGTTACAGAGGCTGCAATGAATGCTAATGATGCTGGGGAGCTGAGTCACTGCAGGAGGTGCATTGCGCTGTGGTGTGTTTCATTCTTGCACTATTAAAGTTGATTATACTGGCACCTTTAAAGGTTTCGATGATAAAACGGTGGTCTGTTTTTTTTAATGTTTTTACAACATAATAAAAAAACAAAACAAGGAAAAGCGATGAATGCAGAGGAGAAAAAACTGACATGTTACCTTCTATGATGTGTTTTCTGTTGAGGCCTCTCTCTGTTTCTGCTCTATAAGAACACAGAACACAAAAAATGCATTTCAAAGGTGTTTAGAAAATAAACCTTTTCATACAAAAAAAAAAGCTTCCAAGGAATGACGCAGAGCATCAAAAATGTGAGATAAAATTCTTTGTATAAATTACCCGCAGGTCACTTCAGATGGGTCTACTTAATCAGTGTTGTGTAATCTTTTGGAGTTATTGATCCGACCCTGCAGTGTTTCTCTGTAGAAGGTGTATTAAACCTCTGTTATGGATGTTAGTCCTGACCTCTAGTGACTTGATTCCACTCTGGTGTGGAATAAAAAGGGTAAAAACACATTCAGCAAAGGCAGGTGGCAAATGAAATGTTTGGTTTAAAAAATAAATCAAGATATTTTTTGTATTTTTTTCTGCTTTTGTAGTGAGGTCAAATGTTCCATTCTTTCCTGTTTATTTGCACTTTATTCAGACTGTAAGATGACGGAGATTTCTAGTTTGAAAATGGTTTATGCAAGTTAAAGAACTTAAAGAATTAAAGAAAACAATAAAAGATGAAGAGAACCCTTTGTGTTTTTTTTGGTTGCTTACCCTTTCTGTGTGTCGGAAATGTTTAAAATCCTGTACTTTTTAGCCTCACAAGCTCCTGTATACTACATGGTACCGTTGCTGCTAATGGAAATTGTTGCCAGCATGTACCCTCGGAGTTTGTTTTTTTGCTGAAAACAGTTGATGGATTGTCCAAAAACCTCTTTTGAAGGAGTAGTAGAAGTTATCCTTGAGGGAAATTTCAGTCACCTTCATCTTAAAATTGAGCTTTTCTCTTCTTCATTGGGTTCCTTTGTTTTGCTCCAACAAAAAGAATGCCCATCTTGCTTGACACACAAGGGACTGCATATTTTTCCAATAAATGCCTTTAAAATGGACACAAAAAATAAACACGTCTTGACAGTAGTTTAAGACCTATTTTTGGTTCGTGTCTATTAAGCAGAATCAGACTGAAAGCCCACCAGAGGAGATATGCGTCTGTGCTGGTGGATGCTCTATTTCTCTCAGTCAGAGCCTAAAGACTTTTAGAAGAAGGTGGATGTGACTAATGCAGACTGAACACAGAATATTTCAGCATGACAGCAGAAGTAAATCTGACATTTAGCCGGAAGGCTAAGAACGGGTAACACTAAGGAAATAGGAGACCATGTTATAGTGTCTTCTGTGTGTCTTTTGTGGGTTTTTGTGGCTTTCCCAAAATGCCTAATCCAATGTCATGTTTCTTGATGTTGGAGGGAAAAGTTTCAGGAGAAGAAAGGTGCAGTACAGCCACATGCTGAAAACATACATGCACACACACTTACTTTCCTCCCCAGTAGAGCTTTGTGGTGATCACCAGGCTGGATCTCCTGAGGGAAAACAATAATACAAATAAAAAACGGGACACAAATATTTTAGAGCCAGCATCAATTTGTGCACGAGTGTAACAATGTGTCCGAACAGTGTGATGATTAAATGTGTGTGCAATGTCTGATGGTTAACCTGTCATCCTGCAGTGAGAAGTGGCAGTCAAACCAATCCTCTAACCTATCAAACATGAGGACTCGCAGGGGAAGGCTTGTTTGTGAACTCTAACAAGACATCTCCCTCACAATCAAATCCTCCATGCTTGAATGATCAATAATACCAACTGCTGCCGGAGTTGGAAAAAAGGGATACGAGGAATTGCTCTGACATGCACAAAGAGAAGTATGAGCAGCTCAAAGGAGCAGCATGTTTGTGCATCCAGTCCACATATATGTACAAAACAAAATTGGTCAAACTGAGGGTTTTTTGTGAGGGAGAAACATCTTCTTTGTGGATTTTAATTATGACACAGATCTTGTTTTGATTCTTTTGTTATTAAGCTGGAGTTAAAATTGCTGTGGCTAAGTTAAAGTAGACTACGATGCCCAGAAATGCTCAAAAAAGAATAAAACAACATTTCACATACAACAAATTTCCAGATTAAATCAGCAGAAGGTTAAAGGAAAATGGGTTTGAAATGTGCTCTCAACTGTAACTCTGGTTTGTGTTAAGGCAGTTTGTGGTTGACTTCTCCAGCTAACATTGAAAAACAAGTTACTGATTCTAAAAAGACTTGTTTTATCTGATTGATCTGAATGAATAAATGTTCATTTTATCTTTTAAAGGGCTTTGGAAATTCTCATAAAACATTCTGTTTTTCCTTCTGGTTTGCATAAACTAAATGTGTCTTGAAGTTTTTGTCCCTAGTCTAATAAATCAGCCTGCATCTGCAATCGGCAAGTTGTGGCTTTCAGTCAATGTCTGGAGCATTGTAAGTGGCGTTTAAACAGAACAAACAGCAGAATGGAGATTTTAATGTTCGAACTGGACCTTGCCTGGACCAGACAAACCAAACAATAACAGAAGTTGGAGGATCCATGTTAGCAGAGATCAAATAAGCCAGAATGATCGTAAAAATCAAATTAGTTCAACAGTCAATTCGATCGAATTAGTTCAATTTATAACAATTTTCAATTAATGTTTACTGAAATTATGGGGAAAAAAGGAAAATAAACCTTTAATAATATGCACAAAAGAGCCACAAAAATAAAAAATGTCAAAGTGTTTTCCACTGCAAGATAATTACATTAAAAGCAAACAACAAGGGTTTTTGTGTAGGTCTGATAGATAACATTCTAGTTAATTATTGCAATAAAACAGGATTAAAACTGCACTGAGAATCTGTGTTAAGCTTCTTCTGAGTCAAGATGGTTCCCCTATGGGAGCTGCCTTATTTACCTGATAAAGGCCAAAAACAAAACTATTGCAGCATTAAAGTCTCCATTCTGCCAGTCTGAGAGAGTAATGTTTGTGCAGGCGCTTCTGCAGAGTATGGTGTTTGACTCAGTGAGGATCACCAAAATACTGTGTATACATTTGTGGATGCTCAATTTTTTGCAGTTTATTTTTAAATTTCACTAATTCATTTAGTTTTCACAGATGTAGCAATTTGAAAAAAGACTGGGCATTTAATCAAACACAAAAGTGTACCTTGATGACTCGTTGTGTAATCCTTCCCTTTTTCAACCTGACAGATTCCATGTACAAACAGAAATCCATAAAGGCATGGATTTTTTGGTTGGAAGAACCTCAGCTTCTACTTTTCTTCGTAATAAGGAGGAAGGACAAGATTTATCCCCCAAATATCCCCTTACTAATGCTTTTGTGATAGAATGGGAGCAAATCTCTGTTGCGAGCCACCACTGTCTAGTAGAAAACTATCCCAGGAGAGCAGCTGCTCTCACAGGAAAACACCAAAGGATGTGATTTTAGAAGTTCAAAATGTGAAATATGACCATCATCTGAAGGTGTAAAGGCCAAATTTGAGTGAAATGCAAGAACAATGCAAGGAATAGCTAAAAAGTTTTTTTGTTTTGTTTGGACACAACAATGTACCTCCAACACTTCTTCCTGATGATGTTTCCTAGGATTATTTCAGCTCTGTGAAGAAAAGAACAGCTCTGAAGTTAAACAGCAGAGGGGTTTAAGATCAAATCATCATGGTGCTCAGCTGCCTACAGAGGCAGGAAGTGAACGCAAATGTTATCTGTTGCATCTGTGCCTGATTAAAAACCAGAGGGGGATACAAGATAAAGGATCCGTCTTACATTGTACACTTTAATTTTAACAGCAACCTTGAAATTAATATTCATCCCATTATACAGCGTTTACATGCTCTGCATTATTCATCCTAATAATGTCCAGGCAGGAAGTTAAGCAAACAGAAAGAACCTCCAGCAACAGATAAGATTATTTAAATCACTTTGGAGGTGCTGGTTCTGCTCTTTTTCAGCTTGTTGTTACTATATTGGTACCTCTTGTCGTAAGACAAAAGATCTTAAAAGGATTTTAAAGTGTTACTCACTTCCCTGTGGAGTAAACCTCCGCCGTGTCGAACAGGTTAACTCCGCTCTCATAAGCAATCGTCATCAGCTGCTCTGCAACCTGAGAGGCGAGAAGAGTTTTCCCATTAACCTCACTGCAGTGCAATAAACTTCAATAAGCTCACATTATACTTAAATAAAAACAGTAATTTCTTCTCCAAAAAGAACCAAAGGAGTATACATGATGCGTTTGCTACTGAGATATACATTATCTGAAAGTCTACACTGGCTGTTTACTGATTTGGGTTGTTTACTGCAGTTTGTTTTTGCAGACTTTTTTTTGACCTACTTCTTGTGCCTGCATGCTAACTCACACAGAAGGAAGCAGATGGAAATGCCAGTTTTGAAATGGAGAAGTCTTCCATAACATCTGCCTCCATGTCTTGTTTTATTCTGAAGATTTGTTTCTACTCCCCTGAGTCAGTTTGTCTCAGTGGTCTTCAGTTGGTGATGAGTTATCCACAATTCAGAGTTTTGCCTCCTCCTCGGGGATGGGTAAGGGCAGCGGAGTATGTCCTCTGCTTCATCACATCTGACAGTGAGGGATGCTACCGGATCACTTGGCCATGGTGGAGCCAACAGGGGGTTTACGGCCTGTTGTGGCACTTAGAAATTAATATGATGAAACTGAGCGATTGCTGTGGTCTAATTGCTCCCACATCATATCACATCTGATTAAATTAAACCGCCTCCATAGATAGTGGACAGAGCCAGCTACTCACTCATTGTAATTTTATCTTGCTGGGTCTAGACTAATAAATGGCAAAAATGCACTTCTGGGCTGGGAAGGTAATGGATTTGTCATAAAGTCTCACCTCGTCCGAGATCTGACCGCCAAATGTTACCCAGGTTCCTGTTAAGAGTAATAATAGGGTTTGACTCAAAAAAAAAAAAACGCCCAGAACATTTAAAAACTTTTTCAAGAGCATATTTTCACATGAGTCCTCACTAAAAACAATCAACAAAAAAGTGAAAATGTATGAGACAAATACATTTAAAGGGAAACACATCAATCCTACATTAACTTTCTGTTTTAGTCTCTTAAACATTAAAGACCCACTCCAATAAGCTTGATGTTTTTGGTGTTTTTAACATTTTCCTCATTATGGAGAACAAATATTAAGTAAATTGAGCTGAAAATTGCAGTTCTGAGTATTTCTTTATTCAAAGAGATTCAAAGAATGATTTACATACTCTTACTACTACTATAATTGTTTTCATAACTATTTACCATTTCATTTACTGGCAGAAAAAAATATCAAAGCTTTTTAATTGTTGAGAATTAACTCTAAGAAATGATAATTTAAAAATTCATTGGAATTTTAAATAACGGGGCATGACATCCTTCTGGTCTTTAACTCTGTGATCACACAAGCACTTGGTTAACATAATGCTCTAGGCCATTCTGCATGTAAAAATAGTTAAAAACACCCAACCCCAGTTTTTATTATGAAACTGGTTTGATGTCATATTTTGCTGACTGTCAAATCCAAAAAGAAACCATCCAAACACAAGATTCCATCACAAAAAGAAACATTAAAACAGGCTATTTGCAATATAAAGCTTTTTCTTGGTTGAAATGTTTTTATCAGCAGTTGAGAAATCAAGAATTTTATGGCTTTGAAGCCGTTTTATTTTCTGTTCTGGCCTTTTGATTCATAACCTTAAAGGCTTAACTTAACGAATGAAGATCAATCCTATCGTCATCCTCTAAATGCCACCCTTGTTGAGCATAAAGGAGTTGAAAATGGAAAATGACATGCAATCGTGGACAACCAGAATGCATGTGTTATGGGTCAAATGCAGCTTTGAGTTATGTTGTGACAGCTCCTGCACACAAATGAGCACACACACGTACAAACTCATGCACTCTTGCAAAGCCCATGACTGAAACCCATTATTCACAGAATCGCTGTATGAAGCTGCACGTCATCATAGCCATTTTATGCTGTTTGAATCTTAATGACTTGATTTACTAGGAAAAAACAGAATTTCTAGGAGATAAATTGTTCAAGCAATTACTTTTTTATGTTAACATAATTTCTCTGAGATGCATTGATTTGACAAATTCCAAGAAAGTCTGTCTTTCATGAAAGTGGCTGTTCTTTTAGAGTCATTGCGCTGTTAAATATTAATGTATGCGCACACACGCATACACAAAGACAGACTTTTAAATGTCCACAAAAAAAAGTGTTCCTCGGAAATGTTTTCCCATTGTTTGCATACAAATCGGTGCAAGGAATTGATGTTTTGCTCAAGGGCATTTTGTGTTTGCCAATTTGAAGGTCTAAATATCTGAATGCTTGTTCTCATCAGTGGGTTTTATCCAAATCTTGTTAAAAAGAATTTGATTGGAGGTTAAGCTGGCATCTTTATAACCCAACACACACATACCCCCCATAGATTCTTTACTATAAACAGTCTAGGACACACAAACAAATAGACAATTCATGAATAAAACAAAGAGAATTCAGAGAAGTTCTCCCATGGTACACACCGATATGCCTAATAGCTGAGTAATTTGTTTGCTGAAATAATTCCCTCAGATTCAAAATTGAACAGGTAAATTATTAATCCACTACTTTTTGTTGTCTCTTATGGGTTTTCATACAAATTAAATATTCATGAGGTTTGGATTGGGTTGAAACAATACTATCGAAATAAAAAAAAGGCTTTCTGTTTTTTCACTTGGGTGCTTGGGGAAATTTTTATGTATTTCCTAAGTGTGGATAAATGTACTCACCCAGCCCCAGACAGGAAACACGCAGCCCAGATTTCCCCAGGTTCCTGCAAAAAAATCAAAGCAGGACTTTAAAAAAAGGATTTTATTTTATTTTACAACTTTCATTAATCCAACGTGAATCTCATTACTATGCTCCTCTAAATTAAATAACAAGTAAAAACTGTGGAAATTAAATACAAGAAAAAAGAAATCCTGGCTCCATGTTTTTTTTTTTTTTGTTTGGACTTTTGTTTTCTCTCTGTACATGCGTGGGTTTTTTCTAGAAACGTTGGCATTTTTCATCGGTCTAAAGTTGATTGGTGTCTCTAAAAGTGCATTTGTGTCATTTGTCTCTGTGCGGCCCTGAGGTGGACCGCCAGCTTTGCAGAAAGGGATCCTCGCCCCCACCCTACAGCAGCGGAGACAGCAGGAGCAGGAAATGGATGAGCGAATCGGAACGCCTGCTCTAATGAGAACAGTGACAGATTTTCATCCCATGTTTGATGGGGATTCCATAAACCTGCAGGTCACCTTTATCACAGTAGTCAGTCATAGCAGAGGGTGGAGATGCAGAGGGGGTGTTTGACATAATTGCACCCTCTCTGCAAAATACTAGGGTCTTATGAGGGGCTAGATATTCTTTATAAAAAATAAGAAATAAAAGACAGATTTGTCTGTAGTATTTGGTGGCCTTAATTTGTTCCTTCTTCTTTTTTTTTATTTTTTAGATTGTTTATTATTTGTCCTTAACATACATGCTCTATGCTCTTATGGCAAATCATTTGATATATACACCTATTAGCATGGCAATTAACTATGCAAGATTTCCAGTTGTTCTGTGAAAGATCTTTTAAAAGTACATTCAGCAGTAAGCTGTGTTCCACCACAATGGATGACGCACGCACAAGCGGCCACTTTGAATGAAAAGTTCTCATGTAAATTGGCATTTCAGACGTATAGATGTGTGCCAGGTGAGTTCCTATGACCGTTTTCAGGCTCTAGATACTAAATGCATGTCCACTGTCGACTGAATGTGTGTTCCAAATTAAACCAGATGAATCTTTGAACAGTCAGGGACTCAGATTTGGCAGTGGAATATGGATAACGTCCCTTTTAATTCACCAAAATGCCAACCATTTGAAAAGTGATCATAGAAGAGAAATTATTGATTCCGTTTTTTGTCTGGCAAAATTATATGACACCAAGTTTTTCATATTTTGGAATAGAACTGTGAAAGAAAAAGCCGGGATTTGCACCACTTTGACATTTTGCACCAAGTCTCTTCCAACCATAGATGGCAGATTAGTAAACAAAAAAAAGAAGAAGAACCTCCCTCCCTGCTTGCCCAGTGTGAAAGCAATGGATTTCACCTAAGTTCAAGAACATGTTAAATGTGGGTCATGCCCGGTGAGTTCATAGTTTTGGATTCACATTTACTGAAAGAGGACCTCATGTGGTACAACACCTTAAAAGCTTAACACAGACATTGACTGCATGATCTCTTTAATGGTGCCACAGGTGTGTTGCAGCAGTGTGATGAGGCGTAGATGAAAGAAGCTATTTTTTATTCCAAAGGGTTCTAACACACATGCAGAGGCTCTGACAAACTTCTGAGCGAATAGAAACATCCAATCTTTGTCTGGGGGGGTCATGTTTTCCGCTTGATTTTGCAGGCGTTTATTCATTACAAAAAATGTGAGCGAAAAAAACCGCCAGCAGTTATTTTCTTGTGCATGAAAACTAATGACCTGTGCCTGAGGATGGACTCATTCAAGCCAGTGCTGCTTGACTGTACCCTCAGTCAATTCAATTAGGTGTTCAACGTTAGGATTCATCAGTCATCAAGTCAGAGGTTTAAAAGAGTTGCCTGGGAAGCATAGAAGTAAAAGCTTTTCAAATAACCTCAATTTTTGTAATTAGGATGGTGGAATGACCTGAGAAGAGAGCTTCACTCGTGTCTCTAATTCAGAGGAGAACTTTGCATATTGTATCCTCAATCTCTCTGATGTATTATAGAGTGTGAGCTGAGATTCATGAAAGTGTGGGGGACGGTTGGGAGTTTGGTTTTGCAGTGGGTTACTAACTCAGTCTGTTTGTGTGTGTTTGGTTGAGGTTCACCACTTCTAACCACTTCTTGATTCTAAAAAAACAAATTCATTATTGGATTTACAGCAAATTCCTTCAGGTCAAGCATCTGCTTAAAAACAATTAGAAACTACAGAACATTTGTCATTGATTTGTTTTCTGCTTGCTGGCAGTCCTTCAAGCATGTACATTTCTTAACAAACTACAAAGCTTTTATTTTTGTAAGTTTTTTTTAGGGAAGCTGAATTTGCAGAAGTAAAAATGATCTGACTTGCATATTTGCATATCCTCCAACCTTGTATACAGTTGCAGTTTCCCTTCAGTTTGAAAGACTCACTCCAATTAAAATGGTTCTTTTAACATATATTTGTAGCATTTTTCTCATGACAGGGGACGTATACAAATAAAAAAATAAAAATACATTTAAAACGGAATATTTCTTAATTGCTGTGAATCAGGAGCGTGTGAAAAAAATGATGTTTGAAAAAGCTGACAATTAGATATGTGTACGTCTTCGTTTGCCTCATCTGAGCTGTCATCTGGCTCAAAACTGTACGTCTGGATATCTCCAATATTGCTCGCCATTTTTGTTGCAGTGGTAATGTTAGGTTGGCGTTTGAGGGACTGGAAGCTAGCGGGAGACCGTGTAAACAGAGGGATGATGGGAAATGAAGCAGGCTCCTACCACGTCAACAGTCGGGTCTACAACACAGAGGTGAATTTGTGATGAACTCCAGTTGCTCTGCAGAAACTGTGTCCTAGAAAACAACAGCTTTTTAAAATTTGGCAAAAAACGTAATAATCATGATGAAAAAAACCACTGGGAATGTTTTTTATAATAAATCAAAGATGACTGGACTTTCAAAGCATACAAGTTGCCTCTGCAAAAGAGAAAAACCTAAAGCTGTGTTTGTAATTTTCTTTTTTTTTTTTTTGGAGTCAGAAAGCAAGAGCTTTCTGCACCTGATCATTATAGGCAAAGCACGCCATGAACAGATTTGTGCAGGTCTGGGATTTGGGGGTGCCAGGAAAGGCACAATGCTATGGAGCAAATCCTCTAGGAAGTGCCTGGAAAAATCTGCAGCTTAAAAGGACGATGAAAAGGTGTGTTTCAGAAGAGGAAACGCACGCTTTGTTTTTGTGGGAGAAAGAAAAAAAGGGCATGGTTGCTGCAATAAAGATGTACCTTGAATATTGCACTTGCAAGGGAAATATAAATGTAAAAAAACAAACGATGGTTTATGAGTTGATAACATGCATTAAAAACAGCTTTAAAAACCTCAGATTGCAGCTCGCACCATCATGCATGAATGGTGCCTTGAAGAAGCCTTGAAGGAAAATGACAAATGAGTCAGTTCATCATGCCCCCCTTCACACACATACACACAAACGTGTCACCACTTATGTGCATCCTGCAAGCTGCTACTGTATGTCTTCCTATTTTTGGTGGATCTAACATATAATGCTTCACATAAACATGAAACCAAGCAAAAGAATAATATTGCTGAGCTAGAATTTATTTATTTTTAATAGCTCTCAAGTTGCAAACACAATATTTCAAGACTTTATTTCCAGATGAGTGATTATTTACATGTATATTTGTCAACAAATATTTTTGCAAAAGTTATGAGCTAGAAATTAAAATTATTTACTCGCAATGGATTTTTGGATACAACACAAGCCCACACAAACCAGCTTGATGGGCAAGGAACTACACAACGCATACCTCCCCAGTTCACTTTTGATGCCAACTGCAACCCTGTTTTCAAAATATTCTGAGGACAGAAGATAGTCTTATTGCCGATGTAGTAGAGAAAACAAAAGTCTTGGGATACCCCCATGACGGAGAAGAAATTCAGACTGTGCAATCAACTTTAAAGGAAGTCTGAGGATAAAATAAAGGCTAGAAAACATGAAACTGATCAGGAGGAGGCCAAGACAAAATGATGCAGACAGACAGAGTCTCTTGGCTGTGTGATGCGTTCAGCAAACTGAAGGTTGCAGAACTGCTAGTCTAAGCCTCAAGTCTAAGCAGATCAAACGCCCTCTAAAGAAAAAGCATTGTTATTGACAAAAAGGATCTGACAGCAAGTTCCCAACAGCTCCATGCACAATTTTGCATAGTGTTCTTAAGCATGTGAGCAACAAATTGCTTCTGTGATTTTTTTTTGCTGCCGAAGTAAATTTTGGGTCAAAATCAGACATTTTTTTTCACATTATTTGCACTTTCATTTTGTAATGTGTTCTGACTGACTCCTTAAAAACCAATTTTTTCCCTACTTTTTAAGATACAAGACTGTCGTGCAGAACAGCTCTTTCAGTAAAATTCAGTATTGAAGATAGTGGCCTTCTTTTTTTTTTACTTCAATTGAAAGACATGTTTAAATTTGAATAATTTACTTCGATAAGTACATTTTTTTAAAGAACAAAGTATGCATTCAAAATGTACTTTTCTCCACATGCTGCCTGACCTGGATGGGCTGTTAATTAGACCTAAAGGTGTCATTTGATGGAGCACACAACATGCTTCCTCCTTTGGCTTTTCTCTGTTACATTTTTGGATTTGCTCAATTTGAGGGATTATTTTGCATCTCACAGTCTCTCAGTTCAACTTGGATTATCACCCCCAATTATCTATCTGCTTCTAGCTTGTTTGGAGGCTGATTAAGGAGAAAAGGCGAGAATTGCAATTGCAAGGCAGTGCTTTAAATAAACTATTATGCTCTGAGAAAACCATTTTCCTTCTGACCTTTAATTAAAATGCGCTAAGTTTGTGTAACTTTCTGACTCTTCTGCTGAGGAATTGTTTGCTGCTCATCCTTGGGGGTTCGGATGGTCTTTAGGCAGAGTGGAGCACCACGCCACAGGGCTCTTGTTGTGCAACAGCTTGGCTCATATTATTAGATCCACACATCACGGCAAGGAGCTTAGGCAAGCACCAAAGTTAATAGTTTTGGAATACAAAATGAAACATAGATTATATTTATTGTGTTAAAGGCTGAGGGAGACAAAAAGGAAACATGCTGCCAAACATGCTGATTCCGAGCAGAAGCAGTGTGATAACCTCTAAGTGTGTGCATGAATCATGCAAAGCCACACACAAGCATCCGCCCGCTAACGAAAAACAAAAACATCAAGAGAGCAACGTAGGAAAATGCACAACAGCAGAGGGTGGATCTGCAAGTAGGCTTTCTGTGGTCAGAAATGCTGGTAAACGTGCACACTTTAGTATCCCAAGGGGACATATAAATTAACTAAATTTAGTAAATGAGCTGTTGCTCAAAGAAAAATGCAAATTTCTTGTTTACTTGTTTCTTTAGATCTACATAGAACCCAGTGTGGGATGCACTGAAATTGTCCTTGACTGTACAACTTATTTTAAATTACCTTCATGACAAAATCACAATGCAAATGAGAGAGAAAATCCAGATTTAAATTAGATTTCTCCAGGAAAAAACAGCTGATGACTGAGGCTTCCTGGGAGAAATTATGGTGTTTAGTAAAACTCATTCCACCGGTGCTTTTTCAATTAATTTTTTCTGGGGTCTAATAGTTCACCGCTTTATTAAATGGAGAGGTTAAAAGGACAAAAAGATAGAAATTAATTTGAAAGATTTGACCAGAGCCTCAGCAGACTCATGAATGAACGCAAGAATGACTTTTGCTCTGAGACTCCTTCTCTCTAACAAATGGGAAGGAAAGCATGACATATTTCTTTAGTCAGATGTGTGCTGTTGTCCAAAAAGACTTGTTCTGACCAGCACCCACCATTTTTTTTATACTTCGGTCTTGCAAATAAAACAGGATAATTTTGTCTGCTTTTAGCATTCTACACACAAATATAAAGAAGAGAGAAGCCCTCATTTCCACCCCCTTAAGTTCACATTTTTGGCCAGTAATTGGGCTATTTATGATCATAAAGAAGAGTTCAAATGTCCTTGTAAGGTAGCAACCAGTGGACACTGCAATTAGAACTAAACTAAATTTGGATCGCCATGACAACTAAAAAGCTGGGGGTGGTGATATTATTAGTTTATGCCTGCTTGCTGTGCTTTCCACTTCTTCTGCTTCAACTTGCTACGCCTTCAGATGTTCCCAGTGTGGAACCTGCGGTGAATGCCAGGCACATTAAATGCAAATACAAGCTCTCGAGTACTTAGTGCTACGTGCCAGCTCCTACACCCACTACTACATGCACCTCTGTCTTTGAGGAAAATCTCTGCTAGATTTGGTATCACTCGAAGAAAACTTAAAGTATTTTGTGTAACCCAGGTTTAACAGCAGACTTGGCTTTGCATCAAAAAGAAGAGAATCCCAGTCAGACATCATTCAAAAGAACACCAGAAAGTACTTTAAAAGCTTTAAATCACAGGTTGGAGACACACAGGATGAAATACAGTCAAATATTTTCTTTTCTGTGGTTAAAGTTGGATATTTGTTGAAGGCCTATAACAAAGTGCTTTGTTGTAGTGCTCTGCAGGCTTTGTTAATCACGCAGACCAGCATCGCTTTTTGTTATTAAAAAATGTAATATTTTAAATTGATCCCTTTAGCTTCGCTTCTTTTTCCACATCTGAAAACAGCAGTTTTTACTTGCTCCACCCAAGTTCAGTCCAGGTTTCTTCTAATTAGTGATTGTGATTTTTGTGTTTATTTAACAATCTGAACTATATAGTAAATGTACTTAAACTAAGTGCATTTATCACCCATTTTGTATTTTTGACTTTCAGAAATTTACTCAACCGTAACAAAAAAAATTGCTTTTACTTTTGGTTAGCTGAAACATGCTCTGAAAAGAAAATAAACACTTTTGAGGCAAATCCAGCTTCATGAACAGCACCATTTAAGAAAACCTTTCTTTCTGTCTGGACAAAACGAACTGCATCCACTGCTGCCTGGTATATTTTGAGGAACATAAAAAATGTGGTCAATCTTCTCATGCCAAAGAAACTTTTGAATTACAATTTTTTTTTTTGACATACTCAAAAGGTTAACATGTTGCTCTTTAAAAGCAGCATGACAGACACAATTAGACATTTCAATGACAAATGCTGAAAAAAGTCTTGCAGTGTAGAGCACACAACCACCTACCCTTTGCCTGCTGAACTTATCATAGTCCATAAATTCTTGACAACCAAGACCACTCTCAAAATGTAGTTTTTGACCTTTAGTTAACATTAATCATTGACAATTTGAAGATAATTAAGTAAAAAAACTTGAATTTTCTTGTATAAAAGGAAGATTTTATTCTTCAGAGTTTCATTTGAAACGAAACACCAGCTTGAGAAGTGTGACTTTTTATTTCAATGTTGTTATGGAAACGGTTTAAAATTCGGTGACATGAAGACTCTTATAACAATTTAGCGTCTTTTTACTCTCATCCATTTCTTCTGCTAACCATCTCTTCTGGGTGAATTGACCCATGTGCCCCCATTGTCCCTTCCAGTTTTTTTTCTAATTGTAAGTGTGTTTTCTTTTTCCTCTTTCTTGCTTTATTTTTCTTTCCGGCTTGGCGCTTTTCTGTAATGGCCCTTCATCTATGTCTGTTTTGACCCTGACAGGGTAACGGTGATGTCATCCTCTCTAGTGATTAACAGGGCGAGGTGAAAGCTACTGTTTTGCTCCTGTGGTCTGCATGGAGAGCCCACTCACACAGATAAGAGAGCATTGCTTGGTTGGCCCGACCTCGTTTCTACTCCCACACAGACACACATAGAGAGCCTCACCGCCCTCACGCCACAGCTTGACTGTCACACTTTCCAGAATGTACGGTGGGATTATGTCCAGTTATCAAGAAGTGTGTAAAGAATGGCCAGTCTTTTATAAGATTTTACTTTAAAGCCTTGTTTTCTTTGTAATATATATATATATATATATATATATATTTATATATATATATATATATATATATTAAAACAGTTAAAGTTAAAGTTAAAAAAAGTTTTACTTTGTTTTTTTAAATCGTATGGCTGGTTTTGGCTATGCTTTAATAAATGAGATATGCTGAATAAAAAAGTCATCGTTTTAAACAATGTTGGCAAAAAAGGGTTGATATATTGTTTCTTTTCTCAAACAGAGCCATAGATTAACAAAAAGTAATTTTAATTTTTTCAGCTATTTTACTTTGTGGGAGAAGCAGTAATCTCAGATTCTTTAATCATCCCTTAAAGATAACCTGAACATTGCAAAGTTGTAGTGTTTTAGACCTCAGTTTCTGTTCCGTTCTGTCATTTTTTTCTCTGGTTGTAAACATATGTCTGCCCAGGTTATTTGTTTTTCTTCTTTGATTGTTCTAAAGGAATTCCTTGTTATGTGACAAACATTTCCTGCTTGGGATCGGTTTAAGCTCACCTGACAAATAAGAAAACAATTAAGAAAAGTCTGAAATCTTATTATCATTACAATTTTTAAAGAACAAATATTGATTAAAAAGTTGTATCTAAGTCATGAAGCTACAAGTGTAATGAATGTCTGTCAAATTTGAGGAGGATCTCTTTTTTTTGTCATTTTGGGGTCAGAATAGTTGAGACATTTTTTCCTTTTGTATAATTGCAATTGATTATTACATCACTGTTAATTTTCACTTATTTCTATAGTTTAAAAAATAGAATTGAACACTGTAATGTGTGTTTTTATTAATGCTCTGGATTTTATTGCCATAAATCTGTTCAAGAGCAAACCACTGTTTTTGTCTTCACAGACACGTCGTACCATCCCACTCATCACCTGCCACTGATCATATAATCCTTTCTGCCATTTGTGACTTGTTATATAGTTAAGGTTTTTTTTCCACTCAGAACAATTTCAGCTGTTAGTCCGCAGCACTGAAACCACCAGCAGGTCTCCTCTGTTTCTCCATCTTTTAACTTTAATTTCATTTCAAAGTCCTGATCAGTTTGCGTACCTGTACTTCATGCCAGTCTGCTTGGCGGTTGACTCCTTCAGGTTGTGGTGGTAACGGTGGGTGAAGGAGCCCAGGCTGCGTGCTATCAGAGCCACGGTGCGAAATCGAGCCCGGGCATGACTGGTTGTGTTGGGGCTGGTGGCGTTTTGCTTGCTATGCTCACCATTACGAGGGGCTTTCAGCCCGTGGTCCGTGCATGCAAAAGACACCTGCATTGTTGCTGGCAAAGGCCACTTGTTAAACCAAAAAACAATGAGAAAAACTTGTCTTATGTCCTTAAGGGGCTTGAATCTCTCCTTTCTGTCCTCGCAGCTTTGACACAAGCTTTGTTTTTATTTGTGAGTCAGAAATCCAGGCTGGTGCAGAATAAAACAGCTGAATGAAGAATTTACAGGAGGGAGGGATGGGATCATGGCATTGTGGTTATTTTCTTTCTTAGGGAGGGATCTCCAACCTGTGCAACGTCCCGTTTGGAAGTATCTGTCTCGGATGAGCGGACTGTATCTGAAAATATGAGATAAGAGACAAATGAATGGAGACACATCAAGAAAAGTCAGAATGAAAGAAAATGTAAGAATTTAAAGAACAGAAAAACTGTTTTTGTGTGTGTGTGTCAAATTCCTTAGTTCAAACCTCCTGCCCTCATCTTTAAGCTCCTTCAACACTACAAATGAGATCTATGTGGCCCAGTTTTCATTTTTTTAGCTACGCTGCTGTTTTTTTTTTTTTTTTGTCTGCACTGTTTTGCTCCTTCCTCATCTTTTAGCTAAATGTTGATCTCTTACTCACTAATTCTACTCCATTCCTATCTCTAAAGGATCTTTTTAGGGGGGATTTTTTGGGGGGGCTGCAAGGAATTGTGGGCGTTAAGGAAGTCTTTCTTGCCCTCCAACTGCGGCTAAGTCTTTTTGTCATACATCCAAAAATGTGGAGCATTTGAGTGCACCATCACACTGTGCTGCACTTGCACATCATCCAAAACACGTGCAGTCGTACATCTCAGGAAGAAGGTCATGCTATCACAGAAGCGCAAATCCTTGCGGACAAAAACTGTGCATGTCCAGATGTTTTCTGCCAAACAGCTGCATTAGCTTCCATCCACATGCACACACACACACACACACACACACACACACATCAAAAACTGATATAAGTGCTCTTACACAGTGAGTTGCCAGAGATCACACAGACGAGGCAGGATGTACTGATGTTTGCTTCCGTTCAACTTTGAAAGGGATCAAACGGTGTTACGCAGAGGTCTCTTGAAGGTCTGCATCTGACAGCTGTCCTCAAACCCAGCAGAGAGTCTTGTCCCGTCTCCAAAGTCCTCAGGGGAAACACAGAGCTTGCTGGGGCTCCCGGCTTTGCAGTGAAACAGGTCTGTTTGATATAGGAAACCTGGAACAGACATGCAGAGAGGAGAAGGACAAGGAGAGAGGAGGATGCATGGTCTCTCACTTCAGGGAGAGGAGAACAGATGCAGCGAGGAGGCGAGGAGCAGCATGTGTTGAGCGAAGAGAGTACAGCAGTCGCTGAGTGAGGGGGAGAGCATGTGCGTATAGGCGACTGGCGCTGACTGAGAGCCCGAAAGAACTGCAGTGCTTTTCACCATGGCGCCACACAGAGAGAGGAGGGGAGAGAGTTATAATCTGAATGAAGAAGCGAGGATGTGACTTAATGTATGTGTGTGTGTTTAGTACTTAAAGTCCCACTCCTGACTTTTGATCCATTTTGAAAGCATTTCATAGTGGTCTATTAATTATAATTATGCTGTTTTCAGTCAAAATCAAAACACCTGAATTGTTTTCTAGGACACAGTTTCTGTACAGGAGCAGTAGATCATTACAAATTCACCTCTGAGCTGAATGTGGAGTATCTCTGCCCTCATTTCCCATCATCCGTTTGTTTACACTCTCCTACCCTGGACCACAGCCCCCCACAACCCCAACCCCAACAACAAAAAATGGTGAGCAATATCGGAGCTTTACAGCGAGGAAAACAAAGACGTAAATGGATCTATTTGTCTGCAAGTGGATGCATCTGAATGGAGCAGAGCAGGGAGCTTGTCGCTACATCACAGCTACTGGCTTTTATAAACGGCAGTTTTTCATCTGCTCCTGATTCATGATTTGAAGAAGAAAATACTTAGAAACACAATTTTGATCTAAATTTTCTTAATATATATCCTTCATTAAGAAGCAGCAACATGATTTTCATTAGAGTGGATCTTTAAAGGAACTACTTCAGGAAGGATGCCAGGGTAGCAGAAACTAGCAACCTGATCAACCAGCCACCACCCACTTTATACTGCATTTTGTCACAATAAACTCATATTTCTTCATTTAAAACAAGTATTCACTCCAGAAATTGGTCCAGCACATGTTCAGTTATGAATGTAAAGCCTTTTCAAACATAAACTACAGTGCGCCGACTTGTCAGAGCAGCTGTATGTGCAGGTCAGTCACACTGACATAGTGCAACAAAGCATAAAAACCACTGAGCAGAGCTGCACCTTACTTTCCACCCCATGTAGCAGGAATGTGACAATGCTAGCTTTCATGGCTGATTGAGCTTCCACGCACCTCGAGGCCCACACAGCTTTATTTAGATCACTGTGTTTACATTTGACAGGAGAAGCGTTTGAAATTAGATCAGGGAGGCTCTTCTTTGTTTAACGACTTTCACTAAAATGAATGCAAATCTGTTTTCAAATTTGAGGACTTTCCAGAATGTGTTGGTATGCTTCAGTACCCAAATTATTTCTTTCATACATAATGTACATTTCAGTCCTGCTTCTTAGTAGATTAGTAGAACATTTAGCCCTTAGTGGCCCAAAACAGTATTGCATCTTTACTTACTTTTGTATTGGCCAGTTCATTTTTTTTTTTGCATTTTTAGATTCTGTGCTTTTCAAAAATCAAATGCAGTGAACTCAAATGAAAGTCAAAACAGGGAACTCTTCTGTTAAAAAGCAATATTTCCTAAATTAGAAATGATTGAAATTGAAAATTTATGTTTTTGGTGCTTTAACATTTTCGTGTGGCATTTTTTGTCCTCATGATGGAGGACAAATATCAAGAAAATTAAGCTCAACATTGCATCCTCGTCAACACTCCCACCCACAACTCAGAGGGAAATTTTGAATAAACTACTGCAGCTCTGCAGAAACTATACTCTAACTATACCCTTTTTTATTTTGGCTAAAAATTACATAATCATAATGACAATTCATAACTGGAATGCTTTAAAAATTGATCAAAAGATGCTTGGAGAGGGTTTTGAAATAACAATTAAATGAAAAAAAATCAATTATAAGGAAATGTAGGATTAAAATAATCAAAATCTGAAGACTAAAAGGCAGCACTTCAACAAATACAACACTTAAAAAACAATTTTACTCTATAACACCCAATGTTGTAAAAATGTGCATCTTCATCTTGCACGTCTTGGTTGATTTGCAGTCTAAGACATAAGGATAAATTATGTCAAACACACAATCAAAAGTCTTCTTACAGTACACTCCCTTCTGAGCCTCTATAAACTATTTCTGCCCAAATCCCTGGACATAGAAATCTGGCATTCAAACAGTCTATCATTTTAAATTTCACGTCTTTTAACAAACTCTAAGAAGTTACATCAGCTGTGGGCATGCCGCCACTGTCACATTTTTTAAAAAAAGCAAACCCAACTCCTGAACACTTCTGAGAGGTTAGTTGGATAAAGCTATAAACACGTCTAATGCCACAAGCATTTCCAAAGCCTTCCTTTTCTCTCCGTTGATCCCGTTTCAAAATGTGCCAGTCTGAAGCGTCAGTGCGAGATCCTCGGCTGGAATCCCCAGCGGTTGATAACAGAATTGCCCTGAGGCAGCCCACTTTGCTTTAATTGCTCCTCTAAAAGCCTCTAATAGAGTTCTGAAAATGCTGCTAAACCTCCACAAAGTGTGCATGCACATGTGATGAGAGGCTCCGATGATGCAAAGACAGAAATGTTAAATCCCATTAGAGGAACCTAATTCTGGATTCCAGCAGGCACAACATCTGTCTGAGAAGCCCAATGGCACGCCACAGCATCAATAGCAATAATTTCCTTAATCTATGACTTTGCAAGCAGTCTTCGGTGCTGCTCATATGCCCCTGTGAGCCCTTCACATTCCACATTTCATTCTCGCTCTCAATAGACTGTTTAGTGTCTAACAGAGATTTCATTATCGGCTTTCACCTCCTTTTGATCTGTAACAAACTGGAAAACCTTTTCTAAATAGTTTTCAGTGGCACTGCAGCAGTAAAATTGTCTCCCTCATGTTTCTTACTTCTTGTCTCCCGTCTACTTTCTTTCCCAAACCTGCATTTCTGAAAGCAAACGTGCAAGAAACACAGATGACAACAGCTGAATGAGAGATGGAGCAGGTGAAGTTCTGACAGCAAAGCCATCCACCGCATCCAAACAATCATTTTTTATCATTGCCGTCTGCCACTTTAAACCCCCTGAAGGGACTTTGTCAAATGCTGACACTCTCTGTGTTGGCCTCAACATAAGCCTCCTGCCTGGTGTTGCTCATGCTTTTGCCCAGCAGGACTGCAGCTTCATGGCAAAACATTAAAAGATGGAAGAAAAGTGAATGCAGAGGCTTTTATTTGTCAGGGTGAAATGCTTAGATTCATAGATAAAAGATTTTTACCATAAAGGACTGAAAATCTCTCCATGAAGCTTTAACTAGTTAAACAGATCATCTGGAATGAGCAGGAAGAAACAATCACGTTTATTCGCATGGTCCCTCTGGATGAGGCACTGCAGTACATTAGATGTTTTTGTGACAAAGATAATCCAAAAAAACATTTTGAAAGCAATAAATAGAAGAGAGATTATGGGAAAATAAGAGCTGCACAAATACAGTTCATGGATTATCAATAAAATGATCTAACAGTAGATTGGTGCTACAGAAACGCAGCTTTTCAGCATGTTTGCGCTTTGTTAGAAAGCAGGAAATGAGCTGCTAAACAGGCATTACCTCAAATTTCACAATAAAGTAAAAGAGGCATTCGTGACATCGTCAAATGTATACGATAATTACAATTTTTACCAAACAGTAAAATTCTGAAGTTCTATTAAAACCGATGAGAATAAGTAATCAGTCAGTATGTGTTGATATTGTAGTGAAAAATGGTGCAAGCAAAGCGCAGCAAATTCAGCAAACCTTAACTTAACAGAGTAAAACTCAAAGGTTTTCTCGATCCAATTATATGAAAAAATGTCAAAATTTGTGAACTCAAAGATCTCCATTTCACATGTTTAACAGGGGTTGTGAACGGATATGTTTTTGGATTGTGAACAGATGGAGCAAAATTTATTTTTAATCAACAGTAAAATACTGACAATTTAGCAGCAGATTTTCAAATAAAAATTCTTAAAATGTAATCAAACAAAAAACAATGTGTTGGTGCTTGAACATACATGTAAATGAAACTGCCCTAACAGAGACTGTATGAATCCAAAACACGTAAAAACAGATGTTGCACTTTGAGCACAAACAGGTTTTAACGCTGTTGAATGTGTCAATAAAAGCTCTTAAAAGATTAAACTGTTTTTTTTTGCCCTTTGGTTTACTATTAAAAAAGCCAAAAGTTCTAAACCTAAAAATTAAAAAACGAACAGGAGTTTTGCTAAAGACGAAAAATCTAAAGTAAAGATCAGGCCACCTTAGTTCCTTCTGTTTGAAGGTTTTTATTACTGTACCAACACCTTTTCCAATTATACCTTATACGCATTTTATGTTATAAATATAACAACAACAAATAAAGCAGGGAGACTTGTTCTGACAATTCTCTAACATTACAACTGATAATAATAATAAAAAAAACATTTCATAAAAAAATACTGAAAGTTTGTTCTTCACTTTTTACTGTGAAACATACCGTTCTTCAGTGAGAAGTAAAAAAGCTGTGATCATGCTGAAAGCACTTTGGGTCATTCTCAGTAAATAACAGAACATGTTCTACTGAATTTCCTACCTGCAAACCATGTTGTCACGAAGATGAGAAAAAAAATCTAAAAATGTTGCCTGAAAGCAAGCAGGTTTCTTAGCATTCCTTTGCTCTTTTGGCTTTAAGACTTTCCTTGATGGGTCCGACGTTTGTTTGCTTCACCCTGCTGCTGGCGAATGGAACTAGGGCAGAGACTGGGTCACCACCTTGGTCCCTTTCTCCTCTTGGACACAGGCTGTCTTTAGATTTATGCTTCGCAGAGGCCCAAAGGACACTTTCTTTTGTTAGCAAATCCCTTCCAATATATTTAGTCCTTGTTACATTCCTATGTAAGAGCAGCGAAATGTCAGTCATGTCAGGCAGCTTGAGATTTCTGGATTTATTTTGCTGAGGTACCACTGTCATGCCTGGGGGCTCAACAGAGGAATTTTGATTACTACCTTGACACAGTTTCCAGAGATGCATCACACCAAGTACACATGGCTGGAAAAAGCCGGTACAGCTGGACAGCCAAACACAAATAAATCTAACCCACAAACAGAACCAAAGGTTACCGTTGAGAGAAGGCCAGAAGCCGCACTGTGTGTTAAATCAGTGATGTCAACTTTATTCTTGGAAGCTCGGGTGACTTGTGGCTTCAGACACAGCCACCCCGACTGTGCGAGAGGGGATCAACAGAGCGACTTATTCTAAATACTTTAGGAAGTGTCTTCTCATTCATTTTCTATACCTGTTTTATTCCTTTCGAGGTCACGAAGCTGCCGGGACATAAACCCAGCCACTCATTGGTGAAGCCAGGGGACGCTCCTGGGCAGGGACTACAATCACACACCCATGCACACTCACATTCACACCTAGGGTCAAGTTAGAGTTACCAATTGACCTATGAAGCATGTTTTTGGAGGGTGGGAGGAAGCCGGAGTCACCAGAGAAAACCCACAAATGCACGGAGAAAAACATACAAACTCCACACTAAAAGGTCCCCCACTGGTGACGCTGTTTGGACCAGTGTCTTCTCAATCAATCAAATTTATTTACAGACATTTCACCATTGGCAGTTACCAAAAGAAAATTCAACGGTGCACTTTTGTCACATCTGTGATTGAAGACCATGCGAACGGATTTAATTTAATCCTCAACAAAGATAAAATAATCCTCTTAGTATTTATGAGGCTATCGCTGAAAATAATATGCAACATCTTAAAGTTCCTTTGTCCCTTTGATGTGCATCTGTTTATAATTTACTATAAACAGATGAATTCTCAGCCCTGGTACATAAATAGTATTGATTTTTCAACAGAAAAAGCAGGAAAAAAAAAGTTAAACACATGACAAATAAATTAATGTAGAATAACTTAGTTTAACTGGAATCCTGGCATTTTACCTACTTATACTTAAGGATACTTAGTAAAATAAAATTCAGGTGTATTAATTTTTGCTAAGGGAAGCCCAAAAACGTAAAAAAACATGTTTCTAGAAATTCTTCCATCGCTTCAACCACCTGTCATGACTCTGAAGAACTACAACATCATTATATCCACTTAGAGATTCATTAGATATATTTTTTACACTCCTTAGAAAAAAGCAATCTATTACTACAAGTATAGTAATAGTAATCTTTAGTAAAAGTGAGACGGTATACTTAAATATAACTTTTTATATACTGTATGCATTTCATCAACTTAAAATGTTGTAATTTAGTCTGAAGTGGTAGATATTCAGTTAATATACTTCCCACACTACATGTACACAATCTATAATATACTTGCCACACAACAGTTTAACTCTTTGAACAAAAAAAAGGTAGACTGTCTCTGCAAAGGCGGTTGATTTTGGGGATTTTCAGCAAAGTAAAGAGGCAAAATTTCAAACAACCATTAGGATTGACTTGATGGTAGGAACCTAAAACTTTAATGGTTAAATTCAAAGTGTTGCAAAAACATGAAAGGAAGCGAGAAGCAAAATAGTGATGATGAAACCTGAAAACCAGACACTTCAATTTACTGAGAATAAACCTGCTCATCGTGTACCTCGTCTTTGACCAACTGCTGGGGTAACTCTAGCAACCCCGTGACCTCAGAAGAGTTTCAGTTGGTTCTGAAAATGGATGGATGGATGGATGAATGGATGATGGATGAACCTGGTGTGAATAACAGAAAGGAATCCAGAAAACAGAACATGACAAAAACCAGAGAATATAACCGATAGGAAACAAGGCAAACAAAAGGACACAATCCTCACAAAAAGATGCATTTCTTTAAATGGTTAAATTCTAATAAAATATGACAAGGTTTAAATATGACGATTGTGTTTTTCTAATTTTAACAGTTTTGTTTAAACCAAGAATTATTTGTATTCTTAGCAGTTTATGAAATGTAGAGAAGTTAACATTTTATTTGACTAAGTAGAATATAAGTAAGCGTCAGTGTTTATGAGACTTAGTTCATTTAACTGATCTTTCTTATTCTTTTTTTAGTTGTTTTTGGACTGCGTGGTATTGAAATGAAATTGTTTGTTTTGTTTAAGTTTGAGGGATAATCTCACATCTTTAAAAAAGCCTTTAACACCTTAAATCTGATCTGAACATTTTATTTTGACATTCTTGGCTTAAAGGTGAACAGGTAGTGATTCCAGTTTACTTCCAGAGCAAATTAAAAGTGTTTTGTCAATAACCTCAAATCATCTGTTAGCTCCTTCTTTGTTTTGTCTGTATTTGTTTTTGCTGTTTACCAACAGCCTGCTCACATTTTGCCAGCCATGACTTTTGATCGTGCTTGCTCTGGATTTCACCTCCCATATCTCAGTTTCATCAGCTTCTGGCCTCCTGACAATTAATCAGACTCCAAGCCCTGGAAAGCCAGATTTTGCCATCATAACCCCCTTATCTAGTCAACATCTTCCTGAAAAATGCCCCACCAAAAAGGAAAGATCCCACTTCTGTCATTATAACCGTTATGATTCTCCCGACTTCAAGTTTTTTATTTTAGGATTTCAAATCCTAGTGGTAATTTATCTCCTAATCCTATTTTAAATTGTGCTAAAAATGTGTTAATCCAGAGACAATTCTCCTTTTTCTTTCTTTTTTAACTCAAACCTAAAAACTCAGTTTTAAAACCATCCTGCTAATTTATAGCGTAAATAATTGTTTTGTACTTTTGTTTTGTAAGAAAAAATTTTAAAAAGATAAATATTTTACTATCCACGACTAAACAGGAAATGGGCAGAGAAATGTACCTGTTTGAGGAAGATCTCTTGTGTGCTGGTTTGTTGAATAAGGCTGCCCTCTTGTGGACAAAAATTAGTTAGCAGGTGACTGAGATACAAAGCAATCTGTTTGGCATAAAAAAGAAAATACTTAATAATTGTCCAAAAAAAGTAAAGGATTAATTAATAAAATGGATCAAAGAGATCATACAAATCCATATAGTAATATGCTGTATTATGCAGTGATAGGCCTCCTTTATATTCTGATTTCTTTTCTTTTTTTTTCAAAGCTTAAATGTGGATTTCTTTTTCTCCTTTAAACTGACTGATGCTGAATGTTGAATCTCCAAACACGCTTCTCATGAAAGCAAGAGTTGTGTTCATAACGCTTAGTGGATGACAGTTATTTGTGTTTCATGGAATTCAAAGAAAAACAAAACAGCTTCAAGAAAAAACACAATGGCATTTCATTTTCCAAATACCGATCCTCATGGCTTGCCATATTTGTCTTTTTTAACCACTCTCACTGCTGGCTGTGCGGAAGTGTGGTAGTGAGAACCGTTGCCCCACAGTGAGAAGGTCCAGGTTTGAATCCCAGCTGTGTCCTTTCTGTGCAGAGTTTGGATGTTCTCCCTGCATGTGAATGGTTTTCTTTGGGCACTCTCACTTCCTCCCACTGTCCAAAAACATGCTTTTTGGGATGATGGGTGTCTCTAAACTGCCCTTTAGGAGGGAGTGGGAGTGTGCGCTGTTATTTGTTGGTATGTGACCCTGCAGCAGACTGGTAGCCTGTCGAGGGATGACCCCGCTTTCACCCAAAGGTAGCTGGGATAGTCTCCAACAACCCCGGTGACCCTGCAGACAAAACAGGAACTGATCATTTGACAACTTGTGACATGAACCCACATTTAAGTGATGGAGGTTAAATATGTTGTGCTCTTTTTCCCATTTAATGAATGAAAAAAACACATATCAGTTCATTGTGATTTTTAAAATAAAAAGTTAAAATGATTCTTTAACTGGTTGATTCACTTTAAAAAACCAATTTCTCTCATTTCAAAAATGCATTTGATAAATCATAAACGGTCACCTGTTTTATCACCTAACAAGTAACCATTTCATTTGTCAAAAAGAAGCAACAAGTTACAAAAAAAGGCTGCAGAAATACACAAAAACTTCCTTGTATTCGTAGAACCTAACATTTCTTTTTTAGAATTTTTGTTTGTGTTGTGTATGCTTGGGAAAAACAAGAAAATCCTTCTAATTTGTATTTTTATTTGCTAAAAAGTTAAATAGAAAAAGTTGCGTGTGTCTGTTTAGGATAAAGGCATTTGTGTAGAAATGATCTACACAGTCAGACAAACCAACCAACAAGCCAAACAGACACATCCATCTCATTCTCAGGCTTGAGAGCTTGAGCATCTGTGCTGCAAAAGAAGAGATGCTGGAAGAATCTCTGTGTGGGAGCTGAGAGCACCTGTGTGTCTGCCATCCTCCCACTCAGTGTGCAGTGTGAGAGGCAGATACTGCGCTTGTGGTCTATTTCAGTCCTGTAGATATGTGAGGTCTTTTCTTCTGTACAAGATACGAGTGAGTCACATGCAGAGTGTGAGCTTAGCAGGAACCAGGAAATTCGACCAGAAAATCTGCAAGAGGAGTTGAAATCCTGATGTGTTAACATGCAGTCACTGATGGAAACGGAGAGCAGGCTTCCTCATTCATGCGTTGAGCTTTCAATTCATTCTAACGCAAAGGAGTCGACCAAAAGTCCATTCTCTCTTAAGGTTTTATCTGAATTAATCTGGGGATTTGTTTGAAAAAATCCAAAAGAAAATGTAGAGAAAAGCGTCCGAATTCTTTTTTCTGTCTGTGAACTGAAAAACAAATGCTGGACATAAGGCGTTTAAAGTTTCTAATACAATACTAATTTCATTTCTGCATAGAAAAGTAGGTTTTGACATTTTAAATCAAGTGTTTCTCTTTTCCAGCATCGTCTTTTTTTCATTTTTACCAGAACAATGCGTCAGAAATGGGTCAGCGCTGTTTCTTCCTGGAAAACATCAAGCATGAACCCAACAGAGTGCACACAGTGTAGCTCAGGATCAAATACTGTACATAATATCATTTCTGTGTTTTTTTTTTCTTTAATCTGTCTGACATAAGAAATCTACTTCTGTAAAATGATCCAAACTGATTCATTTGAACAAACAAAACTTTAGTCACTAAAAAGAAAAAAGCTTCTTTCATTCCAAAAACGGGATTAACAAGCACATAACATTTCTTCTTGTCAGTGTGATCCTCAGTTGTAACAGTTCCAGAAGATCTGAACTGAAGTGTTACATGCAGGGACTAACGTAACACAAGATTTGGCATCTAAAAAAAAAAAAAAAGTTTAAAAACCCCCCAAATTTAATGTTTCTGTTTTTGGTGTCTTTCCTTGATAGTGACAAGACCTTTCACTGGACACTAATGAGATAAGCTTTCTTTTTCACACAGTTTATCAACATGATGCATTTGAAAGTGTCATCTCTGCTAAATGATTGTGAGCCTGACAGTGTGCACACATTTTCAAACACTCTGCACGACTTCATCTCAAATGAAACAGTGTGTTTTTGGGATCTTTGGATTTTTAGATAGATGGGAACTTGCATTTGTCCATCAAACCATTTTTTTCTTCAAAAACTTAACACGAACAAAACGAATGTCAACAAAGAAAAAAATATTAGATTGTAGTTTTCTCTCAAAGGTTCGTTTGTTTTTTTTTTAAATCTGTGTGCAATGCATTTTCTGTAAAGATAGAAAAAAACAGGTTAGAGGTTTTGATTCTGACTTTTAACTTTGCATTGGCAGAAAAAGAAGAAAAAAAACAAAAAACATATCAGTTTTTATAACCAGCCTCTCCAAACGCACACTGATCCAGCTGATTATTGTTTGGACCTCCTCTGTAACCAGGAAGGCATTTTCCAGCCGATCAGTCAGTGTCTTGTAGATCAACTTCTAACCAGCTTCAGGCAGAAAAAAGGTTGCACTGATGAGCCATGTTCAACATGTTCCATCAAGTACAGTTTGAAAAGTGTGTACACCTTTGTGTGATACTCCTAAGGAAACACATCAGTTCAGCATATGGCAAAAGCATGTGACAATAAGCAACTGTTTTAACTGTTCTTTACTTTAACCAATCAAAGTGCCGGTTTTCAGAATGGCCCATTTGGTCCTTACTGTTGGCAAACTCCCTTCATGCCTGAGAGAGCTGGAAGCCAGCCTGGACAAAAAGTGATACGACTTGACATCAAAGGTTCAGGGTAAGTACAAATATATATTTTTGTCCTTGTGTATTGATTACATTCAGTAAAAAATGAAGGAGTGTACCTACGGTGCAGGCAGGAAGCCTCCTGGCAAAAGCAAACCCCAGCATTAAAACAATCAAAGAAGAAGCCATCTTTTCTAGATTCTACATCTCTACTCTTAACTGCTCCAAGTCTCCTTTGAGTTTCCATTGCTAATTAAAAACAACGTTTAGATCGTCTTTCATTTTTGATTATTGCCTCCAAATGATTGCCCCTACAGATAAAATCTACCGCGTCAAGCTTATTTTGATGAACTACAAGTCTAAGGAAAGAATAAAACATTGTTGTTTTGTTTGGGGTTTGGTATTTATATTATATTTATATCATTTTTAATTTCAAGCAAACTTAACGAGTAGCACTTTTTAATATTCCTTTTTTTTCTTTAGGACAGTCTAATGTACAGTATAAATGGACCGTCCTTCTTAACCCACTGAATCCCCTTTGGGGTCACGGGGCTGCTGGACCCTGTTCCGGCTACTCAGGGTACACCCTGGACAGGTTGCCTGTCTGTTGCAGGGCCACACAATCAAACACACATCCAGGAACAATTTAGAGCCGTTGATGAAGCTGTGAAGAATGTTTTTGGGACTGTGCGAGGAAACTATGCCCAGAGAAAGCCCACACATGCACAGGGAGAACAAACGCCACACAGAGCCGTCAGAAAACCAATGACTAGACAAAAATGGTCTTTAAAAAACTGAATCGGCAAAAGATTTTCCAAAGACGTTCATTAGACAAGCAGAAGAAACAAAATAACACCAACCAAACTGTCCAGAATGTCTCTGCAGTGTGAAAAGGGCTAATGTGGGCTGCAAGTGTTTACTGACAAGTGTGTAAGACTAATATAGGCCTGTGTGGTCGGGTGGTTTAGGATCACGGAGCACACTTCTCTGCAGGCCAACGTCAAACATTTTCACACTTTCTAAATTCTTTCATTTTTCTTCAGTTCATCAAATGGAAGTGGCTCAAAATAACACAGGAAGTAGTTCTCTGATAACTGCGAGACCAAAGTGATGTCCTGGTTTGTGTGCTCTCAACGGGAACTGCTAATCTGTTTCATCATTTTGTAGCTCTGATCTGAAGTTACACAGGAAATGCCCGTCACCCACCCTTCCTCTCCTTCACATGCTTAAAAGAGACCAAAACAGTTCGCTGGGCATGATCGATTTACATAACGTGAGAACTAACAATTCCAACTGATTGGAATAAATGCTAGCAAAATTCTGCGAAAAGCAGGATTTTATGTCGTTACAGTAAAACAGACAGCAGTATCAGTTTAATGCAAAATCTCCAACTCTCAGCTGAACCAAAGTAGTTTGAAAACTCTTTCTTTTTCTTCTTTTTATATGTAGCTTTCGCACATCATAATATTTCAAAATCGATGTTTTCCAACAGTTTTGAGGAGGAAAAAAAAACAACCTTTTATTTTTACGGAACATGACTTAGTCAAACCATGAGTATTTTGAGCTAAGTCAGGTGGCACTCTTGCAAAAAGATGAACTGTGCAAAAAGCAGAAGTCTGGAAAAACATTATTTGTGTTGTATATAAATATCTTGGAAAAACATAAAAGATAATGTGAACATTTAAAGCTAAAACTCTGCATTTTTCAAGCAGGAAAAGTAATCAGATGGTGTTGCTACTACATGGTTTATTAAATAATGTCAAAGTTATTACATTTTATTACAATTACTTTATAGATATGGTTTTTTTATGTAGCAGCTGCTTATATGGGCAATAGTGTAACTTGTTTACATCAAGTAATTTATCGTATTTTGTAATATGACTATCATCTTGTATTTGTGATATTTATTAATTCAACATTAGTTGGTATTATTTGTAGTATATTTCTTTAACATAGTTAGAAATTGCTTTTGATAGTACTTTTAAATCTTTAAATATGCTAAAAGGTCAACCTAAAGATAAGAATTGGCCAAAATGATCCACTGACATTTATCTTGAGCAGGTGAGGTCACATTTTGTGTTAATGTAACCTTCTAAGCAAGAATAATACACCTAGAAAAATTTTATTTACTCCAGCTCTTACATAAGTGTCTTTAATAATTATATATTGATATTTCAAATGCAGTAGCAAAGATGTGCATACTCTCAGTTTTTTTCCTGAAAAAAAAATAACATAGCTGATTTTATACAAGCAGGGAGTTGTTTAAATAAAGTTTTGTTTCATTTGTTGTTATTTTATGATTAGTAGTAGATATAATCTGCTTTTTGTGCTTTTTAGATGAAGCTATTAGTATTTGAGTTCAAATTTACTTCATTAAAAAAACAGTCCAGTGATCAGTAATCATGAAGGCAGCATTTCAAGCTGCTAGAATGTTATTGCTTTTAATCCAAGTCAATGTGAGGTTTGTTTGCGACACAATATAGTTGGATGTCCTCAGATTGGGAAATCTGACCCCGAGTTTCTCCGGTCAGAGGGACACTTGTGGCTGCAGCTCCCAGCCCAGACCGATGAAGGACTCACCGAGTGCCAGTCGGCTGACTGAACTTGGCTGCTGACACAAAAAGCTCTCTCTGTGTTCCACTTCGCTGCCCAGAAAACATGCGGCAGGAAGAGGGGAAGCAGCTCTCCCCAACTAAAACACGCTCTCTGGAAACCTGGAGCCCTAACCAAACAAGCAACAGATCCAACTGACTGGTAGCTGGAAGCAGTTTAAAAGGTGAGATCTTCTGCAACAACTGTTCAAACATAGTAAAGTTTTCATTTCAAATGAGACTTTTTAGGTTTATAAACTATTATAACATGAGTTGGAGGCTAAATACTCACAAAATGGCTTGTTTGTAAGCACTTTCAGAGGAAGCTTAACTGAATATATTACAGTTCAAGTAATTTATTATCAAAAAGACAAATTAACGGATTAATCTGATACCAAAATGTGTTACAGACAAGATGAAATTCAGTAAACGGCTAAAGTAAAAATAGAAACTTGAGCACAGCACTCACTGTTAGGTAAAACAGGATTTGTATTACAAGTCTTTCAAACTGTCATGTTGGCAGCTGAAGAATTACAGTTACCTTAAGTCTCACATTTTTAAAAAAGAGAAGAAAAATATAGATAGTACACAGACATGGCTTCCCATTCACTGAACTAAAATCCCGATAGGCAAAGTTGTTTCTTCTTCACAGTCCTAAAAATGGCCTGAATCTGATCCTGAATCAGTTGGTCAAGACGTCTCACTCTGATTTTTTTTTTTTTTAATGAAAGTGACAGTTTAGCAAGAAAAGAAAAAAAGGTCAAAGTTCTGATTGCCATCAAGACGCGCTGCAGAGGAAGAAGGGCTCATCAGTTGGCACAGTCGCAGATTTCTCGGGAAAGGCACTTGACATGGGGATCCCCATGCAACGACAGCATGGCACCATGGTCCTAGTTTGTGCACACCGAGGAGGGACATCGTCAGTGGAGGCCAGGGAAAAAGAGGGGGGGGTTTGGCACAGATCCATGCCACAGATTCAAATGCAGCATCTCCGTGTCTGAGAACCTCATGTTTGGGTGACCTGTGCAAGGCTCGAGTGGTGATTCTCTGATTGACCTGAAATGCTTTCAGACCTTCTGATAAGAGGGAAAAACAAAGGCCTGAAAGGTGACCAACCTCATCTTCTGCCTGTATGGGAGGGGGCGGGATCCGATAACTCCCCATCATCATCATCATCATCATGGCAATCTCCAAACCCGAGCAAGAAGATATAGCAACACGACTATACAAAATAAAACTGCCAAAATGATCAGAAAAACTTGTGTCTCTTAGGTCTCACAAACAGACATTCCCATAGAGGCACATTTCCAGAGAAGTGTCAAATACAAAGCTATATATATATATATATATATATATATATATGTGTGTGTATTTTTGATATAAACTCCCTATACATTCAAGTACTTTGTCATGTAAACACTTTTCCAGACATGAAACATTATCGATTGTTGTCGACTTTTGTGTGCAACAATAAGACAACAGTGTGAAGGGAGACGGGGTTTCTTCACGCCTGTGGGGGTGTTCAGAGGAGGACACAGGAGCAGCACTGGCTCCCACCGCTGGGAACAGCAGAGTAGTTCATCTGCCTGACTATTTCTGCAAACAGTTCGTCCACCGAGCCTTTGTTTTTGGCTGAGGTCTCCATGAAGGGGCAGCTCCAGTCTTGGGCCAGGGCCTTGCCTTCCCCGGAGGACACCTCCCTCTCCCCCTCCAGATCCACCTTGTTCCCCACCAGGATCATGGGCACCCTCTCGTACCTCTTCACCCTGATGATCTGGTCCCTCATGGGCCTGATGTCCTGGAAGCTCTGCTGGTTGACCAGGCTGTAAACCAAAATGAAGCCCTGCCCGTTCTTGATGTAGAGGTCTCGCATGGAGGCGAACTGCTCCGTCCCAGCCGTGTCCAGGATCTCCAGCACGGACGGGGACGAGTCCACCTCGATCTCCTTCCTGTAGAAATCCTCTATCGTGGGGTCGTACTTTTCGATGAAGGAGCCAGTCACGAACTGGACAGTCAGCGCGGATTTCCCGACTCCTCCCGACCCCAAAACGACCACTTTGTACTCCCTCATGATCGGGGGTGAGGTGGTGGCGGCGGTGGGGAAGGCAGACACCTCCTTTTTTCCGCGATGAAGCCTCCTCTGTCCTCCACCCGCTGACCAGCCCCGCTGTTTTCAGCTCGCGCAGGCGGAGATGCTGCCCTCGCGCTCGGAAAGCCGTCAGATCCGAGCGGGTCGGCGGCTCCTGGAACCTCAGCTGGCGCAATTAAAGCGCATTTTGGTCGCACTTTGTTGTGCAACGCTGCGGGGAAGCGTGATCGCTCCTCTGCCGTTGCACGGCGTTTCCTGCCCACATCCTCAGCGCGTCAAGCGCAGAGGCTTCAGTTCCGTTTCCTTAAAGGAGCCGCCACCCGAACACCCCGCCTCCCCCCTCCAGCGACCAGAGGCGCAGACACGCCGTCCGTGGCAGTGGGCAGCCGCGCGCGACCTCTGCGCTCCAGAAAACACGTTCACGGTCACTGCCCCGCAAACAGACGCGCGTCAGCAGCTGCCATTTTCCCGCAGCACGAGCGTCCGCTAATGAGATCAGTCACTTAATCAATAACCAATTTGTGTTTGTGCTCTCAATAAATTGATGAAACTCTGAATTCTACAACCAACACTTTAGAATAAGAGGAATAATAATAAGGGAAATATTCACATAAAAACTGTTTTTCAAAGACCCACCGCTATAATAATGATGCCTTACCATCATGTAGCATTTTTCTCATGGAGGAGAACATATATTTAGAAAATGTATCTTAAAATTGCATCTCTAATCATTTCTGAATCCAAATGGTTATGAATCAGGATCAGAAAAACAAAACGCCAGCTTGTAGGAGTGACATAAGTGCTCCATTCTGGGCCACAACCTTCCTGCTCTGCTCCATTCTGATGCATCCAGTTGCAAACAGATCCACGTGCGCCTTTGGTTTCCATCTAAGCTGGCATCTGACTCAAAACTGTACAGATGGATAGCTCCATTATTGCTCGCCGTTTTTGTTGTACTGGTAATGTTAGGTTGTGACGGGCTGTGAGCTAGGGGGAGAGAGTGTAAACGAAGGGATGATGGGATATGAGAGAAGGCTTCCTCAGGGGTGAATTCCTAATGAACTGCTTCCACACTTCGGAAACTATATCCTATAAAACAACACAGATTTTTTTTTTTTTTCAAATTTGGGGTAAAAACAGCAAAATCGTTACTTAAAGACCACGCTATGCTTTTAAAAAATAGATCAAAAGACTTTCAGAATGGGACTTTAAAAACCCAGTCCAATCAAAAGTGTGTTTGTGGAATTTTTAACATGCTCTTGTATTTTTCTCTTAATGGAGGATAATAATTAAAGATTATAACAGCATTTCGGAGAACATCTTTATTCAAATTGTAACTGATCAGGAACAGACTGAAAGGCTAAAGTTTCTGATGCAGCTCGTGCCACGGGTATCTGGTATTCTCTGCTCCAATTCTAAATCCTCCACTTGCAGACAAACAGATTCATGAATGTTTTCATTTTGCTTGTCTGAGCTGCCATCTGGCTCTAAACTGTGGGACTGGGATACCTCCGACATAGCTCGCCGTTTTCTTTTGCCACTTGAATGTTAGCTTGAGCTTGTGAGGTGCTCGTCCCTAGCGGGACAGCGTGTAAACAAAGGCATGCTGGGAAATTAGCTAAGCCAACTTCCAATGAGTTCCCGCCTAAAAACGGAAACCAAAACAAAAAAAGCAGCTTTGATTTTAACTAAAAACTGCATAGCCTCATCATAAAGTGGAAGGTTCATTAGATAAACTCAAATTTTCTTTATTATTATTATTTTTTTTTTGCATTGAGTCCCCCCCCCCCCCCCCCCCGACATAGAACATTGTATTTTTTTTATTATTTATATATATTTGAACATTTTTCATTTTCAAATAGCTATCTGAACAATCTAGTCATTTTCTAAAAAAAATGTCAATATTATTTTTTATATATTTCTTCTATACATTCTTTCCTTTGTTGTAACAGTTTAAGCTATTCAGATGAAGCTGCGTTTCTATGTTTTGAAATTTTGTGTTGTTAAAAAAGGTTGAGAGCCAACAGGATGTTAGTGATAAACAGGTTAAGTGTGAGTCTGAGAGGAAGAGAAAACCCTTGAGATAAGCTTGCAGAACAGAACAGCAAACCTCAACTCAACCCGAAACATGCTGCTGTAACATTTGTTTGATCTGCTTCAATATTTTTCCTGTGCAGCCTCATGTGCTAAATCGCACAGACATGGCAAACTTGTTCGGACAAATAGCACGGTTTGAGCAGGTATTTATTGATCTGATCTGAGCAAAGGAATAGTGGTGACAGAAAGAAGGTAGAGTAAAACACAAACATGAATCTATATTTATGTAAGCATTAAACCATTTAGTAAATATGAAAGGACAGTTTAAAAGAGTTGAATAAAAACAAGATCAGAAGTGACAAAACCAAAGGACCGAGCTATGGAATAAAAAAAAAGTCAATGTAAAGGTGGGGTGCACCCTGAACAGATGACCTGTGTGTCACACACTCACACCTAGGGGCAATTTAGAGACACTACTTGACCTTTGAAACACGTTTTTGGACTGTGGGAGCAAATGTCAGGAGAAAACCCCCACATGCATGGGGAGAACATGTAAACTTCACACAGGAAGGACCCAGCTAGGATTTTGGAATACATTTCATTTGTGCATATGTATAGTATAATAATGAAATATTTTTAAAATAAGCTTTTTTTTGGAGCTCCAAATGACTGCTTGACATGCTCTATAATTAGCTTGGGTGATATGTAAACTCAAACATCCTATATCTAAAGATAAACAGTTATAAACCACAAACATAGACACACAAACTACACAAGGGACCATCTAGTTGTTGCATGAGCAAATCAAATATTGTTTTATTCAGAATTTTTCATCCATACAGCAAGATTCAATTATGGCAACAATAAAATGTGCATAAACAAATCCGATGACATAATAATACATTATTGTGTGGCAAATATTAGCAAATACATAACAGGTGGGTGCACTTGCAAGTAAAAAAAAAAACAAAAAAACAGTCAAAGCGTACATGTGCGCCCAGCAGGGAAGAGGGACAGCCAGATGACTAGGTGTCTGGTTTGGAGAAATCGGTGCTTTGGTTCTGTAGCAACTATACAAAGCAGCCTGGAGTCGACTGTTACATTCAGTTGAAAACTATTTTGCCAAATGCGCATTTGGTGGGGAGACTTCACCTGCTGAGGGCACAACTATGAGCGCAGGAACCACTGCTTGTGAGTCAGCGTGTGCTGCAATTCTTTCTATAAGCACATGTTCAGGGTGGATGAGTGCTTCTATGGTTTTACTCTTGAAATAACATGTTTGCTTGGAAACAGATGGGTTAAATGACTTATATTATTTCTGCTCACTGTGGATGTATTATCTACTGTATTTATAAACTGACAGGAAAAATGCATTGTGTATTCTTAAGGTGTTATTTTTCCTTACATATCTATGTTGTTTCTTTTTTTTTTTTTTATTACATGGTTGTACTTTTACATGCAGTGAAATCAAACTATAATATATTTTCAAATAGACTTTTTCTATTAACTGTACCATGGGAGCAGCATGATGCATGACCAAGTCCAACTCATGATATAAGGACATTATTGAGTTTGTCATCCTATGAGATGTGTGGAGTTAGCATAACATGGGGTACTCCCCGGCGACATTCCCTGGCATTACGAGCCACCTATAAAATAAGACCAAAAGCGCATAGCTTTCTCTGAATGCATTGGCCAAAAAACTAGCGCCCTTCTTTGCAAGCGAATTTTAGCTGGTCTTCTAATTTAAGAATTTAAATTAATCTAACAAAATTCCTTATAATTATAGATCTTTTTTATTCAAAATAATATCTCAATATGATACACTTTTTTTTCTGTTCATTTGACTATATACAGAAGTGCAAAAAGTCAACCTTCGCGCCTTAGGTTAAAACTCCTCATCTGCAGCATTTCTGACTTCTCCACAGAAAAGTCTTTGCTTTTCTCACTCCAAATCTCACCAAACATCAGTCTCACTGCTCATTTTGGCCTGACATTCAGGGCAAACTTAAGAAATATTCAAACAAATCTACATATCTCTTTGAAATGGATACAGTAGAAAATATTTCTTTTACTCTAAAACATGGACAGTCTATATTTCCATACAATATAATATTTTCCAACATGACTTTGACGAGTTACAAGGAAAGTTTGACTTGGTTGAAACAGTTTTTGTCCAATCAGAGACGCTGCTGCAGCAACACGTATTAGCTGTTCTTTGTATGATGTCTCTCATTCCAAAAGAAAAAAAAAGACAATTTAACATCAACTGAGAAAGGCATCCAGCTATATGACAAAGTGAATA
Source organism: Oryzias celebensis (assembly GCA_014656515.1). Taxonomy (NCBI): domain Eukaryota; kingdom Metazoa; phylum Chordata; class Actinopteri; order Beloniformes; family Adrianichthyidae; genus Oryzias; species Oryzias celebensis. The sequence goes on from BNCR01000001.1 coordinate 75,129,294, forward strand.
TTCAACACATTTATCCTTTATATGTTTTGAAAAAGTTATGAATGTCATTCTACCTTAATATCTACAAAGGCTATATCAATGTTGTCAAGTAATAACATGGTAAGGCAAAAAAATGAAAATCTAAAACTAGATATCTCAAATAGATTCAAATCCTTAAGTAGTACATAACACATAAGTTAAATGAAATATAAGAGAGTAATATTTTCTTTTACAGAGAAAAAACAGATCACAAGTGCTGTGTGAGAACTATAAAACATCATTGGTTTTTCTTTAATTGTATGGTGATTGAGAGGACATTTGATTGGGCACAGACCCATTAATTATAATCTAAGGCTTTGTTAGGTACATAACAATCAGTAAAAACACACTGTTTTGTAGAAAAGGAAAATAAAGGGAAATAATTAAGAAACACAAAAATGAATAAAAAAAGATAAATGTGTCCCTAATGATTTAAGCTTCTTTAAAGATGTTTCTAGAACCTCTAAGATTATTATAATAAGACTGTGAGACATACTGTGCTTTGGTTTGAGTAGTAAGACCTACGACTTGATAAAAATCTTCATGCTTTGCTTAAAATACAAGCACAATATGTCCTGTACTTTAGCAAATGTTAAAAGTCATGGTCTGAAAAGTAGGAACTGAACCAAATAGCCATTCAAACAGATGAAGTGTTGCTTAAATGACCTAATAGACCTTGGGGTCTGTTGTTTGAATATTTATCGACACGGAGCTCATTGGAGCCTCTTTGCAGACACAGTTTTAGAGTGGCTACTCTTCAGAAAAGAAGGGGAACACGATGCCAATTGAAGCTACACTTTCAACTTCACCAGGCTTTAGAGTCTATGGACTTGATCAACTAATTCTGACACGTTAAAAGACACTCTTTAGTGAAGAGGTATAATAAACAATAGTCAAAAAAGCCCTCTAATTTTTGATAAAAAAAAGGAAACAAAACAGAATCAAACAAACTCATTAAAAACACTTCTAAAACTGATTAATTAAAAAAAGAAGATAAAAAAACACTCACAATGAATATTCTAAAGCAAAAACAATACAAAAAGAGCCATACAAAACTTTTACCTTCGGTAAACAAATAACACTGCTGAGATAACACTCTGGCTTTAGCTGTATGGCCTTGATGGCACATGGCAAGGCGGGAGAAGCTAGCCTGGCTGCACTTTCAAGGTACACAGGTATGTTGGTTTACCCAGAACATTCATAAGTCCAAGACCCTCATGTCAACACCTAGTTTCACTAGTAGCCATAAAAAACACAATACTGTACATGCCCAATGCATTTGGCAAACAAGATTTTTGTTATTGTGCCTTTTAAATTTCAATTTATATTCAAGGTGCATGTTTTGTATTTCATTTGTAAACTATGAAATATGGCTATCAATTAAAAGAAATTAAAAGGCAAGAAAAAAAAAATCTTGGTCTACTAACGTACCAGCACTTGATGTGGTCTATGGTTACAACGCTCTTGACCTTCCCTTCGTGCAGTAAAGATGATCCGAAGAATAAACTGTGTTGTAGTTGAGTTAGCCACAGAGGCGCTGCCAACTGACTCCTGGCACCAACTTCTCCTCTTCCTCTCTCTGCTTGATGTCATTTTAGATGGCAATTTTGTTTTTGGTGTGTGGGAAGATGGCGCACATCGCATGTTGTACCCTTGATGTTCAAGTGTGTGACGTGATCCTCATTGTTGACTAGCTAAGAGATAGTAGATCATCCGTGTCCCATTGCTTGACATTCTAAAGGTTATGTACATAAAGGCTGAGATCTTTTGGCGTGGACGATGCCAGCACACATTCATTTGATCTGTAAGAGATGATGAATACCCCTTGAAAACAGAAAAAAACTTTTTTTGAGAAAATTTCATGACTTGAGGGTAAAAAGTGGTAAAAAAAAAATCTTCAACCAGAGTTAACAGGAGTCACGCAAAACAAATAGGGGAATGGAGGAGAGCACAAAAACGACAACAGTGTACGAGGGAATTGAAATAGGAACTCACTGTTCTTGAGAGGAACTACATTTGAGTCAAGTACTTGTGACTACTCAGATGATCTGCAGATATTATTGGAATCTGAGGGCAGAAAACAGAGATCAAATGAAGTGCATAGAACAGAAGACACGCAAAGAGGACTCCAGCCTGAGAACACATCAGCACAAATGAATCGCCTGGTTTCACATTAGGATGAGTTCATTGCTGTAAATGAGGAGATGGGGGGAAAAAGCTATTGGATTACAGTTGAAGTGCAAGGGATTCAGGCATGTCAAACATTACAGTACAGACTTGTGGGTAGCAGGGAGGGCAAGAGGGCGGTTCAAAGAAAGTAAGAGACAAGAAGGGCGGGTGGGAAACTGTCAGTTAGGTGACTTCCCCCATGCAAATCTAAGTCCTCCATGTTGTTGACCTGCACACTTCAGTGATATGAAGGAAACTAGTTGAGAATAAGGAATCCTGGCACAACTTTTAATTTTCAAATATGGTACCTTGTTAATGAAACCATATTAAAACAGATGCAGAACTTGTGTTGCAAAAGTTCTTTATGGTTTATACATTTAGAAATGACTAGGCTAGAGAGAATATCCAGCATTTAAAGATAAAGAATGTAGGAAAGCGTTACTTTATGTGCTGGAAGCAGCTGCAAAAAGAAAAAAAAGGAATAAAAAAAAAAAGAACAAAAAAGAAACAAAAAGCCAAGCACCAAAGGGCACAAGATAGCAACGATTGCACAAGCTGTGCAGACGGCTCTAAAATGTTATTTTATGAAATAACTACCTCATACATACCAATTGCATGTATTCGTTGGTAGTCAACTTTGATAAGGAAGAGTCCTCAAAATGGGAAAGGACAAAAATTCAAATTACAATGAGGACACACAGTACGTTAAATACAGAATGCTTCCCCAGAGCGGTGGTTCCATAAATATATTTATATTTATCTATATGCTGTACATGTTATCACATGTAAATAAAAAACACAAATGAAAGTGCATGTTGGACTCTAGTGAAGGCCAACAAGAGGGAGTACTGCTATTTATCCAACCAACCCCCAACAAGACACAAGCATTCAGTTTGTCAATGTGCACAGATAGATTAGATAATAGAATAGATAGGACAGACAGACAGACAGACAGACAGACAGACAGACAGACAGACAGACAGACAGGTAGACAGACAGGTAGACAGACAGACAGACAGATAGGTAGACAGACAGACAGACAGACAGACAGACAGATAGACAGATAGATAGATAGATAGATAGATAGATAGATAGATAGATAGATAGATAGATAGATAGATAGATAGATAGATAGATAGATAGATAGATAGATAGATAGATAGATAGATAGATAGATAGATAGATAGATAGATAGATAGATAGATAGATAGATAGATAGATAGATAGATAGATAGATAGATAGATAGATAGACAGACAGACAGACAGACAGACAGACAGACAGACAGATAGATAGATAGATAGATAGATAGATAGATAGATAGATAGATAGATAGATAGATAGATAGATAGATAGATAGATAGATAGATAGATAGATAGATAGATAGATAAGATTAATTGACTGATGGGGTGGTAGAGGTGCAAACCTGATTGGTGGAGGCAGTTGCGAAGGGAACGCTTGTGGCAGATGATGTGGCTGCAGACACAGTGGCTGGAGTACCACCGTGCATCATGGGAACTTTTTTGGAGGAAAAATCACGTAAGCATAAATACAAGGAGGAGCGGTGTAGGCACAAACACAAGGCAGGTGAAAGGAGGAGAAGGAGCCGAAGAGGAAATTGATTGAACTGGTTCCCTCTCTTCTCTCTGCCAGTGCTCACTCGTCACATGTTTGGATTCCCTTATGACATGCGGTAATGTGTAACTAGAACTGAGATTTTTTTGTATTTCAAATTAAGTAAAACAACATATCTTTTACATTTTTCTGGAAAACACTAGATTATATCTTTAGATTTAACTAAAAAAATAATCAACATTAAACAGGACTTTATATTGCAGGGTTTTGTGGCAGAGGAGAAAATAGGGAACATTTCTGCTTAAGTCCCTTATAGTTTGTTTACATTTTTTAAAGAGCATCAGGTTAGATCAGCCAAAAGCCAAGTTTAGATCGAGCAGAAGTGTTGATGTTCACAGTAAGACAAAACATCGGTCAGTTGAAGTGATTCCATAAACAGAAACAGCTGTTTTGCAAATAACAAACAACAATATTTCACTTCTTTGTGCAGAATAATGTGTCCATTTCTATACATATTTCCACACAGGTAAAAATGTTACTTTAAAGTCACCATATCACAGAAACATAAAAAAAGCCCACAGTTTTTTTGTACGATTTGATTCTGATGACCAGTGGCTTACAGACATGGAGATACAAATGACTGAAGAAGGAAAGCTGGAACCTACCAACGCTGGCTGCAGGTGTCATGCACAATATTGAGCCTGCCCATCATGCAGTGCAACAGGAAGTGGATTGGATAGGGAGGAGAAATCAAAACAGCCCATCACAAGGTTCGTTAGAGTGAAGGGAGAGATAACGTGGGGGGGAAAAAAAGGGTTAATATTTCTCGAACAAGGACATCATGGACTGGAGATGGTGAAATGTTGCATTCATCATACAAAAGTGTGTTAAAAGTCTGAGAAGAGACTTTCTATTTAAATTTAACCTGGAAGATTACGTCTAAATTAAGCGATATCAATTTTACAAATAGCAGCACAATAAGCAATCCAAAAACGGTCATATGAACCAAGCTTTGATTCTTGTTACCCAACTATTCTACAGTTCTTGAAGCCATCCACTCCCATTCATCTAAGCCCAAGCAAAAGCCTCAGAACCATCCGGGACCAGTAAACAACCTTCGACCCTGAGAGCTTAATCTTTCTGCTGCTAAAGTGATTTGCTAATAGGTGGAGATCGCTATGCAGTGATGGAGAAAAGGCAATACAAAGAAAGACCTTAAAAGCCCACTCTAACACCCATTAGCCATGCAATGCCATACGGATTATGAAGCACATTACGAAGCTTTTAAACCACATTATGACACATAGGAAGTCTTCACTGGTCTGACGTAACCTATTTTTTAAAATATTAATCTACAATTACCCTTTATACTAGGAGAAAAAGAAAATTCTATTTATGCCATATATTGCTCTGCCAGCACAGCAGAAGCCCGCTTCGACGGATCCAGTCATTCACTGGGTGGTGGCAGCACTTGTGATGGTTTCTTTGTGGTCCATACCTGATGGGAGAAAAGCAGCCTGCTGTTGAAACTGCATGCTGGCCAGGGCCTGCTGGTACTGGAGCATGCTGGTGTTAAACACAGCAGAGGCCCCGTTGGCCTTCTCCAGGGCTGCCCGCTTTGGGAGGGGAGCCATGACGCTAGGGGCGATGCCCTGCCCATCCAGATGGAGGGGTAGGGATGGAGGTGGGGTCAGGGAGATAGAAGATAAAAGGCGAAGACAGACAGAAAGACAGGGAGAGAAGTGTGTGGAATAGAGAGAGAGGCGTGTTAGAAAGATGCAAAAAAAAAAAAAGAAAACAAAAAAAGGCACATACGTTAGAAAACATTCGAGGAGAGGTGACAAAACATCTTTGTGTGTACAACAATCACAATATCATATCATCAGTAGCAAGCAAGCAGCAATCTGACAAATACTACACAAGCATAAGCATGGTGCTTACTGGAGCTATGTGCTAACAGGCATTAATTTAATCTGAATCTGATTTTACTAGCTTTGTACTGCTAAGGCTGACTAAATGCAGCATAAGCAAGCATTAACCATGAAAACATAAGGCTGCTAACAAGGTGGAACAGGTAAAAAGCACAGAAAGGGAGGCTGCACTGCTAGCTCCATGATAATCTGTATAAGCCATGTTTAAGTGATGGTTCACTCTTGAGACAAAGCGTCAAAAAAGGCCAAAGGCCAAGAAATGTGAGAAAGAGATTTGCTGCAGTTGGAAGACAAGCACTAATGGTTCTGATGTTGGCGTGAGGCCATTCTTGAGGTTTAAGCATCTTCGATGGTGAGTGAACTATCATTTGAACTGTGATACCCAGTTATGGTGGGACCTACTGGATGGTTGTAAAAGACTTTTCCTCGTAGCCCACCCATATCCATCTGACATGCACTAGCAACACAGACGTGCACACACTTGACTGAGCAGCTCCACAGTACGGACATTTAAAAATAAGCCTGAAGCCATGCCACCAAGTACAGCTCTACTTTTCTAGCCCTCACTGACTTTTGTTAGTTGACTGCAGGTGATGAAATGATTGCGACTTGGTACTGTAGCTTTAAAGTTATGTTCGCATCGATTTCATGAGGAATACATATATATTTTTTGCTGATTGCGATGAGAAAAGCCGCTATCATTTGACCACAGGCGTTAAAGACAGCTCAACAGGAAGAAAGAACTTACATTGCAGTAAGACAACAACAACAAAGAAGGCTAGGTACGTTTGGTTAAGACACTGCTATACAACAAAGCCACATGCCAAGCTAAAAGGTGAAAGGTCATAGTACCAGGTCAAAGGTTGCGTCGAGGGGTCGCTTCAGTGATTTGACAGCCGACTGAGTCTTAATTAGCAGGCAGCGAGCACATGATGGCAATGGGCCAATGGGGTTCAAGCGCATTAACATAAACCAGCAAGCAGAGGTGCATCATGGGGGCAGCAGTGCAGTTTGGGTATAGGTGAGAAAAAACAAAAACAAATAAAAAAACAAATCATTGGAATGCAATATACAAGGGGATAACAAGACTAAGGCATGCACAGTGTGGACACTAGCTCTACTGCTCAACAGTTACATATCGAGAGTGTAAGAAAACTACACCTCTACATTAGTTTTTGTCACACAAGAATGGATGGATAGAGCGATGAGAAAAAAAGTTCTACTGATTTAAATGGGTCTAAGTGGGCGCTCATGTCCTAATTCTGTGTTTTCACTGTGCACATCATAGTCCGGTTTACATTACAATGATTCACCCCCAAGCTCTCTGTATCACTTTGTCGATAGGAGCATGTGAAAACAAAACACTATGATCAACAAACAAGTGTGGCTGCACTACTATTCACCGGTGCTGTTACTGCAGGACAGGACTGAAAGCACAACAAATCCCTTTTATTAATGTCAGAAGGAAGAGAAGTTATAGATAGGAAGCACAGAAACAATGGAGTCATAATTAAGGCCAGGCCACCAGAGAGATGAACAAAGAGGAACTGGACTCTCTGCCTTGTGGTCTGGTATGACATGAAGACGGAACAAGACAATCAGTGCGTCAAACTAGGGGAAAAAAAAACATTTGACACGACAATGCTTCAGGGTCACAATGTGCTATTGTCTTGTCCTTCTTGATGTCATCCAGATGGAAACCAACAGAGAACTTTAAAGTTTGACCTGGCAAAAGCAGAACTGAAATTTGCTGCATGATACCAATTCATAAGATAAAACAACTTTGACAATGTCAGCATGAGACACAGGGCATGAACTCTGAAGAGAGGAAATCTAAAACAATGATGCTTAATGTCAGGTTGTCATTCCTCACGAGGCTGTGACGGGAGTGAAATCATTAGCGCAGAGTGCTCACCATGGCTGCGGCGGCTGTGGCCTGGTTCACCTGATGCTGGGTAGCCTTAATTTTGGCCTGCAGATGGGCTGGCGGGTGGAAGTACTTGCACTTTTCCCTGGAGCACCGACCCTTGATGTAGTCCATGCAGACAGTGACAGTGTTGTCGTTGTTTTCGATCATGGTGCTGTCGGCGGGGTGAGCGAAGCGACACTCGCCCTCCCCACGAGCACAGTTGCCCCTCTGATACTCCCGGCAGACCTAAAGCAGATACAGGGAAGGAGCTAGGTAAACAAACAAACCTAGGTCATTGTACTAATTTACAAATTTAAAATCTTGAGTTTTGTTCATCTACATATACGATCAAGTAAGACCGCTAAATTAAAATGTTAATTAGTAAACCCATATCGCCCCATATCAGATCTAATAGAAAAACAAACTAATATAATTAAATGTTCACTTGTATAAAAAATATATTGTGCAACAAAAAATGACAGTTGTAATCCCTACTGGAGACAGCAGGAGGCATCATTCTCCTTTAAAATATATACTGCAGAAACGTTGATTAAACTAAGACAATTCTAATATTATCCATATATAAATTTAAATAAAAAACAAATTTTTTTAAATGCTAGAATTAGATGTAAATAAACCCCAACCACATTGAAATCTGTTTTACTCAGTGGTTTATGCTAACTTCTTAGATTAAAACTTGATGTTAAAGTTAAAGTTAAAACTGTTTAGGCTAAAAAAGATGTTGTTATGTTACTAAAGGAACATCTTAGCACAGTAAGGTTTTTAGGAGTTAGGAACTGTTTCAGAGGACGCAGCAGATTCTCTTCTCAATAGAATGCTCGCCTCTAAAACTGAATGTCAAGGGAGACCAGGGTGGACCTGGCAAGATTCTCTCCTTACCTCAAGTCTATCGGTTCTCAGCAGTTTCTGGGCTGCAGCAGCGTTGGGGACTTGGCTGACAGTGGGGCTGGAGGCCATGAGGACAGGGGTGCTGGGCAGGATCTCTGGAGGCATCAGGCTTGGTGACACAGGGCTTAGGTAGGGGTTGAAAGCAGCAGCTGCAGCAGCTGCTGCTGCTGCACTGGCGTTGGTGGCCAGGCCTGGTGTCACCGAGAACATGGGCTGCCAAAGAAATAAACGGAAATCGTTTATACAAACACTGAATTGTATTGTTCCTATAAGAAAAAGACAAGGACAAAATAAAAAACAGGCCTGAAAGCTAATTTTAACTTTAAAAAGAGTGAACATGAGCATTCACATGTGTGTGGTTTCCAGACACTGTGGTGCCTTTGTGCATTTATGGCCTCTCACCATAGCTGGTAGCTGTGTGCCGGGCATCATGGCATTAGCAAGTTGCATCTGCTGGGCCAGCATGGCCATATTCTTCTGCTGTATCAGATTGTTCCTGCCATTGATCTCTAGCTGGGTCTTAAGATGAGGAGGGGGGTGCAGGTACTTGCAGTTCTCTCTGGAACATCGACCCTGAAAGGGAAACGATTAAGTGTCAGTTCTAAATATTGGGCTAAACAGCAATCAACAAAATTCCTGTGCAGGTAATTATGTTTATTCTAAATTTAGACCTTCAGGTTCATCATATCAAAATGTTAATTTACTTAAAAAATAGATGAAAATTATGAGTTTATGTGTTAACTTTTTAAGTGAGTTTTAGCTGTTGTGTCCATTCTCAGCAGACTAAATTCAAATGAGGTCTGGGTCTCAGTCTCACTAATTGTTGTAACAACTCTGCTATTTTTGTAAGTTATAGCTGGGAGGTGTGTGTGTCTGTTTGTTTGCTGGTGTGTGTCTGTGCATGACCCCCTGAGGTTCATGACTGACACTGGTCTGTGTTGCTCCAGACATCAAGCTTAGCTTCATGTCAAACTGCCTCTAAAAATACTGCCCACTCATATGATCTGTCTATATCGTATCGACAGTCGTCCAGGGGTCATGCAGCGAGTCTGAATAATTCTCCAAGACAGTGTCCACTGTCTGCTGCGAAAGCCCACTTTTTGTTTAGAGAAGGGCCAAACAAGAAGGAACCGACACACATCTGTGCAAACAAGAAAGGTTGTAGCATGTTCATCAAGATTATGTTTGTATGGCAGGTGGGAGAAATGCTTAATGCAAACACAAGTCCAGAGTGCAGGAAAGACGTATTTGTTTTCCGCCCAGAGGCACAGCTGATGTGACTGTGGCATCTTTGCTCTCCCCTGCCGACAGCGCCAGCCTCTTTGAGATTTATTTCTGTTCTCTGTCATGACTTCATACTGCTTTTCCATATTCTTCACTTTTACTGATGCTGGATCATCAAACATGTTCAAAGGGAAGACGAAGAGACAAGAATGAGGGACGGAATATTGGATATTTTTTTACGCTTTTTTTTTTGGCAGCTTGTTCTCGGATTTCAGCTAAAATTCATTTGAAGTTACCTGGTTGGGGTGCTGTTGGCTGAAAGCAAGCTGGAATGCATATTCTGGTATGATAGAAGGTGCTTTCTATGTACGAGACCTTCAGTCTGGACAAAACAACAGAGAATTGTACCTGAAGTTCGAAAGTAGATATGTAAGGATGCTTCATTTTTCACAGCTATGCAGTTTTAAGGAAAACGCAAATGCTTCACAAATCACCATAATACATGTATTTCTTTTCAGAATTCAATAAAAAGATAAAAGAGAAACTGCAGTGAAAAGAGGAAAAGTTCAAAGCAGGTTCTGACATCAGTCCAGAGAGAGAGACTTATATCCAGAGGGGCTTGGGAGCGTGCATGTTTATGTGAATCCAGGGGTGGTTGTAAAGGCATAAAAGATAATGTTACACTCACCGAAAATGACCCCAACTGTTGGCCGCTAGATAAGCACAAGCAGCTGCATGCGAGTATTTCAGGTAACCCGTTTTACTCCTGTCAGAATCATTCAAAGTAAATGCCCGCCAACAAGCACTGGCAGACATTTTGAATAAAAAAAAAAAAGAAATCAGTTCCCTGAGGAGGAAACGTCAGCCTTCTTGAAGAGAATAGAGTGTGAAAGCAATGGCGATTCAAAGAGACCGCATCAAGAACATTTCAGAAATTTGGAGACGACATGTTGATACTGGGAGGAGAGGGAATTTCAGATATAAACAAAGAGGGCAGGAAGATGTCGTTCCTCAGTTCAGCATCTATCTTTGCGACATCAGTGGCCTTGAGGTGTAGCTACAGATGGTGTCCACGGCAACAGAGGGGCCACCTCCTACGCTGTGACTCCCAGATTCTGCTTGATTGCAGGCAGATATGACATTACAGCTAAACAGCTGGCTCCAGAGCAATGGTTAGCTCAGGGGGTCTTTTATCACATGTGTCGGTTTGTTTTCATACATACTGCAAATTGTAAAAAGCCTTTTTTTGTTGAAACAAATTATGTTTGTAATAATGCTAAATACATTTTTACAATTCGCTTACAAATGAGCAAAAATGTTCAAAGTGTAGTTGTATTGGTTCATTTGTTTGCGTTTGACACTTTTTTCCACTCTACAATCAGGGTTATTAAATAAATCAATAACTGAAATCATTTCATAACAATAAATCTTAACTTGTAGACCCTAAATGAAAAACAATTCAACAATTTATTTTTCATATTTAATATTGTCCTTGCAACAGAATGGTGACCTTCCCAGGGAGTCCTTGCCTTTGCCCAAAAGTAGCTGGGATAGGCTCCAGCAACGCTGTGAACTCAAAAGGGATCAAGCGAGTTTAGAAAAGTGATGATTTTTTTTTTTGTTCGTTTACTTCATCAATAAAAATTGCTACACAACAGATAATAAAATACTGTCACAAATGTAAAATCTTTATTTAATACATCTTCAAATTTGTGCGCAGTATTATTGGCCAGATTTTTATAAGCTTTTATCAGTCTACTAAGTTTCATTGTTTAAATGTGTAATTATTGCCCTTTTTTTTATTGACAGTGGAATTGTTCCTTTTTTCTGCAAAAAAAAGGCCTAGCCAAAAACCAGGTCAATTTAGGAGCAATGAACCCTCTGGCTACTGGATCGGCTGTTTGATGATAAGTTGTAATAACACGTCCCACCCCGATCACTGTCTCTTTGTCTTTTGGCGTAGACACACACCCTGCTTTTGTGACTGTATGTGGGATTTGCACAAACAGTGAACCAATGTTCAAGGAATGCAGGGTGGGACCCAATCCCATCCTTTCTGAAAGAAAGGTATGAAGCATGTGGCAAGATTTTCGGATGCACGTGTCTCAGTGTGTGGGAGCACAGAGGACCTGTGCAAAGGAAAAGCTAAGTTTTTCTATGAAATATTTAAAAAGCCATATTTTTTAACTTGTAATTCTATTTTTTTTTGTTCTGAGAATAAAAATATTCAATTTATTTGAAATAAACCATATTTTTTCCTTACTTCCCGTGGCCTTTACATTTACTGTGTGTAATATTGCCCACAAAATGTGTGTCCATAATCAAGATGTTTTTTTTGATGATTTATATGCAAGAGCAACAATTTTTATTTTATTGTGTGTGAATTGAAGCAAAAAGTCATAAATAGGGTTCCTTTTATCATTTTCATGTACTCACATTTAGACTGGTCTCAATTTGTTAAATTTTTAGATGTAAGTGGTGTAAAAATACATTTCTTCCAAATAATGGTAAAACAATACATTTCTGCTATGGTTTTAAAAAAACAAAAAAAAAAAAAAAATGATGAGGTTTATTAGTCAAATAATATTTTGCTTTTTTATGTGTAAAGGTTTCAAATATTTACTTAAGCTGCAGCAGTTCACTAAAAAAAATACATAGCTAACACATATGCAAGGCACCTCTTTTAAAGTTTTTGTGTCATTTTTTTTTACCTTTACCCATCTCTTAACATTGACATTTCTTGTAAATTGATTCAGTATGTCTTACTAATGACATTTTAGACATATTTTGTTTAAAGGGTGAACATGAATAGCTGTTAATCTTCTGTATAATAAGATAATGTAAAATTCAAGTATCCTTTCAAAAAATATATAGAAAAATATTTTTTTCTTGAGGGCTTTGTGTAAGTCTACACTGTTCTTCACCCTGCCCTGTCTTCGCTGTAAACATCTACGGAGATGAAAGCCCTTTCTCCTCTTACACACTGTGAATGCAGCTTTGTTCTGCTGGAGAGCAGCAGAGACTCAAAGGAACCGGCCCAGTGGTTGGTCTCTTTGTCTACTGTGCACTCAAATACAGGATAGAATATAAATATCAACTCAGTGAGAAAATAAGTAAATGAGATAAGTATGAAAACATAACCAAGCCTACTGGAAATATTCAGATTTAATGTCTCATCTGGGGTACATCTGCTAATATTTTGCAACTAGTATTTAGTTTCTGATTTTGTTTAAAATTAAATGAGTAACTTAAGAATAGTTTGAGTGGAAGAGGAAAAACAATAATAGTCGAAGCAAATAAAAGCAAAAAATAATAATAGAGTAGCCAGAATAGAAGCAGCTTTATGAAATGATGGGACATTTTATTACACTTCCTTTTCTTTAGCAGTGGATAAACACAGTCATACTTGTGATTATGTCGATATCTCCCTGCTGGGCTTCAATGTGCTCACTGATCCACGCTGTGCCGCTCAGAGCACAGACAGCTGTTAGGACAAGTAGAGATATGGAGGAGCGAGAGCATGGTCACTGTGAGGCATTTCTACACCATAAGTCTAACTTTTAGGAGCTGCCAAAACACTAAGTCGATTCAACTTCAATCCACTTGTGTAGTTCATAGTTCTAAATTCGGTTAAATATGGATTTATTTGTCAAATTTACTTTCAGAGTGCATTTTACTTTTATCTAAAAAGTGCCAACAATCAGGAAAACAATTTTCAAAACATGCATAAAGTTTATCTTTTGCTATAAAAGTTATTTAATTTTTTATTTGATTTCTCAATTGTAAGAAAAAAAGTCTAATATCTATTCAATTGTTTTTTTTAACCCAATCACCAATAATTTCCACTTTGCAATGCAATCCAATACAGCCACTCACAACAAAGAAGAAAGAACGTGGGCACATCCATATTACTTTCAATAAGCGGTGAGTGTGCTCTTAGGCTTTTTTTGAAAAAATACCCTGGAAAGTTTTCAAAGAGGCATCCTTACCAGATGTTGGATCTTTTCATCGCTGCAGGGCATGCATTCTACTATAAATCTCTTTTTTAAATGAGAGCTTCACCCTATCTATAAGGTAAACCCTAGAAAATGTCCAGAGAAAATTCATGTTAGCCTTTTTCATTCATCATATAGTTTTGGAACATAGCCTACAGCTTGGGATGGCAAATGAGAGTTGGCAAACCTGAAAATATTAAGTTAAAACTTTCAACTGCAAACAGTATTTTTTTTTTCTAAGATACCCTTTCACACATCTGCAAATATTAACTATTTACACATTGAGAGTTCTCAAAAATGTGGATGCTCTTATGATTTGTACAAAGGAGCTCCACACTCAGTAACTCTGTTTTTCTTCTGACATGCCCTGTTTCTCTGCAGCCATTTTTAACACAAATACACTTTCATGTGATTCTATTTAACCCAGTTCTTTTTCTCTCTCCACACTCCCTCTTCGGTGATGTGCCCCTTTTCCAGTGACGTTTTTTCTCGGTTTCTTTCTTACTCATTTTTATTCGCAGTAACAGAGTAATGAGGCAGGTATGGATTCGTGCAGCAGCGCTTCATAAACTGTTCGATGTGAATACAAGAAGCCTAAGAATGTTTATTTAATCATCCCTCAGCTCCTGTTTCCAGAGGGAGTGAAAAACAACAGTTGCTGTGGAGCAGTCACGGGGCCTCGGCAGCAGGGGGATGTCACTAAGGATGCTAGTGTTTATAGAATGACAAAGCTTGTCGCTAATCTTAAGAATGTGGGTTTAAAAGCAACTTTTTAAAAAAATTAGACATGTGCTTTTTAATGGCAATTTTAACTTTTTAATGTCACATATATTTTCAAACATTTATTTGTTTAATGCCAATTTTAAATAATTCATGACACATTTATTTAATAATTTCATTTAAAATATTTATTTCAATTTCTCTTCCATCCCACCATGGGCATGAAATTAGAAAAAAATATGTCATATCATTTTATTCATCTGATGGAAATTTTACATATTTACTGACAGTTTTATTTAACGATTTAATGGCGTGTATATTTATTTCATAAAGTCTCTTCTGAACCTCCATACCTTCGAGACCACCATCCCAAACATCACAACTCAGCTGACAGGCCAACTGTTTTCAACATATTTTTTAACCAAATATTTAAAATATGATTTCAAAAGAGCAAGATTTTTTAAATGTAAGTTTCAGTTTATAAAATAAAGTGATAGGAGGTACAGAACACACTTATATAAGCTATATCATAGTTTATTGATTTAATTCCATATACAGTGGGAAATATATGCCTAATAGAATTTAACATTAAATAATTAAAATGATACATAGATAAGATTGATATAAATAAAAACTGTCTATATTTCATTTAAAAGAAAAAAAAAAAAGCTTTTTCAAAAAAAAAAACAATTTTGTGTAGAAACATTAGCAATTCAACAGAGTATTGATTTCTACACCACAAGTTTAATTTAACAAGGCTGTAATCTATACCAAGAATCAATCAAATTGACTATTTAAATTAGATGCTAAGATAGTGTTTCATTAAATGAAAGAAACCTATCTTTTTTTTGCTTTTCATTTACTTTTAGTCGCTTTGTAGAGAAACGGTAATCAACTCTTTAAGGCTTGAGCTTCGAGCTAACTTGTGCAAATGTAAACTTCACAGCTGTCATGTGGGAGAGGCAAAGTGAAAATATGCTGAGAGTTGTGCTTAAACTGCAAAGCTTCCCCAAGCTGCCCTAAAGCTTCTCTTTCACTTGTCTAATGGGAGTATAAAAGTAGCCTGAATGTACCGTATGTCTGTTAACATGACAAATGAGTGGTAATGAGAGAGGTGTGAAAAAAAGACAGAATTTTAAGAAGAAACAGTTAGGAAGCTAAAAGGAAAACCAGAAAGTTACAGTTGTTTTGCATATTTAAATAGGTTGAATGTGATTTACTTTCATATTCTGGTCATTTTGGGTAATAATGGCTATAAATTTTACTAAAAACTGCAGACTTGTAATTCTGCAATTTTGTAAGTTGTATAATTCAAGAAGATGTGTATTTTATCATAAATTTTATTAATTTATGATGTTTCAAGGTCAACTGTAATTCAACGCATTTTACCAGGAAACACAGACAGCATTTCTCTGTGTGGGAAAATTCTTTCACTCAAACCAAGAAGACTTTTTCATAAACTATTTTTTAAAATATGACATTTTTGTCTGAGCTTACTTAATCCTATCATGTTGTGAGGAAATCCCTGTTGCTACAATGCTAACTGAGGCTGTCTAATTGATCTGTATGTCAAAACGACAGCAATCATTGTATCACTGCAGTTATAAATGGGCCCTGTGTGATGAAGAGACAGGGACGGCTGACACTGAAAAGAAAAGACTTTTGTGTCTGATCCTCCGTCGCATAAGCTCAGAGACAAGATGCTAAACCACGCTGATGTGACAAGGATGCACACACCATGAAAGAGATGGAGCAGAGCCGGCTCTGTGAGGCTCACTGTGCAGAGGCCAGGATTGTAATCCCCCAGCATGAAAAGTCAGGATAAAAGCACCTGAGAGAACCAGCATACTACGACAAAATTATCATAAAAGTACTGGTGCAGTCTGCCTTTTATGTCCAGGAACAGAAAGGAAGGAGCACATCCACAAAAAAAGTAAGATGTGTCTTGAAAAGCTGCAGAGAAGAGATTGAGGGGAAAAAACCCACCTGAGGTTGAGCTTTACTGCAGAAGATTAACATTGTGCTACTACAAACAAACACAAATGACATCAGTATGTACAAAACCTTCACCCTGAGAACTTATATGGTTCGGTTAGGGTCAAAGCCTGTGACAAAGCCCAGTCTTTTACTCACTTCTCTACCTCTGCTTGTTAGTTTCCAACATCTGGTGAAAAGTCACTGAAGACAACTTTCAATGAGCAGATTGAAATTCTGAACGTTAATCTTTAAACGTATAAATCTCATAAAGAAAAACATTCAGGCAGGAAACACAGAGGAATGTTAATCTGTTTATGTTGAACATTGAGGGATTCAACATTTTACACTTTTTTTCACTACTGTCCATAATATCTAATTCTTCCACACTAACTTTAGAGGGTCAGTAATTTTATATTTAACTGCTGATGTTTAAAATACAAATGCTATATTTTGGCTGCAGCATTCTTTGTAAGTACTGTATTTTCCATATAATAAAATAAGGCACAGCAGCAAAAAAACATGCATGCTAAAAAAAAGGGTAAAAGACCCATATTTGTCAAAGTGCAGTGTGAGTCACTTTTTGTTATTTTTTTACAAAATATGGGGCCAAGAACAAACACTTGAAAGGCAAATCTTAATAATGAAATGATAACAATAACAGACTGAGTTTATGCAGGCTTCACTGCCGTAACATGTTGATGCTTCTTCAGCTTCATGAAACAGGAGGAATTGAATACGTGTTTAGTATAGTAGCGCAACATAAATATAACCATAGCATAAAGAACATGCTAACAAGTCAACTAATCTCTTTATACCATTTCAAATCACAAAATCCATTGAATTCTTCATCCTCTGTGTTGCTTTGAAACAACAGCGCCAAGCCTACTGGGAGAGTCTCTGAATGACCTGACGAGCCAGACATGTAGACGTGATCACCGAAGCTTTTGCAGAGCTCTTTAAAACAAATAAATCTGATCTCTCAACATCATTCATCTTTCATGCATTGTAAATAAGACATAGATAGACAGCGCTCCATGTCGCAATCAGGCTAAAAATAATTGATGGTAGCTCCTCCCACACAAGCCTGGGGAGTTAAATTTAAGTACACATTTTTGGAAAAGCGTTGAGCAGCGAATTCGCTTTGCATCCAAATTGAGGTTTATAACGCAGTGGGAACGCAGCATAAGACTGAGTTGCACTTAGTCTGCGCTGCTTTCAGTAACTAATGCTGATACACACACCTTCAATGCCCTCTAGCAGTTGTTTCTATATATCTTTATAAAAAAAGCCAAAATATGCAAATAACCGCAACTTTTACTCCAAAGAAAATGTTACTTGTTTTGTTTGGGTTTTTTTTTGTTGGGTGTGTGTGTGTGTCTTAAACAAGATGAAATTTTTAGCTTCCATTTAAAGTATCATATTGTTATTTGATCCTTCTACCAGCATAAGCTTTGGCTTTATCTGTAGACCGTTTCCTAACCCTGCTAAAACCCTGTTTCACAAAGCAGGCAATTTAGTGCTATTTTGAAGCTAAGCTGCCAGTACTGAGGAGGAAGACCATGTGCATCTAAAAACTCAGACAAAATAAATAAAACATTGCACAAAGTCTTTTGTTTAAGTAAATTAGCTAAAGAAAGTGTCTGCATTATATCATCTCTTTTTCTTGAGCACTTTCACTTTGTGTGTCTAAAGTGTGTGTGAGTGTGAGGGGGGGATGGAAGCAGGTTGTAATGTGAACCTTGCAGTCAGGGCACGGGTGTGGTCTTAACATAAATGAGGCAAAAAAAAAAAACCCACACAGACTGAGCGGGTAATGAAGAAGGAGCCAAACAAGAATTAAAAACAAGAAACGACAAGTTCTTTCAAAGCAAAGAATATCCCAGATTACTCCACACTCCACCTATCATAATCTAGGGTACTAGCTGCTTCAGCTTTCATCACATTAAGAAATTCTTGAAACTGCAACGCAACAATTACATTTAGTCCGTTGGCAGAGGGTTTCTCTAAATCCACATAGAAATTAGTCTTATAAGTAGAAAAATTAAGTCAGAGATCATCTACATCATGCACATAAAATAAGCAGCCATAAGCATGTATTTACATTTATATCATTGCAATGAAGCTAAACTATCTGTAAATCATCAACTGACCGAGTTACAAGCTGACTTGAAATCTGGAAGTCCATGCCACTATTATCCTTCTCCAAATATTTACTTTGCTTCAACATAGCTGAGCTGTCTGTGCTGCACCAACCAGATAGACAGTCACCAAAAAAAGGCTGAGCTCTGGGGTTAAGGCCAAGTCTAAGGCCAGTAAGCGCTCACTTATCCATCGATCAAGAGCTGACATATTGGTACTAAAAGACACATTGAGGATTTAACCCCGCAGCTCAGATGCATATTTGGATCCAATTGTCCCAAGGGACACATCAGCCACATGTTTTTAATTTCTTCTTAAAATAATGAAACTTCTTTAAAATTATTTACAGATTTTTTTTAACTTGACAAAGAAAAATGGTTGTTTCATGTGCAAATGTGCTCGTTCTACTTGTTTCTGTAAAATTCTTAAATTGCAGAGCAAAGAGAGATAGAGTGGATGTGGGGGAAGTGACTTGGTTTGGGTGTGACCTGCTCAGCTATGTGCTGGTGATCATGTGAGACCTGTTCTAATTATACACTTCTCAAGAAGAAGGTCGATCCTCTCTCATGGGCAAGAAGCCTGCGCACGTGTCCAAAAGGGTGAACTAGTGTGTGCAGGACTAGTAAAGCAGAGCAACACGTATTTGTGTAACACAACTCTTCTGTGAGTTTGTCCTATTTCAACAGCTCAGTCAGTGCAAAGTGAAGTAGGACAGCTGAAAATTTACTGAATGGTCTGTGAGAAAAACAGAAAATGGGATTTCAATCATTCTCTGACATTTTCAAATGCCAACTTTTAAACATTTCACTTTCTGATTTTCAAAAACTTTGTTTTCTTCTTTGTTTCTTTTGTTCCAAATCTAGGGTTTGAAATCTGCTGTTTTTCATTACAAGTGGAAAAATGGGGCAAGCAGTTCAAAAAAAGCACCAACCACCTCCATTAATGGCTTTGGTCTACTGGGAAATGAATTCAAACTACTAAAATAAGCCACTTTCAAAAGCTAAAATGTATCTGACGGCAATTCTTTTCTGGTGGCAACCTCCAGGTTAAATTGATAAGCAAACTAAACATACATGCATGCATCCAGGTCGCTGTGCCTTTTGTGAAAAGCTCCACTTCCCTGTTAAACGTGCTAATGTGAGGGGTTCATGATCTGAGAAGAAAGCGCCGAGGACTTCAGAGCACTGTTTCAGTTTTTCTTACTGGCCAACATTTGGAATAAAAAGTTACCTCGCAACATGACAATTTAAAAATAAAAATACATTCTAAAAACTCAGAAGTTCACATCCCCCTTTTTGTTAAAAGCTTTTTTAAATAAAATTATTTAAAAAAACAAATGTTGTGTTGTAAATATTAATTGATATTCAGAATGAAGGCCAAAACTTTTAAAATAAGACTTATGGTTAAAATTATTTCTGAAACGTCATAGAGGGAATAAGCCGGACAAAACGCGCAGCTGGAGATATATCTGAATTCCACCCTGCTCAGAAACAGTCAATGACCACAAGGCTCCAGAGTCTGCAGGTGTAAAACAACCGTAACAAACCACGAACAATCTGGCTTTTTAACATCTGTGTTTTTCGGATCTTGAAACTGGGTTGCCAGTCTGTATTGGTCTAAACAATAATATAGAAGGACAGAGAAAGCGTCTGCTTTTTTGCAGTGACACAAAAGTGGAGGATTATTGCAGAAAAGTTCCTTCATTGCTCCCCAGTTTGCACAACATACGAAAGAGCAAATATACACACAACCACTCCAGCCACTCTTACAGGGTTTTGCACAGGAAGCGGTTGAGGTGAATGAGAGCTAAATGGCGATGTTATCATCTAGTTCTTCTTTAGTTGTTGTTTGTTCTCTAGTTCTATAACGCTGTGATCTAGACCTCAAAATGAGTCTTTCCCTTATTTGTGCTAATCTTTTTAAAAATCTGGAGAAAGACTTTTACTTAAGAGGGATGATGCTTAACTAACTAAAACACATAGCTTTAAAACAGTGTTTCAACTGAGTTTAAAACATTGGTAAAATAATACATCTGTTCCATACAATTGAAGCGTGCTGTATTTAAATATTTGCTTGTCTAAATAAATATTTGGAAGTACAGCTTCCTCTCATTTTGTGACTGTGATTGACAGGAATAAGTTAATTACACGCCACGGCTCAATAGTGCATACTGTTTCCAGTTTGCAACCATTTCTTAAAACTTGTCAAACTGTCAGTCATTACTCTGCCTGAAATTCATGCCACAGACTTTCTGCGCATCACTTCTCCTTTCTTACCTTCAGTGAGTCGAAGCAAGCGATCACGCGTCCGTTGTCCACCTGGCAGCTCTTGGCTGGATGAGCAAACTTGCACTCTTGGTCAGAGCGAGAGCATGTGCCCCTCTGAAACTCTCTGCAAACTTCTAGAGTCAGCCACTTTGTATCACGGATGTGTGCTATGTTCATAGCCATGGTGGTGCACAGATAAAAAAGATTCCTAGCAGAGATGTGTTCACGTGGAAATAAGGTAGCTCTAATGAATCCAACGTGTTTGGGGAGCTGTTTTTATTGTCTTTTGGTGTTGTTTCAGTGTTTCCTTTAAAGAGGTAAAATGATTATTAAAAAATGAAAGAAGTTCCTAAAGATTGGGAGGGCTCTTTTTCCAAGGTGAAATGATGCAGGACATTTGCTGTTGATGTTAATTGTTCATTTCTCTGATCAAACAGCAGCTAAAAAATGACCTAAGGAACAACTAATCCTCCAAAGTTTTCTCTCTCTGCTTGGCCGTCGCTGTTTATTGCATACACAACGACCTTATCTACAGCATTCCCAAGCAAAAATGGCGGGCCGGTGTGTGAGCCCTGTGATCAGGTAGTGAGGCAGGCAACAATGGTGGCAGTCTGGGTGAAGTCTGCTTCGGGGAGGTTAAAGACACTGAAGGCTCAGTGGAGGCTTCTAGGGTTGAAGGCGAAGGTTAAAAAATGTTGTGTGGGCCGAGTGGTGTGCAGGGCTGCAGTGGTAAGGCTGGTTCAGCTGGTGGTGTTTGGCCACGAGGCTGTCAGACGGGAGGATCTGAGGCTGGAATCTGACTGAGCAGTGGATGGTGACGGTAGAAGAGAGAGAATCGCGTTGAGCAGAGGCTGCAAGGATGGTGTGGCTGCTGTCCTTGCACTCGTGTTACTGTGGCAGCAAGCTAGCGAGGCAGGGGGAGGGTGGAGCTTCAGCTGAAGAAGCAGGTCAAAGCTGCAGCAGACATCAGGGAAGGCACTTCCTCTGAGGAGAAAGGGAGATACAACAAAGGATAGACAAAATGATTAGTGCAATTATAAACAAAAAAAATTAAACTAAATATTTAGATTTGCTTTTTAAAGATCTCTAGATCTCGTGCAATTTTTTATCGCCTGCAGTGGTCATGCACTGAAACACTATGCAGCTGTGAGGTGAAAATATGTCAAAATGCTAACAATTCACAGCTAAAACCTTTGCCCTGTGCTGCGTTCGAGACTCACATCGGGCACGCACATGCTCTTCACGCCACTGAAATCATACTCACACACAAAAAAAAAAAATGCACAAAGCAGCCATTCACAACTTTCCACCTCTTCTGGGCGACGCGAGAGGACAAGATCAAATCCTGTATCGTGTGCGATCCAGAAAAGCAAGGGAGACCATTGCTAATGTGTTTAGTGGTGAAAAGAAAATGAAGTGAGCGAAAGTATGAGGGAAGTTGAGCCAGGGCATGAAGGAGAAGAAGTTAGTCATTTCCTTTCATGCAAAGTCTTGTGAAAGGGGGGAACCAATGAGAGCGAGCAGAGTTGCAGCAACATTCTGGGCTGAGGGCCAGGTGAGAGCAGGGGAGGAGCAAACAGGCGGCTGACCTGCCCGCTGCTGGAGAAAAACAGAGACACAGACTGAAATAAACACCATGTCTACTATTTCTATGACAACCTGTTGCTTTCTGAGCAGATTAAAAATAAATGTCACCCAACAAGTCATTAAAAACCAAATAAGGCATTCTTGGTGAACTATTGCTAGATAAGAAATTAGATGAACGTTTTAATTAAATTAAAAGTTATTAAAAGTTTCCTTTTTGGTAAAAATCATCATAACGTGGTTTTCAGGCCGATTTCAAAAATGCATGATGTGTTTCTGTTTAGACTTTGTTTCTATTTTTAAGGTACTCATTGTGCAGCACTTCAACTGATGGGGGAATCTGCATGATTGGGCTCCCAGGGGCCCATTCTGCTCTTATCACACAAACAGCATGAGTCACCACACCCTGTGCGGAGAAATCGCTTTCCCCAGAAAAAAAAGAAAACACCTTCAGCAATGCAATGAACCACGACTAGTTTCACAACGCTTGCAACACTGCATGAGTCTCTGCAGAAGTGCAGCCCAGGCCTCCGTGACCCTGCAGAGGACAAGGAGGGCAGGCAAGAGAGAGAACAAACTGCTTATTGTCACCTTGGATGACCTCTGCAGCAAAAACAGTGCTGTTGAAAGACATGAGCATGAGCCGCAAACACACACACACACACACAGGTCTCCACATACCTAAGTGCACACACGAGCTCACCCTATGGGCAAATCATCTGTGATAGAATGCATAATGCAGGGAAGGTTCCAGTATTTCAATTTTTAAAGACCCACTCCGATGAAAATTGTGTTTTTGGTTTATTTACAATATTCTTAAAGCATTTTCTCTTCATGGATGACATATATAAAGAAAATTAGGATCAAAGCTGAATTTCTGAGCATTTCTTTATTCAAAAAAATTGCAGTTGGAAAATGAGCGTATTTGTGATGTAGAAAATTCAAGGATCAGAGCACAAGCTTCCTGCTCCATTTGAATGCATTCAATTGTAGGCATAGATTGTAAACAATGGACGGATCAAGATGTGATGCCACCCATAGAAAATGCCTTACCTTCAGCTCACTCAAAATGAAGCCAAATCGTCACCATTGCTTCCTGATTCATGCGACGCCAATTTGAAACCAGAAACCAGACCAGGCTCAAAACTGTACAGCTAGATAGCTCCAATACTGCTTGCCATTTTTGTTGCACCGCTAATATTATGTTGTGGTTTTGAGTGGTTGTAAGCTAGTGGAAAGACAGTGTAAACAAAGGGATCATGGGAAATGAGAGCAGACTTACTCTGCGCCATTCACACCTCAGAGGTGAATTTCTGATGAACTCCTGCTGCTCTGCAGAAAACATATCCTAGAAAATTACAGTTTTTTTAAGAAAAAATATCCTAGAAAATTGCAGGGTTTTTTTGACTAAAAACTGCATTATCATAATTAAAAGACCACTGGGAACAATTTTAAAATTGATCAAAAAAATGATTGGGACTTAAAACAAAATAGAACATTTCATCAAACGTTCTACTTAAATACAAAAATGAACATCTATTAAAAATATAATTCATTTTATGTGCAAAAAAGAAACTATGTTAAGTCTATGAGTGGCTTCGAGGGTTGTATTTTTTTTGTTTTTTTACTAATATATAACACTGATAATGTTTTTCCTGTAATAGTTCAGGTAGATAAGGTGAAGGATAGTAGTTTGTTACACAAATACAGAACAAAGTTGCAGCCAGATTATCAATAAATTAAAACGGAGGCATCTATTTAAAGATTTTTTTTCATGTCAAGGCCAGAGCAACTGTCTCTGTGAGAGAGAGGGAACTAACTGGGTGCATAAAGAAATGATGCCCCCCTAAGTTCTCCTTTTATACCAAATCAGTTTCTGTAGTCCATGTTAGGTTCAGACAAGGGCTCATCTGTGAGAGAAAAAACATGGTAGTGATAATGAGCACTCACTGTAATCCATCTTGTCTGGACATGGGTTAACCTTGCTCAACCGATTTCTTTATTTTTTTGTTACTCTGGTTGCCATGACAATGTTTTCCTTAATTTAACTATACATGCCAGTGCTATTTGACTCCTGCAGATCCCTTTCAGCACAGAAAGATAATTGTTTTGGTCTAAAACTGTAACTCCTACATTTGATTTCTGGTTTCTGTGCACCAGCTTTATCACTTCAAGATCTAAAAACATCCATCATTCTCAGAAACGTCAATTAAATCTTCAAGATCAAGGTCAGTAGAAGGTCAGTTACAGGGGGTATCGGTTTGAGTGAAATAAACTGAAAAATGAGTGCCTCCTAATGCTCTGAGAATCTGTGGTCATTTAGATGCAGAAATTAAAAGCATTTCAGCACCACGACTTATCAAGCAAGAAAAGCAAAGATATTCACAAAAAGTTGGTTCTAACAAGGCTCTTATCTTGGTTAGATACCTCAAAAATGCTCTAAATGACAAAAGACTGCTTCATTTTTTTGTCAACGAGACACGTTTTGACAGAGTGAAGAACTTTAGCAGTTAAAGAAACACAAGAATGTTGTTACTGCTGCTCTTAAGAACCAATAGGAGAAAAAAGGTGCACTTCAGTTATGAAAAGACTTACACACAAATAAATGAGTGACATGTGATAAGAGCAGTCAAGCTTGGATTAACAACTAAATACTGAGTGCCTTACTTCATGGGAAACAAGAGGAGTGAGGAAAGGATCCTTCTCCAAGAACAATAATGTGCTTAGATGCAAACAACTCAGGTCCGTATCAGAATTACATACATTTCATGGAATTCTTTGCACATTTTGTAAATACAAAATACAGACTCTGGTTAATAAAATAATGTATTGAGCACAGCCTGCAGCTTTCAGGTTTGACTGCAGAGACCGAAATGTTTGGTTCTTGTGGTTTACTGATAGTCAGTAGAGGGGAAGAGTCTCAGCATTTCCACAGAAGTGGAGTCAGGGTGACAGTGTGCTAATGCAGGCTATCACAGCAGAAAAAGCACCCGGAAATACAACACCACTCTGTCTTTTTTGCTTGTACTGCTCCTTCTGCTCTGAATATAGGGTGTCAATAGTGTCCTCACTAACCTTTACATTCACTCGTATACATTAGAGCATAGATATACATTTAGAATGTGACTGTACTATTTGGTTGTTTTCTTAGATAAGACCATCTGCTTATCTATAAACTATTTTCTGTCACAATACTCTTTTCTTGTAGACTCTAAAACCAAGTTAGTTATTATAGGTACAAAAGCTTTAGTACGCTGATTAAAAAGTTAAATAAAACCATTTTTTGAACAATTTTTTTGTTTGAAATCCACTAAAAATATATTTTTTTGACAAAACTACTGGTCTCATTTTATTTGGGTACCTTTACTTCCAACGCCATTACTGTCTTCATGATCAAAGTAGCTAGCTCCACTGAATATTTTGTCTTTTTACAACTTTCATCCAACAATTATATCAAACGGCTCTGAAAGTGAGGCCTGGGCCAGGAATGCAAAATAAACAATGCCTATTGATTCTTCTTGGAGAAAATCTCTGGAGACAATGAGATCTCTTGTTTAGCATACATAGACAGAACTATACACACACACAAACTGACACACACTCAAAGACAACCCATTGACAACACATACAAATGCAAACCTCTGCAAAAACACCAACCTCTGTCTTTCCTAACACCAAGCATTCCTTGGCTGGGTTCAATATCTAATTGTGCGCAACACTGCACCTCTGTGTACTCATGTGAATGTAAAGATGTGATGAAATCCACGGCATAATGCTCAGCCTCATGACAGGATGAATAGCTTTGCTTTTTGCCTGGACAGACCCACAAATCTGTGAAAATTTGGTGAGGCTTTAAGAGCAAAGAAATATAAAAAAATTGTGTAAGATGATGTGTTTCACTCGTCACAAACTAGATCAGCAGATCTTAAATCGATCAGTGTATTAAAGAAAGAGTAGTTCCACGGGTAAAATGGCAAATGATTGAATTATTTAGGAAGGGTTTTTTCATCGGCTTTTCTGCATATTTGCAAAAATAAAGAATATTTAATATTCTGAGTGAATGAAAGGCAAACAAGTATGATTTCACCATTGGGGATATATTCAACATAATAATTTATATTTTTTAAATATAAAAAGAAACTCCTGATAATTACAGATATATTTATTGTCTTCAATTATTATATACGATTTCTTTTGGTCAAATTCCTTTGAATGGAATTTGAGTATTTTTATTTCGTGTGATTATCATAAATTTAAATTCTGCCTGTTATCTTGCAAGTTACATCATTTTTAGAAAAACAATTAAGCATTATGACAGGTTAATTATAGAGCTAATAAGCTCTGATAGGTTGTGAAGTCAATTTCCATGAGATTGGACTTCTGTTAATGTTCTTTAAACCCCAGCTGTTAACATAACATAACAGGAACCAACTCCTGTGACATAGAGGCTTAACCTGTCAATTCAGAGTCAAGCAAGCACATAATCCTGTCTGCAGGACAGATTGCAGGCGAAATGAAAAGCAGACAAAAGTTAGCACCAGACTTGATATGTGTAAACAGTCATGTATCACTTCTTGTTGCTCATCTGCTGGACAGACTGACAGCCCGAGTGCAGCCGTGTTCCATAGGGGATTTAGAAAAATATCATAAAGGGAATGTCACACATCTGTCAGTGTTGCGCCTGCCTCTGTGTGTGCTACTGTGTGAGCCACTGAGAATCCAACTCAGTCACAACAACAACATTCCACATTACTGCCTCGACCACAGCCATACCACCAAGAGGAAAACCAAAGAGGCTCAGAGGAGGAGGAGGGACGAGATGGTGAGGAGAGGAGCAAAAGGAGAAGATGGAATGTAGGTTACAGTTTATAGACTCAAACATCCTCCACCTCTCATATCCACTTTCCACTTATTTTCTTTTAAACATTTGTGTTTTTAACCTCTGTGAAGGAGAAAATAAAAGTGCCCATGAAAACCAACTAAAATCCTGACCTCTTTCAGATAAACATTGTAAGTAACTCACTTTCACTCCATTTCATACATTAAATAGATTCCTATCCCCAGTTTTTCTCTCCTTCCTGTTCCTCTTTCCCGCTCCTTCAAACTTTTTTTTTATTTTCACTCATACCCTCCTGTCAGACGTGTGCAAACGCTTACTCAGACACACACACACAACACAGAAAGAGTGACTGTCTAACACTCTCCTCCCGCGACCCGGAATGCTTGGCAAGATTCTACTGTACTGAAATACTGCTCACCATATAAGGAAGCAGCAGCTTCACATGTCACAAATACATTTACATACATTTAAGGCGGGAGTTTGCCTCACAGAGCATGCTGCCGTTAGAAAACCCGCACCCACATGCAAAAGCACGCTCCCCCAACTGAACGCTGACACAGCAAAGGGCTGGACGCTTTCAGCGGGTTTTTCACTTTTACTATTCCTTGACCGGGCCCTGGGAGATAACTCCTAACGTACAGGGTTGAGTTAGATAGAGGGGAATGAAAGCTGAGTGGGCGATCTATTGATTCTCTGCTTCCTGGAACAACCACGGCCTGCCACACACAAACACACAGCAGCAAATTTTCCTGCTAACTAGCACTACCCGTCAGAAGTTGCTGCTGTGTGTCTGATTTGAGCCTAGATTGCGTCTTTTAGTGTGTGTGGTTATACCTGCAAAGCAAATCATAACAAATAAAAGTTCGCCCCAGGGTCCGAATACTGAACACACACAGCAGGCATATGACA
Source organism: Oryzias celebensis (assembly GCA_014656515.1). NCBI lineage: Eukaryota > Metazoa > Chordata > Actinopteri > Beloniformes > Adrianichthyidae > Oryzias > Oryzias celebensis. The sequence goes on from BNCR01000001.1 coordinate 75,157,460, forward strand.
GACAGACAGAGAGACGGACAGTCAGACAGGCAGGCAGACAGCCTCCATACCTCTGTCTATACTGTACTGCATGGACATACTTTAGAAAGTCAGGACAGTAGCACAGACAGGAAAGAAAGATCTAGATGAAACAACACGACGGGGAGGAGGGAAATAGAGCTCTTACCTCTCACATTGCTCTCCGGTTGGTGTTTGTGTGCTTCCGCGTGTCGACAAGCTCTGTATGTTTATGCGTGTATTCAGACAGGCCGCGACAGCAGACCCTCAGGCACCGGTTGGACCATTCTCAGGCAGGCAGGCGGAATACAGCGAGGCAGAGCGACTGGCAGAGGGGGCAAGCTACTGAGCGAGTGAATCAGCGGCGAATGAGTAAAGGGGCTGTGCGGAACCGAGCACCAGAGTGAGAGAGAGGAGGAGTGTTTGTCTGTGCAAGTCTGTGTTTGCGTATGTGTGTGTGCGCGCCTGTGTGTGTTGCAGCGTTGGCTGTGTGCGCTAGCGTCTCCCCTCCCCAGCCTCTTTAAGTGGCTGGGCTGTGCAGAGCTGCACTAAGACGGGCTGGGCTGTGTCTTCACTGACTCCCAAGCCTCTGGATCGTCTGTCTGCTGCAGGGAAGTGCTGCTAGCTGGGCAGCAGTAGCAACAGCTGTAGAGGAGGAGGAGGAGGAAGAGGAAGCGGAGGAGGGAGCACTGACTGCTCAGAGCATACAGATTCTGCAGTTACCTCTCCCTCCCTTTCCTCCTCACTAAAGCTGGCCACGCCCCCACCTAAAACAACACCAGGAAGTGCTGGCTCAGTTACAGCAGAACTGCCCTTGCCTTTCCAGTGAAGCAGAGGAAGGAGAAAGGAAAGAAACAGGAAGGGGAGTCTAGGAAAACATGGCACCAGGAAAAAAAACAACAAAAAAAGAGACACACAGTTCTAAGAAAGGACATAAGGTAGAAAAAGAATCGTAAAGAAGGACAAGCAACAGAAAAATACTGAAATCTGTGTGTAAATGAGCAACATTTTAGATCTGACTTCTATCTCATATCAGTTTCTTTTCTGCTGTGGTGTCCAACATCCCACTAGCTCTTATTGCACTTTAAAAACCGGTGGTTTGTCATTTATGATTATGCTGTTTTTAGGCAGAAACCAGTGTCGTTTTCTAGGACATAGTTTCTGCAGAACAGCAGAAGTTCATTAGAAATTCCCCTCTGAGTTGTGGGCGGGACCGTTGGCGAGGATTAGACCTGCCGCTTCTTCCCGACATCTATCTGTTTACATTCTCTCCCATTAGCTTACAGCCCATCACAACCCCAACCTAATATTACAAGTGGAACAAAAATGCAGACTAATATTGAAAGCTATCCAGCCGTACAGTATTAGCCAGATTTCAGCTTAAATCAGGAAAACCAAGACGTCCATGGATCTATTTATCTACAAGTGGATGCATCAGTATGGAGTGGAGAAGGGAGCTTGTGGCTTGCCGTAGTAGCTTCTACATCGTATCTACAAACTTTTTCCAGCAACACTTTTGCTTCTGATCCTAATTCACAACGATCTGAATAGAGAAATACACAGAAATGTAATTTTAAGACAAATTTTCTTTATACATCAGGGATAGGCAACTCCAGGCATCGAGGGCCACAGAGTCTGCAGGATTTCCAGATATCCGAGTCCTACTCATGACTGTTCAGGTGTGCCCAGCCAATTAGAACAGGCCAGGGCACGGTTTGTTGGATAACACGAAGGAATGCAGCCCTTTGAGGCCTGGAGCTGCCTATCCCTGCCCTCCATCTTGAGAAAAATGCTTCAAAAACCTGTTTAAAATGCCCAAAATATATTTTTCATTGGAGTGGGTCTTTAACGGTACAGTACAGGGAAAAGAGAAGAAACAAACTTCACTGCTAACAGAGATGTAGAGTAACATCTGATGTGCAAACACCTGATATGTACACTAAAACAGTACAAACTCCAACTGAGAAAACCCAGAGGCAATTCTCACTCTCATGTATTAATGTTGACAAGAGGATTTAGCTGACTTATACCTTCTAACCAGAGAATGCTGCAAAGGTTTGAAGAGGCTTGAAATTTTGTTACGGTATATGAAGCTGATCCAACAGGATCTAGTAGTGATGAAAAAGTGGCCCCAAGAGCTTCAGGAATCTCCACACATTCTCTGCTATGAGTGAAGTATGTTTTCACAGTATTTCACTCCTTTATCTTGATTTTTATTACATTGCAGAGAAAAAGCATGGAAGTCTGTTGTGCTAATTACACTTTTTTGTTTAAAACTAAAGCAACTGCTGCAAAATACACTTGGATTGTATGACTTTGTATTCTCATAAAATTCTCATAAAAAAGCGCATGTTCAAAAAAAATTGAAATAGACATCACATTGTTTTCTGCAACTAACTGCCACATCAACTGCCTCTCAATCTCTAGCTAGGTTTCTCCTGTTCAGTTTTTTTGAAAAGCTGGTGATAAGTCATCTCTAATTCACACATCAGCCTCTTAAACCCTGGGTGTTAATCTGTTCTACAGTGAGCAGCAGCACAAACTCTGCTCCCCCCAACTGAGGGAGAACAAAAACAGGTAGAAATATTAAATTAAGATAAATCATAGGAAGATCCATACTTAATAACAGATAAATTGAAATTAATCGCATCGGCTCTGCTTTCCTGCAGTCTTTTGACAGAGAAATCTGTATCTGAAGTCAGTTTCATCTGCTTTAATAAAATATATTCTCACCAAAACTCAAACATATTCCCTTCTTCTAGTTTTTGTTGTGTCCACTTGTCTGGCTTTGATCAATTCCTGTCGTTTATGATAATGACACAAGTCCCCAACATGTCCAACTTAAAGCTTTACACAATTGAATTTCTATTTATGAAACAGCCCAGTTTTACTTCCTCTGTTCCGGAAACAGACCTAACAGCTGAGCAAAACTTACGGAAAACATGCACAAAGAAATGCAAAATCAGTTTACCATCAAGATTTCAGCTTTTTACTGCTTTACCATGCAGAACATTCACATAGTTGGAAAAATCTTTTAACACATAAAATGTATTTGAAACATCAATAAATGTTTGAATCTTGAGTCCTGAGTTCTTGTGTCTGACAGGAGAGTATTCTCTTAGTTTGGTAAATCCAAGTAGCTACACACATACCAAGATTGAGTAAACTCTTGTCACTCATTCTAATTGTAACTAACTGAAAGTAGGAAGGGGTGTGTCTGTGGTACCAAAGGGGAATTCCAACATGTTTACCAATGCACTCAACTAGTCAAATTATTCAGCCTCCAAAAGGCTGTGGTATCATGTCTTCTGTGAATCTCAAGGGACCGTTGCAAGTGTCTGGAAAAATAACCCAAGAAAAGTCACTGCAAAATTGCATTATGGGGAACTACCTGCTACATCAATTCTAAACTGTCTGTCTTTTGCTACATTACACTTACATAACATGGAACAAATTAAAAAATAGTGCTTTTACAAGAAAAAAAAGCCAATTTAAGTCAATACACTAATATGGCTGTTTCAGCCTCAGTGAGAAAATTACAAATGAATCATTCAAGTTAAATTTGCTTTTCGTCTGGATTGATGAACACAATTTTCCACTTTAATGGCCCTATTCTCTCGGAGCAATATCAGTTCACAGTCGTCTGTAAATGACACTGACTGTCAGACGTGAACTCTCACTTCTCTGAAGAAACGCCTAAGAGCTTCTGTGTGCCAAACTGTGACAGTTCAGCTAGCACCAACCCTCCAAGTACACATAACACTCACATTACAGATGATCACATCTCTTGCACAAGTGGCTGCAATAGCTTAACAGAAGCGGTTCTGTTCATATGACAGCTTTATAGCACAACAGTATTAACAAAATGATGTGTAGAGAACATTTATGTTTTGTCTTTTTATGCATTTTTGCAGGTTGCACAGGGAGGGAATACAACCAAAATATTGCAGAAACTGTTCGTCAGGCGCTCTTCCGCTTATGCAGATCTGCAGCAACATTTGACTTCTTGTGGTTTTCTCGTAACCTTCTTCCATTTTGAAACAGCAGAAGGAAGCAGGTGCGTTTTCATTTGGTAAGAAGTACACAGAGAAAAAATAGCACACTGCAATGTAACCAACTGACACCACAAGGTCTATGCAAGTGAATACAACAAACTATGTGTTTTGATAAATAAATAAGCTAATAGGATAAGAGACCAGTGGCATAGATTTTCATTAAAGCTTTCTTTCTATTTTCTTTGCACAAATGTAACCAGCAGATTTTCAGGCCTAATAGCCTCTGTACTACACACATTTCCAGGCCCTCGGGCTCCTTACTGAATAAAAAAGTTTAATACATCTAAATAAAGGCTAAATACATAAAAAAGAATAAAAGAGTGAACAGCCGATTTTCTCTTTTTTTAAAATGACAGCCCAAAGCATTTAATGATAAAGTTCACCAGCTCAAAGTTACTGTTTTCTTTTTTTAAAGAAGTTTTCAAAAGTTTAAAGTTTAAAACTAACATAAAGGTTTTTTAAAAGTGACATTTTAGTTGTTCTTTTTAGCTGTATTCGAATAAAAATCTTGCATTAAGAAGGGTTACCTGTGTGCCTTTCTATCGCTGATGCACCACTGTGACAGACAACGCCACTTCAACATGGGTCATGCTGATGCAATGTATTGTGGGTTGAACTGACATCCTAATTTCTTTCTTCATCGACTTCACTCTGCTCTCTCACACTCTCATAATAGCACCTTCTGCTAGGCAACGACCATATCGCAAATGCGGTCAGGTTTGCAGCAAACCATCACTGTTTCATCAAGTCTCCATGGCAACAACAGCTTATCTCATTTGCATCTTCAGCTTTCAATATGTACTCTTGCCAAATATGGTCAACTTCTTACATTCTCCTCCCCCTTCTGGATCCCCTTTTCATAACTTCCCTTTTCTTTACATTTGCACAACTATGTTTGACACATGTGGTGAGACACTTATACACTTATTAACAAAGCCACAAAAAATACATTTACTGGAATAAACTTTCTCAGTGTATACAGAATAAAGAGATAGGATATTAGAGAACATTCCAAATATATTGCTAGTTCTGCTTCTAGTATTTAAAGCACATTTTAAAAACACCTGTCTTCCAATTAAAACAAAAAGTGCATGTAGAAATTTGAATACTTAACGACAAAATATGGTTTATAGCATTGCCACTCTTTAGAAATAACAACTTGGATGCACATATAAAGGATTTAGCATGCATAAACTGGACATGTGAGTGTGGGAAAAGAGGAAGAAGGTTTGGCACAGCAGAGCAGTTACAAAGCTGAGATATCAAAATGACTCATTAAATCAGGAAGAAGGGACTTGTATTGGGATTCCCTTGCATATTCACAGGGCTCTTTATCATTTCAGCATTTGCTCACCTTCAAAACCTCCTGCCGCCCCCTCCTCAAACGACGGTGTCTATCAAACTATCAATGGTATGTCGAAGCAGGCCTCTCGGGCCCACACACGCAGCAACACTCAGCAACACTCAGCACCTGTCTCCAACTGCCAGCAATGAGAAAGGCAGTCAATCAGACGGGACAACACCACCAACGGAAAAGAGCACTTGAGTGGGAGGAAGACAACCAGCAGTTTATTACGAAAACACTTAAAGAAAGGTAAAATATGGGTCGTCACTGTGGTGAACATCATATTACAGCTGGTTTTAGATGTTACTGCAAAATTAAATAGCTTCTTGATTATACCAAAAATGATTAACTGTATTTTTTCATTAACTTTCAATTCCTCCCAAACCAAAAACTTTGGTTTCATTACAGGGGACTTTCCGAGGGGATGAGAGTGCATGCTTGTTTGTCTTACTTGGTTTTATGTATCCCTGTGCGAAGTGGTGATGCAGAGGATGGAAACTTCCAGCATCTTCTTCAAGAGTTACTGGTAAAGGCCTCAAACATTCTTCTAACCCTGCAGCGAAGAAGCTGGTTCTTAGAAATAGATGGGAATATTGACAGAAGGAGGATTAAACATAAAGTTTTGCCGTTCCTTTGTTCGACTTACCTTTGTCTGGTCAATCAGGATACAGTATAATACAAAAATGGAGCAATGGATAGAAAAGTAAAATAAAATTTAAAATAAAATTAAAATTATTTTTAGGATCTATTTTCTGCTAACATTTAGGAGATAATATAAACATTATGTGATAGATAAAGAATGTCAATATACATTTTTGTTTGTGTTTGTTGAAATGTAAAGGTGCATCAGGATCAACAGTGCAGAAATTTAGAACCTGAGGCTGAGGTTACTTGCTAAAATCTTAATTCAAATCCATTTTATTGTGGAGCCATGAGAACTTTTCCGGTCTACAGACTGAGGATTGAGGAGAAATAAAGCTGACCTGACAAAAATGACAAATCTGGTCAAACCATCATTAATAAACAAAACCTTTGGAAAGTGTTATATTCATTTCCAAAAATGGTAAATGGTGCACATTAATATGGTACGTTCGTGAAATCTTTAAAGTAAGTCTCAATCACCCACACGTACAGTACACATTTACACACTGATGGGGGCTGAACACTATAACCTATATCCTATAACCACCAGGAGCAATGCGGGGTTGAGCGTCTTGCCCAAAAACACTGACGCATGGGCAATCCAAGGTCAACCACTTTACTTCTGCACTACAAAAAAAAATGACAATGACTTACATAAAAAGTGACATTGAGGCATTAGACAATATGATATGCAAACTTTGTATTTACTGTACTCGTTTTGATGATTAAAAAAGTTTTAAAAACGCTTAGAGCGAAAAAGCTTTTTACTGATGGCTCCATTTTGTTGGCTAAGACTATTGTAGCACAAATCATTACAAATGTGTCAATGTAACTTGGTACCTGGCAGTGTCCCAAAAAGCTCTGAGAAAGCATCAGCAACCTTCCCTGTTCTGGGATATAAAGCTTCTGCAACCCAAGGGATTGGAGGTCAATGAGACCAGGCCTAATTTAGGCTCCACTGCTGTGCAAGATGCCAGGAATCAGAGTGAGAACTTCTTCTCTCTTTAAAGCTCCCTTGTCTCTGCAGCGCGGAAGTGGCACTGCTGCGCTCTCACATAAAATAACGAGCTGAAGGCAAAAGGAGAGAACCAGCATTACAAAATGTCTCTTGCTAGCAAAACTAGCACCAATGTAAAAACATTATATATTAATTCAATTTTTAAAGTCATGAATAATCTTTACCATCTATCTTAGACACTTGCTTCACTGACTGTGAGAAGATTCATAGTCTGCTGGTTCAGTCACTGATTCTGAGACGTTGGTCCCTCTTCCAGTATCACAGCAACTTGCAATAAATTACACCCATAATTAGGTAAGAGGAGAAGACTAATCTGAGAGTCTATACTTACACCGTCTGCTCAGCCAGGCCCTGACACGGTGTCATATGATCTTCAAGAAGCTTGATGCCACTGGCCTGGTAGTGTTTTTGTTTCTACAGCTGGGTCAGGGTTTTTAGATAAAAGGAAACTGACAAACAATCAAGGAAATTCAATATATTGATGGAATTCCCGGATATAAAGAAACAGAAAAATGAAGGGCAGGATGACACAGCAATACAGTACATTTAGGGAAACACATCATTATCAACTGTCGCAGCTTGTGTCTTTAAGATAAATGGAATAAATGAGGATTAATTGGTGAGCCTGAAAATTCCAGCATATCCATATTTATATTAACAGTGATATGAATGCACATTCATTATTAAAGAGTGCAATCACATCAGCCATGGTATGGAATACAAAACAGTATTAGCTGAAGAAATGTGCGGAAGTATCATCTTTACCTCCCACCATCTACAGGCAGCAAATAGAAACGTTGCTGCGATTTTGGTGCATGCTGGTTTGACAATCCAAGCAGAGACAGGACAGTGGAATAATCCCATTAGTCCATTTGAGGTCCCTGTCAGTCCACCCTGCAAAATGAGGAGCCAGAGGTGGGTCCTCTATCCATTAACTGCTTCCCGGAACAAAACTGTGCCTCTTTTGTCAATGAGCAAACCTCGGCTTAAAAGCACCCCACTGTTTGTAGCAATGAACAGCACTGAAGCTGAAAGGACTGTAGGCTCAAATGTACTAGACAAATTGGAGGCAAAAAGTCATAAGTTTATAGCATACTTTCTATCAGAACTGCTTCAATTATTTTTAAATTACACCCAATTATTTACCATTTACAATAATAAAGGCAAGTAGCTATGTAGCTATGCAAGTTTTTACAACTGTTCTCAGGCTCTAAACGTATGGCTATTGAACACGCAAGTTAAACCAAGTCAAACTCTGACCAATCAGGAAGTCAGATTTAGTAGCAACATACTGATGGTGTCCCTTTTAATTCACAGAAGTGCCAACCATTTGAAAACTGATTATGGAGGAAAAATTGTGGTAACAATTGCTAAAATAACTGCAGAAGTCATTGTGATTTGAGCCCGGCCTGAATTATATGAGAAAATGTCTTTCCTATATCAAAATAGAGCCAAGAAAGAAAAGCCTGCAAGATTTGCGAGATTTGCTCTATTTTTGTCATTTCGCACCTCGCCTCTTCCAACCTTCAGCAGCAGACATGTACTAGAAAACAGTAGAAAAAAAAATAGAAGAAGCCCTTCCTTGCTTGTCCAGTGTGAACACCATGGGTTAAATGCTCATTCAAGAAAGCGTGTTTAGCACATACTTGAATGTGCGTCACATACCCGATATGTCTGTAGCTTTAGTGAAAATTTAGAGCCCCCCAAATAATTTTTTAAAGTTTTTTTTTTCAAGGCCCATTAATCGATCTGCTTTAAAGAACTTTTTTTTTCAGTTCCATCAAGGTAGCTTCCAGCTGCCACATAAGGCAAGAAGAAAAACTTACTCATGTGGCAGCTGACTTATCTGAATATACTGCAGACAGACACTGCACATATATGCACAAAAGACTGTGTTGCTTCAGCAGTTGGTGTTGGAAGCTGCATGCTAAGCTGGATACTAATTAGTCCAAATTTGTTTCATTTTTCATTAAATACAAACAGCTTTAAGTTATCTGGTAATAAAAAAAATGAAAATTTAAATATTAGGGTCTTCTATCAATTGGTTTAACAAAAGCCTAATCTAATAATCTATTTTCCCACATTAGATAGTAGTTTTTTTTTTTTTTTACTGCTATAATGACAGTATGAAGCAAAAACTGTTCATCCACCAGTCAGAGACATATTCACTTTGTCACCTAGCAACCAGTCAACTCACCATGGAACCCATTGTAATTCTAAAAAAGTGTTACACATAATTATATACTTCCTCAGCCAATCACATAAGGCTTTGAGCCATAAATAACAGATTGCTCCCCCTGCATAACACAAGACAGTGCCAGAAAGTCAACAAACACTTTTTCCAGTAGCGGCTCCACCACAGCAGTGCAATGATCCTGCTCAGATCAAGATAAACAGTTGTGGAGGGAAACAGTCCTGGCAGATTTCAAAAGAGAGCAGCAGAAACAGAAAAAAGAAACAAAAGAAGCCTATGATTACAAAGTCATTCAGTAGGCTGTTAAGGGGGAGTGTGGCTATGAGCTATATTATTAAAAACTGTTCAAAATGGCCAGAAAACCAAAGTCTTATTCAAAATACGGGGAAGTTGAAAGACTAGAGCAGTGACTAAATGGGTGCTTAAATAACCTTTTCATTTTGTCTGGTCCCTCGAATAATGTTGATAGAGGAACGTCTGTTTTAAGCCACATAAATGCTCCTGTTAAACTGTATTATCAAGTGTGCGTTGCTGCTAAACAGCTATAGTGGTTCTCTGTGAAAGCACTTGGATGACCAAACTCTGGCTGAAGATTTTCTGAGTAGGATGATTTAAGATGTCAGCTAAAAACTGGCTGCAGTCATTACCAGGTCACATCACTTGAAGTCAGATGACTGAAAACAGATCTGTAAGAGTGTTTGGCTATATATGTAGCTGAATTATAGGGTTTCAAAAGTCAGGATATTACAATAGATGTTAAGCCACATGACAGCAAAGTTATTTTAGAATGATCGGTTATTGTTTCACTTTTTGACTTGGTGCAAGTTCTTTTAAAAAATGCTTATCTTGGTATCTGATTTTATCAGCTAAAATGTGACTGGTTCATGTACAAAGTTCTTGTAAACATACTTCCAGAGATAAGTTTGCATAGCTTAATAAAAGACAGATAGTTGATAGAAAGATAAGCAAAAAAGTGAATATTTCTAAAGCTCTACATGCTATCTGAGTTTTATTTTAACATGTTTGTGTGGTGAAGTAACACTTACATTTTATATTTTCCTTTTTTAAATCTTTTTTTAATTTGTATAATTATTTGGTTTGACAACAACAACAAAAATAAGAGATTGAGCACCTTCAATCACAAAAGTAGGGGTTCTCCCATATGTTTCATATGAAAACTAAAATATGCTAAATATATTTATAATATTGTGACTTACTAAAGAAAAAGGAAAAATAAGTGAAAAAAAGAAATACAATTTACAATGGGGATAACAATTATATGTCCAAAATGAATACATTAATATTTATAGTAAAATAAAATGTGCTCTTACAGTGGTAGTAAATAAAATACATTTATGCCAAAATTGAATCATTTTTATTGTTTGTTTTATTTTTAATTTACATTTTTTTATTTTAACTAACTTTATTTGTTATTAATTAATCAAATAGCTTTAGTTTTAAATCAAATTATCAATAATATAATAGTGAGAAAAGGTAAGAAGAATAGTAGGGTTTAAAATTTTTCAATTGCAAAAATATGAAATTTATTAATTTATCGATGAAGACAAGCATGTCTTTTAGTAAGTACCTTTTCTAAATCATGATGTAATTTTGATTCTTTATTTAAACTTATTATCAACAATTAGAAATATCTCATTAGAGAGGGAATGGCAGTCTGCGCTGTCATGAAGTAAAAATGTTCCTCAGTTAAGCTGACAGAATATAATATGTCATATTGCTATCTATAAATTTCCCATTACTGTGTCTCACCAGAAATGACATCATCTCTACATAGCCATAATGTCTGACTGCCAAAGAACTTTTAGAACCTAAACAAATGTAAAATATGTAACCCATAGGTAATTTTAGAGAGCAGAAAGATGAGTATACAATAAGAAGTACCTTTTGTGCTTGTAGCACATTTCTGTACCATTGCTGTGGCATAAAAAAAGGCACACATTATGACTTGAAATATGCTAATAGTCATTTAGATAGTGGTGCTATCTTTAGCTGTAATAAAGTGCTCTACAGTATTATTCACATCGAAGGGGATCATTTCTGATAGGCAACAAGAACTGCGTACTTGGAAATTTTCTGTTTCCTGAACATAAAAGTAGTTTAAGAAAGTGTTTGCATTAAAGCTATATCATAACTCAAGAATATTTTTTAAATAGTCATGATAAATGCAAAAAGTGCATGCAGTTGGTAGAGATTCAATGATTGTGCTGGAAAACTACCATTTGTAATAACTTGTTATTGATCTGAAGTAAGCCTCTAAATCTCAAAAACTACAATATTTTTAAACTCTGCTTGTAAAACCTAAAAGATCACGGTGAGCTCACAACACTTTTTTTCTAAAGCTCCCTTTTGGGATTGCGTTAGCCTATATTTCCTCTTTCAAGGTTGGTAGTGGCGACACATTAAATCTCTTGTCCTGCTTGCTAGTGTTGGCATCAGGTCAAAAGCAGCTAGGCTAAAATGATGAGTAGGAAATTCTGAAGGGCTGTATTTGTCCTGACCTGGTGGTGTCATGTCTGCTAAGTAAGTAGCAAAAAGGAAGGAGCTGAAATCATAAGCAGTGTATTAAATTCTGCCTCTGTAATCAGCTGCAAAAAAAAAAAAAAAAAAAATCTGTTACCTCTTCTTTCAAATGTGCCACTTCATTTCATTACCCTCCAGGCATGTCACATTGATGGAGGATATCATGTGCTTTCAGGGAATGAAGCTAAAAACATTATAGCTAACTGTGTTGAGATGCAAAGTGCAGCATATGCCATCTGCTGGTCATCTTTAAACATGATGTGACAGATACTTATTTCAGTTATGATGCAGCCAATGACATATTTATATGTGGAAAAAGAAGAGTGATATCCCAGTGGAATACAGATAGGATGTGTTGAACTTAGCTAAGTCCTCTTTTCCCATGTGACAATGCACTTCTGTTATGCAGGGTAACTATATCTCAACAGCAGCATGTGGCATTTATCTTTGGGATGCAGAAGGGGTTGCTATCAGCAAACAGCTTACACAGCACTTGCGGAATGGAAGGAACTCAGAGCATGTTATGCGGTGTAACAACACAGCACCAGCAAACAGGCAACTCAATATTATGATGCATTTGGAAAGGCCACGGGTCAGTTTGCCTTTTTAACCTGCTAAATTATGAATCAAATCAACAAAGCATTCAATGTGGCAACAATTCAGCATAAAATTACATAACACAGTTCTTTCCTCTGTACCCACATGCAGCATGGGATTTTATCATGTCTAATTTGCTTGGTCATATACAACTAATTCAAAAGGTGCCTGCTTATCAGAAGCACTGTAAGAACTTTGCATTATGGTAGTGGTCCAATGATCCCCAGCATAGTTGTTGAATTATATTTAAAGTGTAAAATGAAGCAGTATAAGCCAGTTTAAAAATGAATTTCAAAAAGTAAATGATTGTTCACAGTCTCTTAACAGACTTCCGTGATTTTCTTTTTTGCTAAATAGGTTGTCTTTAAAGACCCACTTCAATGAAAATCATGTTTTAATATGTTCTTATAGCATTTTTCTAATGATGGAGAACATATATAAAATAACTTAAGATCAAAAATGAATTTCTTGGTATGTCTTTATTCAAATTGTGATGGATAAAAACTCATGGTTTGAAAAAGCTCTGGTTTGTGATGCAGCAACTGCCATGGGCGAGCCAAAGTCTCCCTGCTCCGATCCAATTTTCATGCACCCACTTGCAGACAAATAGCTCCATTAACACCTTCATTTTCCTCCTCTGAATATGCATCTGGCTCAAAACTGTGTATATATATATATATATATATATATATATATATATATATATAATATATATATATATATATATTGCTCAATGGTTTTTTTTGCTACGCTAAAGTTAGCTTGGAGTTGCGACGGGTGATAAGCAAGAAAAACAGAGTGCAAACATAGAAAACATGGGAGCAACGTGGGAATACACCAACAGTCCCGCCCACAACCCACAGACAGAGTCTGATGAACTTCTGCTGCTCTGCAGAAAATATGTTTTAAAAAAACAACACAACTTTTTTTTCATTTTGGCTAAAAAATACATAATCATAATTAAAAGACCACTAGGAATGATTTCACAATAAACAAAACTATAGTTGTAGTGGGAGGGGACAACCCAAAGGTTCATGTAGACACCAGCATAGGGGCACAAAACTCAATCTCTCCCCTCAAAGTACTTCATAAACTACTTTATTTTCTTTCATATTTCATAAAACAATTGTTATATCTTCACATCAATATCTTCATTTACTTCCATGCTTCCATACATTTTCTTTACCCATTTCCTCCTGTCATGGGTCAGTGGGATGCTGGAGCCTTCCCAACTACTGTTGGGCGACAACTGGGTACACTCTGAACAGTTCGCCAGGATATCGAAGGGTAACAGAGACAAAACACTCACGTTCACACCTATAACTACTCAGAATCTCAAATTAACATAAGAAGCATGTTTTGGACTGTGGACGGAAGCCAGAGTGACCAGAAAAAACTCATCCATGCACGGGAAAAAACATGCAAACACACAATCCGACAGGCAGACCTGGGAGCTGCAAAGTATAATCAGGGCCTTGCTCAAGAGCACTACAATAGGTTTACGAGGGTGAGTCAATCACTGCTGGACATCTGAAGAAATTTGCAACTAATCCCTAGGTTACCACCGCCCCTAAAAACAATATCACAAAATCCACAAACAATAAGGTGAGTCACAACAACCCACTAATTACAATGTTTGAACTAAATGTGTACAGTAAGTGTGCAGTTTAATAACTGCAAATCGAATGGAACTTTATTAATCTCACAGAGGAGAAATTCACTAGTTATGGTAGTTCAACGGAAAAACAACAACAACAAAAACACAAATTACCAAACAAACAAAAAGTAAACAAATGAATAGATACATAAATAAATAATGATGTATTTGTAAACCTCGCCAGTAAAAATCTAAAAAAAAATCTAATAAATCTAATAAAAAAAACATACACAAAGACATACAACGAATAAAAACAGTTTTAAAAAATTAACAAAAAATAGCAGGGTAACATGAAAAACCTCTATTTTTTAAATTGGGCTGAATTAAAAAACATATACAGGAATAAAAAGAAGCTTACTCACCTATTTTATTTTTTTATTGTGGTGCTTTCTACTCTTCAGAGTCAACAATCCTCTAGAACGTTAGTAATGGGGAGGGGACACAAGATAAATAGCAGTTATGAACATTAAATATGCAATTGTATGTCATGAACCAGTTCCTGAAGCCATCAAATAAAAATTACCTTGAATACTTGGCCGAACAAGATGTTTTCTTTAGTTTAGGCAAAGTGGCTAAAAGGTTTCACATTTTCGTTCGACCTGTGGAATGCACCTGTCCATGTTGACTTTTTTTTCTTTCTCGCGAGATTTCCGCATTGCGCAGTGGAGACTGTCGGCCGCCATCACTGCACTCAAGCTAACATTACCCAAGACACAAGAAGAAAAAAAGAAAAAGAAAGAAAGAAAGAGGGAAACATCGGGACAGCGACAAAGCAAATATAGACACAGATTTAATTCCTCTAAGGGAGGTCGTTGAGGTTTCCTTTGGCTCTCCCAGTGCAGAAAGCAAAACCAGTGACTGCCTTTCATGTAGTCTATAAGTCAACTTATAAAACAAAGTCGGTCTAACTAATCATGTCCAACCTCAAAGGCGGCACCAAAAAGGACACCAAGATGAGGATACGAGCCTTTCCTGTAAGTATTAAATGGTTCTTTGAGTTTAGAAGACCAACTTTGACATTCGAGTATCGAGGCTGACAGCTCTTTACGTTAGCACCTGCCAGCTAACTAGCTACCTAAACGAGAAAAATAGCTTTGTCACGCGAAAACTGAATAACTCATAAAATAACTTGGAGCTGTTTAGCTGTATGAGTAGCTTGTTTCTATTTCTATCTGAAGGATTAGTGTCTTCGTGAGCTAATATGTGCAGAGGAAACTTCATCTATGGGGCAGTGTTACACATAAGCTAGCTTAACAGCAGGCCCGTTAGCAGACTTTGCTAAGTTTAATTCAAGCAGGAAGTATTATTTGATTATGATAACTGCAAGTTTATATTGAAGTGCAACTTCCATGGGTTTTTGAAGTGCAATCAGAGACTGTTCAATTTAATGAAAAGTTAGACCTCAGTGCATATCTGGGGTAGGTTGAGCAGTAACTATATTTAGCCTGTGGTTGCAATACCACGCAAAAATGTTGTCAAAATGAACGAATAGTTACAATTTTACTGCAGAAGTAACATGTTCATGCAAGAAACATGACCTCAATTGCATAGTTTACTATCTATCTATCTATCTATCTATCTATCTATCTATCTATCTATCTATCTATCTATCTATAACAATTGTTTTGATTTTCTTCTATAGATGACAATGGATGAGAAATATGTCAATAACATCTGGGACCTTCTGAAGAGCGCCATCCAGGAAATTCAGAGGAAAAACAACAGTGGCCTCAGCTTTGAGGAGCTCTACAGGAATGCCTACACTATGGTTCTCCACAAGCACGGGGAGCGACTCTACACTGGCCTGAGGGAAGTTGTCACTGAACACCTCATTAACAAAGTAAGTGGACATTTTTGCGGTCACTCAAAATGTATCAACCAATGACAAAAGAAAATTATCATCCTTTTAAGATGATATTATTTAGAGTTTGTTTGTTTGTCAAATTGGAAGTGAATATGACTTTTTTTGTCAGGTACGGGAAGATGTCCTAAATTCTTTAAATAATAATTTTCTACAAACATTAAATCAAGCCTGGAATGATCATCAGACTGCCATGGTTATGATCAGAGACATCCTCATGTACATGGTAGGTTTTCTTATGTGATTCTCATTTTACTTTTTTACATTTTACTTTTTTTTGGTGGATGTTTTATCTTTTTTCACAGGTAAAATACAATCTTATGTGCTGTGACTAATTTTTTGCCTTTTATTAAAAAAAAAAAAAGATTTCTCTCTTCTCTCCCCCCCCCCCCCCCCCCCCCCCCCCCCCCCCCCCCCCCAATTACTTAAAATGCTTTTTGAAGTGTTGCTTTTGTTATAATTGGCAGCACTAGTCAATCACAGGAAGTTTTGAGTCTGACACATGCAAATGTAGGCAGGAAATAAGTCAGTTAAACTCATTTGTCACTATCATCTTGTGTGCTGAAAAGTGTTACAAAATGAGAAAATCTGTTTTTAGGAATGTGCACCTATTCCACCCATGTACAATCAAGTATTCATTTATTTATTGGAGTGATTGTTCACATTTAAATTGGATTAATTTGGATAAAACAATTGAAGATCTATAACATGTTTAGGGAAGTTCTGCTGTTAGAAGCAGATCTTTTGTGAAGCTTGATATCAGATGGGCTTGAGCTTTACCCATAATACATCAATATAAATCTCCTACAGACAGCCCTTGGATATTCAACATTGTAAATGACTACCATGAGTACACTCTGTCACATTAAAACTTAAAAAAAGGTAAAGTTAACAAGTATTTTAAATCATACCTCATTTCCTACTGAAATGAAATAAATCCACAGGATAAATGAATTTACTGCCCAGGAATTCGCTGGAAGTTGTAATACTAACGAAACAGTGCTGTAAATTTCTACTTATGGGTATAATGTCTTTTGGCTGAGTTGTCTTTATAATTTTAAGCACTGTAATCTCTCTTTCTTATTTTTAGGACAGAGTGTACGTTCAGCAAAATAATGTGGAGAATGTATACAACCTTGGCCTCATCATATTCAGAGACCAGGTAGTAAGATACGGCTGCATTCGTGACCACCTGCGGCAGACGTTGCTGGACATGATTGCACGGGAGAGGAAAGGCGAGGTCGTAGACAGGTTTGCACGTTTTTCCTTTAATACCACACTCAAAGATTACAATCCCTGAAGAAATTGTTTATAGAACGCTAATTTTTATTCTTTTTATTTTTTTATTTATTTATTTTTTACAATAAATAGGAATATATTTGTCTAACTGAAACTGTTTGCAGGCATATGACTAAATATCCACTGACTGTTACAGGGGAGCCATCAGAAATGCCTCCCAGATGCTTATGATTCTTGGACTGGATGGCAGATCTGTGTATGAGGAGGACTTTGAGGGTCCTTTCTTAGAAATGTCAGCTGAGTTCTTCCAAGTAAGTCAATGCACTTTTTTTTTTTTTACCCTAAATGTTTTTATGATCTTTAAAGGCTAACATAATGCATTATGGTGTCTTTTCAGATGGAGAGCCAAAAGTTCCTAGCAGAAAACAGTGCCAGTGTTTACATTAAGAAAGTAGAAGCCAGAATCAATGAGGAGATTGAACGAGTTATGCATTGTCTGGACAAGTCTACAGAAGAGCCCATTGTGAAGGTGGTGGAGAGGGAACTGATTTCTAAACACATGAAAACAATTGTTGAGATGGAGAATTCTGGCCTTGTCCATATGCTCAAAAATAGCAAGACAGAAGGTACAATTTACTTTACTAGTGACCCTTTTAAAACAAAAAAATCAATGTACAGTGATGCAACACATTTTCTAATGTTTTAATGGCTTCTTGTTGTCAGACCTGGCGTGCATGTATAAGCTGTTCAGTCGAGTGCCAAATGGCCTAAAAACAATGTGTGAGTGTATGAGCTCCTATCTAAGAGAACAAGGCAAGGCTCTTGTGTCAGAAGAAGGAGAGGGAAAAAACCCTGTCGACTACATCCAGGTATGTTGATTATTCAGTGTTAAGTAAAACACATCAGACCTCATTAAGACATAAATGCCTTCCTGCAAAGAATGTGCAAAATAAATATATATTTATTTCTCAACAGGGCCTGCTGGACTTGAAGACGCGATTTGATCATTTCCTCATTGAGTCTTTCAACAATGATAGACTTTTTAAGCAAACTATCGCTGGAGATTTTGAGTATTTCCTGAACCTCAACTCCCGCTCTCCAGAATATTTGTCACTCTTCATTGATGACAAGCTCAAGAAAGGAGTCAAAGGGGTATTTAACATTTAGATTGATGGAAATACGTTGTTTCTGGAATGGATGCATATTTTTAAATACTGCGCTGTTTTTGCTTCTAGTTGACCGAACAAGAAGTGGAGTCCATTCTTGACAAGGCCATGGTGTTGTTCAGGTTCATGCAGGAGAAGGATGTTTTTGAAAGGTACTATAAGCAGCATCTGGGACGCCGGCTACTCAGCAACAAGAGTGTCTCTGATGATTCAGAGAAGAACATGATCTCTAAGCTAAAGGTGAAAAGGTTTTTCATTCTGGGTCCTGTATGTCATTTGCACTGTAAGCATGTTATTGGTCACATTTTTATTCTTTTTAAATATTGATTAGCAAAATCACATTTTTGCTTTCTGTTGTTTTACTTTGCAGACAGAATGTGGCTGTCAGTTCACTTCCAAACTGGAAGGGATGTTCAGAGATATGAGCATCTCAAACACTACTATGGATGAGTTCAGGCAACACATACAAACGACATCGGTAAGGCTCATTGAGGAAAACAGCACCAAGAATGACATTATCACATTATAATTCACACTGTGATAAATATGGACATTGGTTTATATGTTTCTTTAAAGTTCCACTCAACTATATATTTTTTCTACTGTAAAATCGTTCCCAGCGGTCTTTTAATTATGATTAAGCCGTTTTTAGCCCAAAAAAAGCCTATGTTGTTTTTTAAGACGTTTTTTTAAGTGTCTATGCCAATTACATGAGCTTTTTCAAACCACTGCTTTTTTATCTGCTCCTGATCGTTACAATTTGAATAAAGAAATGCTCAAAAAGCAGTTTTAATCTTAAATAATTTTATACATGTCCTCCATCATGAGAGAAATGCTACCAGAACACCAACAAGACTATTTTCTTTGGAGTGGATCTTTAAAATGTAGTCATTTCTGCAAATTTAGCAGTACAGACAATAATAATTAGAATCCTTTAAATCAGAAAAAGGTTTTCTGAGTAGTTTTGTTTTGCTTCATTTAACAAACCAGATCCTGAATATTCTAGCATGCATTTTATCTTACGGTATTTATAGAAGTAAATATTGTCAAAATTTGATAAGTTTCTCTAACTTAATACAAAATAGTGACTGAAACAACTGCATCACTTTTTCTACAACATGTTGGAGATTTTATAAAAACATCTCTGTTGCTGTTTTTGTCCTGGACTTTTATTAGCTTTTAACTTGAGGCTTTATTAATATGTCAAAGTTATGCCCACTCCAATTATACTTTGAGTTATTGTAAAATGGTTCTCAGTGGTCTTTTAGTTACAATTATGTATATTTTAGGCAATGTCAAAAAACCTGTGCCATTTTCTAGGACATAGTTTGTGCAGAGCTGCAGGAGTTTGTCAGATAAATGCCTCTGAGTTGTGGGCCAGTGTCCTACATATTTTCCAACCAACATTACCATTAATGCTCCTAATTGACTAAACGCACGCGATCCCGTTAATCGGCATCAGATGAGGCAAGATTTCTGGACGACCAGCAGGAGGCCGGCCCTTGAAGGCCTTGGGTTGGTCCTCCCTGGTTTACACACTCTCCCGCTATTACAGTCCCTCACAACCAAAGCTAACATTAGTGGTGGAACAAAAATGGCGACCAATATTGAAGCCATCCATACAGTTTTGAGCCAGATGCCAGCTCAGACGAGGAATGGATCTATATCTTTGCAAGTGGATGCATCAGAATGGAGCAGTGGGGTGAATATTCTCCCTCCCATTTCAGTTGCTATGCCCCAACTGAGAGCTTTTTCAAACAGCTGTTTTTTTTATCCTTATTCTCCACAATTTAAATAAAGAAATACTCAGAAATACAGTTTCAATCTTAAATTCTTTTATATATACATGTCCTCCATCATGAAAAAATGCTACAAGAATATGTTAAAAACACCAAAACATAATTTTCTTTGGAGTGCGTCTTTAAATGTTGCATTTCATGGAAATTGTATAAGCAAGACAGTAAAATTGTCTATTATTTTAGCCAGTTTTAAGTTAGTAGATTGTAATTACTTTTTTTAACCTAAAGACTTTATGTAAACCACATTAAAGCAAACATTCAAAGTGTTGACAATTAACATGGAATGCTGCCACTCAGTGTTTGTAGAAATGACTGCAGTTCACATTCAAAATTGTGCAGATAAAGCAGCAATTTTTCTTCCAAAAAAAATCCAAAACAAAACAATGATGGCAAATTTTAAGCTTTTTCACATACTGTTTGTTGATGATTACATTTTTTTATTCCTTATGTCAATATTTATCTTTCAGGCATCTCTGAGTGGTGTGGACCTCACAGTGAGGGTCCTCACTACTGGCTACTGGCCCACACAATCTGCAACACCCAAATGCACAATCCCTCCCTCCCCGAGACATGCCTTTGAAGTCTTTAGAAGGTAATGCAATTTTCAAATCCAAATGTTTGCTGCTCAGTGAAGAAAGAAATGTGTGCTTTTTGTTCACTGCATGTTTCTCTTTTCTTACATTTCTCCAGGTTTTACCTTGCCAAGCACAGCGGAAGACAGCTGACACTTCAGCATCACATGGGTGGAGCAGACTTAAATGCCACTTTCTATGGGGCTGTAAAAAAGGTAAATGTACGTTCATTTATCTTGATACAAAAATTAAATGTTGTATTGAGTCAAGTTAATTTTCATATAGGATCTAGAGTACCAGTTTTCTGTCTTTGAACTCTTATCTACCTACTTTACAGGAAGATGGTTCTGAGGTCGGTGTCGGAGGAGCCCAGGTAACAGGTTCCAACACCCGAAAACACATCTTGCAGGTCTCAACGTTCCAGATGACCATCCTCATGCTCTTCAACAACAGAGACAAGTTCAATTTTGAGGTGAACAGCAATGCATCTCCTTGTCCTTGTTTTTAGCAATTCTTTTGCCAATGTTGTTCAAGAAAAACAGACTATGGTGATCATTCTCTTTTCTTATGCATAACGACTCAAATTTTAACACATTGTGCAGGAGATTCAGCAGGAGACGGATATTCCAGAGAGGGAATTGGTGCGAGCTCTGCAGTCTTTAGCTTGTGGAAAACCCACACAGCGAGTTCTCACAAAGGAGCCAAAGTCTAAAGAGATCGAGAGCGGCCATGTTTTTACAGTCAACGATCAGTTCACTTCCAAACTGCACAGGGTCAAAATACAGACGGGTGAGTAAAGGGAATGAATAATGTGCCGTTCTGATTTTATGTGTCTATTCTCTTTAACAGCCTCTTTTCTCCACAGTTGTCTGTAACAATAAACAGTTCGGGGGGATAATTTTTTATTTTTGCATTAACGGTGTTCCCTCACAGGAGGCATGGCACAAAGATTAGTAGACAAGGGCCCCAGCCAATCAGCACTCAGAACATCACAGAAGAGTGCAGTGTTTTTCTGCAGTTTTTATCCAAAATCAAAAAGCCTTTGTTGCTTTTTAAGACATATTTTCTGCAGCGTGGCTGAAGCTCATTAGAAATTTGTGTCTGGTTTGTTGGGAGAACTGTTGGCATTGAAGTAACCCTACGTTAATATCCCAGCATTCCTTTGTTTACACTCTCTTCCGCTAGTCTACAGACCCTCACAAACCCAATCTAACATTAGCGTAGCAAAATGACAGCAAGAAATTTTGGAAGTATGCAGCTAAACAATTTTGAGCCTGTTGGCTGCTCAGACGAGGTAAACAGAGACGTGCATGGATCTATTTGTCTTCAAGTGGAGGATTTATAGTTGGAGCGGAGCTGGGAGTCTTTGGTCTGCCCACGGCAGTTGCTGCATCCCAAACCTGAGCTTTTTCAAACAGTGGGTTTTCATCTGATTCTGACTCATCACAGTTTGAATAAAAAATTACTTCGAAACGTAGTGTTAATCTTTTCTATATGTCCTTCATCGTGAGAAAATTGCTACAAGAACATGCTAAAAACAACAAAACGTGATTTATTTATTTATTTTTTATTGGAATGGGTCTTTTAAAACAAAAAAAGGATTCAAAATCACACTGAAAAAAAACCAACAAGACTGCAAAAAGTGAACTCTGATATAGTGAAGCAACACTTAATACTGAGATGCTTTCTCTCTGAGACAGCACTTATGAGCTTTTTTTTGTTGTATCTTATTTTTTTTTTTGTCAAGACTAATTTCCCCTATTTTTAAAATAAGAAGCTTTTGCAGGTTTGTTTTTCAGTAGGTTTTAAACCTTAATTTTTCATCTTTGAGAGCCTGTGTACATTTTGCTGTCATTGTAACAGTTGCTGCTAAACAAGGAGAATCTGACCCTGAACGGAAGGAGACGAGACAGAAAGTGGATGATGACCGAAAGCATGAAATTGAGGCCGCCATTGTTCGAATCATGAAATCTAGGAAGAAGATGCAGCACAATGTCTTGGTGGCAGAGGTAATAAACCAACAAATCATCCCTTTTATTTACATAACAGGAATAAATTACTCAGTTTCTTGATTCAAGCCCTAATTGAAATATTTTGTTGCTGTCCCTTCAGGTGACTCAGCAGCTGCGAGCACGTTTTCTTCCCAGCCCTGTGGTTATCAAAAAACGGATAGAAGGACTAATAGAAAGAGAATACTTGGCAAGGACGCCAGAGGATCGTAAAGTCTACACCTATGTTGCATAAAAATGAACTCTTGAGAGTGCGAGAGACTGGAGGAAGTGGGAAAAGTTTTCTTTGACTCATCATCATTGTTACGCATGGACTGAAGCTGTAAAGACAGCAGTGGGGATCGGTTTCATCATCCTTTGCAAAAAAAATATATATATCTATTAAACACAGTAAACAAACATACACAAGTGGGAAAGGAAACTGAGACGTAAACATCCATCAGGTCTTCTGTGACTTGGAATGAGGCCCAGTCTTCCCTGTGAATTTTTAACTTGGATGGATCTGGCTTCAAGCTTTTCACTTTTACCCTTGTAAAGATGGAACTTGCAAGGAATCCCTTGGGAAAATGTGAACGCACCACCTTATTTTTTCCTTTAAAAAATGTATAATAATAAAATTATTAAACAGCAGATGTGGATTCTTACAAAAATAAAAGAGTATTGTTGCTCTGGTTTGTCTTAGAAATTTTCTGCTGAGCTCTGTTTCTCTGTATATGTTTTTTTTCTGAAGCTGAGAACACCTTCAGTTACAAGTGAACAACAGGGGAGTTTGTCATTACAAAGCCTCTAGAAGCTCCAAATATTCGTTCCTGTGCAACAGTGTTATTCAACCATGGAGAGATTGTTTGCCTTAATTATCTGAGCAGCATTAAAACCCAAATTACCTGATTGAATTTGTGGTGAGAACGTTGACAGTACTTTGACGTTGAATAGATCCATTTTTTTTTTCAGATCTGTGTAGTTTAACTGAAATTAGGAACAGCTTGTCCCCTAGAAATACTAATTAACTTAATAATCCAAGATTTTTTTGACATTAGGCTGCTGCCAGTCATACCAGACAGGTTTCCTAAGTGTTAAGTTGATCTAAATAGCTGCAGCTAGAGTTTCTTCATTATTAGTTTATCTTCATTGTTTTACCTTTCAAGCCAGATTGGAATGTAACATTTCCTCTTCAAATAAAATTGTTAACCATCTTTTAAAGACCGGAGTTCTATATTGTTCAGACTACAAGATTGTTACTTCTATAAAGTTCAAGAGTAGATTGGTATGCAAAGCTGTCAGATTCTTGTGAAACCAAGTTCCAACTTCAGTCCAGAGGGCAGACGTCACCCATTTTTAACGCAAGATTGCTTTCTTTTCATGTGTGGAGTCCCCTTAGCTTTCTCCCTGAGTCTAAAACCAGTAGGTGCAGTTTTATGTCTGCATGTAGACTGGTAACCAGGTCAGAGTGAGCTCTGCCACCTCTGGACCAGTGACCCCTGTATGTTGAAATGGGTATAGATCAGGGGTCTGCAACCTTTACAGCTGAAAGAGCCCTTTGGTCCAGTTGCTTACTGACCAAAATCTGACCACTGTTAAAAGAATACACTTTCTTTCTGTATTTATTTATTAAATGTACTGTATAAATATTGACAATAACTGACTCGTAATTTTCTTTTTATAACAAGAAATTACATTTTACTTTTAGTAGTAGCACATATCCCTTCAAAATAAATTACACTCTGTGTCAAAACGGATCCTCCTGCTGCAGAACATTTTCTTAATTACTTTTTTCCTTTTGCTATTAAATATAAACATGACAACGGTGGTGAAGAATCTAATTTTAAATTAATTTATATGTGTTTTAAGCTTATTCTAATTAAAATCATTCTTACCACTATTGTTAAAATTCTAAATATAGATGGCAATACTTAATTAAATAAAATAAATAAAATCCTTTAATATTTAAACATTTTAGCATGTTTCTTTATAGGTAAAGAGCTACAATTAGGGGGATAAAGAACCATATGTGACTCTAGAGCCTCAGGTTGCAGATGCCTGGCATGGATATTTGATGGATTAGTGTTCCTTTGTGAAACCATAGTTAAGCATTGCCTGGATGACCATGAACTACGTTTTTAATTCAACTGTTAACAAAAATTTATACTGCTAAGTCTCTTTCTAGAACAGGGGTCCCCAACCTTTGACTCAAAAATTGCCATTTGTTCTAGAATGTGCTGTGAATTTAGACATCTTACTCTGTTCTCCTTAATCTCCACATATATACTGTATGTCTATGCCACGAAGTCTCTAGCTTATCTCACAGTTTCCTCTTACGCCACCACAAACATTAAAAAGTCATTACCAAAGAAAACAGCTTAAGAAACGTCCTCTCATCCAGGTCAAAACCTGTTTGACGTGTTGTCTTTTGAGAAATATGGAACTATGAAGTCCAGGACAAACAGACTGAGGAACAGGTTTAATGCCAGGGTCAATAAAGCATTACACAACAGATAACACTAAAACGTCTCTGAGACCTTTTTAGACTGTTGCATTTTATCATCTTATTCATGATCCATTCATGATCTCACACACATTCATGTATTGACATTGTTGTTTTATGTATTATTTTAAATCATATTTTATTATTTCACATTATTATCACATTATTTCACATTTCACATTATTTTTGTTAATTCATTTCTTTTGATTGTTGCATGTTTATATTTTATGTTTGTCACCCGGGAGAACAAACCTCAACTTAAGTTGCGAAACAACTGAATTGTCCATCCATTCATCCAATAAAATTCTGTTGAAAGTTGGATTCCTTTTCAAAGTAGTTTTTTTGTCATATTTTGTCATATTTAGATTTTAAGAACCTTACATAACGTCATTTTTTTCTCTGTTCCACATTGAGCTTTCCATAGTAATGAAGTGTTGCATAATAAATGAACAAAACTGCATCAATAATGAAATTCAGATAGTTATCGTTGCAAACTGCATCAAAACTTTGTTCGTACGTTTTGCCTCTCTTTTCTTCTTCATACCACATCAACCAATTTACCAGCTGCTTCTGGTCCGACACGCTGAAAAGATCAACAGCATCGTGACGTTTTCACATGACTGTTCGCACAGATCGTTGCACAGTAGATGCTCATACCAGCTCCAGAAACAGCTTATTTTAGATATGTTTTCAGCTTAAATCAGTTGTTTACACTTTAATCAGAAGTTGGTGACATTTTCAGATCAAACACAGTTGGGTTAACGGGTCGAATTAGACAAAATCTAAATTCAAAAATGCAAGTCATTTTTAGGCAGTGAATCAGAAGAAGCTTAAAACTTAAAATGAGACCATTTTACAGTAAATCCCAACAATATCTTTTTTTTATTATTAATAACATGCAAATAACATGATCTAGACAAACTGATGTCTGCACAGGTCCATAGGATCCTTAAATTCTTCATCCGGCTTTGACTGAACAGCTCGGGCCAAAGTTTCCAGCTGAGTTATGAAAGTCTGAATCTCATGATCGGAACTGTGAGTGCAAGCCAGAGGAAGATGGGTCGGAACGGGCCTACGATCTGCAACGGAATCAGCCAGAAAAACAGGAATATGAGTTGAAAAATATTAAATGAATAAAGTTCAAAGCAAATCCAAAAAGAAGCTGTGGGCTTATTCTTCCTCATTGGCAACATTTTGTCTTGTTTACCTTGAAAAAACTGACCACTGCGTTTTCTAACAGCAGCTCTGGACAGAGCTAACCACACAACAGTGTCAGCTCCTTGTTCCGCAGTGCGCAGCCGGCCTTGCATCATCCGGTGAAACTCAGGCATTGATGAAGACACAGCTGGAAAAACCACAACACAAGCGTGTGATAGGGGACTCTTGAGCAGCAGATTATTAGTCCACTAAATAATACCAATAATTTTAAGCAATAAAATAAATCCTTTTTTTTTTTTGCACGCAAAAACTTTTCTCCACTCAGTTAAATTTTTAAAGAGCAAAACATAAAATCACTAAATATTTTTTAGATAAAATAAGAAGGAATTGGATAAATACAAGCATTACAATATTACAAATATTTTTTTATCAGGTAATTTAACGCTAAAAAATTTTTATTAAATGAAAATAGAATTTTGGAAGGAAAAGCAAGCCTGTTGACACATTACCTGGTGTATCGACCCATCCTGGATGCATGACAGAAAAGTGAATGACTGGGTTAGCTTGAGCCCAGTGTTCTGTCAGCACCACCTGCTGTCTCTGAAAAGAAACAACACCTCTGTGAGCCAGACAACAACAAAAACAAAAGTTCTTAAGATCATTTGTTGGAGTAATGGCCATGAAATTGAACTGACATCACAGATTCTTCTTGATTTGACGGGAGATGTTTGCTAGGCCAGAAAATAATTTCATTTAGTCAGGAGGTCAGCAATACTAAAGACTCGTGATGGCTGAGTCGGTCTGTCTGGTCACAGTTATCAGAGTCAAATTTTATAACTGACACTTTCTACTTAAGCACGATTACTTAAATTCTACAATTCTACATGTAGCCTGTAGATAAACTTTTGCAAAACAAACATCACGTGCAATCTTTAAACCTCTTCACTGTACATCACCATCATCATCTAAATTAAGAGTAATTTGCTATTTTTCCAAATAAAATTTGATTTGTCATATTTTTAGTGACGTTCACATCTTCCTTCTTTACCTTGTTTTGTGCATAAACCATGACACCATCAAAGCATCCCTTCTCTGACTGCAAGTCAACAACCCGGAGCTTCTGGACAAGCATGCCTCCAGAGGACACAGTGATCTAACAGGCAGGGAGATAACAGCTACAGCAGTGAGCTAAAACAACAGCCACTGCAGTATGCACAGTAGTGCCATTATGCTGTCCACATGATCCAGATGAAGACTTTTTTGTAGTTGTATGCATAATCATACCACTCTGGGGTCACGACTCTTCTGCAGAAATGGTACGAGGGTCTGAGTTAGAATGTACACGCCTAGAATGACAAAAAAAAGCAACAAATGCATTACAAAATTACACAACATGACACTTTGTGGCTGCTAGGAGTAAATCTCACCCATGGTGTTGGTGGCAAAATTCTTCTCCAGGCCCACTGAATTGAGCTCTCTTTTGTGCACCATGCAACCTGCATTGTTTATCTGCAGTACATCCGGAATCTCAATTTTTATGACTAAAATTGCATTAGGGCTAGTAATTTGTATGTAAACAAGAAAAAAAAGGTGATTATTGACACCTACCAAGACATGGAGTGATGCATGCTGCTGTTTGAAAGCTTCAGCAAACTCCAAGACTTTACGAGTCTGGCACATGTCCACAACATGAATGTGCACTTCCTAGAAAAGCAAACAAATCTCTTTTTCTGATTAATCTGGTCATGTTTTCAGAGCCATCAATAAATGTCACGCACTCACCGTGTTCCCAGACTGAGAAATGATGTCCGACTGGGCCTCTTCTGCTCTTTCTTTATTTCTGCACACCATGTGCACCGTGCCGCCTGAACACAAATGACCTGTCTTTGACTTCAATCAGAGCGTGTTACAGTGGCATGACTCCAAACCATGTACCTCTCTTGGCTATAGCCATGGCAGCTGCTTTGCCAATTCCACTGTTGGCACCAGTAATCATAAAGGATCGCCCCACAACAGACACTTCCAAGTCCTTGTGCTCAAAGTTTTGAGCTGCTGCCTCGTACCCCTTCCTAGAAACAGATATTGGAGAATTTCATAAACTATTTTCTGTATTTTATTATTTTTTTGTTCACACATTTTAGTAAATAGTTCTTAGGAAGCAAAAGCTGTCAATAGATCTATTGTAATTGTACTATATTGTGATTTTAGCATTATTTGTTGATAAACACAATGCATGCAAATCATTCTATCAATAATACTTTGATAAAAAATTAAGAAAATACTATTAAAAAAAGACTAGAAAACGTGTCTTATTTTTACAAAATGCATAATAATATTTAAATAAATGGAAAACCTTGTATAGTGGTGGATCCCATTCAAAAACCAGATGGCATTTCGGTAAAGAGACATGTTTGGAAATGATTGTCCCTCTGAAGGTTCAACACTTTCTTATCAAGCACTGAGACTGATCAGTGTCACGTGACGGATGAGCGTTTGCTGCCCCCTACCGATGGAACACGGGAACTACATTCTAACCTTTAAAGTAAATGTTTAGCCGGCTAACTTATTTACTAACGCGGAGGCTTCAGGTTGAAACGTCAGGCATCCCGATACCTGAGCGCCGATGACGCGTCACTCCTCCGCCTGGCAGTGGGCGGAGTCAAAGCCTTTCACTCTGACCGTCCGACCGCACTTGAGGAAGAGTAGACATGTGTTGAGCGGGGCTGCTTGACCCGCTGTGGGGGTAAAAGTGGTTGTTTGTGACCGTGTGTGGATTCTGCGCCGCTTCGAAAATGGTAAGTCTTTGTTTTTAGGATTTTTGTGCGCATGACTTTTGTGTGGAAACGTCACACCACCGAGGTTGTTCACCTGTTACACCTGCCGCTCCTGACAGGAAGCGGACTCAGGAACCCGCATCCCCGGAATACTTCTCTATTAAAAGACAGGTGTTTTTAATTCTAAGGAAAGAAAAGGGGGAATAATGTATTTTGTAGCCTTTTGTTGAGGATGTGTTATCCAGTGTTGATAACAGTTGAAATAAAGGTGTGCGTTTGTCGAACTGGTTCTTTAAGTAAAACAGGTTAAGTCGCTTTGTTCGAGTCCTGCCCTTCAGGAAGTTTAATACTTTACATATTAATTTGCCTGTGGCCTGACGTCATTGGACTCTTATTCTGAAAAGACGAGCTTTTTTTAATTAATACTTATTTTTTGTTGTTTGTAAATAAAGTCTCCCCCAGGGCTCATCCTAGGTTCCAGACCCATCTGAAAATGTTAATCCTTTACAGCCTTTTGGAATGATTCCCTAAACTTGTTTGATAAGGTCAATAACTAATCAAATAAAGACCAATTCATATTGTGATTAAATAAACTATTGGTGAAAGGATGGCTTTTTTTTTAATGGAGGCATCTATTCTATAAGTCTATAGGAGTAGAAAATGTGGATTTAAAGTCCCGCTACATTCATAGTTTGATCTATTTTCAGTGTTCTCAGTGTTCTTTTTAATTATGATAAATCAGAAACGTGTCATTTTCTAGGGCATAGTTTCTGCAAAGCTGCAGTTTTCATTAGAAATTTGCCTCTGATTTGTGGGTGGTACTATTGGCTTGAAAATAAGCCTCTGCTGATATCCCATCACCCCTGCTATCTTACAGCCCCTTACAATCCCAAACTAAAATTAGCAGTGCAACAAAAACTCCTGATTCATCTCGATTTAAAAAACGAAATACACAGTTTTCATCTCTTTTTTTATCTGAAAGATGCCCCAGATCACTTTTATAATTATTTTATTTTATTTATTTTGTGCTTTTAGCTTGTTTTGAAATGTTACCTGTAAATGATTAGATGCAATGAAATGGGAAGCTGCTTTAAATTTAGCTGCATAGGAAGCTTAAACTTCCTTAAAGTGTTCATATTTGTCTGTTTTCGGTATATTTGTTAACAAAGTTATCTTGTATCCTGTAAGTCATCGTTTTTGCTGTGTTTCTGTCAAAAACAGCAGTTTTTGCTCTAGCTGCCCTACAGTCTGGGTCTCCTCTGACTGTAATAAACCACAACGTGAGCTCATTTGTGTGCTTCCTGCCTTTTGATTGGATTACGTTTAAGAGGTGGAGCCTATTTTTTTCCCCCATGGAAAAGAAACAGAATAATGGAGAGATTTTACACAGAATTGATTTATCTCACCACAGTTCCTGTTACACAGGTTTAAAATATGTTAGCCTGTATAGACCTTGGTGTCCCTGAATTACATGAAAGACTGCAGTTTCTGACACATTTTGTTGAGTATTTAAATGCAAAACATTGCAACGTTTTCAAATCTTCTTGAATAACATTATTTTCTGAAATAAAAAATGTTATTCTCAAAATTATGTTTGATACTGTTGGGTTGCTATGAAACTAGGAGGTTAATTACCAGCTTGTTTTTCATTGTCATTTAAGGCTGATGACTTCACATCCCTTTTACCCACATTTCCCCTTTTCATGTATGTAAATTATATCATCTGGATATTTAAAAATGACTCCACATTTAAAAACAGAAATCCTTTTGTGGCCACCGAGTTAAATTCCCAAACCTCAACTTCACAACTCACAAACGTGATTATTACCCCCCCCCCTCCTGTTTTAAGTAATGTCAGTAATTTTTAAAGGAAACTCTGTGTTGTTGCTACATATGCAATGACAGGTACCTTTTAGATGGGGATGCACAAGACTAGGAAACCACAAGAAATGCAAAAACATGAATTAATTTGGGAGGACAGTGACATGAAATTACATTTACTGTTTTTTTTCTTTCAGATTTTGTGAATGTTTCATTCCAACCTTCTAAATGCAGTTGTTTAGCTTAAAGAAGACTGAAAAAGATTTAGGATCATATTTTCTTTTATTCTCGTTACCAAAATAATGACATACACTGATTTAAAAAAACAAAACAAAGATAAATCATGCAAATATGAAAAGAAAGCAGCAGTGTCTCAGTCATAAATTTCTATTTTTGCAGATTTTTCATGATAGGATCACAAATACCATTCAGTTTTTGTGTATTTGTGCAGATCTGTGGTTTTTTTTTTTTTTTTTTTTAAACCTTGTGATACTTTATATGTGTTGATTTTTCTTTTTTTTTTTTTGAAGGTTTGATGGACAGGGACATTTTTTTCACATAAACAGAATTAGAAGTTAAATTAGTGTTAAATATACAAACAAAATCTTTGTTTCACAGATCACATGCAATAAATGGCAAAGCAACCAAAGGCCATAAACTATTGCAAGAGTGGACTGTCACGCCACGCCAACAGTCTGGAAGTATTTCATCCAAGCTGGCAGGATTGATCTCTCTGCTGACACTGCCTGTATTTTCAGATGCGTTTCCTGCTGCTCTTCAGTCGCCAGGGGAAACTGCGTCTGCAGAAGTGGTTCACGCCTATGACTGAACGTGAAAAGAAGAAGATCATTAGGGATATGACTACCTTGGTGTTGGCACGGCAACCACGTAGCTGCAACTTCCTCCAATGGAAAGACCTTAAGATTATTTACAAGAGGCGAGTCACACCTTCGCATCCTTGCTGAATTTGCTTTAATTTTTTGTCTGTTTGTGTCAGAAAAGCTCATCACAGTCTTTTTAACAGTTAAAAAAGAAGCTAATCATTTCCTGTGTCTCTACAGATATGCAAGCTTATATTTCTGCCTGGCCGTAGAAAACCAGGAGAACGAGCTGTTAGCCTTGGAGGTGATTCATCGATATGTGGAGCTGCTGGACAAATACTTTGGCAATGTACATCAAACAATACAATTATCCCTGCAAATTTAAAAAAATCAAGTCAAACTTTTTTTTTAAATACATAAACTTGTAATACAATGGTGGATATTTTTTCTCAGGTCTGTGAGTTGGACATCATCTTTAACTTTGAGAAGGCCTACTTTATCCTGGATGAGTTTTTAATGGGAGGAGAGATACAGGAGACCTCTAAGCAGATGGTGAATCGCTCCATTGAAGCCTCAGATATGTTACAGGAGGTGAGATGCACTGACACAAACGCACATGCGGACCTGTTGCAGAGTGTGAATCTCATTGACATCACATATGGTATTTACTTGTTTATTTGCTGGTGTGGGTATTTTAAAGCAATCAAGTATAAAATGTGGGTATTTGGTGTTTTACTAAACAATAATCTTTCTATGAGAACATAAGCTCATTGTGTGAGTGTGATGTAGTCATTGTCCATTAGTGAGTTGAGGTAATGGTGATGCTGCTGAATGTCCCTCATTCCTTTTGTCTTCCTCATAGCTAACAGGCAAGCGGCCGTTAGCTGTTCCTCCCTCTTTTATAGTTTTGTTTTTGTGGTTCTGTTTGTCTTGCCTTTTTCTGCGTCCATATCCGTCTCTCCCTTGGCCCGCATTAATGCGAGGGAGAGACAGATTTTTTTTTTTTCCTGGTATTCGGCGTGAACTTGAGTGTTTGGCTGACGCTTCCAGCTCCCCCTTTAGGCTCATAGCTCTGTGTGGTACGGTAGTTTCACTGGGTGTGTTGTTCTTGTGCTTCAGAGGAGGGCTGACTAACACTTTGAACATGATCCAACGTTAGATTAAGTGTAGTCTATCATTCATTCTGACCATTATCGCTCCAGGATGACAGCAGTGAGTGGTATGAGGTGGAGCTGTTTGGATGACCTTGAATATGGACAGACAGGTTAGATGCTCTGCTTGTGTTAGTGAACTTTTGGTGTGTTGGTGTGCTCAGCATTGTCAACAGGCGGTGTGTAGATGTGTGTCTGTAAATAACATTTGCACTTTTGAGGATTTTCTTTGCTGATAATTATGATGTTTTTTTTTCTGTGTGCCTTTTTTCAGACTCTGGAGGAGTACATGAGCAAACCTGCGTTTTGAAAAAAGACATCAATAAGACACACATCGAGGAGGAAAGCATGAGGCAGATGTACTGTATGTGTCAAAGAGGTTTCTGCTATAAATTAGCTTTAAACAGACTGTTTTCAAAAAGGAAGAATTAAAATTTTGTGTGCCTTTGCAGCCTGCCTAAAGCTTTAGAGTGGGGTTTTTTAATACTAAAGATTTTGGGTTAAAATAATGTGTGGGGGGATTTTAGATTTTCTATTATGTTACATACTGTCAGAGAATTAATTCACCCTCAAAGCATTCTAGTTCTGAAATTGTATTCAGAACATTCACAAAAATAATAGTCATTTGTCTCATCCACTTTTTAATCTTCATAATGTGGGTGGGATATTGTTGGTATCGGGAGAATATGACATTTTTTTTATAATGTGCAATTTATTAAGTAATGATTAAAGTGTTTATTTTGATAAACTGTCTGCTCTGAGTTTTCTTCTTCCCATGTTCGAATTACATGAATTATCTCCACTCAGACCTGTGACAGGTGACAGGTAACCCAGACTGGTTGTGTTTTAGTGTGAGATGAATAAGGCAACACCACTCCACAGGAA
Organism: Oryzias celebensis; assembly: GCA_014656515.1. Classification (NCBI taxonomy): domain Eukaryota; kingdom Metazoa; phylum Chordata; class Actinopteri; order Beloniformes; family Adrianichthyidae; genus Oryzias; species Oryzias celebensis. The sequence continues at coordinate 75,191,244 of BNCR01000001.1, forward strand.
GAAAAATAATACATCTGATGCTTTATTTATCTGTCATCAATCACACATTGTTGAACATGTACAAAATGGTTTAAAAATGAGAATATAGAGCACAACCACTGTTAGGCCAACAATACAGAGCTTTGCAATATGAAAGGGTTAGAAGGCAGGCGACAGGCTGATATTTAGACCCTGGAGATAATAATTTGTGTTTAACAATAACTCCACCGACCCTGAATATATTACGAGCCACAACAACACTTGTCTTCCGCCCAGCGACAAAAAGTCCCTATAACAACATTCGTGGCATTCCCGCCATTACATTTCTCCATATATTTGTCAAAGGTCCTGTCATTATTATAGTTCAGCATTTACATGGATATTCACATATGTCATTGGATAGTTGAACACAGGAAAAATATTTTTCTCAAACACTACTTGGTTATATTTCAAAATATAGGGCTGTTTACAAACACCATTAATTGAAAGCGAACGACGTCACACAACTTTAATTTGTCAGATTTGAGTGTAATTTCGTTTTTGGGATTATACTGAGCACTCACATCCACTCAGTGTTATGATGTTAATCTCCTGTGGTATCAATAAAATATCTCTAGAATGTTCTTGCAGCAAGTAGGGACTTCCATTGTTAAAATTCTATTATAAGATTGCTATAGTTAATCTTTGTTAGGGTGACATTATTACCAGCTATAGAAATCTGTAAACTAGATCACATCCACCAAACTATAAATACTATATTCATAATGATGCTTCTTCTTGCAGGGGGTTAGCTTACATCCCTGCCACGTTTTTTTCATGGTGCTCCTTCTCCTTTTCCTCATTGACTTCTTGGGGAGGAGAGGCTTTGGCGGTCACCTCTTCTTTTCCTTGCATCTCTGTTGGGGCTACGTTTTCCTCCATGGCTACCTCGGTTTCCCTCTTGGCTACCGGCCTTTTCTCCTCATCTGCTCCCTCCATGTAATCCTTCATGGCGCGCTCGTACAGCTCGTATGGGAACTGTCCCTTCAGCTGCGCCTGGGTGTCCCGCTTGGCAATGGTGTTGGGGTACTCTGTGAGGATTTTAGCTGCAAGGTAGGTGGTCACCTCGTCTTCCACATCCCCGTCATCCTCGTCGTCGTCAGTGGCTGCATCGGCCTGGCGTTTCAGAGGCATTTTGTTGAGCTCGGACAAAAAGAGGTTCTCTCTGCGTCCGGAGGGAGGGGGGATCCTGATCGGACCTGTATTGGTAGAAGGATTGGATGCTGTTGGGAGCCTGTCAGGAGTCTTCAAGGGTCTTTGCACGACGGGGTACTCGTTACTAATGGTCTCCACTCCAATGATGTCCAGAAAATCCTCCCTGTCCATGTCATCAGATGCAGGTTTGCTCTTCAGTGGCAGTCTGCGGCTGAAGTACCTGATCTTGGGGGTTTGGCTGGTGGTGTAGCGGGCTGCGGTTTGGGGATCACGGTGAAGCTTCCTGAGCTCTTCTGTAAGCAGCATATCGATTAGATCCTGGGGAGGCACGTGGAGCTTCAGAGACAGCTCCAACAATTCCTTCACTGTCCGAGGATCCACGATGGAGGGGCGGATCAGTCGTTTCTTCTGCTCTCCGGTTTGGTCCCTCTTCTGCGTCTGATCGCTCATCTCCAGGACTTTCAGTAGGTAGTAATCTACGAGTTTGGTGTCATCATCAGCATCATCTTGGTCCTGGCCGGCCCTGCGTTCTACCTCATCCCTTTCTGGTTCCTCCTGGTCGTTTAGAGCTCTTTCCATTTCTTCGTGGCTCCTGTTCACCATCTCTTCTGTCTCTTCCCTCTCCTCCACGGGGACCCACTCCTCTCCTCCAGCTACATCCTCATAAGCCTGGTTTCTTGGGCTGAAGGCATCATCCCCCTCTTCCCCACCATCAGCAAACTCGTTTCTCTTCTGGAGACCAGGCATCCTCTCCAACTCCTCAAAGATGGATCTTAAATTGGCCAGGCTCTGGGGCGTGTACTGCTCATCCAGGTCCTCTGTGGTCCGCTTGGCAGCGTCTGCATTCTCCTCATCTTCAAACATCAGCGGGTACTTCTTGTGGGCTCTGGGGAAGTTGCTGTAGTCTGCTGGGGCGCTCTCGGGCATCTCTGTGTCTTTGGTGCGGTGCCTGTGCAGCCGCCGCTCGTTCCTGACATCCGAGGTGGGGCTGAACCTCACTTCCTTCCCAGCTTGGTCCTGGAGAGTCTTGAGCATGGCTTTCATCAGCTGCTCGGCTGTAATGTCCTGTCTCTGCGTGTCGGGAGCAGGCTGGCGGTCCCCCGGACCTTCGTCCTGCTGCGAGGCGAGCTGAAGCAGGACTTTGAATTTCTCCACTTCGTCATAATCCACGGGTTCAACCCGACCCCCGTTTCGTTGCTTGAGGTTTTCAATGTACTCCAGGGCTTTGATCATGTCGGAGCTGGGCGCGTAGGGCGCGGGCTGCCCATCGCTCTCCCCGCCTCGGAGCCTGTATTGACGAGGGAGAGACGCAGTCTCCACGGCGCATCCATAAAGGAGCAGGGCGAGCAGGACCACGGCTCCTCCCGCGGGCAACTTGTGGTGGAAATGCAGCATTATAGGCAGGTTATCACCTGTAAAAACAAGAGTGGCTCACATTAACAGAAGAGCAACAACGTTCTGACGTCAGATGTCTGATAAAAATCGAGGCGTACTCCGGGGTTTGCTTTTACGCTTCGCAAACTGAATGATGCTGCGCGTGCATGAGGATATTCATGGAGATCACTAGATGAGTCACTCCCGTCGTTGTTAGGGGCAACCTCCACATCCGATTTATGTCATTAGATATAGACTAATCAATAACATCCTTATGTTTTTTAAATATATTTTTTATTTCAGCAACTGCCTCTTGATTGCCGCGGAAACATTTCACCACATCAGTCACTCCGAAAATAAAACAAAATAAGTCATGCAATCTAACAGATTAGAAAAAAGACAGGTAATTAGAACTAAAATAATAACTATATGTTTTTACCTTTGGTTAAAAAGTTCAGACCGTAGAAAGGGTGTAGGGCATCTCCACACGAGCGGCGCTGCTTCTCTTCTGTTTTCAGCACTTGGACAGCTCCCCTTGTTATATGAGGTAACACCTGACCAGCGCGTCATCACACGCAATAGCTGGCCCCAAAAATCCCATATAAATGATTCAGATTTAGAATGCTGCGCATAAGGAGATTGTTGTATTAAAAATAGCCCCCCTGTGCTCCCTTTAGCCCTGGTCTGAAGAAGCTATTTTCTGGAAAGATCCAAAAGACAAGGATGTGTCTTACAGGCACCCATTGTGGATTCGTTTTCTCTAAAAAGGCGATTTATGCAAAGAAAAACAGTTTTATATTTGAACTAATCCTCTTAATTGTGCTTTTATTATAGAAAGGTTGGATACAACCTTCACTCTTGAAGCTATGTGGTTGTAATATACAGAAAAAAAAATAGTCTTAAATGTGTTTATGGTCGACAATAACAGTTAGAGAGACTTCAGCACGGCGGTGCATAAAGAGTTAAACCCTCCAGCGATGACTCACAGGCTCTGCTGTCGCAGTTCAACCCCTCCTCTCTCCCTGCCTTGCTGACAGAGATGGTGATAAACACACTCCTGTCGGCTGGGGGCCAAAGCCCCGGCATTCCGCAGGTTGACAAGATAGAGGGGCCACAGCGAGCCAGCAAGCTGATTAAAGGTCATGGATGAGCGTTAAGAAAGATGATGGCAAGATCAGCTTCCAAACTCTTCTATGGTCTGATCTATGGGGAACATCATAAAAACACGGCAGAAATATGACCAATAAGGGTGTTTCTAAAGCAGCCTGGCAGCTCTCTGATGCAAGTGTCTCTTCATTTTTTTCAGAACTCGTTAAGGCGCACTACTAATTAGCACACTTTGTCCTCAGTGATAAGCATGTCTATGTGACAACAATGATGCAAATTATGTAAAGTTCTATGACTGCCAAATGTGTATATATATAAAAAAAAGAAAATATGTTGCTTATGGTGTTTTTAAAGCTAAATATATAGAGGCTGCTGCAGACTTGATGATGGTCTTTCTTCAAACATGCCAGTATGAAAGCTGGCACCCAGTCATGAGATGTGAAAATCTGTTACACATCTGTCAAGTCTCTTTGGTTGTCATACATGTGTGGGTGTCTGTTTCTGTTGTTGTTGTGTTACCCTCTAGGCGCAGGGATGATTGATGGATCAGGTTTCTCTAAAGCCAAGTCTCTGCAGACTGCTGGTGGTGGGAGACTCACTGACTGAATCTTTGATTCCTCTCTCCGGGGCTCGTCATGCGTTGTCTGTGTGCATCACTCCGTACAGACTGTACAAGCTCATTAAAACAACACCAACATTTGAACTCCATCTGTCTTTGCCAGCATTTTATTGATGAGAATTACAGCCAGAACATTGGAAATTTATAGTAATTGAATTTATAGTCACTCTCAAATGTGTTCTTTCCTGCTTCACATCATAACCTCCCATTAAAATACCTAAATGTTCAAACAGCAAGGGAAAATGTCAGTCTATGTTGCAAATTGGTTTAATTAACATTTAACACTCTTTAAAAAACAAATATCTTACAGTGTGGATCATTATATTGAAGCTAAACGTTCGATTTATTTAAAAATGAAAGCAGTCTTTTACAGCTGTGCTGCTGTTCAAGAAGAGCCTACGTTAATTCAGAGAAGAGCAGGGCTCATGTTATTTCTGGAGCTGATGTTCTGGCAGCAGTGTGTTTTCTGCAGACTTTAAATGGCAAAACCTGGAAAGGTAATATGCATAGTACTGGCTGGCGGATAATCAAATTCTTTTTTTTTTCAGTGAAAGAGTTTGAGTGATGAAGCCGAACAAACACAAAATAAAGTCAAAGGTTTGAACAACATGTTTGCCATAATAATATATAAAAAAGTATTTTGTGCTTTAATTATAGGAATAGATTTGCAGAATTCTACTTGTTTAGTCTATTCCTGAAAAATGCGTGTACATCTCCAAAATTATAGATAAGATTTATTTAAATTCATGCCATCTTAGATTATTATTTTATAACAATGGTTGTGTAACAATATCTTTGTTTGTTTCCTCCTGTAGCAGCAGTTTTCCATGATTCCTCTGCTGTTTACTAACATGTCAGTCCAAGCGGTGGGGGAGAAAAAGACATCTAAGCAAAGGCACTCATGTGTCACTTGTTCGGCAGCAAACACTCATATTTTTACATGCTCACAAATACATAAAATGTGCTGCAAAGCTGCTGCATGAGATGTGTTGCTTTAAAACTTCCAAACCAGCTCAAGGACCCATGACTCATCCGGGAGTCGAATCTGTAGACTTGCAAACACATTAATGTTTCAACCCTGACTTTTCCCTGAATAGTGCTGTGACGTTCTTATATAAACTCTTATAAAGCAGTTTTATTAAAGCTATGACAAAAAGAGTTTGAGAAGGAGCTGCCTCCTTTTGATTGTTTTGTTTGTTTTCATCTCCATCACCCTCGCATTTCCACATCATGAGGCGGGGATCATGAAGCATGGCACACCCGTTGTCAAGGCTCACTTTCTTTTGAACCAGTGTCTCCATGGTGATTCTAGCTCACCACCTTTCATCTATATTCAACTTCCAATCTTCTCTCTGGTCAGTATCCTTGTCTCCTTCATTAGACCTTTTGCTTCTAAAACTGACCACTTTTCTGGCGGCCTGCATTCATTACATTTTTATTCTCTAGTACCCATCCAGATCATCTCTCCCATTGTGCCAATTACTCTGACTAATGCACGGTCCTTGTCTTGTGGAGGCAGGTGGTTCAGGGGTAGACATAAGGGTGATTAAAGCCTCAATATGTTGTCTGAGCCATGAGGACAGAAATGAGGAAAAAAAGAACATTAAAGTTTAAAGACTAAAAAAATGAACCTGAAATAAGTGTAGGTGGAGCTTTTATACAGGCTTTTTGGAAAAGGGCCCGTAATGCCACTAACATGCAGCTGAGGATCAGAAGGACGCATTAATCCACATTAATGAGACTTGCTTCTGCAGCCACACCTCCCTTCACTTTTATAGATCATTTTTTTTATTTTGTCTGTTAAAAGTATACAGTTTGGAGAAAGCTATTTGAGAATTTTAATCATATTTCCTCTTAGTTCAACATGAAAACATTTTACTAGTTCTCCTGGGGTTTAATAAGAAGTCACTTCTTTTTTGTTCCGTCAGATCAAGGACAGAAGGCTTTTTATTTCTGTGCATACATGATCATTTCAATCACTTGTTAAACTTTTTGCTAGTATTTTGGAGACTTAATCTGTTTGAATGAAAATATCTTTCATTTTCTTTTGTACATGTGGGCAGCTTTGAATGTCAGCAATCCTCCAAAAAAAATCAATAATCTCACCTTTTCTTCTAGTTATTTTTGTTTGGTCATAAGAGTCAAGTCCACATTTACCTTTGCAACATTTCCAGAAGAGATGGGCATGTTGGATTGCTGCAGAAGCTAATCAGTTAATTACTTTGGGGCTCAAACTCTTGATTTTCTGGAAGTTCAAAGATTTCCCTCATTATCCCTAAAATTACTGCTACAAGCTTTCTGATGGAAATGAAAGATTTCTCCAGTTTTAGCCTCTCTTTATTCGTTCACTTTTCAAAACTTTTAATGACCCGGCTCCATATCTTTTTTTGCATCATCTTTTCAATAAATAGTTTAGCTCTTAAATTGCAGCTTTACTCATTGTTCCAAGGATTTCTGAAAGTAGGAAGAAACCTTTGGGTATCATGTTCCATCCATCCAATCCATTTTCTAAACCCGTTTTATCCCTGACGGGGTCACAGGGATGCCAGAGCCTAACCAGGCTACTGTTGGGTAAAGGCAGGATACACAGTGTTGTCAGTCTGTTGCAGGGCCACAATCACACACCTATGGTCAATTTAATGGGACAAGTTAAGGAGTAACCAATCATCACAACTTCTTGCCTGCTGTGAGGCGAGGGAGAGTTCTAACCACTGCACCACCATGTATCATGTTCCTCACATGAAAAACCAACTCCCAGTTTGTATTGGAAACAATTCCCCTCTTTGACTGTACCATTGGATCAAAGGCTTTCTTTTCTCATAAAACTTGTTGTACTGGTTTAGTTGGCCACAGAGCTTCAAGAGTTTATGCTGCTTCAGAGCTGCCATTCTTCCCTGAGCGCCTCCTCCTATTCCTGAGGTCATTAAACCTTTGTGTTCCTCCACTATAGATGGAAGTTTTCTCTCACTTTGCTTGTGTAACCACATTGCTTCATCTATTATTACTGTTTCTTGCTCGCTTGTAACCAATTTCTCTCTGGAAACTAAGCTGGACTTTGGCTATTCTTCTGCTTTTTCACCTCTAGAAAAGAACGTTTTTTTATCCCTACTTTTCTATACACTGTCTTTAATGGATTTGTTAAGAATCACAATATAATTTGGTTAGAATATTCTTGTTTTATATAAAAGACACAAAATATAAAAAGTTAAATCACTAAACTGAATAGAATTTGTATTCTGACTCTTCTAACTGCCAACAAATGAAAATGCTATGAAATACCTTCGAAAGTTAGACTGATACCTTTAGAGAAGATAAGTGTCAAAACAGTGGAGGGCTTATTGACAAATGTAATAACAGGGTAAAATGAAAGAAAAATAAAGTTGCTTATTGTATGAAGCAGCCAAACTCCCATCAAACCTCAGATGTTGCTTAATATTCATTCATATCTGCAATAAAATCTAAAGTGGGTACATTTAGAACAAACTATATTGGTGATTCATCCTTCAGGGAGCAACTGTTGCACGGATGATAATAAGGAAAAATTGAAATTCATCAATTGTGAAATACACATCTATCAAAATGAATTATGAAAAAAGGGGGAACATAATTTTCTTCCAAGCATTTTCTATCCCTGGCTCACCAAGCCTGTCACATGTAATTTTCCACAAAGATGTTCTGGATTGATTCTGATATTCTGGTGTCTCAGATGTGAATTTTTGCAGAAGCAGGAGCTGCCTTCATTTTCCTAATAAGGCATGCAGCCTCCAGTCAATTGTCATGCTTTTAAATTACTCACTTTTTGTGATTTTATGTCCATTAAGAGAACTTTATTATAAATATGAAGAATCCTGCAACAAGTCCATTTTGTACATTAATCATTCCCTGCCCATTTGTCATCCCGTAATAAATCGGTATATTAATTTTCTATGTCCAGATAAATCTCCTCATCTCTGTTGTTTAGTGGAGCTGCGTGATTAGAATCAAGAATGGGTTTCTTGCTAATGAAAGTCCTTAGAGTTAACAGTAATGACCACAAATCCCCAACACACCCACGGAAGACACGCAGTGGAGTTTAGTTTTCATCACTGCTCTGGAGCTCATCTTTCATCAGTTAAAACAAACAGATTGTTGTTTTTGTTGTGCAACCACCCACCTTTTCTTTTTCCATCTCTTCTGAGTTTCTCCTCAGCCTCTCCCCTCACCGCCGCCCACCACCCTGCAAACCAAAGATCTTTATATTCATTAAAAGAGCTGTTCACCTCGTGGCCTTTTATTGCCAGACTCATATTAATGCCAATGACCGCTCTGAATCTTTCTCTAAGAACCGATGCTGTGACTGTGTGTGTGTCAGAGCACACATGCACAGACTGCATCATAGTGTATGGCTAAGCGATGCAGCTTGACGCACTGGCTGACGTCACTCCCAGCCAAGGCAAGAAGTGTTTATTGATGAAGATGGAAGGAGAAGTCTGGAGGAGCCAGATGTGCGCATGATGTGGAGCCAAACGCTGCAGAATGGAAAAGACAGTTTTGTCAAATGAGCTTTTTTCGTAAATTAATCTTAATGAAAGAAACAACATTCATGTAATATACCGCTAGTTTTTGAATGCCCTGTTGTTTTCACATTTAATGAAGTGCAACACTTTTTTCTGTTCTCTTCTACCGAGTGTAGGTGTTTGAATGAGAGGCTGCAGAGAGACACATTTTCCCTACCGTGAGTCAGTAAACATATGTGGATGTTTGTGCACTGGAGACAGATCTTCTGTTTTACATGCCACATGTACAGATTGACATTTACGTAACGAGGAAAACAAGATTAGACTTAAACATTTTAATCAAGAGTTCTTTTTCTCCCTTTTTTAACACATCCATCTCAGTAATGACCTTTGCACTTATCTTTTGTTTATCATCGCTCTTTTCCTTTGTTTTACATCTTTATTTGTCTTCTTTCCCTCTGCCCCCTCCTCCTATTTTTTGCCTTTACTGACACTTTTATCTCCTCATCTTTTCCTTTACCACTCCATCAGCCGTGTGACATTACCCCCCCTCCTCCTGGCCACCTCCCCAACTGGATGCCCCCCCTTTTCCTTACTGATGCTATAAATACTCCACATCGGTGAGTCATCGCCCAGACGTATCAGTTGCCTCTCCCTCTCTTCCTCATCCAGCCTCCCACTGCCTGATTTACTCCTCTATGAAGGGATTTCTGTGTCACCACATTGCAAAATAAAGTCAAAGTTTTAAGATCAAATTTTCTTAATTGACAAACTAAATGTAAGGTTTTAAGAATAAAACTTCATTTGCAAATAAAAATATGAAATATTTGCTTTCAAAAACTTTTTTTTTTTGCTTTCAAAAATGTTTCTGTTTGCAACATGGAAGTTTTCAGATGGGTTGATGATGGGTCTTTGATTTTGTTCATGGCTTTCAGTTTAGCAGAATAAATGTGCCTCATCAAACAACTAAACACAGACCAAAGAGTTCATGCTGGTTGATCGGTTTTCATCTCAAAACTTTTGTGTTGCAAACCCAGAAGATTTTTGAAAGTAAAAAAAAAAAAGGTTTTGAAAACACATCTAAAATATTTTTTCTTGCAAATTATGTGGTTTTAATCTTAAAACTTTACATTTTGTTTGCAATTTGGGAAAATTTGATCTCAAAACTACGACTTTTGTTGCAACGTAGCGGCACAAAAATCACCTCATACTGCTCCTGCTTATTACCAGACATCACACATTTTCCCGTCCCTAACTTGGCCCTTAAATCATGATAGACTCACGCTGAGCAAAGGCAGTGCCAGTGCCTGGCGTGGTGCAACCCAAGGTTGGTTCTGACACGTCACCGCCTTGAAAAACAAAACCAGCAGGAGGGAGAGAAGATGGGGAACCGTTGCAAACCAGAGAGAAAATCACATTTACTGAAGATCAAAGGGGACATGGCAAAAAGTAAAACAACTCATTTGCCTAATTAAAAAGTTTTAGTGGCTTTACAGACGAGACAAATATAGAACAGAATGAATACTTTTTAAAAACCAAAAGAGTCAGGAATATACAAAGTAAAACAAGTTTAATTTTGGAAACAAAAACAAAAAAACTCCTAAAAATGTGATTAAAAATACAGGAAGTTTCAAAGGACACCAGATAAAAATTTGACTGTGGAGGGAAAAAAAGGGAAAAACTATTCCAGCATTGCACCATCTGTGATTTTTTTTTTCATAACTGCTGAAGCAACAACTCCAAAACACTAGAAAGGGGTGTCTTGACCCAAATTTATGAGCAAACATTACTCAATTAATCGATTAAAACTATATTTGGTACCCAAAAAAATATTAAAAATAAAAGCTAGTAATTATTTCTGCTTGTATTTATGAACAACAATGTTTTCTCTTTAAACTTAAGTTTTGTATCTACTGCATGACTTTTTTTATCCTATGAGTTTGTAATTGTGCAACACACAAAGGTTTAAGCCTGAAAGGAAAACACACAACCAGTTCATTTATGGAATACATTTTCAGACAAAGGATTTTTTGCATGCGCCTCTCCTAATCCACCCTCAGCTCCAAAACCTTTAATCCTTTTAGCTTCTGTTGCTTAATGTTCATCGCATGTCTTACTTATCTGAATCCCTGTCTTGGCTAAAACACCATCTTTCAGGATCAGATCTAATTATTCGGACTTCTTATGGACACACCACCCACTACCTTTGCTGGGTTATTATGAAGCAGCCGATTCCACTCATCCTTGTGCAAACGCAAGAGTGGCATTGGCTCACAGAAGACTGTGTGCGCACAGAGATGAAAAAAGTTTTTACGCACTTCTGAGTCATGAGCAGAGAGGAAGAGGTGGTCAAGGGAAAGGAGGAAGTAAAGTTTGAATGGAGTGCCAGCGATCAATGAGAAGAGAATGAATACAAATGCACAGACAAACTTAACCGGGGCTGGACAAGCATCTTGCTGCTAGGTGATGGTGTCTGTGGCAGATCTGGTGTTTGTGTGCGTCAGAATCAGTGGACTAATGAAGGGAGTGTTATGAAGGGAGTGACTCACTCACTCATCCCAAAGGGGGTTTGATGGAGGGAGTGAGGAGAAGGAGGCGCTACGTTAGAAATGCAAACAGAACCAAGAAATCAGAAGCAGAAACAATACTGGTCACAGCCTTTATGCTGGCTATATCTGATTTAAACCACTGCTTTTTAATTAATTGACACATTTTCAGCTTAGATTCTAGTGAGACACTCTTTTCCCCCACTATTGTTAAATATTATAAAGACTTATCAGAAGATTTGAGGGGGAAAAAGTGAATCCAGATCGCAGAGCACCAGTCTCTGTGTCTACAATAATAATTGTGTCACAGGTGGTTTCTTATTTGTTTATCTAACTATTGTCTTTTCTTTTAGGATAAAAACAGATCATGCATTTTACTCGCCCTGACATCCAGCACTGCATGTTCTGTTTGCATTGAAGAGCCCAGCGTGCTCAGACACGCACAGCCTTGCTGGCCTTTGTTGCCATAGAAACTATAGTTTCAGCATGTTTCCAATCAAGCTGCTGATCATCAGCCAAACGTTGAGCCCCACAGATCAAACGCAGATTTCAGGTGCAACAAAACAAACATAATCTTATTTATTTGCATTACATACGTTCCAAGGCCAAATCACAGATAAATAAGGAAGGAGACACTTGCAGTGTTATGTCACCATACAAAACAAAGAAGCCCCTCCCAGTGAAAAAAAGAAAAGAACGACATTCTTAAATATGTTTAAAGGAGGCTTTGCAAGGTGTACAGAAAGATTTAAATTCCCTCCTAACCTGTTTACAAAAAAAGGAGAAAAACAGGAATGGAAAAATGGCAGCACCTGCTGCCTTTGCCTTGTTATCTCACTTTCATTGGGATGCTAAAATGCAGGGAGCAGCTCAGACAGAAGCTTGTGGGTTAGAAGGCCACTAGCCGCCTACAAACAGGCAAAAGAAAAAAAACATGTGAACAGAAAAATCAACAAGAATGTCAAGGTAGAGGAGTTTTGATTATAAAAAAAGAGAATAGGAGTCGGCCTCACATTAATATGGTAAAACGTTAGTAAACTAAAGCTAGCAGAAGCCCCAAAGAAGGTTTTAAAGTAACTGAAAGTACCTTTAGTAACTCAGTTTACCTTTTGTTTGGGTTTAGAAAAAATGACGTAAAAGAGACGTCTGCCTCACAACAAACCAAACAAGCATTTATTTCAATGAAGAAATAAATATAAGTAACAGAGTCACTCCTTGTGCTGCCAGTCAGATCAACTCAATAAATATCACAACATTGAAAACCTTCTTCTATCAATGCATGGTTTACAGGGGTTCAAATAACTAGCAGGTGCTAGATTCCTGTAGTACTGGAGACTTGTTTATATACATTGCACATATAGTGTTATACACAAAAATCTGTTGAAATATACAGACATGTTAGTTGCAATCAGTGAGGTGATTTTTTTTTTTCCTATCATTTAGACCTGGAGCATAACCACAACTATTTCTTCACTTGCTCAAGTGCAGTTTTCTCTTCAGTACAGGTGCTTTGGTACAGTTGCACGCTTTTCATCATGCAAGCTTTACAAAACCCATAAAAAAAAAGAGAAAAAAGGCTTTTTTACCTCACATTTTTTACAAACATCTAAAATGTTCTCATCAGTGTCTATTTACCTTTTTGCTTCTGCGATCTCACTTTTCTACAAAGCCACTAATTAATACAAACAAGAGGCTTAAATATGAACACACCACAGCAGAACTGTCGGCTTTAATTTCCTACGTATGCACTTAAATTTGAGAATAAATATTGCACATTCATTTTTTATTTTGTATCTGCAAAAAAAAAAAAAAAAAAAAAAATCAAAGCAACAGTAACTAGATCTATGGTAAATAGAATGACATATGCAAGTGTCCCCTTAAGTTTCTGGAACAGCAGTTAAAGAAATACAGACTATTGTAACCATTTTACTACAGTAAACCAAGTTCCCTTAAAGACATTTATGTAGTTCATTGGTCTTAAATGGAGAAATACATACCTGGTGTGGCAGGGCTTTTACAAGTCACTGATGCAACAATGTTCAGTCAACAAATAACTTTTGCCATCGATGTTTTCCCCACTGCAGGATGTGGAATTAAGAGAAATAAGTCAGTAAACATGAACTCAAATGAGCAAATTTGGGACATAAGAAAAATAAAATACGAGAAGAAAACACAGCATATAAAAAAAACTTGTAAACAAAGAACAATTAGCATGACCAGAAAGAAATACAAAAGCATACAAAAGAAGAAAATGGTTTCAAAATGGTACGAAAATGAATTTCAGAACCTCAATCTCTCATGGCTTCGCAACACATCACAGAGAAATATTCCAAAATGGGTTCCAAAGCTGACGAACCCAACATGAATAAAACAATACAACGCAGATATAAAAAAAAAGAGAAACACAATCAAGATCCCTGCAGAATCCAACCTGAAAGTCACTTCTGAGCCCTGAAGGGGTCCTCCTTCAGGCCCACGCTACCAACTTCCCTGCTGTGCTTCTGCACCTCATGTCCACAGCCGAGCTTTACAGGGAGAAGTCTTCCGATAAGTGGAGGAAGAACTGATGCAATGTCTATCCTGGGATTCTCATTTCTTTGCGTCACAAAGTTCCAATGTCATGAGCCGCTTTGGTCATCACAGCGACTCAGAAGGCTAAATCAATCCAAGTTGTTAGAATGTCACAGAGGGATGACTGGCTCAGTTGATTGTGAAGGTCCTTTCGGCCTCTTGGTCTTGAACAAAAGCATGAAGCTGCCTTCCAGATTATTGCACCTACTTGGATGGTCGCTGATTACAGAGGAGATGAGGAACAGGAGTCTCTTACTTTCTAATAATCATGACTTTGTTTTACCTGTAACTAACATACAAGTCCTCTCAGGGAAGTTCAGTTTGGATTGAGCTTTTTGTTTACATGCTCAAGTTGAATGTGCTTCTTATAGGGGATGTGTATTATTTCCCCCCGTACATTCTCTCTATGTCTTCCTGATAATGTGTTTTCAGCTCCTTTCGCTTCAGTTTGAAAGCGTCAGTGACCAAGCCGGTCTCTGGTGTCCAGGGTTCGGCACTCAGACGGATCTTCTTGGGAATCTCAAATCGCTCCAGTTTGCCTGGTTGGAAGACAGCAGAATGTCAGCCCGACAGAAACAGTAATGCTGGAGGAAAGAGGGGATTTTTTTCTTGTTTTCTTTTACTGTAAGCAGTTTCTCTCTACCTGAGATGGCAGCCTCAGTAATGATGCGGAGGACTTCTTTCTCCATCTGTGGGTTGTTGCAGATCTCTTCCCATGTGCCTTTTATGCACATTTGTTCCGCCACCGCCATCAGTTGCTTATGGTTAGGCACCACAAAGCTAATCACATACGATTGGTCACTGCAAAACATAAAGATTTTATTTTGTAATCTATAACCTTTGAAACCAACACCAACTAATCCATAGGGAGTGTGAACAAGACAATACCTATTGGCGTAGGCACAGATATTGTCAATCAGTGGACAATTCTTCAGAACAGCCTCCACCTTTCCAAGGGAAACATATTCGCCCGCTTGCAGTTTTACAAGGTCTTTCTTGCGATCTGCAGAAAGAAAATAAGAAATAAAACCCTCACAATTTGAACACTTACAAACTTTCAAGCTTCTCTTGGTAGAATTTCCTACCGATGATTTTGAGGCATCCATCCGGATGGAATTCTCCAATGTCTCCAGTGCAGAACCACCTCTGCCCGTTTGCATCCACAAAGAAGTCTCCTTGGTTCTTGCCGTCGTATTTGTAGTAACCCATTGCAACATTGGGTCCGCCAATCAAAATCTCTCCTCTTGGGTTAGGTTTGTCTGTGCTGTAGTAACCACCTACAGGAGCAAATCCATCAATTATTAACTCCTCAAACGTGTTGACGTGTTCTTTACTCATAAGTATTCTACTGACCCTCTTCCCAGTCCTTCAGTGTGATCTCTGAGCAAACCAGTGGAGCGCCAACCCGTCCAGTGTTGTAGTCCCAAACTTTAAGTAAAAAACGTCAGAAAATCTGCGTCTTTTTTAAAACCATAATTTAACGTTTTGGTCTGACTTACTTTCACTGATGGTGCCAGCTCCACAGGTCTCCGTCAGGCCGTAGCCCTGCCCCACAGGGCAGCACATGCAGATGTTCATGAAGCGCTGTGTGGCGGCTGACAGAGGGGCTCCGCCCGAAAGCAGCACCCGTGTGTTTCCTCCCAACAGAGAACGCACTCGTTTGAAAACCAAACTGAAAGGAAAGAGACGGACAAGGAAACACAAACAGGATCCGAATTAGAGGTGCTGTTAAAATACCCAACATAGAATCCAGAGCAAATATTTCAGATCTCAGACTACCTTAATAAACCATGTAGAATAAGTTACATTTATTACTGATAAAAGTTAATGTTGACTTGTGTAACATAGGAGCGGTTGTGTGTATCACCTGTCACAGAGAGGCGTACTGTAACCTTTGGACATCTGCTCCATCTTGTAGTTGTAAGCCAACACAAAGAGCGTCTTCTGGAGTTTGCTCATTTCCTCCACTTTGGTCATTACGTTTTTGTAAATTCGATCCATAATCTCCTACACGCAGACGAGGAGAACATTAAACGCATTAAAGTGAAGGCAGGAATGAAAAAAGACAAAAGGGTATACCAATGAACCAGGATTACAAACACACTTACAGGTACAGAAGCCATGAGAGTGGGTCGCAGGACACTAGCATCCCCTTTGCTGCCTTTCTTAATCTTAGTGGACTGCAGCGAAATGAAAAACAAAACAAAGTGTATTATTTTAGCTGCAGTCTGGGTAGGTCTCTGATCACACAAGGCTAGGAAAGAAGCCAAAAATCTGACTGCACTCACCTGATCAGCCAGAGTGTGAGGGGATGAATAACCGATACGACAACCGTGAGAAATGGAAACCAGTTCTGCACTGAGCTCCAAAACATGGGCCAGTGGTAGGTAGCCAATGTAGGTGTCTGTCTCACTAGCAGCACACACATTTAGAGATTCATTATTAACATTATTATTTTAAACAAACGCTGTGTTTACAAATGACTGAGGAATCAAAATGAAGTGGTAAGAACACACTGCAGATTCAAAAATCTAAGAGGAAATGCTGAAGAGTCAGCACAAACGCAAATCCTCATACTTGAGATTAGGGATCCGCTCTGCCATGCCTGTGATGCCAGCAATGAGGTTGCCATGGGAGATCATGACACCCTTGGGGATGCCTGTGGAGCCACTGGTGTACATGATGACAGCGATGTCCTGAGGCTGAGGGTATCTGCGGTCTGCTGCGACTGGTGAGTATTGAGGAGATGGTTGAAAGAAAAATACAACTCTCCAAAAATATGTCATAGTGTGACAATAGGTTTAAATAAAAAAAAAAAAAACATAAATACAAAAAAATTAAATTTTCCATTAAGAAACTATGCTGATGAAAATGGTGTTTCTGGTGTTTTTTAACATGTTCTTCTGCATTTTTCTCATGATGGACATTTATTAAGAAAAAAAATTCCATGCTAAATTCCAAACTACAATTGGCAGGCCACGAACTTTCTGCTCTGCTCCATTCTAATACATCTACTTGCAGACAAACAGATCTGTGTTTATCTTTGTTTTCCTCATCCGAGCTGGTATCTGATTAAATTGTTGCATTGCTAATGTTAGGTTGGGGGTGTGAAGGACTGTAAGCTCGCAGGACAGCATATAAACAGGAGGATGTTGCGAAGTAGGGGCAGGCTTACTCTCTCTGACTTGAAAACCACACTTTTTTTTCTGCCTAAAAATGGCATAATCATAATTATAAGATCCACTGAGAACTAGAGGAGCAACGGATGACAAAAATCACGGTTTGGATCATGTCACGGCTTCAGAGTGACGGTTTGGATCAAAAACAACAGGAAAAAAATACAAAATAAAAGTCTTCAGTTAGTTTTTTTTTAAAGCTTCAAGGCATATATTTCAAAAAGCATTTATAAAGTACTTCAAAACACACAAATATAGATCGCATGAGGTCATTGAGGCCTTTTCTTTAAAGACAAAACATTTAAAAAAATGTTAACTTAAGATATTTCTATGTATAAAAAATACCCAGGATGCCCGTTTAAATAAAGGTGTACTAAGGAAAACAGCATCTTGAAAAAAAAGGAAGAAAATCAGGGGATGTAAGAATGTACTATTTCAATTCTTTCACTGTGTCCCCTGCTGCAATAATACCCCCTCCCACTGTTACAGACGGAGCAGCGGCTTTCTCCTGCCATAGTGCGGGGCAGCTGTGCTCCTCACTGGGAGAACCTCTAAATAAGTTCATGCTCCGTGATGAGGTGGAAACCATTTTTTGATGGAAGCTCTTCCCACTTGTGGCAGGAGCTTCAGGTTATTGCACCTTTGGACAAACGTCAAACAGGAACTTTGGAACATAACCCAAAGCAGCATCAGAGTTCTGTTTAATTCCATTTTTATCGTAACCAGTTTGAGGTTAACAGACAAACTGTAACCGCATCACTTTCATATAAAAGTCTGCTTAAACCGCCACAGAAAACCACATCTACATCTGACTCACTGTGAATAAAAATATGCTGTTTGTTTATGTACACAAACTATTATAGCAGCTCATTGTGTTCACAGATGTTTCCAATTAGAGATGCTAGATAGCAAAAGAAAGCAGACGCCCGACTGAAAGATTGTTGTTTGAATGGATTAAGAGTGAAACCTCAACAGGATCACTATTCGTCAAAGCTGAACTACGTTTCTTCTGCTAACATCTTCATCCTGTAAACAGCCAGATGATTGATTCGGTTGTTATTTTGATCTGTAAATGGAAACTAACAGTAATAATGAATGCTATACGAGTACATGTGTGAACAGACTTTATGGTATCAGCTATTCATTCTGTCAGGATTCCAATTTCTAATCATCTTATAATAATAATGAAACTTATTTCATACATTTTGAAGTTTTTTTTTTGTTGTTGTTTTTAGTAAAAATTTGATCATTAGGGCAGCCAACGATTGACAGGTGATGATCCCCTTTGAGCCACAGCACATCGCTCTAATTAAACATCCGGGTGCTGGCTCAGTGTCCCTCCATGTCCCTGACAGAATTAGAAACCATTTAAATTAAATTGGAAAAAAAAACACTCACTATTTTGCGGCTTGGATCCCATCTCCTTCACAGCATCCATGCTGTAGACCATAATGCTCTTGGGGATGTCTGGCCAGCTTGAGGGTTTATGGTCCACTACAATGATGTACTGCAGTCTTGGTACATCACACAGAATGGCCTGGAAAGGGAAGTTGGATGCAAAAAGGAAAATACAAAAAAAAGGGAAGAATATGGTTGGTTGAACTCCCCTCTTCCTAATGAGCAGCACTTATATCATAAAGATAGAAGATAAACTTGTACCTTCAGACGGCTCTGGAGGAGGTCTTTACTCGTGATGATGTGGGTCACTTCCGTCTCATTGAGGCCGTGAGCAATGGCCTTGAGCCCCAAGGTGGCATAGAGCGTCACAACTGTGGAGTTCAGTCAAAATTAGACAGTACGAGAAAGAACACTTCAATAAATTTTTACGTTTGTCCTTCAAACACTCACGTGGAAAATTGTACATGAAACAGGCTTGCGCTGCCACAAGCCACTCTGCTCTAGTCTCACAGAAGATGGCGATGTTACACTGAGGTTGCTGATTCAGAGCCGCCAGTCCACTGCCAAAGCACTTTGCTGCCAGGTAAGCTTCTTCATATGAAAGCCAGTTATAGTTCCCTAAAATTACCTGCAGGAGACAAAGAATGTTGCAAGTTAACCATGACAACAGACAGAAGGAGATTTATGTGCTGATTTATGAAACTTCTGAACATTTTTCAGAAGCATCATATGAATGAACAACGTTAATTCCAACACTGACAGACAAAAAGAAACACTGTTGAGTAAAGTGCAATCAGCTTGAAACCAAGGTCACTTGCTCAGAGGACAAGAAGCAACATATTGATATGAGAAATGGGAGTAATAGTATGATATAAAACATATTAATATAAAAGGACTTATAGAAAGACTTGCCACAACAACAAAAAAAAAATGCTGAATTGCTTCTATTAGTCTCCATGTTCAAAATTTTGTGCAACAAGAAATATAATTTCCCAAACTATTCAAAAAATGCCACATGCTGGAAACACTAGTAATATCTTCTTTGTTACACAGTCCCTTACTGCCATCTACAGGACATATGAGGGACACCAACTCTAACGCCGACATCTGTATTCCCTTACAGCAGTGGTCCCTGACCACTTTCAGGCCAACAACCAGCCTATTCAAGGCTGAAGTGGGGGTCCAATTTGTTTTTGTTTTCAGGTTCTCTTAACTTTTGATAGAAAAGTTTATCTTCATCCTCTGTTAAATATCTGCAGCTGCTTTAAACTTTATTTGCACACTAGATTTCACGTAGGAACCATGAAAACAGGATTTAGATTTTCCATTAACCCATAAATGTTAAAGTGGAAGCTAAAAAATTGGACGCCAACTTCAAGCTCGTATGACTTTTTGGGGCAAACGATAAATGCAAAAATACACTAGTCTCCTGGTTTTTATCTATTAAATACAGATGTATTTTTTCTTCTAAGATGAAGGCGCTTCTTCTTTTTCCTCACTGGATCTTTTCTGCAAAAAAAAACTTTCCAAGTCTGTTTGTTTTTGTTTTGTTAACTTTCCTAGCTTGGTGGTTTCAATTTTGAGTCAGATGTGATAGGGAGAATCCAGTAGTTTTCCAAAATAAAGCTTTCTTTGGAAACAGATAATAAAAAGTACTGAAATTATGAAGGTGGTGTTGGGGACCACTCGCTAACAAAAGACGGCAGCATTTAATATATGAACAAAATAAAACCGATAAAATTCTCTCACCTTTTTGAACACCTTGCCATTAGGTTGGAGCTCATCTTCCTCACTGAGCACCTCCCTGGTGCCCAGACAGTCTCTCATTGGAAATCTCCTCGCTGCATATTCAAACATCTTGTCCAGGGTGTTCACTCCCGGTTCCATTAACGCTACCAGCTTTTCTTGGCTGCTGATGGCTCTGTAAGGTCCGGCTGGGTGTCCGCTTACTGAACGTGCCTTGATCCGACGGGCTCGCTCCAAATTAGTGCCAGTTCCGGAAAAGAAGTACCAGGGGAGGAAGGTGATGACAGAGTAGACCCACACTACAGAGCGGAAGACATGTAGCAGCACTGGGTTGATGTCCTCCTTCATCTTCATCTTTCAAGCAGATCCTGGACACGAGCTCTAAAGTCTTTTCTTTACAGAAATGTTTCACTGTTTTCAACAGTAAAGGCTGCAAGTTGCTGTTCTATAAAAATGACCTGCAATCAAAAGAAATAAGTGAACTTTTAGCAGCAGTGTAACAGCAGTGCATCATCAAAGATGAAGAAGTAGTGAATGTCTCCAGGTAAATAAATCCAATAACTAACATAAACATACACACACAGGTGCGTATGTGTGTACCTATATATATATATATCTATATATATATATAGATATATATATGAAAAAAAATATATATATATTTTTTCCAATTCTGGTCATGAGGACGTGTGTCTTCAGCACTCCTGATATAAGCGACTAAGCCATATAAACTTGAATCAGGACATAGTTACTGCAAAAAAGTAGTAATTCTGCAATATAAAGCGCTGAACATGGCAGTGAAGAAAAGCCAAGATACATCTGACCTAGCAGAGCTAAGAATTGCGTTTGCCGACATCCAAGCTAAGCTAATTCCACTACTTGCATTGGAAGCTAATCAACTAACTCAACTGCTAGAGCTAAATGCTAAGCTAACACCTCTGCTGCAACTTGCGGAAGGGCTGCAACAGCTTTGGTCGACAGCGTTGAGTCTAGTTGGATAAGTTCTCACTTCTAGAGGGATTTCCTTTGATTTTAATAATAGTGAGATCTGTCACATGCTTCCCTGGAGAAAGGAGTCAGATAAACCAGCAATCCTTATCAGATTTTGAATCAAAAACACAAGATAGCTCTGATGAAGTAAAGAAAACACCTGAAGAATCTTCTGTTCATCTTTAGCATCTCTCTGATAAGAGAGATAACAATAGATAATAATGCTGAACAGGCAAAGGACGCCAGACTCTTGAAGTGGAAAAAGCAGATCCAGAGCACCTGGGTGTTAAATTCCAGGATCTACATTAAACCACTGGGTCCATCGGACCTGTCTAAGATGATTGTAATCACCAGCATGAGATACTTTGAGAAGTATGTGGTCAGGGACGTCTGAGCTTCTTATTGATGCAAAATAAGAGTCAAATATGATTTCAATAAAATAGGAGGCCTAGGAATAGTGTTACATCTACATACATATCAATGTAATTCACTGTTACTTAAGGATGCTTAATGACCTAAATCAATGTTGGTACTGTATTAATTTCTGATCATAAATTACAAACCAAATGTTGATAACAAATATAAAGTAAATGGTGTGGTTGAGTCGGGATGGGATTTTTCATAAGGCTGCTTCCTCCAAGTCCCTTTCAAGCAATCTATAATTTGATGCCTAATTATCCTGTGTTTGACATGTTTTTTATGGATGTAAAGCTCTGTTGATCGTGTTACATATGTGTTATTCGTGCCTGGTTGCTTGAAATAAACATTTTCAAATCAAATCAAAGGCTTTGTTTGAAGTATAACTCATTTCTGAAGCTAATTTAGTCAGCTTTTTTTAAAAAAAAAATCTGTTTTAAGTCAGTACATGTTGGCTTTTGCATTAAGTGCGAAATATTTAATTTTAGTTTGCAAAAACCAAATTCCTGCTTTTCTAATCTAACATTGAACACTGTACAAAACTGTCAGACAATATAACACGGAATAAACGAGATTTCTTTGACATAACTGCTGACCCTACAATTTGACGTTTTCATCAACTATTTACTTTTCTGGAACTATTTATTATTGGACCTGACAGATTTTGTGATGCCCTTCTTATTACCCTAACCAGTTAATCTAGACAACAAAAACCATGGGATCAACTCTGATCTTCTTCCTTAGAGCTAAGCTTTTGGAAAGTTTATCTAAGGACAGTCTGGAATTTGCAGTGCAGTCCTTTTACCAGTTAGCAAGATCATGTCAGAACAGGCTGAAACAGCTCATTCTGCAGCTGGAGAGGAGTGGCCTAGAAAGTTAAGTTTGAGGTTAGCATTCTTTGGCTTTCAAAACTGACAATGTAACAAAGAATTTAACAGACTGAGGAGACGGAGGACACTCCTAGCCACTCATATACAAGAATGCCATCTGCCTTTATCTGCAGTAAAATAAAAATATTTGTAAAAGCAATACAGTTCTCTAATCCTAATGAGACAGTTTAAAAAAAAAAAAAAAAGAAAGAAAGAAATTGTCAGGCAACTTATCACGATGCCATATGAACAAGCTTCTCAGAAACATCATTATGACAGGTAAACATCACTAAACAGTTGTATTTGCTGAGGTCATCCAAAACATTAACGCTAACTAAACTCAGAACAAGAAGAAAAAAAAAAAAACCTGACATCTGACTTAGATGGAGTTTAACTGTGGTTCTACATGTCAAGTCATTGTGTACTTGTTATTTTAAACAAAGAAGACACATCCTCTTGTATTTACTATTTAAACAACGTTATAAAAGAGGATAAAACCAGGAATGCTGCACAGCTACGGCGACCGACCAGAACTTTCACTGTAGAGACAACACTTCTATCAACATGTCAGTTCTATTAGCATGCTAGTTTGCTATAGCAGAACAGGAGGTTCATGTGCTTGCTATAAATACAATTACATAACCCAAGAATTAGATCAACCTTTAATAAAGTCTTTTTTTATTATTTATTATACTTAAACAAACATAGTTAATTACTTTATTTTCCTAAAAAAGACTACATCACAACTGGAAAATAAAGGTGGTTGAATTAAGATACCTACCTTACATAATAAAATATCAGAAAAACCCCCCACTTATTAAAGGACATTTAAAGGTCCAGTAAAAATTGAGAATTCAATATCAATAATATGACGCCAATCCTAAACACATCAAGGGTTGGGTATCACTGCAACAATGCTAAATCCATTAACTTTAACAAATGAAAACAAAAGCAGAAATTACTTTTAAGGAAAATAAATTGACTGTTTGTTTTTTTTTTTCTCCAAACTTATCCCTACACACAAAGGCAGGAAAATCTGAAGGTGTATCAAATACATGACAATGATCAGTTAAGTACACAATGTTTGTTTTCTTTTTACTAGGTGTCATAACAAGGTCAATAGAATTCCGAGTTAAAGGCTTTAATAAAAAACTTAACATAAATACGTTTTTTAATAATAATTTTTTAGTATTGCATTATTTTACAATGTAGCGTGTTTTTTTCCCAGTATCAACATTTGCTTTTTCCAAAACATATTTAAATAAATAAACACAGTGTACTATTACATAAAAACAGTAAAGCACTAAACGGAATCGTCTTTTCGAGTAATATTCAGATAAAATTGCTTTACCAGTTATGATATTTCAGGTCTGATGATCGCACAAACATAAGCAGTTAGCAGTTTGTTCAAATACTAGCAGCTAATATTCCGTTCCAAGCTAGCTAAAGCAGCGGCTGTCGGGTCTGCGTATCGGCCGCAGAACCGCTTTACTCATTCATAATTTCTCAATAATTCAAACACAAACGCACATGTACATTTGTAAACAAATGTAACAAACGTAAGATGCGTAATTCATTTCTCTTGTGTAAACCTGGAGCTATTTTTTCATCCCCTTTCGCTAACATCTGCAGAGCGCACACATCCTCACCTCTTTTTATAAAACCGCTATGTCTGCCTTCCGGAAGCATGGACTGGGGGATAATAATCCTTTTAAACACACCTTTGAAAATATATCGGCATTAAGTACAAGTTTATGATGCAAGCGGACAATTTAAAAGTTACAAACCTAAACAAAACGAATGTCAAATCGTAAATCTGAGAATTACCGGGGCACTGCTGCCAGCCCGGAAGTCATTGTTTGACGTCACAGAGTTTTCGGTCAGTGATTGGAGGTTTGAGGGTGGCGCGTGTACGGGGAACTGGGGCGTCAGTGGGGTTATTATCGGTCAAAGTTTTCTGGTTTGGGTCCTTCGGTGATGGTTCTGGAGAAACTGTCACTCATATTTTTAAGAACTGCTTTTATCCGGCTAATTTCACATCGTGCATTTCATATATCAAGTACTTTTTCGAGATCATTTATCTGTTGTTTATATAATTATACTGGAATAAAATCATTGAAGCCCAAACAATAATAACTATATCTCTTATTATTTTGGTTTGATTTTATTGTCTTAAAGACCCATTTCAACCATCTTTTGTTCTATTTTCAAAGTTTTCCAGTGGTCTTTGGTTATGATTATGCCGTTTTAGCCAAAAAATCTATCTTTTTAGGATATAGTTTCTGCAAAGTGACAGTGGTTCATCAGAAATCTGTGGACTGAACTGTTGGTGCAGAGTAAGCCTGCTCCAACATCCCATCATCCATCTGTTGATCATGTTCTCTTGCTGGCTTACAGCCCCTCACACCCCTAACCTAACATTAGCCATACGGTTTTGAGCCAAATGTCAACTTAGACAACTAAAACGATGCACATGAATCTATTTGTCTTCAGTTGGATGTATTGAACTGGAGCAAGACTGTAGCACCTTTGCACTACTACAGGCTTTTTTTTTTAATTGTTCATTTGTTGCTCCTGATCAACAACAATTTGAATAAAGAAATATTCACAAATTCAAATTTAAGCTTAATTTTCTATAAATGTTTTCCATCATGAGAAAAATGCTCCAAGAACACTCTCAACACAAAAATTCCAATTTTCATTGGAGTGGGATAAGACTCATTTTGTAAGTAAAAAAATGCTTTGTTTGGGTTCAGTGTTAAACTTAAGTAAACAGCAACTTCATTTTACTACGGTACATCAAATGTTCATTTTTCAATTGAAACGTTCAAATAATGACTTGTAAAATTGATCTTGCATGGTTGTTTGTTTTTATGTATTGTTTCTTCAGCAACATAAACGGGGAGGTAGTTGATGACAATAGGAAGATGCTCTTGTCTATTGCTCAAGTGTGACCTACAGTATATGCTTGTTGCCTGTTTTTCGTAAATATAATAAAAAGATAATCAATCGTTTTTGTGTTGCATCCTCACTTTAGTAGGTTTGACAACCTACCTCCTGCTCTGGAGTCTCTGGAGCAGATTGTAAAAAAATTAAAAGAGATGCTAACAATTTGAATTTCCTGTTCAACACAAGTGTCATGTCAGAGGTTTCTTCAAACTTGCCAGAGTACTGGTACTTCTTACCCATTACTATGACCTCCAAAGAGGACTGCAGTAATGACTAAGATGATGTTGAATTATTAATAAAATATATTTTTCAGTAGAACTTAAAAAACTCTGTGATTGATTGGACAAAAACAATCAATGGATAGTCAATGAACAAGCAAAAAAAAAGTTTTTGCAACAAAATATTGTTTCTAATGTATTTTGCATTAATTAAGATGCCCGATTGTATTTTAATACCAGTTGTACCTTACCTTTTAGTTGTTTTGATGAGTCAAGTGAGCAGTGGAATTGTATTGCAAGGTATGATAGGTAAAGTCAACATTCGTTATTGCAAAAGACAATAACTAAGCACATAGTAATTCTGTACTGAGTTAATGAACTACTGAGCTATTAATGAGCAACTGAACAAGGATATTTCCAGAAACAAATAGGAAACAAACACGTTTAAAGTTGTTGGCTCCTACTAAGTAAAGCCACATGTCAATCAAAAGACTACACTTTATCATCTGGTCTATATAAATGTTAAAATTAAAACAATATGATTAGGTATTAAATACTTCCCCTCCACATTGATACTGTTAAAATTGTTTTTAGTGACAGCAATAAAGCAATTGTGGACGCCAAGAAGAATCTTTGGGATAATCAGACCCAAGAGACCCAATCCTTAGGCATCAGCAAACAGCAAACTGCTCTTACAAGGTTATTTTGAAAAAGCTGTTTTTCTATGTTAAAAATGGAGACTAATAACCTACTGAAGGAAAGATTATTTGATCTCTGTCTAGCTTTTACTACAAGTTAAAGTAAATTTAAAAAAAGAAAAAAAAACCAGAATGATCAGGAGTAATTTCATTTCAAGTTTTTATTATGAGGTAAGAAAAAAACGTATGTAAGTTTCTTTTTTTTATTGTGTGCTGCACACAATTATTAATTAACTAAGTTCCGTAGTTTGGCAACCTTTATGAAATTCTTTTCTTTTTTAAATAGATAAAAGTATTTATCTGATATGTTAATTCCTGAAAATTAAATACTATGTATCCACAACTTTTGCCGTTGTTTAGCGGTTGCTGGAGCCTATACTAGCAACTGTTAGGCAAAGGTGGGGTGCAATAGTTGGGTTTCTCACAGGTAATTAGGTTTTTGCAGCTGGGCATTTTCTTTTCCCTGTTTTTACAACATTTCCATTTGTTTAGGGCAAGGATTCTTTCTCTGCTGCAGCTCAGTGACTGTAAGGAGTTGGTAATTTGTTTTTTTGCAAAATTACATTTCTAAGAAGAAAAGTAAGAGGAACGCATATTCTTACAATGCTAATTACTAACAGATTTAAATTTATCTTCTTGTCAAAAATGGTGGCCCCCATGCTGCGTGTTTTGCAGTGACCGTTAACATCACACACCGCAATGTTTACGTATCTCTGTGAACCATTGGCTTAACGTTGAAACTGGGCGCTCCTGATGCGTGACTCGTTTTTGGTGTGAACGCAGTTTTGGGCTTTATATGTCTGGGGTCGCTTTGCCAAATCTTGCAGTTGTTATGGCAACCCCCAAGCCACCAACTGGCGCTGCCTGTAGTTTAGAGGTTGCTGAAGCCAAAGTGACACCAAACTGGAATAAGTGGGTCTAGAAAGTAAAGGATGGCTAAACATTTTGTTGTCCCCAATAGAGAGGAGGTGTATGGCTAATGGGTGAAAGTGAGAAGACGGGCAAGGTCTTTTCAGAAAATGTCTTCCCCTTTTTTGGCAAGGCTGTGTTTCTGGGTAGTTAAATCATATTTTTGTGCCTGCAGTCCCATTTTTAGACGCCAGAGGGAGTCTGTCCTTTTTTAACCTCTTTCTCCTAAAATAAAAAATGTATTTCGTGTGGTTTCAGGGCATTCACAATTGCAAAATTCAACAAGAATATACAAATTATTTAAAATATATATGCATGCAATTTTTAAGCAGGAAATTTAAAAATACAATTTTGGTACTTTCTTGATAAATTTGTAATTGCTGAGAGAACACACTGACTTTAAAATAAGAGAAAAATATCTGAACAGTGGGGCTTTGTGTTTTCCTTCTAAAAAAACCCAAAGAAGATGAGAAAAGTCTGCAGTCATCTGGCTTCTGAGCAAAAAGGTGATGCTGCTCATTGGCAGCAACCTGTGGAAGAACAGGTGAGGGAATAAGGTTTATAAACGGTTGCATTTTTGGTAAATAGAAACCCTGAATTTTTCATTTATTTTAAACTGTGGCTTGTTCATAAGTGCTCAGTCAGTCAATCACATATTTCTTTCAAGATTGTTTTAAAGAAATTTATTTTCATTTGTATTTGAGGCAAAAAGATGACCAACAGAGGAATGTCTTCTTCATTGTTGCCATTTAAAAGTGAATTTCATCACTATCCTTTGGAGTTTTTCCACACTTTTTAGAGGAAGAGTCTCCACATAAATATAATGACAGAAACTGGATGAAATGCACTTTTCTACCCTCCGTACATATATGCATTTCTACAACATGTGGTCAAAGGACTGCTTAAGATTCAGTCAGAGGGCCGATAATCGGTCTCCTCAGGCCATGTCTTTGAGGTCATGATTGGACAAAAACCATCAGAGGGCAAATGTTACAAGCAAAAGGAAGACTTTAATCCTCTCTGTAAAATATGTGTGAACAATCTGATAACGGCACAACAGTTTTTGTTATCACTTAAGGATAGTTTTGGGAAAAGAGGAAATATTCTGCACCATTCTCCTTCTAGATGTTCACTCTGTGCTTCTAATACTGCCCTCCTGGAAGCACACTGAGGACTACACCTGTACATGTGCGAGATAAAGCTGCCATAAATCAAAGCTAATAAACCTTCCACAAAATATGTGTCAAAATCTGTGTTGGTTTAACAATATTTATCCAAAGATAGGCAGGTAAAGTGAAAACTTAAGAACTTCAAGCTGACTTTAAAGTCTCTTGACATCTAGTTGGACTTTTAGAAAAAACAAAAAACAAAAAAGGAGCTGGGGGTGGAGGTGATGGGGCTTCTGTGGGGATTAGTGAACAAAAGGATCATTCTCTGTAATCAAAGAGGATCTGTTCCCAACTCATCCTCTTTGCTGTGGAGGCAGCTTTTTTTATTTTCTGGGGAGAGATGGCTAGAGGGAGGAAGAAGGGTGGGAGATAGCCAGGAGTTTGATGGTAGGGGATGCATATTTCAAAGCAATCTTTAACTTTAAGCTCCACAGTCCCCATGAAATGAGCCCCTCTGTCACAGACACAGCGCTGGCTGTATTGCTCCCAGTGGAATCTCTTTCTTCCTTTTTTTTTCTTCAGGCTTTTGTCATGGCAGCATTTAAGTGGTATTAGTCAATGAACAAATGCAGAGGTCCTTTTGATGGACCTCAAAGGGATGGACTTAAAGTCCTGAGACCACTGTCGCCTCTTAAAACAACTAAGTGTATATAAATACCCGCTGTGTAACTATAGAATTCATCAAACCCAAGCCAAATGGAGACATCCTCACTTAAATCTAGTGACTTGACAGCATTCTCATTTTATTAGCTGGAAGATAAAGGTATATTATTTATTGCCTTACACATTAACAAGCTTAAAAATAATTGGATACTTCACACTTTGCTCCCACCACACCTGCTGGATCTTAAACAAACTGTAAATCATCAGATGATTGAGAACCCCATAAGAGGTCTGTTGTGTCATCACTTTTTGTAAATTTTTGCCCCCAACCTGAAGTTGTTTCTCATCTTGTGAGGACTCATGTCCCCTTTGGGTCAATGATGGGATCTCCTGCTGATCTGGATCACCGTGGGGAGTCATTGTAATCAAGGAGGCGGTCATGGAAGGGGCATGTTTAGTCTTAGGCACAGTAGGGCATATCATCACAAATGATTCTACCATTGAAAATGAGCTTAGGTCTGCTTTAAAAGTGACCTAAACATTAATTGTTGGGAAACCCAAAGAATGCAAAACCAAAGCTTGTCTTACTGTTTTTGCAGATCTCAGTTGTTTTTTTTGTTTAAAAAAAGATCAACCATTACTTTTTCATTCAATACAGTTCCTCTTTAGACTTTTCAATATTATTTTTGTAGAGTTGTAAATTAAAAATTTCTCACCGATTATCAACAAAATTCAAAAATTTATGCACTTTTTGCTTAAATGAAAAGGTTTAATACTTTATAATAGTCTTTAAAACCGACTGCAATCATCTTTTAATCTATTTTTAAAGTGTTCCCAGTGGTCTTTTAAACGTGATTTGGCAGTTTTAAGGTAAAATAACAAAACCTGTGTCATATTCTATGACATAGTTTCTGTAGAGCGGCAGTAGTTCCTTAGACATTTGCCTTTGAGTTGTGGCCAGAGTTGTTGGTGTTGAGTAAGCCTGCCGGACCCATCTGTTTACACACCCTTCTGCTAGCTTATAGCCTCTCACACCCCAACCTAACATTAGCAGTGCAACAAAAATGGTGAGCAACATCAGAGCTATCCAGCTGTGCAGGTTTGAGCCAGAAAGGCAATTTTGAACTTAATTTCTTAATATTTTTTTCCTCCATCATCAGAAAAAATGTCACAAAAGCATATTAAAAACACCACCTTAATCAGATGTATAAATTATTAGAAACATGTTTGGAGTATATCCTGATGGTTTCATTTTTTTCACCAAATATTTTGCAAAGTGTTTCTTTCTTTACAAATGTCATTTAATTGCCAAAGTTGCTCAGTAATTTTTTGCTTCCCATAAAGATCAAGGTTTTTTCTTAACATGTGCAAATGAACAATACTGACACATCAGATAGCTTATATTTGAGTTTTTTTTTTTTTTTTTTTTGCCTTACTAACTTTTGAGAGCTTTTTGGACAAGAGCTTAATATTATATTTCGGGAATTCACAGGAATCGCATCAAATATGTCTATATTAATGATGATTGAAAGTTTTAGCTGTTTGTCTATTTAAAACCATGTACAATATACATTATGCTCTCACAAGGTTTTATGGTCCATTACATTTTGTTTGAAGTAGCAGTACATTCTTTTTCTTTTCTTTCTTTCTTTTTTTTTTTTTTTTTGCAGAATGTTCATACATTTCAGGTCTCCGTTAGCGCCCGCAGTGGATGGATCACAGTACAGCAGTTGTGACGGAACCTGCGCCTTGCGCGTCTGCTCTGTCCTTCAACACGCACAACAACCACATTAGAATAAGCCACAGCAGAGCCAGGATCCCTGCGACCAGCAAAAAGACCGAGCCAAGAGGCAGCGTTGGCTTGTCAAAGTTGTGCAGACTAAGCAGGCCCAAAAACAAAAGCACCACAGTCCCCAGAAAGGAGAAATTCGCGCACACGCATCCGGCGGTGAACGCAGCGTGTTTCCACGTCTCACAGCTTCTGTCGGAGTCCTGGGACGTCGAGGAGGAGCCAGGCGACGCTGTCTGCTCCTCTCTTTCTGACGCATTCTGGAGGTTTTTATTGGGAAGCGCGTCGGTCAACGAAACGTTGTCTGGAAGGTTCTGGATCTGATACTCCCGAACCGGAGTTCTGTGGCGACAGACAGGACAACCGACTCTCCATCCCCGACCCTCCAGGGAATGCACCTTCTCGAGACACTCCCGGCAGAAGGTGTGGGAACAGCCTAAGAGCTTGGGAATGTGGCGGTCCAGGTCGAAGTAGTTGAAGCACACTTTGCATTCGAATTCTTCAGGGGCAGGGGAGTCAGGAACAGACTCACATCCGCTCCGTGCGCCGACCGTCTCCGCCATGTTCACGCTCTGCGTTAAAGCCGTTTTATTTATTAATATAACCTGACCCCAATGCCCCAAACCTGATATTCAGCCGATGTGTATAGGCTGTATTTCAATATAATATGTGAGTTGAACTGTGTTCGTCACAAATTCAGAATTCAGTTCACACAGCAGCTCACGGCGTCACATGCTACAGAACGCCCGGAGCGAAACCAGGAACAAGGACAGCCCAGAGACGTCTTCACGACCTTCCAACCAGAACTAACCGTTGAAGGAGAGGCGGTGGTCGGATGCCTCAAATTATTGCATAGTTTGCGCTGTCTCTTTGGTTGTTCTGTCACAAATGTGGGTCATGTGCACGAGATGCCCCCACAACCGGAAAATGACAAGTAGGCACATTAACTGTTACTTTAAAGCGTGAAGAAGAGTCCGTTTGAAGTTCAGCACCACGAGCCGTGGACAGCGCCAAACGCAGCAACTTCAAACTGCAGCCAGGAGCCGCTGTGGAACACAAACAATTCATACTTCTGCTTAAAAACCCAACAAGACTTTTATTCCCATTATGAATTAAATCTAAAACATGATCAAATTTTAATCCAAGCGAAAAAAATAATGTAACTAAACAAAAGGAAAAGAAAACATTAACCGTAATTTAACTTTAAAGTTCTAATTGATTTACTGTAATCAGCATATATGGTACACCT
This sequence comes from Oryzias celebensis, assembly GCA_014656515.1. Lineage (NCBI taxonomy): Eukaryota > Metazoa > Chordata > Actinopteri > Beloniformes > Adrianichthyidae > Oryzias > Oryzias celebensis. Next base: position 75,223,310 of record BNCR01000001.1, read on the forward strand.
GTGAGGTGGAATGAATTATCTCAGCAAAGGAGCACTTTCACAGAACAATATATTAGAGAAATGGTTATTTTTATAAACTGTTTCAGATCTTTGAGTTTATTGAATGAGAAATGGGAGCAAAAACAGTGTTGCATTCATATTTTGATCCGTGGGTCATTCAACAGGTGTGTCCTATTTTCATTTATTTTCTGTGGGCTCTGGGTATGGGTAACATTTCTGGTGAGTATGCTGGCCATGGAGGATTATTTCCAGTTCCCATGAACTGCGTTTAGATCCTTGCAACACAGGGCCGTGGATGATCATACTGCAACATAAGGTGATGTTCTTGGATGTGCGGCACAACAGTGAGAATATCATCACGGTATCTTCTTGCATTCAAAATGCCATCAATAAAAAGCACCAGTGTTCTTCATCCATAAAGTACGCTTGCCCATACTGTAACCCATCATCATTATTGGCCATACTCAACTACCAGATTTACTATGCAAAGGAGATGTTTCACTGCATGAGGTAGATGATGGTTACACCAGATAATGCCCAGTTTTCTATTTCCCCAGACCACCCCAGTAAAACAAAAGAGCACTTTTAAGAGCGGCCTTTTATTGTGACACATCTAAGACACACCTGTGCAATAATCATGCTGTATAACCAGCATTGAACATCTGTGAGGTTGAAGGGATTATCTCAGCAAAGGAGAAATACTTACTGTCACAGATTTAGACAGAACTGTGAAAAATGTTTGAGAGAAATGTTATTTTGTGTTTATATAAAATGCTTCAGATCTTTGTGTTCATCTCATAGCAAATTGGAGCAAAATTAAATTAAATTAAAGAAATAAACATTTATAAATAATTCCACCCCATTGTATTTTACTTAAATTACATACATATTTACCTAGATGTAAGACAATATATCTATGTATTTATTTATAACGTATCACTTCAGTGTGGATTACTTATTGGAATACATATTAATATCAAGATGCAAAAATAGGTCGAATGGACGGTCAGACAGATAGAAATGGCAGCATTGTGCCCTCGTGTGGCTGAAGTTAGAAATGCATGATTTTGTAGTTATAACAGTTTGAGGAAGTTCATGCATGAAGTTATTCACATATATATATATTTTACATTTAAATAAATACAGAAAATACATAAAACAGAAAAAATAAGCTCACATTTCTTTTGACAAGTTTTTTTTACAGAGTATACGGACAGTGGCATACATCTTTTTTAACTTGTGCAATGTTTAAAGTGTTTAAACTAGCTTTAAAAACATGCTTACATGAGTGCCACAGATTTTCTTTATATGTTAAGTTTTCAAATTTGGGGTTGAAAGACAGTATCTTTTTATTCAGCCCATAAACACTTTCTGATAAAAATGACCAGTTGTTGCAGCATTACATGTTTCAGATTCTTAGACATTTCTTCAAGACAATGAAAACAGTGGATCATGAAAATACTGAATTAACATGTTTTAGTGATAGGGGAACCGTCACCCATCAGACATGAAAAAAACACAGGTAACACAACTTTTCCACCTCTAATTAAAGACAGATAAAATCTCAAAATCTCTTGCTCATCTTGAGACCACAGAGTTTTAGTGCTGTTGTCTTGTGTTTTTGTATGAAATCCAGCCTGCATGCCCTGCAGACTCATGTTTAACAAATGCTCATCTTTTCTGTTTTGCTTCTCTCCTTCATAAGCTTGCCTTGCTGCTCTTTGTTGTAATATATTCATTCAGTCACGCTTCCCACTCAGGAGTTGTGGATCCTACTGATAAAATCAAAAACATCCGAATCGCAGCTCTCTTTGATGGTGTGTTGTAACACTAATGCTAGAATGAAAATGAATGTCTATTGTAACTGCAACCTCTAACATGTTTGTTTATTTGATGACTTGATCATCATATTATTTTTTTAAATGAAAAGTTTTTGTTCTTTTTTTGAGTAAATTTAAGGTTTTTTTTTTTTTTGCTCACAGAGAGCTTGACAAAAATAAGCAAACAACGACAACAACAAAAACAAACATGCAAGAAGGAAATTACTGTTATTTTTAAAAAGCAAAACAGCTTTTTTTTTAAACTTTTGCTTCAATTTACAATAAACCTATGACAGAATTCATCAACGCTTTGTCAAAAGAAAACTTTTTGTGTGACTGTGTAGACATGCAGTTTTTTTCATAAAGACCTTAACTAAAGCTGATAAAAATTCTAATTTTATTTACTTACATTTGTTTTTTTTTCCAATAAAGAAAACGTAATGGGAGTGATTTGAGGAGTTTTTTTTTCTTGCAGCTTTTAGTTTGAAACTTCTGACTAGCAGTTTGGCCCTCAACAACACCAATAAAAAATAAAATAAAATAAAATGAGTAGAGGCTTTTAAAGATTTTTCCACAATGGCTCAAATGTAATGCAAGTAGTAAACATTTTTAGGAATTTTAACCAAATTTGAACTTTGTCACTATAAGAGCGGAAAGCATGTTCAAACTTCTAATGTGAATAGGCTGTTGGCCTAAGTTACTTTCAGAAATGGCATGACAAATACCTCTTTAAATATGTTTGTGAGTCAGATATAAAACCCCTAAAATACTCAGCTTACCCTGTGTCTGTGTATGCAAATATACATAACAACCAGTTTCTGTTCAGGGATATGCTTTATTTTGAAGCATTTTGTCCACTCCAGTGCAGTTCTGCCACAGCTTACCACTCTAATTGATTTGATATGCTTGATCCAATATCCTTTTCATGACAGTTAAACTTTAGTATGATAACTTTTTGTGGCCCCACTTCTTGCTTTTATGGAGGTATAATGTTTCCACATGTCCTGTTCCTTTTTTTTCCCTGCACGTCTGTGCAGGGGAAGAAAAAGGAAGTTAAAACCCACTGAAGTTTGTGCACTGCAGTGGAAAGATGTTAAACAGGAATTAAACATGTTTTTTTGCTCCTTCAAAAAATGTGTGTTTACTTTGCTTACTGGAAAAGTAAACTTTTCCCCTGCAGAGCATTCAAAGGAAGCCAGCAGAGCAGGTAAAAACTTGTCTAAATATTTGGGTGCATTTAAAGTGACTTTTTCTGGATTATTCTATGTTGAAAGTGCTGATTTGACAGTTATGCAAAAATGATATAATGTTAATAGAATTTCTTTGAAGAGGTCACGACCAAACTCTCGTTTAAGGAATGCGCAGAGAGCCTGTAAAATGAATTAGGAGTATGGCAGGAGCCCTCAGACCTGCTCCTCAGGGAGGGAGGGGGGTAAAACGTACTGGTCTATTAAACACGCCTGATTACTACAATTATCACATCTCTACAAGCTTCAGGAAAGTCAAGTGATCCCTCATGTGGGCCTGCACATCAGCAATGGAACATTTGCACGGATGTGTTAAACCTCGGTGTAGCCAGACCACGCGCGTCCGCGCAGCATCTTTTGTTAAATTGGAGCAACTAGTCGATCACGCAGAGTTTTTTTTTTTTTTTTTTTTTTTGCGTGGGTCGCACTGGAACTCAGGAAAGAGAATAGATCCTTTTCTCCACGCTCAGCATCCCCCTCATCAACAGCAGTTTTCCCCCCTGCTCACCTCTATTGTCTGCTGCAGCCACTCAAGGCTCGTGCTCTGCAGCACTTGTTCCTCCCGATGATTGATAAAGATTTACGCTTTATTTTTGAGCCAATAACTTCCTGACTTCATACAGGTTTGCACGGGGAAACACACGAGATAGTATTTAAACACTTTAGATCAATCAGTACAAAATCAACTTTTTTAAAATGATAAATAATGTAGCATTTTATTTTTTATAATATATTTGTAATAATATTTATTAACAGCCAATGCAATTTTTTAAAATAAAGTTATCCTGCCGCCATATGTTGGATTTTTTTATTTATGCCACAAAATTAGGACTATTGTTATTTATTATCAACAAAAATATTAAACAATTATATGTTTAGGTCATTTTTTGACAAATCAACTCTCCAACAAGATTTTAAAAAGCCTTTTATATTTTGGAAACTTGGAACTTTTTTTCTCTTCTCATCCATGGATGTACATAAAATAAATAAAGTTGGGGAAAAAGTACAAAATCAATACAAAAAAACAAACAAACAAAAAAAACCAATTATTTTTATTTGTCGAAACATTTTTATTTTGGAAAAACTTAGTCAAAAATGAATTTAAGTGCACATGTTATTTGGTGGTTTATACTTCTTTGGGCCACATTTACAGTTTCAAGGCCACATTTGACTATCTTTACGCATATGATTTAGTTTTTTCAAGTTTTCAGTAGAAGAGTTTACTGATCATAATACATGTGAATCAAAAAACAACTTCAAAAACTTTATAATTAACGTAATTGACTTTTTGTTTAAGTGTTGGTCCTCATCTGGGCCCTCTTCCACAGAAGCCTTTGACATGACAATATGAACTCGTGAGGTTAATTCAAGCGAACTGAACTCCTGCTCTCCAATCGCAATGCTCCTCCTCTCCACAAATGTCCGGATGTGGAACCAATCAGCGCACGCAGCGCGGAGACAGAGGGGGACAGCGACCAGAGATAAAATGTTTGACTTGCATACATCCTCTCAGAGCATCTTCTAATCTTTCCAGCACTGTCAGAATCAGATCTGCACGTTCATCTGAACTCACCGCCCACTCACACCCACCACCGGGGAACAGCCACCAAGCCCTCCGAGGCCCCGGCGCACTTTTCCTCCTGCGGACCAACCTGTTACTCAAGCAAAAGGAGGCTGACTGACTGCATGCGCCGCAGCCGCAGCGCGCTCAGCTGCAAAGCCAAACACTTTGTGTAGAGGGAAGACGGATCTGTGTTCCTGGAAGGAATCTGGAATAATGACTGCGCTTGCAGGAGGTTTGCCGAGAATGATGAGACCAAGTCCTCATCAGAACTACCCGCGGGGAGGATACTCCTTGGAAGGTAAGAAGAGAAAAAAAAAACTCTGCAAAGCTGCCAAAACTCGCTCCAAGTGAGTCTCCATGACTGCGCAGAACTTCTGCGCTTTTAGAAAATCTTTCCTTGAAGACGAAAAGTTTATCAGAACTTTTTAGCCCACAACACGTAAAATTGAATTTAAATGACATGAATTGTCGCGCAGCTTTTACAGTTTCACTTTTTTGCGCTTTAATGGTGCGTCAGATCTGTAACACAAATAGTTTACAGTTACACTTTACATTTTAATATTTGATGTCCCAGATCATCCAAAGTCTCTGCGTTATTCTGGCCCCGACCCGTGTCTTCACAGTCTCCACGCCGCTCGGACAAGGTCGAGTCAACCAGCTCGGTGGAGTCTTCATAAACGGCAGACCTCTACCCAATCATATCCGACATAAGATCGTGGAGATGGCGCATCACGGGATCCGGCCGTGCGTCATCTCCCGCCAGCTGCGAGTTTCCCACGGCTGCGTCTCCAAGATCCTGTGCCGGTACCAGGAGACGGGCTCCATCAGGCCGGGAGCCATCGGCGGGAGCAAGCCAAAGGTGAGGAACCGAGCGCACTCCGAGGCCACTGCGAGTGTTCCAACTCACAGTGAATCTTTTTTCTTTTTTTGAGAAATGTTATATTTTTGCCTGATAAAAACAAAGGAAAAACATCAAATTTGTAACAAAATACACTTGAAATGTTGCTGAAATATGAAACAGTTTACGCATAATTCAAATAGCCCTTTTACTCATAATTTGACCCTTTAGTAAAACAAATGTTGCTGTGCAATTTTAAAGAAACAGAAAAGTTTAAATGAAAAGACTCTAACTCTAAAATACCAAATTGAACAGATCAGAAAGAGCAACTTTGTCACGACTCTAACTTGACATCATCTTAAAGTTTATGGCTTGCATTTTCTTTTTCTTAACTGACCATTTTTCTTTACCTAATTCTAGCAAACCACTTCGCCAGAAATAGACAAGAAAATCGAGGAGTACAAGAGAGAAAGCCCCGGAATGTTCAGCTGGGAAATCAGGGACAAATTACTGAAAGATGGGGTCTGCGACAGGAATAACGTCCCTTCAGGTTGGCGCACAGTTCAAGTTACAGGAAGGAAAAAAAACATCTTTAGTCAATTTAAAAAGCTGTTATTTTAGTATTTCAATGTCTAATTTAGACAAAATATAAACAAAGAATCGTATTTTTGAGGTTTTGAATTTTTTAAATCCACAAAACAATTGTTTTATTTTGAATTCTAGTGAGCGCCATCAGTCGCATTATGCGCTCTAAGTTCGGCGGAGCTGGTGAAGATGAGGAGGAAGAGGATGAAGTGGACAAGAGGATGGAGGAAAACGAACCCCGGACTAAACACAGCATCGACGGCATTCTGGGGGACAGATGTAAGTTCTGCTTTTGGAATTTAAAAGTTTTATAGCCAACCCAGATAAAAAAAATGTGAAAGGGGAAGAGCATTGTCCTGATGGTGCGGAGCCGTTCCGCTTTAACTGACACTGAATTAATAATAATAACAATAATAATAATAATAATAACAATAATAATAACAACAATAATAATAATAATAATAATAATAATAATAATAGCGGCTAAAAGTTATTGCATTTATAGATTTAATCGCTAAAAGTGGGTTTTCTCTTCAAAAAGTTTAATCTCTTGCGTCTTTACGCATGCGTGCCGTCCTTTTGACGGTTAGCAGCTATGCAGAGCTACAGAGCTATTCTTAAATCAAACATTTATCTTACTTCCAAGCCTGAGAAACTTTTCTCTCCGCCGTCCCCCCCCTCACTCCCTTACACCTAATCGGACACTTGAGGATGAACTTCAGGGGACAAAGCATGGAGAGTCCATTGAACCTCACACCTTAGTTGGACGCGCACAAAAGCTAAACTCAGTGGTGTACAAAAAGAAGCCAGAGCTTTTCAAAATGGAGAAAGAAAGGGAGAGAAAAACGGCGCTGACAAAAGACGGAGAGAAGACATTATGAACCGGCAATGAGTGATGAATTATTCAGGGACACCAATAGACCCAATGGGTCCTGCTTTATAGATTTCGCGCATAAATAAAAGTTGTTTTTATTTTTATTTTAAGCTTTGGGAAAGAAGGCTTCGAGAAATCTGAAATGAGCCTTTAGGACAAACACCTGTTGATTTTATGACCTGTTGATGACTGAGAAGGTGGACGCTCTTCAGGAAATAGTGAGAAACGATTCGTTGTTTAGTTGAACCTGTAGTTTATAGGAAATCTCTATATTTTTCATTATAGAATTGCCAGATTGAACGATTCCGTCACTTTTGCGCGCAGAGCTTTTTCACAACGACCTTTTTTTTGTCTTTGCGCAGCGAGCGAGACGCCTTCAGCCAATGAGCGCAGGGGAAATCTTCTCCTCACTAGATTAAATCCAAAGCCTTTATTTCTCTCCACTTTCATCTCATTCAAAGTCCACCCCTTTTCCCTTTCGCCCTGGGTGCACGCATTAATGCGGTGACTGTGCGGGGCATTTACCTCTGCCGTGGCAGGACGCGTTGGCGCATCAAAAACTGCAGAACATTTTTTTTAAAGGATAAACACATATTGGAATCTATTTATAGATAACCAGTTTTGCTTATTTGCTGTGTTTTAGGAGAACAAAGTCATTTTTAGAGGAAGAAAACCCAAATTTTTCTGATTAACAAATTAAAGCAAACTTTTTTAAGGATCTGGATAACATTAACTGACTTCATACAAACAGGGAAGAGTCTTTTCCCCACACTGATACACAGAACAGTCTTACTTCTTGTGTCTCTTTGTGCGAGTGCTTGTTGTTTTTCTCCTTTATAGCAGTTCATTAGAATGTGAAAAGGGTGGTTTGGGGACCAAGAGAGTGTCTTCTGGCCAAATATTGATTAAGTAGGTGTTTGCTGAGGCCATTGTTGTGGTGGGGAGAGGCCTGTTGCTCTCTGCCCCTTTCTCCTCTACCACTATTGTTGGCTTCCCTTAAGTGCTAAGATCAAAGCTGACTCATTTAGATTTATTTGTCTGGGAAAAAAGAACTGCTAAGGTTTGTGGGATAAAGTAGAGTGGATGGCGCTAGGGTAGTGAACAAGGCCTGGAAACAGGCATGATGGGTTTTTGGAACGCCACAAATTGACTTTTAAAGGAGGAAAAACTGTTGCAGTTTAGAAATGTCAAACATTTTTTCAAAAATAACAATACAACCCATAAATCAACATTTAATAACATTACTTTTTTCAATATAAAACAAACACTTTAAATTAAAAAAAGCTGCAATATAGTCTGACCGTTAGCAGGTCTTATTGATAACATCCTCTATTTATTTAAAGTTAGCACCTCAGCCTTTAGCCTCATTTAACTAATTAAAGTTACCAAAGTCATGAAAGGAGGCTAGCCACTCTTGCAGGATCTATTTATGGCAGGAGGGGGTGAAAGGCAGAGAGAAAAAGAAAGCTCAGAAATACAAACAGTCAAAGGGAGAACTTTTCTCCAAAAGGAGTCCTGCGGTGCCCAAATGAATGCAGCCAGTTCTTTCAAACCTGCCATGGTGAACGCAGTCAACATGTAATAATTGGTTTCATTGAGGTGCATTCCAACAATCTGCTGCCATTCTCCTGCCTCTATTGTCCAGAGGCAGGCAAATAGCCAGAGGGACAGGAGGAATCAAGAGCTGACAAAACATGAAAGATTTAGCTCCTTTACTCAAAGGAACTGTGGAGGACCTTGTTTGTGTAAATAAACTGGGTTAGTGACTCTTTGGGATTTTGGTTTCAGACTGAGGAATATTTTTAGGAGAGCAGAAAGAACAGTTTTTGGAAAGTTTTTTATTTATAAAAAAAGATAGATAGATAGATAGATAGATAGATAGATAGATAGATAGATAGATAGATAGATAGATAGAAAGACATTTTTCCCCTTAATCTTCCTCTAAAAGATGAAAAAAATCAACACTGGCTAATCTGCAATTGAATGCAAACTCTATGGTTCATTAAAGCGTCTTTCTGTGTTGGCATTCACATTGTGATCCCCCAATATTAATTCAAAGAACAATTAATGAATGCCGGGCACCTTTGAAGTAACGGGCCTCGGTCCTGCCCCGAGTCGGCCCCTCGACGCTGATGTACTCTTTACGTTCTCCTGAGACACTGAGAAGTAACTGAAAGAGAAGCAGCGAGCAAAAGAAGGTCAAGGAGAGGTGCCCTGGCTGGAAAAGAGCTCTCTATAGCCTTGGAAGTATTAGGCAAGGAAAACGGTGATAGGAAGGATAAAAGATTGCAATGAGAAAAAAGGGGTCGGAGGCGAGAGGACTTCTCATAGAGGGGCACAAAAGGATGGTTAATTGAGTAATGCCAGACAGCGTTGTCAATCACTTAACTTTGTTTAGCCTCTGTTGTTGTGGAGCACTTTCCTTTAGCACATTTCTGCTCTGCTGCTACTTAAACAAAAACACGCCTAGAAAACTAAAATGAAGAAACCTTAATAAATACGTACAAATTTGTCTATTTAAAATAATCTGGTAACAAAATGTGTTAAAATCATTGATAAAATATGAAAAATAGCCCATAAATCAGTATTTATTATTTGACAGTGTGGAATGCGGTGATGGTTTTTCTCTCTGTGGAGTGTCTGTGATGTTTGTGGGGGCAGCAGCAAAGCTGTTTCCACCGCCGCACTGATCGGTTGCTGTGAAAAGGTCAGGGGCCAACTTAGGGTCACTTGACTGTTAAAACTATCAGGCCCCAGGAAAAAGAGGTTACGATAATGTTTGGGAAAACATGTCAAAGAAGAAACTATTATCAGGATGTCACACCAAGAAGTCAACATGGCTCTGATAGATTTCATTTATGTTGGTTTTTGTTACCGTTTGACTCAAACTGAGTGTTCTGGGTTTGCTTGTTTGGGTTGTTGGTTTTTCCCCTGAAGGAGCCAAAGCTGATGAAGCGCTTTGCTGGTGAGTCTCTGTTCGGCTGGAACGTGCAGCAGTCTGGTCTGTTGCTGCAGCCCCGCGTGGGTTCTGTGAAGATGCTTTGTCCCAGCCCTGAGGGTGGAAATGCCACCGTGAAACTCTCACCTAACTGCACCGCAGTGGAACTAAATAATAACCACCTCACAATGGGCTCACATAATAGCCATGCAGAGCCATTTGTGGCTTCCTGTCACCCCACCAGTATTAGCCAGATACATCTTTCAATTTCATATTGCTAGCTGCTTCTTTGTCCTTAAAGTGTCAGCCTCCTTTGCGCACTTGTGTCATTTTCGTCTGTCCATCACATTATTATCATTACATTGCTTTTTTCCTTTTTTTGTCCCCCCAACTACCCCAGCAGCTGCAGGTTCCTGGGGTCTCTTTAGCAAGTCAAGTAAGCAGCCCACTCACTCCTTTTCCTTTAACTGTTAACTCCAGCTGAGTCCATAAGCTGTCAGTTAACCATTCTTTTGCTCCCGTGCATCTGCTCGCTCTGGCTCTATATGTCATGCCACTGCTTTATTCAGTGGCCCACTCGCGCTGTGCTTTGTGGCCTGAAAGGGCCAGATCTACTTCCCTGGGTAAATAGCTAGTTCATTTGTCTCTTCTGCCCTTTGTTTTGGGTTGCGAACACATGTTACAAGCTCGATTACCTTCAGTATTTAACAGCCCTCGGAGGACAGGGAAGCCAACTCCCACCAAGACAAGGCTAAAAACTGCCCCATGTCTTTTATTTCTTATTTCTGTGGCTTTTCATCCTTTTCAGTTTTGTTTCATCCATTTTTTTATTAATTTGAATTTTTATTTCATTTCTAAAAACTGTTTGTCCTTTTGTTATTGAATTTTAGTTTTTAACAAACCTGTGGAAAATCAAAATTTAAAGATATCAAACATTACAGTAAAGGATTAAAAAAATATCCTCATCTAAAGTTGACTAACAATGAAATAAAAGTTGAAATGTTTTTGTTCAGCATTAGATGGAAAGCGATGTACAATTGTTTTGTCACCATCACCCATGCATTTGTCAATTTTGCAACAGCTTCATGATGAAAACATGTAGCTGTGTAACATTTTGCCTGTAAATCTTAGCCATACAGCACGAACATTTTGTCAATCTTTGAACATAACTGAAAGTTTTACTGGAAGCAAAGTTTTGGCTCATTTTCTTTCAAAGTGGATGTTTTGTAGATCAGAAAGTGTAGTCTATGATCGTTCTTGAGCTCTTATTGTGAAAAAAACCTACAGTTTGCACTGAATTCACACAGGTGTCAAACATTTGGTTGGGAGTCTGCATTGGCGTCCGCATGTCTTGTTACATTAACATCTCTTGGAGCAGTGTGGAAGAGTGAAAGCTTGCCAATATGAGTCCTGGCTGCGGTAGTCTAAGCAATAAACAAACGCGGTCTTCATCCCTACAGTCTTCTCCTTTGTCTTTGCCATTAGACTCACTGCTGCTGCAGGTGAAGCTAATGCAAGTGGACATTCTCCAGGTTCACATCTGTAGCCCTCTTGAGTTTATCTTTCCTGCCTGTCAGTCTCCTCTCCACCACTAAACGGTTGTGTTTACGCTGTTGTGAACCTTTGTAGTGCTGAATTTCCCATTCTGATTTCAAGGAATTTCAATTATGTTTTCCGTGTAATTGTTTTTGGTTTTTTTAGAGAAACCTGTTGAAATCACTTGTTGAACTCTGCTAAATGTCTCTATATCCACCTTAACCTGTGTCCAGTTGTTACCATGCATCTTTATTTTGTTTTAAAACAACCTTTCCAGGGATCAATTTTTAGCAGGTTGCATTTCTGCTTGAAGGAAAATTATCTTTTTTTTTCCTGTTGGGATTCTTGTCACAGCCGAACTGTGAGCACGAGTCGAGTATTTTCAACTCCCCAGCGCTTTAGCTGCAGCGTAAAATTTGATTTGAGTGTTTAAGTAAGGAGGTCGAGGCCTGCCTTTGTGCGGTGAGTGTCCTCCTCTGTCATTGTGGAAACAGTGTGGGAAGAAAACAGGTTCCTTCATCATCTTGATTTAAATTGACTCACAGCAATGAGTGAAAGTGTGGAAGATGTGGATGTATTGATTGGTGGATGTACAGTATGGGGGCAAGTGAATGGATGAGACAGAAGGTTCAGATCCCATTTCAGTGAGTGTTTAACACCAGCGTTTCTCAAAGCTAGCCCTCATCTCATGCATCTTCTCCAGGTACCTTCAGCTTCTCTCCATGTCAGCCCTTCGCCTCCCCATCCCCCAGTCTTTTGGCCCTCAGGCCATGGAAAGAGGGAATGAAGGGGCACTCCCCTGCTGTGCCCCTCCACGGCCCCCAGTGGCCCTTCTCTGGATCCTTTTGTGCCCTCTCTCCCTCCTACTCTTCATTCCCCCACTCAGCCCCTGGCTCTACAGCCTCCTTCCTACCCTGCACCCCCCTCTTTCCTCCCAACTCCCCTGCTGGGCAGGTGACAGGCCCCTGAATGCAGGCCCGGGCGTCCCTGATGGCTCCTACAGATGGAGCGTGGTAATCGGTCCAATGGAGCCCTGCCACGGGCTTTTCCCTGCTAAGATACAAAAGCCTGGCCTCTCACACTCAGAAAAAGTAAAAGAGGGAGTGTGAGAGGATGATATAAAAAGGAAAGAGCCGGCCATAGGATGACAAAAGCAACATTGTCATTTGCCATTAAGGGAGAGTCTGTGACGGAGAGTTTTCTCTGTAGTTACAAATAATAAAAAGAGTGGGGAAAAAGGAAAAGACAAAAACAAAAGAGGCAGTAGACAAAGTTTCACCCCCAGACTCTTTTGGTTACAGTACAAATAGAAGCGTTAGAGTTTATGAGCTCTTCCGATTTTCTTATTTTTGTTTAGTTTCTTTAGGTTTAAAGTGGTCTCAACAATGCATTTTACTTTCTTTGCATTTTCCTTCCCTGTTTCAGGAGTATGAAAGCTCTCAACCAATCCCCAAAGAGCCAAAATGCCTGCGTGGCACCCTTGGTTTAAATGTAATAAAGAGCTCTACTCAGCATCAGAATCTTGTTTGCTGGCGGTCCTTCGCACAGCAGCATTCCCAGAGGCCAAATCCGTGTGTAATGCCTGGTCAGACACACACTGGCAACCAGCGCAAACATTTCCTGCTTGGCTCCAGTGGCTCCAGAGGCAAGGGGAGATCCTTGTGCCCCTCCCTCCATGTCTGACTTGGCACTTTTTAATTAAAGCTTTAAATCTGGGGGGCAGAGGGCAAATTGGTAGGCTGGGGCAAACAGAAAAGACACAGTTGAAGCTTTTTACTAGCTTACACCTGCCTCTCTTGAGCCTATTGGTGTCTCTGCCTTAGCTTAGGTGTTTGCTGTGAACTCTGAGTGTGGAAAAGGTGCAGTGAACCTTCTTGGCGAGGTCACGTTTGGTTGGACTTGGGAATGGATTCTAACTCATAGCTTTTTTAGTCTGCCTGTGTTTGTCACATTGTCTTAGACTATATTGACTGAATGAAAGCTCAGACGCAGCAGATGCATATTTGTGAGTGTGCACGTGAGAATGAGAAGGGGGATTGAGCACGTATCGCTGGACAATGGGCGGCTGTCACGCTAGTTTGCGGAGCCTAATCATTTTTTAATAGATGGCCAACCTCACCCTGAATGCAGGAATAGTTCTCTGTCTTCAGCTTCAGGCCTTCATTGATTCCCTTCTTCTGCTGAATTAGATCCCTAAAGCTGTCTCCCAGTTACCCACTGGCTCTCCCCTGCCCTCAAACTGAACAAACAGATTAGGATGCACCTGCAAAAAGGCAGGCTTTTCTGCAGTTTGGGATGCTATAGCGAAGCCACACAGCATGGCTAAAACTGGGAGAGACACAGTGTCCCAGGAAATAGAAGCCCCGGAGGGATCTTGTACCCTTTAATCCATGTTCAAGCAGGCTCTGGCTTTTGATCCCTTCAAGAACCACTGAGGAGTTTAAGTGAACAGGGGGACACAATCTAAAGTGGATCTACACCATGTGCTATACTCAGCATTATCTGTTGTCTGGAATCTGGCTTTTGTGTCACAGATTAGGGCCCATAACAATGTTTCATTGTACGCCAGTCTTGTGAATGAGGAAGTGACCGCGTGTTTGTTTTGCAATCGCAGCCAGTCACTCGGACGAGGGTTCTGATGTGGACTCCGAGCCAGGTCTGCCTTTGAAGAGGAAGCAGCGGCGGAGTCGTACCACCTTCACGGCGGAGCAACTGGAGGAGCTGGAGAGGGCCTTTGAGCGCACGCACTACCCGGACATCTATACAAGAGAGGAGCTGGCTCAACGGGCCAAGCTGACAGAAGCCCGAGTTCAGGTTAGACGCAGATTTTTTAAAGATAAAAAAGTCAAAAAACTTAAAGTCCCTTTAGCTGTCACGCACCTAGTTGTGTGAAGTTTGTTCTCTGCATGTGACCCATCCCCTGGGGGAGCAGTAAACTGTAGACACAGCCACACTCAAGTTCCTTTTGGTGGTTTAACCCCCAAATCCAACCCGTAAATGCTAAGTATCAAGCAGAAGACATTGGGTCCCATTTTTGGAGACTTTGGGATTACTCAACCACAGATTTGAATTCTAGACCATTCAGTCTCAGGGCAGACACTCTACCACAAGGCCATTGGGTTGGTTTAAAATAAACCTGAACGTCTGTGCGGCCGATCGTTCAGACTGCTGTCCTTCTGTCTTAGATCTTTTATGTGGAAATTAAATTGTATGATGGCGTTGCCACATATTATTGACTTTCATTCAACATTCTCTCTTTTTTTTGACAAACATTTTTCTAAAAAAACCCATAGAAAAAAAAATCTTAAAGTGACTGCTTGATTTAGACAGCTGCCTAAAATAGACGCTAACAGCCATGACAGCCCTCAGGCGCTATGTGATCCCTGTGACTTGCAGTAGCAACAAAGATGTGGTTTCATTTCAATCTACAAACATTAAGATCTTTATCAGTTCAGCTCCCTGTAATGTGGCAGAGAAGGTTCTCGCACATTCAGATTCCCTGACCTGGTATGGAGCACGCACAGAAAAGCACGAAATCACATCACGAGTGAAAGTTATACTAGTACATTTTAGAAATGGAGAACCCATTTGATTTAATCTTGTTTTAGGTGTGGTTCAGCAACAGGAGGGCCCGATGGAGGAAACAAGCAGGAGCCAATCAACTGATGGCTTTCAACCACCTCATACCCAGTGGTTTCCCTCCATCGGCTATGCCGGGCCTTCAGCCTTATCAACTGTCAGACAGTCCTTATCCTCCAACTTCCATCGCCCAGGGTGAGATAGTTTTTGATCTCACACTGAAACAAAATTTCATAAATGTACTTTTTTATAATGACCGATTTCATGTACGTTGAATCTGAACTATAATGTTTTTTCTTCGGCAGCCTCCGAGCAGACCAGCACGGTCCACCGGCCACAGCCTCTGCCACCCACCTCTGTCCACCAGAGTGGGCTCAGCTCATCAGCATCTTCTCAGGATGGGAACTCAGCATACTGCCTGTCCTCTGGGCGACACAGCTTCCCTGGATACTCGGACAGCTTTGGGCCCCCGACGGGACACAACAGCGCTGTCAACCCCACCATCAGCAACAGCCTCTCCCCCCAGGTTGACTTGTGTTTTAAAACTTGAAGCACATATAAAAACACGTACTTTTACAAAATATGAGGAAAAACTCACACTTTCGTATAAACTAGCGTTAGATCAGGAAGGGGAAGGCCAGCTGTGCTTCACTGTCTATCTAAAATGCACCGTATGCTAAGATAATAACACACACAAACCTGTCTGTGTGACCCATTTAGTGTCATTGCGGTAACATTGATAAAACCTTGTTAGGCAAAAGAACTTGGTAGCTTTTCATTTCTGTTTGTCGTGATGGAGAGTTTGATGAATTTAAAATGTGGCAAACGTCAGTCTTTGGAAAGGCAGAAAGGACTAAACATGGGGAAGGATGTACGGATGTCAGATGATGACACAAATCAAAACTGAAAAGACAATTATGGTCGATTACACAGTCATCAGTGTCCATCAGTGGCTCCCTACTAGTCTAGAAGATGGACTAACAGGCGTAAAACGAGCTTTTAACCGCCACAAAGGGTGGCTGGCCCTCCTGCAAAGCATCCTGGGTACTAATTCCCACGAGAGACAATCTCAGACTCCTGTTATGCACAGATAAAAAACTGCCTCGGGGAGGTTTGTTGCTGCGAGTGTGCCTGAAGATGTATATAGTTTGAAATAATGACGAGCTTTGTGGCAGCTGCCAAGGTGAACAGTCAAAAACTAAAGCTATAATTGGCTACTTTGAAGCATGAGTACAGAACGCATTATTCATACAATTTCTTTTGGTCCTCACTCCATACCTTTATCTCCAGTTTTAACACGTGAAACAGAAAGAAAACATTAGTAATGGTTTAAACATTCTAATTATTTTTTACTTTAATTAACTACGGTCTTGAGGCATTTGGTCTGAATAGTAACCAGTATTAGGTGCTAGTGTGAATTTACGCCAGTATAGGATCACCAAGGGACTTAAAGTCTAGTAAAGAGGCCAAAGGTGGCGTGGTCTCAGGGATGGTTTCGACATTAACCTCAGTGGCCAACAGAATGAACAGTACGAACATCTCCTCTTGCAAATTGGCCGGCATGCCTTGAATGTTTTCTCCGTCTGGGATTGCAATCACTGAATGTTCCAGTGTCTTAATTGATTGGAATGAAGTAATCTATCCCCTCCTAACAAAGTGTGTAATTTATGCAAATGAATCACTTTGTTGACTAATTTGTTTTAATTCATGTGTTCACTGCAGCTGTTTGAATGTATATTGCAATGCAGTTTTCTCCATTTCAAACTGAGATAGAATTAATTTCCTGATTTTAAGTTAATAAGGGAGAGGAAATGAGAAGTGATTAAATTCTGTGACATTCATAGTACACGAGGACCTCTTCGCACTTTACAAAAACTTCACCTCTTCAGTTTATTAGTTGGCTTAGCCATCTTGATTTTGAACTAAATCCCCTCTGAAAAAGGGCTGCTATGTTATCTGGACTCAAAATTTGTCTATACAAGCTACCGTGCTCAACATACTATGCTGCATCCGGCTCACGATAACTCCAAGACCAGATATGGTCACATCAGAGCAGCCCAGAGTTTTGATGTAGATAAGATCGGCTTTAGATTGACGAACTTCTGGTTGGAGCGGATCCCTCCGCATCGATTGCTCTCCACATCACTGCCGTCTCTTAGCTGGTCTGGTGCATACCACAGCAATCCTTTCTCACCAAGGAAGCAAGCGGCCAGGATTTGCACCCCCCTGAGACATAATCTCCGGAACAACCTCAAAACAGACACTCTATCAAGAACTGCTGCTGTTTCAGTCGTAGAGATGTGAGCAGATCTAACCCTAACACACCTTTGAGGCTACAAAACTCTAATAAATCTACAATTGTTTAAATAGTTTTAACATAGTTTAAACTGAAAGTGTTTGTTGTGATAAATATTAAATAAATGCCTACAAATTAAAAACATTTTGTAGATTTTCCAATTCATCATGCACAAAATACAAATTAAATCAAATGTCTGAATAATTTTCAATCTGCATGCCAGTTGACTGTCATACGGAAAAACTTTCACTAGCACTTTATTTTCACACATTTTTCAAAAAATATTTTCTCAACTTAGCTTCTCACGCAATCCCTGGTGCAGCTGTTCACAATGTATCACCGATACCCCTGCAGCTCTGACAACAGAGCAGAAATCCTCACTACACATGCACGTGCATGCACAATTCCACAGGCGAGGTAGATCTAACGCACACAAACACACCCCACCCCACGTTCCCTTTGACCTCCTTATCCTAGCTTCATCAGGAAACCCAGTGTGAGTGAGCAACTGAAAAACTGTAAAAGTCATCTAAATTATTGATTGTAAAACAAAATAAAGGTGCTCATGTGCTCTCAGCATGAAAATTCAATTGTTTTCATGAGCTGTCCTCATAGCTTTGACCACTCTCAGGCAGAATCTTTCTTTGGACTGGAAAAACTACAAGACCACAACTGTCACGACAAGGAAGCACCAAAATAATCCAGTGCTTTAATCTGCTTCCACATATATGACAGGAGAACTCTCGCAGACATTTCTGGCGTGATAGAAGATGCAGCTCGCCGGCCTCTGTCAGCTCCACAGTCAGTGAAGCAGAGTAAAGAGAACCACATGTGTGAGGAAAGCCAGTGGTAATATATTCCTGACTGGAAATAAGGAACGTGCCTGCGCTGAAGCCCACCTGAGTAGAGGGGAAAATATGATTTTTGCAACACAAGATTCAACCAAAGAATGAAAAGAAGTAATGATCAGTGATGGATTTAGCAGTTTTTTGTATTTACCTTTGCCTCATTTGTGTTTCTTTTCAGGTAATGGGCCTGTTGAACCCCAGTGGAGTATCGCATCAATCCCAGAGTGATTTTGCCCTCTCGCCTCTGACTGGAGGTCTGGAGCCCAATGGAGCTATGGCAGCTAGCTGTCATGGTTCCCAGCGACTGGAGGCTCTTCCAACTCTCACCAGCATGCCCACTTTGCCCAGTACCCAGTCTTACTGCCCATCATCCTACACTTCACCAGCCTATCCTGTAGACCACCACCCTACCTACCAATATGGACAATACAGCCAGAGCAAGGTACACTTTCAGGGTTTGCTTCAAGGATCTTTTCATTCAGACTCACACAGACTTTCAAATTGATTGTTTAAAGAAGGTACTTATCACGCACTGACCCCTGGTCTTTCAGTGTGATTTGGTTTAGATTTTAACCCACAATCCAAGTTAATTGCACAGACCCCTCTGATGACTGAGCTTCTCAAGTCACCCGTGCTGCTCTGAAATTACATTCATGTTGAGGAGAACTTACCTCAGTTTACATTACCATCATCCGACTGTCCACGTGGCTTCATGCTTATCCCAACACACACAGATTCCCTCACTGTCCTTTCATGACCTTCTATGATGAGCTGGCCCATCAAGTCTGTGGTGTAGCTCACCAAGCCATGTAATGACCTCTGTGTAATGAGGAGAGCCGCCCAAATGAAAAGGGCTGTGTCTTAAAGTGTGTTTGACAGGAGGGAGCGGAGTGTGTGATTTGAGCAGTGTGCTGTTGAAGGCCCATGTGAAGTACACAACCACATGCTGACCAGCCCATCAGTGGCAACATCTTGATGTTATTAATTTAGCCAAACCCAGAGGAGATTGTCGTGCAGCTGTAGGGGGTTTGTGTTTATGTGTACGTGCCAGTGAATGTCTGCGTGTGTGTACAAGAGGAGGGTAAAGGGCTCTTTAACAGAGGGCAATTATGGCCCTTGGCAGGTCAGGATTAGAACCATGTGTCCCACTACAGATCACATTTAGAGCTGTTATTGATCAGCCAAGCAGATCCACACTGATCTTCACTGTAAAGTTAGTTGGACTGAGCAAGTTCTGAGAAATTCTGGAGACATTTTCACCATGTTTGACTTTCAGGTTTTATTATTTATCATGTGATTCTTGCTTTTATATCTGCTCTCTGCATCACAGGCCTTCTCGTCTCTTTTAACCTCTGTCACCTTATCTACATTTAATCATCTAGACTGAACTTAGAAGGGAATAACATGCCTTTAAATTCTCTTTCTTTTCCCCTCCTGTGCTTTGCAGGTGCCTTTCATCATATGAAGCCCTGAAGACGGCTCAAACGGCCTGTACGGTTGCTCCGACATTCATTCCTGGAGACCACTGCAACTGTCCGAATTTACCAACGTCCCCGGACCTAAAAGCGACACGATGAGGGGAAAGAGTTTAGATGTTGGTAATCAGCAGAACAAGCTGCTCGTCAGGACTGAGGAGGTCATTTCAGCGGCGGGATTGAATGTTCTGACTAAGGACCAAAAGTAGAGTCTCCTCTGGTAACTGGTGCTCTCTTCTGTGCCCGGCTTTTCTCCAAGGACCAAACGAAGTGGTTTATGTCAGAAGAGCAAAAAGGTGAAGAATTTGCTTTTTGTCTTTTTTTTTTTTTTTTTTTAAGTGGCAGAGATGCATGTGGAGACGGACTTTATCAGCCCAGCTGCTTACACCTTCTAGGAGTTTTTTTTTTTTTTCAGCACTACGTCTTAAAGCAGTGCTATCAACCACCAATGGGATGCATCTGTTTTTGGACAATGACTTGTGGGGTCATTAGAACAAAGGAAAAAAACTGAAGTCAAGTGGATGCAGTGAATCCACTGAACCCAAAGAAAGTGCAATACATTCATACCTCATGTGCTGTAGTTTGAGAACGATCAGATGTCTTTCACTATAGCCTCAAAACCTGCTCTCTCTTTTCATTGCTTTGGGTTGTCTAAAGTGATCAATCAGGGGACATATTAAACAAAAAAAAGAAAAGTCCCCAAGTTAAAAAAAAAAAAAACTGAAATAAGCTGCAGCTCTGGCAGTGAATACATTATTCAGTCTGCATCATTTTATACTTGCTTTTGTTTATTTGCATGCTGACTTAGCTATAAACAGGAGCTTGAAGATTCTAGTTCCATTTCGTATTTATTTAGTGTTGAATTGTATTTTTGTACACCCCATGTCACCACGCCTCTGTGCTTCACTAAGTCTTACAGTTTTTATTTGTCACTTTTTGTGTTTTTTTTCATTTATATTGATGTGAAATAAAGATGTTGTAAGAAACTGTGTGTATAATATAGCACTATTACTATTTATAATAAAATATGTGAAAATTGTTAAAATGTGGCTTATTTTCTGTGTGACAAAGCTAAAAAAAATCAATAATAATTTAATTTTTAGCTTATTTAATTCAATTTTACTCAACAAACAAACACAATAATAACTGCATTGTTTTAGGGAATTGCTCTAAAATGGAAAATATTTATTTCCCTGAACATATTCAGCAGCATCGTAAAATTTTTATTTGTGGTAAATTTGCTTCTAAGGAAAACAAAAGTGCAAAAAAAATGTTTTTTTAACAAGTTTGTGCTGTTTGCGAGAATGTTTTACAATAGTTGTGTTCTTTTCACAATCATGTTGTAAATTAGTTAAGCTAAACTAAATTTGTTGACATTTTGATAAGTTCTTATAAGATTTGAGAATTTAAAAAGTATACTTATCTTACATGTACACTGTTTTGGGATTTTGATATACAATTTAAAATCAGTTTCACAATATCAACTGCTTTAAAATTGTTCCTTTGTTTGTGTTATGATTGTGCAATATCCCTTTGTAATGTATAAGCAAAAACCTCAAGTAAGTAAATTTGCTAAGATTTAGAATTACTATTTGTTAACAGTTACCCATCCATCCATCTCCCAAACTTGCTTGAACCCTTTTGACATCAGGGGGTTGCTGAAGCCTATCCTCGCCAGTCTGCCAAAGTGCCACACAATCACACTCCTAGGGAACATTTTGAGCATATAATTAATCTATAAAGCATGTTTTTGAATTATGGGAGGTAGTAGAAGTGCCCAGAAAAACCCACGCATGCACAGGGAGTGCTACACTACACCACCTGTTAAAAGTTACCTCTCCCTAAAATAATATTTTTTAGTTAAGAGGAAGTAACCTTTTAAATATTGACCCAAAATTTTTAAAATCTACATTTCAATTTTCATCAAGTTTCAGTAAAAATATTTTTATTTTTACTTAAAATCCAGAATTTTTCTGAAACTTACTAAAAGTTCTAAAAGGTAAAGTTAAAAATATAAAAATGTCTCTAAA
Organism: Oryzias celebensis; assembly: GCA_014656515.1. Lineage (NCBI taxonomy): Eukaryota > Metazoa > Chordata > Actinopteri > Beloniformes > Adrianichthyidae > Oryzias > Oryzias celebensis. Next base: position 75,244,940 of record BNCR01000001.1, read on the forward strand.
GTTTTTATTAATATTTTCTTATTTATGACACCTCAACCGTGTAAAATTGTCAACAAAACATCAAATCAGTTTTGAATCTGTGTATTTTTGAGCTTGAGATTTTGGATTATTGTACATTTACCAAAATGTTGGTACATTTTCCTAAAATTATGAAAACTGAGGAAATTATATTATCTTTTAGGTGTTTAACAGAAAGGGGTTGAAAATGTTTTTCTTCATTTACTTTGAACAAACTTTTAAACAAAAGTAAACGTGGAGCAAACAAAACCAAACTTTTCAAAGTTCAAAAACCCCATTGTCATTAACTTAAACGTTAACACTTTCACACCATTTTAATAGGATTTAAACAATGACCCGCAACACTGAAAAAAAGTGTATTTGTAGAAGTTGTAAAGAAAATAAAAACAATTAAAAATGTTAAACTTTGTTTATTCATTCACACATGCTTGTGCGCACACTCTTGCAGAACTAAATCATATATATGTCCTCTTTCATAAATTGTCCATTTTGGACATATTCCAGCTCTCTGGTGACTCCTTCACACCCCTTAATGACTAAAGCAGAGCTGCTGTAAATTACAGAAGCCCAGCGGCTCTCAGACACACTGGAACATCCGTCACTGACACGGCTGCACAGACCTCAGACTGTTTTTGGTGCTGGCTGCCAAACAGACACAAAAGTACATATCCCCCACTGGGTGAATTGTGTTTATTTTTTTCCCCAAGTCTTCACAAACCTGCACAAAACACCAGTACATAGTTATCATTCTTTGTGCCTTGGCTGATGGAGGTTTAAGGATCAAGGTTGCAGCTGTCCATGCCATTCACAATAAAAGTCTAAGGCCTTTCTGTGTTGAATGCGCTTCTTTTTGTTCGTTTGCATTTCTTTAGGATCTGGCACTATTTTCTTTAATTCAACAAACAAATTAATTTCATTTTTTTTTCTTTTTGCAAGTGCCCGACTGGTAAGACAGAATGAGTGAAAAAGCCAAAGGGCTCGCTTAAGAACAAAGTGTCAGTCAAGCAGCAACACACTGGAGACAACTTAACCTCTGACCCCAACACTCTTTGAAATGAGTAGACTACTTGACCGGAGCTGACAACAATCCAAATGTCTTTGCAGCTTCCAACTCCCAAACTGAAAGTGAAGGGAAGAGTACAAAGAAAATGAGCAGAAAAAGGACTTTTCGATGGAATGGAGGAGAAAGGAAGTTAGAAAGGGGGCACACAGGGTCAGAATAGTCTTTTGACAATCTGACTTATTGCATTTTCCAATAAAAATCTCCCCAATTTACACAGCAAAGTATTTGATAAAAATATTTAAAAACCTTTTTTTTTTAACTTAAAGACATTATACCAGGTTTTAAGTTGCTTTAACTTCACTGTGCTCTACACCTATCCAAGCTTTTCCCAAAATCAATTTTTTTTGTCTCATACAGAGCTCAGATCTAGAAATAAGGAAATTATTATTATTATAAGTCTAAATCCTTTTTCTTCATGGTCTAGATAACAAAAAACGTAAGATTCAAAAACCAAATTGCTTAATTTAAGAAATCTTTAGACATCTAAAGATATTATGGAATTAAGCATTGACATGTATTTTATGAGGTTCTATTAAGAAAGGGCTGACTTGTACCAAAATTGTTTTCTCTTTATGTTAAAAGATTAGTTATTTCTAAGGTTATTACACTAGTTTTTGTCACTGTATTCAAAATAAACTGCAGAAAAATAAAAAACTCAAGCTATTTGTTTAGAACAAGCAAAAAGTACTTATTCTTGAGCTGTAAAACATTTAATTTAGCATAAGTCTGTCTAACAGCTATGTTTTTTAGCCTATTTTTCCATTTTTGAATGCTTGTGTGGAAGTCGATTTTTCTACATTTTATTTCTTTTTTGTTAAGTAAAAAATATTTTCTGCACGGACCATTTATTTTACCATCTTCTAGTGATATTCTTGTTCTTTTCCTATATTTAGGCTAACTCTTTTTGCAGTGTTGTAAAAGTTTTCAAAAACGGGTGGTGGTTGTGCTTTTGTAACGTTTTGTCTGCAACAGAAAGGAAGGGCAAGCAGGGCTTTATCACTGAAATGCCCCTTATCAAGTTTTGCAAAGAGGGAGTGGGTAGCTTGCAGCATGCCTTTCCAAAAGTGGCGATCCCTGCTTGCTTTTCATGCAGAGTCAATAATGGTCTAGCTACCTTGACTCCTTTCTTTTTGTTTCCCTCATCAATTTTGTGGCTGATTTAGTTATAAAGATCATGAACCGGACACTCCTGTTTTTTCTTCTTGCCAGATGCCAGCAGATTCTCAAAGACGCAGATTTCAACAGCAGTCAGTTCCAAATAGACGGGAATATTTCCAACACCACAGTGAGTTCTCTATCCAACAGCACTCGAGATTTCTCCACTTCCTCCCCCAGAGAGACCTATGACAATGCTTACTTCTACATCGTGTTTGTGATGGTCTTCTACTCCGTCCTCGCCCTGACACTTTTCAAGTGCTTTGCAGGCAGCGATGAAGCAAAGAAGGATCCTCATGAGGAGTTCACAGGCTCTGGGCAGACGTCAACACAAACTTTCAATGCAGGCCACATGGCAGAAAAGTTTTACTTTGAAGAGGAGAGCAGCCTCTGAGCTGCAGGAGAAAGGGGAGGAGGGTAAGGATCCTTATGGGGGATGTTTTGACAGTCACCAAGCCAGAAAAACGTCAGTGCAGCTTACTTAGACAAGACCTGCTAGTGATTTTGCAAACCTGCTGTAAGTTTATTCCTTCCACCCCTCCCTCCACTCCTATTTGACAATCAGAAATCTCCTGCGAGCGGGCCAGCTGACAGGCAGGAGGAGATGAGGTCCTCTGATGTTCTGAGAGAAGGGTGGAAACGAGAAGTGTGGGTCAATGGCAGGCCGGAATCTCCTCCTGTGAGGCCCAATCAGGATCAATAACAGCGGGGACCTCGACATGCATACACCGCAGGGATCCAGGGATACCTCTGCAGGCTGACGGAGGGGACAACACAGACTCTTGTGTGTTTGACTGCATGGTTTCTTAAAGGGGCATTTGGGCATGCTCTGACCTGCTGTTTCACCACCAAACTGTAAATAAAGAATGCACAATAATAATTACTACTGTATGAGAGAATAAATAAAGAACATGTATGAACTCATGTAACCTTCTTGTAAACATTAGTGATAAATCATGCATTTCTGTCACTTTACATTAACCGGCATGTTTCTGAATAAACCAAAAAGACATGTCAGTCTCAAATTGGCTCTAATTAGAGCCAAAGCTCCATGCAATGCTCAGGACTGAGCAGCATTCCTTTGCCATTACATTGTAACTGATATTTGGCGAGTCGCCATGCAGCTACAGGCCGCTACAACCTCTCATTGACCCTGTATGATCCCCGTTTGCAAAGCTGTGGTGAAACATGAGACTGGGACTCCCTTTGCAAAATTAAATTCTGTTGCACAGCAAGATATTGTAAAGAGGATATCACAGGGAATGCACACATCTACATTTTGCCTCTCAAATCCTAACTTTGGCCGAGGAAGGAAGGTGATTTTAAACGATAGACATGGAGGCTGGACAGGTGACGGACCACCTCTTGCAAAAGCACAGCCTTATACAAATCAAAGACAAGAAAAAAAATATATATCAGTTTTCTGTAGTAAAACTTAAATCTCGGGGGTCAAAGGTTGGTCTGGGCTAACAATACTGGTTTAATTTGAACTATTTGCTCCTGCCGGTCCCTAAGGCCGTGTGGAGCTGTTTCCCCTTCATCTTAATTAAATTTTCATCTCATCCTCCTTCTGTGAGTTGCTGGGGTCACTACATGTACACCATACCATGCCAAACACTTTACATTTGTATTTGGAGCAAGCCTGACAATGTCAAACCTCAATGGACTTTTTCCTTTTCACAGGCAATTCTGTAGCCAAACTGTTCATCCAACTGGCAGAAAAGCAGAATTTATCATTTCTTTTCTCGAATGGGTTTCACATCTGCAGTGAGAAAAACACAAGACTAGTCAAATATAAATACAAATGTTCATGTTTGACTTATTATTCAGATGAAGACATGTACAATTATGTCTATTTTTACCTTTTACTCAAAAAATCCCTCATAATATAAAGCCATTTAATTGCAAAAATAGTCAAACCTATGAAGGTGGAATTATACTGTATTTTCACACATTTTTAATCTACCTAAGAAACTTTAAGAAGACTTTAAGAAGACTTCTATTTTCTAGGAGAAATTTGGATATGCTGCCCTCTTGTGGTACAAAATGTGAACCCAGTCAAGTGATTTGTCCAGAACTTTCAGAAAATCTGGAGTGTGTGACAAGGCCAAAATGGATTCAGTGCATTGCTAGCTATGAAGTAATTCATACTCAGTTTGAAAATGATCTTCAGAAGTAGTGTAGATGAAACAAAAGACTCCTTTGGGAGATGGTTTGACTCTCATACAGATTTAATCTAAAATGTGCTTTTCCAAGATTTTTTTCAGGGATGTCAAAGAAAAAGTTTCAGTTCCAGGTTATGATCTAATGTTCTTCCTCGGAACTGTTCTTTGATTAGGGGAATAAAAAAAAAAATCAGTGGATATGGAAAATATTGTTCATGAAATTAATTTAGAAGAATCATTGGTTTATAAAGACAGTGGACATACTGTAGCTTTTTCCCTGCAACACCTGATAGAAGTTCCTACATTAAACTCTTTTTACAGCTTAAAGAAACACACACCTAATTTAAATCATAATAAATTTAGATTTAGAGGACTTTAAAAGCTATTTCCCACATCTATTTAATTACAGAAACTGTGGGCTTTTTGTTGTGACCACATGTTAAACATTGCTGCACTACAAATCAACCATGCACCAACTCTTTCAGAAAGTATTTGTTCTGAAAATATAGATGGCAAAAAAAAGACATATAACCCAAAGAAAATGTAAAGTTAGAAAGAATGAAGACATTCTCTTACAAACTCTCTTACAAGCTCTGGCATTTGTCTGCATCTGATCAGTTTGGTGTAAAATGCAAGCTCTAATTATTGTTTTGAGGTATTTTATCTATTTTTACTTTTCTGAATCTTCTCTATATTTTCAGGTTCAGCCAATCTAATTTCTATGTTGTTTGAATGTGTTTATTTTCATCTGTAAAGCACTTTGAATTAGCTTACTTAGTTTAGAAACTTTAAGGCTGACCTGATGAGTGAACTTTATTGTGAACTGAATGTTAGTTTTGCCATTTGTTTGTTAAACTGATTTAAAAAAATGTATACGACTTCTTTTTGAGAGTTTCACTTAACTAGTTAAAAGGATAAAATGGAAAGAAACATTAATCTGAAAAAAGTTTTTTTTTTTTTTTTTAAATGTGTAACAGCTCATATTTGTCAATGGATTCTTAAAACCCATCGCATTATTTATAAGCTCTTGATTACTAAATACATTGGATTGCTACTTTTGATTAAATTTGTCCAAAAATAGCCAAATACCTACTTGTCTAGATGTTTTTGTATGATCAGCAGCTGCAGGACTGTTTCTCACTGATGTCATAAATGAGGAGGAGCCTGGTTCAAATGCCCTAGAGAAGTTCATCTTTATTATTATTTATGCATCTTCTTTTTACAGAGCCGTCCCGTGTGCTTTCACCGTGCAGTTGCGCCCTCCACTGGCTGAGTTAAATATAGCTCCACAAGTGATGCTTCTGATTGAGAAAGCGCAGCGCTCATTGTTTTGCTGCTTCAGGATCAGAAACAGAAACTAAAAGGACATGCACAAATGAACCATGCTCCAAACATTTGTGATTTTGATATTACAGGCCATTGGGCTGAGTGTGCTTTCAATGCCGCAGAAATCTCATCTTCCTCTTGGCCATCGGGAGAGTAAAATAGATGCTTTAAAGTGAACTGTTACTGTTTGAAAAACTAAAGAGAGCAGATGAGTCAATTACATGGAAACCACAGTGGAAACTGCTGAATCTATTTGATGTACCTTTTCTGAGCTGCTAGTCAACTCTGTATTTTTGGTGGGACTGCTCCCTGCTGGTGAAGAAAAGGTAGTACTTGAATCTGCAGCACCTTCAGAGATTCTTCCTGCAAGAATATTTATTACAAGTTTGGATTTTTATGTGCAGTCCAATCAAAGTGGACTTTGTAAATTTCTCCAAAAATACTACAAACATACTTCAAAGGTTTTCATTTTGTAAAAAGACATATTTATCTTAAAGATGAGCATGTAAATTAGGAAAAATGATAATTTTTAAGTTATGTCACAGGGGATAAAAAGAACCTTTCATTTACCATTTTAGTCAAGAGACTTTACTCAATCTCTGAAGAAGTAAAACACACAGAATTTAATGCATTTTTTGCACATAAGTATGATATTTCAACCTCTCACCTAAAAAACATAGCAGTGTGGTGCTTTTCATCTTTTTCTCTTCAAGAAAAAGAAACTGCTTCTGTTTTCTAAAAAAAGATGTTGGATGGTTTGCTGAGGTAAGTTTTCCCCCATTTGACTCTAACTTTGAAGCAATTATTAAATTCTAGACGTTACTGTGAAAAGCTTCATTGTTTCACTTCTGAATGCTTCTTTGAATACAAAGTTTGCTGTCACTTGAGCAGAATGAGTCATCTTTATTTAAAAATGATCTCTTGTTATTACTCTGTGTGAACGCCTACTGGGGAAAATACTTTTATTTTTTTTTTTCTGATGATAGTTGATCATCAAGCAAAAAATGGTTTGGTTTCAGCTTGATTTCAAGTAGATGGACATTTTTCTTCCAGGAAGCTCAATGGGTCATTGGTAGAGAGTCTGTTCTTAAACTCCAGATTGTGAGTTTAGCTCCAAGTCAAACCAAAAACTAAAAACCTGACTCAATGCCCCCCGGCTTAACACAGCATATGTGATTGGATTTGAGTGTTAAACTATGAGATTTCTGCTCCTCTAGAGCTGAAAACACTAGAGACCACATTTAATCTTTCTTGTATAAATGTCACAAATTGGGATATTGCTTTCATTCCTTTTTTTCGTTTGTTTTTTGAACTTGTTATATATTAAATTCAATAGAGCGGATGTAAAGGGGCTTCTTTGAGAATATTGTGCAAAAGAAATAATGGTGGTGATTTCTTTATAACGGTTGCTGCAGTAACATAAGTTATATTATGTGGATGAGCAGTTCTATCATAGCCTCCACAAAATATAGGAGAAAACTAGTCCTTAATCCTGTTAAAGAAGATTGTCGTTCATACAGACATCCCTCGATCACAAACACTGGCTTCTCCAACAGTAATCATGCTTTCAAACCACATCCACCTAACATTAAATCCCATTTTATTCCATTTAAGGTCAGGGATGATGAAGGGCACAGAAAGGATGTAACCCCAACGCTGAACAAGTCACCCCAGTTGATAAGCAAGACAAACATGGAGCTTTGACTTGAACCATCTTTTTTGGCCCTTTGACATGACTTTTTCTGTGTTCTGACAGAATCCTCATTCCTTCTGGCCATTTCTGCCCATTTTTACATCAACAGAAGCCATACTGGCCAGAAAAACAAGACAAATGTTTGAGTCCAAAAAAAGCATGTAGATTAGAACAAGAGATAGGTTTAAATTAATGTTCTTTATCATGTTTTCCCAGAGTTTCTGATATAAAATACTAGGTCAGAGTAAAGGGATTATGCTTGAACTGCAATACGAATCTTACTGTCCAACCAAGTCTGTTTAAAAGCATCCTTGTTAGATGCAAAAACATTTTGGACTAATAAAGATTTGCTGAGGACCTGAACGAGTCTTCACTGACCTAACAGTTTAGTTGTTTTCCTGTGTTCAGAGCTTACAGGGTACACTTGCTTTACTGGAGCTGCTCCACCTTGCTATGACAAAGTCAAGTCACACATAAAAACTTTCTAATGAATGAGGTTTCAACCTATCCTGGGTGTTAATAGCTGTCAAAAGCGCTGCAGCCTGGACCCTCCAGGTATTGAACATTGGATTGAGAACATTGGAAGTTTGATGGAAGAATTGTAGGGGGCCAGGAACACCCTACCTTCGATTTCCTTGGTGGGTGGGATTATGAGGCTAGATCTAGGCCCAATATATTGACCTGTTTCATAATCTGTTTGGGAAAGGGAGAGGAAGGAAGAAGTTGGTAGGGAGATTTATTAGGACTTTTGGGAGGTGAAGAAGGTCCACTGTCCTAGTTGTCAGTGCTAGTAAGGTCAGGGCCAAGTAAAAATCCTTCCTGTTGTGTTTTCTTGAATCTCTTGGTGGGGGCAGATGCAATAGGTCTTCTGGGATTCTGTTCAGATTTATTTGGTCTTTTGCAGAATGCTGTTGCAGAACAAAAAAAGGAAAAAAAAAACACTTGTGCGCTCTAATGAACAACTTGATTAGACTTGAGCATTTTTAAGCTGTGGGAGAAAGATGGAGGGGAAAAAAAAAAAAAAAAAAAAGGGCAAGCTCCACACAGACATGACCAAGGAATTCTAACCAGAACTTTCTGGCTTTCAGATGATTGCTAACCGGAGTTATAAAGAGTACCTGAAAACTAGAGTGAAAGTACTGATACCTTACTGTAAAAATTACCCCATTACAAGTTGCCAATACCAAAAAGACTTAAGTATTAAAGGATGCGATTTTAAATAGACTTTGGTATTTTACTCATGCTTAATGTAGGCTCAAAGAGCAACAAGAAATTTGAATATGAAATTTCCCAATATTTATAGAAACTAAATTTAACATTTCAAAATGACAGAACAAAAAGTGTCACACTGAAATGTTCAATTTTTCTTCATTAATTCATACACTAAGTTTCTAGGCTTGAGTGCAATGCTGCTAGTGTCTTTTCAATCCAAGCTACAATTCAACTGTTCTGGTACAGCTACATTTTAGGAATATTTAATTTTTGCTTTAATTAAGGAAAATTAAATTACCTTGGCAAACCCATGGGGTCAAATCTGGCCCCAGCATGCAAAAATAAAGGTAGCTTAAACTGAACAAAGGACTTCTTCACTTGGAAGAAATTAGTCCCAGAGCAAAGTTGGGACAAAAATATAAACCAGTCAGGAGAAAAGAATAGAAGTCCACACAAAGTCATACTTTGTTTTTTCTCTTAAATTTTATTTCCATTTCAGGCATTTGTCACAGAACATTTTCAAAGAGCTTTGTACAACTTACAAGATCCAACTTTACAAGTAATGAATTGTTGGATAAAAAAACCTGACAGTTAAAGCTAGCACAAAATTGACTAACTTGAAAGGCAAAGCTTTTAAAATCCTGTTGGGAGGGAATAAATAAACCGATGGGTTAATGAGATCTCACTGCGACACTAACTGGAAGTGAAGAAATGGCAGAACAGCTTTATCAGTTATGCTTCACAACTTTGAATTACAGCACAAGATGTAGCCAACAGAACTAGCATTTTGTAAACAGTCATGACACTGCTGGCCAGAAGTTTTATGCCGCAGTTATCCCAGATTTTGAAAACCTACACTCTCCAACTTTCCCCAAACTCTTCAATACTCATTGCTGAAGACCCATCTGGCTTAACCTTGTCATTCCACTTTCTGCCATCAAAGTTTCCACACAGGCCCTCAACTTTTTTCCTATATATGGTTGGCAAAATGATCTCTGAAAAAGAAAAAAAAAGTTTTAGGGAGGGAGGAGGGTGTTAAAATTAAATATTCAAATCAGAAAAGTACCTGTTTTGCATTGTCCATTGAATTCCACCGAGAGACCAAAGTCTGTCTTTAAGTAGATTCTAGAAGAATGCTCCTGGATGGTGAGGCCACTGGTTGGCGAGACAGGAGTTTTAGTTCCACTTCCATCCACCTGCAAACAGAACATGACTTTCAGTGCAAAGAAAATAAGTAAAAAAATAAAAAAGTTGAAATTTAGCTTTTATTAAACAGGATTTCTAAACAGCCTCATACTTACAAATATTTTTCGATTTTTCTTCAGCTCCACAGTATGATTGTACACTTTAACCTTGACTTGTTGCATTTTCTGAAGCTCAGAGTCACTGCTGCCATCTTCTTCACTACTACTATCATCGTCGTCGTCGTCACCTTGACTACTAATAGTGCATGCATTGGTTATCTCAATATAAATTTGTGGAATGTTTTTAGGCAGTTTTTTGGTCCTAACTAGAACATAAGAGCGTTTCCCCTCAAACCCATGCTTCATTCCATCGAATGTTCTGTATTCAGGATCTCCTTGGATTGTGCACTCACTAAAACCTGTTTAGAGAGGGAAGAAAAAAAAAGTATAGAGTCATCATATTCTGTGCAGTTATAGTTTATCTAGTTTCATACAATACCTGTAGACTGGCAGAAATAGCCCATCTCATTTGGAAGGCAAACAGCATCCTCGCATTCCTCATCATTACAAACTACTTTCCCAGTACCATCCTCATCTTCACATTCACATTTCTGACTGCAGTGATTGGTATACCACACTTCATTGAACTGAAGAGAGAAATATAGTCAGATTAGAGCACAATGACCTTCTCTTAAATTGAGACATCTTAAAGTTGTGTACCGTTTTGAAAACTTACTTTGTGTCTGAAGCCATTTGTGTCCTGACAGCCACACTTCTGTACGGGAACACAACCCTGTTCATTCTGGACAAAGCCATCATCACAGACACATCCTGGGATGCATCTCTTCTGCTTGCAGCCTGGTGAGCCATTGAGATATGTGCAAGTTGGACTGCATGGAGGGATGCAAGAAGCGTAATGACTGTGCTTTGCACAAGTTGGTGCTACAAGGAAAAAAGAAAATTAGTTCAATCATGCAATTTGAGAGAAAAAAAAAACTAACACCAAAAAAATGCACATTACCTTTTGATGATTGTTGGGTTGTTTTAATTTGAGGTCTGAACACGGTTTGAAGTTGAGGTTTAGGTAAACCTGTTGCCGGTAGATGAGGTGTCGTTTCTTTGACCTGTGTAGCAGTTTTAGGCTTTAGCATAGCTGTCGTTTGAGGTTTAGTCGTGGCTGGTGTAGTTTTAGAGGGTAGTTGTGGAGTTACATTACTGTGTGCAGTCTGAAGTTGTGGCCTGGCTGTAGTTGGCGATGGAGTTTCAGTTGTAAATTTCTGTGCAGGTATAGTAGTAAACTCCTGAGAAACTGTACTACCTTTTATTGTTGCAGGTTTTGGCTCAGCAGTGTTTGGTAGGAAATTTGTAGATGGTGACTTTGTCATTGAGAACTGTGGGACTGCTGTTGCATTACCCAAACTAGTTGAAGTCTGTGGCATTTTTGTGGTAAAAGATGGGGTTCCAGCTGTAGATTCGGAAGTACTGGTAGCAGACAACTGTGGGATGGCTGTTGCATTACCAAAACTAGTAGGAGTCTGTGGCATTTTTGTGGTAAAGGATGGGGTTCCAGCTGTAGATTCGGAAGTACTGGTAGCATACAACTGTGGGACGGCTGTTGCATTACCAAAACTTGTAGAAGTCTGTGGCTTTGCTGTGGTAAAGGATGGGGTTCCAGCTGTAGATTCGGAAGTACTGGTAGCATACAACTGTGGGATGGCTGTTGCATTACCAAAACTAGTAGGAGTCTGTGGCATTTTTGTGGTAAAGGATGGGGTTCCAGCTGTAGATTCGGAAGTACTGATAGCATACAACTGTGGGATGGCTGTTGCATTACCAAAACTAGTAGGAGTCTGTGGCATTTTTGTGGTAAAGGATGGGGTTCCAGCTGTAGATTCGGAAGTACTGGTAGCATACAACTGTGGGATGGCTGTTGCATTACCAAAACTTGTAGGAGTCTGTGGCATTTTTGTGGTAAAGGATGGGGTTCCAGCTGTAGATTCGGAAGTACTGGTAGCATACAACTGTGGGACGGCTGTTGCATTACCAAAACTTGTAGAAGTCTGTGGCTTTGCTGTGGTAAAGGATGGGGTTCCAGCTGTAGATTCGGAAGTACTGGTAGCATACAACTGTGGGATGGCTGTTGCATTACCAAAACTTGTAGAAGTCTGTGGCATTGCTGTGGTAAAGGATGGGGTTCCAGCTGTAGATTCGGAAGTACTGGTAGCATACAACTGTGGGATGGCTGTTGCATTACCAAAACTAGTAGAAGTCTGTGGCTTTGCTGTGGTAAAGGATGGGGTTCCAGCTGTAGATTCGGAAGTACTGGTAGCATACAACTGTGGGACGGCTGTTGCATTACCAAAACTAGTAGAAGTCTGTGGCTTTGCTGTGGTAAAGGATGGGGTTCCAGCTGTAGATTCGGAAGTACTGGTAGCATACAACTGTGGGACGGCTGTTGCATTACCAAAACTAGTAGAAGTCTGTGGCTTTGCTGTGGTAAAGGATGGGGTTCCAGCTGTAGATTCGGAAGTACTGGTAGCATACAACTGTGGGACGGCTGTTGCATTACCAAAACTAGTAGAAGTCTGTGGCTTTGCTGTGGTAAAGGATGGGGTTCCGGCTGTAGATTCGGAAGTACTGGTAGCATACAACTGTGGGACGGCTGTTGCATTACCAAAACTAGTTGAAGTCTGTGGCTTTGCTGTGGTAAAAGATGGGGTTCCGGCTGTAGATTCGGAAGTACTGGTAGCATACAACTGTGGGACGGCTGTTGCATTACCAAAACTAGTAGAAGTCTGTGGCATTTTTGTGGTACGAGATGGGGTTCCAGCTGTAGTTTTAGAGAGTGTTCCAGTCGTTTCTGGTGCCGATGTTGAAGGTAGCTGTGGCGCAGCTGGTGTATAGCTGCGATTGGTCAGAGGTTGCCTAGCTGAAATATGAGGTATAGATTCTGATGTAGCAGTTGTGGGTTGCTGCGGGACTGCTGTTGGATTAGTCCCTTTGGTCACAGGCTGTGAGACAGTCCTTGTTGCAGCTTCTGGAGCAGACGTAGAAGGTAGCTGTGGAACAGCTGGTGTGTAGCTGCGATTGGTCAGAGGTTGCCTAGCAGAAATGTTAGGAGTTGACTGTGATGCAAAAGTTGTAGGTTGCTGTGGGATTGCTGTTGGATTAGTCCCTGTGGTCACAGGCTGTGGGACAGTCCTTGTTGCAGCTTCTGGAGCAGACGTAGAAGGTAGCTGTGGAACAGCTGGTGTGTAGCTGCGATTGGTCAGAGGTTGCCTAGGTGTAGATTCTGATGTAGCAGTTGTGGGTAGCTGTGGAACAGCTGGTGTGTAGCTGCGATTGGTCAGAGGCTGCCTAGCAGAAATGTTAGGAGTTGACTGTGATGCAAAAGTTGTAGGTTGCTGTGGGATTGCTGTTGGATTAGTCCCTGTGGTCACAGACTGTGGGACAGTCCTTGTTGCAGCTTCTGGAGCAGACGTAGAAGGTAGCTGTGGAACAGCTGGTGTGTAGCTGCGATTGGTCAGAGGTTGCCTAGGTGTAGATTCTGATGTAGCAGTTGTGGGTTGCTGTGGGACTGCTGTTGGATTAGTCCCTGTGGTCACAGGCTGTGGGACAGTTCTTGTTGCAGCTTCTGGAGCAGACGTAGAAGGTAGCTGTGGAACAGTTGGTGTATTACCTTGTTTGTTTAGCGGTATGGTGGTTTGAGGAAGTGTTTTAGTTGTAGATTCTGGAGCAACAGTTGAAGGTGCCTGTGGGGTTGCCTTTACACACTCTGGTTTATTTGGCAGTTGAAGTGGGACTGCAGTTTTTTCACACTTTGTGGTTGGAGGTTGTGTCTGTACAACTTGTGGTTTTGGTGTCAATGGTACCTCGACCTTTTGCTGAAGTTGATATTGATGATTTGCAGTTTTTGATGTTCCAAGTGCCACAGCAGAATTTTGGGGTTGTTTTGAAGAAGCTAGTTTTTGCATCCCAGCAATGCTTACTTGGGGTAATCCAGAACCTTGCGTGACATGTTGATTTACTGATTGCTCATTCAAGTCTGAAATATTTAAACAATTAAATTGTTGATGTGCCATTACAGTTGGCCATTAACCATATTTCATAACATTACCTGCACAGAACCCTCTATGGAGAGAGATGTCATCAATGGCCACTGACTGATCTGAACCTCTGCCTTCAATGATTATCTAGGACAAAAATGCATGGCCATTTATTTTATTTGCAGATTTGTCACTTGATTCATACTTTCATCTAAAAATCAAAACAATGGATTACTCACCTGAAATGTTCCAGTTGTTACTAAGTTCACCTTACCCAGATGCCACACAATGCCTTGTCCCTCCCTCTTTCTCCATATTGCATCAGTGCTTCCATCCTTGAGCAGGTAAATGTCAAGACCAACTTCCTCAACTGAATTGGCCATCAAGTACCAGAATTGCAGACAGTGAGGTCCAGTGGCAGAACATTCTGAACTAATAAGACGAGCAGTTTCTCCAAAAGGCACACTCTTCGCTTCAATGTAGATGAAGTGGGCACCTAGTTGAAGAGGAGCATTTTTTCGTTTACATTCCGTTTAGCAAGTTCTGATATGTAGTTCTACTGCAGAAACATCCCAAGTTAAAGTATGACCAAGTGTTCATTTCACTCCTAAGGTGCATGGATTAAAGCTAAAGCCGTTTTGGAGGCCGGTTACCTTGTTTTGAGTTGTATGAAGCAGGGATAGTACTTTGAGTGGAGCCACTGTGCCTTTTCCAATCAAAGATGTCTAGCTGTTGAGTCCAGTGGCATAAATCTTGCTCAAAGTCACAGTTCAACTGGCATCCTGGTAGAGTGCATTTTAATCAGAAATATGAAGCAATATATGCTGAAATACTTTCAGTGGCATAATTACCATCAGCTGGATGAGTGGTAATTTCCTTTGCAGGGAATTTGTTCATTGGAGACAGAGTTTGTGAAGGGGCACTCTGTAGCTCTACTGGATTAAAGTATCCTGGTGGAAGGACCTCGGCGGTCACACTCAAGTCTGTAATAAAATGATTCAAGCTCTCAAACATTTAACTAAGAGGGGAAGAAGTGTTTTAAATATTACCTGAGCATCGAAGATTAAGCAGCTTTATTTCATCTATTGCCACAACCGACTGACCACTGGATTCCCTTTGCCCTTCAATGAGTATCTGAAACATTGATTCGAACTTTGTACATAAATGGGGCAAGGGAACAAGGGTGGGGCGCCTTCAGAGAAATCTGGATATTACCTGGAACCTTGTTGTAGCATAGAAGTCCACCTGAGCCAAATGCCAACCATTTCCTTGATCATGTCTTTTCCACCAAACTGTCTCAGTTGCTTGGTTCTGGAGCAAATAAACATTGAGGCCCATTGGATCGGCTGAACCATGGATGTGGTACCAAAACTGTAGACAGTGAGGTCCACTGCCAGAACACTCTGGACTAATGAGACGAGCTGAATCGCCATCTTCCACACCTTTAGCCTCAATACAGAGATAACTTCCACCTACAGAAAAGAGACCAATGATTACATTCACTTTACAGAGACTTCAAACTTAAACTCCTTCCATTACCGCTTGTGGGGTCAGAAGGCCTACTGATGATCTGAGTGGGAGCATATTTGTTCCATGTCCAGTCAAGAGAATCTGTGGCCATCTTACTCCAACTACACAGACTGCCATCAAAGCTACAGTT
The DNA here is from genome assembly GCA_014656515.1 of Oryzias celebensis. Classification (NCBI taxonomy): domain Eukaryota; kingdom Metazoa; phylum Chordata; class Actinopteri; order Beloniformes; family Adrianichthyidae; genus Oryzias; species Oryzias celebensis. Next base: position 75,260,462 of record BNCR01000001.1, read on the forward strand.
GACACTGCAAACTAAACAGACAATCCTTAAGTGCAATTTGTTTTTAGATTGCTACAGTTAGTGTTACCATTTAATCATGCAGAAGCTACCCGACCCATAACATACTTGACCATGCTTACTTGGATATGATGGTGCAATTTCTGCAGTTGCTGATTGAGCAGTTTCATCTGCAAACTTTGAGATGACTTCTAAAATAAAGAAAATTAAAGTATTTTTTGGGGGAGGAGGGGTCCGACTTCTCTCAAAGTAGCAGTCCATGTAAATATTGACAGTTACCTGAGCATGTGCCAAGACTAATTGAGATGTCATCCAGTGCCACATCAGACTGAGAAGAACCTTGGATTCCTTCAATAATGATCTAAGAACAAAAGTAAAAAAAAAAAAAAAAAAAACACAAAGTGTTTCGGCACAAGTTTCTTCTAGCATTTGATTTCATGTAGTCAACCTTACTTGAAAAGAACCAGAAACTCTGAGGTCAACACTTCCCAAATGCCATTCTGGTCCCTGGTCGTTAATCACGGACCAAAGCTTGATTGCTTTGTTGTCTTTAAGCAGATATACGTTAAGGGTCATACCAACAGCTGAGCCATGCAAGTAGTACCAAAAATGCAAGCATAGGGGGCCACTATTAAAGCATAGTGAGCTCAGTAAACGTGCAGAGTTCCCCTGGGAGACACCATCAGTCTCAAGGTACAAGTAGAAACCACCTGCAAAAGGAGTTAAAATTGTGTTATGGAACATTTTAAGACTGCATAGATTATGAATTTTCTTAGATTTACCTCCAGAGGTGTGATCTTTGTTTGAACTTGTTAGATTTGATGACGTTGGGCCAGAATGTCTTGTCCAATCACAACTGTCCAGAATTACTTGTTCCCATCCACAAAGATTTTCATCGAAATTGCAGTTCATGTAACAGACTATTTGAGAAGAGAAAAATGAAAGAAAAAAAAAAAAATCCATTCTGTGCTCCCCAAATCCTGGGCAGGCACTGGTCTGTCAGTTGATACTAGGCCAGACAAAGTTCTCATGCAATTTTAGACAATGTTTTATTTTAGAATGCTACCAGATTTTCAGTCATGCATGTCAAAATGACACCTTTTCTTTATTCACTCTGGATGTCTGGTAATTATGGCTAAACTGCAACCGAGACAAGTAAAGTTAACTACAAACGTTTTAAGATCATCTTTAGACAAGATAAATGGAGGTGGGGAAACAGAAGAGGTTACAGCTTCAAATTCAAAGAAAGCTGCATTTCCGACAAAACCTAAATGAAATACAGGTTCTTATAGAAGTTATTCCTATGCATCAAGCCTGCTCTGCATAATAAAGCGACTGGGCTCTAATGTTACAAAATATGCTGCTGATAAAGTTGGATATAGTGGATTAATCTTAACAGTTTTTAAATGCCAGCTTTTTATAGTTAGTGCATGGGTGAATGGGAAAGATTTTAAAGCACTTTGGGCAAGTATTTGCCATTTAATTTTGCCCTTCGCAGTCAATATAAAAATACTAACAACTCCATAGTGGTAGAGGGGAAAAAAAAATGAGGTACCATTGATTTAAAACAAAAGAACCTTAAAGTAATCTTACGGGTCGGTTCTGGAGTTGAAGGGCTTGAAGCTGCAGTTACAAGTTTATCTGTAAACAAAGTGGGTGAAATTAAAGAACTTCAAATTCAACTGCAAAATATTTTAACCATTTCTGCTTGTGGATATATTTTATAGCACAAGCATGAAGTTTAGCTTCACAGCAGTTGAGAGCTCCTGACTTACCACAGGCTGTTCCAGGCTCCCAGTTAGGAAGCATCACCCCTTCAATCTGGCACGCTGCTGCATAAGACTTCAGAGACTCACATAGTGTGTGCTGGTCACCACTAGTGGCGCAGTAGTCATAAGCACAACTATTGAGGTAGATACTTGGGTGTACATGCTCATGGCAGGCAGAAAATTCATCCTTCAACAGCACAGAACACTCCATGTAAGCAATGTTCTCACTGTCACATTGTCCTGGGTGAGATGGATCTGCGATGCACCTAAGAAATATTTACAGTTTGTTATCTAAACGTGAATTCAAATGCTCAATGTAAACCAGACTTTTTTGCTGCTCAAATCATCCATTTAAGAAAGCAAGTGAGTTTTAGGAGGATTAAACTACTCACTCATTGTGCACTTGCCAACTATTTCCAAATTCAGATGTCTCAATGGCCACCTCCCCCCCTGGCATGTAATAGTCATCACTCTGGAACCCAGAGTAAGTTCCACACAGTCCACAGAGATTAAATTTGTAGTGCTCATCCACCTGCAGGAACAGTCTGCCCTGCCCATCAATAATGACTTTTAAACCAAAAGATGCCTTCAAGATGATGTAATTTTCTTCCGTATAGATCCAAACTGCTCCATATGTACCACTGACAGAGTGTGGAAGCCCGATAAGGTTGTCGTGTACCTAGAGAGAATGTAAATTTACAAGGATGCGTGAGCCTTCAATTCTTCATTTGTAGCAGCCACAAATACAGTAGTAAACCAAGGAAATGTAATGTAAAATCTTTCATGAATTACTTTTCAATCATGTGTAATTTATTAAATTACTTACATAGACTTCTCCACTTTGATTCAAGGTACACTTCAGATCATCAACTTCAATAGAGACACTGTCAAGTTTTGACCTGGTGAAGTTCTGAATGGGAGGATTTGTAGTGTGGCCAATCACAGTAAAGCGCACTGATCGTGTGTCACCACATGTTGTAGTCAGTATGTAACTGCAGCCCCCTTGAAAGTTGTAGGCCAAGTTGTCAAAGGTGATATAATGGGAATTGCCATAGACACTGCAGGTTGCTGGTTTGAAAGGGAAGCAGCCTCTGACTCCATCCATTTCTTTACATAGTTTGTTGTTGGAACACTTCATCTTTGTGCATTCCAGGACATCATTACCCATGCATTGGCACTGTTGCATGCAATTCTCCCCAACAAAGTGCTCTCCTTTCTAGCAAAGAGGAGGAGAAAAGTTACCATTGAGACAAGCTAAAAAAAATAAAATATGCAGATATGCTTTCTTACCTCATAGTATTTTCCATCATACAGGCATCCACAGTCTTCTGCTGGTATGCACTTATTCCTGCTGAGTTTGAAGCCAGCATCACACTCACACCTTTGCTCACAGCTTCCACAGCTAGTTTTGTTCTGACTGAAGCATGCCTTTGGGCAGCCATCAGCACAGGCATTGTAGTGGCTGTTACTGCCACAGTTCAGGGCTAAAGGAGGAATCATGACATTTAGAAACTGCAGCGTCAGATTTCTCATAATCCAGAATCAGAACTTACGACAAAACGCAGAGTTCCTCCATGGGGCCAGAGCAGCTCCTGCATCTTGGCAAACACTGGCATAGAGCTGTAATGTCTCACACAGCACTGCTTGGTCACCATGATCAGAGCACATATGAGAGACACAGGCCTTGAAGTAGCTCTCAGCTTTTACAACTGATGAGCAGTTTGCAAAAGGTCCGCTACCAGAGAAGAGTATTCCACAGTACATTTCACTGGCATATTCTTCCTCCTCCAGTGGGTCACACGTTGGAGACACCAAAGCACTTTCACAGGAGGAGTTGCTTTTCTCACTCTGCCAGCTCTCTGTTAAAGCCACCACACTTTCTGCCATTGTACCATTAGGCATGAGGAAGTCATCTCTGTGGATATGGTTGAAGTTGCCACACAAACCACACACTTTATCAGAGAAGTTTGATGGCAGGATAACACTGACAGCTCCAGCATGGTCATAGGAAACAGCCAGGCCAGAACTTTCCTCCAGTACTGTACCAGCAGAGTTGCTTTGAATGCTAATGCTTGTGTTGATACTGAAGGGAAGGCTCCTCCAGATGCCATTCACCTAAACACAAACCAGCATTGGCATCAGACTTGCTTAGATGATTTAATGCAAAAGTTAAAATTATGGTAAAACCTCTGGTAGATTCATATGCAGTTAATCAGTCTCATTTTCAGAGACTGATTAAGTGAGCTGATGTCCCAAGTTTGCCAAGCAGGCTAAAATGCTGAACAAAATTCTGGTGTAGACAGTAAGTTTGTAGAATTTTTAAATGAGCCACCTTGATCAATTTCCTATTGTGGAATGAATACAGTTCAATTTATTTAAAGGTTCAATACTGCATTAATGAAGGTTAAATGAATCTGAGCCTTTAAGTCAAATACTGAAAATCTGATGAGACAAATTTGGTAATGGCCAAACAAAAACTAGGTTTTACCTTGCTCTAGTACAAGTCTAAATATAGTTACATTAATACAGTAAACTCACCACAACTTTGTCCTTCTGCATTTCTATCAGAGACACCTTGATGTTGCTTAAAGTTACAACAATCTCCTTGACCATTGGCGTTGATGAATTGCCATTCTGTTCATTGACTACCTCAACACTGAACTCTTCTATGCGTTCAGTGCAAGACTTTGTCAGCACATAGCTGCAAGGGGCCATGGACCGGAACATCACGCCATCAAAGGTGCTGTACTCTGTGTGATCACGTATGGAGCAAATCCCTGATGTGGAAAACCTATTGGAGCCCGTCTGAAATCCACAGATTTGGCCTTTAGGGCAGTTTGATGGAACGCACAAGAGCATGCCAACAGAACACAGGCAACGAGTACTGTCATCAGGCCACAAGTCTGTGTCTGAGTCACACTGGTTTCCTGTGAGAAAAGTGAGTGAAATTTCAAGTGTCAAGCATAAGTTACACGTCTAGAGAGATTTAGAGGCTCAAGAGAAATAAAATTTTACATTTCATTTTGTAACCTGATGAAACTGAACTTTCAAACAAAACCAATACTTACCACACAACCCTCTTCTCACCCCTACTTGTCTTAAAGTGGTTTGATCCTGTATGGACACTGGTTGGACAGCTTCAAATACAACCTTAAGAGATTGGTTCATTGAACACTTAGAACCAGAGAGATTTTAAAGAAAAAAAAAAAAAAAAAAAAAAAAAAAAAAAAAGCTAACTTACCCGAGTGTCTTTTTCAGTGATATTCAAGTTCACCAAAATTTGTCTCCATGCATTTCTTTGCAGGACAGGAGAGAACCAGATTTTCTCCAAGCTACTGTTACTTTTAAGTTGAACTGTAACCTCAGACCCAGTAGCTGCAACTGGAACCAGAAACCAGAACTCCAAACAGGCATTTCCCTCAATGCCAAGTGAAGGACTTTCCAAAATATTCACTGTTGCACCCTTTAGAGCTGAAAGAGATTTACCTTAATTATGGGTATAAACTCAACATTAAATTCCATGCATATTAAACATTTGTTTTATGGCAGAAAGTTAATTGAAATTTCTTTACCTGATTGTTTGCTTTTTGTCCAGTCACAAACCACAGCCCCATGTCTTTTGTTAAAGCACTGAGTAACATATTCTACAAAAAAAAAAAAAAGAAAATAATTAAAGTAGTGCGATGCATGTATCAAATATACTCCTTTAAGTGTGGCAGTACCTGAAGTTGCCTGCCATCCTGGTAAAGTGACTGATGAGAAGTCTTTTTCAGCTCTGAAAGATCAGATTTATCTTAGCTCTCAAAGACACAGGTTGTATAAAATTTAGCCAACATTTTAAAGCTAAAAAGTTCATACAGACCTGCTCCGAATCCCTGTTTGCATTAGTAGCAAAGCCACAATGAGCAGCAAGCCCATGTCTGCGCATGCAAGGACAGCCCTGCAACTGCTGCAGTAGTGATGTAGAAACCAGCTTTTGAGAAGAAGGCACAATGAGGAGGTCCTGTGAAAACAGATTAACTTTTATCCACCAATGCACAACTAAACAGGCTTGAGGTATTCTCAGAAAGGCAGGTTAAGCACATTTATTCTTCCCAGCCAGGTAACCACATGGGAGGAAGGAGGGAGGGGAAAAAAAAAAAAAAAAAAAAAAAAAAACAAAACAAAAAACTAAAGACAGAAAAAAAGACTGGACTTTCTGTAGACCAGGTGACATCATAAAGTCAATATCTTCAGTGAATTAGTGGAAAGGCTTACTTTATTATAGAAGGCACTTTAAAAAATTGACTGTTTCAAATAATTGAAAATAACTCCTTAAAAAGAAATTCTTAAAACAGATAAAGCCTAAAATACCACAAATATTTATGGCAACCTATTCACAACTTGTTGGAATAACAGCCAGTAGTGGAGCCGCGCTTTGTAACTCACCCGTACAAACACAGGCTCCGTAGGTTAGCTTTGCAGCTTGAGCATGTCTGGTTTTAATAGATGCTGCCTCATGAGGCTTCATTCATGCCTAATGACAAACTTGATCCTTCATTTAAAACAGGTGGGCTGGAGGAAGAAATCACAAGTTCTACCTAAAAAAAAATAAAATAGAGAAACTTCTCTAACAAATACAGATTTATTGGTGTGTCAAATTATTGTGAAAAGACATTTAGAAGTGTATGATTTGACTTCTACTCAGTTCCAGATAAATCTGTAAAGAAAGGTTTAAAACAAAAGCTTTAAGTTGACATTTTGAATCAGTACACGACTATGCAGATTTAAAGAATAATTTAAGACAAAAATTAAGATGGTTTATGTTTAACCTCAAAAACTTAAATTTTAAACTTCCCCTAAATGATAAATGGGCAAGTCTTTTAATTTTTCTCCTGGAACTGAAATCTCCAATTTCTTAGAAAGATACCAGCCATGGTGAGTCAACTTGTCCAATGCATAAAGCTACAGAAGCCATATTTACTTTGTGACCTGGATATGTTGTAAAAACCAGCTTCAGCTTTTGTTTGCCAAAGAACATTAAGTTAGGGTCAGCCAGATAGCATGTCAGAGAACAAGAACTGGGATTGAAAAAGAAAATAGAAAAACGAGATAAGGAAAAGACACTGTGGGCAGTGCTGTTTGAACACTTTAATGTGACATTCCTGAAGAATGTATCAGTAGTAGGTGGTCCAAACCATCAAAGCTTCTTTGTAATTGTCCAGAGGAAGTTTATTTACGGAACAGGGACCATGTGCATCAGTATTGTCCACAGAGGGAATATTTCTTAGTCTAACTTTTAGAGCTGATTTCAAAGTGCAATCTCTCACATTCAAGAAAAAAAGGTAATATTTAAGAATACATAAAAGAATTATGTACAGGATTTGTACTGAGTACATGAAGAGCCTTACCCATCTGCAAAACTCTGACAGTACATTTGTTTTTCCATGATAACAGGAATGTACCAATTTAAAGTTCAGTCACTGTGTAAAAATATCTTCCTTTAGACTTTTTAAAAAATGTTTTTTTTTATAATTTGAAGTATCTTCCCTTTTACTCACAATTGAAAAACGGAAAACTTTTCAAAGCTGTAAAGTTGATTTTACTAGAAATCCCCATCAATAACTTACTGAATACTTTTGATCATGTGGAACGTGACTATATCACATATTAGGAAATCTGCTATCTAGCCTACTTTTAACTTATTGCAGAAAAAAAGTCACAACTAGTAATTATGACTCCACAGGAAGTTGCAAAATCAAGGGCAAGTATTAAAAAACTGAAGTTTTACAAAGGGTCACAGTACACTGCAGATGATCCATGACTAACTGTTAATGAATCCACGTTTGATATTTTGCTTGGTCGTGTGGCCATGCAGTATTGCAAAAATAGAACACTGCGGTTGGTGGACACAAAATGTAACAATAGTCATATAAGTCTCATTTGAACACAGATTTCAGAGAGGTGGAGCAGTCTCTTGCACCACATAGTGTTCTTAAGTAATTCATTAAAAATATCTAATCAAATAATATCTAATAAATATCTAAATATCTAATCTAAGCATGTCTCAAATGACACAGTTCAGTCAGCTGATAAACAACATGGTGCAACCTAATGCCTGACAGATGACTTTCCTTCTTCAGAAAATATCCTTCAGAAAAGTGGTTTCAGGTCATGGATTTGAGGTAAAAGGTCTGAACAATTAGGAGTTAAGGGGTCAGCATTCTTCCTCACAATTAATAACCGACAGGTGAATGATCTAGCAGCAGTGAAGCAGTTTGGTAACTTTCCACTTGTCACAAAGATTTTCCAGGTAGTTAGTAAAGGTGAAAAACTTGAATTTTCTTCTTTTTTTCTTGTAATTGTCCAGCAAATCCTTTTCTATAGCATACACCACAGGCACAGACTGGGAGCTTTATTTAGAAGCACATAACCCAGTATTTTACTCTGCAGTTTTTTGTTAGAGCTTTTAAGTTTTCATTGGAGTTAATCTGCCAGACCACATACTGCTGAAGACTTCTGAATGGACAATGGACTACATCCTGGGACATGGTGCAGCAGCTGAACAGCATGAGGGACAAACAAAGACTTCAAAATCTGTGTGTTTTTAAAACAGCAAACATTTTGTGGAAGGTAAATTTCACACATAAGATGTACAAATGTGAAAATCCAAAACAATCATGAAACAGTTGCAACATATAAGCAGTAAAAACCAAAATAATTATTTCAATATTTAGCAAACGTAAAAAAAAAACATGAAAAATGGTCAATAAAACACTTTAAATGTTTAAATTACTGAAGTATTTATCTGTAAATGAAAAAAAAAAACTTTTTCATAGTACAGTGACAAGGTAAATAATTTACAAAAAAAAGGGGGCAAAAAAAGAAAATAAAAAGCACTTAGCAGACCATCTTACTACTAATTAGGTTAAATAACAGCAGGGTCTCACTGTGTTAAGAACAATCAGGAATCTGTGACGTAAATAACTGCTTGAGATTAGGTACACTTCCAGAAATCAGTCTACAGCTAGCTGTGCCGCTAACAATTGCAAGTTCACGCTCTGTCATGTGAAAAACAAAACATATGTGAACGTGATCCAGAAATGCTGCCATCAAATCACATTTAAAGTGGATTGAGGCAAAGTGGCAAGCTGCCGTGTTGGATGAAATTAAAAAATTACTTTTGGAAACCATAACTGCTTCTCCTAGGGGCCATTGGCTGTTTTCTTCACTGTCCATACATCTTCTAATTCTGCTTCATCCTGTGCAGTCACTGGGGTTGCTGGAGCCTTTCCCAGATACTTCAGGGTCAAAGCAAGGCACACCCTGGGCAGTTTGTGAGCCCAACGCAGGGCCACACACTATGAAATGTGTTTTTGGATTATGGTGACAGAGTGCTAAGAGCACAGTTACTGTAATTTAGGGGGAGAACAATCTCCGTTCCACTGGGATTTGAGTCAGTGGCAGCGATGCTAACCACAGCACCATGCAACTTTGTCCTGTTTTCCTATCTTTAAACTCAAAAGATGGGACAGTTGATGGTATGAAAATGCATTAATGCCTCTGAAGATACATTCACTTTGCCCTTTGTGTGTTCAAGCTTCCAATGAAAAGTCTATGTAACGCTCACGAATGTGACAGCACAAAAAAAAGAAGACTTTCCTCCCTGCTTGTCGGGTGTGAACAGCATGGGCTAAACGCTTATTCAAGAATGCACTTTTAACATGTGCTTAAACCTGCATCAAACAGCCTGTGTGAGTGTCACATCTGATTGCACATCTGGGAGAGAAACTCCACACTAACATGTAGGCTAAGTACAACTTTAGCATGAAAGAAGAAAAATATATCTGCTAAGATAATATAAATTCATGTGCATGGTAGAGGAAGACAAAAATGAACTCAAGTTGAAATTATCATTTTGAAGCTGATTTTATGTTTTATCATTTAGTATTTTCACAATTGACTGAAACTCTTAAAAAAATGATAAAATGACATGAACAAACTTCCTGTAAGATGATCAAAATGAAGAAACACAGCTGCTATAACTCATAGTTTAAACTTCCTGCCAAAAAAGAAAACAAAAAATAGGAGGAAACAATGTCCACACCACACACAATGTCATCCACATTTCATCTTGTGTTGAAGACCACAGAGAGAAGAAGGAGGAGGCAGGGCTGGCTGGTTGGAGGGACCCACCCAAAACAAACAGCTGAGAGTGATGAGTTCCAGCTGGATCAGACTTTCTGAGGAAGCCTGCAGTCCAAACACTTCCAGGTAAATACCAACATCTCACAACCATTTAGTTAGTTAAACAATGATTTATAAAAAAGGGACAAAAAAAGTAACATGTCATGAGAAGTTATATGCTTGTTGAAAAACTCTTTAAATGTATCTTTATTTAAATAAAACTTTAATAGTACAGTAAAGATAGAATAAAACTGGTGTTGCCTTTTCAGGATTTGTTTTGTGTGAGGTAACTTAGTTTTTGCTTTTCATTTTTGTTCCATTTACCTCTGCTATTGTTCCAGCAGCATGCAGTCATTATCTCCCTCTGCCTCTTTGCTGCTGCTGGCCCTGAGTTAATTGCTGTAATAGGCTGCATCTTATGAAGGCTGCCTGTTGTGGCCTTCATGCACTGCTTCTTTCTGCAGAAAGATCCCTTTTTTGTTTTAACAGCTTCAAAAACTTTTTTTGTTCTGCTATTAAGTCACTTTAATACTGCTGCTCACAAGTTGGAAATGGACTGCATTAAACAGTTTCTTGATCATGTTCTGAGTTGATATTTTCAAGCCTTGCCTTTTGTCAGCTAAATATCCAAGGCACCAACATTTTTCCCCCTAATTTTACATTTTAATAAACTGAGATATGCAAATCCCTTTTTCTTTTTTTGTCTTTAGATATTTACTCATGATCTGCAGCTTTTATTGGAGTCTAAAAAACATATAAAGTTTGTTTTGTTACAAAGTTTTACCCTGTGGTCTGAAGAAACTGATTCAAAAGTACATCTTTGACCCAATTTTTTTATGGTTAGTTTTGCCTGACCTTTCCCTGTGGTCACTTCAGCTGGAGAAAAATAAAAATCAATCTACAACACAGCTTTTCTTTTACGTATCTCAGTGCCATTTCAAAATGCTGTTTTTTTTTTTTTTAACCCCCAGTCTGTGGAGATGTCCTCAAGTGGAGGAGCATCAGGTCAAGGCTAAAGCGGATAGAAGTCAAGATGGGCCACGCACATTTCTTTTCTTTCTCCATCCTAATGTTAACTTCAGCACGCCTACCTTGAAACTCTAATTCATGGACTTCCTGCACCAGTGGCGGAAGTCATAGGAGATAATTGGGATCACACAGTTGCTGCTTTTGGTTTTGGACAGATTGTAAATTTGAAAAGTATAAAAAATGGGTCACGAAAGAACCTGTTCCCATAAATCTAATAAATTCTGAGAAGCACCTTTGAGTTGTTGCAAAAATGACCCATTTCAGCTGCATAAGGAATGTAAATGGAACACTTTTCAGGTTTGAAGCACAAGTAGACAGTTTGACATTTGAAATTCTGCACAATTTCTTCTCTTCTTCAAATTTGCATTTCTCACTACTATAGCCTGTAAAAGCCACAGAATTCTGAGTGTCAGTGAATCTCTCTGGTGATTATAATAGCATAAAGCTACGTCAGGATCTTTGGACCAACTGTTTAAGTGGGTCTACAACATTAAAATTCCATGCCTTTATATAGGTGCTTTTAAGAGAAACTGTCATTTATTATCTGCTGGAAAATGACCTATTTGCAGCAGTTTTGAGAACGAGCAATTTTTAAGGCTGAGCAAAAGAAGGTAAATGTTAATTTGTAGAGTGTAAAGTTGGCATGTAAGTTAGTTTGTAGGAGTATTTTATATTCTGAAACAAAGCTACACACATGTTATTCCCATCAGGGGATTGTTTGACTTGCAAAGGATTTCTTAATTTTACAGGAATGAGGCATGTTTTCAATATTTCCCCCTCAAATGTCTAAAAGTTAACAGGTTTCAAAGGTAGTAAAGAAAATTGATCTTGTTTCATATACTTCTAATTAAAGATTTGCTTCATCTTAAGATTTTCTTTATTTTCTACACCCTTCATTTTATTTTTTCCTTGAGACAAGGTCACAAGTTGTCTTTCGGTCCTGCTGTCATGCTCCATTGAGGATTTCCCAGTTGATACTGCAGGTGTTTCGTGTCTTATGTTGTTTCTTCTTGCAAACACCGCAAGGTTACTAAACAGGCTGTTTTAATGAATACAGGTGCTGTGGTTCTGCTCTGCCTATCAGGGAGACATGATCAATACTGTAGGCAAGCTGCAATTAATTGTCCTCTGTCAGAACTGAGAGACGAGGAGAAGAAAAACATCTCCACCCCACCTTACCATTCCACTTCACTTCAGCAGCCTGTTTTTCAATGCTTTGTTTTGAAATTTGATGCATTTAAAAAAATGCCAAGAGTTATTAGAAAGTATTTGTTAAAAGCTGGGCATTTAATAGCACTTTCAATGTAATTATCATTTATTCAACATATCTCACAGTTGTTGAAAAATATATTTTTGCTTTGTTTCTCACCTTGAATAATCCCATAAAACTCAGCTTCCTTTTTCTTTTAATTGTCTGTAACCCACATTCATAAAGACCTTTATGGGAGAACCTCTCTGATCATTTGATCCCTCCACCAGAAGGTGGCACTTTATCTCTTTCTGAAATTCACTGAGCTTTACTTCCAGAACTTACTCAGTTTCTGAACATCACCCATTGCCAGTCACATCATGGAATGAAAACCACACCTATGTTTTTTCACCGTGCAATGGGTTATGAGTCTATAATAATAAACAGTCACACACGCTTTGAGGGAATGCAGTTCTATACGATTACAAATAACAAAGCTCCATTTGGACGCAGATTACTCGAATGCAGCTTGAAGTTGTGAAGTTCTGCCAAGGCTGTGATCCTGACCTAGAAAACAGATGATGAGAATATGAAATTAATTAATACAAAAATTGATCTTCCCATCTAGCCTGTTAAAGCAAAGTAATTCTCATTTGGAAAGTCTGATAAGGATTTTTTTTTTTTTAGAGTCAGTAATTGTCTCACTGATAAACCTGGTGTGCCCAGCTAGAACACTACAGCAGACAGTGGCCCAGTGTCCTATCTCCCCTCAATTAACTTCAAACTGCTCTCTATTACACGCTACAATGAAACGCGCAATTTCATTACCTCACACAGACCTATCAGAGCTTCTAATTGTTTTTCTTTCCATTTTCAGCATCCCCCTTTTCCCTGGAAGAGGGTGCGAAGATATCCCCACGTTCATAACCATGGAGAGATGCAGGGGTCTGGAGGAGAGAAAAAAGGTACCAGCGTGAGCCAGACAGATTCTAGCTCTCTGGTGTGCTTGCTGTTATTGGTTCAGGAGTGAAAGGACCTGCAGAGTTAGTATATATAACCTTCAAAGGCCAGGAACACGAAGCACTCAGAGACACTTAATTCCCAATCAGCAAAAGGTCAACACTGACACACAACGGGAGCTGCTGTATTCCACAGAGCTAACTAACCACTGTCTGAGTGGCTACACTTTCTGTCCTTAAAACACAACAAATCATCAGTTGTGCTTTGTTTCCATTTAGAAGTGCTGCCATTGCACTCCAGGCAATGTAAGAGATGCTTGAGTGCAAGCTGAACACAGTTCCCTAAAAAAAAAAAAACAGTGAGCACCCAACGGACACAAGTCCGAACAGTGATTTATTTACTGATCAAACATCTTCAACTGGAAAGATGGAAGAAATGATTTTTTTTTTCCCCTCAGGTCTACCAAATGTTACAACAGCTTTTCCAAAACCAGCTTGTGTTTTCTTTTTCTAAATAAAGTTTGTGTTTTTCCATAACACGTCTTGTATGAAACTAAAATGGTTCTATAATTTGTAATTTTTTCTTTTTTACTCTAAAGTTTGTGGGTTACTTATGTGCATTGAGCAGTAATTTATATACACACACACACACACACATATACATATATATATATATATATATATATATATATATATATACACACACACAAGCATGAAGTACCATTAGAGTTTCTTAAAGTTGTATTTTTCCTCATTTGTTCTCCGTGAAGCTGCATGTTATTCCTAAAGTCTGGCAAAAAAATGAATTATTTCTTTCCCAAGCCACTTTTTAACTGTCAAATCTGTAAGAGAAATTGATTTTGTTTTTTTTATGGTTTTTGTTTGTTTTGCTCTTTTCCTTCAAAAATAGCAGCTTTTCTAAAAGTGGAAGCCATGAAGGAAGACAAACCAGAATGAATCAAGGAATGATAAAGTACCAAGTCGACCGTGGAAGCAAGCGATCATTTTCTGCTTGTTGTTATGATCAACACCCCTCACACAATGTTGCTTGTTCTAGTGCAGAAGAAACACATTTGTCATAGCAGTTTTTGGCACTGTGTGTATGTGGAACCTGTCCGGTGCACTTTTGAAAATGTGGTGGAAGATTAAGCAGATGTGACATCAGCAGGAGATGGGCGGATTTAGTCGGCACTCAACTACTCCGGGGCAAAAGTCTCCTTATTAATAATACATAAAGTATTGCAAGCAGTGATGTCACACACTGCTCTGATAAGACGCACACAACGACTCACTTGAAATAGCCCTAAATCAGAGTTAAACTGCTTTTTAAATGTCAAAAACATAACTTGTCTAAAGAATGTGTTTAAAGTTTAACCTGTAGTTATATTTGAGTCTAAGCACATTTTCCTTGGTGAATCATCAGAGGTTTGTCTGCATTACTCATGCAGAATTGGTTCAGTTTGAAATAGACAAATGATATGGTGTTGTTTGCTTCTGTTGCTTAAGTGGTTCCCAGAAGCTAATGCTTTTTTGTGCTTTTTATTCTCTTATAAACAACCGATTTAACATGTACATGTGACTGAGACAAGCGGGGCTCAACCTGAAATGGTTTTGCTCTTGTTAGCTGCAGTTTAATTCACCTAGGCGGCCAATAGCATTTTGCAGTAGGTGCTGGTCTCCAGCAGAGAAATAGAAATCACATTTGTGCTGTTTCACCTTAACTGAGGCACACAAGAACATAAAAAAGAATGCATAACAGGCAGAGAGACACAGAAAGGCTCAGAAACAGATGGAGAGAGAGGAGCTGAGATAAGGGGAGAGAAGACTTGAATCTTCAAGCAGCAAGGTTGCTCGCCTTAAATCCTGTGAAGTCAAGCATAGAAGAACAATCAAAGCTTGCAAAGGCATAGCCTGACACTGCTTCGCAGTTGTGTCTTAGGTCCTTCTTGTGATTCAAGGCTTTTCTGCCTGAAATGATGCAGCTTGAGGCCATAATGGTCAACCAATAGGGCATGAAGAGCGGAACCTTCAATTACAGGGGGAAATTGTAATTACTAAGTGATCTGCCTGAACCCAAACAGCCACATGGTAGTCCAAAGTAGCACCTCTGTGTTCTGAAATGCAGAATGAAGGTATTTTTCTGTTTTTCTGTAAAAAAAAAAAAGAAAAAAGACCAGTCCTGAAAAACTCTCATTATGTTCTGAAGATCTGTCTGCACCTTCAGCACCCAACCTATGCACCTTTTTACTCAGCAATAGCTCAGAGAGATAATGGCTAGCAGTCACAACCAGGTAGACGGAGCTACATTTAAATGTCAACCGTCAAATATCAAAAGAAAGCACACAAATCACACTGCAACATCAGAGTGAGGCAAAGACACATTATCTCAATGTGAGGCAATGCTGATAAGGGGAATAAAAGCTAAGGGAATTCTAATCACAGTGTAAAAGATTAGACTTGCAAGCTGAATGACATTAATGTTAAGCTGCCTAATGCGGGCCTGAAAATGAACATAATTTATTACAGATTCCAAAAGAAAAGTTAGTGGTAGTGTGAATATTAACAGTCAAAGTGGTGCAAACACCTTTGATTTGTAATTTTTTGTTTGGCCAAAGAGTTAAAATATTTAAAATCTGTCCTCAGATGTGGACCAGCACCAATTGTTGTTGATGCCAATGAAAGAATCCGAAGTTCCCAGCAAATTATGTTGAGATGTTCAAAGATGATCCTCATTTCCAATAAAATTATTTTGTGGAAAACATAAGCTGATTAGCAATAAAAAGCATGTAAAAAAACAGATAAATAAAGAAGGAGATAAACTAAGCAATGGATTTAGACTTTCATGGCTCTTTGCACTTTTATAAGGTATTGGACAAACTCGTGATTATTTTTTGTTGCAAATCAAACCAAACTTTATTTATGAAAAAAAAGTTTCTCATAAAATTGTGCAGCTAGAAGCACCAAACAATAAAAAAACAAGAGACAGAAATTAAAACAAAAACCCAACCCACCCTTTACCCACACCTCTGTTAACATCTACATCCCATGATCCCACACACAATGAACACTTATAAAAGTTAACCTCTAAAAGAAACTTGAGGCTTGGCTCTGCTGTGAAGCAAAATGACATATTAGGAATTTATTCATACCAGGAGCCAGCTCAGCCACAGGAACATTGCCACAGTGCCCACCCAGACCCAGACATCAATGGGGTCCACGTCACAGCTGTGAAACTGCAATGTGGAACTCCAGCCACCCCAGCAACAACCCCAGACCAAACCAGCAAGCTGGCACAAAAAATAAAATTAAATACAGAAAATGAAAAATATAATTAAACTCATTCAAATTAATAAATAAACAAACAAGATGATCTAAAAGCAAAATTAAGAAGGTGGGTCTTGAGCCTCCTTTCCAAAACTACCGTCTTGTTTGTACTGAATGAACAAGGAGGGGATTCTTTTGCTTTAAGAGTTTACTAGCGCACGTCCACTAACTACAGTTTGGAAGAGGCTTGGTGCAAATGTCACGAATCTCGCTCCAGGTTTTTTCTTTCACGGCTCCATTAAGATATATGAAAGACTTGGTGTCATATAAATCTAGCCAGGCTCAAACTGCAATTATTATTTTTTTTCCTCCATGATCAATTTTCAAACAGTTGACATTTCCGTGAAGTGGACGTACCAAAACTGAATCCCTGATTGGTCAAAGTTCAACCTGGTTTAACTTTCACTGTACATTCCAAAGAACACTAATTTTTTTACATAAAGCCTGGAAAAGTCCTTAAAAATGTGCGTAGCTACGCATGAATGCAAGAGCTCACAACACAGAAGCCCAAAGCACACATTTATGTGTGGTCACAGACTTTTTATTGAAAGTGGTTGCCCAGGCTGGTGTAAACATAAACATAAAGAGTGAGGATGATGCTGAAATCTAAAGCTCCAGTATTATTCTTTTGAACAGAGACTATGAATAGCGACTATGCAGGGATCTAGAAGATGTTAAAATACCAGTTCTCCCCCTCTTTCAGAAAGAGATGCAGCCATGTACTTTACATGTGAAATATATTTTTTTCTGTCTTTTTGTTTTTATGTTTGACATAAGAAGTGTTGCCTGGTATTTCAGACATTTTAGGCAACCCACTGTACACTGATACCAGGCTTAGTCATGCTGGCTAAAAGAATGAGCAATGTGACTAAACACCCAACTTCCATCTGTATTCATGCAACTTTGAGGTTGTGACTAATACCATGTGCAAAATGTTCACAAGCACATATCTGTGATGGCAGACCAAAGTTTTTCTTTTTTTTTTTTCTGCTGCTTTTCTGATGCAGCTTCTGCATTGAGGCACAGAAAAACAGGGGTTTGCAATAGTCTGCAAAAGGCCCTCACACTTCCACAAGGCTACAAGTATGTATTCACTAGTCGATAAACAATCTGAGCATCACAAAGGAACAAAAGCCACCATATGATTGTCCAGACAGCAAACGTGTTCCTTTAAAACGTCAAATGAAAATGCTGCTGCAAGGTTTTAGTATTTCATTGATTCGAAATGTGCTCATCATTCAACCACCATGCTCAAAATCGGACCCCCTTCATTCTGAAAACAAAGTGAAGAGTAAGGCTATTTAGAAAATTGATTTGCAGGGAAAATACATTCAATCTTTACACTCTAATTTCAAGTGTGTTTGAACAAGGAAGGAGAGCAACTTGAAACATCACTTTGAAATTCAGAAATTTTCTGTTGATGGGCTGAAGAAATAAAAGTACTACCAGCAATTTTTTTCTGCCAACAGTCACAAAAGAACTAGCCAATATAGTTCACTTGTATAAAGAGAAAAATGCATTCTAATGCTGAGAAAATGACAAGAGTGCTACTTTAGATGTAAAGAGTTCCTTTGAAGGTTGTGAAAGTGGAGTCACTCGATCAGGTTTAGTGTTCTTCTCCGTGTTTCTAACCACCTGATCAAGTCAGGGCTTTTTTTCTTTTTGAGGCCTTCTTAAACAAGTACAACGGCTGCTTTTCTTGTTATTTTTCATTTTTCTGGATCCACTCCGTCTTTCTCCCCATGTGCTACAGGCCACCTTCTTGATCCTTTAGGCGTGTGTTCCATTTTCTTTTACTCTTTGAGCTTCCCCTTTCACCATTGCATTATAGTTTCTCATCTTAATGGGAGGAAAATTGCTTTGAAACCTTGAAATAAAATAAATATTTAACATACAAAACAGTATGTTTGAAGTTCCACTCCAACCATATTTTAATCCATTTTAAAATCATTCCCAGTAGTCTTTTAACTATAATTATGCCATTTTTAGTCACAATAAAAAACAAAACAAAAAAACATGTTGTTTTCTTGTACATAGTTTCTGTTGAGCTGCAGTAGTTCATTAGACATTAACTTGAGTTTTGAACAAGACAGTTGGTGCAGAATAATCCCTCTCCCATCATCCATTTGTTTACGTGTTCTCCCGCTAGCTTACAGCCCCCCACAACCGTAACCAAACATTACCATTAAAACAAAAATTGCGAGCAACATTGGAGGCATCCAGTTAGCTATACAGTTTTGATCCAGATCCCAGCTCCGACGAGGAAAAGGAAGACATGAGTGGATCTAGTTGTCTACAAGTGAAGGCAAAATAACAGAGGGGAGCAGGGAGCTTGTGGCTTACCGTAGTAACTTGTACATCACACAGACAAGCTATTTCCTTTTTTTTTTTTTGCCCTGTCCAGCAAATGAACGCCCAGATTTCAGCTGAGTGCCTCTTATAATTGACATGTTGTGTTTTTACAAAAGTGGTTGTTGTGTAAATATAAACCCGATTTGTAATTGAAGCTGAACTTTATTGAGTTTTAGCCGTTTGGACAGGATGAGAGGGGGTTGTGGGCGGATGTTTATACAAGATCATGTGGTAAGATGATTGTCATGCGTAAATTACATAACACGTGTTAATGCTACTCACGTACACAGCACGCACACATACACCATCATACTGCATTTAAACAACTGTTTCCAAGTCTTATCAATACAAATTTACAAATTTACAGTTATCTAGACAGGAGGTCACAAGCCATGGCAAAACCCTAAGACTGGTTGGGGCCCCAGACAGGGACCAGGGACAGCGAACAAGAGGAATGGGATCTAGTTGCTACATGTAACAATGGAAAATTTTGGTAGCCTGCTGTCCAAATGTAGGGAGCCATATCCTCACCCTGAGGAGACGGTCCACCCAGCTCAGATGTTTTGGACAGCAGTAAAGATCAGGATCAGGAGTAAAGGATTCTCACGGACACTCCAGCTGCTGCTCCAGGTCCGACGCAACCACCATCTTCTTGGTGCGTTCATGTGTGTTTGAATGCTAAGGGGGTGCAATTACAATTGGTGGAGTGGGCTAAACCATTACATGGATCTGGTTTTCTATAAGTATATGCATCATAAGAGAGTGGAGCAGAGGGCTTGTGGCTTACCATAGTAACTTGTACATCACACAAGCTTTTTCCCAATGGTATTTCTGTGTGTTCTCCTGATTCACGATGATTTCAATAAATACATACTCAAAAATGCAATTTTAAGATGAATTTTCTTTATATATGTCTTCCACCATGAGAAAAAGTACCACAAGAACAAGTTAAAAATACCGTAAACATGATTTTCATCGGAATAGATCTTTTATAGAGTAACCAAAATTTATTTAGCCAAAAAGTTAAAAATTTAGCTTGAGACTTTTACATGCTGAAGGTTTATTTTCACAAATATATATAGCTTATATGCTAAACCCTTTGACATGTTTTCTAGTTTGAAAAATAAAGAAAAAATAACTTATGCTTTTGCTTTCATGTAGATGCTAAATTAAGTCAAGTTTGGAGCAAAAGTAGTTTGAAGCATATTTTCATTAATTGGCATCAAAGGTTTAAAAACTCAAGATTTTAGATCTATTCAAGCAATTGTGATGGGCTCCTTTTACTTTATCCAACAAAATGTCAGATGCATTTTTGACATGAAAACCCAATTCCCTTATTAATAATTAGATTTCGTTGGTTGGAGAAAAAAAATACATGTGGCATCTGGCTCCACAGTTTGCTGTCTGTGTAAAACATTGCAGCAGCCGACACACTACAGCTTTGACTCCACAGGACATTTGTGCATATTTCACAAGTTGTCGTGGCGGTTCAGAAGCTCTAGTGCTTTGAAGACACGTTTGTGGTTTTCAGAAAAAAACATTATCGGTAATGTGTGGTTTGACATAAGTGAACGCATAAATTACATCACTAAAGTTATTTATTGTTACATAACCAAAACCAAATTCCATCCTGAGCCCTACCCTTGAAACGGAGAGCTTAAAAGAGAGGGGGGAACCTCTGTTCCAAGTCCATATCCCACCAGGAGCACTACAGCAAACATCATGCAGGGAAAGGGAAACGCCGCCACCTGAAGGGCCCAGCCACCATCGCTGCAGTAAGCTCTCAGCTGCTGTGAAGGACAAAGAACATCCAATTAGTCGGGCAGCAAACAAAAGCACCCCGCAGGCACTGACCAACAGCTGAAAAACACTGCAAATCTACAGCTATAACTAAAGGGCATCCAGCCAGCACAGTCACGGCAGAAAAATTACAATCCACTAACAAAAAAATTCTGCAATTTGTAACGCAGTCAAGCGACATTACAATAAATGAATCCCAGAAAAATCTTGCCAAAAAAAAATCTCCTGGGGAAAGAAAAAGCTTTAATTCAATAGACATTTAATACTTAAATTATTATTTTTTACCTGTAAGAACTGATCTTTATGTTTGTTGCAATAGATGCAGAATGTCAACACTGTCAGAATAGGGGGCTTTGTTCAAAGAGGTGCACAGTGTGATGGTTAGAACACCTCCTGGCTTGAAAACCAGCAGGGACCTTTTTCTGCACAATCTACCTCTTTATGATTTTCTCAGGGGGGACCTACTTCTTCTCACAGTCCAAAAATACTTGTCATTGGCTTCTTTGGAATTCTAAATACAAAAAATGCCCTTAGGAAAGAGTGTGTCGCTGTTTATATACCTCTTTGATGCACTGGAGGCTTGTGTAGACGAGGTTATAACAGAACCTACTGACCCCGATTTGGAAAAGCATAAAGAAAACGGCAAAGCTGTTTAAAGTATTTATTTCTCTCCATTATAAATTGAAGGGTTAACCTATGTCTTAATATACTGTACTAGTCCCAAAAGGGTTAAGGCCACGCCTCCTACTAGAAATGTTCAACCTAGTTCCACGTTTCAAACATAGAACAACTCTTATTGCTTTAGGGGGTAGAGCAACTCGCTGTATCAGCGTACACAAGGCCTCAGTTACTAAGATGGTAAAATGTGCAAAATTGTGCATGCTAATAGATTGCATTTGCTGTTTGTTTAGGATTTGCAAGTGATCAACCAAGAATGCTTGCATAACTGATAACAGACACAAACAGCAGTATTCAAATGAGGGTTTAGCATGCGTTTGGTTTCATCATGGAGAGCTTAAAAGGAGAGCAGGAAGGTTGGAAATGCAAAATGAAATTCTAGCAAATGGAAATTGAGAGATTTATAGAAGATCAACAAAAATATTGCTGAGTTTCAGCAAAGATATTTAAATGTCAATGGAAAGGGTTCAATATTGAGGATGTAAATGTAAATGCTGTAAAGAAAACAAGAAGAGCATCAGATGAGGCTGGAGAGTCGTATGATGAAAAAATCAAAGAAAAAATTACTGGTAGTTAAATCTCAGCAAAGGAGACAGGTGAGGGGGTTGGCCAGTGCTTTTTGTCTTGCTCTTTCTCAAGAAAGAAACACAAAAGAACTTTCATGCTGAAATCTAACAAGAATAAGACGATTTTCTGTTATTTATTTTGCACTTCAATCAGATATGAGGTGAAGGTCTCTTGTGTTGGACACCATCCATCCAATTTCTAAACTCGTTTTATTCCTTTCGGGGTCATTGGGCTGCCGGAGCCTAATCTGGCTCCTCATAGAAGACCAGGTTGCCAGTCTGTCGCAGGGCTCTGTTAGACACATTGACTCTATATGAGAACTGGATCGATTCTGTCAATCAAATACTTTGAACATTTGAAGTGACACCATATTGAAACATCTGATTGGCCATTTTATATCTCTGAATATAGAAAAAATATAACAAAAAATATGATTAGCAAGAACATGTTAAAAATGGGTAGCAAGAATGGTTCTTCTGACAAACATGACTGAGCAACAGCTCTTTATTTCACTATGGAAGTCTGTGGGATTTTGGCTTCTTGGAACCAGCAGATATTTCCTATTTGGAATGCGAGGGGGAGGGGTCACTCAGTCCATTTTTAATGGTTTAACAGATGTGACCGTTACAATCGGGAGTCGTGTGGCTTCAGACATTTGTATTTGTATGTGAGGCTGAACCTTATTTTGTATTGTATTTGTGTGCATTTCGTTTTGAGCCAGATGAAAGGGAGAGAAAGAGTGGGAAACAGATGCGTGACATGGGAACAAGTCAGGAAAAGGAGATAAAAGAGGTTGGAGGACAGTTTAAGAAACCTATAGGAGGGGAAGATGACAAAAAAAAATGTTGTTCAAGGTTGACCATTATTACTCTCACAGGTAGATATTTACCTAAAGTGCCTGTTCATAGGTACTCATTTCCACACACACAAACACTGACAACATACCTGCTGGCTAGAAAAAAAACCTCCATACAGATTCATTTCAACAATCAGGTACACAAAACAGAAACAAATGATCTTCCACATAGATACCTATAAGCACACAGCAAACACCTGTCAATATCATTTCTGCACACACAAACATTTACAAGCATCTTTACTGGCACCTGTGCTATGTTTAGTATCTGTTCTGCTGTGGATGATATTGATACCTGATGTAGAGAGTGAAGCAAAAAAAGAGAAGCGCTTGATCACCTCACACCAAGACTCTTGCAATAGGCGAGGCAGTATTGGCAGCCAGACACCAGCGCTGCAAAGCAGATTGAGGGAGTCAGTCTCCCGGCCAGAGCGACATCAGCTACCCAGTGCAGTCTGCAGGAGCTCCCAGCGCCAAAGAGCATAGGAGAACAGAGAGAGCAAGACCCTGCCTAACCAGAGAACAGTCCCCTCGCTGTGCCCAGACCCCACCCACCCAAGGGTCCCCCCAGCGCCAAAGAGCATAGAACAGAGAAAGCAAGCCCCAGCCCAGCCAGAGAAAAGTCCCTTTGCTGTGCCCAGACCCCACCCTTGCCCGGGTAGCCTCCCGTCAGCTCTAGAGACAAACCAGGGCCCCCAAGGAAGGCAAACCGCATCATGCTCCAGGCAACCACACATCCACACTTGTTTGTTGGTCTGAGAAATATGATTTTCTCCTAAAGTCAAAAAACATGTTTCAGAGTTTAAGTGGTGGCTCTGAGTTGTCCCTTGTGAGTCTCTGTGTGTCTCTGCGATGGACTGGCAAACTGTGTAGGGTGTTCTCTGCCTTCGCCCTGAAGTACTTGGGATAGGCTCCAGCAACTTCCGTGATCTTGCACAAGACTTGGCAGAATAAATACATTAATAAATGGATGGAAGCTTCAAGATTGTGGACACACACACACACACACATGCACACCCACGCACACACACACACACACACAAAAAACACTTGCGTGTGGGTGTCTGCATGTTGTTGCAAAGACCTGAAAGCATTGTTTTTGCAAGTGTACAAACATTTTTACAGCTGTTAGTTATTTTTATACAAGAAAAAATTGGTTTTACAAAGGACCAAATGATTAAGCATTAGCATTTTTACAGCTCCACAAATTTTACTTCCAGATGTAAAAGTTCAATTTTTGTGCTATCATCATTGTGTAACCAGAATTACATATAAAAGTAATGAAAGTTTACCTTTTTTGTCAGTAAATACATCTATTTTAATTTTGCACTGCTAGAAAAACTTTCCTCTTAAAAAAAATCGATGAGACATAGGTTCAGTCTTTCTGCAGATATTGTATATCTACCTCATGTTGTTTGTGCGACATGTTCTTTAGGCTTCACCGGTTGTGTGAAGAATTCTTATAGCCTCACAGACATCTGCCTGTATTACAGCTGGACCAGTCTAATGAACTGGACACAGTCAGTCACAATAAGACTAATGACTTTATTCAGGTTGCAAATCAATGGAGAAATTGGGAACTGAAGGGAGACAAAAAAATGATCTGGATGCCGGAACGGCAAGTTGATCCCAGGACAGAAGAAAAAAGACCCAAAAGTAGGTCAGATAGCCTGAATCTTTACAGTGACCTTCCATTGATACTGTATAGAAAAAATGATTATGAACATTTTAGAGGCCATATGGAGGCACAGTTTAGAGCCATTCTTCTTTGGTCTAGTTTTGCCTCATTGACCAGTTTTATTCTTCAGACAGGCTTTTGAAACCAATAGGTTTCACAGGGTAATGGAATAAGATTGCAGCGATTTACACTCGATCATTGGGAAAATTTTACAAATGATTCTGAAAACTGTAAAACACTCACTAAGGTCAAGCTCATCCTGTGAGAGGTATTTTCTTGAGTTTATAAAAAAAGAAGACTTGCGATAGGAGAAAGTTTAGAAATATAGATGCCTGCTATGCGTGTAGTACGTTCCCTGCAGGCAGCAACCATTTGTGGCAAATGTGTTTTGCTCTGCAAATCTTTTTCTGACAACTGCAATTCTACAAACACTGAGTTCAAATTTTACTTGAGAACCATGTGATATAAATGTGATAATATGCAGACTTAAACCCTCCCCCTTTTATCAAACTAAATTTCATCTTTCTAAATTTGAATCTGCTTTACCAAATTAAGCCCAGAGCCCGAATAATAGCAACCTTCTACTGTAATATAAACACAATTAATTTTAGTTTAGCCACAGACAACTTTGGCAACTAATATTGTTTGTATTTCTCTGAGAAATATGCATTGTATAAGATGATAACCTTGAATTTTAACAAACTGAACACATTTTGCTTTTGTAAGTTTGCAGTAAAACAAAAGTTTGTGGTAGGAAAAATTCACCTTTACTCTTAGCTAAACAGGAGAGATATTAGGAATGCAGGTAAGGTTTTATTTCTCTTACAGAAAAAAAATTGCATGAATTAAGTCCCTAATCTTTGGTTAGCTTCCGGGCTGATGACGTCTTCTCTTCTTGGGATAAACCTGGACTATAGATGTATAAATCTACAGAGCTAATAGTGGATGCTGATAGTGGTTAGAGGCCAGAGCATTCCAAAGCATCACCTTACAGGTGGAGAATGGGAACAGTAAACTGTCTAGAATATATAGAGACAACCATTCATGAATTTAAAGACAAAAATGGTTGCTATTGGTTGAGAAGAAGGCTAGCTATGTAGTTATTGGTTCAAAGTGAAGACCAGTTTACCCCGAACTGTGAATATAGACATACGTTGTAACTTGTTTCAAAGGCAGCCAGTAATGTAATGTGATTATACACATCAAGCCCGTGTCTCATAAATACACATGCTCATGAACAAGTCAAGTAAAAACTGCTTAGAAAAAAAAGACAATAATGGAAGTATTTCTTCTGGACAAAATTAAAGTGTATCATGAACGTAATACTTCCAGGCTGCAACAAAATTATTTGCTGCTTGGAAATGGTTTCAAGCAATCAACACCAACAAACTAAAGACAAACAAAATAGATATACAGTATATTTATACTAGGGCTGTCAACGTTAATGTGTTAACGCATGTGATTAATGAAAAAAAAATAACACGGTAATATTTATTAATGCAAATGAATTACATGTCAGAAGTGACAGTCTTCCACTTCGTGTCGGACGGTTCAGGCTTCCACGGCGTGTGTTAATTTCTGAATATGCACACTTTGTTGGTATCCCACTTATACCATGGTCACTTGCAAAAGAAATACATATTCAACTCTTTATTTAGCTCTTTATTCTTTTCATTTTTGGAGTTTAGAAAGTTTTTTCACAGAAGGCGGACTATTAAATACTAATGGCTCACAAAGCGACTACAGCGGCAAAGGAAAGTTCTGTTATGAAATATTTTTTCTAAGCTGTGTGGAGTTTGCATGTTGCATGCATAGATTTTCTCCGGGAACCCCGGCTTCCCCCCACCAAAAAGATGCTTCATAGGTTAATTGGTCACTCTAAACTGTCTCTCGGTGTGGATGTCAGTGTGCATTCCTGTGTGATTGTGGCTACTACGACAGACTGGTGACTTGTCCAGGGGTGTTCCCTGGCCTTAGGGTTAGGCTCCAGCAGCCCTGTGATCCCGAAAAGGGACAAAACAGTATAGAAGATAAATGAATGAATGAATAATCCTAATAAATCGCATCTTTACTAGTTAATTAAATATTACATTAACATACAAGAAAATTTCACCCCTTCTCCTTAAGTCAAAAGGTGCTTATTTTATTTTACTTAAAAAAAGTAATTCAAAATCTGAGTTATCAGAAGCTTCAAAAGAAAATTCAGAAACCTGTGTTTGCAGAGTTGAGTTCACTGTCTCTAAAGTCCAGTGCTTCAAGAAAGATAAAGGCCTTTACTAATCAACTTTGCAGATTTAATCAAATTTAATCTTTAAATAGATTAAAAAATGGGCCATACCCAGAAGATCCTCTGTGATGCACTTTGCATCTTTAATTATTTTTTATCTATAATAAGATGAAAAATCAAAGTGGAATTTGAGGTGAGTCAGGTCCAAATTATTTTTTGATTGTGTTTGTGAGTTAATGGTGTGTTTTTTATTACCATCATGTCAACTCTAAATCAAATCGGTGTTGCGACCTTCAGAGCAAAGAAGCTTCTAGACAGTAGACGTATGACTTCATATTGTGCTACCTTTTTGGATTTAACTTGATATTGCTTTATTTTATTGTTTTGATAAATGCATCTCTAAATTGTTTTGCTTTCTTTGTTCCAGTGAAAAAAGGACTTGTTTAAAAGCATATTTCATAATAGAACTCTGAGTCAGCCTATAAAGATGAACTTGCATTTCATCACTGTATATATTGACAGTCTAAGTACCACAGGTTGCTGCTTTCATCTCATAATTAGATGTAATAATTGGCCTCTAACCAGTAATTGTTGGAGCTTTCAAAATTCTGTTACTTCCTCTCCCTTTAAGGCTTATAAATAAAACACAAACCAATCAATAACCTTTGACTAGGTCTCATCAGGTAAAGAATGGGGGCTTTCATCTGAGTTGTACCACAATGTTTGCAAACAAACATTAGATAAAGATTGACCATTTTAACATACATTTATAAAAGTCATTACATCATTTTGAATTATAAATGTAACAGTTTTCCTAACATAAGGAGCAATATTCCTGAAAATGTTGCAGGAAAAAAATCAGAAGAAACAGAAATTCAAATAATATTTGAATTTACTAAAATGAAAGGGGAGGGAAAAAAGCATATTTAAAAGAAAATTGTATGCTAGATGGCTACAAAATTCTTCTTATTTTTGTAACACCGTCCCCAAAAACCAGTACCAACATTTCCAATCAAAAAGCCTACAGAAGTACCTTAAAAAGTTTACATTATATCTACACCCTGTCTATGGAACAGCTGAGAGGTTCTCTTGTCTTTTCTGTGAAGAGAAGTGATGCCCTGAGCCCATTCTCAGTCTCTTCCTGACAGCCTTGATTGTGTACAAAGTCCCTATTTCTCAGATGGGAAATCAGACTTACTTCTGCCCTGTCACAGACAATCAGTGCTCATTACCCACCACACACTTCACTTCATTTGTCTGCACTGTCTAAGCTGTACATGTCTGTGCTCACCAATGTGTGTGCAAAGCTTAAAATGATTTTGAGTGTAATGTATTCTTACCGTTCTTAGGTGAATTGCGCTCATGCTACAAAGCTTTAAGGCTTTAACTTAATGAACAACCATCCCCGACAGTTTTTCTATGCACTTTTAGAGCTTCTGATGTGTTTTATGTGCTTTACGCTTCTAACTTTGAGCACTCAACCGAGTACCCTCCCATCGAATGAGACAAAGACGTGTGAGCTGCTATTCCCTGCATATGCAGTTTTGAAGGGCATGATGATAATAACCAACCTTGTGTAAGGGGAGTGTAATTGGTGAGGAGTGTTGCAGTTGCTCTGTGTGCTAGCAGATTACAGACTGGCAAAGCTAAGGCCCCCTCCGGACGGCACAACATGGCCACTGATATGTGGTGTATAAAACAAACAAGTCACTTGTGATTTATGCACAGAAGAGGGTGCAGGCTAAACACTGGGAGACTTTACAACTTTTTTTTTTTTTAAAGAAAACGCTGGTAAAAAAAATACATGTGTCAATTAAAAAACCTGTCAGGTCATCTTTTAGAAACAAAGCAGGTTTTCTTTGTGTTTCTGTTATTGTGGATTAGTTGTAGCAAATCAGATGATTTTATTCTAACCCAAATCTCCATGCAACGTTGACTTTTCAAAAACCTTTTGCAAATAGTCCTATCAGATATACAGTTCTTAGACACATCAAAATAGGCAAATATAATTTCTGCTCAGAGATGAAATACCCTTAAAAATGACATAAACACAAACAGCAGGCAGTGTTATGAAGCAGGTTTAGCACAGCCAGACTTTCAGAATAATAGCTGACTGGACAAAAAAAAAAAAAAAAAAGCTCAAGCTGCAGCTTGAGATAATTGGCAAGAAAACAAAGCATATTAACAGCTTTTTTTCCTGCAAAAATGTTCGCTTAGATTTTGTACACATTGAAGCAAAAAAAAAAGTTCTAGTGCATCATGTAATGCGTCTTCTGCACAACAGGCATAAAACTTTAAATGGAAATTTCATAAATGCAAAGAGGGCATTGTTATTCCTACTTGAAGAAGTTTGCAGATGCATGTTTATCAACTAAAAATCCACAATCCACAATAGGATTAGAATTAGGGTTAGGGTTAATTGGAAATGTTCATCATTTACTAACAGTAAATATTAAGGACTAGCTACAACTTTAAAAAAAAACATCCCTGTACCATGTATTACAGTTGAACTGTTTCTTGAGAAGTCTGAAAGACATTCTTCATGATAAATCATTAATATACAGTTAACAGGTCATTTATAACTTGCTAGCTAAAACCTTGTTATCTACTATCTATCTATAAGGGATATTTATAAATCCTTAACAAATTGTAAACTGTTTTTTAACAAGTTATTTATAACTCAATAACAGATAGTTTAATAATAACTTGCTAACTAGCTATAACGGGTAGTTATTATAAAGTGTTACCTTAAGTTAATTTTTTTTTTACCACTCATCAGGATTTTTGACAGTGCAGCTACATTCTGGTATCCTTTGTCTCAGTTGTCACATGTCTATTATGTTTAAAACATGTGCCGTATGGAGGAGCAATGCGCCAAGAAAGACAGCAGAAGAAGGCCAGAATAAATCATCAAAAAATGGTAGAATGTTTGAGGTTAACGTATGATGCTGACTTTCACACTCTGAAAAACATCATGGTACTAAATTTAGCAAATAAAATGATATTCAGCTATGGAAACAACCTGACTTTAAAAGTATACAAAGAAAATACCAGGGTATATTTAACAAAAGTGTTTTTATCCTGAAGTTAGTGCATGCTGGGTCAGCTAGCCCTATAGAGACGTAAGTGAAAGATGTGTTAAAGTACACTTTGGCATTTACTGATGACTACTCATGCATGATATTTGTCTACTTACTGAAGGCCAAAAGTGCGTAAGTCAAAGTCACTGAAAGATTTATAGCAGATGCAGGTCCTTACAGAAAAATAAAGTGCATTAGATAAGTCTATGGCACAGAGTTCAAAAAGACACAAGAGACTCTGGGATATTTTAAAATAAGAACACCAGAGGATCTTGGCCACTCTGTACAATTTTATATAGATGAAACATGAACATCAGCAATATGAATAGGCGTAATTTAAATTAATGTAATGTTACGTTTTTGGTTTTTTCTTAAAAGATGCAGTTACACAGAAAGTAAAAAAAAAAAAAAGTGAAGAACCCAATGCATTCTGATCAGATATTCTGTTTAAAAAGTTGTCAAAGTTAAAAGAACAGGTACTCAAATACATATCATTTGATATTACACTTAAATATTGTTCTTTCTGGAATTCAACAGTATATATCTACCACTTCATCACACTTCAAAACTGTTACTGACTTCCTCATTTGGCAGTCATGTATTAAAGTTCTTTAACAGCATGTTGTTCTTGATATTGTATCTGTTGGTGAATGTGAAAAAACAAAATGCTTTGTCGGGTAAAAAGAGTAGTTGCTTTAACCTCTGTGGGGAGCCAAGGGTTCCTTTTGTGTCTGAATTTAAGTCATCACATTTTTGCTTTATGCAAGATGGTAAACTAACAGTTTAGATTTTTATACCAACCTATAGCATGGACATAAGGAAAAAGACTGATATTTGTTCAGGCAAAACAAAAACTTGAGTGTTTTGAACAAGGGGCCCCAATAAATCCATCCAGCTTCTAAGGATGCTTAATCTGTCTGGATGAAGCACACAAAGTTAGTATTCTCCTCATTTTGTGGGCAAAAAACCCAAAGAAGCGGCACCGTGACTGAAGAAACCATACTTAAGTGCTAACCAGACTGGCAAGGACTTTCCACAACAGCAGTCTTTACACTGTTTTTGTTTGTTGCGGTAGAGAAAGAACTGATCAATCTAGAAATGAAAGGTTTTTAGGGGATTGGAAGACAAACATTAAATTCCTTTTGTTAACTTTCTTTTTTCATTTTGTTAAAATTGTCCTGTCCATCAGCTGAGCAATTAGATATGAGCTGAGAGCCTCATGTGTTAAACAGATTTTACTGTAACTGCTAGTCTCTTCCAGGTAATCTTAAGATTTTCTTCAAATCAGACAAATCTGTTTATGACTTTTTTTGTCTATGTTTTCTACTTGAGAACACAGTAGCGTTCCTCGCCAGTCAGATGTCCTCTCAGTGCCCTACCTGCCATTTTAACAGCACACTTTATTGTGTGTGGACAGGCCCCGCCCCTTTTGACTAACATTTACACCTGACAGTAATGATAAGCCTCCAGCAACTTGTTGCTTTATGATTCTACCCCCTACACACTTCTTCAAACATCCTCCAACTTCCTTAACTCCCTTCCCCTTTTTCCCTTTTTTCTTCTCTTTCTTGGGGGCCCTTATCCCCCGACTCTCACATCCCACTCTCTTCTTCTCTGTTTGAAAAACTCTGTTTGAAAAAGAGCATGTGGACCACAAGCAGGGGAGCACACAGACTCTCAGCAGCAGGAAGTGAATGGAAGCGGGGTTGCTCTCCGCCATCGCCAAATTTCTAATGAAGTTCTGCCGCTCTGCAGACACTATGTCCTAGAATATGACAATATTTTTAGATTTTGGCTAAAAACAGCATAATCATAGACCACTGAGAACACATTTAAAATAGACAGAAAACATTAGAGCAGATCTTTAAACAACATATCCAGTCAATTAGGCTGAAACAGCAAATATATTTAAATTTAGGTTTTTATTACAACGTTGAGATGACAAGCAATGTTAGGGCTGCTTTTTGTAATTTCAGTAATGTCTGTCTTATGGTTTGCATTAGTTTGTTGATGATAGAAATTTCTTGATGATATTTTTCATTCCCCCCCCCCAGGCAGACCAATCACAGGACCATTGGTTCCACTCACTACTCTGGCTGACACATCAGAAAACCGCAGACCAGCACTGTGGTCAGCAAAGAGGTAGGTTGATGGTTCCATAGCACTCTGCGCGCTCGAGCCACTATTCACCTCACAGCTTCAAGGCAAGGGCGCAGTGGACTGTGAAAGATTTGTCACAGCATATATGAGACACTTTAAAACAGTTGCACAAACTGCAATTCATATAACTGTCGGGAAACAAAATGGTTGGAAACAAAATATAAAGGCTCTTACAGCGCAACTCGGAGAATCTCATTTCATGAGATCAATGTTAATGTAAGGATAGGTCAAATGGAATAAAGCCAATTATTTTTGTTTAGCTTTTTTATTTGAAGCCTTTTTAAAATTATTTATTTATTGTTTTTGGTTATAAAAACTCAGAAATAAAAGATTTTAGTTATTTTTCTTTCCATTATTGACATACGATATTGACAGATAACATTCACATTTCTTAAGAATATAACTATCTGGATTCTTTGTGTTATGCATTATGCTTTGCTATTAATGAGACAAAACCAAAAACATTAACAAATGCAACAAAATTCTGCACTATTGATGCTCTTTTAAAACATCTTAAAAAATGCTGTAATTATTTGAGCTGAGTTACATTCTATGAACAGTCTTCTTTGTACAAGTTTTGCTTTATTATTTTTGGCAGCGGTCAAAAGGTTGTTGGGGTGATGCAGTATCAGCTGTGAGCTCTTAAAGCTAGAAAACTCCACAAAATGTTCAACTATTAATCATTCAGAACAGTGACTTCCATTTGTGGATATTCGTGTCCATTTGCTCCACGGTCGAATAGCTGAATAACTCAACAGCAAGAATATGTGAGAATTTGTTTTTAGCTTAGCCATTTCTCAGAATAACTCTCCTGAGGGTGAAATGGAGATGATGACAAAAAAAGGGGGAAAAAAAATAAATGGAGCAAAAACAAATGCAATAGAACACTGTGTACTGCCATATGAGTTTTTGAGCCACTATATTAATAATCAAATAAATACATTTACAAGAATAAAGTTGTAAAATTATGAGAAAAAATTGGTAATTTTCTTAGTTATTAGTGAAAGCGTCAATATTTGTCAATAATAAAGTTGTAATTTCATATGCTTTAAATTTAGAATTTACAAGATTAAAATCTTACATTTATGTAGCAGTAGTCTTTTTACTAAGAAAAATATAAAGAACAGAAAACAATATTATGTTTTAGTATATGAGACGTCGAGAGCATTTGAAACAATTATTCCAGCACTGTTTTCACAAATAAGGAAATATTAAGTATTTTATTGAGTCAATATTGTTTTATTGTAAGTTTAAGGACTAAACAAAAATTGCAGGATGCTGACCCTCTTCAGAGGAAGATTCTTGACCCACAAGAAGGGTATTTCCGGCAGGCGTGCTGTTTATGCCGTCGGTAGAATAGTTGGTCAGGTCCAAATGCATTATGGCACATGGATTCGCGTGATAAAAAAACATAAATGGATGAACTGATGGATTTAAACAGGATGTAATGTGAATGGAGACTTACACAACTAACTATATTTCTGAAAAAGCATGGCTTTTTCCTTGTTGCACCATGTTTTTTTTTTCCATAAATTTAAAACTTTATTTTTGAAAAATTAAAAAATTTTCTCAGAAATGTATGACATAATTCTTATAAATTTATCTTTTTTTTAATTTTAATGGTGGCCCTAATACAAAAAAAAAAAAAAAAAAAATCTTTTTTATGGCATCATTGTTTCCATCTCTATTTCCATTATTTTGCTCATTTCTCATAAAGACAGTCACCAACCTTAGAAAAGGTTGGTAAACTGCTAATAAAGTGGGCGTGTACAAAAGTATGCACTGCCTCCTGTTGGCATGCGTAATTCTTGATTTGTGTGTTACTTTCTTTGTGTTTGCGTAATTCTTGATTTGTAACTCATATAATACATTTTGTGCATAAGTACAAAAATTACAAAATTAAAAAAAAAGACAAAATATAATTTATACATGCACAACTTTAATTACAACAGCTTGAAACTAACTACAAGCACAAATTTTTAAAAAATACGCACGGATCTCTTGTTACGCACACTTACAAAAGCATTCACGCTCAAATCTCATGTGAGACTTTTTTCACGTCTCACCGAAAGAAAAGATTTGTGTGTAAGTGATGCGTTTAATGATGCTAGAATGTTGGGTCATCAGAGATTTCTTATCAGCTTCTTTGATTTCAGATTGTGATTATCTGGTGAAACTTGACATTTTCCCACTTTCCTAAACAGATATACTCAATAATTAATATTAAAAATAGTCTTAATAAGCATTTTAAAAATACGTTTTCCTTTCAAAAATATTTTTTAGAACTGGTTGCTTCCTCTCTGCAGCCCCCCCCCGACAGCCCCTCTGACACGGGACTCCTTTCCCTGGTCACCAGTCACAGGGATAGCAGGCCGTGCCGGACCTTTCTAAACAGATTCTACCTTTTTTTTAACCTTCTAAACGCTGCTATCACTGCGTTTTTCCGCCGCCTTCACCGTGGAGATGATCTGTGGGGAGGCCAGACCAAAGCGGGGAGGGTGCAAATGCATTATGGCACGTAGATTCCTGTGATACCTCTGAAAAAAGCAGTGCGTAACAGACATTCCAGAAATCTCAAAGAACTGGAAGACTTTTGAAAGAAGAATGGATGAAGATACCTCAAACAAGAATTGAGAGACTCTTGGCTACAAAAAGCATTCACAAGCTGTGATACTTGCCAATGGGTGCAGTACGAGGTACTAACTCTGCAGGGTGTCCAAACTTTTGCACACACCATTATTTGTTTTGCTGTTATTTTGAAAGGGTAAATGCTGGAAATGAAGGCTAATTTTTTTTTACATATTAAAAGAGTGTCTCATCTGTAAACTGATGCCTTTAGGAGATTTTTAATCTTTCCTTGGGTTCTTTATACACAATAATCCATAAACATTTTACCTGGGGTGCCCAAACTTCAATCCCCACTTTATGTAAGCTATGCAGAATGTATGTTTCTAATGTACTAAACAAATCAATTTCAGCAGGGTTTTTTCAGAGGTTCATAAATGCAAAAAGGCACGGACAGTGTGAAAAATCCTACTCTCTGTGCCATGGTTTAATTATCTGGGATTTTCAGCTCATTCTTTGGATTTTTGAGAAGGTAATTCTAACTGAAAGTATTCTGGAGGTGTTTTTCTTGTTATTTTCTGTGATGGTTATTTGGCAGATGAAGTCATTAACCAACCCTTCATTATATAATTAGTGAGATGCTGTCAATCTGGTTCACACAGGTAATTATGAATTAACACCTAAGCTTCCAGCCAGTCATTTAACAGACGGTTTGGGTTTTAGCATGTACACACATTTTAATAGCGCTACTTAACTCATTGTTAAATATTTCAACACCTGCCCCATGATTGTTTATTTATCTATAAAAATTCTAACTTGCATAAAACTTTGCAACACTTATCACCAGATCTCCTCTGCACCTGCTGCAATAAATCCTGTAACTGGGATGTTTACTATCTACTGTCCCAATTCCTTTTTATTAATTTGAAGTGAAATGTTTTCTAAGAATTTTCACCTTGACTTATTTGATGTGACTTTAGATTGTTTGTACCTGAATAAAAGTCCTGTTTTGGAAAATTTCCACTGCTTTGTTGTTTGCAAGTGGTCATAAAATGAAGTAATAAGTGACACTTTTTCATTAGAATACAGCAGTATTGTGTTGTTTGTCAATTTGTCTTCCAAAAAGAACACAATAATACATTTTGTTGATGTACTCCTCCAAATTTAAAAATGCATTTTGATGTGTTGTCTGTCGCATTGAATTAGGTGATGTTGGATCTGGTTACATAAATCTGCAAAACAAACAAACAAAAAAACAATAGATAAACTCTACAAAGCCTTGGATTTATCCTACATAGACTTGTGCAAAGAACACACATTTTATTTGACTGAAGTCAGGCTCTTTATGTTTAAATGCCACTAGTGAGTTTTGTGTTAGAACACGAGCAATAACATTGTTAATTATACCAGCTTTTTTTAAATGATCAAGTGGTATGGTGCTGAAATACTGCCTAAGCTTTTGAGTTTCTGCTCTGAATTGTACTTCTTTTGTGATTTCATTCAATTCAATTTAGTTGGATTTTTATTTATATCGCCTGATATCACAACACAGTTGTTTCAACGGGCTTCACACCAGTAATTGAACAAAAACATAGTCAATAATAAAATATAATCAATAGCTGGTTGCTAAACCTAAACTAAACATGCCAATCTTAGACCCTCTTTCTTGGTGAGGAAAAACTCTTAAACTCAGATTTCTGAAAAAAAAAAAAAAAAAAAAATTAGGGAATAGCCTTTTTGTTGATTTGAAAATAAGCATTGTACCAGTAGCCGAAAAGTAGAATTTGTTAATTTGCAGCTGTGAGATAAACATATAGTTTTATTCCCTCTTTACTTTACTTTGAATGGAGCTTTACAGAATAAATTATGGGAAGTGCTTGGCAGAGCATTTCAGCTTTGGATGTTTATTCATTTGTGTGGAATTATTCATAAATATAAACAGAGAAGAGTAGCTGATTCATCTGGTCCAAACTGTCGTTTAAATAAAAAAAAAAAAAAAGAGAGAAAGAAAAACGTTATCCTTAAACCAATACATTTGTAGGAACTGAATGTCCGTTTTTATTTTGTGTGTGTCTGTGTGTGTATAGTGGTGGTGGTGGTGGGCTCTGTGTTTCTTCTGTCCAGTATTTTAAGCTTTCATCAATTTCAGAAATCTAATATATTTGGTGAAAGCATTGATCCTCATCAGAAAACTGACTCCTGTAATTTTGGCTCGCTTGAACTCTGAGGTAGGAAGATTATCCAAACCCCACAGCTTACATGACGAAAATATAATAATGAAAAAAAAAAAATATAGAGTTTTTACTAGTTTTTAAATGTGGTAATTTAGACGTTTTTTCACAAATGTATCTATTGTTGACTCTTAATGTTCAAATTATTTAATGTTTGAATGAAGACCGTTCATGTAACTAGCATCTGTACCAGACATTTGACAGTTGCTGTTGTAATTGTTGCTTTGTTTACTTTTGTTCTCTACTGATTATTATCTTCCACTTTCTTGAATTTAATATCTATCTTTATTATCTTTAGCATTTTCACTGATCTGTTTCACACAACATTTTGCAGGAAATGCAATTTTTGCGTTACTGAAGTTTACATAAAGTCATAAAGTGAGCACATTCGTTGCAGTCTTTTGCACCATTTGAGTGTAAATACATTTTTACGTCTGACAGTTTTTTGCCTTGTCAGCTTTATCTCTCCCTTAATGGATGGCAACAGCGCTGTTGTATTCTGTACTACAACAACACTAAAAAGACAGTCTGATGTATTTGTGAGGAAAAAACTGAAAATTCAGATATAAGTATTCACGGTTAAACTGCACAATTCTTGGATTCATTAAAACCTTCACTCCTTTTATACCAACCTAAAAGCTCTCAGCACAAATGCAACATGGGTGAAATAAAAAAGGGAAAAGATGGATCAGCGTTTGAGGTTGATAGTCTTAGCCTTGATCTACTGAGGACCACTGCTGCTCTTGCTGTTGTGTCAGATGTGAGACTGTTTGTTGCTTTCATTCAAGCAGTGCTTCAGCATTGATTTTACCACTCAGGTGCAGCAAATTTCCCAAAGGCAAGTTGTCAGACATCATACAGGACAAGCATGCAATGCAAATTCAAAGACTTGTTTAAGATGTGATTTGGTGCATCAGGTCAATGTTGAACAAATTTCAAAGTGACTTTAAAAAAGCCTTTGCACTTTAATAATGGATGTCCAGATCAGGTTTTTTGGCCCCGACAAAAACACCATCTTTTTTCTTTGGAAATGCCCTAGTAGGTTGTTTGAGTTGAGAAAAAATGCACTTGCTGTCACTTTGAGACGTTTATAAAAGAGAAATCTGAATCTGTGAATATCGTGCTAACCAAACATTTGTGTGTCTCCTGCTCAAACTACTGCCAAACTCCGCTGCGCTTTATGGCAATAAAATGTGATCCATTTACTATATGCAGATCTCTGCTAGAGTATTTACCTGTAATTAAAAGCTTCAAATCGCGGTTATCATAATAGGAATAAAATAAACGTCCCATCCCTCAACAGGATACAACATCCGATTCCAATTGAGTCTGAAACTACCTGTAGGTGATCAGGCTGTAGAAAAAGGAAGATGTTATATGGTTTTGAGTTTTTTTTTTTTTTTTTTATGGCAACTTTTGGCTTAAAACGACCATCATAACTTTTCTGTCATGGTTAAAAGGATGTTTAAGTTTAATGAACTGTTTTCTATACCATACTCACAAATACATCTCTGAGGCAAATAAGAAAGCACACAAAAAAACGTTCAATCACAATACACATTTTGCTGTATTTTCAGGTATTGTTGAATCAACATGTTGTCAGATCTGTAAAAGAACATGCTGGCATCAAACATAGAGCTGTCTGCTTTCACTGGGAAATGCGGAGTGGAAATTGTGACTGCGACTGCCTTATCTAGCTTACGCCCTTCTGTGCCTTTGTTGTCACAATTTTCCAGAAAACTACATTTCTTTTTCTATTTTGTGTTTTCCTCTTAAGGAGAGTATCATCCCTGATACCCAGAGGTTCTGGAGTGAACTGCCTTTCAAGGCAGACAGATTTGATTTGTACTGATTGTTGCATGTCCCTACCACACCTAATTGTAACGTATTGCTCCCAATCACTTCTCATTTGTATCTGATCCACAGTTGTATAACATGCCTCTGGCAACATGATTAAAAATTCAGTTAAACGTCTCTGTGCTGCCACTGATTCAGCCTTACACTGTTTGCTATTCAATTTACTTAAAGCTCTGCAAGTAAGCAAAGATCTTGGCTGTGTTTTGAGCATCAGAATACAGAATGTGGACAGAACAGAGGAGCACCATGTAAGCTGCAGACTCTCTGATCATGTGGGAGCTTCTATGTTTACACTTCCACTTCTTGCCAAGTAGATCTGCTCCAGCTGGTTCCCCATCCTGTGTCTGATTTTGAACTTCTAACTTCAGGGATTGTTGCCTATCTTTGAGTCAGAGTATGGCTCAAGAAACTGAAAGAACTGCCATTTGTCCATTTCTGCCAACCTGCTTTTCTGTGTAAGGTCGAATTTAGAAGACTGAGTTATCTTGGTAGATTTAGCAACGCGCAATTTGTTTTTTTCAATGTAAAGATTTCATGTTTTGAGGACATGGTCGTTATATCTGTGATCATTAAGACTTTTGGAGAATAAGTTGCAACATCCTTTCAACAGCACAAGCAGTCCCTTCATTTACATATGAAAGCACTGGGATCAATATGAAGCCACAGAAAGTTGTTAAAATGGATAATCAATAGCCACAAATGTTAATTATGAGGAAAATCTCCACAAAGGAGCTATGCTTTCAGTGTTTGAGGAGAGGGGAGTGAGTTTTAGTGTCAAAGATTTCATCTAATTTGCAGGCATAAGTCATTGGAGTGTCAGGTTTATCCACTGCAGCATTTTTATGAAGGCTTCATTTTGCTGGGAGAAAGTCAAAGGCAGATACAAGAAAAATGCAACTTTGTTCATTATTTTTCTTTAACACATCAAATATTATCAGAACTGTTTGCCACAGATACATGCATCTCACAGAGAATCCAACAGATTTGAAAGAACGTAGAGAAAGAAAGAACAAACGTATTTTTTCAGGCTTTAAAAGGGTCTGGAGTAGAAGTTGCAATAGCCAGAAAATGCATAATCATCAATCAATCCATAATCTGGAGTATAAATTGCACTTTTAGGAGGTAAAAGGGCAATGCTTCTGAAAAACTCCACCATGCCACGTGTGATGCTGTGTTCACACCAAACACGACACACACATCAAATTCACTTCTGCTGCTGCTTTTTCAATGCATTTCAAATTCATATTAGTCCAGGAGAGAAGAAAATAATAATAATGTCTTGATGCAAATAAGAAAAATATAAAAATGTTTGCTTTGGACCGTGCTGCTTCTTCTGAGTTGCTGTCAGTAGCAAATACTGATGCACACCCTA
Source organism: Oryzias celebensis (assembly GCA_014656515.1). Lineage (NCBI taxonomy): Eukaryota > Metazoa > Chordata > Actinopteri > Beloniformes > Adrianichthyidae > Oryzias > Oryzias celebensis. Next base: position 75,300,318 of record BNCR01000001.1, read on the forward strand.
CAATGCCCTCTAGCAGCTGTTGATGGGAAACAACCGCTGTTGTTAACGGGAAAACAACTTATGCAATCCTATTTATGTAACAAAAATCCAATATAGGTCATAGAATGTATGTCACACCCCTGGCCAAACTGTGCAAAAGATATTCAGTATTTATTTTTACTCCGAAAAATACGGTTCTTGAAAGTGGAGTGAAGGGTTTTATTAGGAATGAGTCTGTTTGGATTTAATATGGTGCTGCTGCCAAACCGGTACTTTTGTAATGGTTCTGGTGCTTGAACTGGTGCTTTCAAAATGAAAGATGCCAATTTTTTTCAAGAACATTTTCAGTGTGACAAAGCAGAATCACAGGGTGAAGTTTGAATATGCCTAAGATTCTTTCTGACAGTCTGCACTGACTGCAGCGCTGCAACTCCGTTTTCACACATGCTAAAGTAAACGTGCTGCGTTTCACCGCTCGTTGTAACAATGTTGGTCTTTTTTCTGAGCACTGCATACGTCACTCTTATCCATCAGGTCACTGAATTGGAATATTTTGTTGCAAAGTACAGCCAAACTTTTGTTAGCTACGCCTTTGGCCTTTTGAGTGAAGCTCACCCATTCTCACATGAACAATCAGTGGAAAGGTAAAATGATTGGCAAAACTGAAAGCAATACAAGTACGACATGCACAAAACAAAGCACAGAAATCTTTTAATGGTAATAGTAGTACCGTATATGTCAATGTCAGTACAGAGTTTTGGTACTTATCACTATTTTTAATTCTACGATAAAATTTCCATTAACTATAGAACAACTAAAGAAGTAATATGATTGTTAACTATTTGTCCAAGACACAACACAGATTATTTACCCCCCAAAATTCAAGTTGTTTAATTCTATCACTGCTCAATGATGCCAATGTTATATTTTCATTATATTATTTTATTATTATTGCTTAACTGCAATTTGTCCTATAAAGGTTTGTGCGTCAGAGACAATGATTGTTTCTCCTCTTACCCCCTCCTCCTCCTCCTTCTGTCCGTCTTCTTTTTCTGTATCTTCCTCTCCATCTTTTTTTGTCTCTTGATGGTAGTCGATGGTTGTTATCCGCTGAGCGGGGCTATGGCATACAGCTCCCATCCTAGGTTGATGGTTCTTTTTCATTAAAGCTGACACTAGTCTAAACAAAGCAGGCCTTTTTCTATACCAGCAGATAAACACAGTCTCCATAATGGTGCCAGATAAAAACGAAGCTGGAGGGAAGATTGAATTTCATATAAAAGGGAATCAGTGTGTCACAACTCTTTCATTTCTCACATTTTCCCCCTTATGCCTATTTAACACCATTTTCTTAATTATTTAGGTACCACACAAATTTCTTAGAGGTAAATTCTTTCCCTCTCATAACTGGTCTGTCCCATTTCATCAACTTCTGCTTCCTAATCATCAGTCAAATCCATACGTATCCATCTATCCATCCATCAGTGTGCAGGTTTGCCAGGAGAGGGGCTGTTTTGTTTTGACAAGGTTGTTGTTTCATAAAAATAAATAAATGATATCTGCGCGGCAGAGTGGAAAGCATAACGAATGGCAGTTGAAGAAAAGGCAATTTAGGAAGAAGTGCACTGGCTGGCAAAGGAACAGAATGGGTTTTTACTGTGAAGTATAACCAATGCATTACAAAACACATCACCAGAGGTCTATTGAAAAAGCCAAGTAGACCCCCTCCCCCCCTGAAATTAAAATGGCCAACATTATCATGGCCTACATGGTTAGGCACTGAAAGTCACTTTCAGAAAGTCACAGGAGACATTTTTATTGCAGTGGCGCCCACAAATAACGAAGCCCTGGGTGAACCTCCGAGCAAGAGGTGATTGTTACTGTTCCTTTAAACATGCAGGTGCAGATAAGAGTCCTGACGAACTGAATGGAGTTTCCACTGAGATCAGTTTAATTATTTATGAAATAAGGAGAAATAGCAGCTTTACATCCACTGGAATGGACGTAATAAAGCAAACTGTATGGTAAAATGTATGGTAAAAATCTAAATGTCAGAAAGAAAACAGTTGTAACAAATCACCATAAAGTATTTAAAAATCACACATTTTCTTTCTGAGACATCTTTAAAACATGTCGCTGTCTCTCTCTAGTTTGCTAATCCTGGTTTTTGATGCATTTCTCACAGGTGGGCGGGGTTTCTGCCACATAGACTTCATAATCGCTGGACAGCTTGAAACCCCCCTCGCCCCATTCCAAATAGAAAGTACCTGCTGGCTCCAAGAAGCTAAAATCCCATAGACTTCTGTTGAGAAACAAACAGTTATTACTCAGTAATTCTATTTGCCGGAATAACCATTCTTGCCCTGGTGCGTTTTAATTAACATCTTCTTGTTATTCCTGATTTTTTTAAGACTTTTTCTTTATTGTAAGTTATTCTGATTCGAAATGGCAATGCCTGTATCACAGAAAAATGGTGACTGAACTGGTTTCATTTTGCTGGAGCCGGAAGTAAGGCATTTTCTACGGGTGAGATCACTCTCTCTTTGTCTAGTGATTATGGTTTACTAATGGCTACATGTTTTTGATTGACACATTGACAAACTTTGGCCCTCGAGTCTTTTTTATAAATATATTTAAAGAGGCAAGACTGCTATACACAAGTTTATAGAAATGAATGTAACACGGGAAACAAAAAAAAAAAAAAAAAAAAAATTACATAATGCATAATACTTTTGATTGCTAAACAAAAAGAGTTGGCACACATGTAACTCCTTTTTTTCACAAAAACTTCTTGCTTTTTGTAGTTTCCAGATTTAGATTCTAGATCTGGAAGGTATTTAATTGTCACTTTTTAAATATCAGTATCAAATAAACTGCTTATGTTCATTTTCCACATATCATCTTGAAGAATATGTGACATCACCGGATCACGGGCTGTGCTCCACAGATTATTCCAATCTTTTTTGCACAAGCCTTGCTGTGGTACACTGTGTTCTGTTTTTCACACTTGCTTCAGTGGAACGGAGACACTGTTGTTAGTGTTTGAAATACAGGTAGAGTGCATTACAGATGACAGAAATAAGGCGCATCGTATGGCGGTGGGGCAGTGGCAGTTTTTTGTGTAATATAATTAAGATGAAGATAATTCTGCCATGCAAAAAGAAAAAAAAAAACAGACAGACCTAAGTCCAAAAGGAAACAGCTTGCAGACACTCAGATATTACATCACTTATCAAATTAACTGCTTGAGCCAGAAGCAAATCTGCTTCTCACCCTGAAAAGTGGCTACTGACGTGCCTTATAAATCTTTTTGTAATTGGGAGAAACAAGCCAAGTCTTTGGTTTCACAGAAACGTTAAATATTTTATGTCAAAAAAAAAAAAAAAAAAAAAAAAAAAAAAAGTTGTGCTTAAGCCTTTTACAATAGAGCTTTATTTAGCTCCAGTGTTGATATTCTTTCGACTGTCGTAACTCTTCAGCTGTTTATTCCATGTATTTCCAGCGGATTCTAAAAAGCAGCTTTGCGCTGATGTGCTACACTTTACAATGGTAAAATAATTATCGACGTATATCAACGTATTCTGTTACGGAGAAAAGTGGCTCTGTGTCAGAATCGGTTGAATTATGGTGATCACGTCAACGTTTGAAGTGTTCTAATATGCTGAATGTGTCATTTAGGTGTTTCTGGTGACGTCTCCAATGTTAAGAGTCAGTGTCTAATATCTAAAGATACAAAAGTTTACACTCATTAACTAAAACTATACTTTAGAGTTGAATTGTCAGCCTCCATTGTTTACATGCAAATTTGATTATATAATTCATCAAATATTAATGAATTGCAAAGTGAAGCTGAAGGTAAGAAAACTGCTGCACAGATCACCCCAGGCCCTGACTTGTGTAGTGAATGCAAGTTTTTTATTAAAAAACTTTACAGAAGAAAAGAAATGCAAAAATAGCAGGACATTTTCTTGGTAATTTTGAAAGTTTTTGATCAATCAAAGAATTCTTTAAGTTTGTGAGTTTTTGCTTGTGTTAATTGAGTTCTTTTGAGACACAAGTGGGGTTTAACTGTCAGAGAAACAGAAGTTGTATTTTTTTTTACAATTCTGCTTTTGTTGACAGGGGAAAAAGTTGTTCATAAGTTTGCAGTCAACATAATGACTTTTGCCGTTCCGATCACTTAAATTGTTTCAGCTGGTGCTTGTATTTTTATATTGCAGACAGCTCAAGCAGCTTTTTGGATCTGACTCTAAGTGACTCAGTAATATTGTCTGATAGAAATGGTCAGGGATTTGAGGTTGAAGCTCTCCGAATGCTGCATGCTAGTGCATGACAATCTATCAACTATGTCCAAACTAAAAGAACCAACCCACTCACTCATTATGCCCCAGGTGCAGCATATTTGTTGAACTTGTTATGAATATTCCGTACAGAGAATTGCTGTCAAAAAAAAAGCAAAGCAGCTTTTGCCCATTTTCATTTGCATTTGTGCTGCGTCTACAAAGATGAAAAAAAATGTTCTTGATAAAAATCACACTAACACTACAATGTCCCTTTGGTGTGAGATGGAGTTGTTGAAGAGACCTTACTCGAGCTCTATGTAAAAGCTGAGCAGAAAGAGGTTCGGATACATGGAAGGTTGCAATGAGGAGGATTTTTCAGATTTAACTTTTCCTCTGTTATCCTTTTTCCATACGGTATTTTGGAAAAATGTTGTTTTTTTTATAAACACACAAGTAGCAACAAGAAAAATAGCTCCTCTTGTGCAGAGCTCCTTTGTCAATATTTGCACACACGTTTCAAATCCTTCCATGTGCTACAGACATATGCAACAATAATTCTGGGTTTTGGATGAATGTATTGAAACCGCCTAACAGTTGAGATGTGCTTTGTTACCAGAAATGAAAATCTCCTGCAAACTATATTTTATTTTAATTTTAAAAGAATAGGGCGCTTTTCCTGTATTTTTTATTTTTTTTTTACTTTTCCTGTATACAACTTTGAGTAAGAAAGCACATTTTCACATTTCAAATGAATAAACCATAAAGAACAATGATGGAACAGAAAAAAACTTTTAGCGCTCTCCTTGATGGGTTTTAAATTTGACCTCTTGAGGAAGCTCGATTTAGAGAACCCGATGACAGAGTTTCCAAAGAAAAGGTCAAGGAATAAACATTTTTAAGGTTAGATTTACATTTGTTGCAATATTTATGATTTTTTTTTTAAATAGGTAAATTTGTGTAATGATTGCTAAAAAATGTGTATGATTGTTGAAGTGTGATGTACTTTTGTGACCTAAACATCTGGTTTTGATCATTTGATCAGCTAATGGTGAGTAAAAGTTAAATATCTGAGGATATTTTATCCTGGTTTATTGTTTTTTTTCTTTCTGTTATTTATCTGGTTTCACTTTATGATCATAGGAACAATTTTTATAAAACAAATTTTGCTTCATTTTTACCATAAGTTCTTTGCTTGTAGGGGTAAGTGCTGTACCAAAGTTTCCAAAGTAAGAGTTTGAAGTTTGTTAAAATTGTGCATGAGTATTTACGTTTTTTCTTTAAAGCAATTTCTCTATTTTTTCTACATTGTTTTGTTCTGATCGCTTGAAATGAACAAATTTAAATTCCATTAATTCTCTGAAGAATGACTTATATGAAGTGACATGGAGTGTTGGAGACACCAAGTCCCTGCCCATCATCCTTCTGCCACTATCTGCTCACAGCTCTGGCCCAAACTATTCTAACCTTTTCCGGCTTTGCAAAGTTGGACTAAATCAAACCTCTAACCTGGTTGTCATAAATTCTTTGTAACTTGTCGTACCTTGAGCCACCTTCAGTATCATAAGGTCATTTCCTCCACTGTCTTGCCTTTTGTTGCCCAGAGTCTGGACACTCCATCATCCTGCAGACAGACAATCCTGCTCGACCTGTTCTGGCTTTTCTTTGTTTTGGATTACTCCTGACAGTTTTCTCCATCTTTTTTCTCTTCTTTCCTCACTTGCCTCTTCATCTGAACAGACGAATGCAAGCAGAAGTCCTACATTTCTCTCACCCTGTAACCTTACAGTCTCACCAGCTTCCCTTTCATTTCTTAACATGCATTCTCTCTGGCGGTTCCCTCTGCACCCTGTCAGCGGCTTTTAATAACCCCACAAAGACACAATGGAGCATCATCTGTACTCTTGGATATTTTTCTTAGCATCCTTAAAGCAAATATTGCATTTAAAGTCCTCCTTTTTTGAAACTTCTTTTGTGGCTTAGCAAATTGTGTCTATTTCATCGTTTCATTTACCGTGTGCATCATCAGTACATCCACTCTTCAAGCATTGTCACTCATACTTGTTAAAACAGGTAAAGACATCACTATTTATATTGTTGAACACAATAGTATGTCCTTGGGTAAACACTATCACTTTCTTCTTTTAACCTATTCTTTTGTTATCCACTGATTTTGACCTTTTCCTTTACTTCTTCTTTTTACTCTTTTACGTTTTTTTTTCCTTTTAGTTAAACGTGGGCCTTGACATCAACAAGCCCTCTTCGTTTATCAGTACTTTTCTATCATTTTTCATTCAAACCTGCTGCACATCCTTTCTGTAGAATTCCTTTTGTTTTAATCAGGATCCTTTTCTTCTTCAGTGGGTCCACCTCCACATACAATTCCTTTTGGACTCAGCCACCTTCCTCTTTATCTTACATTTGGCCTCTCTGTCCCTCCTGTCTACTTCCTTCTTTTCTGTCAGTGTCCCACTTTGTTAAAGTCTCAGTGACCTTCTTTCTTCCTTAGAAGACACACCAAATACCTCCCTGATTGGCTTCCCTGATCACTTTTTGGTGCAGCTTCTCACCATCTGGAAGCTTTGCACAACCACCCAGAGACTTGTCACAGTTTCCATCTGAACTCCTCACTGCAACTTTTTCTTTCTCTATTTCAACCACTTGCTCACCTTCCCTGCACTTTCTTTTCCTGACCATCACAATCAGCTTAGAAAGTCAAATATCCACCAGTCATTTTACAATATTCTGCCCTTTTGGGGTTTGTTTTCCTGAAATCAAAGCTGCCGACATGATAATATTTTAGTTTTCTCTCCGTGTTTATGTTCAACAACTAGAAACCTTGATGGTAATTTGAATACATTGTTGAAGTGGCTGCAAGAGTAGTTTAGATGCAGATTTGTGTTTTATTTTACAGCTCAAGCACACAAGTAAGTATACATCTGCTAAATGGACATTAGCATGAAGTGGTTGAATCAAAATTAAGATTACATAAAATCTAATAAATGTATTAAAACCCAAAATCTAAACGTAAAAAATGACATAAGAACAATAACTGAAATAATTAAGAGGACCTTGTGGAAGACACGATGGAGGCTGAAAATCATTAGCCGGAAATGGAAATTACCAAACTCCAGACCAGTGTTTACGTTTGACCGCAGTTAACTTCAACCCTCTAGTACCCGATCAATAGGAGAAAGGCGGCTTTGTGCCGCTTTATAACACTTTATATTAGTAATGTGTTGCATTTTGGTAAAAAGCCGCTTTAAAGGCATGAAACTTTATGTTTGTTGAAGGAAAAGACTGCTGGTCTGTTTTTTCTCCGCATTGTAGGGAGTGTTTCCAGATTGCATTGATTACAGTTTCATGCTGAAATGATGGCTGGCTTTCTGACTCATCTTCACATTCCTTGCTGTGTAAATGGCAGCATAATTTATGCGTGTGTAAATTGTCTTTTTGCTTTTGTATTTTATGCGTGTATGTATGTAATTGAGCATGCCAATATATATGAGCATGTGTCTTTTTCTAAGTACAGAAGACAAGTTTAAGTCTTTACTTCAAAATGTTTTTCTGGTGTTGTTAAATATTGGTTATCTGAGAACCTCACATCATCTCATAACGATAAGGAAAGCTGTACATTTGTTTGAAGCATATAGCTTCACCAGCTAACAGATCTGAAGAAATACTGGAAGGATCCCACTTTTGACATCATTGACATGTAAAATTGTCCTGTTGGGTGCTCTGTGTTATAAACACAAAACATTCCCTTCTTACTGCTACATGTTTATTCCAAGGTTCCATTCAAATTCAGGAAGTTTTGACAGATGGTTTTACTCTACATCTCCAATGCTCACATGGGAAAGATGATTATAAACTCACAACTGATTTTTGCTCCTCATCTTCATGGAGTCTACCAAAAAATTCAGTTTACAGACAATTTTAATAATTTTGAGGCCCAAATATTGGTCAGATTTGAACAAATGTCCAAATAATTCATAATAAACGGTCACAGTCTTTAACTTAGTGGCTTTTTTCTCACTTATTATATTCAGTGAGATCAAATTATGAAAAGTGCAAAATATAACCCTTTAACGTTGTGATAGATATAGGAATCTATGTAGATTTCTGTACAGTTAATATAAAAAATGTATTTGTGGTTAATGCTATTCAGAGGTCTACCTTGAGTGCTGGTGCCTGCTGCATCTGTACGTTTGAGGCAAAGCTTTTCTCTGCTGTCGGAACACAAGTCCACTGCGGTAAAAGCCATGCAGCACAAAAATACATCATATTTATGTATATTTATAAAGCATTTGTGTTTTGAGAGTGAGGCAGTATCAAATATGTAGGATGGTGATAAAGATAACATCGAAAATACTACTACAAAGCACTGATAGCTTAGTTAATCTCCTTTACGCCTCAGTGCAGAGCTAAGTAAATCTATCTCTATCAATATTTACTATCAGTGTGTCTCCAATCATCTCACGAGCTGAAATGCAGATTGCGTAAAATCACGAGCCACACAATCCTTCACACACAGAGCAGCTTAATCTTTGCTCTCTGTCTCTCTCAAACAAACACATGCACACCCAGACACACACTCATGCATAGAAAGCAAACAGAAACCTTTCAACAGAAATAATCTTATCCCTGGTCATAAACTAGCCTTCTTTCTTCATTGTTTTTCATTGCAACTATGTATTTATTTTGTATAAAAGGTAAATTAATGTTTTGGTTAAAAAACATTAATAAAAAAAAAAAAAAAAACACTATGATGTCTCTGAAATAAAAATAAAGCTTAGAAAAAGTTCAAAGAAACCAGAAGTAATCCGCTTATTTTTCAGTACAAGTTTTCTATGATAAAAATGTTCCTCAAATACTTCCTTTTGTAGAAAAAGGACACAAGCCACGAGGATAAAAATCAACCCAACCAGATTAGAATTACACCATTGCTAAGAATTAGTACATGCATTCACATGAATAACTGATAAAGTGACTCCAGTAAGTTTTCACAGCTTTCCTTATCCACCAATTAAAAGTCTGGTTGCTTCGCCATTACCATCCTGTCCGTCTGTATCTGCAAGTCTCACAGGATGTTACATCTTTCGTCGTTGTCTGCTCCAGGTTGCCATTTGCTTGTGGAATTCCAAGGTACTTGTAACTGTCCTCAATGTCTTATATTGTTCCTTCTGGGAGTGAGACCCCTTTAGTGTGGACTACCTTGTCTCTTTTTGTCACCATTCGACTGCAGTTCTCAAGTCCGAATGAGATCCCAATGTCAGTACTTTAGATCCTGGTGGTGTGGGGAGTCACTGTCACGCTCGCCCTTAGAGTATAGCTTGATGTCATCCATGTGGAGGAGATGGCTGTTTGTTTCCCCATTCCTGAATTGGTAATCATAGGCAGTCTTGTTGATTATTTGGCTGAGGGGGTTCAGATCTATGCAGAACAACAGTGGGGATGGAGCGTCTCCTTGGTATATGCCACATTTGATGGATAGTTGTGCAAGTGGCTTCCCATTGGTTTGAAGGGTGGTTTTCCACAACTTCATTGAGTTTCCTGTGAAGGCTCTTAGAGTCCTGTTGATGTTGTTCAGCTCCAAGCATTCAGTGAACCAGGTATGTGGCACTGAGTCATAGGCTTTATTGTTATCAATCCAGGCTGTGCACAGGTTTGTGTGTCGGCCTGCAGTCTTGAGTGAATGTTCTGTCAACCAGGAGCTGGTGTTTAGCTCCTCTGGAATCTCTACCAATGCCCTTCTGTGTGTTGTTCATGAATTGATCCGTGTGTCGATGTATTTTGGTTGCAATGATGCCTGACATGAGCTTCCATGTTGTGGAGAGGCAGGTTATTGGCCGGTTCTTGGAAGGGACAGCACCCGATCCCTCAAAGGGTGCAGAGTCCCATCTCTTAGCAACAGCTCATTTGTGCTGCCTGGCACTCATGGAATGCAGAGATTTTCTTAAGCCAGTATGCATGTATTATGTCACTGCCCGGTGCTGTCCAGTTTTTCATACCTCAGGCGGGTTGCTGTGCTCTTTTCTCAGAGAGACCAGCCATTGAGCATTGCTCTTATGTGCTGTCTCTTTCTCCCATATACTTTTACAGTACTGTTCATTTTCCAGCCTTGGTGGGTCTGCTCTGTTGTTTCAGGTGGAACTTCACTCAAGAGTTGTAGTTGGTGTTGAGGTTGCCTGGTGTTCATGCTAGACATTATCCTGTCTTTCAGGTCATTTGCTGCCTTGCTCAGTGTAACGGTGGTAGTTGGGGCTGGGTTCCTAAGTTCTGGTTGGTTGTGTGGTATGTCCCCCTCTCTGACCTGATGTTGTGTGTCAATGCATGGTTTAAAAGCACAATACAAGCACAAACAGTAATTATTATTATTGTGAAAACAATTTGTTATGATTTAAGCATGAAGTTTAAAGTAGATGTTCAGAGAACACTGATAGTTTATCAGCATTATTTGTATTCAACTCACTTTATACAGCTGGAATCAAGGGGATCAAAAAGACAGCCAATCAATTAGGCTTTTAAGGCTCTGTTTTGTTCATCCCTCTGGATCAGAAATGGCTGTAATTCTCTGCTGGAACGAGGCCACCCTCAAGAAGATTGAGCTGCACCCGTAGAACCTTGGATCCAAAGGGAGCACCATTGTTCTTGAACTGTTTTTAGTTTTAAGAACAATAGTTGGAAAAACTCTTAGTTTAAGTCTTGTGGGAAATGATTCGACATCTCTGACCTCACAGGTGGAAATCTGCTGACATGATGGAGTAGGAAGATCAGCAGAAATGTTATGGAGGAACAGAAGTTTGGGGGCACAGAATGTCATTATAAGAGTTCCGAAAAGAGTGAGTTGGTGTTATTGCAGAAAATACTATTTGGAGGCTGAACAAATTACTCTGGCCAAATTCAGAAACTGTAACATTGCTCATTTTCTTACTTGGTCCAAGTCTGACTTCTACCTTAAGGGTTCCTGGGATTTGGGCTGGTTTTAGCAAATGTCATCATTTAAATGTAATGTGTTTATTAAGGGGCTGCACGGTGGTGCAGTGAAGCAAGAAGGTTCCCGGTTCAAGTCCTTGCTGGGGGACTTGAAACAGTGTCACCAATAGGGAGACCTTTCTGTGTGGAGTTTGCATGTTCTCCCCGTGCATGCGTGGGTTTTCTCCGGGGACTCTGGCTTCCTCTCACCATCCAAAAACATGCTAAATTGTCCCAAGGTGTGGATGTGAGTGTGCATGAGTGTGTGACTCTGGCGACCAGTCCAAGGGCGTCCCCTGCCTTCGCCCATGAGTAGCCGGGTTAAGCTCCGGCAGCCCCGTGACCCCGAAAGGGATAAAGCGGTTCAGAAAATGAAAAATGAATGACTGTTTAGTGTTTAGTAAGTTTCTTTTTCTGGAACAAAAAAGTAACTTTGTTAATGCTGTGCAGTTTGGGGCCCGTGGCACCATTCAGTTTACCATACTGAGAATGTAATTAAGTCCAAGCGCTGCCAGTATTTACTGGCAAAGGGGAGAAGCATCATCTCTTTGCTCCTCAAACAGCCCCTCCATCTGTTTTATTGGATTGTAGTCTGAGGCAGTAGCAGACACGACATGGGCATCAGACGAGATGGACCCATCTGAGATCCCCCACCAACCTCACGCTGTTTTTAATACAACGTGACCTCGCCGAGGGGATTCAAACGCAGATGCTAAAAAAGCAGTGTCTGTTTGTTTATGTATCTGTCCACGATAAGAGCGTTTATAATCCCCTTCAGGTTAGGACGCATGATTAGTGCTTTAGCTGTGATGTTTTTTCTTGATAGAGCACAGCTTTGACAGACAACAGAGTGTAGACTATAAAACATTTCGTGTCAACAGAGTATTGAAGGGGGCAAAGGCACACTGATTCACTGTTGAGTGGGTTTAATGACTTAATGGTTCAAAGATCCAATAGAAAAATAACAGCATGACACACAGATCACTTTTTAATTGATTCCCTTGACAACATAATGCATTTCAGAGCAGCGTGCATTATAGGTCTCTCTGTGATTTGAGTGACTCAGTAACTGTTTAGTTTTGCCATTTAAACACAAAACACATTTTAAATCTTCACAACATTAACATTAAGTGATGAATACATTCATTAATGGATCACTTGACCAATAGCTTGACCAGATTTTTGTATAATGTGTCTTGCTCTCTTTTTTGGTCATATATATATATATATACGTACATATATGTATATATGTTTATCATTAATACCTAATCATTGCAGAATAACCCATCAGATGTGAGTGTACAGATCCTGAAGTTTACGTGTTAAAGTTTAAGCTGGGATAGAATTCTGGATTTTAGGGTGCTGACAAACTGGTTTGTTTCATTTTCAAAAGGGTTTGCCTGGTTTGACGTCTTTTTTGGGTAAATGTGAAATCTCACATGGGTTTTGTCAGAATGTCTTCACCACTCACTACTTAGTCCACTATACAGGGCATTTGCCATTTTGAAGTGCTGTCCGAATCTACAATTCCAAAATCCATTGTCCTGGTAATTTTTCAGAAGTCTCTACAAGAAAAAAAAAAAAAACAAAAAAAAACAGTGTGCATTGATGCTCACTAGATTGGCTAATATAGACCACAATGCTTTGCAGATGAACAATTTTTCATGTGGAAAAAAAGTATTTAAATTTATTTTTTATAAACCATTTAAGTTTTCACCTTCAGAACACTTAAATTGTTTTCATGAAATGTTCAGATTTACTAGATTTTCACTTTGGGAAATTGCTGACCTCATATTTGCATTACTGTTTACTTAATTACTTAATTATTTACTTGGTTACCAAAATGCAGAGATGAAGTAAATTATGTAAAAGAGCAAAACAAACTACACAGTGCAAAACTGACAATAATTGTAAAAGCCACTATTCTCCTTCTTGCTCTGTTTCTCAACTTGAGTCAGCAATATCGCCCCCACATGTGTGGCGTTTGGAACTGCGCAAACTTTTCTATTCATATTAGTCTTGTTCACTTCTGATAGTGTCGTGTGTGAAAGCAAACTAAACCAGGTGGGGATCCATCACCCATTAAGACCAGGTCCACTCAACTACCTCAATCTTGACTAAGCTTTAAGTGACTTGGATCATCTGGTCTGGATCAAATACCTGTCACTTTCCAAATATTTCAGAAACTTTTGCGTCTGCTTTGATTTGAATGCACAACAATTTCCATGGTTCACAGAAAATGTTCTAAAAAGAGAAAATGTCCTGTTGACAGCAGTTATCTGTGGACTAAAACTTCTGATTGATGGCAGGAGAATAGGCAGACTGCCTCAAAGTCAAACAAGCACATTTTTATCCAAGGACACAAAACTTATTGAACCTTCAGGCAGGTTCACTGTAGTAGCAGATTATTACACCCTGTATCACTTATGTCAGCTAAAAATAAGAAAGTATGGCTACAGGCTCATCAAATGTACAAAAGATCATTAAGAATTGTGAATTAAATCATCAGCATGAAAACACGGGCTCATTTTTCCTTGTATTGATGAATCACGTTACTGGAATGTCTTATTTTTGTGGTTCATTTTAGATATTTGAAGATGGTAGTATTGTTGATCTACAGTAATCAGATCTTTATCTAGCGTAACTTTTTATGTGGTGGAACTGACGATTTGTATCACAGAATCAAGAAAGTAGAAAGCAGATGGTGCTGAAACAGGGAGACGGTTTTCTGATTATCGTAGTTCTTGGAAATCGGAAGGTCTGCAAGAAAACAGTGACCAAAGTAATGGGATCTTCTTGATGTAGATTCAGTGCTGAGCCAGCAGTGCCAGAGATGGAACTCCAGGGGAGGGGAAAAGAGGCCTCCTGTGCAGACAGTAATGAAAAATGGTGTTCATTTTAGTAATGCACAAAAAAAAAAAAGGGGATGAAGACCCCAAGTCACAAGAAAGATTTTCAAAATAAAATGCTGGAGAATGGCAGACATATAAGGCTTGTGTTTAATTTTGAGGCACTAGAACAATAGAAATTTTGAGGCATCTAAGAATTTTCCAAGTATAACTGGTATCCTTTAAAATCCAGTAAAGTATGTGTTTTTATTTTCTATCTTTACCATTATGTCAAATGTTTTTGTCCTGAGTGCCTGAACAACCTTTTTTTTTCTTTTTCTAAATTTGACAAAAGTGATTTTTTGTGTTTTAATGGTCTACAGTCTGGTGGGATAAGGTTGACAAATTGATCACAAAATTTAACAATTTTATGTTTATTTTATGTTCCCATTTTAGTATTGACTTCCATTTCACACACAACCAACAATCATTTTATGAATTCATTCTATGAGTACCTTGAAGCTGATCTTTGACTCTAACATGGGATTAATGACCAGTAAAGTGTGTATATCTTTATATATATTCTTTGTTTGTGTAATTACATTGTTAGATTATCTATTTTACACCCATTAGAGGGCACTCTTTTTCTTTTTCTCTGTTTTTAAGATACAACTCATTAAAGTGGATTTAGTATCTTTTTTTAGTATCTTTCTTTTTTAATGCTTTTAATTTGTTTTGGGATATCCCTTCATAAAAACATTTCCATTAAATTGATTTTTAATCAAATGAGCTTTTTATTGTTAAAAGTAGATATTTAATAGTTTTAAAATGAAGAGAATGTTAAAAAGTTGCTTATCTGATAATCTCAGATTGGCTTGTTTCTTGTCCTCTTTTTTCATTTTTTCTTTTGTTGTCCATGGCATTTTTCTCTCTTGCCTTCATTTTTCTCTGTCAAGCAGTAAGGACTCTCTGCACCGGTTTCCTGCTCAACCAAATGTCGGCATTCATCACATCATCCAGGGGCAACTCAACAGTCTCCCTAACGTGCTGGATTGTAGAGCAGGATGGGATGGGGGAGCCGCCATCTAATTTCCCACTGCTGTAAATTGAGAAATATATAAAAAAGAAAATGTGAAAAGGAGGTAATGTGGGATTTCTCAGATAAGCTATTAAAATATATGACGTTAGCATTTGCTGCAGAGTCAAACTAATGACAAACTCTTGAGTTCCTTCATATGCATTGTCATAAAGGTCCAATAAGATGCTGGGAGAACTTAAGGAAAACAGTGCATCAAAAGTGTAATGGTACATTATTGATGTAGATTAAAAATGTATCACCTGAATGTGATATTGTACAGTACATTCTCTGCATCCTAAGTACTTCACTGCAAGATCACTTCTGGCACCTCATATGATGCAGTCAAGTATTCCCCAGAATATCTACAACCAGTAAAGTAGCTGAGGGCCTGTGGTAAAACTTTAGACGTGTTGTTCTTTTCCATCAAAAAGTGTATCTGCAAATTAGAAAAACAGGGGCAATCTTTTTCTTTATAAAGTTTCATCTGAAAATGTAGTTTTCCATTTTTAACAAGCATGGAGCAAACGGGTATTGGTATTTTGTCAGTTACCAATCTAGCAATACAATATACATATTATATAACAGAGGATATGATCTTCCATTTGGAATAACAACATTCTTTATTTATTCCAAAATGTACACAAGAGTAGAGTTGAAAAGAGCTGTTCAAATGAAGCCATTGTCTAAACATCAGCCTAAATGTTGGTTTTGTGAAGTTTTTCTCTATTTTATTTTACACATCATTTGGTCCACATAACAAAATGATTTAGGAAACTTTTTTTTTCTAGATAATCTCAAGACAGCTTTCTATCTTGACATCATTATAAAAACATCTCTATTCTTGTGTTTTTAATGTAACTCCACTGATAAAAGTTAAGATTTATTTGAACAAATAGTGTAATTAAATTGATTAAATCATCATCACAGAATGAGTGAACAGCTGCGGTTTTTTCACAAAAGCTGAAATTTTGTCCCTTCATTAAATAGGAAATAATTAAACAGCATGTGTTTGGGAAAAAAAAAAATGGGCAGTTCAGGAAAAAACACGAATTTCTCAAACCACAAGTCTATATTTGTAAATATTACATGCAAGATTCAGTATGAAATCTGAAATTCAGAAAGTTTCCTCATCCTTGCAATCTCGTATAATGAGCACTGGTGATGTGCCATTGGCCAATCCTGAGGCAACTCCTGCAGGAGGTAAAGTTCAGGGAAATGTACGTAGAAACGCAGTGAAATGTTCTCAGATGAAAGCAGGAACTACTTTAATATCATTTAAATGCTGAAGTTTTCATAATAAAAACACCAATGAAGCACCTTCTAGTTCTAATTATTGTCAGGAGTAATACTTGCGCTTTTACACAGAGAATGAATGGTTTACGAGATACTTTCCAAGTCTCTCTTTGTAGTTTTAGAAGATGAAAAGAACTAAAATGTATTCTGAGAAGCCCTTTTATTTCCCATGTAATCAGATGACAGCCAGCAGGTAGCCATTGTCTCCTGCTGTGTCTTTTTCTGTATGAATAGATTCCTTTTTAAACACACCACATTCACCCCATGTGTCCTCCACTGTCAGGTTACCACTGTTCTTCATAATTTGCTCTGATGCTAAGTCTAATCTTTAGACACAGCAAGGGAAGATGCAGTTATCACCTTTCAAAAAAAAAAAAAAGACAAGGCCAGGTTGTGTTCTCAGAATATGACATATGTTAAAAATGTGTTCCTGTTATGCTGATATGACTCTTCCTGAGGCTTTCTATTGACAACCCACAGCAGGTGACTGCCGATTCATCTCTCCAGCGCTCTGACAGTCAATGCTGTGAAGGGACTACTCAGATGGATATTGCAGTGCTGGAGTGAGAATCGAGTGGACAAATTGCACAGAGCACTAAAATGTTTCCACCCAGGACTCAGGGCTCCGACTTCCAAGTACTGTGTCACTCAATAGGTGTCCAACTTACACGGTTGTGTTCCCACATTAAAGCTGTCAGAGTTCAGAAAAAAACCTTGCTCATCAATTCATCATAAGCTAAACTTGACAGGGTTTTCAGAATAGTTTCCGGATGTTTTTCATCCATATTATACTGATATTTTTTTTCTTGTCTCTTGTGAACTAATTCAAGCTAATTAGTTTCCTCTTTTATCAAAACAAACATCTCTACACAAGAAGCTTTTCAGATGGTAAGAGAAAAAAAACCCTTTTTTGTGCTCATGAGAATCCAGCATGTGCATGAGCAAGTATTACATGAAGAAAAGAAAAAAATATAGGTTTAATCCTGATAAAAAGAAACAGTTCAGTTGCTCATCATAGCTGTAGTGTTGTGCAGAGAGCAACAAAGCACTCCTCCACTTCTAACTCCCTCTAGACAATTAATAGCCTGCCTCCTCTTAAATGCTATTACACTCAGAGTGGGGTACCGTGGTGAGCTTACCCTGCTGCAGCTGATCAGCGAGCCATGTACAAGCAGAAAACAAGAGGAAGGTAAAGCAAAATGATGTGTGCTATTTCACCATTGTGCAGGATAGAACTTTCTTTTGTCTTCTGTTTTTCATTTTCATGTTTGCTTGAAAGTTTAATGCAGCGATTCTGGGCGTTTAGACACATTGAGGGCACTTTGCTGTTTTTTTTTTTGTTGTTAAAAGAGCAGATGCTCTTCCATATTAATAACATACAGATTGCATATAAACTCGAGCACGGTTTTGACAACAGTTTATTTTGATTACGGTTATGATCTTCGTGTCTTTGCTTTCCAGTTCCAGCATCTCGCGTTTGGAAGCCTGAATGGAGCTCAGCAAATGCTATTTACAAGAAAGTGCCATCTTTCTCAATTTGGAAGATGCAGAAATAGCTTATTATCAAGCATAGGATATACAAATAGTGGCAATAATATTTGTTTAAATATGTAACTTAACAAAAAATAAAAATAAAACACCTGGTATACCAATTAATTTATCAAAAGATTGTTAGAAAAATCAAACTGATTTTTTGTTCTTGCTTTTTATCTTGTTTCCTTTATTAGTGAATATGGAAATAATGCATAACATGCAGATCTCTGACCTGTGTATGTGGTTGAAGGAAGTCTGTTATTTGGGGCTGTATAGTACTTAAAGTTACATTATCTAATAATTTTTCTTGAGTTTAATGAGTCCCCTTGTTGACCCTTTTGAGGATAATTAATTGCTGTTGGGTCTGAGGAATATACCAACTTCATCTATGCAGAGACAGAAGGAGAGCTCATCGATTATCGCCTGCTGTTTCTGTCAAGTCTCAGAAAGCTCCTCTTAGGACGCCTGCAGCTCCAACTCTTTTAACCAAAGTTCAAAGACAAACTGTGGTCCCTTGAAGGGAAGAATTTCACAGGCACAGGTTAATTTTTGCTGTAATTAACTTATACATGTGAAGACATAAAAAAGTCCACTCATTCAGTTTAGTTCATGAAGATAAAGAGCACACATCCAGATATCAGTTTTTTTGAATACTCAGAAGGGAATTAAATAGGATATAGGAGTAAGGCAGATGCCAACATGAAAACTCAAAATCTTTGATTATCAAAGTCACTATGTTTACATGCACAGAATTCCCATTTTATTTCAAATGAACATAAATCTTTAACATTGCAAGAACTCTTTGTTTTCTTAAAACCGTATAGGAATATTCAGCAACTGTTTTTTTTTTTTACTTACAAGAAACAATCACCTTAGTGTTGAGTTAAAAGTCCTTTCATATTTCCTGTCCGGGTGATTTTACAGAAATTAGAGAACCTTCATTTACATTTTTCTCATAGACCTATAAATGAATAAACACGTTTTTTGACCTCAATGGCAGAAGAACTAAACCTGTGTTTTAACTGAAACATTTTATTATATTTTTTTTAATGCATCATTCAGTTTTATCTTTAAAATGTTTGCCTTAAATGTAGACACCAATCATACACGTGCATGTTCTTTATTCTGAAAATGTTTTGCATGTTTGGATGGGAATCGTCATTTTAGTATATTGCTCTGTTTTCAATTTTTATTGATTTATTTTTTGATCTACAAAATACCACTATTCCATATTCTCAAAATGTTACCTGAAGATGAAACAAAAACTCCAAACTTCTAAACTAAATCTGAGCTAAACAAAGAAGCCCACCTTCATATGCCAGCTAATTGTTCAATAATGATGCCATTAATCATTGTGACAATGACAGCTTATCCCAATTACAGATGTTATGGTTGGCCTACCCCTCTATCAAGCTATGTAATCTTTAAAAGTCAATTTTTCTCATCCCACCTTGTTTATATGATGCCAAAGCTATAAGTTGTTAAATGAGACATGTTAACACTTTTGTTTTACAATGTATTTGTTAGATAATGAATGAAAAAAGTAAAACCTTTACAATTTCCTATCTTAAGAATTGTTTACACTTAGAAAATATTGGGTGAATGTGCAAATATCACAAGTACGAGTCCAAATTCAAGCCACATTTTTTTGAGAGATGAAGGTCCTAACCACTGAACCACTCTTAAGAATACAATGACAAACACAATGTTAATAAAAGGTTTGAATAAACAATGTTTTGGCCACCATTATGGCCAAACAAACAGGTTTGAAGTTGTAAAGCAGAGCTGTCTTCAACCAAATCGTTTGTGACGAGTGGCTAGCTGAACATACTAGTTTAATTAATAGAAACCAAGTCATAGTCGCCATTTTTCTTGTGAGATAACCAATCAAACAAAGTTCTAAAAGAACTTGCAAAAATGACTATTTTCATATAAAGTTACATTTTTAAGGATGGACTTTTTGAGCACACAAAACTGTACTGTCACGTGTTAAACTTTGTAGTTTAAAGTCCAACTTTGATCATCTTTTAATAAGTGCTTTCAGTGGTCTTTCAGTTAAGATTATGCCGTTTTTAGCCCCAAATTGGTGCAGAGTAAGCCATAGCCATCATCCGTCTACGTTCTCTCCCACTAACTTGTATCCCCTCGCACCCCAACCTAACTTTACTGGTGCAACAAAAAGGCAGGCAATAATGGAGCTATTCAGACGTACAGTCTTGAGCCGGATCACAGCTTGTACGAGGAAAACGAAGATGTACATGGATCTAGTCATCTACAAGTTGTTTTTGTGCCTGCGCGAGCGAAGATGAACGTCTGTTGCTCTGTGGTGCGTAAATGTACTCAAGTTTTTCTTTTTTTCCAAGTCTTTGAGATTTACTCTCTCCGTTCTACTAATGAAACTAGTGAACTGTCAACTACTTGTATTTATTTTTGTTCTGTTCTTAGTGAATTTGACAATTGATGTTTTTATAATAATTGCTATCATTACTTTTAAAACTTTTAATGTATTTTTTAAACGTTTTCATACTTTGAATCTTGTGTGTGTTTTGGAGCACATGAACTTGCAAGAATAAAATGGATGCATTAGAATGGAACAAGCAGGGAGCTAATGATCTTGTTTAGTATCAATCCAGAATAGCAAACTCACCAAAATTGTTGCTTGGCAATAAATGTGCTTAAAGGAATCACAGTGAAAGTGTGGAAAAGTTATTTAATTTTTAGTCAACTTTACAGTTGCTCCTCAATCCACATTTAAATTATCATCACATTTTATTCATGAATATTTGTTTTGTATGCATTAAAGAGCAGACTATACTGATTTATGTCATGTTCTAGGGTGCTTGGATCCACAGGTTGATGGTCTGCAATCAGCAAGAACTCCTCTCTGGACATCTTTTGTGACTTCCTCTCTTCAGGAGCACTGTACATTTGCATAACGGTTGTGTGTTACAGCTAGCAGTGACAGCTACTTAGAATTATATTTAAATGCTTTTTAAAAGACCTCTTCAAAGCAGCATAAGCATGGTAACTGAACAGAATTAATAGCAGATGGTGTTGAAACTCCATGTTCACATCAGGGGGTCCTGCAAGTATTCAGCCTTCATTAATGCTGAAAATAATGAGGAGTGCATCCCACCCTCGCTTCATTATGTACTGAATTGAACAGAAGACAGGTATGTGTATTGTGTGATGGAAAACAATTCAGTCATTAGGAATAGTGAGAGTGAAGACTTTGCTTCTTGACTAAATTTTTACCTGTTAACTTTAGGGTACCTAAATAATATCCACATGGTCTTTTTTTCATGTGCTACAGCAGTTTAACAACATTTTTTTAGCATAATCAAAGTTGCTTTTAATTACCTGTCATGCTGCTTTAAAAAGGCAACACATTTTGTATATTTTTAAGGGCTTTTAAAGAAGGCACAACTCACTCATCTCTAGTATGTTTCAAACGAGTTTCATTCTAAAAAAAAACCTGCAACAAGTGAAGTCCTCATAGAGAAACCCCCATAAACCCTGAATATACCTGTTCTTCAAAAAAAAAAGACCGATAAGTAGATGTTTGTCATTGACTGTCTGATTTTTCACCAAAGATAAAAACACACGATCAGGTTTCAAAAGTTTATTCAATGTTCACTATAATTTCAGTTAATGAAAACTGCTTTGATTTAATCTGATCTTAAATATGTGCTTTATTAGGGCAGTGTTTTTAGTTTTTGGGAGGTAGATGGATTCATTGACGAATTTAATAAGACGCTCACTTGACTTTGGTTCACCTGATCAGCAGTTTTTAAAACATTTTTGAGATGTGCTCTAAACGTCAGCCAATATGCAAAATTCACTCCTGGCTTCATTTTTACTGTACAAATGTTGCGGTTGACATAAGTGATTAATGATTAAGATGATTTATTAAGATCACATACTTGTCTTTGCTGTCAAATATTGTGTTTGTACGGGACAGAAATGTGTCCTTTTCTCAATAAATGAGCGATAGAATCTAGTGAAAACTTATAGAACTGATAAAACTCTAACATGTCTTCAAATCATTTGACAAATATTTTAAGAATTGACAGCGAAAAGAACAGATCAGGAGTTTCTTAGAAGGAATTTGGGAAACCATCTTAACAGCAGAACTACTCTGAATGTAATTAGAGCTTAGAGACTGCAACACACTTTAGTTTACCACAGCTCCTTTTCATGCGAGCACAGATGCACTGTTCCTGTTTGTACTTCCTTCAGGAAAGGTCTATATGTTGAATCATAAAGATTATGAGCATCATACCTTCATCATCAAACTTCATCCTTCAGTTGAGGTCAGCAGGACTATAAACAGTGTTATCACACCTTTTCTTTCCCTGAACTGTCTAACAGTTTGCAAGACACTCCACAAGGTCAACCAACAGTCATGTCCCATAGCTTTATCCGCTTCCTCCCACATCCAGTTTTGCGCCTGCAACTGTCAAATCCATGCGAAAGTCTGTGAGAAATACCTGACCAAATGTAACTGCAGAGGCTTGTCACCAAGACAGCCCAACAACACCCATAACCTTACAAAAGTAGGAATGAATATCATCTATGCCTGGCATCTTGCTGCCAGGTGGGTGGATGAAGTGACAGGCCAAGCTTTGTGCTTGGCTGTCAGTAGCTGTCAGTTGTCTCAGGGGCTGCAAAATCTCACCTGCCTTTCTCTGTCTCTTTTGTCAGTCTGAAGGGTTCCCACGTAAGGTGTTCACCATGTCCTGAAGCTGAAACTGCATGACTGGTGCTAATTACTTTCAAGCCTCGTCTCCAAATCAGTAACACTTGACCTGAACTTGTAAACCTAGTGGTGAAAATTTCTCAGAATGGTCAGTTTTCTGCACACCTTACCCAACCGGTTTTGGTCCTCCACCAACAGTGTAATATTACATATATATATATATATTACATATATTTGTGTGTGTTGTAAAATATAATATTATACTGCAGGAAATGTGGGGCAATGTATTTTACCTGCAAAATCACCAAGCATGATTCTCAGACCTTTTGCCACATTGCCTACTAAAAAAATGTTCAGCTTACCACAATCAATCAAAAATAATTACTTTCAAATGTATCATTCACGTGGAGTAGTTTCATCATGAGGAATCAAAAGAATCCCTGAAACAGAACCTTAGTGACCAATTGCTGAGCTGCTTTGGAGTTGGAGAGTCTAAAAATGCACCAATGACTGAATGATCTGAAAATGTGAGTAGAATAGGTGACAAGTGTAGTCAATAAAATTAGTTTTTAAAGAGAAGACAAAAGAATTCAAACTTAGAAACTTAGATTCACTGGGTTTGTTATTTGTTTATTTTGTGTCCTTAGCTCAGTAATAATGCACACACTGCTTCACCGTGATATTTTTGTCATCTTAAGCCAATTTCTCTTGAATATATTACTGCTTTAAAACATTGCACACAAATATATTTTTTTTCGTTCAATTATTAATCAAAGATATGCATACTTAAAATTTTGCCTTTGCCCATACATTTTTTTTCCCCCTTTGGTTGTGGCTCGACCTTATTTCTGTTCAACATGCAACAGCGCACTCCTGTTCTGGCACCAATCGTGTAATTGGACTGTCAGACTCAGTCCTTCAGCTCATCTTATTTGGTTTATTCTGTTCTCTCATTCTCTGCCTCTTGCACTTTTGTATTATTTGTTCTGTCACATATCTTTTTAAACCATTCTGGCTCCACTCTTGCTAAAATGCAGACCTATATGTATTTACTTCAAAGAGGAAAGTACAGAGAGAGCCATGATTCAGAGGTCAGTTTACAAGTGTAGCTGCTAATTAGCAAAACAGAAATGACTCATTTCAAAGAGACAAAATGTGGAGACGCAACTCAGGCTTCTGCCTCAGCTTTGAATACTTCAATTTCCATGGCCACAAATGGGGCTGGATATCATTCCATAATGTTCAACACCGAAGCCACTGTTGATGCTTTATATTCTATATGCTGGCCTACAGGCGACTGGCTGGCGAGCAGACGGAGAGCCGCCAGAGGTTCCGTCTTAGCGGGATCAGTTCAGCTCCATGGGCTTATGAAGTTTTTCTTATTTTCATTGAAACAATAATGAAACAATCCCCAGGTTTTATTTGTATTTTTCCCCTCTCGGGTTAATTCTAAAAAAAAAGAGGCCACAGACAGATGGAAGGAATGTTTAAAACAGCCATCAGGCGCAGCTCTGCTGCAGGAGTGAAGTGCACGTTATTGGCAGAGTCTCTGAATGATCTGGTGAACCCAGACACAGCAACGTGCTAACTTGCTCCAAAACCAAAAGACCCAAGCTACTGGCTCAACATCATCCATGTTTTCCATGATTTGGTTAACAAGTGAAGTTCGTTGGTTGCTCTGTGGCTGGGGCGTCAAGGCGTTGAGCAGTAAATCTGACGCACGTCATAAGATTGGCAGCATACGCAAATTTGATGCATTGGCTGCGTCCGGTGTGAATACACCTTAAGAGTTGCTGCTCTGAATACAGAAAATGTTAATGACATTCGCGGGATATTTTGTTAGCTTCCTTACATCAATGGCTAAGTTCTTAGTTTTCCCCAAATCCTCTTCCCAACTGCCTTAGGTGCAATTAATTCTGAAGAAAATTGTTTTACCTGAAGCTAAAATATTTTCTAAGGTCTACGGTCAAAAGAGGAAAAAATTAGTTTTGGTAGTTAGTGATGACCTTTGTTGAGAGTAGCCCATTATAAAAGTAACCTTTTACTTTTTGTACTCAAGTAACAAAAATAATTTCTAAATGATTACCACAATAGTATTTCCTGAATTACACAGTATTCAGAGGTTTTTGTTTTATAACTCACTATCAGTCCAAAATGTGACTGTTAAAAGCTGCAAAAGCATCTTGTGTTAACAAAGAAAAAAATGCCACAAACCCATTTTTTTTATCCGTTCATGGTGAGTCACTTTCTTTTCCAATTTTTATTTAAACTACTAAGCCCAATTTTAATGTAAACCCTTAAATAACAAAACGGTATCTTTACTTTTGTATTTCTCACAGGTAAACAGTGTAGTTCTCTATTTCATACACCCAATAGCTGCTTGTTCTAATGTTGAAGGATAGGAGAGTAAAGTACACCTGCTTAAGGAGGTTAAACTTAGCATTAAGGTTTCAGGTACTTTATGGTCTCTGTCTTCTCTTTTCTACAGTTTGTTGTTTAAGTTTTTGTCTTTGTAGACTAAACTGAAGTCGAAGGTTGGTCTTCCAATTATATATATATATATATATATATATATATATATATATATATATTATTCGTGTATTAGTTATTATTATAGTATCTCTTTAAAGGACAGTTTCTGTAACTTAGAAGTAAAAAAAAAACACAAATTGTACTTTAATTTATATGTTTATCCATATGATTAGATGCAACAAATTATCACTTAGCAATCTACTTGTTGCTTGTTGTTGCAGATGAAACTTGATGAATTGGAATGTCATGTGCCACACTGGCGTGCTGTTTTATGAGTTGGTGAAGATGCAGGATCGTTCAGGCAGTTAAAGCTGTCCATCATCCACCTCCCTGCATTAATATGTGTATGTCAGGTCAATACGCAATATTGGTTTACCTTAAATGTAAACCTCCCTGAGCGAAAACATTTTCCAGAAAAATAAGAAAAAAATATATATGAGAACAAACTACGTATTGGTTTTCTTCGTTCTCTACAACAAAATAAATACCTGAAATATTTATTCTTATGCAATGTCTTAAAAAATTAAACATTAACTGCTTCTGCCCAATGCAAAAAAGTACCAAATCATGGTCAAAACACCAAATAAATGACAAAAAAGTGCAGACAAATATTTTTTGGTTGAGAAAAATGTTTCAAAAAAGCACCTGCTTCATAAATTTGACCTTGAAACATCTGTCATAAATATAGGCCAGCAAAGCCCACTATGCAGCTAAAATGTTCAATTGAGCTCCCAATCAATAATTCAAGCATGAAAGCACCTGCCTTCATCACACAACATTCATTTCCAGCATTCTTTGATGACAGCCAGCCAGCAGTCTGTGCACATCCTCACATGTGAAAGTGTTACGGAAAGTAGTGAAAGGAAAAGTCTCTTGTTTCAAATAAGGATATTGGAGCCTTGATTAATGCATAGTTCTGTCTCTGCTGACGAATCAATGACATGGTTGCCGGTACGAATCAAGCTCACAGCTGTCAGGACAGTGAGGCGCAGCTCAGAGTTGGAGAGGCTTGATGAATTGTTTTAAAGAAAATGAAACAGTGCCTGGGAGATATGAAGAAATTGTCTATTAAAGTTTGTGAGAGGAGGAAGAGAAAAGAGGAAAACATAGTTTTTTATGAGTTTCAGGAGGCAGGAAGAAAAATAGTGGAAACACTTTGTAAATAAATTCACTTTAAATGTAATTTTAACAAAACCAAAATGAAAAAAAATAGAATTGTTTACACATTTCACCAAAGCTCTTTTGCAGGTGTGTAATTTATGGTTTTTGTTACATTTCTGAGAAGTGCCTTTCTCTGCTTAATACATTGATTTGACAGACTGAACAAAGCCACAGTATCTTTCACCTTCACCAGTTAATGAAAATCGGTTTATAATATGTGAGTATTGAACTGCAGGACACTTAGAAGTGAACCAGTCTTCCTTCTAGCCTCATGCTCTGCTCATGCTCTCTGCTGGCCACCTCAAAATGAGTAGAGGTCATTGTTAATGGCATCAAGAAATAAAAAGATGTCTGTTGTTTTTCCAGCCAATGTTTTTTTATTCTCTCCCTGCCACAGGCCACATTTCATTAGTCCCATCAGTTGGGTAATTCAGAGTGAAATATGAAGGGTAAATGACAGTGCATGGAAAGCATGGTAATCACAGTGCTGAGAGACTCGGTGTTCTCATGGTGGAAACTTTGACCAAAGATTTTGTTTTTTTGCTCCGCAAAGGCAGATATTGTGACCTCTGGTTGATAATAAGGTCACATTATCCTCATAAAGTTTAACATTTTTAAAGATAATAGACTATTTTCTGAAGTTTTTGTATGTTTTAGTTTTTGCATGTTTGACCTCAAATAAATGCCTGTAGATTTTCATTCATTCAGGTTGATTCCATTTTGACATACTTATAGATGTTTTAAAAGGTCACCGTGTTAATTTATAAAAATGCAGAATAATCACACTCCATGCAGCAACCGTCTTCCGCTGGTTCAGGTTTCCGCAGATTGCGGCACTTCTTCTGGCACAATCCCACTTATAACATGATCACTTAAAAAAGAAACAAAAATTTAATTGATTTTTAGTGCTTTATGCTTCTTATGTTTTGGGTTTAGATCACTTTCTCACAAAAGGAAGACTATTTTATACGTAATGCGGCCCGTTGTCATGGTAACAAGTAATGCATCGCCGGTCCGGCAGCTAACTTGATTAGCAAAAGAAAGTCATCAGAAAGTGATCTAGAAAAGCATCAGTTAAGAGGGAAAGTTTACCTGTTATCCATTGTTTTGTCCAGATAATAAAAGACACGTTTCTTTTTAAGAAGCCTGCACATATGGAAAATTATGACCCGAACTTCTTCCAGAACACCCAGCAGCAACGTTCCAAGCCATGTTCCAAGAACCATGTTCCTTCTTCTTGATGCTACCATCGCTTGCAACTGCTACATCCACCACAAACGTCTTTCCTCTGTTCTTTATCCACCACTACAATGTCTGGTTGGTTTGCCATTACCATCCTGTCCGTCTGTATCTGCAGTCTTGACCGAGCAATGCCAATGCCCTTCTGTTCATTGCGCATGTGTTTATTTATGCGCCTATTTATTTTGGTTGCAATGATTCCTGATATGAGCTTCCATGTTGTGGAGAGACAGGTTATTGACCGGCAGCTGGATGGGACAGCATCATTTGACGGATCCAGCTGCCTATTTAGGCCTCATGAAGGATTTGACAATGCCTCCATCAGAGTGCCTTAGCCTGGAGCACGTCTTAGAAATATTTTCAGTTCTTCAGCTGTGGAAGCAGTTTGTGAGCATGTGTACAAATATCTATATGCTCCCTCCCACTCCTTTTTAAGCAATAATACAAACTCTGCTTGACTTTAATTAATAATTATTTATTTGAATAATCTAATGGGACTAGTGTATGGTATGCATCACTGAAGAAAATATCCTTTCATGAGTCATTGAACTGCTTTATTCTTCCTATATTTACATCAGTTTGTTTTTTACAGTCAAAGATTTATATTATTCTTTATGATTTTTTTTTGTATCTATCTGTGATTTTGTTGCTATTGTATTGTCTACAAAATACAAAAACACTTAAATATTGAAATATTGAAATAATATGTAGTTTTTTGAATATATGAAATATTATATATATATATATATATATATATATATATATATATATAATGATAAAACTTCCTCCCCCAAAGCAGCATTTATTCTTAGAGGACTGTCCTCCCACAATGTGCTGGCCACACCCAGGGCGAGCCAGCAACACAGAGCGCAAGTCCCAACAAACGCTTGTCGCCCTCAACAAAATGCTTGCATCACAACTAGTGGGCTGCACTGAACAGAACTCAACATAAGTTTGGTTAACAGATTTTCACTTTTGTAAAAAAATAAAATTGACAAATGTGCCCCAGGCACCAACTTCATATGGTCTGAAAGTGATTGCAAAATCCAAACTCCGCTCTGTAGAGAGAGCAGAACACGATGCTGGGCTTTTACCCACAACTTTACACTGGAGTAGTGAACTCCACAAATGTTCTGACCACGCCAAAGAGGCCACAATGTGCTCAAAAGCACTAACTCCAAAGTATGCACTTCCAAGTGCCGTAATACACAAACTTTTGTCTCAAGCTCCAACTTCTTCACCCAGAGAAAGAATTTCAAATCCTCCATCCAAATCCAACCAGCCTGGAAAAATACGACTGGGTCTGCCCCTGCACCGGCAGCAGCATCAGGAACTCCTCCGCCAGATCAGAGTTAGTGGCATTGGCAACACCTGCAGCAGCCTCCACTCCTACACCGTCACCTACACCACCTCTAACTGATCTCTCCAGCTAAGGTCTACCTTGAGGTTGGAGCACTTTGCTCAGTTAATTTCAAATTGTTTATGACCAAACAATTCACAGACTTCAAACGCAATGTTACAAATGAACCATAAAGATAACCTGTTAACCATTCTTTGCTAGGGCCGTAACAAACTATCATTCAAAAAAGGCTTACATTTTAAGTTCAGTGTTTTTAAAATTTTAGAAATCTTGTAATATGTGTAGGCCAAAAAGTTCAAATCCAAAAAAAGTGAAACAGTCACTCTCAATATCTGCTATTCTCAAAATATTTTTATTCAAGCATTTTTTTAGATGAAATGTGAATGTAAAAAGGCAGAAGAAAAACATTTTTCCATAAATAATCTAATTTAAAAGAAACCACAACTGGATTACAAAAAATACACAATAGCAATGACAAAAGAAATGAACAGTCACAAAAAGAGTTTTAGCCAAACACAACCCATGACTTTTAAACACTAAAATAAATATGTAATTTATTATTTTTTATACTTCTTTTTTTGAAATATCAACCCTCACAGAACATATTCATACAAATTTTATTCTGTCAAATACATTTATTTTTAAAATATATATTTTATCAATTAAATGTATTTGGCCTATTCTAAATGTCTGATGTTCAGTGCATCTGACATTTTTGGTAGGGGGGACATTTCCAAATCTTAAATCCTAAAAGTGTCTAAGGAATTGTAAATTTATTACAAAAAGATTTCAGCTTCTGTATGTTTTCTCAAACTGCACTGTGCAGTTTACCCCGACAGATGCTGCACATGATGCTAAGAAGAAACCACAAAAGATGAAAATAACAATCACAAACCACAAGGCAAAACAATAATTAAAGCCATTGTGTTGCAACAAAGTTCATTATAAATGTTCAGATTAGTATTTAGTGTTGCCCAGATGAGGTTGCAGAAAGCACACAACAAATAACATGGCAGAAGTACTTTAAGGATTTAAAATTAGTTTCTTAAAACCTATGATAGAGGTGAAATCTGAGCGAAAGTCTGAGCTGCAAGTTTACAGCTACAATGGGAAACGTGCAGAATACACCTGAAAAGCTCTGGGATTTGATATTCTGATCAGTCAGCACTCTACTTGAAAGAGCCTCAGTAATCCACAGGCGTGTGTCTATAAGGTATGGTGACTTTCTGTACTGACTGAAAGCATAAAAGGCTGTCCTAAATGAATGACTTTAACTTCATTTAATTACTATGTAGCGATGTGTGTCATACTCCTATGACTCACCTTGAAAGATTTTACTAGCACAAAATAAAACAAAAGAGATGGTTTCTATTCACTTTACTGTAATTTTCGCTTTTGCTTTTCCCAGGCATTTGTGTCATTAAAATAAAAAAATAAATAAAAAACAAAAACAAAAAAAAAAACCCACACAATTAAACTTTTTGCACATTACCTGTTACATTACACTTTTTTATAATTTTGCTTGATATTATACCATTACACACAAATGGCTTCTCCACTGTAATACAACCTGAAATTGTCACTAATTAACCATAATAAACTGACCCAAAGCCCATCTTTTTGAGCTTTGTTTTTTCCAATTAATGTCCGCCTAAAAGGCATGTAATATGTGTGTGTGGCTCTAGTCTAACCAAACCTTGTCATTAAATAAATATTCTGGACAAAATGAAGTTCTTCACCCTATCCCACAGTTTTATCCCTTACTGAATACTGTCCTCATCCATACACGTGGTCCATTTATGTCGGCTTATGTCACTTTTATTGTCTCCCTGCCCTCAAGTTTCAAATTTCCCGAATCCAGACCAGCTATTCTCCACTCTTAGACCTCAGATTTCATTAGAAATACATTTCAGAAATGGATAATCACTGTTGGCAAGGCTGTGTCATTTGCACACCAGCAGTTTGAGGTAAGTGTGTGTAGATCTGTTGACATACATGCATATTTAAGAGCTCTGACAGCTTTGGTCAAGCAGTTCCTATATTCGCTGCCCACCGTAAAGTGTTCACAGCCATGCATGCACACACTCGTGTGCATTATTTTTGAGAGAAATTGTTCTCCCCACATGCCTAATATCATGCATGCCAAATTTATAGGGAAAGTGATCAAGCCTCTGGGGCTCGAGAGCTGGCGTAGTGCCTCTCCACGCTCAGCTGCAGCGGCCGGCATACACTTGTGGCTGGCTTGACAACTTCATTTAAAAAAAGGAAAAAGACAAGGTGATTGCTTTCTGTTCCCCCTCTACAGCATGCATGACTAACCAGGCTCAGCCATCAACAGGATAGACTCACTTGAGCTTTATTCCTTTGGGTCTATGTCAGTTTTAATACAAAGCTTTTATGTAGGGATGGATTTACCTTTCACTGGTGTCGTGTATGATAATGTCAAGAAGGGATTCACCATGTTTGCATTCACACAAAAGAAACCAGGATTTGTTGACTTCAAAATAGTAAAAAGAAGTCAAACAACAGCAAATTATTGTATTTGAAGGTCCCATTGTTGTACTGGATGAACATCAGGAGTCCAAATGATGTAAGTCCTGCTTTAAAACGTACCTGATAACTTTCTGACTAATCTTCATATATAATTTTTTTAACATGTCTTTTTGTCCTTTATTAATGTTTTAGGTTTTAGATTTAATAAAACTCCATCTTTTACTCTAGACTAAAACAGAATTGAAGTTTATGTCAAGATAGAATTTCATTAAAACATTGAATTTTGTACAATTTAAGTAAGAAAAAATCAACAAAAGATTATTATTAACGATATTTATTTTCATTATATCATTTCTGACATGAGAAATGAGGTTTAAATGGGTATTTACTCAGCTTTGCGTTTCCTATAGACTTGTATCATCTGCAATTGGCATATTTTGAAAGCAATTATATGGCAGCTATAATCTCATCAGTCAGAGAGACAGCTGCTTTGGTTTTGTTCTTATCTGTTCTACCCTCTGCCGTTTCTTCTGTCGTTGTCTCCTCCCTTCTCCTTCATCAACTTCAGGCTCGTGTGCTTACAGCAAGTTTCCATATCACAATGACCCTTCATTCCAGAAGACCGGGTGCACGATGACAGTTATGAATGACTGTTTCAGCGTTAGTCGGCCTTTCATTTTCTCTACATTATTCTTTATTTTGTCATGTTTGTTCGC
Source organism: Oryzias celebensis (assembly GCA_014656515.1). Lineage (NCBI taxonomy): Eukaryota > Metazoa > Chordata > Actinopteri > Beloniformes > Adrianichthyidae > Oryzias > Oryzias celebensis. Next base: position 75,332,484 of record BNCR01000001.1, read on the forward strand.
TTTACTGTTTGAAAATAAATGAAGTAAATTGAAACAAATATTACAATGTAGAAATGACAACACTAGAATTGTAGGATTTAAAATGTTATTTTTCCAAAATTCCACTCCTAAATGCAAAGAAACCTTCAAGCTGAATTAATTTCAGCATCACCTTTGAGTTTTAAGAAAATCTATTTTGGTTCCTGTTTTCTCTCCCCAAGTGACAGTTTCTTGGCAGTATACGGTCTACTCACAGTACGAGCGGTGTGTCAGCCATGTTTATTTTGGATGGCAGATGCAACCTGCCCCTGTATCAGCTGACGGGTCAATCCATATCCTATTACTCTTTGCAGACAATGTCATTTTAGCAGTGATTGAAAGTATCACAACAAATTCAGCTGAAACTGCATTATGCTCATTTTCTTCAGGTTTTCTCACCTGTATATACAGATGTGTTAAAGATATTTATTCACGATTGCTGATCACTTTCATCTCTGCTTTAAATCTTCCTTCTCTCCCTCTTCCAGTGCTTTCACTTGCTTTTTTCAGGGCAGCTCTTAAGCTCGCTTTGCTCGTGTGATTTATTTCCTATTAGGGGATTAAAAATCAATTATGCAGGAAGCCATGCGTAGGCGTGATTATAGCTTTGCATGACGGCACCATTCATCACAGGACCACTCATCTCTTCAGCCGTTAGTTACAAAAAACACACAGAGAGGCACCCATTCTTTACCGTGAACTCTGCCCTTCATCTTGTACTAATCAGAAATGAAGTTGATCTACCATATTTCAAAAAATGAATGATTTTACTTCAGAAAAAGAGAAAAAAAGTAGTTACAGGGAAATGATAGCAAAAGAGAATAAAATGCATGTAATATTCTCTGCTCACATAATATGGAAATAATAACTAACAAGAGGAACATCCATTTCATTTGAATGTGGCCAGTAACTATGTTACATATACAGAACTATTTTTTAAATTAGAATAATATTTCAAGACTTTATAGTGTATTTAAAATGACATCAAAACTGCAACCATAATTACTTGTGTATTATTACTTCCATTTATGTTGATTGAGCTTTTTTACAAATCCAATCGAAATAAAAGCTTGCACAAGTTCAGATTTGTATGTAGAAGATCAAAAGCAGTGGCCCAACATTGCAATTTGTGAAGTATAAATCCAGACAAGAAGACAAAGGAAAATGAATGGAAGACGTTCAGACTAACTTTCATTTAACTGATCACACCTACATAGAACAGACTGAATTAATTGAATTGAATGGTATTATCGTTCTATCTTTTATGGAGAATGTAAATTTCAAAAGTTGCCAGTAATTAAAATGCTACTGTGATGTAAAATGAACCAAATATGTCATATTTAAAACTCTGGATGTCCAGATCAGGTTTTTTTGAGCTCGATCCGATTCTGAATCCGATACAGAGTCCCAATTCAATACTTTTGTAAAATATTTATAAAATGAATAATTTAATATATAGATTCTGGTTGTCCCACATTTTAATTTAATTAACCTTCTTTTATCATTTAACACTTAAACAAAGCACTTCTGTGAAGTAAATTGAACAATCATGCACAAATAGGGAAAAAAAAACTTTAATCTAACAAATGTAGTTGATAATAGTCATGTAAAAAAAAGTTTATTGACCTTAGCTCTAATATTTTTAGAACTATGAACTTTTTTAACCAAATGTGACTCATAAATGTGTTTAAAATGCTTAAAAATTAATGATGACTGTTGTAGCATGAATGTGAGTATTCAATACTAGCTGGTTGCAACCCTAGCTGATATCATAGAACCATTTATTTATTTTATTTTTATGGGATTATGGGACCTTTTTTAACCTCTAAGGACTTTGACCTCTTAAGCTATCACATTTTGGGTTTTATTTCCATAGATGTTAATTTTTTTTTTACTTTTATTTCTCTGTCAGAGAAAGGACTTACTTTTTCTATTTCATAATGCAGTTTCTTGCTAACATTTTAACCAGTTTTTGTAATTTTAATAGCTGTGTCACTACAGAGGCAATCGCTCAGTCTATCTAGCTCACCTAACCATTTGCGATACATGTTCACACAACCGTTCGCACAAACACATCCCTCCTTCACACTTCTGTCCCTGTAAGAATCCAGACTTTGGAGAATGGCACGTCTGTTTACTTTAAAAGGTTCAAAGATAATTTACCTGGATTAGAGGAGCCATCTGTGTCTGCTCTCCCAGATTGCTTTAGAGGTGTCTCTGTGATTACTGAGTAGGCTGCATGGCAGATACTGCGATGGAATAGCACAGAAGATTGCTCTAAAGTGGTGGAATCTCTTCTATGGTGGTATTATACTCATTTTAAATCAGTTATAACTTGAAACCTGCTGGTGAGACCCAAGGATATCTGGTCACTACTGGATCTTTGCCTGATATGGAAACCAGCAATGGTTGGGTTATTTTCACATGTTTGCCATATTAGGTCTCCATTAATGCTAAGAAAGTACAGCCAAAGAGTAATGCTAGAGCATCTGAGTGGCTGTTAAATTTCAAACAAACCTGCTAGACCATAAAGTTGAATTGTGCATTTTTTAATTTTCAGATCATATTGATGCATGTTCAACGACCAGATTTGGATGGGGAAATGTGTCTATGATGTCATATTAAACCCTTACATAACATGTATTTAAAGCAATTAAAAAACAGCATTATGGTATCACCTTTTTTGTGGCTAATTCAGAAAAAGTCAATTAGTTTTAAGAATTACAATAACTTTAAACTTGAAATTTGAGGTTGATAGTTATGTACAGCATTGTACAAAAGAGCCACACAATTGTGTGTGGGGCCCCCTTGGAGCAAATCCAGACATTCTAAGACACTTAGAGCCACTGAGGAAGTGTTTATAAAAAATAACAATAAGAAACAATCAACTTGCCAAGGGCAGAGAAATGGATTTTCTTTTTTTTTTTGGAGAGCTGCACCTTGTGGTTTCTGGTTCTGTGGTGCAGAAACAAATCACTCCACAGCATTTCGATAGCACCCTGTAACTCTCGCAAACACACACAAATGTACACATATTTAGTTTAATCCTGAAATTGTGTTTAGATGCTACTTTTTACCATTGTTAAATAACAATGAGTTAGAGGTTGGAGAGGTTAGTGAAATATTAAGTAAAAAGTTGGATTTGGTGATACAAATTACATTGAGATGCAAAAATTAATACAGGCTCGCGACTGCTTTAAGTGACTGTGGCACAGTTTTCAATTAAAAACAAGGTCATGCACAGTCTGTCATATTCAGTTTTCTTTTATTTTGAAATCTCAGAAAAAAACAGGTTGAATTAAATAGGTGCCGGACTCTTTTCAAAGATGATCGAAGTGTTTCTGGATCTGAATTAATTTTCAACTGACACCAAAGTTCTGTAAGATATGAATTACAATCTTGCCCAGTGAGTAAAGACTCTCTCTATGCGTTTTTGCAAATGTGTTCTTTTTTGTGCATTATTTTTTCATCTGCCCTTGTCTCCCTGAGAGTTTTATAGCAGACAGAATGTGTGGTGAGTTTATAAAGATTGCAACTCATGAATCTGCAGGGATAATAAATCTGCTTTTATGGGAAAACCGGGGTATTTGTGGTGTGCTGATGCTGTGCTCAGTCAGGGTTGCACGCATCCTAACATTTAATGCTTTAAGCACCCATTGCACCTACGACAACATCATAATCTTGCAAAATTATGATGCTCTTCCTACACCTCATACAAATTACAATTCTGAGTAAAAACTCACAGTAAAAGTTTAGGTTCTGCAAAGAATTGTCAATTAAAAATTTTGATATATTCTTAGACTATTTAACTCCTTTAGCTGCATTCACACAGAAGGTCCTGCGGGTCAATTTGAGCATTGAGCATGGCACGTCAGTCCGGCAGTAGTGCGGTTTAAGCATTGTTTACACTTCCACCATTTTACAGCCTCTCACAACCCAACCTAACATTAGCGGTGCAACAAAAATACCGAGCAATGTCGAACCTAATTAACCGTACAGGTATAAGCCAGATACCAGCTCAGATGCAGAAAACAAGAACTGCACGTGGATCTATTCGTCTGCAAGTGCATGCATCAGAAAAGAGTGGGAGATTGTGGCCCGCGGATTGTAGATTCTCTTTTGGTTTGCTCTCGATTCACAATCACTTGAATAAAAAAAACACTAAAGTTTAATTTTCTTTTTTGTTCTCCCCCGTCATGAGAAAACTGCCACAAGAGCACCAAAGACACTAACAGCATTTTTTATTTAAGTGGGTCTTAATGCAAAGTATGATTCTTATTATGTGAAAACTTATAGTTAAAGGTTTAGATTCTGCATTGGATTTTCCAATTGAAAATTTGAATTTAAATTTAAGTCATATAATCTCTTATCAGATTCAATCTCTCATGCTGGTTTAGAACACAATTCATACATTTGCCTCATTTTACAAAATCCAGTACCATCCACAAACACTGGATGGTTTTGGCAGCAATTCTAATCTTAAAGAAGGACATTTCCTGACTTTACTTTTAGGTAGGTGCTAGTGGATTTGAATGATTCATGAGTCAATTTGTTATGTATGAATGTAGCGCTTGAAGGAATGAAACGCTTTACTCGAAGGTGAGAGCTGCAGTACAGAACGAGTCTATGGCTGATTCAGGTGCTGTTGAGTCTGTAGGTTTAGCTCTCATGCCGCAGACATGCCATTACCAGAAAGCATTTGGAGAGGGGAAAATGAGGTTGTATGCTGCTCAGCTCCAGAGAGGTCACACAAGCAGGGGGTCCTGCTCCCTCTGCACTCTGTCTTCCCCTCCCACTCACTCCCATCATTTCATAGCCCTGTATCTTCATGATTGCAGGGTCCTCTGTCATGTTTTGGCCATTACAGCACTCATCCTATCTTACACTGAGAACCTGAAAACCCTGACCCCTTTTAGAGTCACATTACTGAGAGCAGAAACAGAAAACACACACACACACACACACACACACACACACACACACACACACACACACACACACACACACACATGTTCAGGCTGGTTTTCTTTCTTCCTGCATGTCTGGCAAAACACTTTTTGTTTTCTCTCTCACTCATATTTCCGACAAGGCAAGTGGTGAAAGACAGAGGCGTGATGATAAATTTCCTTGAGAAGACGCAGCAAAATGTTATTTGTTATAATTCAGCTCTGATTTCACTATTTTCAAATCTTTACTGAGATTTATATGAGCTGCCTTAAAGAACATCCGTCTTGTCCAAGTCCTTGCCAGCCTGAACTTTGCCGGTGTCACATGATCGATGTCTTCCATGGCCTCTCAACATCTTCTGGGGTCACATGGGCCTCTGTCAAGCTTGGTTAATTTCGCTCTCTCAGCTTACTATTAGCATATGAATATCCTCATAGCCATACATAGTCTACAGCCATGCATGGGGAATTTGAAAAGTGCTCCTTTTTAGGGAGGAATCTGAAAAGACCGGAGGGGACGAGGAGGAGGAAGGATTGGATGGGGGGCTTGGCAGGGTGTTTTTACAGCTGTCATGGTGATGAATTAGGCTCTTATGATTAATCTGTATTTAAATGTAACATTACCATCTCCAGACAGTTAGACTCAGCCCATTTTCAGTAGACCGTTGCTGTCCAACACAAAACATGTTGATTATATTAAACACCACAGAAATGACCAAAATTTGACTTTGGCTACATAAACAGTCTTGTTACAGGAAATGGATATGGGCCACAACAGATTACCCAACATCAGACTGTGATAGGACCAACCATATTCCAATGTCTTTTGTGCGTCCCCTTACCAATTTTATAAAGTTAAGTTGGCGCTAAAGCACTCATCAGACTCCATTCCAGTTATTTAACTCCCAAATGTCCCTGCAAAGACACAAAAGCAGGAATGTAGAGCAGCTGCCTTCCAGGGCAACAGATTAATGTGTGCCAAACCAAACCTCTAAAAGCCAACAGCTGACCAGAGCAGCAAAGAGAACTAAAAATCACAATGTGCTTTTCATTGCTCTCTGAGGCGCTGGTCCTCTCCAGCTGAGGGCTTCGACTGCCATTAATGTTTATAATAAGAGCTTTCCCATATGTTTCTGTCCACAGATGTTATGATTGAGACGTAACATGTTTTGACTGCGCATTTCCAAACAATGTTACAGGTCAAGTGAGGGACAGAGTTACTGCTGAGGGGAACACGAAGCCACAGAGTGTTGTAGCCGCAGATGTTCAGAGAAATCGAACAACAATCTGATGTTAACTGAGCTTGGCAGGTCGCTTGACTGAAAAAAAAGACTTTAAACATCTGTTGGTTTTTGGAATCTCGCTGGCTTTTGCTGTGCTCATCATGGAAGAAAAGGTAAATTGACTGCTGGCAGATCAGAACGGTAAAAGTACAAAAAATAAATTAGGCAAAGTTGTTAATTTTAAAGAAAAGAGAGTAGTTGCCAGTTTTAATGCACTTCTCTTGTTTAAAGTCCCTCTTCTATCATTTTTTGAGTTATTGTAAAAGCGTTTTCAGTGGTCTTTTATTGATGATTAAGTACATTTTTGGGAAATTTAAAAAGACAGTTTTATTTTTCTGGGACAGTTTCTGCAGAGCAGTAATAGTTCATTAGAAATGTACCTCTGAGTTTTGGGAGTCAGCCTTCTCCCGTTTCCCATCATCCCTTTGTTTACACTATCTCCCACTAGCTTACAGCCCATCGCACCCCCAACCTAGCATTAGTAGTGCAACAAAAATGGCAAGCAATATCAGAGCTATCTAGCTGTACAGTTCTGACCCAGTCGTCAAGAAGTGGATGCATCAGCATAAAGTAGATCCGGGAGCTTGTGGTTTTCCATTGTTAGTCCTTAATCACACCTACAAGCTTTTTCCCATTCATTTTTGTCTGCTCCTAATCCACACACAATCCAAACAACAATTTTCTAAAAAAATTACTCAGAAATGTAATTTTTAGCTTAATTTTCTCTGTGTCCTCCATCATGAGAAAAATGCTACGAGAACATGTTTAAACACCTAAAATATGATTTTATTGGAGTGGGTTTTTAAGTTAAGGGATAAAATGTGAATGGAGATGGTCATACTTTGGTCATATTTTCTTTTCTGCAAATCTAATAAGTCCTGCAGAAAGTGATTTTACCAAACCAATGTACACAAGTTAAAACCTGAGAGAACCAAATATTGTTGCTGTAACATTGGAGTTTTCTATTCCACTGTCTTTCAGTGATCCCAGTCATTTTGGACATAACTGAAAAGACATGTTTCTTGTGCAATTAACACGATCTGGATGGGAAATTCTGAAATATCTTGGTGGATTTTTTTCATCCCATCTCCTGGACTTCTAACTGGGCTTCAGTTTGTTATAATAAAGGTGGACAGCAGCACAGAAGCGCATCAGGGGATTGTAAACTTTCTCCACTTTTCTTCACCTTGTAACCTTCAGACTGTCTCTTTACTCAGTGCGCTATCATCCATAGAAATAGGACCACTGCTCTGGACTTTTTAGTAGTATCAGAAAAGAGAAGTTCTGCCATTTTATGGAGTGAAGTGGAAACTATCACTTTATATTAGATGTAAACCAGAAAGAGATGAATATGGATACTTATAATGAAGATCAACTTCAGGTGTTGGAAGTCCACAGAGCCCTGCAAATTCCACTGACAACAAAATAGACTGGCGATGCAACACTTTTTATTTATTTATTTAATTTTTAGATAAAACAGACACTACCAAAAAAAATCAATAATTTAATGTGTTGCAGCAAAATGCTACAAATGTTTTATAGGTTTGAGGAGGAGAAAGCAGTTATTTGCTGGAGCAGCAGCATCAAACACACAGCCATAATAAAAGTTAACAAGTTAAAAACAAGGAGAGTTCATTGCAGGAAATGGCTTCAAAACAGTTGGAGCAGTTTGTGCACATAAGACTGTTTCATTAAAAAAATTAAAATAATAAATGTATATACATATGTATGTATATAATGCACAACTCAGTCCCCTCTGAACATCACTGATTCATACATATCTACACATCAGTGGAGCCACACTGAAGGCAGGAAGGGTGAGGTGTCTTGCCCAAGGACTTCATGTAGCAGGGTTTGCTCGGTCCACCATAAGATCATTGGCCAGTCTGCTCAACCACCTGAGCCATTGTCACCCCAAAAGAATAATTGAAACAAATAAAAACATAAACATCTGACTAGTCTTCAAGGTGGCATTTCTGCACAGCTGGAAACTGTATAAGTAACTCAATAATAACACATATTTTAAGTATTTAGAAGGATAGATGGATCAAATGAGAAGAGGCACATTTTAGCTCCATAGTAGATGGCCTCTAGGATGGCAAAATATATAATCTAATCAACATTTGCATATAATGCAACAGTTTAGACCATTTTAATTTGGAACAATCTATTGTGTGCATAATGTTATGGTGTTTTTAAATTCTGCAAAATAACTGTGCAAATCTGCTCATTTGCTTTTTATTTCATGTTCTACAGCATGTAACAATCTTTTGTTTAACTAAGGTCTTCAAACACCTAGATCTTCTTCTTTTTTTTTCCTTTTTACTTAAAACTATTTATGTGTGTTAAAAATCAGATGCAAATGTGTACTTTTTATCCAAGTCAACTGCCAAAAAAAGTTGATTTACTGTTTAGTCACCCTTTAAGGGATAGACAGTGAAAACATTACATTGGTAAATAGTCTGAACAGGTGTCTTCCACATCGAAGCTGATGGCTGGGTATGTAAAATTCTCTCTGTAATCGACTCACGAGGAGGATAATGGACTGTTTTGTTTTTTTCCAGTTAAAAGAAATTTTCAAGGGCCATTCACTTTCAGGGAAAAAAATGGACACACAAGAAACAAAAATAAATTGCATATCAAAAAGAAAGTGTTGAACATCAATAAAATGAGACTTAATTTTAGCTAGTATCACTGAATGCAATTATTCTCTGCGTTATGCCTCCATATTGCATTGAAGTGCGTCTGCAAATCCCTGCAGAATATGAATTAGCCGTGTTTCTAGAGGTTAATAGTATGAAGAGCTGTGTGCGTAGTGTCTACTTGATGACTAAGAGCTCTTGCAATCAACTCCTTCTGGCATTTTGTGCAATTGCTAGTCCAAAGAAAGAAACCATTTCAATTCTGGCATGATAATGTACAACAACAGTCAATATTTTTAACAGTTTCTTTTGTGGAAATAAATATGAATTTCTTCCCATAGACTACAGTGATCTTTTTGATGATCCCTAGTCTAGCCCTCACCCTTTTTTTTTTTTTTTTTTACATTTTCTCTCTCTTGTAAGTGTTTGATGAGCTTACATAAGAAGCAGCTTACATCTTTTCAACACAGCCTGAAAACAAAATGAAAAAAAAGCAACACTACTCCTTCATTTTTAAAGTACTAATTTTTTATGATGGCAGCTCAGGGTTGTTTTTTAGAACACATTACTGAAAGAATGCCGGTTTTTCCGTCCCAAGTATTCCTCGCCTGCCCGTCTTCTCTAAACAGGGGCAGAAGGTTGCTGCTTTAATTACAAAGACAATGAACCTTGAGGTGTGTGCTTCGCTTAAAAACCGACCTCTGTGCTGCACAAATCACAAATTAATTATGTAACGAATATAATTTAGAACCTTTATTTATTCAGTCTAATGCATTTGATTACAGTTCTGAAAGGCTTAGGCTTCTTGCTAAATAAAGACTTTGGATTACTCAATAAAAGTCACACCTGGTGTCTTTTTTTGCTAGAGAACTTGGACTACTCTTTATACTGTAAAATGAACAAATTGGCATGCAGAGACACAGAAAGAAAAGACAAACCAAGACTTTGGGGATAAGATCTCTCTACCTCAGCATGTCCGTGGCTTCATAATACTGAGAAATGTAGGAAAAGATAAACATATTACCATTCAACGTGCTTATCAGACAGTTGCAGATAGATGCAGATAAACACAAAGACAAGAATGCAGATGACAGCAAATACCACAGAGAATACACTGGACACACCTTGTAACACAATATGTTTTAAGGATTTGGTTTGTGAGCTTAACAAACCAGGAAGAAAAATAAAGGAATTAATTTGGTTTTCAAGGTTCACACAGCTTTGAAAAGATACAACTTTAGAATATATTTGAAAACAAAGAAGCTAGTAGGAGCCAACTTTCTTTTCTGGTCTGCTGAACTATAGTTTGGCTCATATAGTGGTGGTTTTTAGCAGGATGCACTGTGGTATACATTTCATTCAAGGACAGTAGTTGGTCCTGGATGTGGTATTCTTTGGTTTTAGGTAAAGACCTGGTGATAACATTTCCACAACATGACAGTGTTCCTGGATTTCCCCACCATTTCTCTGAGGCCGCATACGTTTTATTTTGATATTCATTCCCACCTTAAATTGAAACGCACACCTCAAAGGCACTTCACAATCTGGACAGTGATCTTATTCTAGGATGATCTTTGATGATATTGCAAGACCTTTAGCAAATGGACAGTTGCTTTGTCCGTCCATTTTCTCCTACTGAGTCCCTTTTAGGGTTACAGGGTTTCTGGTCCCAGCTACCGTTAGAGCAAAGCAAGGTACACTCTGGACAGGCCGCTAGTCTGTCACAGGCCACACAATCAGATGCACATGACACAATTTATAATCTTCAATTAACCTATAAAGCACGTCCTCTGACTTTGAGAGGAAGGCGGAGTGTCTGGAGAAAACCCACACATGAATGAGGAGAACATGTGAACTCCATACAGAAAGGTCTTAGTCAGGATTTGAACCAGAGCTCCAAAGTGATATCCACCCCACTTCTTTACAGCCTCATGGTTCATAGTAATGTATTTGTTAGTTCAGTTAATGAAGCTGTCTAAAGGATGATTCCACTTCTTAAAATCCCAGTTTGCTCTTCAGTCAATAACAAAAGTTTATAAAATCAGTTGCTAATTCCTGATTTGACAAGTTTTAACTGGACTGCACAGTGGGGCATAGGTTAGCGCACTCGCCTCACAGTGAGGAGGCCCTGGTTTAAATCCTGGCAGGGTCCTCTCTGTGTGGAGTTTGTGTGTGTGGCCCTGTTCAGAGTGTTCCCCGCCTTCACTCAACAGTTGCTGGATTGGCTCCAGCAGCCCTGTGACCCTAAAAGGGATTCTGCAGGATCTGGAGATGAATGGATGAAGAAGTCTTAACCCAGCCTGGCAGGATTTATATCAATACTGGACAATAATGCCATTAAAAATGGGAGAAAATCTAAACTTGTTTTGCAATATTTGTAAAGGCCTTATGTGAGGAATCAATTTAACAAATATTAACAAATAAAAGTAACAGTTTGAACAGATTTTAGGACTTCTATAAACCCTCAACAAACACATCTCATAACTTATTTAATATGTTTAATAAACCTCACTTATCAAACGTTTTTATGTATGATAACTTTACAGGAGAAAAAAAATATTTATCCTCATCATATAATTTTATTAAAATTGTTTTATTAATATTTTTTAAATTTCTTTTGGTTAAATTTCATTTCAAGAATGTGCCTTTTAAGTTCATGTTGCACCTACTGTTGTTCATACTCCAACGTGGTAAAGAATAAATTATGAATCTCATTGCAGAAAATTCTAATGTCACCGGCAATGTTTAAAGTAAAACAGTACAGAGAAGAATAATACAGATTTATCAAGTTCAACTGACAGTACATTAAAAATTCAGATGTGATAAAATGGATCTCTCTGCATTAAGCCAGAGAGCAAACACAATTAAGAGTCAGCAGCTTACATTAAATTGTGGTATGTTGATGTGAACTGGTGGTTTACAGCCTCAGAACAATCATTTCAGCTCTTTATGGTCAGCTGCTATAATACACTTTAAGAGGACAAAATGTTGCAATAATGGCATTCTAGGTGGGTGATGCATGCCAGACATCTGGGCACACTTCACATTTTATGAACTTTGGATAACAAACTATGTATGAAGCAAAAACAAGAGTCTGGACACAAAACTGAAGAGAGAAACTTCTTTGTTATGATTAAAACCTTGTACGGTTAATCAGCTAAAACTTAACAGTGTACTACTGTACGTGGAGCTGCCATTAGCCAAAACTCCTCAGTTTGAAGACTTTTGAAACTTGTTCTTGTGCGCGTTGCTGATAAATTCACACTCACACGCTGCATCATAGTGAGGAGAAGTCATGCCTGATGCAACGTTCACACCGGGTTTGTGTCACTCATTCAAAAATGCACTGAATGCTGGGTTCTTTTAGCATATTGTGTTCACACTGAACTGTCGCTAGCCAAACTAGCACATGTATGGAAGAGGCTTGGTGCGAAATGCCTAAGAGATGAAAATCTCACAAATGTTGCTCCAGGCTTTTTTTTTCACAGCTCAAATCAGATTACGTGAAAGACTTGGTGTCGTATAATTCATGCTGGGAACAAACTGGAATTAATTATTTCTTCTTCATGATCAATTATTGAACGACTGGCACCATAAAGGACACCATACCCATACGTCACTACCAGATCAGATCCCCTGATTGACCGCTCGACAGGTTTAACTTGCAATGCAACTTCAATTGCTGCACCTTTTGTATGTTGATCCCAAAACCAGACTTGAGCAGCAATGGTGAATGCGAGAGTTTTGAACATGGAAGCCCAAAACGTGCAAATATGAGGTGTTTACGGACTTTTCATTGGAAGCTGTTTGAACACATAAAAGAAACATGAAAAGAAAATAACACAGAAAATCACTTTTTACTGTCTTAGAAATTAAAACCACTTTTTGCTACTTTTACACTCTATTTACCAGTACAACAGTATTCGTAGTGTAAAATCTTACTGAAGTCTGATCTCTCAAGTCCTCCATCATGGTAACAATATGCCAAGAGCTCAAATGCTTGCTAAAGAATATATGAGGCTGCACACTGATTGCACAGTTGCATGTTGATGTGACCACACGCTTCTCTGTATAATTATTGCAGAATCGAAATGGGAAACACGTCTATCCAACAGCTAAAGCTTGGCTGAAACTGGTTAGGGCAACAGTGCAATGATTTCAAGCACAGCAGCAAATGTGCCAAAGAATGACTGAAAAGGAAAGAGTCAAAGTGTCAAAATGCCTCAGACACTGTGCAAAACTCAAGCTCATTTAAATCCTGTGGCAGAAATTTCTGCAACGCCACACTTTAATGATTATTTATTGAAAAAGCAATTCAAGGACGGCTGGACAAATGTGGTATATTGGAGTAAAAATGCAATGGAGAATGGATGCTAAAGTTCGCATAGGATTCTATATAATTGCATTTATGTAGACTTCTACATTTTTCTGACATATCAAAACGGTAAAAGCATGGTTTAAAAGATGTGTTTGTTTAATAATGTGTGGAAAAAAGATGCTTTTGTCATTAAAGCAGGAATCAGTCTCACACAAACCATTTCTTTGTGATTGCAAACCATTGCCTGCAGGGCATATTTTATTTCGTGTGATATGCCTGAGATTTGCCAGGGATAAAACATTGGTGTTACATCGAATTTATCAATGCCCAGAAAATGTAATAATGGATCAAAGCGCAAGAATTCACAAAGAACATTCTGTTACCTAATATGTGTTTGTTGTGAGAGTTTTAAAGATAAAAAAGGGAAACAATATATATAATTTTTTTTTAATTAAACTTTTTTACCTACTATGTGAAGGTGTTACTCCAATTACAATTGCAACATAAAAAACAATGTTTACTACATCTATTAACTTTAGGCATGTTTGTTTGGAATCAGTCATTCGCACTTTAACCTCACTTTTACTGAATAACAGACAAAAAAAATTGGAGGATTTCTCTCTTCTTTAGGACAAATTGCTATGTTTACATCCTGGTCAGTCACAGCTGTGTGATTTCAATCAGACAAACTTTTTCCTCACAGAAAGTGTGGCTCATTACCAATCACGTCTGTGGGCACACCACTTTGTTCCCTTGATTGGAAGACCCTGAGCTCCAATTAATATCTTAGAAGGCTGACATTTCAAAGCAGGCTTCGTCATTTCTTGTTTGAAGCACCAGGCCTTATTAAATGAAGGCGCACAAATAAATAATATTTTTGCATGATAGGTTAGAGGTGTTTTCCCTTTGATCCTCCTTTTTATGTCAGCATGAGGCACTGGTGGTGCCCTTTTGACAGAATACCTGAACTTGATATTTCACACAAATACTGTGTTCCATCAAAACAATTATATTTCATATATTTTCAAAGATATAGATTTTATTTTTACTCAAACAACAAATATTTTTGCCAATGAGTTTCACAATTCAACCCTTGTTTACACAATTGTGAATTGAATAAATGCAGATAGTAGTTTGGTATGGTACCAGTCGTTAGAAAAACTGCAAGGTTTCATGAGTAAAATGTTGACAAAAACAGAAGAAAAGAAAAATATTTTCTTTCCCTGAATATTTAAGATTGTAAGATTTTATTATTTTCCTATTTATTACTAATGTGGATAATGATACACTCTAAAAACATAAAAAAAAGTGTGTGTTTACATTCACATAAAACATAGTTTGTACCACAACAGAACTGATGTGACAGTCAAATTCACTAGATATGAAACAGATATTTATAAGTGAAACATACTTTTTGTTTTCTTTCATATGTTATACTAGATGTACATTTGCCAGGAACTGGTGATGTAGGACCCAAAATACAGGAGACCGGGGTTGATGACAGAAACATTTAATAAATTAACCTGAACATGACAAAAACAATGGAGAAACAGAAAGGATGACAAAGCAGAACAGATGATCTGACAAGGATGAATTGAAAACCAGACATTGAAAAAGACTGAGGACACTTAACTGAAATGAAGACAGCTGTGGATCATGATGAACCTCAAACTGGTGTAACTGGCAAAGGGCAACTAAGAACATGCCCAGAAACAGCATACAAACCAAAATAAACCACAAAACCCTTACAAAATTAATTAAGCAAAACTTGTTGAAGTCATGTTTTGTGCATATACCCAACAGAACAAACAACTGCACAAAAACTACATGTACACATTACCTTTACCATTTGTTGATATCTCTCCTGACCGGGTCCTTGAAGTATTGAGTTTTTGTCAGTACATTTTTTCCCATTAGAACCTTGTCCATTTCTACTCATAGGAGGGTGATCAGGTCCAGCTTCTCATTTGGAACTGTTTGGAATACCTGCCATTACCTCTAAAATCAATACTTTGGCTTGCCGCTGTAATGACGAAGAAGATTCTCATTTATCCAGATGACATTTGGGAAGTTGACCTGGCATCTAGACTTATTTCTTCTAGAAACACCATCCAAGATTGAAGAGGCTACAGACATGCTTCTGTAATTTTGTAAAGTTCCACCTTCATCTGGTTCTATTCCCATTATCCTGTCACTGAAAGGGAATTTTGAATTGTTGGGAATGCCTTGTTAAAGTTCCAATCTTCTCTTTCTTCACTGAACCTTCTCCGTTTGGTATCAGAGCTGAAAGTCTTTTATTAGAATGGAATAATTTCTTTTGGTTCACATCTCAAGAATCTTTCTTCACTATTTTTTTAAACAATGTGAAGGCAATTTTGAAATGCAGAAGTGCATATTAAAAAATGCAGATTAATACCAGATTTAAGTTTATTATCTTCTTTATAGATAGCACTCTTTAACTGCGCTATCAGAACAAAGAGATATTGAAGTGTGGTAGGAAAACAAACAGTAGCTTATTCAAGAGCAGCTGTTGAGTCCACTCGGGTGCTCTGACCCTACCCCTACTGGAAGCGTGCTCCCACCCTACCCACGTCAGTCACCTATTCTTAGCCACGTGGTGAATTTGCTGCTTGATCAAAAAACGGCGTTTCTTTATTCCATTTTTTTCCCGGCGATTTAAGATACTTTTCACTTGCGGTTGCTTGATGCCTGTCCAAAATGTGTTCATAAGCTGATGCCCCAGCCACATGTGGGAGGAGCTACCACTAGATGTCTTCAGCATGATCACTACATGTGCCGGGTGGCGGTTCTGGCAAAAATGATGCCCTGGGCGAGCCACACCAGTTGCACCAGTCTAAATATGTCTAAGATTAACCAATAAAGCAACCACATCATGGTTTCTTGTCCCTCAAGTCTTTGTTGATTTTGGCAGTTGAAGGACTTTAATCGTATATTGACATTTTCATTCCTATCCTTTGCAGAAGTCTCAGTTAAACTGGTATTTTACTGTCCAGAGTCCTTGCATTATTTTAAAATGTCCATGTCCTCATTTTTAGCATCAACAATTTTTGCCAAAAAATAATAACAATGGTTAAACTTGTACCTATTTCTGGGGTTCAACTTGAAACTCATTCTCCTTCTGGTGGGTGTTATATGTCTTTTACAGCTAGTGTCAGTTTTTATGCAGACATTAATGGCTTTATTTGCATTTTCAAGCTAAGCTTTAGAAGTAAAGAGGAGTCTATTGGGGCTGTGTTGAAGAAGTTTATGAGACAAAAGATGTAGGCTATAATTTTCCGCAGGGAACATCCTCTACATGGGACAGTTACTGCTCAGAATAGCAGGACTCAGCGTTTCCTTTCCCTGGGATGTAAAAAAGAATGACTTAGGAGGTATTTTGTCCCAAAAGCAATTATGTAACTGAGTACAGGAACCTAAGGAGGAGATATTGACCAAAGGCCTACCTTAAATGTTGTTTTTCACTTTAAAGTCCCACTCCAATCATCCAAGGTATAAACTTTCTCAATGGTCTCTTAATTATTGTGATGTAATGTTTAGGCTAAATCATACGATTTGTGCTGTTTTCTGTTGGCGTGGTGTAAGCCTTCGCTCATTTCCTATCAAGCCTTTGTTTACCCCCTTTTCCCACTAGCTTACAGCCTCTCAAAACCCCAAGCTATCATTAACAGTGCAACAAAAATGGGGAGCATTGTTAGAGCCATACAGTACCGAGCCGATGCCAGCTCGAATGAAGAAAACAAAGTTCTTTTTTTTGTAGACAGTAGTAAAGACTGCTTAATTCTAATTGTACTGAATCAAGAAATGATATATTGAGCCAACAAGCAGAGACATGGTTGTTGGTTAGTTTGATGTTTTGAGTTGGCAGACTTTTCTGACACCAAGTGTCTTACTGCACAAAGGCTTTTTTCCCCATTACTCTTTTTGAAGGTTTGTTCTGAAGACAAAATAGAGAACTTTTACAATAAAAGACAAATATTTGATTCTGTTTTATATGCAGACAAACTCCTCAAGGCCATCAGTCCACATGACCTTTCCCTCGTTGAGATAAAGAAGAATTTCATGCCAGCTGTTGTGTCTTTCTCCCACTCCCACCTAATGGTAGTCCCAGCTGGCCACACTGCTGCAGAGATGTCACTGCTGGTCACAGGCGTGACGCTCTTCCTCTTCCCCTTCTCGCCAGACCTTACAAATTGTTTAACATTTCAGACAGGGCTATTGTGTTGACTCACATCCAACTGCATGGGCACTTACGGGTGTCATCTCCTCAAAGCTAATTGCTGTGCCCTTCTCTTAACGAAACAAGCTCAGGGGGAAGAAAAAATAACTAATGTGCCCTCTTGGTAGCCTCATTAGCTAACTGCACATTTGCTGTTTCTCTACTTTTCATATTAAACACTTTACTCACCTTTTACTTAATGGTAAATTCTTACACACGGACCTGTAAATTATCTGAATTTTTCTACTTTTTTTGTTTATTTTTACTGCATTTTGCATTCCCCCCAGACTGTGCAGCATAAGAAAGTTACCAGTAATACTCGATAATACCAGTAGTAATTCATGAAAAATGTAATAAGTTTTTCTTATTTGAAATATGATTTAATGTTGATTTTTTTTTTAAGTCAATGTGTTTTAAAGCAACACACAAACTTATTTTGTGTTTGTTTTGTTCTCCTTTCTAAAAGTAATTAGTACCAGCACTTTGATTTTTTTTTTCTAAATAAAAGTTACAGTTTCATTTCTCTCTCCTCCTGTACATCTAAGGAAAATCATGTCTTGGGAAAAGGCAAGTGATTATCAAAGACAGACAACTGGTTTAAGTGAATATTTCTAACTGCAGATGCCTCTGTGAAGTTCATTTCTTAATTAAATACAACAAAAAATAAAAAAAATAAAAAGCTAACTTCTTTAAGACATGAAATATGTAAGACTTAATTAAATGGGCCTACAATCAGCTCTTAGTTGTTCTGCATTAACACATTTTTTCAATTTAAAATAATAACAAATCTTTATCAGTTGATTTAATTTTGACTGGCATGTTTTCACAAAATGTTTTCAGTATGTTTTTACCAGCTCTTTTACTTGTAAATGAGTATTTTGCTGGCAACATAACAGTACTTTTTACTCAAGTTCTTATTTTTTAATACTCTTTTCATGTCTGTAACACAATTACAATCATCTGAACTTAATAAATCTATCTAGACTGAATTGGAACACAATGATTTGGAATGAATTTAATTGAAGCAATTGTAGTCCATGATGCTGGGGTTAATGTTTTTGGGTTTGAATTTCCCTGCCTGTGATCAATAAAGTTTTGTTCTATTCTCTAATTTCAGTGCTTTAACCCTCTAAAGCCTGAACCATTAAATAATTGACAGAAAATTAAAATTCTTTAGATTTGGAGCCTTTATAGGTCCCTCTGAACAAATAAATTTAATTTGTATCATGCACGATACATCAGGTCAAACAGCTCAAATATATACACACACACACACATATATATATATATATATATATATATATATATTTCTGAGCTAACAAAACTATTCTACAACAAAAAAAAAAAAAAATACATGAAATGTGTATTTCCATTCCACTTTAAAGAGTTAAGACAACTGTGGACATAACTGGTGCTTTAAAAATAAACTGAATTGACTTGGATTAAATAGATTACAAGATGATTTGCTTTTGTGGTTCCACCAGTGATACCAGCCAGTGAAAAATTAGTCCCAACAACTCAATGGTCCTTAAAAAGTGCAAAGTCCAAGAATGATGTTTGCTGAATATCTGCTGACAAAACGTAAAAACATAAACCTCAGCATTGGCCCAAAATAACCTTTATCTCATGCACGGCACTTTTCATCATCTATAAAAAGATTTTAAACTCATGGGAAAGTTGATTCAATTGATTTTGAACACAAAAATCTGCAGAAAAATATCAATCTTACAAAGTTTAATTTTAAAGTATTGACTTATGTCTCATATCTGTGGGGAGAGCAACCCAGCTAAAGAAAAATAAAAGATGAACCATGAAGAAAACTTGATTTAAAAAAAATTGTCTTTACTTTTATTGAACTATATTCTGCAGTTTCAATTTCACCCTATATGCTATTTTTTCTGACTTAATTCCAATTTCAAAAAAGAAAATAGAGTAAGCAAAAAACTTCTGTTTTGACAAGCCTTTAGTCTGAAACAAAATCATGAAGCATGAGCGTCAAACAATCTCTTCCATCTCCTAAAATTAATAATAATCTTTAAGGTTCTTTTTTGTTCAAGCTCACCAATGTACTTGTCGTCTTACATGGGGTATAACATGTAAAAAAAAAAGAAAGTCCAAATCCCTAAGAGACTGGTACAACACCACAGTCTCTCAGTAATCCACCTCCCACGGGCTAAAAGGATGACTATGTCTTTTCCCTTAATGGATTTCTCTTAAAATATACAACCTCAAACTTAAATGAAGCTAATTATTGACCGCTTTGAAGCCAAAGCATGCACAGAAGTACCTCTCTGGTTTGGACTTTGGACCTGAATAATGTTCTAATTAGCATTAGAGCTTGCAACCTGGATTCAGAGACTGGAAATATATTTTATTTTAGTGCTATAAATGTTTTGCAAGGCCTTTTCACATAGAAGAACCTTACTTCAGTGGTGCATTAGTGGCTAACAGGAATGTCTATTAGCCTTTAGATTAACGGTGCATGATGTGAAGCTGAGCAGGCATTTCTTAATTTAATGGTACATACTCAGGTAATGGTGGAGGGATTGGGCATTGTGCATATTTGTTTTAATTTTAGAGCTTAACTCAAGGTTAATTTAATTTCTCCAAAGTTTTTTACTTTGCTTTTATAGATTTACCGTCAGGTCTTTTTACACACATGAACATGCAATACCAATACAATAAATATTGCGTGCCATAATAAAATTGACTCACAATGCACAGCACAATCTAAAGTAAAATGTATGGATCTATGAATGGTAGCATTAGTTCACTCTGTTGTTTTCAGCTGCAAGTTCTACATTGTCCACTTAGGTCACAAAGAGAAGAAATATAATAAGAATATGTCAGGTAGCTGAATGATTACAAAATGTGATAGAACATTTTCATTTTGCCACAGTTGGCATGCTAATTCAAGCATTACATCATACATAATTCTTACCAAACAAACCTGAAAACTGTCAATCAGCAGTGTGTTTAAGACAGGTATTCCACCCCAACTGTTATGCTACGTTCAAGTTACCACTTCCAATGAAAAGTCTATGTAAACACACATAAACATGTACAAGTGCTTTATCTTCTTTTATAACTGGTCAGGTCAGTCTAGCGATGCAGTAATAAGTGATGTAAATCATGTAAGTGACAGATGAGAAAGCAGAATTTCCACTGTGCAGCTTGGTGCCACATTTTAAATAACTTTAGTTGACAAGAGTCTTGTTATGAGAAGTTATTACTGAGCCGTGGGCAGATGACACATACTAAAAAAAAAAAGAAAAAGTTCATATATTCTGGCTTTATAATTTGCCGTTTTATAGTAATTGCAAGAGGCAGCCAGGCTTGAAACTGTAGAAAATGATGATTTTGAATGATGCTGCATCTCAGCTGTAATAATGTGCTGACAGCATGAAGAAAACCACTGCTTACTTCTAGTTCTGTGTAAATCACCCTGTTTTTTTTCTTTCTTCTTTTCCATTTTTCAGATGACAAACAATCATTTTCATTTTTGTAGATGGCCAATAATCAAACTGTGGCATTCCAATGAAAATCCCACCTCACTTACTTTTTGTCAGGAGTTTGAGCTCTGTCTCCCACTCTGGTCACCGGCGAGAGCCATCCCCTGAATACTGACACTACATCTCCCAGCGTCCCCAGTGCACATATCCCAGATATCTCACACCTGACGCTCATCTACAATCATCCACCGGACTCATAAGCAGCACACAGAGCCTGGCTCGGTGCAAAGTTTTGCTTGTGCCAGTCAGCCTGCATACCCAGCAGGCTATCCTGATCTGATCACCTGTTTACCTGACCCTGCTTCGTATTTCACTCTGCCACTTTGCCGCATGCCCCGACCTTTGTCTGGACTCTGACCCTGATTTAGCTTTGTGGACTTTTAGCTGAGCTTTGCTCCTCTCTGCCTGTGTGAGTCAATTAAACCTGCTGGACATGGAACCAGCTGTCTGCCTGTTTGTGACACTTTTATTATCCATATTTGGCTGAAATGATCATTTTATGCTTAAAATTGAAGTGCCTGTGATTATGGAACTTGTGGTTCCACAAAATAACCACTTGGCAAGGTTTAAGGTCAGGCAAGATTTACTATATAAGAAGCTTGTGATACGCTTGTAGTTTATTTCTCCAGAAAAACAAAGCAGCTACAAGGATATACACATCTCTCTTATTTCTTTTCTAATTTAGGAGGCAATGACAATTATGTACCACACTGTTTAACAGAAATTTGCAGATGCACCTTTGCTAAATTAAAGTCAATGTTTTTTGTGCAACACATATTTGTGCTCACCTAGTTTTGTCAAAGCAATCAGCAAAATAAGATTCAGGGGTGATGGAAGGAGACAAAAAAATGAGCACTCTTTACAAAAGAAAAACAAAAACCTTCTAAACACCAAGCACCATAGGAGGGTCAGAAAATATTTTTTTTTTAAACTTTTTTTCTTTTTTCTCACTGTTTTGTATTTATTACAGTTTGTGCCACAGTGTATTACATGGATTAATCTGACTGAATTACGGTGGCCCTGAAGTAAAAATCCCACCAACACTCAATGCAAAAACATTTAAAAGATGACGACAATTAAAACACAAAACAAATAACAATAAAAGAAAAACATTACATTGTAGAAATCAAAACAAAATTCCAGAAACTACAGCACAATCCAAAACATTTAAATAAAAGAAAAAAAAAAACGTTCAGCAAACAAAAGTAATCAACATGAAAATTTAAAAATGAAACACAATAAGAAATTGGAAAACATAGTTTTGATGGGACATCGCTGATTGGATGATGACATTTTTATTAAATGTTAAACCTCTTCTTTGTGGTTTACAACTTTATTTTGTCTTTACAGTTTTTAAATCTGATCAGAATTTAGGAAAAATGAATGCTGGTTGTCCTGCATTTCAAGCAGTTTTTTTTAACAGACAAGTTTTAGTACTTCTTCCTCCTACTCTTTTAAGTTAAAAAAATTCGACAGTTAAAACAATTTTTCCATGCTTTCAATGAAGCCATAAAAATGAGGTTCAGAATTGCCCGTAGGGGCTTTTCGATTCAAATGTATCACCAGCACATGCATTCTTACCGTTTGTTTTTCTGTAAAAATGAATCACTTTTTAGTTTATAGAATCACAATCAATGTAATACAAATCTTTGCAGAATTTTTCTGTCTTGTAATTTGTGATTTTGCTGTTTGATCGACTGCAGCTCAGGCTTTCATGCATTGTCTTTAGAATGTTGACAGACCAGAAGGTTGTAAGTGTATGGAAAAGTTACAAACATCATATATACTTGCCTTTGCATTTCAGGAAATGAAAGCTGTGAGATTGCTCCCACTGGTCTTTAAAAGATGCACAATATTGTCTGGGACTCAATCACAGGTAGGGGTACAGAGACTCCTCCATGCATTTAGAAGTGGTTTGGCTGCAGTGCAAAAAAAAAAAGAATCAGATGAAATCGTCTGGTTGGAACTATTTTAGGAAAAGTCCTGGTGAACAACATTTCTGACTAATATACCCCCTTGAAAGAATTCTCTGGGTGGCATGTCTTGTTGTTTTTCTAAAGATATTGACTTCAGCAATTCTCTCATATGCGTGGGTTTGACACTTTAACTTGAACATTTTTCTCAAGAGCAGAATTATTTTTTAAATATGGAGGATTTCTAAAAACAAAACAAGTTGTTTCAGTATTACATATTTAAGCTTTATTGTTAAGATTAATTCAATTTAGAGCTCCTGACCAGCGGATGTCATAATAAGGAATGTCAAACAGAGCATCATTCCTGAAGGCTGGTAAGAGTGTTTGACCATCTTTAGCCGTTGTTTCCATGCCAGCCTCTGACACACAACCACAGCGTCAAGCAGTAGAGACCATCCGATCAGTCAGGAACCTGCAAGAAAGACCGTGAATGCACTCATTCCTCCATCTTTGCTGGAATAATGTCATCCTCATGAGAACCGTCTTTAAAAAATGCACACATTCAGATTTTATCATAGATATTTGAGCATGCAAACGTCACATTTATGGGAACCTTCAGAAAAGGCATAAAGAGCATATTTTCAGAAAAAATGAAGATGTTGTCTCAGCTGATGGATTAAAAAAATATCTTTTTTAGTCTGAAACTTGAACTCTGAACCTTCAAAAACAGACTGAGATTCACATGCATTTAGTTAAAAAATGGAAAGAAAAACTGTCTGATACAAAGAGACAAACAGCTTTGATATTTATATCTTAACATTGGGACAAAACAGCAAAAGGTTTTTTTTTATTTACACATGTCAGCATTTAGCAAGAGGACCTGGCTGCAGACATCATTGGCCAGAACCTGAAGTCATCAATCGAAACCGAAAGTAGCCCCATATTGCTCGAGAAAAAAAAAAAAGTTTTTATATCTGGTGAACATTTACAATTTTTTCTGTTTAAACTTCGATAAAGTATATTTTTTCTAACAATACTTATTAATGTCAATTGAAAGCAATACAACAATGACTGTTTTAGCACCAATTTGAAGCTTATCTTGCTCAATAAAACTTTCTTTGTAATGAGCTGAGGACCGTAACATTTACCATGTATTCAGATTTGTAAGCTTTAATAATAGGTGTTAAAAATGGAAAAACTTTTTATAAGTCAATTTTGAACAGGTTCAAGTTATTGCCCCACTTTTGGTTAAAACAAATCTTGTAGAAAGGCCACATTACAAAGCTTCAACGTTTCAGTTGTTGCAAACACAAATCACACTATTATGCATGTGCAGTATTAAAAAAAAAAAATGCTGCTTCCACCTAAAGTTGTGCTATTTCCGCTTCATGCAATCTTGTTGTCTGTAGCCAGGTCCCTCTAACGTTTAACAATAATGTGAATCTCTGCCGTTCTCTGCAGGTGCCAGCAGGTGTGCTCAGAAAAACAGTAACTATTTTCCCATTTCCGAGTCACAAAGAAAATCGGTGCGCTCAAAGGAACTCACAAGCTCATGCTGATCATGGCTGATCAGCATAAACCAAATTGTCAGTGAATCCCAAAGAGTTAAGTCATAATCCATATTTCATGTTGTGATCCTCGGCGTGCATTGTGGGAGAGAAGAGATCTGACAAATGTGGTCATACAATGTTGTTTGGATGGTAGAAAAACATAAAGACTTGTATGTCGTGTCTGATAAACAACAAACCAGTACTATATTTTTTAAAATCCTGTGAAAAATCTTATGACATCTCTCTAGTTGCTGCTCATAGTGACTTGTCCATGAGGTTTCTGAACTCAAACCCCTCTCAAAGGGAATGTGAGGTCATAAACGGTGAGACGGCTGCTTGTCATGCAAAAAAATGCTTTTGTGTTGAAGTGAAACTTTCAATAACAAGCACTTTTGCTTTGTGTACTCTATGTTCAGACTGCCTATGCTCGCTTTGGCTCCCATCATGTCCAAGTGACACTTACACTCAGCCACCCTGGCCAAAAACATAGCCAACAGTATTATCTTTACTGAATCCCATAAAAAGCCTTTGTAAAATTCTTCATAAATTTCATTTTCTTGGAAAGCACAAAGACAGAAAGCTGAGTTTTAGTGTCATGACCTTGGCTTAAAATCTGTTTTTAAAACCCCAATGAGCCAAGGGCAGTCTGTGGCCACCTTCATATTTATGCACATAATCATACGCTTAAGCCACCAGAGCTACCTGTCAAAATCAGCAACCAGTCTGAAAGAGTGATTAGTTATGCCTGACTGACTTTAGTGAACACCCTCCATCTGTATGCAAAAAGAAATGTATGGAACAAGCAAGGCTGGAAATAATGCTGCTGAATGACAAGGTTAAGCTCATGCAAAATAAACAGTTTGGCAGTAGAGAAAGGTCACCTAGTTCAAAGAGTTTGAAAGGTTGTTGGACATTTTCCTCATTTACTCTTATTTTCATAAGACAAATACACACTACTGTCACAGCTGCCCTCAAGCCCAGCCTTTCTAAAAACGTTGTGTGGAATTTAAATGGATAGAAATGTAGTTCATATTTGAAGAAATCTTTTTAAAAAATTGGTGTAGAACTAAAATATTTAAACAATGACTCATAAAATCTGACATAGATGAAGCAAACTGAACATTAATAAATTGGTTGCATTTGCATGTGTCCTGGTTTATAAGGAAAACTGCTTATAGATGAATATTTGCCAGATTTTTACACCCTGCACTCTCTCATGAGAAATGTAATGGCCCAGAAGAAAAAAATATACTATAACCATGTGGATCAAGCAAAAAAAAAAAAAGTACATTGTTAAAAAAAAAAAAAAAAAAGAAATATGGTTGTTCTAGAAGTTTCTTTTGTGTGCAAATAATAAGATTTTCAATAGTGTATTTTGGTCTTGTGAATTTTTCTTGGTTTCGTTTAATAATGTGCTGTTAGTGTTTTTGATGCCACAAAAAGTACAAATAAATTTCAATGTAAAAATAGAGAAGAATATTATTTTAAAGCACAATAATCTATTAACAGACCTTCAATTTAAAGTTACAAGAATGACTGCGAAAGATGCAGGAATTGGATCAACGTCATAATTTGTATAGAATTGTGTAGTATATGTGACCCAATTTACATGATGGGTCATGTGGAGGGGAGCTCTAGAATTGTCTCTTTTTGACAGTTTTGGTCAACTTGGATGGAGAAAGTGCACTTTGTTTTATGAACATACTGAGGTCAAAGGGAAAAAAGTACAAATGCCTTCATGTGGAAAGCAACTGAGACAGACAGAAATCTAAAAATCTCAGAAATATAAAACACAAAATGTTTTTAGTGTCAAAATTGTCTTCACTTTATCGCAAATCTGTGATCCGTCATTTGGGAGAAGAGGATTCTTAGTGCAGTGGTGACTCTTGAAACTTCACTACTGGATTAAGGAAGTATTTTTGTGGGAAGAGTCTGAGGGTGTCGTCAAACTGGACACATTTGGTTTGCTTGAAGTGAACAAGAGTTCGTTTCCCCCGATAATCCAGACCAATTTTCAGTCTGAATACACCCAAGTGGACCCTGCTACCGGGAACCACTCTTTGACCCAACTTTCAAGGTGGAATTGGTTAGTTTCTTATCGTACTGAGCTCCGATTCCCTGGGAGGGTCCTCAGTCTGAATTGGCTTCATGCTTGGAGCGGAACAATTGAACCAAAATGGCCATTGCAGCCGGGTGTTACGTGATCCCCTCAGAGTGCCGCAGACAAACGTGATGCAGATATCTCGTTTGAATAAGTAAACCTTCCCAACAACGACTTTCCAGTCAGAACATTTTAAACCTGCTCTTTCCACAGAATCAAGAGTAACAAACAAATCTGGCAGTTTCAACTTGAGAAGAGTTCAAGGAGAACACATGTTTAACCTGGCCTGTTTTTATGCAGTCAAAACAAGATAACATTTTTTTTTAAAGGCTGGTGAAATAATGGGGCAAATTACCCAAATGAGTGTGGTCTCTTTAAAAGAGTACGTGTAGCAAGGATTCTTTAAAAATAAGCAATTATATTAGGGATCCATGGCACTTTCAGAACAATTTTCACATGAATGTCTACACTTTATCTATGTCTTTTATGAAGCTGCTATTATTATGCTTTCCCATCATCCTTTAACATATTGGCTCAATGTCAAATTAAATTAAAACTCTCTGGTTTTATAACAAGTGCTCCATTGCTGCACAGAAACAAGATTCAGAGATGTCACAGAGGTAAAGGAAAATGTAAGAGATAGGAGCCACATGACACTGACTGTATTTTATTTTCTTAAAAAAAGGAAAATAAATGATGGAGAGTGCTGGGGACATAGGGGAATGACAGGAAGTAAAACATAACAAAAAAAAGCCCAAAAGGAACCAGTGAAAACTAAAGACAATAATCAATCCTTTTGTCAAATTGAGCACAATTAAGAAAAAAAAAACATCAAACAACAAGATTTTGAGAAAATGTCTAAATCACATTTTTATAGGAGATGACTCAATATTTGGAGTCCATTAATTATGTTACCTGACCTTCTCTTTTTATTTTCTATTTGCTGTGAGATTTAAAACGAGCAATTTTAGTCCCATTCGGCTCTTTCTTAATCACATTTATGTCTGGAAAATTAAGATGCAGAACCACTGCTTCAAGTCTCCATCGTTACCCACTGAAAAAGGAGCAATGTGACAGAATCTGACTGAGTGTCAGTGCGGATATGGACCGTAGGAAATGACTCATAACACAGCTACACACTGTGCCCGCAGGTTAGAATAAAGTCACATGACTAAAGCTTGTTTTAGTTTAATGTGATTTCCTTTGGAGAACAGTAGCTATTCACAGTGAAAACAGAGAATTATATTAGGACTGTGTCAAATGTGGGCCTCTGAGACACCCTACTGAGAAGAAGTCTTTGTTAGTACTGCACACACTGTTCACTCATGGTTCTGTAGTTCCTTGTGAACACATGAACATTATTCCAATTGTTATTGGGTGACCTTTACATTTTTTTTATCATAAATATATTTTTGGATCAATTATGCTGAAAACAGACATTTTTGTTTGTTTAAAGTCCCACTCCAATCATCCATTTTAAGCATTCCCAGTGGTCTTTTAATTCTGATAATGCTATTTTTAGCCCACAATTTAAAAATCTGTCGTTGTCGAGGATATATTTGGGGACAGCAGCAATAGTTAATTGGACCTATGGGTGGGATTGTTGGTGCAGAGCAACCCCACCCCCCCTTTACCGACCCATTGCTGAGAGCTGTCTGTTTACACGCTCCTTCTGCTAGCTTATAGCCAGAAAATTAAGACATATATGAATCTATTAGTCTGGAAGTGGATCCATCAGAATGGAGTGGAACAGAAAGCTGGTGGCCTCCTCAGTCTAATTTCTACATTACAAATAGGATTTTATTCAAATGCCAGTTTTTCATCTTCTCCCAGCGACTTGCATTAAAAAATACTTAGAAATTCCATTTTAGGCTGATTTTTGTTTTTATATGTGTCAGAAAAATGCCACTAAAACATGTTAAAAACACAATTTTTATCTGAGTGGGTTTTTAATTTGAACTTGTTGGTTTTGCAGGCTGCTACTCAGAACCACGGTCTGATATGACTAACTGCATCACAGTAAATGTGAGAATATTTTCTTCTGCTGAGTTGACGAAAGTGATTTACAGCTCTGGACATGTCAAATACTTGCACAGCAGTGCTATCTTGGTTAACAGCTTGAATCTTTGCTCTATTTGATCTTCAAGGCCAGTGAAGTCTGGCGTCAGGACTCTCTAATATAGGTTCAGAATTTGATTCTTGGAGTCGAATCCCATCCGAAAAAGTACTGCCTTTTTCTCTGTACGCTAGTTGAGCTTGGCAGGAGGCTGAGATCTGCCTTTTCCCTCAAACCTCTGAAGGTGCCCCCACATCGAGATGTCTCAGCACAGCGGGGGGAACACGTTCAAAGCTTTACAAACACATGCACAGAAACTTAAAAAGGTGTTTGAAAAGCAGTGTTTGTTGTTTTGCTTGCTCGAACTCACACAGAGACATGGAAATTTAGCATAACTCATTACAAAAATAAGACTTTTTTAAAAGCGCGAGTGAAGTGGAGAATGTATTTATTTGAAGAAAGGGTGGGATTGCAGAGGTTAATTGATCCTCTTTCAAAAAAAAGTGTCTCTGGTCTTATTCACAACTTTTTCAGTAGAAATTTCTACAGACTTTCTAAAACGTCACTAGATGTTATTTTTAAACTAACATTTAGTCTGATTATAAAAAAAAGCAAAAAGCAGACTGATTTCATTACTTTGTGAGCACACAAACTTAGTTTACGTTCATTAGGAGGTTTTCAACACTTTGTTTTAAGCATTTTCAGTGAGGTAATGTGCAGCTGGTGAGCTTAAAGCAATGATCTTGATTGGTTTGACAAAGCCAAATTCTCATGAGGGATGTAAAAACTGTTAATGGAATAAATTATCTAAATTAATAGAAGAAAAAAGTTAATTTTCCTCTGGGGCTCACCAAGATCAAAAGTTTGTGGATTTAAGCCGTAAAAGTGGGATGAGGTCCAAAACTAAGCAAGGCTTTTGCAATAGCTTATGTGTCTTGGAAGACGAAATGACTGGGCTGGTTTGTGACTGAGCAATAATTTTAACTCATTTTTACATTCTTGTCCTTTTCGCACATGTAAAATATGTCCAAAAAATGCGGAAACCTTTGTTTTAGTAAAGAAATTAAGTGATGTTTTAATTGTTCTGATATTGTCCCCAGTTGGACTCTTTTTAGCACTGCATAAATATAATATTTGCCACTTTTGCTCAAATGAAACTAAGCTACATTCTATCAAATGCTAAATTAAACAGGATTCCTTTAATATTGAGGAATGTTGGTATTGTTTGCTTCAAGAATTTTAAGATGCCATAACAAAAAAAAAAAACCACTGCCAGCGATTAAATTATGAAGAAACGCATCAGACTGTTCACCTTGTATAGTCTTTCATACACAATTTGGATAGCTGTTTTTGAGTATAACACTTGTTTTCCACTTTTACTTTAAACCTGGAAGATTGGCAAGGGAATGAGTGAGGCAAAAAGAAAATTGTCTGAGCTCTTTCCATGGTTTGCCGGTGTAAGTCACTTAATCCCCCAGCAAACTTTGTTGAGACTCCCTGCAAGAGCTAACAATACATCAATAATACATCCAGTCCAGCCGCATCCACTGAAGAGTCTCACAGCGTTTCATACGCAGCACGCATCCTCTCTGTTCCTCTTTAACACTTTCCACCTGCACACACTTACCCTTTCCATTCTTCTTCTACCCATGTCTAGACTCCTTGCTGTAACTGTCATAAAAACCCTACATTATTTATTTATGCCAAAGTCAAAATATGAGTGAAGATAATGTTGAAAAGATTTGACACCTGAGACATATTGCAAATGCTACTGCATTTTTCAAGAATAGACAGACTCTTTACTCTGGATAGAAAATGAAAAATTGCCTGCTTTGCATGGAACAAAACCTTAGTGTTTGCTCTTGTGTTGCATGTTTAAGGTAAAGACAGGCCAAACACAGTTTACCTCAGCAAAGTGATGATGAAGGAGGAAGACATGGAAGTTTTATGTTTAAATTTTCTGTTTTCACTTATGTGGCCTGAAGTCTGATATATAAAATCCAAAGGGATAAAACAGTTTTACTCTAACAATATTTGCAGGGTTAAGAATTAGTCATAATCTAGCCTACAACTACATTAGACAAAGGATCTTCCTCAAATTCCCCTCCAATAAATGCAGAAGAACTGACATTCATAAAATGCATGAAAAAGAAATTGAAATCAGTCATCTGGTGACATTGTTGTTTAATTGTTGCGGTGTGAGAAAGTTTACAGACTGATAAATTTGGATTTCAGTAATAAACTAAATAATTTTTGCTTTAACTCACAAACTGAAGGTAATGCATTCAATCATTGAATTTAATACCTATTATAGAAAAATGTAATAAAGAATCTATTGATATTTGTTAATAAATTCACTTGTTTAACATGTTATTTCCTTTTTTCCAAAATAATAAAAAAAAAACATCCATAGTTGTTCAAAGATATAAAACATTGCTGTGAATGCTAAATGATCTATTTGTTATTCCGCTGTGCTGAGAGGTCAGTGAAAATTAAAACCACACACACAGGAGCACAGTGGAAACCGTCCAGAATAACCATCTAATTAATTTCAGCGAATACGGTGAGTTCCTCTTTTGTCTGTTTTCGAAGGTTTATAGTCTTTGGAGACTCTGGTCAAGGTCTAAGAGGAAATGGCTCACTTTACTCGCATACATAAATGAAACCCAATCCCTGCTGTTCCCATCTGGGTTTCAACCTGTATTTGCAGCCAAACCAAGTTTGGGAATAAACACAAAGACAAGATATTGAGGTTTAAAAATGTGGCCATGTTCAGCTGAGAACAAACTTCACACACAAATGCATCAAAAGAGCTACGCTGAGGTTCAGGAGTACATTTGCAATCTTGTTGACAACCATGTTTAAAAAAAAAAAACATTTCATAGACAAAAAGTTTTTAAAATGCAAAAAAATGTGCACAGAAACTTTCTTCCAGAACATCCTCCCTAAACAGAGTGGCTGTAGGGTTAGGACCTGCCAGGTTGTCTTTGATGAGATAAGACCCAAAACAGGTTTTACGCACATAAATATTTCAGGTAAGAGTCAAAACATTCCAACTAACTGTAAACCGGTGTTAACCATCAACTCAATTAATTTTTTTTCAGAAAACCATCCTATTGTTTCTTTATTTTCAAACTCCAATTAAAGATAACGATAAACAGAGGTTTTTCTAAAATCTCTTAAAATTTGAAAATACCTGAGAACTTCAAGTAAAACATATCAGAAAAAGAGAAGATGATTAGTGGGTCGCACTTAATATTTTATATCAGATTATGTTATTAAATTCTTATTTTTCTCTGGCAGCATGTATCTAGAATTACTTTTACACCTAATTCTTGGATTATTGTCAGAAAAAAAATTACCAAAGTTGTATAACATTAAAGTTCTAATTGTTGGTTTTGTGAACCACATAACTTTATAAACAATTACAAATATCGACCTGCATCAAAGGCAGACTGGACGTTAATAATACAAATACTGTTTCACACAAAAAAAGAAAAACGCACAACAGTACTAAAGGCAAATATTTCACAAATTGAAATTACTGCAAACAAACGTATTTTTTGATTTATTTGCACGTCTGTCCAACGAAAAAAACCTCTGGGATTTAAGGGTACGGCTGGGGCAGATGTTCACCAAGAAGATGATGATGCGGTTGATAAAGACAAATTGATAATCTTGTTTTTTACCACAGATATTTTCTGGTAAAATCAAACAAACAAACAAAAACATTCAATTCAAAGAAGAAACGACTGATAAAGTCCTATGGAGGCATCTCAAGAGTTCTGTGCCAATCTGTAGCTGGGATGCTGTCTGATTGAGAACAGCTCACTGTAGCTCGATTAAAGTGAAAATAGTGTTTTTGATATTTTTTACATGTTCTGGCAGCATTTTTCAGATTAAAATTGCATTACTGAGTATTTCTTTATTGAAATCCTGAATTCAATCCTGAATCAGGAATGGATTCAAAAATTCTATTTGAAAAATCATGAAGCAGTGACATAGGTGCTACAGTCGGCAGACCCAAGTTCACTGCTCCGCTCCATTCTGATGCAGACAAATAGATCCACCCACGTTCGTCTTCATTTTCCTTGTCTGAGCCGGAATCTTGCTTAAAACTGCATGGCTGGATAACTCCAATAATGCTTTCCATTTTAGTTGCACCAGCAATGTTATGTTAGGGGTATGAGGGACTTACTCTGCACCAACAGTTACACCCACCACTGAGGCAAATTTCTAAGAACTACTGCCGCTCTGCAGAAACTATGCCCTAGAAAACGATACCGGTTTTTTGATTTTGGCAAAAATGGCGTAATCGAAATGAAAAACCACTGGGAACATTATTAAAATAGACCAAAAGAGGATTGAAGTGGTTCCGTAACACTGCAGACTTGCCCAGATGAGATCAGAAACAAAAACAGCTAAAGTTTGGTTTAAATGGCAGCCCCTTTTTTAATGACTATTCATTTGGGGCAGTTCTCTTTCCAGATCTCTGACAGTTTGACAGACCAGTCATTTGTTTTAAACGGAGCTATTGATTTGTCAGGGAAAAAGCATGTTTGGCAAGACAAAGAAAACTGATAGTTCAAAATGATTTGAACATGGGTACAATATGTCATCTGCATATTTACTTCTCCCTCAAAGGTGAACACGCAATTCCTTTTTAATAAATGCTAATTTAAGAGAATGGCTCTTTTTATAGTCCAGTGCTCATCAACACCTCCCTCTTGTTCGTTTGTAGTTCACCTTTCAGACCTCATTTGTCGCAGATTCAATTGAAACCTGACAGTTTTTTGGTGCTGGACTAATTGGGATGACATAGTTCATCAACACCTACGCTGAGAAAACCATGTCTCTTAGGTTAGATTGAAAATAGGATGGGGAACAAAGAAGAGAGAAAATCTTTACTAATTCTCTGGGTTTATTGCTTTTTAAAGGGGCTTCTTTAAGTCTTACTAGTCTCTCTGTCTTTGCTCATTCTCATCAAATAAACAAAGCCCTTATGTTCTTGACATTTATAGGCAGACATTGACCTGACAAAAATAAAAAACTGTACAAACTTAATGAATGCTTTGTTTTGTAGTTAATTTCCTGTTGTCTGTTGGGGTATTTATGATATCCAAGTTTCTTTTTTCTAGAGAGGCCTCAACCTTTCATAACAGCCAGTAAACTCTTGCGCAGTGATCATTTTAAAAGTGAGTTTTGCAGAAACTCCGTCTGATATACTAAATTAGTGGCGGAACTAGAATATTTTATTTGCAGGGGCAGAATGGGGTCTTGGAAGGGCAAATGAGAACAGCAAAGTGGAAGGCTATTACAAATTAAAGGATTAAAAAGGTGCATTAATCATTGTTATTGTTAATATCATTAAAAAAACAGTTCTTTTAGCTGAGGTGCCATTAATAATGCTTAAAGAAACTTGTATTGAAGATTTATTGATCTTTGTCAATTATGATACTAATATTGACAAATAAATTGACATTACTTCAAATCAAGGAATTCCTGGTATGATTTTGTTGTAGTGCCTGTTGGACCAAATGACTGCATTTCTGCATTGTTTTTGTTCATGCATTATTTAAATAGCCATTTAAGTGTGATTTCAATACAGAAACCAAAATATGTTTACTACAGACTCACTTGTAAGTATGAAAAGACACATGCATGTATTTTTTTTGCCTGAAGGAATATGATGATAAAACAGTTTGTTACTTAGACAGAGGGTATTGAGGTGCACAGGAGTACGAAACATGACGCACACTGCACGGTAATCAATAACTGCCCTTTTGCTTTGAGGCAAGATGGGAACAGAACCTGGAACTAAATATCTTCCTTCGGCGGTGGATAATAGCACTTTCGGACTCCTTTTGGCTTAAACAACAAGTTCTGTCAGAGAGCAATGAAAAGAACTATTTAAAACCTAGAGGTATCTTAGTACCTGATCTGTTTGTGTGAAATGGAAACATAAAAAGGAGACAGATTGTGTGTTTGCTTTTGGAAAAATCAGGGCAATGCCGTGCAGGAAAAAGAAACACACAAACGTGAACATAATTGTTGCATTTTTTAGCTTTAACAATGTGGATTTTTTTAAACAAATTATTTTAACCTAAAATACACTTTTTTTTTAGATACCAGAAAAAAAAAAAAAACACAATTGTTTACCTATTTCCTTTTTCTTAGAAAGTTGTAATTTAAAACCGTTGCAACCTGAGTTGTTATGTGGCTGTGAAATACTTTAGGTCATGCCTAAAATTAAATTTGTGTATAATCCCTAAGTAAATGAATAGATATCACATTTTTAGATACTTGTTAAGTACATGGATGACATGTGTTACACCTTACATTTCGGGACTGTTCATGAAAACATTAAGTCTTCCAAATTTAAAAGTTTTAAATAGATTTTTAAGCTCAAATGTTGTTTATATCTGCCCAAAAAACATAAATGTCTCCTCCCCTTCTTCGAACAAAATCACTAACTGTAAAGTTATATTTGTCAAGCTTTATGTTATAATCTTTTAACTGTATTTGTACTATTTGCTAAATAGGTAAATGTGCAGAGGTACACCAGTATATTTTTAATTGGCTTTCAAAGCAAAACATCTACTCTGAGTAGACCATAAACAGTCATTTGATCATTTCCGGCACTTTTTGAAACCATTTTATGAGGTCATAATGAAAGTGCTGCCAAGTAGCACTATAAAAGTAATACAAGCCAGGCATTTATAGCAGATTCTGTTGGATGGCACTGCTGTCACTGCTTGCATACAGACCACTTTGTTTATTATGACAGAGTGCATGCACTCTGTCATAATAAACACATTCACTTCCATCTGGAATCATTTTCTAATAAATTGCCGGGTTGTGTACATTTCTACAGATATAAGGAACTTCTTTTGACTTAGTTGCTGTGTGGAGGTCATTGTGGATGTAGCAAAGTGCAACAGTAAACAAAGGCATTTTCCCAAGGCGAAGGGTCTCAGAAATGCAGACGGCAAAGGAGCAGCAACATGAAATATCACCTGCCAAGTTATCTTGCTGCTCCTCCTCGGCAGTGACCAACCCTGCTCTCCTGAGTAACCAGCATTCCTCTTCATCCTTCCATTATTTCACAGATAACTAAACTGTTCACTCATCGCAATTTTTTCAAAATTCCACTTTTTGTTTCTGTCCTGTTTATCTGTTTTTTTTTATCTGTTCTTTTTCTATAGTATTTCACTAAGCCCCTGACATATAATCACTTGCCTTCACATTAGCTATCTATATTTATGTTGATGCACAGGAAGCATGATTACCGGAGAGAATTCCACTGTTCAGCTGTGGTCTGTAATGCCTATTGGAAGGTTTATGTGGTTTACGTAGGCAGGTCATAAAAGCCTGGAGGTTCTACTTTGACAGCCCTATCTATCTGCTTGTTGTTTTGCTCTGCTTGCCATTGCGCCACCAACCAATTCAGGAAGCTCAGCTGGAAGAGGAGTTTGTGACACCAACCGATAAAGATGGCTGATGTAGCAGTAAAATAAATGGGTTTTTTGAGTGTTAATGCATGCACACACTATCTGGAAACGCCAGGATTGACAATTTTGAGATTAAAATTGAGATTTTTCCTGACCGACAGAGATGTAAATCAGTGGAGTAAACCATGGTCACTAAAGTGATATAAAAAAAATCTATTTTGCTCACTTAAAATGGAACCAAATGAGAGAATCTGTTGCTTTACAGGAAGCCATCTCCCTGCCTGATGCCTTGGTCCCGTGGGGGGTTGACCTGCTTGGCAGCAGCATGTTTTGGGTTGTCCAAGCCAATAGTCTATGGGTCATAGAAAGGAGCAGCCACATTTTAAGGGCAACTCAGGTGTGTCTTGGAGTTCCCTTGAGGCAGATTGACCACCTCGAAGTAGGTCATGAAAATGGGAAGTACCTTTGTCATATGCATGTGCAACAATGCATCTTGAGATATATGTAAGGCTAATGTAAGTTTTACGCACTTTTGATGTACGAGTGATGCTGTCCAATGTTGCCCTAATGCCACACTCTAGTTGTTAGTGAGATGCACAAAGGGGCTCCTTATTAACCATGCGTAAATGATGCACAGGTGGTGTGGAGGTGTGCACATGATACTTCAGTCAATGTAGGATGCCCACACAAACTACAATAGTTGTGTAATATCCTAATTTCTAACAAGGTTAGTGCAAGGAGCACACAATTATAACTTGAACGCCACCAACTTCTCCTTGCCCAGTGTGCAGGGTTTGGGGCTGTTGAAAGTCTCACTCGTGCCCTTACTTACCCTCATGTGTTGTGTAAGTGTTTGCTATGACCTGTCGCCTGCAGCATGCTCATAAAAAAAGGTGCAGGAACATTTTCACTCTAGGTTAGGGAGAGAATCTGGTGAACCCAGACACGGCGACATGCTTGCTGGCATCTCTGTAGAGCTCTCTAAAACATAGAAACGCAAGCTAATTGTTCAACATCATCCATGATTTCCATGATGTAGTCAACAAATTAAGTTTGTCGGCGGTTGCTCCACGGCCGGGGTGTCAAGGCATTGAGCCGTAAATTTGACAGGCGTCAAAAGCGAGGCGGCCTGCGTGAATTTGGTGTCTCGGCTGCGTTTGCTGTGAATGCACCATAAGAGTTTCTTAAATCATTACCCAACATGGTCTTATGCAAGTAAGACCTGAAAGGAAGCTTTTGCTTTTTCTGGCAGTCATTCCCAGTTAATATGAAGCTAATTTTTGATTAAATTATGAAAAAAATAAACTAGTGACGTTTTTAGGAAAACGTGCTGTAAATGGGATTTGCATGTTTGATTTAAAACACATAAACGCCTCTTTACATTCATAACAAAGGAAGAGAAAAAGAGACCATGTTGCACAGTAACTGACTGACAGCTTTGATCATTTAGCTCTATACGTTCAGGTTCTCAGAGCCCTGATAAGTCTACTGTCAGACTCTATAAACCAGTAGATTTCTCACTTTTTCCTCATGATTGTTCTGACCTTGCTGTTGCTTGCTCATGCTGCTCCATCTTTCATGTGAGCTGTCAGTATCTTCTTTTTGCTTCAAAGCATTATTGGGTAATCATTATTTTTCATTTTATGAGCAGGTTTGGGTTTTCAAGTGTGACGTGAGAGAAAACAGTGAATACAGTGATCTGTAAGACTTGTTAGCTCTGATTCTTCCCTCATCACAAGCTGAAAAGGATACGTTATTCTCATTGCTC
Organism: Oryzias celebensis; assembly: GCA_014656515.1. Lineage (NCBI taxonomy): Eukaryota > Metazoa > Chordata > Actinopteri > Beloniformes > Adrianichthyidae > Oryzias > Oryzias celebensis. The sequence goes on from BNCR01000001.1 coordinate 75,370,279, forward strand.
ATTTGGGTTTGTTGAGTTTTTTTTAAATGACAAACACTGCAGATGTGGTCAAATCAAAACAGGCTTTTGATTTCACATGTCCTTCAGGCCAAGTAGTACTACTGCACTAGCAAAAATAGAACTGCCCTATTATCTAAAAGGTAGTTTTATTTTGAAAGCAACATTTTAAAAAGTGATTTAAATTTAACACACCAAATAACTTTCAGCAACCTCTTTAAAAAATATAAAATTATAGTTATCGTGTTCTTGTATTTTGCATTCTGGAAATACAGTATATATTACATAAATAGAAAAAAGTAAAGATCAGTTTGTAGCCTTAACCTTTTTGATAAAGTTCCACTATTAAAGACCTAACATAGCTGCACAGTGAAACATCATTCTTTTGGATGGTGCTGCCTGCTGCCAGACTTCAAAAGCCTACTTTGAAGTCCCTAAAAATCCTTTTTTTTTAGCTAATTCGTCTCAAAGAAATAGAGGTTGGGTCTGACCAAATGCAAAGAAAGATCAAAGCTTGAGAAACAACGAAGAATTGCTGTTAACTGCTTTGTCAGTTGTTGATTGAATGGATAATAGAAGCAATTCTTTCCGTTTTGATCTAAAGCACTTGTCTGAGATCAGATGTATAATATTTTATGAATGTGTTTAAATTCAGTGGCTGGTTGCCTTCCACTTAATGTTCTTTGTGCTCAACTCACATGTGGTGAGCACACAAAATTTACTGTTGCATGAGATGGGAGATTTATCACTTTTTTAATTTGAGTTTTCAAAATGTTCAAAATCCCGAGGCGTTCCCAGGCAAGCCGAGAGATATAGTCTCTCTAGTGTGTCCTGGGTCCTCCGCCAAGTGGGACATACTCAGAACACCTCCCCAGAAAGGGGTCAAGGAGGCATCCAAACCAAATACCCGAGCAAAACTTCCTAGCTGGATAGTTCTGATATTATTCGCCACTTTATTTTCACTGGTAACCATTTGATTGGCAGCAGTTAAAGTGTTTTGTTTAAATTTCATTTCAACATTTTTCTACCGTTTTCAAACTGTAACTGAGAAAAAAATGACCAAAATTGTTATCATTGACTTACTTTTACTTATAAATGAAGTCCCTGTGTCGTTCCCTTGTTTTGTGTCTATGGTCACTTCAGAAGAACCGCATAAATAACCTGTTTATTGAAATCTTCCTTTTCTTTCTTCAGTTTTAAGTATTTCTGTCTCAGTGGAGATCATTACCAGTGACGTGTCAAATCAAAGTTTAAGAGTTTAAGAGTCTAAAAACGTATTCCTTCATTAAGGGAATGATGCTAAATAATAAAGAGTAACTAGACGGCTGCACTTGACCTGCACCCGCTAATTCTATTATTCTTTAGCTGCAGTGTCACATTATCCGGGCTCACCAGCTCCCTCTGCCTTGAAGCAGGCATACTGCCTGCCTCACCTAGTGTATTTTTACAGCACATTTTTAGCGGATAAAAAGACTAAATGAGTCACAAACTGGAACTGATGTCATCAGACAGGTGACGAGAAATAAGGAAATCAGGTATTTTAAAATAGAGCGTCTGTTATTAAGACAAAAAGGTACAATTTGTAAAGTGCATGCATCAGCTGCATCTTCATAGCCTCACCTGTCTCACAATAATTGAATGGAAAACTCATAAATTCACAGCTTTTCTTCCCAAAGATGCGATGAAAACTCACACAGCAAAATGTAATTATATAAAAGACATGTCTAATAAATTAATATCTGATTTTTATTTTTCAATGTAAAAAGTAAATTCATTTTATTTCCTTTATGCATTTTTAAGCTATATTTTCTTAAGTCAGGGGCTCTGCCTCCCCTGACTGCATGTCTGTTTATATCTGGACCCCAGGAAGAAAAGTTTCAACTGCTGGGTTGAAACTAATAACCGCTCTGCAGAAACTATGTGCTAGAAAACTGCACCGTTTTTTTGTTTTTTTTTAATTATGGTTAAAAACGGCAAGATCATCATTAAAAAAAAACACTAGGATCTCAAATGGATCTCAAAAGATTATTAGAGTTGGTCTTTAAGACCATGATATATGAACTGGCCTAATCAAAATCTTAATGTGCAAACATGCAGACAGATGTAAATTCTGTATCCATAGAAACTACACTGTCCGCATAATTATTAGGCAAGGTAATTTTCTGATCATATAATTGTTTGCACAATTGCCAACATTGGGCCATGTAAACTTGAATGCACATTGGATTCAGTGCACATCAGCTGATAGGCATTTGTGTACCAAGAGAGGTAGGAAGGTCTAGGAAGGTCAAATTCCTTTGAAAAGGTGTGCACAATGATTAGGCAGATTCTTCTCCTCGGGTAAAATGGGCCAAAAGAGAGACTCTGACAAGTCAGCAATTGTAATAAGTCTTTCAGGGGGTTGCAGCACTCTTGAGATATCCAATAGACTTTGGCGTGATCTCTGAACTATAGTGTTTTGTTGAAAATTGTCAATGAGGACGCAAGAAACGTGTGGACAAGAAAATATGTAAATTAACTGCCAAAGATTGAGAAGAATCAAGCGTGAAGCTACCAGGAACCCGTTAACCACCAGAGCTGCCATATTCCACAACTGCAACCTACCTGGAGTATCAAGAAGTATGAAATGTTCAATTCTGAGAGACATGGCCAAAGTGAGAAAAGCTGAAGCCCAACCACCCCTCAACAAGATGCACAAGTTGAAAGAATTGGCCAAGAAATATCTCAAGAAAGACTTTTCAAAGATTTTGTGGAGTGATGTCTTTGCTTTTCTTAATTATGTGCAGTGTTAGTTGCCTCTTATGGAGTAAATTTAGTTACCTTTTTAAGGAAGCCAAAACTTCTCTTTTACTACTTGAATATTTAAATGTGATCGTTTGTATAAATCTTGGATTGACCAAGTGTACTGTAGTTGTACAACAATAAAATTAATCCACAGAAACACAACTTGCATGATAATTGTGCACACAGTGTAGAACATAGTCTAAAAAAAGGTTTTACATTTTAGGCTTAATTGAACACCTGGTTTTATGAAAAAAGTAAAGTCATAAATGTCATCCTGATTAACTTGAAATGTAATGGTTGCTCTTTTCTTTAAACAGTCTTGATTTCATAATGTATTTCCATACAGTTGTTAAATAACTCATAATTCATTTCATTGCCATCATCCTTCTTAGTAAAAATCAGGGCCATTTGCTGTTCATAGGGAACAGAAGTATCTGATAATGAGGTTAATTTACTGCAAGCGCAGCTTGTGATTTCAATGTTTAAATTTTGTTAATTTTACCTCCTCAAATTACATATGCCGAACATCCGGTGATTGGTGATTTGACATTTTTCTTGGCATCATGCTGACAATGTGACATACCCTGGTAATTACCAGCCTTATCATCGTCTCTCTCATCACTTAATCTTCAATTGTCAGTACTGTGCTTTTTTTTTTTTTTTTGGTCGGGTAAAAATCATACTTTTCTGTTAAAAACCCTACAGTTACCAGCCAGTCCCATTTTTCTTTTTCTTTTAAATCTTTACATTCCCATTTTCTGCTTTTTATGATATGCTCCATCAAATTATATATATATATATATATATATATATATATATATATATATATATATATAAATGTGTGTACTGTCAATCGATTGAAAGAAAATAATACGATTAATCACAATTCAATTGTGATTAATATCAATGTTTACAATGTTTCATGACTTAAAATGTATACAACAAAATGCAGCTTTCGAACAAAAAAAAGGCTGGAGAGAAAATGTTTTTCATTTTTGTTGTCTGAAATGTTTACATTTAAAAAATGTTAACCCAGAAGTATGATTTGTGTGCACAAAACACTTTCCAGTTCTGTTTATCTTACTGTTAAATACTTTAATGTCAGCAGTATTACTCCAAGACAATGTATACATAATATATATTATAATATCTTATGGCATATATACAGCCAAAAGAAGCAAACAATGTGTTTCTGCACTTTAAATAGTCCGGGTGAATACTCAAATCTCATTGGCTGCTGGGTGTTCTGGAAGAAGTTCCTGTCCCAATGTTATATATGTACAGACTTCTTTAAAACAAACGTTTCCTTCGTGATGTGGACAAAAAAAAGCGGTAGGAGGTGAACTTTGTCTCCCAACTGAACTTTCTCCAAACTGATGGTTCATTGAGCTTATCATGACTTATCGTTTTCCCTTGCCACTGCAGTCATGGTCTGCCTGCTCGGCGATATATTGTTTCTGTGACATCAGGCCACATTACGTATCAAATAGTCATACAAAGAGACCATGTTATTAAAAAATGAATGAATTAATATATATGTATATATTTATTTTATATATTATATATAGAAAACAGGGGCTTTCAACAATTTTGATAATTTTTGGAGCACTGACATCGTTCCAACAACCGGTCAAACTGTAAACGTGAACTGAAGCAGTAACATGCCTGAAGCCTAATATTTGATGTACGAGCTATAAATACAGAAAACGGGGAAAAGCGATTCTCGTCTCAGGAGCATGGGTATTTATTTCTTTTTTTTCCAACAGCAGTTGTTTGTCAGCACCTTGTCAAGGCCTTGATGGCTTCACGTACCAGTTACGTCAGCCTCAGGCTTTAGACTCGTTCAAAGTAAACATCAGGATGACTGGCAGGTGTTGGAGGCTGAACCTGACCGTCTGAGGCAGAGGGCAACCCTAAAAATATATTCACACATTTCAGATGTGGCTGATAGGAGCTGTTTTGGAAAGCAGGCTTTTCACCATGGGCAGGAGCTTGCTAAAATGTCCCTTTTATCATTTTTGTATTACTGTTAAATCTTGTTCTTAGACGAGTCTTGCAGTCTTGGGGTTTTTCTAGGATTGCTGCTCTGAATATTGGAGTTGCACTTTTGTTTAACCCTATTAGTCTAGGAATAACATTTAGCTAATTAACTTAATAGTCAATAGGATGCTAACAAGATTCTGCCTCAAGGTTTAGGAAAGTTGTCCCATTGCTGAATGTGCACGTTTATATGGATGAGGCAAATAAAGTTCAGTTTCTGCTACAAATAAACTGGTGTCATGTCAGTGTAATTCCAGTCTGCACAAGCTCCCAAATCATCAAAAGAAAATATTGTTTAATTTTGACTTAATGACTGCTGCTCTGCCCAGCACAAACAGCTGAGCACTGCACTAATAACAATGAATACAATGCTCTATAAAAAATGGCTTTCACGTAAAAGGTAGACCTTCTGTGACTGGCAGCTCAAACAATCATAGCAACTAGGAGTCTAACAAACATATGAATTCATGCTTTTGGGGGATTCAGTTATCTTTTTTAATTTTAGGTTGTGCTTCTATGTTACTTTAAGAGTAAAACATGTATTTATGAAAATGAAATTGTTTAAACAGTGCTTAACTTCACAAAAGTGGCATGTTGTCATAATAAAACATGCAATTTCTAGGCATTTGGCTAAATTAGGAATTGAAGTATTAACACAGATTAAGACCAGTTAAAATGAAGTCTTAGACACACCTGTGCAATAATCATGCAACAATCCCAATCTTGATACGGCACACCTGTGAGGTTGGATGAATTATCTCAGTAAAGTGCTCACTGTCACAGATTTAGACCAATTTGTGAACAATGAGAAAAACATTTATTTTGCATTTCTAGAAAATGTTTCAGATCTTTGGGTTCATCTCGTGACAAGAGTAAAAACAAAAGTGATGGGTTTATATTTTTGTTCAGTGTATTAGAGATCAAAATTGTTGTGCATGAGCTCTGAGAAGTTCACCATAGTTATTGTATTACATTTGTTTATAACCCATGTGCATCTGTGATGTTTTTAACACTTGTTTTCACTTTAACTTTTTTCTTTACTTAATTTCTTCTTGGTGTAAAAAGAACAAAAAATACAATAAAAGGAAGTCATTTTTGGTGATTCAACAATTGTATTAAGAAATGTCCATTTTTTTAATAAAAAAAAAAGAATTATGAACAGGTTTATTTAATGATGTGTTGCTTTTAACCACCTTGAGAAGCAAACACTTTTTGTTTTATCTGTCTCACCATTTTTTCTTTTGATACTCTTATGTTACTTCAATAAATCAGCAATTGCAAACAGAGTTTTTGTAGCACTTTCGCTGGTTCTGCTATGCTCTTTGTCGTATTGTAAATTAATTTGCCAGGAACCTTTACATTTCCCTTACTTGATTTACATTTTTTTCCCCAAAGAAACAAGTCTTCAATATGAATTCCTTTAGAAAGCTTCATCAGACATCCCTTCTAAACATGTTTTTTTTTCCCAGTAATAGTGCCTTTATGACTCATGCTCATATTTTACATTGGAGAGCATAAATAAATCAAGTCCATGCAGTGCATTAAAAGTGCACTTATCTCATAAAACGTGGCAAATATTACATATATGACTTGGAAAACAGCAAAGAGCAAACTGCAGCATTAATACACTTATCCTCTGAAGTCCATTTATCAAATATAATGGCTGCTTGGCAAGCTTTCCTCCTAAAGTTCTTCGGGCTTTAGTTGGACTGTAAGGGGCAGTTTAAATTGTTAGTCCATCGTGATGAACTTAGAAGAGGGACCGACAGGAAGAGGTTCCCTTTTTCTTTCTTTTTCTTTTTTTTTCTTTTAATAAGTTGAAGGACAAAGCTGACAGCCTGGTCAGTTTCTGGCTGCATGCCTCAGGTTATAGATAACAGATCAGAATACTTGTTGGTAATGATGCACATTTTTGATACTAAAATCTTTGCAAACCATAACATTTTTTTGGCCATTTTGCATCATCCCATTGTTGAAAAGATTGTCCCTTCTTTTATTTTTTTGTACATTGCAGGCTCTTGACATGGGAGAAATACAGGACTGTTAGAGCCCTTTCAGCTTATGAGAACTGCTGTTATCTAAAATTGTCCTGTATCAAATTTTTTAGAAGCTAAAGAAGATTAAGTGTAATTTACAGCACTAAAATAACTCACAGAACCACTGACTTCTACTTGGACTGTGTTTGACTCCAGCTATGTTCAGGTCCTGTTTAGTCATCTGCACAGAATGAGGTAACACTACAAAATTGTATTTTATAGAGTGTAAGAGGGTTCAAAAAGCCCAGCCAATGGGAAAAAAAAACATATCAAAACACTTTATTTAAGAATTTTACGTAAGCTCTTTAGGAGAGAGGTCTCCTCCAAAATCAAATCATTTTTTGTCTTTCTATCATTCATCCAGTGTTTAAGTGCATGATAATGAGTTTCAATCAAAGATAGATGTCTGTGTTTTGTTCAGCATTAAAGTAGAGAAGAAAATGGGCACTCCATGAAACCTATTTTAAAAAGATGTCGTCATGTAGGCTTTTTAGATGAAAAATAATGGCATGCCATCCAGATATCCCAGAAATGTAAATGCATTGTGCTGAGCTGTCTGGCATCTCATGTGACTTCAGTATACTTTAGCAATCCAGCTACATGAACTACTGCTACCATGGAAAGTGCTATACTATCTTTTAAAAAGTGGTAAGAAATGATGACACAGTGCCCCACAAATTAAAAACAAAATGTGACTAAAGTAAATCATTCATTTTTAGGGCAAAACTGCTTTTTTTAATTGTGTCAAAAGTAAAGATGAGGTTTTCGGTGCTGCCTGGAACAATTGTTTACCTCCTCAAGTGTTTTTGTGTTCTTGTTCATTTCAAAGTGACTTTTGGCTAAAAAAAATAACACTTCTATCGAAATTAAGATTGCTGAACTCGATTCTGTCTTAAACTATTGTTTTTTCAATTTACTTTAAATAAATGGAGTCTTCCATCAAAGCAAACCTCAAAGGCAGCACAGTGGCGCAATGGTTAGCGCTCTTGCTTCACAGTGAGAAGGCCCTGGTTTAAATCCCAGCTGGCACCTTTCTGTGTGGAGTTTGTACGTTCTCTCCATGCATGTGTGAGTTTTCCCCCGGGCACTCCGGCTTGTTCCCACAGTCCAAAAACTTGCTTCATAATTGGTGCCTCTTTGTCCCCAGGTATGCATGTGTGAGGATTGTGTACTCTGTGAGAGACTGGTGACCTGTCCAGGGTGTACCCTGCCTTTGCACAATAATAGCAGGGAAAAGCTCCGGCAAGCCTATGACCCCCAAAAGGTATACAGCGGGTTAAGAAAGTGGATGGATGGAAATGGAGTCTTTAAAAACCCGTTCCAATGAAAAATGTGTTTTTGGTGTTTTTAACATGTACTTTTAGCATTTTTCTCATGATGGAGGACATCATAAAATAATTTAAGATAAAAACTGGGTTTCTGAGTCTTTTTTTTAAAATTCAAATTGTGATAGATCAGACAACTGTCATGGGCAAGCCAAAGTCTTGCAGCACTTTTCTACTTTATACCTGTGTCTGTTCTTCTTTGCTAAATCCCCGACTGCTGGCTTTTTTTTTTTTTTTTCAAACCTTCAATTTAATACAGAGTTACATTGAATTGAATCTGATTAGTGGCCTAAAGTATGAATGCTGACTAAAAAGATGTAAATTAAAATGATGCTGAAGAGACTTTTAAAAGTAAAGTGAATCCATGTAATACAATTTTCTGTGAACTGTGACTCAGAGGAATCAAGTGCCAGTGGATTAATTTGTTTTGCTGATGGAGCAGCGAGTATCTGGCGAACAAGTGACCAGACACACAGGAAAGTTCACATCATGCATGCTCGTGAATTTTACCATCCTTTCTCATTTTAAATAAAGATGAAACTCCAATAGGTTAAGACTGGTATTTGCTGCATGGTGTGACTTGCCTTCTTTCAATTGGATAGAGGCAGTGCAGTGAAAGCAGAAAACTAATCCTGCAAACCAGCAAAGGCACAAGTAGCATATTGTATAATCACAACACCACAGCAGACTCTCTGCATCGTTTAATGCTCTGCAGAGCATCCATCCCACAGCAGTCCCTGCTGTTAAAGCAATTACTCACACACAGCACAAGCCCAGCCAAAAATTACAGACTTACTACACTCAGAGGATGTTTATTTGGCATTGTTTGTACTGTTTAAAAATAAAATTAAATGAATGTATGTAATTATATTCTGGAAAAATTCGTTTTTCATAGGAAGTAAGAAAAAAAAATAGAACACTTTTTTTGTATTTGTCTATTTTAAACATGGTTTGTAAAGTGCACCTGTCAGCAGTTGTAGCATTTAAAGACTTTATTGAGCTTTTGTATTTGGCTGATAGGAAGGAAACGTGGCTCTAACAAGGGATTTGAAAAGCAAGGTGAAAACACAAAAAATAAATGAGCTGTTAGTACCACACTTGGTTTGCTCCAGTTTTGTTTAAAATTTAAAGTTGTGAAATGAAAGTTGTTTCAATTGAAAAACTATATGTCAAACTGTCAGGAAAAAAAAAAATGAAAACAGGGATGGAAATCTGACATTTCACAATGTAGGAAAGGTTTCGTTAATTTCTCAGTCAAGAGAAAACAGTTGACAACCTCTGCTAATGACAAGTAACAAATTAAACGTATATTAAAAAAAACACAAAGAGCAGAAAGCTGAAAGTAATTTCTATATCTTAGTTTGAACCAGGATTAGTGAAAATGATGACATTTGCATTTTTTAAGATAAGACAACTCATTTCAAGCTCTTTTATCTTAAAAAGTTTAATTGGACTCTCACAATATCCCATCATTTACACACATTCAAAGTAAACAAAAATTACAACAAAAAATCTCTATGTGGTTAAAAGTCAGAAGTACAAATTAAAAAAGACAGAGCTCTAATGTGTAAAGCTAACTGTCACTGACAGGCAGAGAAAACTGACAGTAGAGCTTTATTGTCTTCCATTTATGAATTTCATGCATCAAAAAAAATCAATCTGTTACAAAGCAGGTGAGTGCAAAAGAGAGAAAATAGAAGCACTTCGTTTTTATTATTTACTTCTACGTTTATTTATGGTTGTTATCATGAAATGCAGCAGTCTTATTTTTATTCCACATGTGGTTGAGGATTAAGTGCCGTGCAACTGCTTTTCAGCATGCTGAGAAACTAAGAACTCCTTTTTTTTATATGGGATAGTAAAACACTAAGCATTAGCATTTAGAGTAATTTAATGCAGACAAATGTGTAATGAATGACAAATGGAAAGTCTCCAAAACAAACAAGTTGTTTGGGATGTGTTTTTTTATTTTTTTTTTTTACTTAGCTGAAGGTTTTAAATAAATCTGAACATATTTTTGGATTTAAAAACTTGCTCTTTTTTATAGCGTTCTGTAAAATGTTTTCAGTCAAACGTTACTGTAGGTGGTGGAAACTGCTTTTGTTGACGAGGCGCTTTCACAGGTCAACAGCTGAATACAGTGTCTCATGTGACTACTTTCCTCTTGGCGGCCCGAGCTATTTATTTTTAGGTTTGCGGTTCTCTGCTACTAAAGGATAAATGTTCATATTGGAGTGTTTAAGGAGCAAATTTACATATAAATTGGGATGTGCAGGTTAGTGAGAATGGGGGAAAATGTAGATAAAGAGGGGGGCAGTGACAGTGAAAGGTGGTGGTGCTGGAATTGAAGATGGCATTTGTGATCTCCGAAAATGCTTTTCTGGAATGTTTTCTCGGTTCAAAAAACCCCTATCACAGGTGCATGGGCCTCTGGGATCCCCTCACAATGTATGTATGCTCCCACAAGAGAGAAAGAGAATAAATAACACAAAGACAATTGTTTCAAATGACTTATGTGATGCTTTCAATGTGAACCTTTTAAATTGTCCAGGTTGTTTGGAAACAGCTTAGTGAAGCAGCATTTAATCTACATGTAAACAGATCCTGTTTTGCCAATATTTTCTCAGGTAAGTTCTTTTGCTGGAGACAGTTTGGTTGCATCTCTCTGTGTTGATGTGAGAACCTCTTTAAATAGAGATTCTGAATATTTTTTTTATTCACCAGTGGCCTCCTTTTGAATACATCCATTGCCAGAACCCTTAGCAGCACAGACAAAGCTGTGGAGTTGTAGCTTGACAGCAGCAGCATGTTCTGCATGTTGGTTCACCTTTACATGAACTCAACAGATGCAAATTAGTCAATCTCTGAACATACAGAATGAACTAGGCAAGTCCAGGAGTAAATCCTCTGTACTCTGCTTCAGTTTTCCAGCAGCTGTTATATAGTTGTACATATGTCTGCATGGAACATTTAAGACTCATCAATGGTCCTAACAATGTTCTTCTTTGACTAATAAGCAAAAATGAACAAGCACTAAAAAAACAATCTGAGATTTTAAATTCCTTCAGTTTGAAGAAATATACATTATTATTTTCTTGCGTAAAAAATGGAAACAATGCATGTTGAACACATTTTACAACATGAATTAATCTATTTTTTTATTTTGTCTAAGCAGAGAGGCGGTGTGAAGTGCTATTCCTCCTTTTTTGCTTTAAATATCTAAAACATCGTTTTCACTTTAGTCATTGTGTAAATTCACTAGAAATCACTAGAAATTCATGAAGAAACTAGCTTTGCTTGTGTGCATTTCTTCTGTTTTTCTGAATTACTTGAGCTGCAAGGTGTACAAAAATTTATACTGTTCTGAATGCAAACTGGATTTTTTTTTTTACTTTACTAAAATGTACCAATTATACTTTCATCCCTATAGAAAAGTCAGTTTTAAAAATATTCATTTCTACAAGGCTGTACAAGTTGCCACTTTTTCTGCTGTCACACTGTGAGAAACTGTCATGTTTCTTTGAACCATCTGAAAGTCCTTGATGGCAGTCAGCAGATTAAAATGCTCTAATGGAATATGTGGTTACAACCCCACTAAAACACTTCCAGGCAGTTTGAAAGCCAAACAAATCAAAGGTTTCTCCTTATTAGAAGCATATTAACAAAATTGATTTGCCTGATATAAAAGGTCACAACAAATGACTTGTTAGCTGCCAGTGCAGCTATTTATTAGCCCTCTATCCACAATCTAACAAATGACTGTTCCTGTGCATCTTAGAGGGCAGAGCGAACAGGAAAGCAGGAAGGCTACTTATGAAATGTCATTCCATAATGTCAAACATGGATTATTTGCCACCGTTTCAAACATATCTTGTCATCCTCTTCCTTTTGTCTGATAAATTATCCTTTTGGCATTGAAGATTTGGTTGTTTTTATTGCTTCCCACTCACAATCATCTTTTCCCAGTAGGCACTTGGTGCTTATCCAGCAGGAGGTGTGACTGTTATCACACTTTTATGATTAGCATTTCTGTTTTAGCAGTAGTTAATGATTTTGGATGGTTAGAAAAAAAGCTTTTTGGTTTTTTCATAGGTTTTTAAATTATCATGTATTTTAATGTATGCAGTTTTTAATGTATGCGGTGATCTCTCTTTTACAACTTGTGGATTAATTTGACTGACAGGTGCAAATGTAGAAAATGTGTTACTTTACTATCTTTCCCATGATGCAGCATGACCTTTGCTCATGAGTGATCATTTCTTTTTAAGCTGTGAAGGCAAAAATTATTAGTTATGTTTATATTTCATGCTCCACACCCTGCTCCCATCTTTCACCAGTAAATAACAAGAGATATGCAGTAATGAGGGAATGGAGCAGGAGCAAATGAGAGTGACAGAGGTGTGTAAAAAAAGTGTTTTGCATACTTTCACCTTTGATTTTTTTTTTATAATTACTGTTCAGTTTACCTTCAATGATATAGTGGCTAATCCAATCTGTAAAATTGGATTTCTGCATAAAGTGGCCATCCCTGCAACAGCTGCCTTAATGCCATTTTTTTCACCTTACTCACCCCGGATTCTCATCTCCCTCCCCTGATCCCATTGCCCCAATTGACATTAACTCATCCTTTTTTAATGTATTAAGTCTGCACTTGTATTTAAACAAACAAAAAAAAAAGCAAAAAACAACTGTATTAATACAATTACAAGTTGATTGTCGATTACTGATATGATAAGTATGGAAAGCTGCAAAGCCTTGAGCAGCTGAATGTCAAAACTATCTAATTCTGGTGTCCTTTATAGTAAAATAACAGACTTCTCCTGTTTAGTCATGTTTGTCCACTTATGGATTATAGTGATACAGTTTATAGGAACTTTGCTGAACACTGTCCTGTTTAAATGGACACATTTTAAAAATGATTCCACTAATTTGGGTAAAATAAGGACATGAGTGGCACACTGCATCCTGCCCTTAAAGGTCTGTAAACTAACAAACAATGCTATATGTGGCTAGAAGGAACTGGATGGGTAGGATATGAATGTGTATGACACATGCAGCTTCAACAGCATGACTAATAGGGCAAAATACAGAAGCCACGAGTCACTGCTCTCAGAGGGCTGATGTGCAACTTCCCATGTGCTATTCTGCAAAACTAGAAGGTAAGATGATATGATTGGAAGAATACTAAAGCACAACTGAAAGTCTTGGGGGATCTTTCTCTTCTCCAGCTTCAAAACCTTTGACCCTGATAATCTAATTAGTAAGCACATTTGCTATAATGTAAAAAGACAGGGTAATGTCAGAGCAGCAAATATGCAGATGATGAATACATTGCAAGCAGTTTCACTACTTTTGAGCCAAAGTCAAGGTCTTTTAGACACAATCTAGGACAGTTGTTGCAGTCAGCATTTTGTTGATGCGTTACAAATAGGAATTATAGTTTTACTCAATTTGTGTAAGACAAACTATTACCTACAACTGCTTAGAATAAGGACTCAATGAAGTCTCTGAGAAAAAAAAAAATCCTTTATCACACCCGGTCCAGCTTCAGTGCGGCTGCGGAGTGGTCTAGCTACGGTCGGTAACTCACACTGACTATGGATTGCTTGCGGTCCTGCTGGAAGCAGGCTGTGCTGCAAACCTCGTGGACCTCTGAACTCACATAGGTTTTCACAAGAACCCAGCATTTAAATGTGAAGTTATAGCAAACAAACCCTCATTCCGCTGTGATTTTGGAGAATACTCACAACGCTTCTTTTTCTGTGTGACTCGCATCACACACAAACATCACACACTCACAAAATACTAAAGACAAAGCATTTTACATTATTTTAAACTGTGTCTGTGGTCTTTATTGAAAGTTTTCCCCCTTGGCTGCTGGTTACACTTTAAATAAATATAATAAAAAATAAATAACATGAAATATGTAATTCTCTTATTTTTATTATTATTTTTAAGTTAGGAACACAAGATATGGGATTTTTTTTAAACATATGTCTGTCAATTTTTATATTTGTCAATAGTGACCAAAACTGTGTTCATAAATTTGATGCTCCACATGTGTGTAGGAAGAACTATCACCAGAAGTTTTTAGCGTGATTGCTACAGGGAAGAATTGATTTTAAATCTGTATATGTCTGCTTGACAATGCATGGAAAACATAGGTAATGTTGAGAGATCAGGTTCATTTATTTTGAAGAGCTACACAATTGCATCGGTAATCATGTCTCCATGACTGGCTTTTTAGATCATTCAAACTCTCCCAGTAAAATAAGGTTAACCATCTTGTGCAGGAGAAGTGTTTGATAGATGGTCACTACTTTAGTTTTTCCGTGACCCAGTTCGATGACTTGCTGTCCCGCAATAGTCGGAGGAGGAGAATTTTTTTTTAATAAAAAAATACAATTAGATGACCTTTTTATTATCTTTATTGATGAGATTCTCCTCCATGTTCGTTTTGGTTCCCAACTGCTGAGTCCCTGATTGGTTGACGCCACGCATCTGTTTAGCCAAAGTTCAGATTTTGAGCTCTTGATGACACCCAAAATTGGACACCCCCCTCTTGGACCTGTACAGTGCTGCCAGGCAAGATGCACCTCTTCTAATGCTCAAACAATGCTGCAGGACCTCCTGCTGCATGTCTGTACATTGACTTAACATTGAAATCAGACATCCCTGATGCGCAAATTGCTTTTCGTGTGAATGCAGCTTTACTCACATTGTGTTGAGCTTTTATCTTTGTCATGTTTTATTTTTTTATTGAGTTTGAAGTCATACACTTTTTTATTATTAGAAGATGCAACTTCAAATAATAAAAAAATATATGTGTATATATATATTTCTCTGTTTAAGCCCATTTTCAACTGCATTATTTTCAGTCTGTTATCAGTGTCTGCTATATTTTAAACAAGTCTAGAAAACTCATTTACTTTTCAGTTAAAAGTAAAAGTAAATTAAAATAAAGACAAAAAAAGCAACCTTCATTCCAGTTCAGAAGCCAAATCTTTAAACAGAGATAACAAGTCAGCTGACTGAACTGGAGGCGCCAATGGACATTGTTTAGTATTCAGAGGGGACAACGGCCCTTTGCAAAGAGCAGAAGAATGTGGACCCAGGCCAATGAAAGGGCAGGCAGAAGTCCTCTGAGTCCCAAAGACATTTAAACATTTTCCAGCACCAGCTTATGTCTTGTTTTGCAAGACTTGGATCCCCCTACAACAAAAAAAGCATTGTGGTTTATAGTATGGATTTGCAGTGGTGCAGACTTTCATAATGTGAAATTACTGCACTCCCCAATGGCATAAGCTTGTGAAGTCATGCCATTGTTTGCTTAGAAAACCTTTGGCAGCACGAAATGTATTAGAATCAGGTAATATTTCAGTACATTTGGAAACAATCAGAGCAGACGAAATTAGTGGAAGGGACTTTCCCCCATGAGCTTGCTATTAATTTTGTTTTTGAACATTATGATTTGTGCGAGCTGTATTTTCTGTTGAATGTGAAATGTTTTAAAAGTAGACAGATTGTTACTACTGAAAAGACTTGACTGAACAAATTGTCAAAGGAAATGACATAAACTTGTCCAAGACCTTGCACACACACACATACTCGCAAACCTTCATTGAGGACCCAACAGTTTTTTACGAAGTTGTGGGGTCCACCATTTCCAGAAATACTACAGACACTTCTACTCTAAGCTACATAATTCATAAATTAATTATGTTTGAAAATAAATAAAAAATAATAATTTAATATATTTACTCTTATTACTGTTATTGTAAAACCCTTTTTTAATAGAAATTATGAAACTTGTTTTAATAAGGCAGCCTTCAGTTGGTAGTTTTTTTTTCTTGATTTTTTTTTTCCTTTTGTCTGTAAATTGTCTTCTTTTTCAAGCCATTCAGTTTTGTCTTTTTAACTAGAGCAGTTTTACCAGAAAGTATCAAATGGAAATACTTTTGACATATTTGCATTTTCATATGGCTGACGTCTGTGCAATCTCCTAAATGTTTTTGAAAAAAACTCTTAAGAGCTCTTTCAATGAAACCAGTCAAAATGCATTTATTTTATCAAAAAAAGTAATTTAAATACTGAAAGGCTCCAGTTGCCAGCATTTTAGTTGTTAGTAGTTTTTAGTCAAGATTATCAAGTACAATTGTTCAAACACAATGATATTTTTTTCTTTTTTTTCCCACAATTGAGAATTACGCAAGCACACCATATTTTTAAGTTGAAGCCGACGGTATTGTCTCACCAAAATAACAAACTAATGCTCTTGGATACTAAAGCAAACATTTGTAGAACATGGGTCATTAAACAAAACACGTTTTAAATGCCATCAAAAACTATAGGAAATGAGTAATTTCAATCCAGAAAATGTGTTTTCATTGGGCTATAGCTGGACTTTGATGAAAATTGCTCAAAATGAACTAAGCAAAAAAATTTCGTCAGTCAATCCAATTTTCTTCAACATGTTAAAAACTACTTTATGAACTCACTCTTCTTTTTGGAATCAGATATCAGGAGTCCATTTTGGCATGGAAACAAAGATGACAATTCAGATCTAGGATTATACAGTCTTAGTAGAAAATCACTTCCATCTCATTTTCAGGTGCTTTTTTTTATTGTGTATTTTTTTGGCAAATTTTGTGGGTCAAAGGAGAATAGACAGAAGGAACACAAAAGAAAACAGAAAAATGCATTATGTGCATTTGCAGAATTTAACTAAATCTTTTTAACAGTTCAGTGAACAACAGGACAATGAAAAAACACTTCAAAATTATCTTCAAATGCATGAAGACGGATTTTTCAAAATCTGTAAAAATAAAATTCTGGACAACACTTAACTCACAACCTTAAATCCTGAAAGCAGGATTGTGAGATTCTGCTGAAGGGTGAGGGAGAGCGAGCACCACATTATTTTACTGAGGCATCTGGTTGGTCAGTTTATAACTTAAATAAGTTGTGATAAAGAAAAGAAAATGTGAAAAAATAGGATTAGCAAGAGCATATTAACAAAGGTAGAAGAGCAAGAATAGGTAATCTGACAAATACAATGTCTACTTGCATGTTTTTCTCAGTAGAAGTATATGGGATTTTGGCTTTTTGGAGCCAGCGGGTACTTCCTATTTGGAACATGATGAGGGAAGGGGTCACTCAGCGCAGTTCTTGATATACAACAGAGGCCTCAAACTCAGTTTTCCTTGGAGCCACTGATTGCTGAGTCATGCCGAGTCATGGGTTTTTGGGAGCCAATGCTAATTTGAATCAAAAAAAAAAAAAAAAAGTCTTTTAATTTTTCAACATTTTACTTTATAACACAAAAAAATGAACAAGGACCCTGGTTTAAATAAGCTGTCTACAACCTCCTCGGGTGCATTCCTTCTTTGGTAGTAAAGGTAACAAGGTCATAGTATGGAACATGGACTGTATTAACTGTACTGTATTATTATTTTTTTTTTCTGTACAAATTTAATGTTAAAGCTCTCAGTCCACAAATGCATACAAATTAAATTACAAATTAGAAATCAATAAGTACATAAATCAGTATTAAATTTCAATTTTCTGTAAATTCAGTCTTCTATATCTACTGTATTCAGATTTAAATGTCCTCATCAACACAGTTCAATTAATATATCAATTAATATCAAAATCAATAAATCAATGAATTAATATCAATCTTGTTTTCACAAGTGTGCATAAGACACTGGAACTGTATTCACACGGTATTTGGCCAATAAAGCAGATTCTGATATCTCTGCCTTTTAGCCATGTGTTAGCTTTCTCTTCTCTGCTGAGTTGAGGTAGTGGTAAAGTAGTATTGTTACCATAAGGTCCATTTATCTCCACATTCACTTAATTGCTGGCAAAACTTTGTCTCCAGCAACGTTATCTTCTCGAGAAGGTCTTAGTAATTTTTTTTTTGCGGAGAAGGAAGGCATATTGTGTCTAGTTAGCCTTGTGTTAGCTGCTGCATGCTCATATATCACGCTTCAGCTCTGTAGGCCATGGACACTTTTAAGATAAAGTGTTTTTAAAAGAATGTTGGAAAATATCCTTTTGCTTAGAATATAAAAATAAAAACGTGATAATTTTGTGTTTCTAAGTCATTACTGGTGTGATTTAAAAGAAAAAAGGCAGGTATTAAAAGCAGAAGAGAGAGCAAAGCATTGTGTTAAAGCTAAAATCCCACATCTTCACAATAATAATTCACTCCGAATCCAATTTGTGCATCAAAATCATATTGGGCATCTACATTTTTATGTATCAAACTCACTGCTTGTCCATAAATGTGTTCATAAACTTGATGAACCAGATGTGTTTGAGAAGTGCTACTGTCTAAAGCTTTAAACCTCATCACTACATGGGAGCATTGACTGTAAATTTTATATATAATGCATGGAGGACAAGAGGACAGGTGAGGTTGAGAAATCACATTTATTCATTTTGAAGAGCTCTTCAAAGGCGTCTCAACGACTGGGTTCATGAGATCATTCAAACACTCCTACATTACCTACTACCTTCTATTTCAATGAGGTTCACTATCTTCTGCAGGAACTGTGTCTGAATGAAGACATCTTTTAGTGATACTTCCGTGTCTCTGTGACCCAGTTTGACCTGTATAAGTTAGAGGAGGGAAAAAGATAAGGTTGTAATCAAATAATCTTTTTAATTATTGTTCACAATGAATAAAAATCACGAAGTTGAGGAGAACGATCAGTTTCTCCTCCATGTTAGTTATGGACTCCACTTGCTTATTGTGTCATCAACACATCACTTGCCAAACCTGACCAAGTTCCTGATTGGTCAAAGCAAAGTGCTAAAGATCAGATTTTTGAGCACCTGATGCAACATTCTGTGACATCCAAATCATGCTGCAACAGCCAAAACGTGCTGCTGCCAGACCAAAAAACCATAACCAATGTTCATATCACACCGCAGGAGCCCTGATCATGTCTATACTTTGACTTAATATTTAAACTGGACATATGAATTGCTTTTGGTGTGCAGCTTAACAATGATCCAAAAAACAAACTTCGACTGGGATGAGGAGATCTTTTGAGACACACTCATGTTGTAATGGGGATTTTTTTTCTGACAAGGGTTTATCATGAAAAATATATATAGTACTTCAAAGATTAGTGCTCCCATGTTAAAGCCCCACTCAGTGTGAACTTCAGGTACAATTCTCTGAATAGGTGTGCAGTTTGTGTGGATTTTATAACTTCCCTTACTGTGACATACAACTGTGGTGAAGACTTTCACCTATAATGTTTTATTGATTCCCTGAACTGAGGTAGCAGCTGCCATGCCAAGGTATAAATTGGTGAACATGTCGGTAGAAACAGATCGAGTTTCTCATAGCTGCTGGTAATGTCAGCAGATCCTCACAAAGAAAGTCATCTGTTCTTCTCAGTTCCAGTAAACACAAACACCCACCCTCCATGCCAATTACAGGGTTCTGCTGTTTGAAAGCATTAGCATACTGTGGCTCTGCTGGGTTTTTTTTCCTATGGAAGAGAGCATCCTGTTTTTTAAAGCTCTCACTTAAACTGTATTGTAACACGCACACTGTTAACACGTCAAGAAACCATAATGAAGCAAAGAAACTAACAAGCAGATGTTATTTTCCCTGTTTTCAATAAGCAGGCTTTTTTATGCCGTAGCATCAGTTAATCCCTTGACTCTTTCGCAAAAAAAAAAAAAAAAAAAAAAAAAAAATCACATGCAAACACCCTTTTTGCTTGGGGTTATACTATAGAATCAAATCACAAATAAAGAAACAGGCAAGTTTTCTTTAAAGTTCCACTCCCATCATCTTGATCTATTGTAAAAGTGTTCCCAGTGGCTTTTTAATTGTAAATATTTATGATGTTTACACACTCGACAACAGGGCGAGCAATATTGGAGCTGTCCAGCCAGTTTAGAGCTCAAACGGGAAAAATGAATACATACATGAATCCAGTTGTCTACAAGTGATGGCATCGGAATTGAGTAGAGCAAGGAGCTTGTGGCTTGCTGTTATGTCACATGTAAAAGCATTTTCAAACTGCTTTATTTCGGCTGCACCTGATTCACAACGATTTGATAAAAGAAATACTCAAATGCAATTTTTAGCTTAGTTTTCTTTATATGTCCTTCATCGTGAGAAAAATGTACAACGAACATATTAAAAACACAAAAAATGTCATTTTCATCAGAGTAAGTCTTTAAATAAAGACTCAGACTAAAACTCTCAGCTCTAAATGACTGGAGTCCAAAATCATTTGATTGACATTTGTTCTTTTGTGATGAACAGAGTGCATCGTCATTTCTCCTCCAGCAGTCACGCAGTGCTCGCTGTACTTCTGTAACTACCTTGATAAAAGGTAAGAGAGATGGACTGAAAGCAATTCACACAGCACAGTGGAGCGGAAAAAAGGGGTTACAGAGACACAAAGAACACTTTGAGTAAATGCGGTAAGGTCACGTTACCTACAGCTGTTTTCCCCTCACAGCTCAGCTGAATTTTAACTGGAAGTGACATTTCTCCACAAAATTGTACATGTTTTTCAAAACATTGAAAATGTGAATATATTAATATGTAATGTAATTGGAAAGCAGATTTGGCCAACTGGAAACCCATTCTCAGAACAGAGAGGCATTTACAGACTGACAAGATCGTTGTTCTTCCGTTAATGAAGAAAAAAAACCTAACGGTCTGTGAAACTACTTTAAAATCAACACAAGCAATAAATAATAATTTTTAAAAAATCTGAAAATTTTACTAATGAAAAAAACTGTTGTGAAAAAAATATAATAGGAGAAAATATTCATACCCTGCAAACTTTTTGAGAAAAAATACATTTTTGAGTCATTTGGCAGCAAAGGTTGATCATTTCAACTATGATTTCAAAAATGTGTATGAAATTTGCAAAAAGACATATCAATCTACACATTTTATTGGGAGCTTCTTGGCATGATACAGTGGGGATCAAAAGTTTGGGCACCCTAGGTAAAATGTTATATTATTTGTGCATAAAGAACCCACGGGAAGATTGAAAAACCTTCTAAAGACATCAGATGAGCCATTCTTTTAATGTGTCAAAAAATTTGCTTTATTTTCATCATTTATCCTATCAAAGTAACAGAAAACAAAATAATGGCTATGTAAAAGTGTGGGCACCCTGCAGGGGTTTTGTTGTATGTTTTTCAAAACATTTAAAATGTGAATATATTAATATGTAATGTAATGAAAGAAGGGGGATAAGTAGATTCAGTTGCAGATTTATTGCATAAGCCGTTCTTAAGATAGACTTTTTCAGAAAAATTGTTCGTCGTCAAAAAAGGTCGACCAACTTCGAAGCAAGTGAACCTTTATCAGGGAAAAGGATTCTTCAATGACTTTCAGCCTTCCAGCAGTTTATTTTCTGGCAAGGGTAACAGAGTTTTTTGACAATATTAAGTGACAAAGGGGACGGTGTGTGAACATCTATGCTGCCACATGCAGTGTCTCATCAGCAGCAGCTTCACAGCAGGATTCTGGACAATATAATTTCCCAGACAAAAAGCAAGTTTTAAGACCATGAAAAACTAGTGTTTATCACCGTTCTTGACCCTCAGAGATGTTAGGAGCACAAGAAAAGCTTTCCGCAAGCATCCCTCTTTAGCTTGGGACAGAGCTACGGAGCTCTCTGATCTCTCGGCTGAGAACAGAGCTGACTGTCATTTAAGACATGCAGGCTTCTGCAGGAAAATTGCCCTCTGATCTCCTGGAGTTCCTTTAGCAGAAGGGTCTAAGGACAGCTTGCCACAGCTGTACACTCCCGTGTGTTTGTTGGAGACATCCCCGTGTCCACCGCTTCTGTGGAGCGGAGCTTTTCGGCCCTGAAGTGGATCAAAACATATGCCCAAAACACAACAGGGAAGGCTCGTCTCTCATGCATGACCTTGATGAGCATCAAGAAGTACTTCTTGTTGGAACTCCAATGCACGGACAATTTTTAGAAAAAAATAAATTATCCAAATATTTTTGAAACAAGGAGGATGGAGAAATTGGTTTACTGCAATGACTGCTTCCAAAGTTTGTGCAATAAAATATTGAAATAAGGGTACAGTTATTTTTGTCCAGACCAGTTTTGTTAGTTTGTTTATCATAAGGATATTTTACTGTTTTTTGTTTCTCTGAAACCAAAGACAAAACTGAGTCTCCTGCTTTTAGGTTCTCTCTCATCACTAAGGGGATATTTTGTCTTGCTTTTTTGTCCCCTTTACCTCACATGAACGGAAAATTAGGATAAAAGTTGAGCTTAAAATGTTATCATCTCTGCCAGTAAACTGTTAGGCAATAACGGCACGACATTGATTGACATTTACAACGTTGTTATTCATTCCTAATAAAATGCTTTCAAGTTGACTTCATGATCATATAATGAAAGCTCAAAAGCTGTCAGGGTTCTGTGTGAAGGATAACATCTTTATTGTTTTCCATCTTTGTATGCTGACAGAGCTTTGTCTCACAATGAGAAACTTTTTTTTGGTCTTTTTGGCTGTGTTTGATGATTGATTACCGGTCATGGTTATTTAAAGTTATGGCTCCTTTTTGTCTTCTTCCCATCTCCTTAATTGTTTTTGATACCACACGTATTTAATGTGCTTCTATTTCATCTCAACAGATTTTAATTTGTTGGAAAAAAATGAATTACAATATAAAATAGTATGTATTAAAAGGGGAACTAAAGCAACAAATCAGTTTTGTAAACGTAGCCGTCTAATCCAAGTGACTGCTGTCTGATCAAGGTCTGTTCGCACATTTTAACGAGCAGCTCTTTATTCAATAATATGCTGTGGGCATAAAGGCTAGAAATTTGCATATTACCTTGTCAGGCACTCAGGCAAATAACAAAGAGACACTTTTCATTGTTCTTTTTTCATTTTCTGTTCTGCTATTATTTGAAACCATCAGGCAAGGTAAGAATGCATATTCATGACTGCGCTATGCATGGGCCCATTAATAGTGTGTAGGTGGACTTATAAACAAGTAGTTCCATTAAAGTGTGAGTATGAAAACCCCCGGCTCTCTTTTCAGTGCTTGGACTCTTCTCTGTCAGTAATTACAGAGAGAGTTTTGACGAGGGGAAATAGAGAAAAGTAAAATACTCTGTGTAACTTTGTGTCATTCAGGGCACCTTTATAGACGTCTTCACAAGATTTGCTTTCAACTCACAGAAAAAAAGACAGGCATGATTAAACCAACTGCTTATCAAAAAAAGAAAAGAAAAGCTTTAATATTTCACTTAAAGAGAATGCATATTACAGTAAAAGATAAGCTAAAAAGTGAATCACATAGAGATTTGGATTTTTATTTTTTTAGAGATAAAAGTGATTTTTTTACTCTCTTGCCCCTTTGGGTGTTTTGGGTCAATGACCTTGACTTCTGAAGTCTCATCTCAATCAACAAAGGTACATTTGGATTAAATACTGACAACACTGAGGACTCCCAGCTTGTTAAGAGGGTTGCCTTCCTAATAACCCTGAAAGAGCTGAATGCAATATTAATGGTAAAGGATTTCTTGCAGTCACTATTTCCAGAGACCATTGAGTTAGGATTCCTAATTATTGAATGGCCAAATGGCTAAAAAGACTTCAGAAAATATCAGCGTGAATGAAGTATTCATGAAAGCTGGGTGGGTGTATGGCATGCTAATAGGGACTATAAGAAAGACGATTTAAAAAGTTTATAATCTATGTGATCCAATTCCCCAAGAAGTAAAAGTTTTAGTCAAGTTGAAAACTGAAGTAAAAGGCTGGATGACAACTCAAATTCTCTCCCAGTCTACACAGATACAAAACATTAAACAGAAGGTGATGCAAAGCGGTCCAGATTTAATTCCACTGATGAAAAATATCTGTAGAAATGGCTTTTATTTAACTTTTTTTTTTTTTTTTTTTTCTTAGAGAAACCTTAGGGATCCGCTAAATAAAACAAACGCTGACACAGAGGTCTAAGGAAAACGATACAGAATGCCAGCTCTTTGATGTCTGGCTTTGCCTGTTAAGGAAAATGTCAGATAGCCTATGTAGCAGAATTTATCAGTGGTTTACAGTTTGAAATGCTTAAAGGACTCTGTTTGTTTTTTTTTTCCGCGTGGAAAATGTGTTAATTTGTGTACTTGGGTCAAAAAGAAATCTTTTTGGTTTTGCACAAACACTCACAAGTTAATTAAATTCAGGATGAATTTATCAATGCACTTAAAACAGAATTGTTGGAAAAATTTGGCAGGCTTCACAGATACAAAGAAATTGAAGAAATTAGCCTAAAAGGCCACAAAACAGTGGGGAGTACAGGAAAAAGAGACAGACTATGCTTGGGGTTGTTACTCTGAAGTGGTCTTACTTCATACGCTCAAAGCAAAAGAAGAATAAAGCTCAGTTTGTTTTAATCTTCGCTTTTTAAACTGAGATGTTTGAGTGACAGCACTGGAGGCTGTTTTTAATTGATACCACACATCTGTCCATAATGAAGATCTGAAGAGAGGGAACATACTGCGTATAACACATATGATGAACATCATACATGTAAACTACTGGAAGTATCTGCTCTTACAAGCCTCTTAGTTAATAACTTTAGATGAACTGGTTCAATAGTAAGCCAAACAGTAAAAAAATTGAGGAATTGGAAATGTAGCTTTTAATTCTACTTTCCAAGTGTCCTGTTTATAAATGCCTTTTAGGTATTATGTTGATAACTAAAATGACTTTGAACCTTCTTAGTAAAGTTTTGGCCTTACTAGTTAATGACAAAGCCGATTGATCCAAAAAAGGCTGTCCTTAATACAACAATAAAGGCACCAGCCAACACACTTTTTCATATTATGTATCTTTAAACTGTGATTGTTTGGCTTGGAAGTATCTTCAGCTGGTAAAATCCCCGTTTTTATGGAGCAGCTTTGTCACCAGGACAAGTAAGTGTAATGGAAGTTACAACAGGTTTGATTGTTAAGTCAGGGCCAGATTTTGAGTTTAACGTTTAATTGTTAAAGCTGCATATAGGAAGATGTCAAAATCCCAATAAACACCCGTGTCTGTGTGGTTTCCTCTGAGAAATGCAAACATAGTTTGCCTCGAGGCCAAATGCTTTCATTTCCTTGTCTCTCTGTTGTTGCATCATTACAACGTCTGCATACATTCAGTGGTAGCTGTTGGTTGCACAAAAAAATAATAAATAAATAAATAATAAAAAAAAAATTACAGTAATAAATTAAATAAAAAGAAAACACTTAATTCTCAAAATGCAACATTTTACCATTAGTTTTACTTGACCTGTTTTCTACCTCTGACAGATCAAGCCTTTTATTGGGACATCCGCATGGAATTCTTATTGTACCATTAGAACGATGCTTCTATTTGCATTCCATACACAGAGCTTTAGCATGCTGGTAACCAAAGACAACCTTTCCATGTTTACCAAATATAACCTGCCATGAGGTTCATTTGTGTAGTGAAGAAGGGGTAATTTATTCTTCTGCCATTGAATTCATACAAGAATCAGTGTGCTTTTTCCATTTATTTTAGATGTTTTTTTTTCTAAGGGGTCGCTTTAAAAAAAAAATCCTGCATTTACAGTGCTTTAGATGAGAAAATCAACTCCATCACTTAATGCAAAGAGTCTATTTCTAATTTAAGAAAAACAAAATTAAGTGAAAAATCATCTGAATGAAGAAAATGTGGTTTCTTGCTTAGTTTAAGCTCACTTATTTTGCAGAAATGCTGACGACAATATGATTTAAGTCTTGCATTGTTCAAATATCTATAAATTTTGATGAGAATAATGCATATTGTTGTGATACGTTCTGAGTGTTTTTCTCTTTTTGGAGCTCATTTTAAGTCAGAATATAATTAAAATGATGAAGAATGCCTCTCTTCAACGTGAAACTCTTTTCTGTTATGAAAAACTAACACCTCCTCCAAATCCCCCAATCATTTTCTGCTTAAATATGACCGTTAAACCCATGTGTGCTGTTGCCTAAGTTTAAATGTTTATGTTGCTGAATCAGAAAGTTAACTTAAGGTTTAAAAAAAGAAACAATACTAGAGTATATCCAGGGCAAGGCGAGTGTCAAAACTCAATATACAGTCCTTTGCAATCTCCTCAGAGAGAACCGTCAGCACTCCCTGCTGAATATCAGTGCTCCTTCTTGTAATGCTGGATTTACATGACAGTAAGTGGGATTATAATACATGCAACTGTCATCACAGGAGCCATTTATAGCAAGTCAACATGGGCTTCAGAGATTGGCTCAGAATTTAAAATCTGCAGAAACTGAACAAATTCATAAACTGTCTATGAACATATAGTAATGCACACTATGGTAAAATGTTAAAGCTTTTATTTTTTATAGTTGGTCAATTCCAAATAGCTGTGGGCCATCAAAATATTCCTTATGTCACCAATTTCTGCATTTAAGAGCAAAACAAATCACATGTGTCACTTTTAAAACTGCCAGAGTTCTTTAAAAATAGGGCTTTGCTAGACTGTCAAGGTGACTGGCATGAAGGCAGTACGGAAAAACTGCGGCTGACACTGAAAGAATTTCATACTCTTTAGCTATACATTATTCAGCCTCTGTTGTTGAAACGTATTTTCATGGAAGGACATATTGCAAACTTCACCTGCAAGCTGTTTCCACTACAGTTCCTGGCAGGACTCCTAAACTTGTCATCAGTATTTGACAAGTGAATGAAAATAAACATCTGCACCCTGTGTGTGAGAAGCCGAAACCCAGTTCAAGTAAAAAGACCAAAAGCCCAGGACTCGTTGCTGCTTTGCACTTCTGGTTTTATTGTGTTTCTGTACAACACTCATTCTTTATCAACAATTTTCATCCCAGTGGGAAAACTGGCCTTCATCTCATTTGTGTTGCATTGTATTTTTAGTTATTCTGCATCACAGTTGACTTGATTAAAATTCAGAATTCTGAATTAAAATGGCTAGTAAAACATCAAGATTTGTTAGCCTGTCATTTAAGTTCAGATTTCCAATATAAGTTAAACTAAAAATGTCCCTGTAACTAGTTACATTTTTGCACAGTTTGATTTTCAGTCAGCAAACTCCTAAAAGCAGGAAAATATACAAAATAAAAGCATACCACATACCCTAATTCCTCTTTTAACAAAGCTTGTTATACCAAATTATAGGTGGGTTTTATGCTTAATTTTTGATTCTGCTAAGATAATAAGCAAACACAAATAAATAAATAAATCCTTATTTAAGATATCATATCAGAATATTGGCGTGCAAGTAAAGATAGTCAGTGTTTGTTGATTAGGTGTGTCATTCCATGGTTTTATTTTCATCACTGTTGCTTCTTAGCAGATGAAGGTCATAACAGCAAACTGCAGGAGTGCATTCTGTTCCGGTCAAAAATGTTGTTCTGGTAATGTTTGATCCTAAAATAGCTTAAACCTTTTACATCTCTCATAATAAATTGGAAACACAATCTTTAACATTTTCAAACAAGGCGACCCAAAAACAACTCTACCAATAATAAATAAATAAGGTTTGAATATTGACCCATAATCTGCCGCACAATAGGTGATCCTATTCATCTAAAACTTGATTTTCAGGCAAAACAAAATAAAAAAAAACAAAATCTCTTAAATATGCCCTTTTTGAAGGATTCTATATGACATGCATTCTTGAAAGAAGCACATTTCTGTTTAAAACGCATCAGTAATAATTGAAAATGTTTGCTTCTAATCTTAGTTTGACAGTTTAAACAATTACTATTTCCAGTGCTATAGTGGTATATGAAGCAAATGCAGCTCTGTGTTTAGACTTATTACTCAGTGCTGGGTAAATTACTTTTAAAGAGTAATTGATTACTTTACTTTAGTTACTGGATAAAATTCTAATTAAATCACCTCACTCATTCCCTAATTTAAAAAGTAGTTCTCTATTTGTTACTTTACTGTTTTCCACTTGCATAAAAATTCTCAAGGTAATAAAACGATACCATTATAAAATTTACAAAATAAAAACATTGAGGATACACAAGAGCAATCAGCTTTTTTTTTTTTTTAGAACCATCTCTATTTTGATCAATTTACCATATGAACATGAGAAAATATACATTGTATAGTAGCCTACATGGTGTACAGACAGGTTGCTCATTGACACCAGGGCACTGGAAAGCAGTTCATCTCTAGGACTAATGAAATAATGAGGGTTTCTGTAGTAATTGTAATTTAGTTACCAAAATTTGAAATATTGTGAACGTTACTCCATTACTGACAAAAATAATTGAATAATAATGCATTACTTTGTAATGCATCACCTCAACATTGATTGCTCATGCCAACATTTAACAGGTACACGATAACTATGTTACTGCATGGATGATTTCAAAATAAAAGGTAAATACATATATGGACTTTCAGATTTCAAAGTTATCATTTACGATTTAAGTATAAAACTCACATTTAGAAGTAGAAAGCACGTTTTTATTCGCACACCATCGTAGTAATTCACAGATGAGCTGTGACCCCCCCCGCTGTGTACCTGCATTTCTCTGAAGTTGGCAACGAACGGCCTCAGAAGTTGCCTGTGATCTATACATAGAAGTGAGGCTAACAGCAAAGACTAACTGTGATGGAGTATTTATTTATAAGTATATCTGCATATACATCCATTTTTTTAAAGCATAAAATATGTTGCTGTCTATTTTCACTCCCACTTCAGTTTCTTCTCTCCTTCATTTTTGTCTGTGTTTCTGCTATTACTCCAATTATTTTGAGTCTTACATTTTTCAGAAAAATTAAGTCAACATTTATTGGAGAAGTCTAAATTCATCCCCAGTTTACCCCCCCCCCACACACACACACACGCACACACACACAGTTTACATGTTAGTACATAAAACTTCAGAAAAAAGGTGATGTATTTAACTGAACAAAATATTCAAAATGGATATTTAAATGAGAATATCACAGAGTGCCTTTAATCTCCTAAAGCAACATTAGCTAATGTTTTCATCAAATGTGAGATCAAATGTCTGCACCAGAGGCTTGGTTTCTGAATAGGAAAATGACATCAGGAAATCCTCCACTGAATTCAAAAACAAACTGGAAAATGAAATGTAAAAATTGTTTGAGTAGCCGGAGGAGTTTAAGAAAGTTGACTGTGAACAAAACATTTCAATAAAAATAAACAAAACTGCTTTTTAATGATTAAGTAACTGATTCACATGAACATTATACCAAATGTAAAATTATGATCTGCAAATAATTTGGCTTTCGCAAAGATGCAACACTGCAGCTACTTAGAAATAAACCGAAGACAAGTCTGTTATCATGGCGTTCTGGATTGTTATGAAAGACTAACAGTATTTTCCAGGTTATAGCTTTAAGACACCACCTCTTCCAAGTGCAGTTAAAGACAGGCAAGCCCTCCAGTAGTTTTACATCCGTACGTTGCTGCAGCATGCCTAAGGCAAAAACAGAGTGTTTATCTTCCAAACACATTTAAGACTTTCAGGCAGTTAGTCCTCCACTGGTCTCCTTTTCAATACAAGGTCAAAGCAAGATCAACATTGGCCAATTCCTATAAAAAAAAGGCTTGTGTGAACTATGCACACATATTCCATGGATCCAAACCCGTGTCAGTCATGTGAGGTAATTGGGCTGACTCAGAGCGACAACTTCCATCTGAGCAGCAGTCTTGGGTTGCAGATTGCTTTCTCAGAGGACGTGACCCAGCAAGGCTGCAGCTTTACTCTTGCCTGATAGACGGTTCAGCAGGATGCACACACAATTAAGACCTGCTTTTTCCTCAGTCAAAGTCCAGATTGAAATGTACCTGAAGAGAAATGACTTCCAAATGCAAACAAAAATCTCATTTTGCCACATGTGCATTGTTCTTTCAGTCATGGGTACACAAGTGAATCCCAGTCCTCACTCAGTCAAATGTATCCTTGGGTAGAAGGTTTGATGTCCAATGCTACGCAAGATTAAACACAATCTAAAACAAACACATCAGCAAACACAACAACAGCTCTGGCATATGGCTTTTGAATCTAAAATGCATTCATGCATTGAAAAGAAAAGTGATTTCTACCATTATTAACAGTATGTGGCTGCTTCAGGGACTCACTTAAGCAAATTATATTTTCTAAAGGCAACAGATTGGACCAAACTCTGGGTTGAGATTGAAACGAACAGGTATACTAATAGGGATGCTGTGCTAAACGTAAAACAAAGAAAAAAAAACATGCAGTTTCACCCAAAACAAACAATTTTTTCAAATGGATTTCCACTGCAGCAGAACGGAACACAGATCCGGTTGACTTAAAGTCTGAGAACACTGTCTGGTGGCTTGAAATCCACTGTGTTGTGTTTGACAAATTATGATGGTTAAATGGAGCCAGGCACTGCACTCTCCTTTCTGACAGGAGGTCATATGTCTAAAAAGAGATTTTTAAATTCCTCAATAACAACTCAAAGTAAATAGCTTTTTCAGCCATTTTGCTATGTCACACCCTAACCTGCAGATCAGTACTTAATCTATATGTCAAAATACTTATGGGTGAATCAAATTAAAGAATTCCTTCTAAAATTCAGTCTGGCTACACTAAAATGTTTTCTGATTTTATAAGTTAGAGGTCAAGTAAGTGTAACATTAAGTAATTATCCGTAAAGTTTAAGGCGTTTTTTTTTCAAGAAAAAGAAATTCTCTTTTTGTATAATGCTCCAAAGATGATAGAAGTGTGGTTGTGCAGCTGGTTTCACTCATCAAAAACATTGGTATTCTATCAACACAATGATAAATATGATCTTTTGGGTTGGAATAAAACACAGTTATTGGAAGGAGCGTGGGGGGGTTCTGCCACAGGAATATTGTGAACATCAATCCTAACTGCTGTCTGTGAAGATGCAGATCCATGTGGCCTGCAACCATCTCTTAAAAAAGAGAGCTTAAAAAACCTGGGTAGAAAGGGTTAAATACTCAACAAAACATTATCTTGTGCATTATAATCATTTGGCAGACTAAAAGGAAATGAGATGCATTATTATGTCAGGGAAAATATTTTTAGAGTGGTTTTAAGCTGAAATGTGGGTATGTTTAATTTTTGACATGTTTCAATGGTGATACGAGTTAAATTCAAGAACTGTGTCATCTGAAGGCTTTTATTAACTGTGATTAGTGATTGACTGGGTTCAAATTAATTCCGTGGGGGAGTACAGAGCTGGCCTTGCTGCATTAAATTAATAGCAGGTATTTATGCCTTTGCATGTGAACTCCATGTAGGCAACAGAATAAATCCATCCATCCATCCATCCATCCATCCATCCATCCATTTCTCTTCCACCAGCGTCCTCCAGTTCTGCTTGGGGAACCCCAAAGAGGCCCCTGGCCAGCTGAGAGAGACAGTCTCTTCAGTGCATCCTGACTACTTTTCCCATAGTCACCTTATACTGTTGCTGTTACAAAAGGAATCAACACAGTCACATTTCCAGATAACCGAAGCCCAAAAACAATGATGACCCCAAGTCTGGACATTACAGTTTTACTGTGCTAATTTTTCTATCTACCAAGAAAACATAGGTAAGCCTTTAAAAGTTAGATTTGTGTTAGCAGTCTGTACAATTGAATTGGTTGGAAGCTGAAACTGAGAACTGTAGAACAGGTAGTGAAGCACAATTTGGATAGGTCAGATCTGCCAGAATTACTAGTCTTTTGCTATGACTTTGATTACAAGTTGACATCGTTGCTACTATTCTGTAACCATGTTGTTCAGGTTTGGATGTGTGTGTTTTTAATGTTGACTAGAAGATGTATAATTTCCAACAGTAATCAATTTGCACTAAATATTAAACAGAGATGTCTGAATCTTTAAAGTCCTCATTTTAGAACTAAGGATAACAAAGACTAACAGTAAGATAAACTTTTAAACACAGAAGAGTTTTTCTTTCTTTTGCAGAGTCTAACACACTGTGTTGTGCATCTTACATCGGCTAGCGATTTCCACAGTGTGACATGTCAGGGGCCGGCCCCTGAGTTATGATTATTGCCACCACATGTGACTACAGGGTGTTGGATTTAAGGTGCAAAGCCTGCCTCATTCATCCTTCAGCTGTCACGAATCCCCTTCAGAGGCCCAACTTTTACTGACTGACAGGTGCTAGTAATGACTGCAGTTCAGAGGTCGTAAGTCAACACAAGCACAGGGGCCAAGCGCAGCTGAACACATCCTTTGATGCACGGATCTCCCTGTGGACTGCCTCATTTAATGAGAACTTCCATTATAAAGTGAACTTTTAGCTCCAACGCACAAAACCTACGCATTGTATGATTTTGTTGTGTTATTCTACTGAGTGAATAAATGTTGGATTATTTTTTTCTGGATTCATAAAACAAATGAATGAAAATATTGGGGAAAAAAGAAAAAACGACACATCACTATCAGTCTTTCATCATTCACTACATTATGCGAGCTATTCACCTTTGCTGCATGCAAACTATTCAGTTGAAAAAAAAAAAAGATAGAGAAAGAAAATGGTGGATGGAGGTGGGGGCCGAGCTCATTATGACCATGTGCATTCCAGAAAGTGAGAGATCAGCCAGAGGCTCTTGGCAGCTGACAGCAGCTGCATTTCTCAGTCTTGTGAGAATGGTTGTTCAAGTGAAGATGGTAAATAGAGAAGACAGAAGAAAGGAAGACAAGGTTGGGAATGGGATAGAAATGTCCATTGGGACTTTGTTTATCATTTGGCATTCCTTTTCTCCTTTCATCACGTTGGGTAACGTCTCAGATGCAGGCGATTTGGGAATACTGAGGTATCAAGGGGAATGAGGGGCTTTAAGTGTAAGGAGAGATCTTGTTCTAGGTGGATGGAGATCTGAAGAGTGCTGAAGTTGTGACAGCACCAATACTCTTACACACTCTCCACCCTTTTTCCTTCAGGCATTTTGAGCTACTATGACTTACTTGGAACACTTGTTCTCAAAGATGCTGCGCTTCTTTGTAACAAGGAAACAGAATCAACAGGGAAAAGCTGCTTGGCACAAGGTTTTGTTGGGGGCAGTGGTTAATAAACATGACTTTGGAATGGCGGTCACAGTCATACTCCTTCCATCCTTGAAAATACAAAAAAATAAGACTCCAACCAAAAACAACACAAACTCAGAGCAGGGCATGTGGAATATGATGTCAACCATGGATTGGGCACCGTTATTAAACCACCACGGGACATCTTTACCATTGATTTACTTTGAAGGCCACACAGTACTGTATAACTATTCAATCATTGAAATATTTGAAAAGGAGTACCAGCATGCCAACAATTTCATAACACCTCATATCTCAGTGATGTAAAGTTATTTAGTCAAATGCCTAAAATCACTTATTTGATGTACACATTTTGGTTGAGCTTGGTTTTAAAACTTTTTTTTTTAAATATGAAGAAGTTCTAAGGTTTTACAGCCTGAAAAAAAAAAAAAAAAACAACGCTTATGAATAGAATTAGAATATCACTCAAAAAGAGCACAAACTATGAGCAAAGCAGATTTTAAGATTGTATGCCCGTTAATTTTAAAGGTGGCTGCACAGTGGTTAGGGCTCTGGCCTCATCACAAGAAGGCCCCTGGTTTGAGTCCTGGCAGGGGGTGGAGTGAAACAGAACCAATGGGGTAACTTTCTGTGGGGCGTTTTCATCATTTCTCCCTTTGAATACATGGGTTTTCTCCGGGGACTCTGGCTTCCTCCCATCATCTCAAAACATGCTTCATAGGTTAGTTGGTCCCTCTAAGTTGTCTCTATAGGTGTTGATGTGAGTGTCTCTGGGTGTGTGATTGTGGCCCTGCAACCTGTCCAGGATGCATCCTGCCTCGCCCACAAGTGGGCGGGTTAGGCTCCGGTGACCCCAAAAGAGACATAACGGGTTTAGAAAATGGATGGGTGGATAGTTAATGAGGTTATAAAGGAGGCACAGATAGGTTCTCTAGACTGTTCACAGTTTTAAATGCAACCACAGTTGCATATCTGCCTCGGCTGTTGTGTTGCTGAAGCTGTTGTATCCCTCTTTTCTGTTTTTAACAACTGATGGACTCTCCCCTGAGAACCACTTAGTTGTTCCTCGATCCAGCCTCTTGAGTTACAGCTCACCCACACACATGCTCCCATCAGAGGAACTGCCATCTGGACATGCATGCATTCACAAACACACACACTCATAATTACTGATAAACACACAAGCAAACACCTTCAAAAAATCTATACAGAATTCATTACCCTAAAAGTTGAAATTCATCTGAATGTGATTTATTCAGTTTTCCACAGTAGCAGCACTTCAGGCTCAAGTGGTACTTGTTAAGAATTAGGTCTGACTGATATCGCAGGATCTGTTTTTGATCCTAAGACAGCTACTTAAAAAAAAAAAAAACTCCCATCTATCAATTTTTTACGCCATGTCATTGTGCTCAAAGTCCTGATGGAACTGGGACCTACCACGTAAACCCTAAACATCTTCAAACTTTAATGCAGTGAGTTTCAAAAAGGAGAAAAAGTATGTACTCTGTCCAACAATAACATCAATTAGGATCAACCTGAGATAAATGTATTTGATTTTAGCTAAAAAATAGTGAAAAAAATGTATTCTCTAACTTGGGATGAGACAGATTAACCCAATGGCACTTTCAAGGATGTACAAGATCTGCCCATATGACATAGTGGTTTCCATTGGTAAAATGAATGAACAATGTAGATGGGGTGGTAACAGAGAAGCATATTTCTTTATCCAGGAAATCTTCTCATTATTTTTTTTTTTTCTTCTGGTACGTGGCTCAGAAATTACACACTTAAAGCGTTACTATGTTCCTCTGCTGCTTTTATCCCCATGCCAGACATGGTGAAATTCACTTAAATCTATTAATCATTGGACCGCAGTTTGAATGTGTATTGGTGCCACTGACTGTATTTGAGAAATAGCGTGAGTGAGTGGGACGTCATCCGCACAAAATGGTTGACTTCCAGCTCTAGTAAAATGAAGTCAGTTCAGTCGCCATTTTTGTCAGTGACCATGTCTCCGCCATGTTGAAGCCAGACGTCATCAAAAATAAATGACTTGTTCAAGTTGGTCTGCGTCAGCATTTCTATGGCAGCCATTTTTGCCGATCAAGAGTGAGCCTGGTGGAAGTCAACACCCCTACTGCTTGAAAGGAGGCTTGGGAGAATCTGTCAATCAGATGTTTTCTATCTTTGACGTGGGGGCCAGCAGGTCATCAATTGGTCAGGTTATAACTTGAAGAGAAAAGCTGGTGTCTCTGATCTCCAATAAAAGCCGGGTCTAACAGGTGTAAGTTGTTTTAGACGCCGGTCGGGCTCCTTTAAGACTTTCCATCACCATTCTGTCTATGTTGGAATAAACACCAGTCTCCAACAGACGCTGTTCCATATTGTAAGATTAATTTTAATGAAACAATGATATACATTGTAATAAATAACTGTGAAAATGTCTTTTTGCCCTCTTTTTCATTTGACACACGGTGTAAGGGGGCGTTTTATACCGACGCATACTGTAGTGATGCAATGTTTCTGTCACTGAATTTTCACACTTTTAATGTGAACATGGGGAATTTATGACCCGTGTAATGAGGCCTGACATCAAAGTATTGCAAAAATGTCTTTGCTGGCCTTTCTTGTCTATCAATTTTACTGTTACATTTTTTTTTTTTTTTTTTTTTTTTGTGAAATCGGGCATTTAAATGTGGAAAAACATGACAAAAATGAAGAATGACATGCAATAAAAAATACTGCAAGAAAGTTAGAATGTAGTAGTTCACTGTCAGCACTTTATATATTGTATCACTTTTTTCTGAGAATATTGATATACTTATATATATATATATATATATATATATACACACACACATTTTAGGCATGATTAGTTTTTACTGCATCTGAAATGAAATCTTTTAAGATGTTATTGCCATAATGCATTTTGTAAAATGTAGATATAAAACTTGAATTGTTGTTAAAATTTGAGCCACATACAGCCCTGACATACATCAACTTTAAGTGAAGTGAATACCACCTATAGAGCCTAGCTCCAGCCACACTCCAGTTGCACAAAGAGTTTGAATGTGAGTTTGAATGTGAAGCCCTTCATTACTAATTATGATTACCATTATACCAGCTGAAGTGCATCTATAGAGCACAGCTCAGGACTCTGTGAGCATTTGTTAAGATGGCAGTTGCTGGTTAAGAGCAGTAATAACAGCCATTATCCAATGTTCCAATTCTCTACATAATTCTGCTTTATATGCATCAACACTGTGTAGGGTTTCTATAGACATTTAGGCCAAACCACTGCTGTCAACATGTAAAGAGTTGCTTGATGTATATTTATTGCAAATCCGTTCATCATAAGTCAGTGTATTTCGAATGTATCAGAGCAGCAATGTGCTGCAAAGAAAAGGCCAAAAAATGGAATGGTTGTGTTGCCTTGTTCTCTTTAAAGGACTCAGCAGTCTGTTATAATATTTTACTGCTTCAATCTGTGAGGACGGTCGAATTAAGGACTTCATACGATCTTACAAGAACCACACAGTTTCCCTGCTGCACTTTCCCAGGGCAAAGACATCAGAGGCCCCACAACATAACAGGATTTCTACTTCCATTTTGAGGGTTAGACGTGATAAAATAGTGACATGTCTTTTTACACATCAGGGAAGGAGACATAGAGGGAGCTTGTAGCTTCTGGCATGTCATGCTGCGCGCACAGCTTTGACTAGAAACATAGAGGGGTGTCAGTGGATCAGATGTGCTTTGGCAGTCAAGCCTACGAGTTAGGAAGTTGATACCAGAGAAATGGGAGCAATATATGGGAAGTGGGCGACCATCACTGACAAATCATTCATTCTCGTCTCCAAACTTTGTTCCCTTTCTTCTGAATGCCATAAAGCACAGGAGCCCTTTTGTATGAACTCTCTAATTAGAAAGACCTTGAGGTGCAGATCACATCTATTGTTCCTCCTCATTTTGGTGGGAAAAATATTTCATTGATTTTTGCAGCAATCGAAAGCGGGCGGAGCTGAGAAGGGCTCTGAGCTGGATTAGACGCTGCGGGGGGTTTCGGTGATGGGTGAGGAGCCGGTGAGGATGTGTGCGTGGAAAGGGAGCAACGTTCCTCCTCATAACCGCAACGCCCTTCTCACCTTCTGAAAGAATTACAGCTGTGATCTCATCATAGCTCACCTCTTCCCCCAGCACTCATTGTTTACTCCTAACCCTCTGCGCAACTTCTGATGATGATCTTTTTCCAGTTATCCTTGTGATACTTCCAACTCATTTACAAACATCTGGATTTATTTAGGCTTTTGTTTCTGCTCCCTCAAGTGCAGCAAAGGTGGCAGATGGTCATGTGTTCAGCATCACACAGTATCAAGAACACATACAATATGTTTTTGGTAATCAGATAGTGACAGCACAAAGCTAAACAAGTGGGCTTTATATTCATATAACTTTATAAAAAGTGCAAATATATTATTCGTGTACGTATGAAATGAACGTATGAGTGCAAACCTTTCTAGCTTTTTGGAGGATTCAGAAATCACCTGTTTCCGTCTTGCTTCTTCAGCCTCCACCACTGTCACTCTCAACTGCCTGTAAATTACAGCTCACTCTCACAGGTGCCGACATCTCTCTGAAATGATTTTTCCAACCATACAGATGATTACTTTTGTTAATTATATGTATCATAATTAAATTTGATGAACTCCTACGAGATATAAAATCTCATATGACCCAGGTACTGAGTTTCTTTTGCTCTTTACAGAAGGGAAAATGTCTGCTGCTAAAAGAGACAATTTGAACCGTGGAACTGGCATCTTGATTTAGTACATTGGCATTTCCACCTTTAAATTAAAATTAATTAAGCAAGATTACTGTAGCCATTCTGTGCTCTGCAGTAACCCAGGTTTGGTTTTGGAAAGGAAAAATGTCAGTACTGCCATAGAAACACCCAGAGATGAGGAATCCAGCAGTCTGTCTGTTCATTTACAGGTTTCTCTTCAGATTTGGGTATTTTTTTCTGAGAATAAAAGTTTTATACACAATGGAATTCATAAGACTGGGAACGCCATAAACACTGCTCTTTCCTAGAATCTGCTGTTTATCCCCCTGGAGACGCAGTGTCATTTCTTTGCTCCAGGAACTTCATACAGATAACATCTGATCAGTAGAAGGTGCAAAATGTGTGCCAAAAACTCAGAGTTCAAAGCTTTTGACAATTTTATACATTCCAGGATCCACAATTCTTTGTTTGCATAGACATTTTTCTGATATGTTCCATGTTTTTCCTTTGCCAGTTTGTCACTATCATTTTTATCTGTCCAGTAATAGGATAATAAAAAAGTTCTAGAAGATGCATAACATGCTGTCCTAAATATTTTATGTATGTAAATTATTTAGGCTCTTTTAGCATATTTTCTATGCTTTTAGATATTGCCTGAAAATATGAAACAAATCCAACTTACATGTATGATTGGGCACCGATAGGGTTTCAGTGCCAAAGCGTTACTTTTGTTTCGGTTACGGTTCCTATTCGGTGCCGATTTCGGTACTTCAGTAATAAATACGGCTGCCTCTTCCCAAATTCCAAACAGAACAGTGACAAACGGGCACAGATTCCGCAGAGTGTCTGAAGCTTTTTCTTTCACCCCTTTTTTTTTTTTTTTAAATCTTCTTTTAAGTCAGTTCACTATGCCCGTTTACAAACACATCAAAGTAAAAATGTTCTGTATACGCTGTCATTCCACGTGGATAAGTTTTGTTTACGTTTCCGATTATGTTATGTTACTCAGAGTAGAATGACTGCTGCTGATGTCACAATCGTCTCCATCAACTGGTATTTCAGTTCCGGGGCCCAAAATGTTCATGCTAGCTCCAGAGGATGCGCAGATGTGACGTCACTTTTTTCTCCCCGCAGGCAGTAAAAGACAAAACAATTCCTGCATTTAATGCAATCCCATGCGTTGTCAAGTGCTTGCTAAGATTTGAGGCGTTACTTCTTCTATTCAAATTGATATTAAATGTGTATGTATCCAAATACGTGGGAAAATATACAGGCTTTCATATGATGTATTTTTTTTCATATGACTTGATATGCACAGTATGCACATCCATATTTGCAAAAGTTCAAATGTTGTTTGTTTTTCTTGGTGAAATGCAGACACGCTACTGAGGCCAGCTTTAGGTTGACATCATGAATTAGATGGAACCCACAAGGAACAAAATGGGGTGCCTCAGAGATTGAGTCATCTTACTTCCGGGTTGCAAACGGAGCCCATGAAATTAATTAATATTTCATAAAACCATGTTCTTTAATGTGCCAAAGGTAATATATTATCATATATATGGATATAGTTTACCATGAAAGGCTTAAGGCCTTTTAAGTGTAAACTTCTGTTCAGAGCACACCCATGTGAGGGAATGTACGCCAGAAGCTTCTTGCAAATCTTTTTACTGGATGAGTAGCCAAAAAAAAGTGTAGTATTTGATTCATCTTTTTCCCTGCTAATAGTAATTGTTGTCTTCTTTTTCAATTTTTAGCATAAAATATTATGTATCAGGTTTATAGATGTTTGTTAGAACTTCTAAGTTATGCTTATCCATGACTGCTTATGTCAATGTAAATATGCGCACTGGAAAAACAGCCAGCTCTGAGATCATATGTGGAAGTTGGAAAATCTTGAAAGGTGTACAATCAGTTACAAGTGCTGAACATAGATCCAATTATGTCAGCCTTGCCTTTCTGTCCAAAATAAATATTTACTGAACAATATAGAGACACGCACAAAGAAAATCACATACATAGAGAACTGAGACAAGGACGTGTAAACATCCAACTTTCATTTTTCTCTCACTGCAATGACTGTTCCTACCCTCATCTTTCTTTACTGTTTTTCCACTCCCTCACTCAGTATGCACTTTGAGTTTTCTCCTCTCACAGTCTCCACTGCACGACTGGATGGACTTCTTTTTATTTAACTCTCTCCCCTTTTCTCTGCAGGAGTTCCCTGCTGTGAGGCAATCCAGGTCTTGCAGGTGATTGCTCAAGGAATATTGATTAAGGAAAAGATTTTGCTGCTGAGAAGTCACTTTTCAAACTTCACGTGACTTTAATGTGAAAGAAAGTAACCTGACTCTCTGATCAGTGATGAACACCCTGCAGAAGAGGAAGTGTGTGTTCAAAAAAATGCTCTCTGCTCAGCTGGCCTTTGTCTTTTTGGCTTTTTTTGTCAGCGTCTAATAGTCTGTTAA
Source organism: Oryzias celebensis (assembly GCA_014656515.1). Taxonomy (NCBI): domain Eukaryota; kingdom Metazoa; phylum Chordata; class Actinopteri; order Beloniformes; family Adrianichthyidae; genus Oryzias; species Oryzias celebensis. Next base: position 75,410,758 of record BNCR01000001.1, read on the forward strand.
GTCCTGTTCCCACTTTCACACCCTTATCAGCTTTCCCATCTCATCCTCTTTCAAAGGAAAGCAATATCTTTCTTTGTCCTGCTAATTACTGTGATTAAAGTGACAACAAGCCTAAGTAGATGGTACTATAAAGAATGTCACAATATCAATGGTCATTACATGTGTTTACCTATTTATTAAAACACATTAATTTCATTTAAACCACCCACAAGACCATAAGCTAAGTGCTCGTATAAATAGAAAGACATTTTTCAAAAATTGTCTTCTAGATTTTACCTTTGTGTTAACAAGAGGCACTCGGGTTAATTACTGTAGAGGAAAATGAAAATGTTTAACATTTATTCAACGCTCATTTGGTATCTTTCTTCAGTAACGATTCATTTAAGCTTTGAATATTTTTACTACATTATTTAGCACATATATCTAAAATGGTTTAACCTTGTACATTTTACTCCATAGTATGTGTTATTTTAACAATGAATTTAGTAACCAACACCTTGATGTAGAAGCATAATTACACAGCACTGTGCTCTGAGTGGTAGAGTTTTATTAGTAAAACCTTGTCTTGCAGCAGTTGCACTGGAATTGATTAAGTTTACCTTCTAAAGAAGCACTGTGATAACGTTATGGAGTCATTTAGGAACAAAAGTATAACCAACTCTGAATGTTATTTTTTCAAAAGTAATCTAAATGTGACTTTTGAAGTGCTCGCTGGATATTTCCTTCCATTGTTTCTTTCGAGAATATCGCCTCTCATTTTTTTGCTGTTTTTTATGACAATGCATTTTTTCTACAATGAGTCAAATGTTACTTTTTTTTCCCACCAAAACACATAAAATTATGTAGTTAAATAGCTGTTGTTTGTCAAACCAAGTGAAATTTTAAAAATGTTGAGTTGTTATACAGGCAAGAATTGACTCTATTTCAGTTTAAAAAAATCAACTTGAGATATAATAAATGATTAGAACAACTAAGATGAAGTGGACACAAAAAATTCAGATGTAGGCCTACAGTTTGATTTTGATTTGAGTGTTTTTTAGCCAAAAACTGGAGTGTCCATCCATGTATCAAACACAAAAACAATCAAGTCAAAGATTATTGACTAAAACTCCAAATGTTTTTACCTATTTTCTCAGCAGATTAGGCAAAATTGTCTTTTTTTAAAACAATCCATTGTTGTTCAAAAAGTGCAATGTGAAAAGTGTGGCATCAAGAGGAGGAACAGGCAGGTGGAAACTGAATTGGTTGGAGGGGAGGTGATTAAAATGCCAGCCATGGGAGGAGAAAAGTGGTGAACAACTCTAAAACAGCTGTGCTAACAAAACAAACAAACAAAAAGAAAAAAGACGAGAAATTATGTTACAATTTTCAAACTCGTGCATTGTAAGATCTTTTTGACCATTAAAATGATCTCATTTTGATCTATATTAGTGGATTTATGTTTGAATTTAGGATGAGGCAGAATAAGAATTACAACTTATTATATACAACTTATTATATATATAACAACTTAAGTTTTATATATATATATATATATATATATATATATATATATATATATATATAGACAGACAGATAGATAGATAGATGTACACGCCATGGACTGCCAAAGGTAGGGCCGTCAACCACTGATTGGAAGATTACAGGTTCAATTCCCGCTTTGTAAGCCCATGTGTCGAAGTGTCCTTGGGCAAGACACTGTTCAAGTCCCATTCCCACACTGTGTGTGGGAATGGGACTGTGACTTTGGTCCTTAGTAGTTTAAGTATACTCAATTACCATACCATCTAAATATATAAACGTTTTAACATGGATGTTACAAGAGGCCTTTAAGAAATAATCTCTTTCCTGTAACCTGTAACAGTGACGGACATATGTTCCACCGGGGTGAATCAGTTTGTTTTATCAACGTTGTTATTGCCTCTGAGGAACACAGGTCAGTCAGGTTTAAAGGAACCAGAAGGAGGCCATATGAGGAGGGCAGGACCCCTGCAAGTTCAAGAAGTTTATTTAGTTAAATGTGGAATGTCCTAGAAGATAAAAAAGGCAGGTAAAACAGATGCTGTACCAGCCATTGTTGGAAATATGTTTTATCCCTAAGTTGTTTTTGTTTCTCTTGCTTTTGGACAATTAGATGAAGTCCTGTTAAAAAAATGAGAAGGTGCAATGTTTGTTAACAATGCATGATGTCATCCAGGACATGTTTTTGAGAAAAAAAGAGATGGCAGTCCAGTCATCTACTGTTGCAGCATTCAAATGACTCCAAAAGGCTAAATATTTATTTGTAAAGGCTGAATCTTGAAAAGAGGAACCCCACACAAAATCAACATAATGGACAACGGAGCTCCCCCTCTCTTCTCACGAAAGTGCTAATAAAACAAAACAGTATTTTCCATCAGAGCTTTTCTGGTTAATAGACCTGAAAACCACCATAAAATACAATTCCTATATGTAGCTTTTGCAATCCAATCCTTTTTTTACTTGCTGAAAAGCAGGGTATTGTGATGCCCAGCTTCTCTCCACAGAAAAAATGAAGAGATCACGAAAAGGGCAGATCATTTTTCTTTCTTTGTCGAATGAGATTAACTGTTTCAATCTAGTTTAAATATTAAAATGTGCAGTCAGGGGAGGCACAAGAGGCTGTGCCTCACCATCAAAACTATACATTAAATAAAATGAAACTACTTTTTTAAACTAAAAAATAAAAATCTAATATTTTGGTCGATATGATTTTTCTATGAATGCCTTTTTCTGTGTCGGTTTTCATTGTTTCCTTTGTGAATTTACGAGTTTCCTGTTCAAATACACAAGACAGCGGCGGGTGAGGCAGCTACAGCCCGTGCCTCCCCAGCACCGCACATACTGACTAGAGCTCCAGCTGACACATGCCCTTTACTAATACAGTCTTTTTATTATAATAAAAAATGCTTCATTTTTAAAATTACCTAATTTGTTTATTTCTCGCCATTGGTCTGATTACACTGGTGCCAGTTTGTGACCAATTCTGTCTTTTTATCTGCTAAAAATGCACTTTAGAAATGGTGAGCCCAGAGAATGTAACACTGCAGCTAAAGAATAATAGAATTAGCGGTTGCAAGTCAAGTGCAGCCGTCCAGTTGCTCTTTCATTTTGTTTAGCATCATTTTCTAAATGCAAGATTACGTTTTTAAAACCCAGACTCAAGAATTTGTTTAGACACGCCAATGGTGGTGATCTCCACTCAGACAGAAAGATTTTTAAAACTGAAGAAAGAAAAGGAAGCTGTCTACAAACAGGTTATTAATGCCTTTCTTTAGAAGGAGCGACCATAGACCTAAAACATGGGAGCAACACACAGGCTTCATATAAGTTAAAGTAAGTCAATAATAAAAGTTTTGGTGATTTTTTTTTTTCTCTGCTACAGTTTGTAAACAGAAGGAAAATGTTAAAATTAAATTTTAAACAACACACTGCTGCCAATCAAATAGTGAATAAGGTTAATACATTTGTAAATCTGACTGATGACGTCAGTGCCTCACCAGCCGTGCACCCCGCCACACATCACTGCAAATGTGTGTGTTTATGGAACCTCTTCTTAAATCCACCTAATAGGGGTTTTTTTTTGGTTGTTATTTTGTCTTTTTTTTTGAACATTTAAACACAAAGTTATGTTTTTTTGTTGTTTCTAAAAAAAAACCTATCTGTAAATGTATACATGTATGTATGTATATATATATATATATATATATATGTATATATATATATACATATATATATATATATATATATATACACAGATATATAGAGTAGTTGTAGTTTGGATTTTCAGGTTGTGCTGAGCAGCCCCCAAAGGAGTGTTTCTTTATTGGCTCTGGTATTTGATGAGATAAACAATTTTTTTTGGCCCAGATTTATTCTTAAATAAATCTGTTTGTCTTTCTCTGATTCAATAATCTTTCAGCTAATGTAGGATTAGATCCTATTGATCAATTTGATTTAATGGACTGCTATGCAGTAATGCTACGAGTTGGACACATCCCAGCATTTTCGTCCCACCCCATTGACCATTTCATTACATACCAACATTCTTTCCAATGGGTGAAGTTTTGCTTACAAGTTTAACTAGAACTCCAGTGCATGCAGGTCTATTTGCGTGTGTATTTGGAGAACAGATGAGATTTGAGATGGAAATATAATTTCCTCTAGCGTGTCAAAATATTGTCACTTTTCAGGGAGAGTCATTTCCTGGTAAACCAAGTGTTGACTCATTTATTGGTGGCTGATGGCTTCTAACATGTGCTGCCAGTAGCCTTGTGGTGACAAAAATATGTTCATTTCCATGAATGTCACACTCCACCACAGTGCTGACAGCAGTCTTACTGGAAAGTAACCCATCCTCATCTCTTCCTCAAATCACCATTACTAAAACTGAATTATTTTCCTTGGAGTCAAAAACTGTAAAGTGATTGGTTTTTCAAAGGCTTTTATTGAGTGCATTTTAGTACAATATTTCTCAGAAAGTTACATCTTACAAACTTTTGACACTTACTTTTCACAATTTACAAGTGGCAGCAATACAGAAACTGATGGAGAAGAACACATTCACACTCTCCAACAAAGTACCTGTGCACACACTAATGTCTGTACACATTTGATATGCACAAAACACACATCCACTGTCTCTCAAACAAACAAGTAGACAAATAAGACGTGTGCACACTCACAATTGGCTCCCCCATTTTTTGTGTACCACAGAAGGAGAGAAAAATTGTGACGTATATCTTTAAAAGGTCCCACCTAATCCAGTTTTCCTCTTCATTGGGCGTCCACAGCAGTTTGTCTTGGTGCATCTTATTCGTGCTCTTAGATATTTGGATGCAGGTGCTGGCTTTATGCCCATCTAAAGTGTGTAAATCTCAGAATTTCCAGTCTGAAACAGAGGAAAAAAAGAGAAATTTAAATAGTTTAATGAGTGTATTTTTTCAGGCAGTCATGTCAGGTAATTTCTAGGTGAACATCACTTCCACTAGCTCTGATCCATAAATGACAGGCATGATTTCAGCTACTAAAAGGGTCATTGCTCACTCTTCAGACAGTTACAGCACCATGAAACATTTAACAAGCTCTGCTCTTGTGTTTTGTATCGGTGTGTGATGAATGGCTTCTCTATGAAGCAGCTTTCGGAGAAGCGCCTCGAACTGCCTCTCTTTTCATCCCACTGGAGTGTCATTATAGTAAGATATTTAGAAAGACAAATAGAGAAAGGCGAATTACACTGTTACATAACCAACACATTTACCATCGCTTTCAGGGGTGGCTGAAGTGAAAAGCAAATGCGTAGAGCTGAATAGAAGACTAATACATTTGAAGTAATTAAACGGATTCAGTAAAAAGTATCCATGTCTGCTTTATGGGACGTGTGATTAGTAAGTTGACTGGAGGAGGCAAAACATGTGTTGATTACAATGATTTTAATTGCCAAAAGTAACTAAAGAAACTAGCATTTACAAATGAAGCACATTTAAAGTTCAGTAGACTGTAAGATGAGAATTATCTTCAATATGCAAACATGATGACTTTTATCAAGAAATGCGGTCAACTTTTTCCCTGAAAAAGACTCTCACATATACTGCTCCATCCTCCTCTTCTATCACAGAGTCAGCCTTGTCTGAGCTCACTTTCTCTTTGTTATGCACTCTTTATTATGCACCAGACTGGAAACTATATGAGAATAAAATAATGGAGAGTTTTAGTGTGTATATGCATGCATGTGTGTGTGGTTAAAGGCTTCCATCAGTCTCCATCCCTGTGAAAGATCAGATGCCTGTCAGACAGGGGGTCTAAGCAGGTGTTTGTGCCCTGCCTGAGCCCACTGAAGCACGGAGCCAAGTATTTCTCCAGCCGGGTCTGGCCTAACCCATCTCCAGGCGGAGCCCAGGACAGCTTGGTTACACCCCAGATAAATGAGCTGGAGATCTGCCAGCGAGTGGGAATAGGACAGGCAGGGCAGAAAGAGAAGCAGGGGGAGGAGGATGATGAGAGGTGTAAGTATAGTTAATAATCTACTAATGGACCTGCCATCAATTTCTAATTTTAGAGGCATTGCAGAACTATCGTCACTCATATCCCGCCAAGAGGGATTTTTTTTTCTCTCTCAAGGCTCTGGCTACTCTAAAGAATTTATTGAACAACAATTAATCTTGAGTGTGAGCTTAAGTATTTCCTGGCATGATGATATGACTTTTTATAAACATTATTTCTGCACGTGTCAATTTTCAGACAAGAACCATTTTTCACAGCTGGTTGAAAAAAAACCCCAAAAAAGTCCAATCAAGGCACAATTGAAGAGTGCCATTCCCAGACTAAGAGTGACAAATCATCCCTGTAAAATACCAAAAATCATGACTGGAATATGTACCAAGGACAAAAAAAGGAAATTGAATCGAGTCTCATGTATGACATCCTTTGGGGGTAATGCAGCCAATTTCATATATGTGTGAAAGTCTCTTTAGCAGCATGGCATTTGGCTTTTATTCGCCTATCCATATGGCAACATCAAATAGTCAGGGTGCACAGATAAGCTCTGCAGCTTAAGTACAGCAGTCTGTGAAAGGAAGTATTGCATTGTGAGTAGTGTGCCCACGAGGGCTGTTAAAGTCTGCGTGTTCAGAGAAATGACATTGTGGGCCTGTTGGCAAACCTCGGCCCAGATGTTCAGTTTCTCATTGCTGAGAATTGACGCTGATTCAACCTGATGGCCAAAACCTCGATTAACTGCTCTTTCATGCTTTTTAAGCTTGTAGAAATAAAAAAAAAATCTTGTCTTGGTCAGAATATCTGCAGCCACGATGTTAAACACCAATAGGATTTGTCTGGAAATTAATCAGTCAACTATGGAGTAATTTGATGTGACTTCATGTGTGCGATCAGCAGACTCTTACCATCTGCTCCAGCCAAGACACGGAGCTTCGTTTTCCTCTGGACGGTGCAGATCAGCCTCCAAACAAACAGCTAGAGCAAATGGAACATAACACAAAACTGTACATATAAGTGCTCCCTGCCAGAGACAGCATGTGTTCACCCATATTTAAAAAGAGCTCCATTAGATGGAGGTGATCTTAATTATGATAACTCCTACAGTAAATTGTATGCAGATCTACAATAACAGCTCTTCATCTGTGATTACAGTTTCACCAGTTAATAGTCAAAAAAGGTGACTGGTGCCACTGAAACATGGAGCCGAACAACAAAACGTCCATCGTTCAGGTGTCCAAAGAAAGCAGGGTGTCATAGGAAACTACACATCGCATGTGTCTATCACAGTCTAGCCAAAACATCTTTGCCAAAAATGCAAGCAGAGTGATCTGTACATACATGTTCATACATAACACCTTCAATATGAAGGTTTATTATGAAAGATATAATCATACTGAGCAAGAGATAAACATATGTATAGCATCTGAATCTGACTGGAACTGGTTAAAAAGTCCTCCGAACCAGACCTCCACAGGTAGTGTTAAAGTTCAAATACAAGTGGGCGGTATCTTGCTATAGTGGCAAAACCAAAGAAACAAACAGTTGGTAAAAGACAAAATATAACTAAGCTCTGATTTCTCATTAGTTCATTTATGTTACATGTCTTTAAAAATCTTTAATCAAGCAAAAGATGTGAAAATTGAAAATGGTTCTCACTGTACATCCCTGTATACTTCACAAAATGTTCTACTGGTAGTTGCTTTTTTTGGGAACGTATTCCTCACCTAGTAAAGATACCTTCATTGCACAGACTTTCTATGATATGGATAAAAATTACAGGCCACATGTCTCTAAATGTTTCACATTTTACATTTGTAACATTTTCTTGTCCAGAGAATATGGAAGTACACTTCACTCATTTCACTACACAACCAGAAAATGTTAGTACGTCATTGTGTTGATGTGGGATTGCTGAAGTTATTTTTGTTTATGATGGCAGGGAGTTTATAACCACAACAATGATGTCTGTCTTCCTTTGTGTGTGGTGAGGAACAATATCAGGTCTGGACCCTGAATGCCTGTTGACGGCTGCATGACGTGTGAAAGCTGTTGAACATGTGGAAGTGTTGACCCTGGTCTCCTGTCGCCATGTTAGTGGGTTAGATTAAGACAATGGTCTCGACTCTGGCGCGTTCCGTTGGACTGGGGGTCATTCGAGGGCTGCCTTTGTTGGTCCTTCGAATGCTGCCCGTTCCATGGCACAGCGCCCCCTGTAGTCATGCCACAGTATTAGGCGGCTGGCTCATCTGGACCCTCATGGACTGGATATTATTCAGGATCTTCTTCTGGTGACCTGCTAAGGTCACTCCTATTCTCAGCAGATCCCTTCAAATCAGCAAAAAGAAGTTAAAAACAAGGCTGTATCCTGGAACCACAAATATTTCCACTACACTGAAAGGGCAAAGAGTCATCTGAAAAAGCTCACATTTTTTTGGAAACAATTGGATTACTTGAACGCTAACACAGAAGCTGTTGCCGGCGGCAGCAACGTTTTCTGAGGTAAACTAAAGTGTCACATATCGGTTGTCGCGTGTCAGAAGCACATATCAGCAGCATGTTAAGCTAGTAAAGTTTTGCACATTGGTTGCATACCAGCAAGACACGTCGGCATATCCTGTCTGACATATCGGCTAACGCAAAGCTGCTTTTCTCTGCATCAGAATCAGCTGGTTAAGGTTGATTGTGTAAACACTTGCGTATAAAAGCTATACTTTTTTCATCTTCAGAATGTGTTGGAATGACTTTAATTGCACAAATGATTGAAGAGTTGCAGTAATTCAGATAACATCAAAACTGAAGCTAAAGCTCTGGTGTTAAAGGGGTAGGAAGGATTTTAATTCTATTTGATTGATTAGTTGTATTGATGTATTGATTTTAATTTAATTGAAGTGTAGTTTTAATATTTGAAATGCTAACAGCTATAAACACAAACTCCTAAGACTCTCAATCTAGAAAGGATTTTAATTCTAAGCATATATGATACTACAAATTCCTAAAAAAAAGCTGAAAAGATTGGAAAATCATAAGCATATCAAGCAACAAACGCAATTTAAAAAAAGGAGTGTTTGGCTTTTAAAGTAAAGTATCTGTCGTGATGCAGACTACAAAACACAGAATTCATGTCTGTTAATACAAAAGGCTTCAATATCAGGTAAGAGTCATAAAGCTAAAGAAGCACACATTTAACAGCTCTTAACAGAGTAAGGGATACTTTTAATACCCACGCAGGCTCCAACTTCAGCGCAATCACAGAATGACTGGAGTCACAGAGTGCACTCAAGCTAAAAATACATGCACTTGACATGAAGTCAATTTACACAAGTGTGCCCATCAAGCGCAATATAGGTTGGAAATATTTCATACACACTCGCAGGCAAACTCACTCTGAGGTCATTTGAGCCACAAGCTGTAGAGAGGTGAAGCCTGAGTTGAGGAAGTTGTCTCTGTACTGGCCCATCTTGATGGCTGTGAGCCAGTCTTCTACTGAGCTGAAGGTGTTGAAGTCAGGTATGGATCTGTCCAACAGTGGCTGAGAAGGCCTAAAAGAGGAGGAAGGTGAGGGATGAGATGAGACGCAGAAAAGTGCCTTGATGTAATATTTAACAAGCAGGGTTTTAAGAGGAATGTATCAGTGGGGTTGGAGGGTTGGAGTGGGAGAGGAAGAAAAAATCAGCGTGTCTGTGATTTATCTGTAAAGCTTAAATGTTTAAGGGAAAAAAGGGAAAACATTACATTAAATACCTGCCCAAGGCTAGCCACAGTAGTGGAAAGTGGTCACAATTTCAGAAACAGTAAACTAAGGACCTTGAAGACAAACATGCTCCATTGCACAAACTCATCTCACAAGGAGCTAAAAGTTCACCTTGGGGAACATGTCAACAACTCAAAACAAACAGCAAAAACAAATGGTTTCAGGTTCGTGGATGACCCTCAGCAGCTCAGGCAAAGCCTGGACTCTAAGGATAATCAATGGGGAAACCTGAAGTGTGTAGAGGTAGAAGTGATGATATTTCAGGAAAAAAAATCACGTTTGATCTGATTGAATTTGGTGGGAATTACTTTAAAAAAGAGTAATAAAGATGGCCATAAAATGAAAACAAAAATAAAAGGAAAGTATATGTAGAGGGTATTGATCAAAGCTTATGGTTCATTATGCTCAAGCAAATGTAAATAATACATATTTTGCTTCCATCCTTTTTTATCTTTTTTACTCCATGGAGTATTTTTTAGTCCTTCATTAAAGGGGAATGAGGTTGAAAAAAAAAAAGCTGAAACACTCTAAACCACTTACTGGTGTTTAGTTTGGAACTACAAAAAAAAAAAAAAAAAACGCTGGAAAGGAAGAGTCCCGGCTTGATGCAATCAACTGTAATGAATTCACGTTTTATTATTATGATTATTTTATGAGAAGATAAAAAATAAACGTGTGAGGTTTCTGTTAGTCTGTAAAAAACATGCAAGTAAAAGTGATGGGTCTGAATATAAACAAATCTAAACCATATTTAGATTTCGATGCTTCTGGGGAACATGTTTAGGTTGAGTGTGTTTATATGTGGGAGCTTTACTTACACTGCAGGAATGTTGGCTACAGCTTTGAGGCTGGTAGGGTTACGGATCATCTTGTCCAAGGTACTGACAATGTCTGCAAAGCGAGGTCGTACGTTGCGGTCTTTCTGCCAGCAGTCCAGCATCAACTGGTGCAAGGCACTGGGGCAGTCCATGGGCGGAGGCAAGCGGTAATCCTGTTCAATTGCATTTATCACCTTGAGAGTTTAGAAGAAAATGCATATTATTAAAATAGCATAATATCTTATAACTCCAAGTGGCAAACAAAAACAGAAGCAAGTCAAGAATATGACGTAATTGACCTCCATACTTATGGTATTAAAATGTAGAAGTAAAACTGCTAAATTCCATATTTTATTTAAATCATATAATGATTTAAACCCTCAATCCTGCAAGGTTGTTGTTCTTTTTGTTTATGATGTTTGCTTTCTCTTGTAAAATCAGCCCAGGGGCAAAGCTATGAAGGGGCAAGGGGGGAAGAGTTGCCCGCTCCCAGCAAAAAGGTTTGACCTCTCGCTTTTCCCCAGAATTTTTAAGTCAATTTTAGTATAATTACTGAGAACAATTAAGAAATGATCAACACAAGCTGCTTTCAGCACTGAAAAAAAGGCAATCTTTTTTATGAAATATCAAGCCCCTTATATATTTTAGATATTTTTCGGTATCTGTATTTTTGACTATTTTCTTTTGGATTTGGAAATGGTTTATTTCAAGAATAAGGCAAGAATAACATGTCAAACATAGAGTAACTAGGCATCAAAAGATAGACTGCTTGAAAGGGAGTGGGAGGAAGCGAACTTATATAACCCCACCCCGACTTGACCAGACCGTTTCTTCACATTAGTTTAACCGGTTCGTAACTTATGATCAGATATTTATACACATTGACTGATTCAGGTCATTATTTTGATTTTTAAAAGCCTTTAAATTTGCTGTTCTAATCTGCCACCCTTTCAAGGTTTTTTGCCCCCAACATAAAATATTCTAGATCTGGCACTGAATCAGCTTCTATTTTAGATTCATATTTTGAACAACCAAGACTACATCTAAAGCAACATGAAGTTATGTATGCTCACAAACCTTCATCTACATCTTTCCTTAGGTACTCTTTATATCTGTTCTGATAAATACGTTGTTAATTTGTTTTTCATTTGTTAAAAAAAAGAGCGCAGACAGAAAAGAACTCAAGTAATTTGTTTGGGAAAGGTAACTGATTTAAATGCAGTTATCTATTCTGTGTTTTAATAGCAAACAGGCTAAATTCTAAACACCACATGGTTTTTTACTTGGTGTTTAACACTTTTTCAAACATATTTCAAAGATAATGTTTTTTTAAGTTTTTTTTTAATTAATGTACTTTGGATACATTTTTTTACAGCCTTTTAGATTAAAAATGCTGTTAATAATTTGTGTAACAAAATCTAGGGTCACATATGCCAAAATGCGACCACACGGCAACCTACATGTAGGTTTTTCTGCAAATCTGGCAGGTGGCTGTGCGGCAGTATTAATAATAAGGAGGTGTCAGTGATATTTCTTCGCATCGCGCGGCGACTTTAGATGTTTTAAGAAAAAGTTACAATTTTACAGCGAGTTGATGATTTTTCTCTAAAAGATGAAACCAGTCAGTGGCCACCCGTGCACATTTTGAGGTCATGCACTGGCAGTCATGTGACAGGCAGGGATAACGCCATTATGAAAGCGAGTGAGGGCTGGGCGGTGACAGGTCTGTGGCAGGTGGAATCGCCAGTCATAAGTAGTTGTATATTTGTACATGTGACCCAAGCGTAACTGCACGACTTCATTTATTTCTGCAACATTTACAGAGGCAGAGACAGTCTTGACATCTCTTAAAAAAAACATATTTTAACAACATTTTTTCAGAAATGTATTTATTTTCATCAGCAATAACACTGTGAGTCATGACTTGGGGTTTTTAAATGATTTTTATGAAAACACAAGGAGTTACAGAACAAAAGTTATTGTTGGAAGTAGATGCTTTCTTTTTGAAATTTTTCATAACTGTAGACTAGTTTTTTCTCTTGTGAGTGTTTTCATAGTGGCCTGAACTGATTTGAGCAAACATATATATAAAGCATAAAACCCTCTAGTTTGTGGTAGTTAGCATTCGATAGACAACAACACCTTGTTTAATTATTTTTCTTTGTTAACTGTCCAATTTATTTGAACTTGCTGAAAAAACAAAACAAACCATATCCTGCTGATCTAAACAGTAATGTGCTTTGTGACAGTATGTGAAATTCATCTTGACACGTCAGCTCAGAAATCACATCGGTAGTCTTTGGAGATTGGGCAGAATTCATATTTTACTTGTGTTTCTTTTGGCTTTCACCAACAGTGACTCTCTTTTACAAAGACTTTCAGGGAAATCAAAGCGGAGTGAATGTTTGATAAGACATACTCACAAAATCTGCCAATTGAACATAAATAAATCAACAGATATTTACTGTTTTTCAGCATGTGCAAAAACAATTAAGCTGCCTTCGATGTATCCTTGCATGATCAAGCAGAAGCTGGAGTCTCTTTAGAGTGCCATAATGCCCTGTAATATTGATTTATCTCCACCATCTGTAGATGTCATCTTTTCTCAGAAATGCAAAGTTGCAGGATAAGAATCGCCTGTCAAATCTCGGGTGAAAGATACTATCATTAAAAGTTACATGCTACTTTGTAGCTTGCCATCTCTAGCCCACAGAGAAGTGAAGCTCAGCAGAATCTTGACAAATGGAGTGTGTGAATAAGAGAAAGAAAACAGAGGGGGGTGTATGGCAGACCTTTGCTGTATTGAAGAAGATTGATTTAAGGGGAAGAGCAAACAGTAGTTATTGTTTGTGTGTGCAAAAAGCTGCAAGAAAAAGGAACATTTGTGTGGATGCATGGACTGAGCAGGTGGACATGCTGAGTGGTGCCAGCCCCACTAGGCAGTATTTGTTGCTGGCCCACTGAGGCAACATCTGCTAGGTTGGACAATCCTGCTGGAGTGAAGTCTATAGAGGCCTGATGGTTGGCTAGCTGTCTCCCTAAGAGAAGCTAAGGGAGAGTAGTTTGGGACTACATCAATCGGTTGTGCGTGTTGGTGCTTATGTGTGTGGACCTTATCCAAGCGGACGTGGGGAACAAAGCAGAGCTCTCACCAATCATTCATTGCACTCGAGAGCTGGCCAGGAAGGAAGGGATACAGTGCGAGGCTGTCAAGTCTACTTTCAAAGTCAGAGTCAAGGACATATTTAAAGATGATCCTTTTCAGATGAGCCAGACATAAACTTTGACTGATTCCAGCGTTCTTTCAAACAAATTATTTTCAATTGTCAATGTGTTTGGTAAATGCTGTCTGATGACTTTCACATGCAAATGAGCGATCGTCTTAACTTACAATTTTCTGTTTAAAAGCTAAAACCTATTTTGAACTGCTTAAGCTCAAAAACCTTATTTCACACTGTTCACCATTGCTGTTGTTCGTTTAAGCACATCGTACGTTTTATATTCAGTTAATATCCCATCTTGAAGTCCAAATTCTCTTCCTTAGCTCTCGCCATTTCTTATCTTATCAATGTTACTAAAATTTATATTTTAGCCTTTTAGCTTTGATGTAATCTTCTTGTGGTTAAATGTTTGTCAATTCGTTTTACTTCAGATCAACAAAATGCTTCTAAATTAAATTAATATTTACTGTTCTGAGTCAGGCATCATTCCGCAATATTTCATGTTTAAAAATGAATAACCTTCGAATGTCAAGCTTTAATTTTCTTTCCTTAAAGCGTTACACTACACATGAAAAGACCAGCAATTCTTCAATAGCCTGTTTTTCTTCTGAAAATACTCACATCCTGGTTGGACATGTCCCAGTAGGGTCGCTCTCCAAATGACATAACCTCCCACATGACAATGCCGTAGCTCCACACATCACTAGCCGAGGTGAACTTCCTGTAAGCGATTGCCTCTGGTGCTGTCCACCTGACAGGGATCTTCCCACCCTGGAGAAGTAGAGGAACAAAAACGTCATGATAGAAACATCAGAGACACATAACAGCATTTTATTTCTGATGAATGAAAGTGAGCCAGGACCAATCTAAGTCTTTTTCCAGCTGTTTGACCTCACAAACTAGCAGCATTTTCCCTGACATCACACACTTCCCAATCAACCCACCAGCAGCTAAAACGTTTAGGATTCTGTCTGCGTCATCAACAGAAACTACATTTAGTCATGCCTTCTCTCCCACATCCTTGTTTGAGTACGAGAAGATAGGCCCGGGCTCCTGCTCCAACATTTAGTGTTTCTGCCTGTAATTAGGCTTTCTAGGCCTCAGGCATGACATGCATACTGTTGATTGACATTGACAGCCGCTTGTTTAAATTCCACGAACACACATACAGACCCAGCTGGGAACGGGTCCAGCGCAGGCACGGACAGAGATGCAGCTGTGTGCACAGCCGCACACACAAAGAGTAAACCTCCAACTGTGCCTCTCCTCCCTACCACATCACATCTGAGCTGAGCTCGCCACCAGCTTAATAATGCCAATTAACTAAACCTGAGTATTTGCAGATAAGCTGCTGCTGGAAACAAACCCAACAGAACAGACCACCTCGAGTGAAGAGAATGAGATACAGAAAACAGGAGTTTGGAGGTTTTCCATGCCGCAAATTCCTCTTTGACAGCTTTTATTCTCCTCTTATTTTGAAAATATGATTTACATTTTTGAAAAAGTGCTGTAGGACACACTGCAAAGCATTTAGTTAATAGTTTTATCAGGGATCTCTGTGAGTGACTAAAATGACCACCAACAAAAGTGGGCAGTGGTGGATTGAATAGTTAAATGGTTGTGTGAGACTTTTCCCTGTAGAGAAGACTAAAGAAAAAAAGAAACAAGAAAAAAAGATCAATACCTGAATCAAGGCTGACTAATGTCCAGGTTTTACCTGATCCAGTGTTCATTATGTGAACAATCTGTGACATCAATGACCAATGAAGGCAGCACAGTGGGAGCACAACTACAAACCCAGCGCTGGTTGCAAGGGACATGTTTCAGTCATGAGCTTTGTTTCATTTTGTTGTTTTTTGTTTTAGAAACCCACTCCAATGAAAATAGTGTTTTTAACATGTTCTTATGACATTTTTCTCATGTGGGATATAACATGTATAAATAAAATTCATCTTACAATAGCATTTCTGTGTATTTTTTTAAGTTCAAATTGTAAATCAGGAGCAGAAGCAAAAAAATGCGGTTAGAAAAAGCTTGTAGTTGTGAGGTAGAACATAAAACGGCAGGCCACAAGCTCACTGCTCCGCTCCATGTCTGAAATGTCCTCATCCGTGCTGGCATCTGGCTCGAAACTGTACCCGATATTATAATATTGCTCTCTATTTTTGTAGCACCGCTAATGTTAGGTTGGGGTAGTGAGGGGCTGTAAGCTTGTACGCTTGAGAGGCGAATATCCAAGGAACTCCTGCTGCTCTGCAGAAACCATGTCCTCACAAATTACAGTTTTTTAGACTATGGCAAAAAAAAAAAAAGCATAATCATATTTAAAAGGCTACTAGAAATGCTTTTAAAATACAATAAAAGATGATCAAAGTGGGTCTTTAAGAACTTAATTCTCTGAGTAAGTCAGGCTTCTTTATGAGGAGTTTTTTTTCCTTAAATCTAACTAAATACCTCAAATCTAAAGCATTTTATCTGATCCAAATCAGTGGATTTCTCTGTTTTTAAGCAGCAGAAACACCAAAAGCCTAAATTCTTTCCAAAAAGATACAAGTGCAGCCAGTTCCCTTCTTCTTTCAAGACAGTGAGTCTTGTTAAACACTTTGTTTGAGGGAACACACATGAGATGAAAAATTTGCAAATAAATGCAGAGTAGCAGAAAAATAAACAACTGCTGCAGGAGAAAACCCTGCTTATTACATCTTTTCTTTGCCATAATTTGCTTACTGCTGTCCCCGCTCTGTACATCTGCTCTCTTTCCCGGAGATCTCATTAGAATATGAGCTGAAGATGGCTGAAATGGGCTGAGCAAATACATAGGATTTATAGGTAGCCGTGTTGGCTTCAGGGTAGGGGGACTACAGCAGGAGTTTAAAGCAGGAGAGTCAAAAACAACACTGTAAACTTTAAAGAAAATTACCTTTGTGAGCAAGTGATGGATTTGTCAAAATTTGGCTTCAAAGTTTCACTCCAACTATAATTTGTATCCATTGTAAAGTCGTTCCTATTAATCTTTTAATTATGATTATGCATTTTTCAGGCAAACTCATAAAATTAGTTTCACTTTTTTAAGACATATTTTCTGCAGGGTGGGAGGAGTTTATTGGAAATTTGCTTCTGAGTCGTGTGCGGGACTCTTGGTGTGGAAGCAATCCTCCGCTGATATCCCATCATCCCTTTGTTTACACTCATTCCCACTAGCTTACAGTATCACACAACCCCAGACTAACATTAGCAGTGCAACAAAAATGGCGAGCAATATAGGTGCTATCCCTAGCTGTACAGTTTCGAGCCAGATGCTAGCTCAGACAAAGATGTACTTTGTCTGCAACGTGGATCTACTGGAATGGAGCGGAGCAGGGAACTTTTGCCCCGCTCATTTCAGTTGCTGTGTCACAAAAGACATCTCTTTTTAAACAGTGTTTTTCTTGTTATCTGCACCTGATCCATCACAATTTGAAGAAAGATGTACTCAGAAATGTGTTTTTTACTCCAAATTATATTATTTACATCCTCCATTATGAGAAAAATTCTTTTTTTTGACAGTTTTCATTGGATAGACTTTAAACATATGGCAGAGTTTGAGTGCACATGATTCATAGCAAGTTGTCTTCTGTTTGCCTAGAGGTGAAATATTGCTCCTAAAAGCAAAATCTCTTATTCTCTTATCTCTAACAGTTAACCTAGCATTTGTGTAGAGGAGCCAGACTCCATGACCACTGCTGCTCCAGAACTTCTGGGCCTTGAGAGGATAAAGCTCTAATGATATACCTCACAAAACTCCCTGGATAATAGGAAAAGTGGGTGACACGCACTGCTTGATTTTGCAGCGATAGCAGTTGGGTCTATTTTCTGGTTGGTAGGTTTTGGCGCTTTGAATAAAAAGTGAGTGGTCCTAAGGGTGTGAAAACAGAAAATTAATGTGCCACCCCCCCACCCCCAAAAAGTTAAAAAATGATATTTAATTTTCTTTTTACTTTTTTCTCTCATATATTAGTTGATGGCACACCCAGCTTGCTTACACAGAATTCCAATTCAGAAAACAGTGAGCGATTGTTTAAAGGGCTGTCATCTCTGTCGGCAAATTGAGATTGCAGAACGTGACTGGCTCCACCTGGCTGTGACTGCCCTTGACAGGTTGTGACCAACTGTGACAGGTTTTTTTCCGAAGTGTGACAGTAAAGGAAATGTGCTGGGGCTGTCAGTTTAGGAGTTATCATGGCGAGACGAGCACGTACCTGTGACAGCCAGGTCAGAGAGAAATAGGATAAACAGTTGGTGGTCAGGTAATGTACTCTGTGTTACATTTGTATAGATACTGCAGCTATCGCACCTGTCATGTCTTTTCTTGAGCTACAAAACCACCAATAGGCAGAGAACTACTTGCATGCTGACACTAAACTTCCAGCGTAGATAAATATTAGAAAACATATACAGTACTTGTCATAGTTCTTGGAAAAGTTTCAACAAAAATTTTGCAATGTCCAAAATTGGTCATAAAGTTGGACAATTCTGAGTAAAGTCAGCTCTATTTACTTCAAATATGTTTCCAGATGAATTTCTTTTGAAGAACAAATACTGCATGCATGTCTGTTCTTATTTTTCTTTTCTCAAGTTAATTATCTTACTCAAGTTCCAAAATCCACTCCTGCACAATGCACACTTAAACAAACTTGAGTGCATTTACTTTGGTCGGGCAGACTGCTCCATCAACATGGTTTTAATGAAATCCTCAGAGCAGCAGTCTGCCTTGGACGTCTGCTCAAACAGAATGAGGAAGAGGGTGAAGGAATGGAGAAGGAGGCAAACGGGGGGTTGACTGACATGGGGAGATGCGGAGAATGAGGGGTTGACAAGGGGTGAGGGGGGTGGGGGGGTGGGTTGCTGAATGGTTAGTTTCTCAGGCACTCAGGGGAACGCCTAGAGGGGAGAGTGACAGAGGTCTTCCAGCAAATATACAATGAAGTACTGCAAAGATAGAGGAAAATGTTGGACTGATTGCATAATGCTTTCCAGACACCATCACAAGTCTGTTTATGTATGTTTTAATTGTTAGAGTAAATTAAAAAAAAAAAAAAAGTTTCCATACTGTGAAGATTAGGATACATATCAAATCATAAATGAGGCTCTGTGAGTCATGCATTTTTATAAAGAATAAATCAATAGATTTGTTCAGTATGCGTTCAGTACATGATGTAACACTGTAGTTATTAAGGTGATGCCAGTTCATTTGAAATTGGTTGCAGGTGTTAGTGAACATGTCTCCTTGTTAGCTCTATTATGAGTGGGTGACCCAATCCGAATGTATCACAATGTGTCACAAAATGGCAGCTTCGATGGGCTCTAACCCCACGGGACCTTGAACAGGATGAAGAGAGTGCAGAGAATAGATGGCTGGACAGACACATTCACTGAGGACTTTAAAACACCATGACTTATACTTTACAAAGCTGGCTAAAGCATTGTGAAGCAGCCTTTTCATGTTGTAAAGTCAGTGTTCTGATCTGTCTTCCATGATATTATGCCATTCATTGAGGGTTTAATTTTATTCCTTTAGATGTAAAATGTTTCTTTCTTGTGTTCGTAGAAGGGGCAACTGAAACTTTTCTTTTTTTTGCTTTTAAAACCTTATTTATTTATTTGTTGACTGAAAAAAAAGGAAGAAAGTGTCAAAGGGTTTCTTGAAACGACCTGCCTTAGTGCACAATTATATTGAGGAAAAATTTCAATTTCCAAATATTTCAACATCTTTCCATTTTACTTGGTACTTGTTTAATTATTTGCCCGACTTACAGCCATTGCGCTGGCTTTAAGGGATTTGGGGCTTTTTCTTTATCTGCTCACATAAAACATGAACATTTGCAGTTTTACAAACACTATCAAATTAAACTCAGCTATTATATTATCTTTTAACTTTATTACATGCAGTTATTAAATAATGACCTTGACTGCCTGTATTCCTCACTGGATGTGGGGGGCAATTATGATCTTGTCAAACAAGTAACACTTAAATAGGCGAGAATTTACCAAAATGCTAGTGAGAGTGTAGTTTTGACTCCTTAAATGAGAACATGATTACAGTAGAATTAATTTAATTTGGGTTTTGCAACTCAAGCAAACGATTTGGTCACTATTTGAGTTGAATCTGTTTTCTATAAGCCCTGGAAATAAATTAGAAAACTTACTCATATCAAAATTTTATACATATATATATATATATATATGTATATAATATAACAATTCATGTTATCCCCCTGAATTTAGCAATAATTTGTTAATAAGATTCAACATTTGTGCTTTATGATGAAGAAACATTTTTTTTTTTCATTTGAGTGGTCTTTTACTTTAATCATTAAATTTCAACTGGTTTGTCAAATCCATTCACAAGAAAGAAAAGATGGTTGAATTTGAAAAACATGCTGAAGGAAATCCCTATTGCTTTGAAATATTAGAATACATAGATGTCCGAATGTAAAATCCTAAAACAACACAATAGTTTGGCAGAGAAACAAAATCTCTGCATTTTCAGCAGATAAGACTTTATATTTCACCAAAGCATTTAGATCAGGGGTGCAGAATCCAGTCCTCGAGGGCCAGCCTCCTGCTGATTTTTCAGAAATCCTGCTCAATTTGCTGGTGATTACCTGGATCAGATGTGTTTAGCCAATCAGGAGCTTCAATGGCCAGTTGGTTGAAAAACATGTAGGACACCGGCCCTGGAGGCCTGTAGTTTGACACCCCTGATTTAGATGGAAGACATTATGAATTCTTCTTTTTAGTCATCAAACTTTTACTGCAGCAAGATGTATTTTGTCTTGTGTATATATTCTAGGTTTATTTTTCAACATTTTTGTTGTCTTTTCCCCTGACTGTGCTTGTTTTTTGGTTTTAAGATGTGTCATTAGTTTCACCTTTATTGCTCTCTTCCTGATCCTATATTGTTTTAGCAGATTTTCGAACTCTTGGTTTGGAAAATTGGAATGACACATTTTCCAATACAAGACATCATGGCTTTAGTCCAAAAATAGGGGGTTAAATTGGTTAAAATGTCAAAAGCCTTTATTACATCATTGCTTTAACATTTAGGGGTGTGACTGAGTTGTTAGTTGTTGTGAGCTGTTGACAGAAGTGACGTTGGGACTTTGCCCTGAAAGTACAGAACAATTCTTTTCCTTTGTCACCTTTTTCTACTTCATTGCTGCCAGCGCTCCAAAGCTCAACAAGGTGTCTCTTTCTTTCATTTAGTGAGCAGAAAAAAATGAGCACAATTTATGTTACTGTTGAGATGCAAGTCTGCGACAGATGGTACATCAATGCTTGTCTTTTCCAGAATCTGCAAAGCATGGCAGAAGGTGTACAGGAAATCACAATTACATTCTTTAACTGGCTGATTAGTCTGACGCAGGGGACAGATGCAGAACATGCTTATTTTCTTTTTGTTTGTTTGTGTGTTTTTTACTTTGTCCATTCATTGACTGTCCTGTCACATTCAAATTTGACACTGTTTTGTTTCCACAGTTATTTTTATGATGCTTTGTTCATCTAAGGACGTAATCTTAAGTTAAAAAAAAAGGAACTGCAAATCGTTCTACATTCAGATGAGGGGTAATGTTGTGTAATTTTGGCAATAATCGCATAACTTAATCACAAAATACAAAAATCCAAGCCTATTTAAAGTTTAGCAGATGTAAGGTGATTAATTGGTGACATTTCTGTATATGGACTGGGACTATTTTCATTGGACAGACTGTATGTAAGCACTACCAACCGGACAACATGTATATTATTTAATTTAAAATGGCTCAACTTAAGCAGTAGCAACAATAGATCAAACTGCTGTTGGCACTGTAAATAAACAAAACTAAATGCATTAAAAATGCAAAATTAAGTTAAAGTGTTTGGGTCAGGGGTCTGCAAGCTGAGGCTCCAGAGCCACATGTGGCTCTTTTATCTCTCCATTGTGGCTTTTGGCTTTGAAGACAAATACTAATGATTTGAATTTAATTCTGGTAATTATTGGTTAATTTGTTTAGTTAAAGAAAAAATGTCTCTTTGCATTTTGATTTTGATGTCTAACAAGCAAGCAACATTATTATTATTAGTGTTTTTTAGAATCAACTTAAAGCATGAATGATTAAAAAAAAAAAAAAAAGAAAAGATTCTACATCAATGTTGTCATGCTTATTTCCAATAGTAAAAAGGATGACGATGCACCAAAGTCATAATGATAGAAAATGTCTTGTTTGATTTGTGTTTCTTTAATTTTTAGTTTAAGTAAATCTGCTGCAGCAGGATGATCTTATTTGACACAGGGTGTGTTTTATTTTGAAAGGAATTTGTATGTGCAGCTGTCAAAAATAAAATAAGTTAAACTTGTATTAAGAAAATTTTCAGACTGTTGTAATTCAATGATGGTCAATTTTTAAAAGCTACATGTTATAAGGTATCATGAACACTGTTTTGTCCCCCCCCCCAAAAAAAAAAAAAAAAAAAAAAAAAAAAAAAAAAACAACAACAATGAGGCAGGACTTTGCGGCTCTTGCTTGGTTTTGGTCAATGAGTTAAGAGCCAATCCATTTCCAATTGCATGGCTTGTCGCTTAGCATGAGTTTGGAGTAAAGTACATCTTTGGAGCTCATACTTGTTAAAAAAAAATGACCCAAACCTCTGTGTGAATGTGAGCTTTTCTACATTTTAAAGTAGGGCTGACAATGTTAACACATTGACACACGATTAATTAAAAAAAAAATGAACGCTGTCAATGAGTGGTGGTGGGGGACCCAAAATGCAGGAACCAGGTAAGGTGGCAGAAAAGTCAAACATTTAATAAAGAAACTTAAACATGACAAAATCATGGAGAAACAAGAAGGTGGCAAAGCTGAACCAACCATGATAAACAGAAAACCAGAAACTACACTGAGGTAGATTAACTAAATGAAGACGTATGTGGAGGATTAACCTGAATTTATTGAGACTGACAGGGAAAACAGAACATGATAAAACCTAAGCACAGAATCCTCACAAGCGCGTTAATATATATTAATGTTGATTAATTAATTACACTCCACAAAGCAACCGTTCTCTGCCAGTCACGACGTGTGTCAAATTCTGAATGCACACTTCGTTGGGCACAATCTCGCTTTTAACATGATCCCCTACAAAAAAAATAAAAATTCAATTGATTTTTAGTAAGTTATTCTTGTTATTTTTTAGGTCTATGTTGCTTTTTAACAAAAGGCGCACTATACTTAATACTTCCTACAACTATACTTTGATACGTAATGCAGCCTTTTGTCATGGTAACAAAATATGTGGCTGAGCCGCCAGATCTCGGCTGCGGCAGCAAAGAAAAGCGATATATATGCTAATCAGGATAATAAAAAAATGTGGATCACTCCAAAAATGTGAGTAATCTCTTGTTTTAATTGATTGACAGAACTTCTTTAAATATGAACAGGCTTCCTGGCATTTGGATGTTGAAGTTGGAGACCAGCTTTCAAAATAATATTGATCAAATTGAGGATAAAAGCAGGACAAATTAACAAAAAAACTGACTCATCAAAATAATAAATACATCTAAATAAATGTTTTCTTTTGGATGGGTTTATATGGACATTTAACAGTGTGTTTTCATAGAGACAACATCCCCTTGAGTGCATAAATAATTCACAAATTGAATAGACTAGCTTAAAAAGTGCACAGGCTGGAAGCCAGCAAGAGCAGGTACGGATGCTAATAGAAAACAGACAAATGACAGAAACAGCGGGGCTGTCCACATAGTGTGAGCGCTGAAGCGGAGCTGAGAGAATGTCACTCGGGTCACGGGGATTTGACGGATGAGCTTTGTTACTGGCTCTCTATGACCCCGCCTTTCAACCTCTCTCAGCTTCAATGACACAAGCAAACACACAAACAGACACAAAAAAATAAACACACACATAAAGGCACCAAGGGCATCTTTTGTGTGTATATGCACAGAGCACCAACACACACCTTGAACGGCGTTCACACAACTGAGAGGACAGTACCCATCGCGTGACATGCCCATCATCGACTGTGGCACAGTCGAAAACTCCTACCTGCACCTGAACTCTTCACTACTGTCCTGTGGGCTTGAACCTTAAATAGAAAGGACATCACCTTTATCTCCAAGTTGTTGAGAAGTGCACACTTTATTCGCACACAAGAAACCTCTTTGTGTTTCAACAAGTTGGGTTTCTAGCAAAATATATATTTTAGATAGACCTTTTTAGATGGTGAAAATTTAATTAGTTAACTGTTAACAAAGTTGGTAGAATGCTACTCAAGATGAAATGAAAATATCAAGAGAGGAAGTCTTTTCAAGCCACACTCAAAGGGGGTTCAGAACAGTTTTTTGCCACTGTCTTTTAGCAGCATGTACACATTTCACAGCGAGCTCATGAAGGACGACCAGCTCCACCAATGTCATCTGCATAATCTCTGCTGTTACCTTCCAGCAAATTATGCACGGGAAGTGAGCTGTTGATTAAAAACAACACAGCAGACAAAGAGGGATTTAGGCAATTATTCACAGAAAAAAGATCAGATCACAGGTGGACCCCGAGGTGCACTCTAATGGCAGATGTGAAACAATCTTTTTACCACTTATGATAATGACAGCCACACCACATGTTGCAAATGCAGTCCCTGACAGTCACTCTTCCTTTTATAGACCACAGATCATATGACCTAACATCAACACAAAAAGCTTTGACATGACATGCATGGAGGTGTCACACGCGCACGTCCTTATCTTCTACCCTTAAAATTACCATCTCCACGCCGTGATCTTTCTGCTCCTTCACAAAGCAGCAGTCTGTCAAATTAATTTCATCTAGTGTGCCCTTCATTAAATTAGGGAATGTTTTGGAAAATTGTTGTGAAATGGAGCGAACAAATATTTCTGATATCCATTGAGCACACACTGTACAACATTTTACAAATAGAAAAATCAGATCAGTAAAGAAAAATTACAGATTTGAAACATAGAAAAGTTTAAACCTGTTTACCTTCCCCCACTCCTATCTAAATTATTATGATGAAAGAACAATAATATTTACTCTTTTCATAGATTACATGAAGTAATCTACGTTGTAAAAATCCCAGACTACTGCATGCGATTGGTCATACATGTAAATCGTTTTATAAGTCCATGGGTGATGTATGCATCAAGACATGTTTAGGTATTCAAAAATATAAAACCTAGAATATGTTTTTGAAATGTAATTATCTGATTAATTGAAAAAGCAAAACAAGCAAAAAGGAATCCAATGCCAACTGATTTCATTAATTGATCGTTGCAAAACATTCAGAAGGGTACACAGAAAACCTACAGTCCCTGAACAATCCTGATTAAAAGAAATTTGAAAGCAAAAACAGTTTTGCTTGTAGTCCATGCTTGCCTTTATCATCACATGCTGACTCTCAGATCTTCCTGATTACCAACCTGTTTAGTTTGCCAATATGCAAATCACTTACAGGGAAATTTCTGCCATATAGTCGCACATCTGAACTTGAGAAGGTAGAGGACTTCCATTTCGTCCATTTTGCATCATGAACCAAAGACTTTAAGGTCCCACTCCAATCATCTTTTGATCTATTTTCAAAACATTCTCAGTGGTCTTCATTATGATTAAGAAAGTTTTTGCCCCCCCCAAAAATTGTGTCGTTTTCTTGGACATAGTTTCTGCAGAGTAGCAGTAATTCATTACAAAGCGATCTGATTTGTGGGCGGCACCCTCATTTCTCATCATCCCTTTGTTTCCACTCTCCTACTGCTAGCGCACAGCCCCTCACAACCCCAACATTAGCAGCGCAACACAAATGGCGAGTGATATCGGAGCCATCCAGCCATACAATTTTGAGCCAGATGCCAGCTTAGACAAGGAAAGGCGTACATGGATCTATTTTTCTGCAAGTGGATCCATTGGAATAGAGTGGAGCAAAGCGCTTGTGGCCTGCCAATTGTAGTTTGTACGTCACATCTACAAGCTTTTTTAAACTTGTAGATGTTTCTACAATTCCAGTAAAGAAATACTAACACAATTTTAATCCAAATTTGCCTTATATATGTCCTTTATCATGTGAAAAATGCTCCAAGAACATGTTAAAAACACCAAGCACACAATTTTCGTTGAAGTCTTTATCCCCTTTTTTCCTCTATATCTAAAGAGACAGTAACCATGACCACATATATAAAGAGCATTCTTCAAATAATTCTGAATGATGAAACCAAGAGAATGAAGATAGGTGTCAAGAAAAGACTATCGTATCATCTCTGGATAGGCAATTTTATTGCTTTCTTCATAATGATTTTTTTTTTTTACTTTCCCGGCAGGTTAACTCACACACAAAGGCTTTAACTGTAGTTTCTAAATCTTCCACAAATAAAAGAGCATTCAGACATGACCAAATGCAGGAAAGTCATAGCTCAGAAGAAACCAGCAGTGATTGAACCCTTTAAATGGATTACACACAGCACCCTAACAAGACCACTGCAGTTTGAGATTGTCCTGTAAGGCTAATTAATCATGACTTTGGTGGGCTGCCAGTAGAGAGGGAGGACAGCTTCCCTCTGTCTTAAAGGTGCACAACATTGCTCCAGAGCAAACCCACATCCAGGGTTAACGCAATTACCAGCATGCACTCCCATCCATGGCTCCAACATCACACCACAGGCACTGTCATTGCTGTGGTTAGAATTGCAGGCAAGGATTAGAAAGCAGTTTAGAGCAAAAATGTATCATTTCCTGTTCAAAAATGATCCTGCAGTAGGCACAAACACATTCTAATTTCAATCACTAATAAATGTAAAAAGGTAAGATATCATGTGAATGCTTTTGTTCAACAAAATTACTTAACACAATGTAAAAAGATAAGAAAACAAAAATTAGATAACATTTCTATCATGAAAGTTGTCCAGGCTTGACTTTTTGAACTCTTGCAGGTTTTTAGATACCAGCTATATGGACCCTTTGTAGAATCTGCATTAAACAACTTCAAAACACTGAGCACAATCTATAATCCAATCCTTTTAAACTGTTTCATTAGGTAGCTTAGCGGTACAAACAACAGAGGTGCTGCTCCTCTTTGTTGCTGAATAATGCCAATTCAGCAAAGTTTAGCCACAGGGGTTAAGCATACAAAGCAGGCTATTCCTGGGGAGCGATTAGCTCTGAGTCACCCTGATGGGAGGTCAAATCTCCTCTGGCTGCAACCACACCGCTGTTGATCACACCTTGGAAACCAAGTCCTGCCAGTCAAATGGCACTGAAGGTTGTATATTTAACCTGAAGTAATGAGTCTCTGGGAAAGGAATATCTCAGGTAAAGTAAACCCCCAAAAAAGAAACCTGCATTTTTATTATTTTTTCACTTGTTTTCAACATTTCCATAATCACACTATTATTTTATTAATATATGTTTATTTATTTGGAACCTTTCTCACTGGACAGAATGCCTTTGATCTCAAGGTTTACGTGTCTTGTAATACCTCTGATGTTTATTCTAAAATAGCCCCCTTTTATATTATAATATATTCAGATTGTATTCATATTTATTCACACGCTTTATTGTACCACCATAGAACGGCACATTCACATTGAATGTAGTGACTGATTTACAGAGAACACCCCCAAGGCGATTTAGTGAAACAAGTTGAACTTTCAGTTCCAAGGTAACACTGTCAGGTAAGAGTTGTGTGGAACCACTGGGGGCTGTCAAACCGAAATTCAAAGAGGATCAATGGAGAACAGAATATGGTTCAGCCAAATAAAATCAAGTTTTCCTAAAACAGACCTCTATGAATAAAATAACTTTTATTACAAGCTTTTCATAGCATGTAAAATCCATTAGTAGTTAAAAAAGTAGGACAATACTCTTTATTCTAAACAGTTTTATACTACAAATAAATAATAGAAACTTAGTAAAATTATTATTCTACGTTTCATGAAGAGACTTATTTTTTGGTAAATAATTTTTCTCCCAAAGGTCTCATCTCACATCATCAAACCTAAAATCTTCTACCCTAAAATCTATAATAAAAAAAAAAATAGTCTTAATACGTTGAAACCAAATTTGTACACAACAAAGTTTTTTTTTTTTTTTTTTAATTTTGGATGTTATTTATCTTCCAATAGAGGCCAATCTCAATAGACGCTGGTCTCCAATAAACGCCATGTCTAACAGGTGTCCGTTACAGTAGACCGCGGTCTAACAGTAGCCGGGCTCCTTTAAGACCCCCCTATGCGTCGTGCGGATGCCAGGTGTCTGTGGCATTTGTGTTGTGAGCTGGTGTAGCGATGGCTCATTCTATGTAGTGCTTCAACTTTGTGCGGTGGCATATGCCAAAGAACATTCTGGTACCAAATTTTTGGGTGGATCCTAAACATATCTGAAAATAGTGCAAGCAGATGGGTAATAAAAGATGAGCAACAAATTAGAAGAACTAGTTTGAACATGGATTATTGAGCAAAGACGGAAAGGCGAGCGTGTCTCTAGGAAAATGATAAGCATGAAAAACCGAAGAGGATTTTTGATACCGAGATTGAAAAGCGAATTTCACCGCAAAATGAACCCATTAACCATCCCCATTTTGTCTGTGATGGAATAAACGCTGGTCTCCAATAGATACCGGTCTCTAATAAACGACAGGTCAGCTACCACATTTTTGGAATGAACACTGGGGCTGCTATTAGAAGATTTACGGTAATCGTAATTAAAAGACCACTGGGAACTTGTTTAAAATAGATTAAAAGATGATTGGAGGGGGGCTTTCATTACAGATGCTTGGGTACTGACAGTTTCCCTGGTAAATTATGAACAGTGGACATCTATTTTAGCATTTCTCCTTTATTTAGAGTGTTGAATACATTAAGAAAATTGATCATTTAATTGTAATCAGAGCATCATGATAACGCACCTTTATTTTGTTCAAACATAAAATACTCTTATGCACCTGACAGCAATAGACTCATGGGTCAGTAATAGCGAATAACCTAGTCTGTATAAAAGTGTCAAACACAGCTAATGTAATGATAAAGATAATATAATGTAATCATCCATGTCGAGACTTTTCAAAGACCATCATTCATGTTATACAATCTGACAGTAACATATGATGAGTTTAAATCTAACCTCAATTGGCAGAGCAGCACTAACATTACAAATAGTATCTTGCAGATTATAACCACTCTTTGGTCCCCATAAAGACCACATACCAAACAGCATTAGTGAGCATATCAATTCATCTTCATTAAAAAACAACAAGTGAACGCATTCATGTGCACGGTCAATGCCATTCTCCAACCCGGTGTAGAACTTCCACCAAAATGACCTCTGCTGCCTGTTTGTGACACTGTGAAAGTGTATTCTGACTTAGGAACCGGAGAGGTAGAAGAGGAAGTAATGATGGCTGCTAATAATTACAGATCTGTAGCGTGGAGGAGTTAATGAGGAGCCAAAGCCTCCCATGATGCCATAGTAATAACGAACGAGCAGTGAGAGGGAGAAGGGAGGGAGAAAGAGGTGGGAGATGTCAGTTTGAGGGGCTGCAGTGCCCTTTGCTTTCTCTGCACTCAGGGCATGCCAACGAGAGAGAAGCCTTCCCAGAGGAGGCTTGTCTTCGCGCTAATGAAGATGTGACAGAACTCCAGTCTGTGACTTGGTGAGAGTAGGGAAGTGGAGGAAGAGGAATGAGGAAGAAGAGAGTGACAGCTCATATAAAATAGATGGCACTGGAAAGGTGAAAGGCATTTAAAAAGAATGAACTGTGTCAGCGCCAAAACTTTGTCAGAGTGATGCAAAGAAGCTGGTGGTTTTTAATTGCTGTGTATGTCAGTAAAGTTATATTAAAACTTTTTTTGACCACAATTAAATCCGTTTGGGATTTCTAATGCAAAACAAGTGTAAAAACAAAAAAAAAAAGGAAAAGTGAAAGTACTCACCAGAGAGCTGGTGTAGCTGGGATCAGATGTGTCATCCTGCAGATAGCGCGACAGGCCAAAGTCGGATACTTTACAAACCAAGTTGCTGTTGACAAGAATGTTTCTTGCAGCCAGGTCACGATGAACGTAATTCATTTCCGAGAGATATTTCATTCCTGCTGCGATGCCACGCATCATTCCCACCAACTGGATCACCGTGAACTGACCATCATTTTGCTGGGGAACACAGAAATGAAAAGAGTGGTATAATAGAGACTCTTTTAAAGGAAACAGACTTACACAATTTAATCGTGTGAAAAACAGAAAACCCATCAATGCTACATGATGAAACTATATTGATCCTTCATTGAATTAGGAATACTGTGCATTTTTTTTATTTATGTGCAAAAAAAATCTACATTTTATTACCTGCAGCACAAGCAAAATCAATGCGATAAGAGGATTTCCCCCTGAAGCGTCTTAGAATATCACATTCTGCTGAGTCGATTGTTGTTGTTATTTGATGTTTCAAAATTCGTCCTTTGAAAATCCACCGATTAATTTATGGTGATGCCTGAGCATTGAAGCAATGCGTCATAAATGCAGTTTAGTCCTTTGAAACATCTCTGTATTATCAGTAATAAAGCCCCTTGATTCATGCAAGAAATCACAATGCCCCAGACATTTCCTAACAGCTTATTTCACTGTTTTGCTTTAAATATCTCTATATTTAAAATTTGAAATAGCATTGTGGGCTATTTTGGTATTTTTTATTCTTTTTGATATCCAAAAAATTGCATGAAGGGTATTGTAGACAGCAACATTGACAAATGAAACCTGATTGAGAAATTGTAGTCCTCAATCTCTCTGTTGTGGTAGTTCTACTCTGACTGTTCACAAGTCTTTGAACTTCTGAAACACAGTAACAAATAAGTGTGTAAAGCGAGATCGATGGAAACACGAGTCGGATATGGCGGTTAGCAAAGCTAACTTCAAAGAGGCCATTTAAACCCGCCAGAGATCAAAGTGGAATAAAACACCAATCCATGAGATTGAAGAAAGGAGGGAATAAAGCACAGCTGAATATTGATTAAATGTGTATGTCTGCTCAATTCTTATCATAAAAGAAAGAGTGAAGGAACTAGTAATACCTCCTAGCATTAATGGATTAGTTTAAGGCTGATAAGTGGAGTCAACTTAAATGAGTCAATTTTCACTTGATTCAAATTGTCTCGTTGTATCTGGGCATACCCTTAGTTGACTCATCATTATTCAAAAATGGTTTTGTTGAATTGGATAATGAAAATTGTATATATTTTACTCGTATTCAGAAGTTTCTTTAAAACTCAGTCCAGACCCTACTAAAGAGAATACACACACATTTTTCACTCACCCGTAGAAAAGAGTCGAGGGCGCCATTTTCCATAAACTCTGTGAGGATCATGACAGGCCGGCTCTTTGTAACAACCCCCTCCAAACGGATAATGTTCGGGTGGTCAAACTGACCCATGATTGAGGCTTCAGATAGGAAGTCTCGCCTTTGCTTCTCCACGTAGCCGGCCTTGAGTGTTTTGATGGCGACGAAGATCTCCCTCTTACCAGGCAGCTTCAAACGGCCTTTGTACACCTCACCAAATTCACCTGATGAAACAGACGAGTGCAAAGTCGAAACCAACTATTCGTCAGCCTGATTTGATAGTCTTAGTTTGTCAAACAGGTTAAACTTCTTTGTCCATTTTTAATTGTGTTCTGCGGTCTGATTTCAACGAAACTTGTCTAACTTGACAAGAAAAAGAATGTATTTATGTGTGTGAAGTAAAAAGTGTCACCCAATCCATTTCTAGTAAACATCTGGAGCCCATTTTATTAATTATCACCACTCTAGTGTCCTGCAGAGAAACCAAACAGCGAAATCAACAATTAATAAACAATCATGACTTTGTAATTCACTTTGATTTTTTTTCCCCTACCTTATCTTCTCCCAGAAATGAGTTCAGGGGCTGTGTCAGTTACATCCACATTACCACAACATCTTATGGTAAAAAACGTAACACAAAAAACCTTAAAGCTGTTTTAGACTCCAGTTGGTCAAAAGTTACTTCAAAGCTCTTAATTGCTTGTTTAGGCTTTTGAATAAACATTTTTATTTTTTGCTGAAACAAGGACATATGCAAGATGTGTGCAAATATTTTGCATATTCAGTAAATTAAATGGTTTGATGCAAGGTAGCGCTTATTTGGAGCGAATCCGATAAAGTAAGAGACACACAGCGAATATGCAGAGAGCCTTGAGTTATTTCTAATGCCCTTAGGTCCCTTGGTAGCTAACCCATATACTGCTGGTGCAGTTGACACGGGGCCTTTACATGTTTCCCTGATGGAGGTAGCTGCCTAAAGGGTTCGCTTTATGACCCTGAACAGATTTCATCCACACTTAATTGCACACAGACATGTACATGTCTGAAATGACAGAAATACACAGAAACATACTTAACAAGTAATCCAGAGCCCTTTTTGCCTCACCTGCACCAATGACCTCCTCTATCTTGACAGTGGAGACGTCAATCTCCTTGGCAAATTCTCTCACAGCTTCATTGGGGTCTTCATAGGTAAAAGGATCAATGTAGATCTTCATTCCTGGGGAGCCTGAGAAGTGGGTCGGGCAGCCAAGTGGGGATGGGCAGTTAGACATGTCGGCTCGCAAAGAGAGTTCTAGAACAACCAAAGTGCTTCTATGAGCTTTCCAATAGGAGATACTGATCTTTATTTTATGGGTAAAGTCTTGCATTAATGGGTGATTATTGCAGTCATACTTCAAGTTAATGCACTATATGACATAGCATTACTTAAACTCACTACAAGCTGTTAACAGCGGCAAATGATGCAGACTCCATTTACTCTGTGATCCAAATCTGAGACAGGCCACAGAGCAGCAGAAAAAAATTCATTCTTTGTATTTTAAGCACAATAAATACTAAGGTGGATGATAGCAAAACCATTCTATGGATGAAAGAGACTATGAAAGAACCAATGATTCATTCAACCAAATAATGGACTAATTATTTTTTCTTCATATGAGCTCTTTCTCATTACTTCTCATTTATTGAATTTATTATGATACAAAGGGACAGATGTAAAAACTAGAATTTATTAAAGTAAAAAGGCATGTTTTTGTATACCTTTACTTTAGTAAAAGCTTTTTTTAATTATTGTCTCTACTATTTATTCCCATAGGAGCTCTATCAGGATAAAACACTATTCTATCAACAGTTTTTAAAAGGAATCTCATAGATTATTTTAAAGAAAAATGTTGCTGCAACCTAGTATTTTCATTTTAATAACATATTTTTTATTATTGTTATTATTATTTATTTTAATGGTTGTGTGTTATTGCTGTTGCTCTATTTTTTTCTCTGTATCTCCTGTAACTTTTTTGAATTCTCTTTTTCAAAGGGTTTCCTTATTGCCAGGTCACAGGTTAAAAAAATAATGTTTTTTCTTAATCTGTCTTGCTTGGATAAATAAAAGTTTAATAAATATTTATGTTCATTTTGC
The DNA here is from genome assembly GCA_014656515.1 of Oryzias celebensis. Lineage (NCBI taxonomy): Eukaryota > Metazoa > Chordata > Actinopteri > Beloniformes > Adrianichthyidae > Oryzias > Oryzias celebensis. The sequence continues at coordinate 75,444,060 of BNCR01000001.1, forward strand.
AATTTGTCGATAGGCAAGTTCAGTTTATCACAGTGTTTGAATTTTTTAGCCTTTTAAGCACTATTTGTCATAAGACAAACAGCAGACTTCAAATATCTTTTGTACTGTGAAACTGAAGGTCCTATTTCTCCGAGTTATTTTTTTTCAACAAAGCTCTGTAGGTATTATTTGAATGAACCTATCTCCTTCAAACTAATTTTGCTTTTAGTCATTTGCCTTCATTACACAGAAAGATGGAGGGGTCTCAAGAGGCAAAGCAGGGACAGTTTTCGTCCTGGGATCAGAGTGCCTCACCTCGCTCTTGACTAGAATCCAATTTCAGTTACCACACAAATTGCCTTGAACCCCTTTTTGGTGGGTGTAATTGATCATTACAGATTCTATGCATATTGAATCCAAGCTAATTCATCTGAGAGTTTGCATTCCACGAGGTCTTTATGTTTACAAGTGTTGCCTTGGCAGCACTTGAAGTCTCAGCATGGAAGATCCACACTAACAGGCTTTTGGGAACACATCTACGGACTATCTTAAGCTCATGTGCACATACTTGGAAGTAAACATGCACCCACTACATTTTAATTTACTGCCTAGAGCTGACTTTCATTTATAATTTAAAACGCAAAGAGTTTATTTCTTTCCCTCCTTGTAGTGCAGCCCTGGTTAAGTGGACTGATCTTTATATGGTCACTTCTTAAAAAAAGTGGACTACCAGTTTAATATTTTATAGACCTTTCCTCTGTGAGGATAAAGCAAAAGTATCAGAATGCAATTTTTCCCTCTAACAAAAGAGACTTTCTTTTAGGAGAGGAGACATCTCACATTTGCAAAACTCCCTTCATATATATATATATATATATATATATATATATATATATATATAATTAAATAAGTGAAATTATACAAAATGAAAACATTTTATTAATATAATTATGGGCCTATATTACTTTGAATAATTTCTAATAAAGTAAAAAAAAAAGTTGCCGATTTTTCTTTGTTTTTTGTAAAACAGCCTGCAGCACACAGCTCTCAAAGGATCTGCTGTCAACTTAGCAGGGACTGAGGCTACACAACAGATATGGAGGTACGGTTTCTTTGCCGTGATCAGTCAGAGCTGTAGGGTGTAACAGTAGTAGGCAGAGGGGATTTAATGTTGTGGCTAATAGGTTTAAATGAAAATGTACGGCAGAGCCCATAACTATGTTATTTTCACCATTGCCCATCAGTGAACTTACTGTTTGTCTGTTCGGGTTGCTTTCTGAGTGGCTCTAATGTATCCACAAATCAACCACGCAGGAGTAATGCTTACACTGATCTATTACTGCTGAAGATACAATTGGATTACTGGTCTTACTTAAAATTTACATACTGTCTTAGGACCAAGAGCTATCTCTGCAATAGAAAGAAAAGCTTCATAAATCATCATTGTTTAAAGTTAAAGGGACACTTTCATATGTTAGCCTGTCAGCAGGAGAGCACAATTTCCTCTTTCTGTATTTTCCCTGACAATATCTGCAATTTACAATTATATATCTTTTTGTTTTTATAGGCTGAAGAATGAAAAAACTTGCAAAACACCATATTTTGGTTGACATGAAGTACGCACAAAATTGTATTGTAGATTTTGGTTCTCCTTTGTTCTCCTGCCAAATTAAGGATTTTTTTTATTGGAACAGTTCAAATAAATGATGTGCGTGTTTCACACTATGACTTACAGGAAAGCTCTAGCAATTATAAGGATTAACTGTGTCAGAAAAGAAATGTGATCAGGCATTTATTTATTACTTTAAAAAGGAAAAAAATGCTATTAACAGATTTAAGTTAATTAAAAATATGTGCCACAATATTTAGGACAATTAAATGTAATTACTTTGCTGTCAACGATCATTTGGAACACTTCTACTTTCATTAATCCATTTTCCTTTGAATAAAAAGTCAAATATATTTTGGGACTGAAAAATGGGCTGCACTTTCAATTCTTGATAATTATGATCACTGCTTGCAGGAGCACAAACATCTGCAGCAACAATAGAACTAACAGGGCTCAGAAATTAGTCATTTAATATGTGTTAGTGTGCATTCACAAGGAAGCATTTGGCCATACAATATGTACGACAGGGAAGTTTACTGTGAAAACGTTCTGATTCAGCAAAAAGAGTTCATGAACACAGGTCACACGCAGAGGCAGCATCAATGGATTTATTGTCTGAGTTTCAGTCAGTTCTTATAGCTGTAAAGGTGCATTCACACCAAACGCCAATTGAATGGCTAATTCGTGTAGCGCGCCCCTCTTTTGCCATGCCGTAAATTCGCTGCTCGCCACGTGGCCAAAAATTTGCTCCCTAAGCTCACCGCCTCTTTTGTGTGTGGGAGGAGCTAGCAGCTAATGTTTTTTATCCCCACATGAAGCTTTGTCTGTATTTCATTTACAATGCATGGAAGACACGGATGATGTTAAAAAAATAAAATAAAATTCAGTGAAAGAATCTGTGCTTGTGGTGACAGTGGTTTGTCCTGCGCTCAGAAAACTAACACTCAAAACATAACCTGGTTGCTGTAGTTTTCTTTTTAAATAGATTTTTTTGCATTTTATTAAGCATAGAGGAATAAATCTTTTTTTTAAACTACATTTCTATGAACAGCTTTTTAAAACCAACTAAACTAAAGGTTTCTCAGACTACAATTAATTAATATTTATAGTGTATATAGTATATCTTAAGTAATTTAGCTGGAAAAAAATTCTACGATTTATGAAAGCCGGGTGCGGGATTTGAACCCGGGGTTCTGTTGATAACAAAATTACAATGCATGGGGACTAATCACTTTCAACACAAGAACAGCTAACATATGAAAGGATTTGTCACTTTATGAACAAAGCTACCAACAAAATGCAGAGTGAAGGGCTTGCTCAGGTTGTCACGAAAAGATTTGTTCATCCATGGATTTTTCATTGGTTTTAAACAATAATCATGTGTTTCTGTTGCAACAGCATGTTGGTTGTGTGTTTGAGCACTTACAAATGAAAACTTCACACTATTTTGTGTGTTTTAAGTAGCTCACATGCCAAAAAGTGTGAGCACCCTTGATTTGGAGGTTATGTGGGTATAGTGTGTCCGTCTCTCTCTGACCGTGTTTGAAGCAGACTATCGCTGGAATGGTTCAGGAAACTTAGCTCTCCCGAAAGGGACACAGCGGGTTAAAAAAATGAACAGAAGTTCAGGAGATCTGATCCACCATATTGGATATGCCAGTGAATTCACGTCACGCCACTCAATTCGTGTGGTTTCCTGACTTTCACGCCGCGCCGGCTGCTCAATTTGTGGCGCAGAACCTCAATTCCATTGACTTTACATCAAAACTGGCCGCCTCCGCTGCGTGAATCGCGTTCGGTGTGTAAGCACCTTAACATTGAAGTTTGGAGAAATCCTGAAGGTCTGATTTCAAAGCAGTGATCGTTCAGTTGCACTGCTGAATTTTCATATTCAGTATTCTTGTAGCATCATTTCCTTTGAGGAGGGCTGAAAAAGTGTACCGATGTGTGTGGCAGGAGACAGCTGCTTGAAGGCTGGTAGCACATTTATGGGGGTTCACCTAAAACGTTTGGCTGACTGGTTCCATTTTATTCCTGCTCAAAATGCAGCCATTCCTAAAGTGTCTGTCAAATTCTGAAAGGACAAAAGAAAACAATGCCACATGCAGCGGTGGTGACTAATGAGTGCTGGAATTTTAGATGACTAACAGTCTAAATCTCTGAAAAGGATCCCTTATCAGCATTTCTCTTGTTTTCATAAAAAAAAAAGGCTTTTTGGACAGCAAGTGTCTATTGTTCTAGTTTTATGACTTCTGCTAAAGAAATACTTCTAAATCTGTGACAAAACTGACGACTTCATGTACACAGTAGTTTTGATGAACTCTATGTTATCCACTACTGTAGCTTTCGACACAGTAACTGTGTTCAAACACTTTGCTGTGTCAGGCTCAACAAAACTTAATCCTCTTGAGTGAGCCCGTTTTCAGACTGCCAGCTTGGCAGAATGTAAGGTTTTCGATTGAGGTACAAAGCCAGAACACATCTTTTTGTGTGCTTGTTTGTGGCGGAGTGTGTCAGTTATTATATGTTTGTCCCCACAGGCTTCCTTCCATCAGAGTTCAATGCCCAGAAAGTAATTTAACATGACGCAATCACAGCTCCAATACAGTCCAAAGTCATGTGAGTCACTGTTACATAAGTACAGGAGGAAAAAAAAAATGCTTTTATGGTTCCATGAAAAGGAATTGCCCCGTTTTCTGATTTATTTTTTGCCCTGTAGTATATGTCACATGTGAGTTAAATCTAATTAAATTAGAGTTAAAGACATCAAAGTCATCAAATAAATTCATATTACTGAAAAATATAATATCCTAAGACAGCAGATACTTTTTGAAACCCTTGTACTTTAGTGGAAACTTACTGTCTTACTGTTAAATCTATTTAATTTGAACAAAGTCTACAATTTTACATGCACACACACCATGTGTTAAAGACTCACTCCAATGAAAATGGTGTTTTTAGCATGTACTTGTAGCATTTTTCTTGTGATGGAGGACAAATGATTTAAGATTACAACTGTGTTTTGAGTATTTAGTGGGAACTTAGTGGGAGTGGGGAATTAGCAGTGGCTAACTCCAGTCTTACCCACATTGGGCGAATTTCTAAAGAGCTCCTGGTGCGCTGCAGAAAATGTCTCTTAAAAAACAACAACAGCTTTTTGATTTTTCCTAAAAAAACTCTCCATACTCATAATTAAAAGACCACTGGGAACAATTTTACAGTAGATACAAATACAGTTAGAGTGGGACTTTAAGTATGTTACAAATAAACCAATTCACTCATTGACTGTATAAAATGGATCACAAGCTTTCTCGATTTGTGAGATTCAAGGTGGACTCACCTCTTCCTGTGCTGTAATGCTGCAGCTTGTCACTGTATACCGCCTCCTTAGTGTAAGCTCTTTTCCTGGGAAAGTAACACATTTTGAGAGAAACCTTTGGGGTTGGCAGGATGAAAGGAGGACTAAATAAGGTTTTAATTCATGTTCATGAAATTCTTTGTGGCCTGAAAATGACACAGATTGAATTCACTCAATTTTGCCAAGTTTGCGGTGGCAAATGAAGTTTCTGAAAATGCGCTGATTTTTAATTAGACCTTGATGGGATCTGTCTCCTTTTCATCTGTCTCCTCTGCTTCAGCATCAAAAGAGCATGGCCCATTTGATGAACATTTGACTCGCTCAAGCCTGCACCCAGCACTAGAGAAAATTTGACTTTCATATGTTTAAAGCAAAGCATAAAAAAAATGACAAACTGCTGCTAAATGAGACTGGTTTAACAAGGTACAGTAGAGCTGACACATTTCTTATGAAAAAGAGTATTTCAGTGAAAACATAGCAGTGTAGCTCCCTCCCTTTCATCACATTTTTTACCACTTTGTGGCACTAATCTTTACTCAGCGCAGTGCCGAGGATAAAAGAGACTGGAATAGAAAGCTACATTTAATAAAAAACATGCATGTTAAAATGCACAATCTATAAATGCATGTATTTGACGGATATCAGAAAAATGATCAAGTTCAGGTTCAGAGGAGTAAAAAAAACACTATCCTATGCAGTGATTCAATATTTGACAAATATTTAAGTAAAAATACAGGAGTAGTTTTCATAAATGCATATCACATCCAGTACATATGGATAATTAAAGCACTTTATTAGTAGTAACTTGTATTGTTTTTTTTTTTTTAACATTTGGCCTGATATTTTTACTGCTTAATGTGGTATTTGAAGGTTTTACTGCAAAGTACTGCTTTAACTCATTAGACCTTATAGACAATACTAAAAATAATATATTCACTGCTCTTCTGAGGTCTCACAGTTCAAGGTTCAAGGGGTTTATTGTCATCTGCACAGTGAGGAAACGGGTTCCCCTGTATAATTAATTTCTTATTTTGCTGTTCACACCGAATGCCATAAAACACCACAACGTTCCAGTAAGTGTCAGAGATGGGACAGAAACAACCTCCTGTTTTAGTATTTATCTTTACATTTGACCATAACTTTTGGGATCACTGTCCTGACTTTTGACAAAAATGTTATCGTCAGAAAAATAGCATCACACCTGCTCTTTGTGGGCAAATGAGAGTTCACGGCCATCGCAGTATCCTGATTAGGTATCATCACTATAGTGCTTGATAACTTATGTAAGAAAAAGCAAGTATAAGTTTTTCTATCAGTTGTGAATGAATTGATCAATGAGTTGAGACAATCATCATTTTTCTAAATGAATGCTTAAGAGCTGTAAAAATGTAAACCATAAAGCATAGAGGAATAACGAACCTATTAATGTGACCTAAAATCATCTGAAAGTGATTTTTTTGAGTAACTTTTTTTTGTTTGTTTTTTCACCTTCATAAAGTTTTAATGCAGTATTTATTAACCTTTAAAAAAGGTAAAAGCAGAGATGTTGGTGCGTATAGTAGCTTGAGAAGAGAGTCAGTAAAGTCTGTCAGTTTTATTGGGTTTGTCTTAGATTTAGAGTTTCAAACAGAGAAAAAGACAATGCGGTGGTTACCTGCTGCACACGATGGAGATGGCAATGAGAGAAACAATGAAGACCACTCCTGCTGCTGCTGAGCCCGCAATCAAAGGAAGCTGCTCCCTCAGCTCTGACTTAAAGTCATCTAGATTACACAAAAAGAAAAAAAAAAACAGACAGACAGCTGCTGAGAAGACACCAAGTAAAAAAGCAAAACTTGTAGTCATTTGTTGAGGGATGTAATGGTGGAGTTAGGGGGCTGTTTTAATGCTGGGAAACTGAAGGAAGATAAAGAGATTGATAGAGTATCAGAGAAAGAAGGAAGAGGGCTATGTTCTTTATTTTGAGGAAATCCAAACATAAATACCCACATAGGTTTTATCCAGCTAAACTCTACTGGTGGTAAATAAAACATTCGGATCATTTACTTTTTCAGCCATTTATGATTGCTTCAGAGAATAGCTGTGGTATCAGTGTAAATTACCACACAGTTGAAGCTTGATTGTCCTTCTGTATTAGTATTATTCTGACTTTGGAAGCAGCAAACATTGTACTTAAAGCCTTGTATATGACGTGCTGCAGGCAAATCGGCAGCTTGTAAATCCGATCCTCCGTGCAGAATGAGCCTATTGCATTACAGTGATAAAGGGAGAACTAATGCATCTTCGCAGCAACGTGAAAGCCACAATATACGAGGTAACTGAATGTGACAGGAATTGCTCACTCTTTTAACTTGCACATTTATCAAAAATGATTCAAGGGAACAGTGTGAATGCTGCTGCAGCTGCTTGACCTTCCAGGCAGTCTTTCTGTTATTTTTTTGATGTATATTATTTGTAAGGGGTCCAAATAAATCTTTTCCTTACCCATTTGGGGATGGTGACTCCCTTTGAGAATCTGTAATCAAACAACAGCTTCTTCAAGCTGAGAAAAATACATTTTTCTTTAGCCATCAGTTTGGGGCCTCAGACTGTTTCAGGACTGCAGACCTGTGACATCAGTCACCTAATTCTTTGACAAGCCGCCCCTCCTTCCTCATACTTGTTGCTTTCACGTTGCTTTTAAATCGGTTTGCTGGGGATAAGAGAACACAATGGAACTATGCTAAGAAGAGAACAAAGGGGGTAATATGTATTAAAGTAGGAAAATGAAAGGATTGGTGGTGATGCGGTGTCTTCATTAGGTGATGAAGCTGCTTCAAATGAGGGAAAAATACGTGTCAAAGGGGCAGGATGTTGGTGCACTGGTGTTATCGTCGGCTGACTTCCAGTGTCTGCTGCAAATTGCCTTGACAAATGGTGTGCTGTGGCAACCAGCCAAAGGATAAACTGTAAGCAGAATAAGCGAGCGTGAAGTATGTGCGCGTATGTTCCTCTGTGCAAAGCCTCATGCATATGTGTTAGAGGGAAAGATCATTTGTGGCCACTAGGGAGAACAAAGAGGCCACGACAGTGCTACCACATCTGCTCTGTACAGGTAACTCCCCAAAATGATCACCTTCATCATCATTATTATCTTTCCAATCTTGCCCTCCCTCAAGATCAGCTTCGTGTCATATACAGTTAGCATTTTTATAAGCGATAATGCAATGTGGAAACGCCCCTCCTCTCTTCGGAACATTGCCAGCGACAGCCATAAAGACATCCTAAGGCAGTCATTCAGAAAGTGAGTGTTGGACACACCCATTTAGATGTTAAATGCATTCACACTGCATCATGCAGTGTTAGTAGTTTCAGGGTTTTTTTTTTTTTTCATTTTCCGCTAATGCTTTAAAAAAATGATGCGACACTAGTCCCAACACCTTGCTCACACATCCTCGCACACGAACTTATGAAAATAGCTGCACATCCTCGCCAATTTTCCAGGTGTTCCAGGCCCTTCCCTCGCCAACAATCCCATGCCACCCATGGCAAAAAAAAAAAAGAAAAATAATCGCATGAACTACTAATCACATCAATGTATCTGAGACAGCTCTCTAGCAACAGAAGGGCTGGGTGAAAAACCAATTAGCTTACAAAAGACACTCGGGGTTCCACATATTCAAAGCACCCACACACACACTCAAACCTGACCGTGGAGGAAATTAATTTTGCTGTTGAAATAGAAGTGCAATCAAACATTGCGTTTCTCCTCTGTCCCTCCAACCAACAATATTGCAACAGCAAATTCAATGAGTACAATTGAGCTAAAGGAAAGAGAGGGGTGTCTGAATGTGTGAGTAAGGAGAAAAAAAAAAAGACAGAGAAGGACAGAGAGAAACAGGCAGGGAGCTGTTGGTCCTGGCTCTGCAATCCTTACCATCTGTGAGGGTTTGGAAGCACATCTTGCTGCTGTATCTGCCAAAGCCAGCCACAGTCCGCGCTCGCACCTGTACCACATAGACGGTACCCGGCCGTAGGCCCTCCACACGTGCAATGTTAGCTTGGCTGCGAAGGATGGTGGAGTTGATCTCAGCATGATCCTGAAAGGAAAAGTTGTACATGCATTAGAAAGTGAAAATGTCTGCAGAACAGACTTCCCAAATATTATTGTAGATGACTGGAATTTACTAAATGCACAATTTTTACTTAAGTCTGACATGTCTAGAAAGGAATTTATTTACATTTAAGTATTTTTGTATTTGTTTTTCTGAACTACACATAGTATAAGTGCAATTAAAATGTGTAATTAATGCAAACACCACACAAGATTAAAGATATATCTGTGTGCATATATTTGGAAATCATTTAACAATTCACTAAAATATTCATGTTTATGAATTTTGTATTGCTTCATGCATACAACATTACACAGTCTCAATAATGGTATGTCTAATGCTTAACAGAGTCTGTAAGAAACTGTGTTTTGTGTGCATTTGATAAAGGTACAGGATCTGTCACAGTAACAACAGGTCATCACTTTCTAGAGACACAGAGTGAATGTGGCAGCTAGAAAATGGAACTGCACCCACATAGCCCCCACAGCTACAGCACATGGTTAGATACTGACAAACACGAGAAAAGGGCACATTTCTTTGTGACACTGATCCAGTGGAAACATGTTTAGTCTTTTTTTTTTTAACTCTGCAAACGAGACTCCCTTCCGTGCACAAGCACCGTAAACAAGCACATCAACTGCTAAATGTTCTCAGTAGATAAGTAAAATGAAGCAAAACAAAGTTGACAAATGTGTGGGGAAAAAAAAGAAAAAAACATGTAACAATGGATGTGTGTGTACATGTGTCGGGGGGTGAGGGGGGTGGGGGGGTTGGTCCAGGTTGACGATGGCAGGAAGCGAAAAGAAACTCAAGGCAGCAGCAGCCCACACCGAAATCATTATCCAATCTGATTGGTGTAATTGAATAATTCTGGTTGCTCCGTCATTGAGCAAACGAGCTAAATGCAGCTATGTAATCTTTCCCCCCACCAGCGCACAGGCTTGCACACACATAATGATGTGTGCAATCACATTAACTCTTATTGGACACTCAGGACTTGATGAAGACAAATGTTTGAGTTTAGCATGTGGGAGCATCCAATGGAATTTTGTTTTCATCAGTGAGACGAAAGAGACTTTCATAAATGACAACCTGATGTAACTACTTTAGACGGTTTAATCCTGTCATTGCATTTTCGTTTGTTTCCATTATTTTAAAGCAAACCGGAAACAAATACTTGATAGTCATGACTTCACAGTAGCTTGGGAATCAGTATGCTGGGAAGTGGTGCCTGAAGAAGCCCCTGGAGACACTAGTCCAAGCTACGGATGGGTGCACATAAAGCTCTTGGGGTCAAGATTTGCCTATTCCTGCATTTTCTTTCTCAAAACCACCATCCCATCTGTTGCATTTGAATGGAAGACAGGTGAGCAGACAGATGGCAAACCGCCAGTGGCTCAGCTTCCCTTTGGGGAGCAATAGCTAGAAGTGGCCCCTTCATGACGCCTGTCAAAAGGGTATTATCTGTGTGTGGGTATTATGCACACACACACACACCTAACTAAGAACTGCTACTTAAAAGCGAGCTGGCATTAAGCATTTCAGTAAATTTAGAGATAGCCAATGAAAGTCCATGCCAGGAGGGGCTTCCAGCTATGAGAGGTCCTCTCCTGCTGCAAGTCAAATGGGGATTAGGACGACCACACCCCAACTCGCTAAATCAAAACAGAGTTGCAGGTGGAAAGGCAGATGGTAGAACAGCCAATCACAAGTATTGCCAGGGGTGACAGACAGAAAGAGCTGTGGGGAACTTAGAAGGTTGGACATTCAGTAAAATCACAGAGTGGTTTTCATTTACATGATATTCCTAAAGCTCTTCAGGTTTATCTCTATGTTCTGATGATTTTTTTCTCCTGCTTAAACAGGAGGTGGGATTAAGGAACTGAATGATCACTTGTTGATGACGATGGCGCACATGTATCCCAGTTAGATTTACCACAGAAGGGTTGTGCTAATCCTGTTTCTACATTCTGTCCCTTTTATTTAGTGTATTGTGTTTTTCTTTTTTTTCTCTTCATGTCAATGGTCTTTTCCTCACAAGGGATTCGCTTTAGACAACTCTGCAAAATGCCTCTTTTGTACTGTTGCTCTTTGTGCTTTTATTAGCAACAAATGCAGTGGCTTAGGGTTTGCCAAATGGCAACTTTGATTTAGCAAAGTAGAGTTTGCACAGCGGTTGTAGAAAAAAGGAAGTAGTTGGCCAAAAGGTGCAGGACTAACCCATGTGTACTAAACAAAAGCTCATTGCTTGTATTAACCTGCAACAATTTTTTGTGTCATAAGTATTCTTATCGTTTTAATCAATATGGTCTTTTTATTTCCGTTATGTATACATGTAAGGATCATTTGATGGAAAGTTTTGCATTTCATTTTGTTATTGTCTAATTATCTTAACCCAAAGGTTAGAAATTCATCATTTTGTCTTAATAGTAAAACATGTTCACAGTTTCCAATTGTCTAGTTGCCAAGGACCCTCTAGTTACATTTAGGTTCTGTAGATTTTTCACAAAATATGACAGCTGTTGTCAGTTACTACTAAAAAAGAGACACTACACTTCCGTGTATAAGAAATATATTATTTTAGATAGAAAGGAAAGCCACAAATTGTACTGCTTTTTCTTGATGTGTGTCTGCATGTGTGGACAATGTTTGTGTGCCTGTTTTTCAAAAAATGCCAACCACCCAAATCGGACAGCATGGCCACTTGGCATGAAGACAAGCATGGTGGGATACCATGTGTCCTCTTCACAGTCTCAAACACATTTGCACGCAAGCAAATACCACACACACATGCACACAAAGGAAAACTGGCGAGTTGTTTTTTTTTTCTTGTTCTTCACAGATACTTTCCTATATGATAAATGCAAATATCACTGAGATCTGAACTCAGCTCATGTACACGCATCAACAAAAGTGTTATATCCGACTCTAGGCTGGCAAGCGAGAAAGAAAAAAACAAACAAACTGGCTCTTCCTCTGGGAGCTGAGATATTGCTAACTGTCCAGTATGTGAAGCACCATGATGATTTCAAACTGCCAAACCTGCAGATGGTGTTATGGTCAATATGCTGCAGATCATGGTGATAAGCTCTAAAACCTGAATTTATTTTAAATAAAATCACCCTGTAGCATGACTTACTGTATAAAATCATGAATGCACCTGCAGAAAAACACACACAAACACATCTTTTCTCTGACACCAGGGGTATCATCAGTAACCAGAGCTTGTGGCTGCTCTGCTCCAATCTTAATAGGGGGCCTGACCTCTGCTATGGTGACTTATTTCCATCCTCCCCAAATTTTGAAAGATCCAGATGAAAGAGAGCCAGAGATAAAAGGAGCAAGAAAGAGCATCAGGTTGTACATTTTTCCAGCAGACCTTTAACTCATTTAATCCTCCAACCCAATTGACAGGGTCCTGGAACCGTTTAGTCCATAATAAAAAGGTGGGAAAAATGGTGAAAAGAAGTCAGCTGAGGAAACATCAATCAGCATTCAAAATGATTCAATGGGTTATAGGTGAAATAGCCAAAGAGATTGTCATAACTCAAGAAAAAAAATGACAAGAATTTAAAGAGAAAATATTACTTTAAGATTTGTATTTTTTTTCCAGATATAAGCTGCCTGACACTTGTAAAGTTGTCTCACGCATTTGCACTTTTTCACTTGTCAAACTAAATAGAGTATTCTTTAGAATGGTTCAAGATTAATTTGAGACACATTCAAACAAATCTGTGAATGCACAAATCTTTACTTTTTTACTTCTATTGGTTGCTGCAGTAAATGATTCATTCACACTGCAGGTAAACTGCATCATGATTATTTTGTAAAGCTTATTTGCAGATCCAAGTTTGCTTGTTTGTTCTGCACTGGGGCTCAGGTTATCTTTCACATTTGTCATAAAGGCACAGACTATCTCAGAAACGAATGACTGGTTCAAACTGAACTGCACAGGTTGGTCAAAACTAATCAGAATTGGGTTTTTTTTGTTTCCACTAAAACGTTTATTTAATCAGGAAAAAAGTCACCTACATCTCAGACAAAAATAGCAACTTGAAGAAACTCTTAGAACCTTTGAAGGGTCTTGTCAGATCCAAAATACAGTGTGTCAAAAGAGGACCACCATAGGGGAAATCTAATCTCGGCAGCCCAGTGTGTCACAAAGCAATCACTCTGACTCCCCTCATGTGTCTTACTCACTCTCACATCGTTGAGCATTTTCATGGTAGATAAGACATTCAGCTGACAAAACATATGGGGGATGCGTCCAAGAAGGCATTTTTAATCAGAAGTAAACACGAAGAACCCCCGTGCTACACAAATGATTCCAATGCAATTAGCAGCCTGATGAAGGATAATTCTCTAATTTGTGATTTTATTCTGTACCTGTTTATATAAAAATGTCCTACATAAACATCGGTAGGATTAGGCTTCATTGATATTCATGAGCTAATTGGAACTGTAGTTATATTAATAACACTAAGCTGTTTGGGAGATAAGGGTAAGGGTTTCATATTCATGGAAGCTTGTTCAAACCTATGATGCATCATCAATAAAAAAAAAAAGGCAACTGAGTTAATCCTACAACAACTTGGTTTTCAAAGACAATAAGTGTTATTTTTAAATTACTGCTTTTTACTTGTAAGAATGTCTGATTTGACAAAATAATGCTAAGGTGGGTTTTTGCTTTTGAATTTTCAACTGAATGATAATGAATAACAATAGAAAAGGAAAAAAAAAAGTGTTTTTAATTGGATAACAAAAATAGAGTGAAGACAGACCAAATCTCCAAAGAGTTTTACAATGACGAAGGCTAGAAAAAAAAAAGAGGTCCAAACCAATCGATTAGCTCTCTGAGGATCAGCAAGGGCCCAAACAAAGAACTCGAGTCTCCAATCTCCCTGTATCATTATGTCCAAGGCCTTGGGAAAAGCCTACAGGTCAATATTGGAGCGCCATAGTCACTGAGGGGTAGGGCTGGCAACTTAATAAAGCAGATGTATTGTGTGTGTGGATACGGGTCGATGTGACTCCCTCCAGATGCAATGCATTTTCACAGTGGGGCAGGGTTACTGCACTGTGCAAAGTGGGCCTGGAGCAGAGGTCAAGCTATTCACTTCATCAGCAGCAGAAACCAAAGAACAGTGGGAGAGAAGGAGGGAACACAGGGACAAAGCATATTAGGGTTGGACTCGCAGATATCCAGGAGATCCTATAGGCACTGAGGGGTTTTCGTGCAGGTTGCTCTGCGTTTGCTGAAAAGCAAGAACACGCTAAGGAAAATGACGTGCAGATGGACACACAGCTTACCTTCTCGTAGTAGCGTAGCTCGTAATCAAGGATGATGCCATTGGGCTGTTCTGGTTGAGGCCATGAAAGTGTGAAGCTGTTCATGGTGGAGCTGATCTGGTGCATGATGGGAACAATTGATGGTGCTGGAGGAAAGGAAAAAAATGAAATCAGTTATTGACGATGATTGTAGATAATTTATTCAGTATAAAAAAACCACAATAAATCAATGATTTGTATCTATTTTGCTAACCCTAACAGATTGAAGTCATTAAACTCATCTGACGCGCTCCAACATATTCAGTGAGACATTGGATTACACAGGCAGTAAAGTCTGGAACTTGCCATCTTGTCTGGTCCCACATCTTGGCTTCGAATTGGTGCTTTAAGAGCCATATTGATTTTTTTTTTTGCATAATCAAGTTGTTACACAGTACTGCGTCAAGCCAATTATGAGACACCCACTTCATCATAAGCTTTCCTGTAACTCTGATGACAGCAAATACCCGATAATGCATCTCGTATCATCATGTCATTGATTTTCAAATACATTTAAAGATTGTGACGATCGATTTTGAAACAGCACATACATTATGTTCATTGAAATTTGAATGAATACAAGAATAAATTTAAATATGTTCAGTTAGTCAATAAAATGGCAGTTTAGAACTGAGGTTGTCTCAAGCCGCCACACAATAGGCAACCTTCCTGGAAAAATCAATACCCTTTGTTGTACGTAATTCAAAAGCATTTCAGAACCCAATTCGGCCCACATTGTAAAATAATGTCCAGAAAGTATCGATCTGTTTTTTGAGCTTGTATAAGGGTACATAAAGAGTACATGAAAAGGTTTGTGGTGTAATCCTGCATAATGAGCAAGCATTGGTTAACTTTGGAGAGAATCTTTCATTAAAGAAAACTAGCACTATTTACAGAAACAGACAATAAACTCTAATAGTTTATGATAGTTTTATTTCTGTCTGAAGAGAACTGCACAAAATGTATTACATTACTGCACAGAAAATATAGCTGTGCCAGCACGTGCATAGATTTGTGGATAATGAATTAATCTAAGCACAAACTCCAATTTGCGAGACTCCATGCCAGTAAGCATTGGTTTGTAATTTAATCTGCTTTTAGGTTTTCTTATTGAGACTATAACTGTAGGTAAAGCCAGCATAAACTGCAAGGATTTTATGCAGTTCCATGCAGTATTCGGAGGGACTGGGTGTCACAGTGGCTCTTTCTTATCTGCATGAATCCGTGGTACAGGATTTTTTTAACCAGACTAGGGGCAGCAAGCAAAAACCCTGACACAGTGAAGATGCAAAATAACTTTAACTTTCTAATGAAAGAGTAATGCAGATATTGCCCAAGCAGCTGAATGTGACTGCAATATCTTTTTTTAGAAAGTAAACCTCACAATAAATTACACTTTTTTTTAAATACCATATTTTAAAAGGGATTGTTTATAAAGAAAATCTGTTTTGTTCAGATGATGTTCAGGTTCCTAGATGTTCTCATGATTTTTTTTTAAACATTACAGCTGCTTTGCCTTGGTTAAACACTTTTGCCAACTTTTCTGTCGCAGACTCAGTTGTTCACTCCCAGATCTTCTTGTTTTCCATCTTTGTCTTTTGTCTTGGTATAGTTTATTATCTGTTGTTCTCCTGCACTTGGGTCCTCCAAATGTCATTCATGATTAGACCTTATAGTATATTTAAGGCATAAATTAACATTTGCAACTAGGTATTTAGCAAAACATCCTGAATATCAAAAATGGGAAAAAAAAACATAAGGTTTTGTTGTGAGAAAACTTTTACGTAGAAAAATAAATAGCATGTAAAATGAAAAGTCTTGACATCCTACTCCAACTATATTTTTTCTATTGTAAAACCATTCCATGTGGTCATTTAATTTTCAGATAAAATCAAAAGCCTGTGTTTTTTAAGACATATTTTCTGCAGAGCAGCAGGAACTCATTAGAAAAGTGTTTTCAGTTGTGGATGGGACCGTTGACGTGGGAGTTAGGCTAGCTAATTTCCCAGCATGCCTTTGTTTGCACTCTCTCCTGCTAGCAACAAGCGCCTCACAAGCCCAAGCTAATATTGAATAACAAAAAATGAATAAATAAAAACGAGTAATATCAGAGTTATCTGTGCTTTTTCAAGCATCCGGTTTTCATCTGCTCCTGATCCAATGCAATTTGTAATACTCAGAAAAGAAAGTTTTATTCTAAATTTAAATTATTTTATATATGTTCTCCATTATGAGAAAAATATTACAAGAACATGTTAAAAACACCAAAAGCATGACTTTCATTGGATTGGATTTACATTTCATTGGGTCTTTAAATGACATGACAAATGTGAAAAAGATTAATAGTTCAAAACTATGACAAATCAGTAAACGACAACATTAAAAATAAACTATAAGTGTTCTTAACATATTGCAATCTGGAGAGTTAAACCACTTTGTAAACATAAAAGCCAATTTGAACATTGAGCAGTTCCTTTCCCATGCATGGTGGTATAATTAGGGCTAAGAAAAAAGCAAGCTACTTCAATTATGGTGTTCATCAACTACTCAAAAATTGTTCTGCATTCTGCTTAAACCTTCCCATAATTCCTCTTGTACGCAACTCCGAATCCCTCTAAACAAAAACAAATGAATGGGCTTTGTTTGTTCTATCCAAGAATAGATCAGCTTCCATCTGCACTGGCTGGCTCTCACCTTTAGCCCTGCTTTCCACTCTTATATGCTACACCGTCTGCGTGAGGGCTGAGCTTCACCCCAGTGCACTTCAGCCTTTTTCCTTCTCAGGCAGGGTCACGCTCTACTGACCAGGGCTAGGGCTGCCTGGGCCCCATTATCAATTACCAGCCACATGTACACAGTTTCTGACAGTCTCAGGGGAGTGCTAGAAATTCTTGCAGTTAAAAAAAGGGGCCAAATAGAAAAGTCTTACATTCAATTTTATTTTAAGTCATTTAGGTAAATAAGTATTTAGACAAACCTCTTGGTTGTTTTCAACTGTTACAGCATGGCTAATCTAATACACATTGATATAAGTCCAAATTATACATTTTACTAGTTACTACTAGTAACTATCCTTACTATTAGTTTTTTCACAAGTGCTAAAGGCTTCTTTTCTTATTTCTTATATACTTGGGCTAATCAGAAAGTCAGCATAGGTGGCATCCTATGGAATTCACTAAGCTCCTGAGAGCGGCTGACTGAATTTGACTCATTTGAATGGGTGACCGAACACTTTTGGTGATATAGTGTAGCTGAAGACACAATGGACTTAACAAAACGTTCATAGTATCTTAAACCAATATTGCAAATTTTCATATTTTTTTCATTTTAGTTAAATCGGGAAAACTCTGATAAATGTCTCCAACCCAATTCAAGTTTTTTTTTTTTTTTACCACTTAGAACCCTATGGTGGATATCAAGAGATCATTTTTCTAGTTTATTAATGTGTATTTTATGTAAAAAAAAAAAAAAAAAAATTGAGCTCTTTTTAGAGTTGAGATAAAATAGATATAATAGATACAAACTGTCTTGCCAAAATTCACACCATACACAAAAAGTTAAAACTCTCAAATAAAAATCAAAAAGTTCCACCTGATAACCAAGTGCACTTATATACACTGTATGCCCTTGTGACCTATGTGTGAAGAGCCTGTCAGAGACAATGTGCTGTGCCTGTACAAGGGTGAGGTTCAGCCCCCAGCGCCTGTGTCCCCTCCAACTGCGTCCTCCGTCGTCACCCAGGGATGCTGACGGTGATCGGTGACTGTGTCCCGCACCCCACTTCCCTCACTCTCTGTCTCGCCCACCTATTCTCCTCTGCTCTACTTCTATCTGGCCCCACTTACAGCCCCTGGCTTTTAATGCAGAGCTTTGCTCATAATTAATCAAAGTCAAACTCTGCAACATCTGACATAGACAGAAAGAGAAAAAAAACTGAGACAAGATAATGAAAAAGTTAAAGAGCTCATTTGCATGTTTAATCTGCTACACAATGCATATGACTTGGAGCATCAATATGCATGTGGGACACAACTGAGGCACTCTTTTCTATACTATAACTGCAACACAGTGGCCATGTTTTATATTGAAACTTAGAATTATATTTATTTTAAGAATGGTAAAATGTGGGGAATGTTAGAAATGTCACTGTGTTTGCATGTGTGGTCAACAAAGCACAAAAATGTATCGTTCTTCGTCTTCTGTTGATTTTGTTCTACATCATTAATTATTCCTGTGTTTTGGAGTTTTGTTTTGCAGGTATTCCATTCAAAACTATCCAAAATATCTATCAAAAGTAAAATACAGGGACAATTTCCAAACTCAAACATTCACAGCAGAGAGCAAAAACAAACAATTTTCTCTTTGTATTCTCAAACTGTCTCCTCACTTTGTGCTCTTCATCCACTTTCTCCTGTTAATCTAAGGAGGCACTGACTCATTTCAAAGATAACTGGCAGATTTCATCTCTTCAGAAGTTCTCCGGTCTGTCCTGAGGCCTTTTTTGAGTAAATATTTTTAGAAGCCTCTAGCTTCAGGCATTTTCACCACGTCTTTTCAAAATGAACTTCCAGGACTTTTCAGAGAACCTAGAATGCTTTCCCATTGGTGGGCTTGGCCTACAGCAGAGCTCATTGCCTTGGATGGCTTGAAATGGTTAGACACATGTAGAAGTTCCTTTGAACTCTGGTGCAGAATCAACAGGCAAAACTAGATATATCTGAAAACACAAGTTTCGGTTCACTTGCAAGTGAACTCTGTTGTTGTTTTTGACAGCGTGGAAGTCTATCAACTATGAAGCAAAAGTAAAACGAAAAACAACAGTTTCATTCACGCCAAGTTTAATAATCTGAGTAAGTAGTGAGGTTAAACAATTTTCATTTAAATTAATATGGTCAAGGGTTAAGAAACGAAAGAAGAAACCAACAATGGTTTTTGAATGCTTGTGTTTCGTTTGATTAGTGGACATTTCAGACAACATTGTCTAGAAACAAGCTGCTGCTGCAACTGAGTAATGTTTCCAAACAAATTTACCTCGACCATCCGTTCCTAAACCAATCTGGCAGGACTTGACCAGCTAATCTTGGCAGGTTAGTCCTTTTCTTCTTCTGAAATTCTCACCCAAGTCTTACAGTGAGTCAAAAAACCTCCATGGACCTTTGTTGAGAAACACTTGAATCCAAAAGACCAAACATGACCCCAAATTATGATAAAGACTCAAAGAAGATTCAAAATAAAAATGACCCACTTTCCTTCCCTTTAACTGTCTTTGTTAGGTAGGAGCTGGATACATTTGTGTTCCCATCCACCAATCCCTGCCTTGCCACCGATTCCATGAGAAAACGTCCTAGATGGAGTTTAATGTTCAGCTGGTCTCCTGCCAAAGCCTCAATAAACTCTAAACAGAATAATTCACAATCATCTATAGACAAAACTGTAGTCATAAGTAAAAATGTCAAACTTTGTTTCCCTCAGTGCTTCACTTAACATTTATGTTTGAGATGCGGAGGCACACATGAACTGCATAGCCTCATAACAGAGACTCAAAGTCTCAGATGAAGGGAGAAGCCTACAGTCATGTTCCGAGCTGCCTCTTTCAAAGGCAAAGGGTCGACTTCTGGCCACCTTGTTAGCGGGGGGCTCAGAGGGCCAAGCCAGCCATGACTGCACAGTAATGGGTCCCTCTCAAACATCTCACAGAGGGATCAGTTCAGCATCATGGATTTCTCTCAGGGACCCGTGGCTTGAATAATTTTTAAAATCACATTATTCATGGAAGATTCTGAACGCAGCTTCACTTTTGCTCGGGCTCAGGAATAGAGAAGCCATTCAGTCTCTCGGTAAAAGCATTGAAAGCACATTAACATGTGTACAGTGTCACATATTGCACAGCATTGACATTAAATGATGGCAACTCAAAAACGAAACAATTAAAATCACTTTTGTTGCCAGCAGATAATCCCCACCTCTTAGTGGAGTAATGCTGGGGCCTGCAATGTCTTCAGTGAAAGCCTTAAATTCCCTGAAAAGAAGTACCTAAATCACAGAGAGATGTTTTAAACTAAATAGTAAGCTAAATACATATTTGTCCAAATATATACATTTTAGCCCTCACTCGATGCTAGGTTCAGAAAAATCTGCTTCAGTCAGTGCTTCCACCTTCACAACCAGTTTTGCAGGCAACTTTCCATAAAAAAGCACAGCTGAATAAATTCATTAAATTTGATTTAGAGTCTCTGGGACTTCATGAAGGCGTATGATGACATAGTCGTCTCTAATTGGATGGCTAAAACTCGCGCGACCAAAAGCAGGCTAACATTCTCTGTACCTTAATTTGGGCAGTAGCAGCACTTGACTTTTGTTTGAATTACTTGCTGTTTTGCAATCAACAATGGAAGAAGGAGATACGTTAATTTAGTTGCGGATTTATTGCATAAGCGATTCTCAAGATGGACTTTTACGGAAAAAATCGTCACAAATGCCGACCAATTTCGAAGTTAGCGAGCCTTTTTGAGACAATATTGAGTAACAAAGTGGCCAGTATGAAGGCATCTATGAATGCACCTCGGCCGCTCTGACAGCCTCAGCTGCAGAGAGCAAATCTCGTTCTCATTACTGGTAGCTTCATTGCAAGATTCTGGACAATATCATTTTCCAGACAAAACAGGTTTCAAGACCATGAAAAACTAATGCGTATCAACCCCAGAGATTTTGGGAGCACCAGAAAAACTTTCCACATGATCTCCTCAGCTTAGCACAGAGCTACAGGGAGCTCTCTGACCTGTCTCGGCTGAGAACAGAACTGATTGTCATATACGGCATGCAGGCTTTCACTTCTACAAAGCTGTGCTTTTCTGCCCTAAAGTGGATCAAAACATATGCCCGAAACACAACATGACAGACTTGTCTCTCATGCATGACCTTGATGAGCATCAAGAAGGACTTCTTGTAAAAAAAAAAAAAAACAAAAAAGTAACTCATAGAATTCTTAAAACAATTTTGTGCGTAAAAATTGTAAACTTCTATAAAAACACAAAGGATTTCTCTACTTGCTCATTTAAAGTTCATTTATTTTTGTACTTGTGCTACTTCTTTGTTCTTAATTTTTTTCGTTTACATAATAAAAATTTATGTTTAAGGTTCAGGGCCAGTAAACATCTTGTGCTCCTAGGTAACTTCCCATTTGTCTAATTGGCTTTGCTATATGGAAACATTTGTCTTACATCTCGTGTGGGTTTGAACCCCACAGGATGCAGATGTTTTCAAGTCATGTGATTTTTTTGGAAAACACAATGCTTTGGATTTGTCTTGAATACAAACCACCAGACTGAACTTAAAGGTTGATGTATGCACTGCTGTTGGAATAGCCAAGTGGAGGAGGACTGTTTGTAGATATACTCGCTATTCCGTGGTCTGACGGATTGCTGGCTTGTAATCTAGGTCAAGACAGCTGTGCCAAAAAGCTTATAGAGGCATCGTTACTTAGCTGTAAAAGAGAGTAGTTTCATCATCCATCTGACTACCCCACTTGTGATCTAGTGGCATTTACCATTCTATTAAACTCACTCATAGCAAGGACTACCTCGCTTTCTTTAAAAAAAATGATATAAATGGATATCATTTCTTTGGTTAACAAAGATATATGTGACTAAATCTAGGCCAGGTGGGAAAGACCATCTTGGAGAGTGCAGCATATAACCTTTGTACGTCTGTATCTTTGAGCCCGTGTGTATCTTCTTGAGAGCAAGAGGCCATGAATGAACTCCTAAATCACACTATTGATCAGTCTTTCCTCACAGACACGTGGTAGGATGGAAGGCAGTTAAATGGCCTCTTTGGTGGTTCACACAGTCCCTTTGACACCCTCTTTCTTCTATTATAGAGCATGCTTCTCTTCCTTTTCATTATCCATTTTTGTTTTTTTTTCCTTCTGGCACCTTTATGAAAGCAGCTTTTTTATAGAAAGGTGATTTTTGAGACATTGAAATGGGAGCACATAACCTGTAATACCAAGTGGAACTTTTGAACAAAGAACGTATGTCATTTCTATGTTTACAGTAAGGAATAATTGGATATGAATAGATTTTAAACTTTATCTGCTCATAACTTCTTCAACATACTTATATTCTCAAACCAAGTATTTTAAATCTCATAAAATTTTAGATTGACTGTTTAAAAAAAACGATTTATCTATTCAAAAATGTTCCAAGTTCTCCATGATAAGATCAGGAATCAAAATATACAGACTTACCAACACAGACAAGGGTGTTGTCTTGATAAATTTTTCCATCTTTGTCTCTGTTTTTTTTAAGTTTATATGAAATACAAACAATTTTAGGAGAAAGTCTGCTTTACAATCACTTTCATATGCCTTACACTAATAAAGCAATTTTTCTGAACTTGGAAATCTCTTGACTTGAGAAGGTCTTTGCTTTTTACTGCACATGTTTCATCAATTCCTGCTGTATCTTTGTACACTGACACTGCTCTTCTTTTGTCAAGACTGAGAAAGCTGCAATTACCTGGCAACAAAAGGAGCATATCAGACTGGACATTGGCCTGCCAGATTATTGCAGAACATCTCATTACTGCAGCAGAGTTCAGCAATAAGCCTGAGCAATACTTTTTTTTTTTTTACATTTCTTTGTCAAGTGTACTATTAGCCTGTCAAGTAGTCTGTACCATTGGGGCACCTTAATAAGCAAAACCATTTACTCCCTCATTTTCCCCACCTGCACTATAACAGAATGTCGGTTTTGTAAGAAAAATAAATCAAATAAAAAAAAAAAAGAGAGGCAGAAAAAACGTAAAGTATACAGGAACTTTACGTTTTTTCATCTCTATCTCCCTCCATTTCTTTACCAGACAAAGGCAAGTCCAGTTGGGCATCACATTACTCTGAGAGAGGGGGAGGATGTAATAAAAAATGGTATGCCCTCCACCAGCCAGACAAAACTTAATTTTAGAATGTGCTCTTGCACAAAAGAGATTGGAATGAAGCAATTACCATTTCGTTTAGTCTTTAAGATAAAATAGTTCATTTTTTTCGTAAAAGTCAAAGAGGCCCTAGATGTTTTATGTTTGGCAAGCACTGAAGGGAACTGAGTTTAAGGGTACGAGTCCTGCTCTGAAATGGATCACAATTCGAACAGATTGTTTCAAAAAGGAAATGTTTGGCTTTATGAGTTTTCAGTCACATGACAAAAAAAAAAACAAAAACAAAAAAAACACAGGCAAAATAAATACATATATATGAGCATAAGAACTTCTTTTTGGTGTGAAATGTTTAAATGTTTGCTTAGACATCTATGAGTATGTCTGCGCAGACAAGTTAATGTTTTTGGAGTTTACTTTTTTACTCTTGCACAAAATGCAACCTTTTTTGTTTTGGTTATTTTATACAACACAAATAATGTTAAGCCTAATGAAAATGTATCTGTTTTTTATTTTACCGTTGTCTTTTGTTTCTGTCATTCTTTCCCTCCAACTTTTATTTTTTTAACATTTCTTCCCCCCAAATACTCATCCATGCCCTCATATCTTCTAGCTTTCCAGGACCTCAAAGAAAAAAAGTTTATACTTGAATACAAAAGGGGTTCAAATTATTGTACATGCTTAGTGTTCGAAGGGCAAAAATAACAAAATATTTGGAAAGGGGAAATTTGGAAAGGGTTTATTTCAAGCAATAAAAGCCAGAAATAGTGCATAAACAGTATCAACAAAGGTTTAAATCCATACAAAGACATTTCAAACACAGGAAAATTGTAGATTACTTGAAAGGGAGTGAAAGGATGCAAATTAATCTAATCCCACTGCTATTTACCCAAAAATTTTCTTTACACACGTTATCATTATCCAGTTTAGAACTTCTAATCAGAGCTTCATACATTACCAACACAGGTTCTGGTCATTAAAAATTCTTAGCTTCCATAAATCATACGACAAGATGAAGTACATGATGATCATGACACTAGACATAAGATTATTTCAGAATTCATCTTAGCATATGCAGATCAAGTATCAAAATAAAAAAAAAAAAAAGTTCAGATTATATTTCAGTATAAAAAGGATATAAATCATGGATCAAGACTTAAAATAAGTCTCGATCATTTTTCATTTGAAAAATCTGTATTTTACGTCAAGTTTTAGAAAACCAAGTGACGTGATATGATATGAGATCAATCATTTTAACAATCATCAGTGATTTGTTGTGACAATGGTGATGCCGTGCAATAAAGAGGTCCATATTCTGTTTATTGTTTGTATTCCTTATTTTCCTGCCTGATTATCAGCCATCCTTCTGAGTTTAAGAGAGTTTATTAAGTTTGTCTTCGGTGTTAGATCTGCAGACATTGTTTGTTAGGGTCCCTGCCCTTCTGCAGCTGATATTGCAGCAAGCACATTATCTGCAGGTCAGAACTCTGCTGGAAATCAGGGTCACAGTTGAATTTTAGAGATAGTGGAAGATCCTGGATGCCATGATTTTCTTGAAATTGTTTGGCTATTCCATTACTCCCATTATTTGTTCAGACGTCCGTGAGGCACTTCTCAAAATCTATCATATTGTTGACAACCAGTACCTTAGACCGGTCCGGCAGACCAAGTGGTTTAATGAAGATCTTGCAGTTCATCACACACGCGGTTAGTATCTCTTTGCGCCAGTTGAGCATCCTGGCATGTTTGGCAATTTCAGAATATCTTAGATAGCTGTACCTTTTAGATTTCTCCTTACTTCATTAGAGCTATCTTGTGCTTTTGATTTACAAACCTGATAAGAATCACTGGTTTGCCTCGACAGTATTTAGATCCAGGGAGATCCCTTTAGACCTTAGAAATGATTTGATTTGATATCCCACGCTGTCTCCAGGATCAGAAGCTACACCGCCAGCATTGCAGCGAGCGGTAGCTTCGGCAGGCTTCGCCCAGAGTTTGATTGGTAATCCCGTGAGAATTATATTGTTCTGCCTTCTTTGTTGTTCGATGTCATCCACTCTTTGTTCCAGAATGTCATCCTGGTTATCTTGTTGCTCATTCTGAGCACGCTGCCTCCGGATCTCTTCAATGAGTTCCATCAGAGGAGTTAGCTTAGCTTGAATATCCAGCAAAGGAGTTATCTTAGCCTTGATCTCATTGCCTGTTTGATGTCAAATTCACCATTCATCACTTGGTTCTTCTTCAGGCCCATGGTAGTAAAGAAATTACTAATTTTCTTTAGCAGTAAATCAGTTTTTTAGCCACTTGTAGACGAAGATCGCTCGCAGAGCTTGCGACATGCGTCCGCTTGTTAACCCGGATCCTGAACCTCAAAAACCCAACAAGATCCTCTCAAATTGTATCAGTTTGATCAACGATTGAGAGTGGAAATGTCTACATCGGGGGGGAATCAAGTTATTTCCATTATTATTATTATTGTTATTATTATTCATATTATTATTTTAGTAGTAGTAGCAGTAGGATTATTTTGCATCAAAATTAAAGTTTTGAGTTTTCAACCTGAGTTACAAACTACTTTTTGGGTTTTTTGAGTTTAGTTAGAGAACATTCCTGATTATGTCTTCCATTATGAATTAAACCTCTATAACAATAATAAGTCAGCAGCTGCCAAAGAAAGTCATGACACTGGAGTCGAAAATGCACTTTAAGTAGGGCAGTATTGCTAAGAAAAATAAAAATACTTGCATACCCCTTAAGCATATTTTTTTTCTTTAAATAAATTGGGATTTTTTAAGCAAAAAATAGCATGGAAAAAAATAGGTAATATTCTTAAAAACACTTTAAAAACGTTTTTTACTCTTAAAGACTTGACTCAACCTTCAGAAACAGGTACTGTGTTATTTGCATCGTGACTGACGTGGAAACAGATTAGGATGGTTGCACCTGGCAAAAGTACTAACCTGCTTGGTTGGTGGTGATGTCTATGGTAACATGCTGCGCTGGATACGGGCTCTTATTGCTGACACCATTGACAGCCTGTATTTCAAAGCTGTACAGAGTGTGTGCCAATAGATTACTGATGAAGACTCTGGTCTCTGTCAAACCCAGCTGTCGAGGAACAAAATCCACGTTGTCATCGCAGTGGGAACAGGAACGCCTGTCAGCCCGGCACTTCTTACACACTATGTTGTAGACGACATCATCACGACCACCAGTCTCTCTGGGTGCATGCCACTCCAGGATGACTGAGGTCTCATTCACAATGGAGATCACATTTCTAGGACTGGAGGGAACACCTGCAGACACAGAAGTGTGGTGTGAGTGCGTCAGAAGCAGTGTCCAGAAAACCTTTTATCACCTGTCAAAGAGCTTTTGGCAAGACAACACACTGGATATGGTAATTCATGAAAATAGGAATGTAAAAAATGCTTTTTTATAAAACTTTGAAGGAAAATATTCTCATATCCAAAAGTTCTCATTTTAAATTTTCAGGGTTAAGAAAATAAGCTACTTAACTCCCTCTCAGAAAGACTTTACACCAGACTTTTCCTCTTAGAGAAGCATGGACATTTTCCTGGAGAGTTCTTATCCACTTTGGAGAGTTTTATATTTAATGCTTTCTTTATGATTCACAGTTAAAATTCATCTTTTGCTTTCCTGGAGTTTTATTCTAACATAAAGGCACAAAAAATAGCTTTACTTCCTATAACTCCAGCAAAACTTCACAACTTACAGTATAATCTTTCCAAAAGACTTTCTTTGCCTTTTTCACTGTTGCTCAGGTTGAATGATTCCAAAGAGGGACTCTGCTACAAATTCATACCCAACTAAGCCTGACCTTTATCATTAAAAGTAAAGTTAAAGTAACTCATTTCCACATCCGCAGCTACTTAAAAAACGAATCCGATCAATTCCTTAGAGGAATTTTCTCTTTTCTCACACTCCATACATCTCTTTTTCTTCTCATTTTTTTCCCTAAGTAGAAAATATATCATAATAATTGTATATGGATTTTTAAGTGTTTTATAATGCATCAATTTCTTTTCACATTTCTCTAGTATTAGGTCAGAGAGTTACTTCATGGAGTGCACACAATCAATCATTGTTGCTGCAAAGCGATGTGAAGTGGACTTGGCGGGCTTTGACAAAGCAGCAGAGAGCTGGAGGGTGAGGGATCTCCGTGGTTACAGCTGGAACCTTGTTTCAGCACCTCAGCAGCAGAGAGGTCACTGACAGGAAGGGCTTAACATCCATAGTGTGATTATTATGATCTGTCTGAAAGGAAAGATCCTGCTTCAGATGGAGGTCAAATGGCACATCATTCAGTGCAAAGATGCTACCACATGTATTGTATGAAGGGAAAGTTGGAGGATGAACTTTTAGCTGGCTCCTTTTGTGGAATGCAATTCACTCCTGGTCAGAATGCCTCTTCTCCAACATCCATAATAAACATACTGATTACTCAAACACATAATGCTGGGAAAACTCTGCCTGAACGTTTCCCCTTTTACATTCTTCAAATCAGTATATGAAAACAAAACAAAAACACTGCTTTTCTCAGAAGGAATCGTAATACACATGCAATTTATGTACAAACACAGTGCAGTGGCAAAGACAACACCAGAAATCAGATAGAACTGCAGCTTAATGACTGATTTGCTGACTATTAAAGAAGCCACTGGCTGTTTTGATTTACTACGGTTTTAGTTTCCTGAGACCGTAACTGAAAGGCTTTCATTTTTATTATTATAGCTTTACCAAAACCAATTTGGTTGCATTTTGATGCATTTGTTGCTACTTATGAAACAGAGCTTTTCCATTTTTTTTTTAGCATTTTTTTTCAAAGAATTGCTAAAGGCAAGTTTCCATGACAAATGCAAACCAAGACTAAAAAAAGAAAAAAAAAAAAAACAGTAAATATATGACAAAACTGAAGATACTACCAAGGCTAAAAAGGTTTGGAAAACCGCAATAAAGCAACCTGTCAAAAGATTTTCTTTCAAACACGTTGCACTAATGTGACAGTCACAGTAGTAGATTACAATGGCAGCTCACTGAAGTGACAAGCATGTGAAACTATGCTTTTTATCACAAAGCTCATACAAAAAAAAACAGAAAAGACAACAAATAACTTCTTTTAATAAGGTCAAGTTTCCTTGATTTTTTGACCACTAAGTAATTTTCTTTTACAACAAAAAAAAAATCTTATTGTTTTGCTTTCAAATATTCAATCCCTAAAAGATCAAGAGAAAAATCCAAGAACAATATTTTTTTGACTCAAAGGGTGAAAAACTTCCCTCTTTTGGCATTAAAATGCGTCCTTCCATTGCTTGGAGTTTTCTAAATTTTACAGTTTTATTTTGTGTGTTTTATGTTTCCGTTTAGTAATTTTATTTGTTGTCTTTTTTGCTTTAATGTTACATTTTATTTCCCCTAAATGAGTCATGCCTGCTTTAAGACTTTTGAAATTCTTTTAGGCATCCAGTAATCCATTCCTAATGTTTGTTTATTTCTGGGTTTATTATTTTTCTTTACTTTTGTGTTTTTCTAAACAATTTATGAAAAAATGTCTTTATAATGGATTGTAGTAATGTTATTTGATGTCATTTAACCAATCCCTTCATCCCTCTGCCCTCTATATTTTTTAAATCAAATGTCTTTTCAAAGCGCGTTGTGCTTTTCCTACTTATTTGGGAATGATTTTGCACTTTGCCTTTCTACCTGCTCCCTTTCTGCTTTGTTTGCTCTGCTATCTGTCTATCCATTCTTGCTTTTCAATAAAGCTTAGGTGTTAGATTTTATCTGGCTGTGTTTGAGTTCTCCTTCATGTCGTTCTACCACATGTAATCACAACCTAGCTTTTTTTTTTTTTTTTTTTAACACAGCAGGTAATAAGAAATGGGTGACCCAGAGCTCACAATAAAATCTACGACATGTTTGCTAATCTCTTCACATTTTTTAACCACTCCTTCTCATGTTTTGAATGTCTGTAATACTGATCACAGCCAGTCAAGCTAGGAGAAAGATCGGGATGTGTTGGTTACAAACAGATAGAGAATCCATAATTACCATACAATTTATGAGTAAGAATAAGAATTTTTACAAATTTACGAATAAAATAGCCTGTCAAAAGAAAACAGATTTTTGCTTCAATATTTATTCACATCTTTTTGTTTTGCCTAAAAAAGCTTTAAAATAATCAGCCACTCATATGTATCAATTTCAAAGTATTTTTGAAAATATAACAATAATTAATGAAAAAAAGAAAATTCCATACTGATATCTATGCTATGTTTGGGTCATCGCATTGTTTATTTGTTTTAAAAAACAGTCACAGGAGAAAAGTGAACAAAAGAAATCTTAAAAAGCAGCCCAAGAAGAACACAATAAAAGGCAAACTTGTATATTTAGTCTAAAGTTTTTACATTTTTTGATGAAGCTGTACAGCAGAGACGATATTTGACAGGTCCATTCTTCCATGCAGATCTTCTCAAGAGCTGCGCTGTTTTGGGCTGTTGCTGGGCAACACTAATATTCAACTCTATCCTCAGATTCTCTTTTGAATTGAAATGGATGACATGCTTTTTACATAGCCACTCCTTTGTTGGATGAAACCATTGTAATGCTGGAAGGTCCAGCCACGTTTCATCCTCATTGCTGTAAAGTTAATATCCATATTGTTCATCATTTTTCAAATTACTTCTTCTTTTTTTTTTTTTTTTTTTTTTTTACATAATGTCTCTCACAGTTGTGAGTGAAATGAATGTGTCATGAACATTATGGACCTCTCTCTTTTCATGAAAAGGGAACATTTACGGAATTGACAACTGACAAAACTGATTTGGCACCGTATGTACCTGTACCTGTTATGTGAGACAGAGCTTCAAACGTGTTTTGTGAACCGCTTTAATCTTTTCGGTTCAGACTTTTCAATTCACAAAATAAGATGCTACCTTGCTAGTAAATATTTGTCCTTTTGAGTTAATCGTATTCCTCAGAATGAGTGACTTTTCGGCACATCACTTTTCCCTTCTACAGTATTCCTTACGTCATCCTTACTCCTCTCTGGGCCAATTAGCGGCAGTTTCACTGCTTGAGTTCCTGCAGTTGCCTTCTAGCTTGAAGTCATCATTTTTGATTTACACTGAGCAAAGCCCAAAGGCCCAGCATCCTGAAACAGCATTTCTTACCTAACAACTATTGCATGAGGATGCTCCTTTTTTCTGTGCTCTTAAACCTTTAGGAAATTGAAGGTACCCAGGTGTGTTAACAAAAAAGAGGAAGAGCTGGACATGAACAACAAAGAAGCTTTTGTTCATGAGGAGCTTGTTACGCTGCATAGCTTGACTTAGAGTGGTATGCTTCACACTGCAAGGTGAAAATGTGAGGTTCCCTTCACACGGTGTAGACAGGTGACAGCACTGAGATGCAGGAATTTGAGAATGGAGAGGCAAAAAGCAGAGAATCAGCTCTAAATGCATTCTAAAGTTGGAATATGCAGTTCTCTGAAGGATGACTCTGGTGTGGGGGGGTTGGGATTAGGAATATGGCACAAGGACCCCTGCTGACAAGGCCAGGGATTGTGCAATCCATCAGGAAGCTAATCAGACTGATCTGGAGCATACAAAGACCTGAGCTTCTGACACTGGCGGGAAGCACTTAAGATACAGCTTCTGCTGCTACAGACTGGCCTGATTTAAGCTACTCTGGCAGTGCTCTTATCAGGGCCGACAGCATTAAGGAGATTTCTACAAGGATGATCTCACTGGCCCCCCTGCTGAGCTTTAGGGCACCAAGAAACTCAAGTGTAGCTTCTACAGTATGTTACAACTTTTAGACGAAGATTTGGAAATGCTGCAAGAGAACTGTGACAGCAGGAATTAAAATACTCAAGATAGCTTTAATCTATGGAGCTAAAGAAGACAGTTAAAAACTATTTCTAGCAAGCATGACTTGCTTAATTTCTTTATTTATTTTTACTTTCGCAGCTGAATGTTTTTCCAGTCTGACTGATTCATAAAGAGTATTAAAATTATACACCAACAACAGCGAAAAAGTTTTACCTTTTTTTTTTTAGAAAAAAAAAACAAGCAGAAGGCATATGAACAGAACTGGAAACATGGCATCAGTAGCAGACTGTATAGACCATAGGGATTTGTTCAAGATAATCAGCAGGGGACTTCTGTGGAAGATGCTCCGGGCCATTAAGACCTCCAGGTAGAGGAAATCTGCCAGCGAACTAGGGAATCTAGTATACCTAGAGAACTGGAAGAAAAAAAATGCAGGGAGAAGAGGAAATGCCTGTTTTGTGGGCTGCTTCTCTAAAGTTAGGAATTTATTTTAGAGAGATGGGCCTTTCTCTGAGTTTGACATACACACACACACACTCATAAATATATATATATATACAATATTAATGAAAATGTAAAAATATAGATTCAGTAAATCAACATTGTATGGCAATGTTTGTAGGACTATTGATGTACTAGAAAAGTAAAGTGGTTTAAAACACATCTTTCATCCTAGTCAACCATTTCTAAAAAATATCTATTTAGCAAAAATTAATAAAGAAGTAAACATCAATCTCACATGGTTCCTATGTGAGGAATTCTGGGAAACAAAAGTTTGAAAGGTTCAACGGAGTTCTAATTCTGCATGACTGTGTTTCTTCAGAAGCAGCAGGAAGACAAAGAAAATGGCTTTAACACCAAGTTGCAATAAGGATGATGCTGTGAGAGGCCTTTTTGGATCACGAGTAGATAACGGCAGGACAGTGTGGAAGCTGCACAGCATCTGCCTGAGTAATTAGGACTTTAGGGGATGATTGCAGAGTTGAAACAGCACAAAGATACAATGTAGAAAAGAACAAAGAAAGAGGAAACTAAGAGAGGAGGAAAAACAATGACTGGCATAGCACTGCAGGTGTTAGTGATGCAATCCGTAACATTTGAGTTTCTTAACCAGACTAAAAACCATCTGAACTTTGAATGCCAACATATCTAAACGATAAATAATGTTTAATGCCAAGGCAAAAAAAGCCCTAGGAAATCATCATCATGGAGAGCCCTGCATATAGGTAGGACATCTATGTTTTCCTTTAGGAATGCCACTGTATCTTCATGTCTCCACGGGTGGGGATGCAATGTTATGGATGGCAAACTTACTGGTGCAGGGTTCATCTGGTTGATCAGCATCCCCGCGGTAGTACCCATTCCGGCAAACACAAACGGTGGCAGCTTCAGCTGTGGAGCGGCTGTTTAGAGGGCACTGCAGACAAAGACCTGGACCTTGGGTTGATTTAAAGGTACCTGGTGGGCATGCTGTTACAAGAAAAAAAAAAAACAACATACAAGAATTTGTTAAGAAAAATCTACAATACTGAATTTCATGCAGAAAAAAAAGACAAATAAATAAATCAACCAGTAGTTTAGAATGAGGAGAACAGCAAGGAATAAAAAAGAATGTGAAATTGAATTGTTAAATTTTTTCTTTTTTGCTTTAAGAAAAACTAAAAAGGCACAATTTGAGGCCTCGAGGGTATTTAAATGTATATTATTGTTTTTTTTTTTGTCCAATTTAAAATATCTAACTAATTTATTTACAAATACATTGTCTAAAAGGTTTGTCTAATCTACCCCTCGGTCATGAAAACTGGAACAGCTTTAATTCACTAATAAGAACCCTCACCTAAGATTTTTTTTTTATGTATTGTTGTTATTAATTAAATAATATGAGGAGCTTGTAAAGACAGAGCAGTCTGTCAGTATTCATCCAGTTTAGAGAGTATTTCCACTCTCTCACAGGGCTTCACAGCCCAGTAGAAACCCATAAACAGACACTGTTGACTGTGTAAACATTTCAGCCATGGACAGTTAAATTGTTTCTCTCAAGGACATATCATCATAAGGACAAGACAAATCAAAGCCGGAACTACTGATCCTCAGATTACTGGATGATATGCTCTACCTTTTGAATTTCAGCCGCCTTCAGTTTCATTCTGCAACCTGATAATAATACAAACATGGAGTGAGAATATTGCTACAACAATAATGGAAGTAAATGTTCTGAGTGACCCAACGGCCCTGGTTTGTAGGTTATTGTTGTGTTTTAAAATACTAAATTCTAAAGGCCATTGTGGAGGGTAAGGATTATAGTGGCTGTTACAATGTAAGTGAAGTCAATAACCAAATCCATTTACTGTATCCGCATCCCTCAAAAGAAAGCAAAGCTGTTGAGATTCTGAACTGTGTGGAAGGATTTAATGACTATAATAACTTTGAGAAATGTTTGGCATTTTAGCAAGCACACTAATGGAGAAGGAAGCGTTTGCACCGCTGGACTCTAAAGGGGAAAAGGCCATGAATGTGTTGGGAGTCGGGACATCGGATGTAAAAAAAAAATGCTCATGTGTTAAAATGCAATTTTACCACGTTTACTTTTTTTTTTTTAAGTTCTTAGCTTACTCAAAACAAATATTGCATCTGTGGTTCTGATCCATGACATGCAACCATTGTTGCTCACAAATGTTCACTTCTGACCACAGCCAGGCTTCCTCTTCTCTTTCCTTTATTCTCTTCATTGTGTGACTCATCAGCCTTATTCCTCCTTAATTTCCACAACTCTACAGATCTTCCTTCTTGGTAAAAATGGACACCAGAACTATTCTTCTTTCTTCAGGCATCCTTTCACTCTTCAAGATCTTGTAAAACAGCGCATCAGAAACTCGGCTCCCACCTCTCCTATACTCTTCCATACCTCCAGGACCAAATGCTTTTTCTCTCTCCATCCTTTTCAATGCGTTCCTCACGTTTCCTTTCATGATCTTTTCTACTTTTTCCTCCACAACAACAGTCTCTACTCTGTACTCAAAAGGATTTTTTTTATTGAATCATCTCTTTATTTGAATTGAAGAAATGATTTGCAGTATGTGATGAGTCTTTTAGTTCACTCTTCTTTTTACTTTCCTGTGCTGTACTGGCTCCTTTACTTCCTCATATGTCTTTGATGCCTCACTGATGTTTTGTGATGTAGTAAAAGAGATGAGGCAAATGCTGCATCTATGCATGGGCAGACTTTTAAGCTAATGAGTCAGCTGGTTTTTAGATTTCAGTTTTTGAGTTTTAGTTAAAAAGGAATTGGTGCTTTGATGTCAAAAGTTTAAATGTCTAAAAATAATCAGCAGTGAAATAACATTTTTACCAATAAATCTCAACCTCTGTTTGTATGTTTATGAACTTTAACTCATCAAATGTCAAAAGACATTAAATTGCGATTTTAGTTTTTGTAATTAAAGATTAAGTCCAATTTAATGTCTTTGTTCATCGAAATGTTGCATTTCAAGTGATATGAACCTTTCAATGAAAGAATTGAGTCAGCTGCCTCTCTGAGAGGCTGCTGATTAAAAAAAATATGCAGGAAATAACAAGAAAAAAACTGCAAGGAAAAAAAAAGAAACCAAACTCATGGTGTGAATTAGCTGTGAACAACCCACAGCAGAGACTAACTGACTAGCTTTGCATTGGTTACAAACAAATGTCACAATACTTAGATTTGTCATAATGAAGAAGTCCGCTTTTAAAAGAAAGCACCGCTTTGCTCCAGATGCTGCAAAGAAGTCTTAAAACCTGGAATTCAATTTTGAAAAATGATACAACAGTCTTAAAAATGTTTTCTAAGAATGCTTTAGAGACTGTCATATTCCTTTTAGAGACCTTAAAGTTCACTTTCAGTGTGTTAAATTATTTAAAACCCCTGACTACTAATATATATATTTATATATTTTGAGAACAATTCTACTGAATCTATGAAATAATGAAGAATATTTTAAAAATCCACTTTACCAATATTCAGCATTAGGACAATAAAACGTTGGTTGAAAATGCAGCACAGGGGAGAACAAAACGATGTTTTGTCATATTTGCTGAATGAAATACAAACATCAAAGAGCAGTTTTCTGACCTCTAATGTTGTGAATGCAGACAGCTACTTCCTACAAGCCAGCTAGATAAGATCAAACATATTGAACTGGCTCTAATGAAATCAGAATGCTACACTGTAAGTTTTTCAGCAAGTGTGAGCAGAATATGTGCATTAAGTTCTGCCTCCGGGTTGTGTGTTTACAGACAGCCTTCAGCCTCCCTGGACACTCTTAAATGTGCAGAAGGGAGAGAAAAGCAGAGGAGGCTCTGCTGATTCAGCTGTCTAAGACAGCAGAACTGCAAATGTGAGTTTGAAGCGGACTGTGTGTGAGCTAAAGAATGCACATACTAAAGCTAGCATTAAAAACACTCCCAAAACACTGAGCATCTCATGAAAAACACTGATCCACTTCTAGCAAAGACTGCGTTTAGTGATTTACACAGCAACATGTGCAGCCACTGCTGACCTCCTTACACGAGACGAAACAAAACACAGAGCTGCCACTACAATGTGTTTCACAGAATCCAGGATGATCTAATGCTTGCTGGAAAAGAGAATACTGCAATCAGCATCACAGGAAGGGAGATAAGTGACAGCCAGCCAAAGCAAACAGGCACTCTGAGAAACACACACATGTATGTGCAAACATGGAACACACAGCAGAAGATTAATGTCTCTATAGATTACAACTTTAACCTTGAAGCTGAGGCTCCTTCTCTAATTGAAACATAACATGTGCATAAATCCAAACATTCAACTCATTAATTAACTGCTTAATGATCTGCTTCAGAGTGAAAAAGGGGCAGAAAGGGGCCGAGTTTCAGAAGGTGTGAGTTATGTTATCATACATCTAACAAGTCATACACTGAACAGGTACTGCTAGATTGACTATATTGCATAACCTCCATAAACCTGAGCCTAAATTTTTTTCCCCTTAAAGTTCCACTCCAATCACCTTTTGACCTTTTGGTTATGCTGTTTTTAGCCAAAATCAAAACACCTATCATTTTCAGGACATAGTTTCTGTAGAATAGCAGTAGTTTATCAGAAATGTGGCTCCAAGTTGTGGGCGAAACTGTTGGCGCAGAGTCGACCTTCCCGTCATGCCTTTGTTTACACTCTCTCAGGCTCGTTTCCAGCCCCTCACAACCCCAAGCAAACATTAGCGGTGCGACAAAAATGGCAAGAAATATTGACGCTATCCGGCCGTAAAGTTCAGAGTCAGATGCCAGCTCGGACAAGGAAAACAAAGACCTACATGGATCTATTTGTCTACAAGTAGATGCATCAGAATGGAGCAGAGCGAGGAACTTGTGGCCCGCTGATACTAGTTTGTACTTAACAACTACAAGCTTTTTCAAATGGTGTTTTTTCATCTGTTCCTGAACCACAATTTGAATAAAGAAATACTCAGAAACGTCATTTTAATCCTAATTTTCTTTAGATATGTCCTCCCTCATGAGAAAAATGCTGCAAGAACATGTCAAAAACACAAAAATGCAATTTTCAAGGGAGTTTTATTGGGTCTTTAACATTTAGGTTATTGGAAACTGCAGTAAGGAAGTAAGAAGGTAAGAAGCGCCAATCACTCATCAAATGTCCTGGTTTACATGGACGGGAGGGGACGGAACGTTACATCAACAAGCAATTAGTCTCACCAGTGGGAGAATAACCCACAGATGAACTGGCTGCATGGAGAAACAAAACACGCATTCCTTTCAAGTGGTCCCAGCAGGATTTGTTTCACACCCCTCTCTTCCTCTTCTTTCACTTCTTCCCTGCCCTCGTGTCTTTTTTTGTCTGTCCCACAGCTAATGAAGTGCTCTCCCTCTCATCTCCCACCTTTTTCCCCTTGTTTCTTCGCCCTGATTGACAGCTCTGAATCTATTTTAGGATCGCCCATCTTCTGTCTTTATCTTCTGGTGTCAGTCGGACAGTCTCCAGACATCTTCTCACTTTTCTTGATGACCTCTTGTCACAGCATACATATCTAACAGGAATGACATGATAATCCTTGCACTGTTGTTTTTCTGAGTCCATAAATATTATGGAGGAGTTCAACATTCTCTAGAGATCAAATTTGTTTGCTGGACTACTGGAAAGGGAGGAAATGTGGGTCATCCTTGAAACTGAAAGGCCCTGACAAGAGCTTGAGGAGAGATTTTAGTCATAAGAGTTAACTATAAATTTATGTACGAGAACAACTTTGAAAAGAAACAACTCGGAGGCCAAGTAGTTAGTCTTGAGGCATTAGATGAAGTGATTATGCTCACTGAGCATATAATGTAGTGCAGACTGTATATACCTCACACATGGATGGACCCTGTTCTGCAAATGCTTCAAGTTAACGCAGTAAGAACTCATCATAAGCAGGCATCGGCAAATGTAAGATAAAATAAAATGTGGAAGTAAGGAATTTTAGGAAGCCAATGCAAAGGATTATAACCAAGAGGGTTTTAGAAATGGCTTTCAAACTCAAATCCAAAGTCGAGAGCATGAAGTCTTCTCCTGACTTTTCTGTTGGCGCATACTCTCAAGTATGCATGTGATTTTAAACCAGTGGAAATGGCTCAGCACCAAAATGTGGGACAAGTGGTAAAAGATGAGCAGCAAACGATGTGTGAAGGCGCAAAGTTTGAATGAGTGAACATTTTTACGGAAAAGCAAAATCCAGTTTTGCTCCAATATTGATTGTTAGAACCAAATGAAAAAAAAAAAACTGTGTTTTTGAAACACTTTTCCAACAAAGCAGCTATTGAAAAATATAAATTGACTGTGAAAAATGAAATGCATAGATGTTTTAGCTTTGACACACTGTTTTCCACCTGTTTGAGATTTAGGATAGACAGAGTGTGTGACCCCAAATAAGAGTTTGTGTCAGTGACTCGTAAGTACAACTCTAGGCTCCTACAAACACCCTTAACCCCAGCCCTCATCCATCACATGGGCCGGATCATAGTCTTTAGAGGCTTTGGAGACAAGCTCACACCCACTCACTCACAAACACGCACACAGACATGCTTATGATCGGGTCAAGACCCCATTTGACCCTTATTTTACTATTATGTTGGTAAGTCACTCAGATAGACAACAGCGTCTGCCTGAAACCACAGGAGACCTAGAAGAAATCAAGGCAAAAAACAAATTTAAGTGATCCTTTAAAAAAATAAAATAAAACATGGTGAAAGTGGCACTTTTTTTAACCTAAAGAAGTGAGTCTGCAACAGGTTTAAACAAAAAACAATCAGAATTGTAGCTTGCTGGTTTTTCTCCTTGCTTCTCCTCCCTGCCTCTTTATTTACTTTCCTCTTGCACTTTACATAAAAATCTGTATAGTTGTTTCAACACTGTTTTTCATGTATTTATTTACAAAAAAACAGACAAGACCAGAAGAAAACTTGCCTGAATGTTTAAAGAAGTGGCAGTAGAACTTCGTTTAAAACAAAAGACATGGATCTATTTTCTCAGTCAAACACGTCTGACGGAAAGGATTTCTTTTTAAAAGCAGGTTCCCATGGATCACAGTGACATCACTTAGCAGGTCTGGTCAGTGTAAGTTTCACCATTCCCTGTCATCACCGTCTCTAATCTCGAAAGAGCAAAATGTTGGAGTAGTATAAGAAAGCCGGAGTGGTTTTCTCAGGAATAAAGGGATGGTCAAGAGAGTGCAGTGCCTCACATCTTTTGTGAGGAACAGCAGCGCTCAAGAGTTCCGCCCACATAACACTCCCCCCAGTCATTAATCATCTGTCCACTCAGGCACTGTCAGAGCTTCTCTTCCAAGGTAAAACATGCAACTACACCCACAACCACCCACATGCACACAAGATCTCTCTAGCACATGTGTTTTATATCCTCAGAGCTCTCTGCTACTTTTGTCCAATTCACATCAATGCATTCCTAGACTTCCAACGAGCTGATGCAGCATTGTTTGATAATGGAGGAACTACTCTTTATATTGAAGATGTTGCTGGCGACACCTGAATAACACACACTTTTTGATATACCACAAGTCTTTGACTAGTTTCGTGATCAACGTGAGTCAGCTGATTCTGATGCGGAGGAAAGCAGCTTTTCCTATAAGCATTGCACCAGTGTGCAGCCTTTGAAGCTAGCAATGTGTGAATCAGCTGATTTAAGTTGATTCCATACAATGTCTGTACAAGGCTGCTTTTCTCCCCCCCCCCCCTCAGAATCTGCTGTAATTACAATAACTCCATACATGGCTAAAAAGTTATGGTACAGGAAAGACTGTCAACATTGCAGCTAAGTGTTAGAGGGTTAAATCAAGAGGGGATATCCTTGAAATTGGCATTGAGCTCAAGTACGTAGTCAATCTGTCCTTCTATTCCCACTCAGTCATGTGCTGAAGTCTATCCCTGCTACTTTCCCTGGAAAAAGCAGAGACAGAAACTGTAGAATCATGTAAACACCTCATAATGAAGGACTAACCTGACCAACCTGAACAGTATCAACTATCACACTACCTCACAGGAAAGTCATATTGCTGAACTGTGTGAAAAAGACACAAGAAAACAAGAACTTAAGTTTAATCTGCAGGGAACTTTGGAAAAAGAATTTGCAACGTAACCATTTCCATAAAGGATGATGGCACATTGCTCACCTGCTTAATATAAACATTTGTGACTGATTTCAACCAAGAGCAGAGGAGAAACTGGGAGAAATGCCAAACCAAGATCAAGAACACAGGCCTGTGTGTACTTTCAAAAAAACATATTTGTTCAACAAATTCTAATTTCTAATAATTAGACTGCTCAGGCTGACCCACGTTTTTGTTAAACTAAAAGAAAGCACAATCTCTTCAAATTAAGTATGCAAACCTTAATAAACCAGCAAACAATTTAGCAGACAGCCCACGCCCCTGGGCAGGCTGTTCCCATGGTAACCTCACAGCCAGACTTTTTTTTTTTTTTTTTTTGGCGCACACTATTCCTTTGAACAGCCGGCCAATGACAGACCAGCCGACTGGGAAATCTGGCTTACCGAGAGTGCCTGCGTGAGTTGTGTGCCTGCACGCGTATACATGCATGTGCATGTGTCTGCATATTATAAGCATCATACAGAGCAAGAGAGCTATACAATCTTTGAGCTCCACAGAGACTCATCATATCCAAGCTTTGGCAAGTGGCCAATGTCTATCAGTGCCTTGCACATTGGTTTCGTTGGTTCTAGATTCCCACAAAATGGATCACTGTATGTTTGCACAGAAATGCTGTACTTCACGTAAGAGGTAGAGGAGTTATTTGTCATTGTAGGAAAATGAAATAATGCCAATGTAACCCAGGCTGGCAAGGTACTACCCCTTGAAAATCGACTGGCTCTTTGGAGCCAGTAACATGCCCTTGCATTGCAATCAATAATGGGTCTGTTCAAGCTCATTGCCCACAGTCGGAACAGCAGAGACGGTTAAAAAGACTGAGAGCGAACTTGATAAGAAGCAGAATCAGTCAGGCTGCTTTATCAGAAAGACAGATTTCATTGTCAGCATTTGTTCACACTGAACTTGTATTCTTGATTTAATCAACTTCACAGTTGAAGCTCTATTAAAGTTGCAAAAGCAAATGTCAATTCAACTCAGACCTACTGACGTGATGTGTTGATAAATCAGAATATTAAAATCTATGCTTTCATCCACTGTTTCCAGTACTCAGAGAAAAAAGGAAACAAATCCGAATGATCATCTATAAACAGCTAAGGGCCCTGGTTAGAGCCCACCACTTGTGAGTGAAACATTCATTCCAAAAGACAGTTGGCTTTTTTCTTGCCTCTCAAAGTTAGAAGAGACCATTAGCTTCCTTTGTCACAGTACTTGTGTCTCTCTAAACAAATGTGTCTCATTAAGTTCAAGGCTGGATCAGTTAATCTACAGCAGCTAGACAAAAATGCACACTCATGAGTTTCTTTTGTTTGCTCCTTTATTTAAAACTGCTTTCCAACAGTAGCTGTTAAATTGTAGTTTGCTTCCATGAGGACATAAGCTAATGACAAACAACACATTTGTGATAACAAATAACTCTCAGCTAATTCCCAGTGTTTTGGTCCTGTCCCTAATAGTTATGAAAAACACTCAGGTAAGCGCAAACCCACACAGCCTGGCCTCTGCCTGGCCCCTGCGTGTTGATAGTTTTCTTGCTGCCCTGTAATTAAGAAACTAATTTGTACCAGAAACCAAGCTGATTTGTCTGGAAACAAATAAACCCTTTACAGCAACAAATTTGACATCAATTTACTTCCGTTTTGACATCTTTCCCATAATATTGAATTCAGGGAAATAGTTCAAATTCTGACAAATAAATCTTTGAACTGGATCATGAACTGATAAGAAGAATGTGTAAAGTATTCATCCGTGTATCCAAGCCTTTTCCAAATGTTTCCGGATTGGCTGTGAAGGGGGGTGTTTCATGCACCTTGAATCTCTCTGTCACAATCCAG
The DNA here is from genome assembly GCA_014656515.1 of Oryzias celebensis. Classification (NCBI taxonomy): domain Eukaryota; kingdom Metazoa; phylum Chordata; class Actinopteri; order Beloniformes; family Adrianichthyidae; genus Oryzias; species Oryzias celebensis. Next base: position 75,485,731 of record BNCR01000001.1, read on the forward strand.
TGAATCCTTGCACTGTCATGTGGGGATGGATCCATACAAAGTAGAACAAAAAAAACAGCTTTATATCATTATGCAGGTTGAGTCCTCTTGTCCTTATTTTATTCAGCTAAAAACACAGATGACTGAAACATCCAAACTTACATTTGTTTAACATAAAATGAGCATTTTTTTGCAAGGTAACTTTGAAAATCTATATCCTGTTTCAGTCTTTGTATTTTCTGTGGCTCTTTCAAATAACGTCCATTGTTCAAATACATTCTTTTTCAAATACCCTCAGAGTAAAAAGCCCTCTGATAAATGCCCAGGTGCAAAAAGGGGCACAAGAAATTATGAAAGTAGCAGTAGGAGACGACAATAAAACAGTGAGGCCTTTGTACTGTTTACCATTCTCTAATTTGACTCCTAATTGAGCATAAATAATACAATGTCTGAAAAAGACAGGCCTCACTGCACAATCACTAAGCTAAACACAACTTTGGTGACAAAAAGAGTTGATGAAAAGTCCCTCTGAACAAAGCAAAAAGATGTGCACCTTTTCATGCCAATGCTGTCACTTTCACTAATGACAAAACAGGATGCTGGGACTCAGCTGGAGGTGAAAGGAGCTTAGCTGAGCAGAAAAGAAGAATACAGTGGAAATTATGAAGTTGCTTTAAATATGATTGTTATTAATGTTACTCAATAGATTGTATTCAGCTAAATTGTGCTGCATCTTGTTGCACAATGTTGAGCGATTGTGATAATTATTAAAAACACTGTTCTTTATGATGACATCAAATAAATCAACATCAAAATGAATGAAAAAAAAAAAGCATCTGAATAATTACAGTTCACTGGCCTAAGTTCCTCCAGCTGCACTGGCATATCTGCTGTCAACGCCCCTGCTGCTTTTATGCCTAATGGAAAGCAATAAAAAAAAATGTTCTGCATCAAAAGAAAATGCACAAATGATGAGGGAGAATAGAAATGGCCAAAAAAAAAAAAAAAAAAAAAAACGAAAAAGAAATAGTGTTATAAAGGGAGACAAAATAAAATGTGGAACTGAGAGTAAAACAAAGTGAGAAAGCACTCAGGAGTCCAGCTCAAAGCACAAAAGTAAAGCCCGAGTATGTGTGGTGGTTTGGTGGAAGAGGCATTTTCCACTGCATATGAAGTGATGCTTGTTGGAGGCAACTATGCCGTCTGTGTGCACAGTGTAGGCAGAACCATTCAAGGTTCAAAGAGGGTGCACTTTTATACTTACAAAAACAACAATTACCATGACATCAGGTCCAGGCCTGGCTGAAAAAATCTCCATGGATGAACAACTCGAATGAAATGTAAGTTGTTTCAGCGCAAAACCAAATGGATGTTTTTCACACATGCAGTACACAATGCAAATGCGTGGAGGCTGACCCCATTTCCTGATATGCGGTCCCTCTGCAGCTGTTTTTAAAGGTGACCAACAATGCAACACATCTACAGTATACTCGTCTACATCTGCCTGGCCCATTCAAAACCTTATCAGCAAGCTACATCTCCATCCACACAGCCTAACGCGCAGAAACAGTCAGCGTGATGGTGAACTTCAGCCCCCATCCCACCTGTCCAAATCCGCACAGTGCTGACCTTTATCACGAAGTCGATATGCCCAGCTGCATGAAGCAAGCAGACAGGTGTGTTGTGTGTGGAATACATGTTTGTGTGTCTCTCTTCACGTCATCATACATATTTTGGATTGACAGAAAGAAAAGCCATTCGGTAGGATGAGGAGTGATGACTGACAGCCACTGTTTGCTGCTGATGGATGGTCAACATATTAGAATTAAAAGAGGATAGTCATCAAACTGAGGCTCATGTGAAATTTATAATGGGATGGTTATGGTGTAAATGTTATTTCTCCCTGCGATCAGTTAGTAGTTGCTTGTATTTTTAATCATTTGTTTTAATGCATATGTTTGTTCTTGGAGTCTAAGAAATACTTTTCTTTCAATTTTCTCCAAAACCTCTTCAGTTATAAAAAGCATATTTTTAAAAGAATAAATCCAACAGAATTTAAATAATCGCAAACATAACTCTTAATTTTGAATACAATGTAATTGAAATGAAAACAAAAGAGCACCATTATATGTCTCTTGTTTTTATGTTGCCATGTCTGAGTATTTCTTTATTCCAATTGTTGTTACTCAAGTGCAGACGGAAAAATGCTGTTAGAAAAAGATTGTATTTGTTTTGTAGAAAATACTCTCAGAAGGCCACAACCTCCCTGCTCCACTCCATTCTGATGCATCCACTTGTAGACGACTAGATCCATATACATCTTTGTTTCTTCATCTGAGCTGGCATCTGGCTCAAAACTGTACGGCTGGATAGCTTCAATATTACTTGCTATTTTTGTTGTACCTTATATAGATTGGGGTTGCAAGGGGCTGGAAGCTGGTGGAAGAGTATGTAAACAGATGGGAGACGGGAAGTGGGGGTGGAGTTGCTTCGCACCACTTGTCCTGTCTTCAACTCTGATTTAAATTTCTAATGAACTACTGCCACTAAAACAAAAAAAGAAAAACAGGTTTTTGATTTTGGTTGAAGATGGCATTATCATAATGAACAGACCACTGGGAATGTGTTTACAAAAGATCAAAAGATGATTGGAGTGGGACTTTAATGCAAACAATTCAGGTAAAAACAAAAGTCTATTTTAAAAAGTACAAACAAAGGAATGCCTAACGCAATAAACTTCTGGTATAGGGAATTCTACTTCAAAAGAACATTCTGTGTTTAAAAATTCCCATTTGCCTTGGTAAAATGGTAAACTTTGAGAATGACACCAATAAGCTCTCTTACACAGTCAAAGGAAAGCTCATAATGGTCAACGGGGAGACCAGATTAACTGTATGAAAGGCAAATAGCCAGTAATGTGATTAAAAAGAATTAGGGAAGTAAAGTCACATGTTTGCAAATGCTTCTTCGTGGTCTTAAAATTCCTGCATGGTTGTGGGTCTGTAAATCTGTTTAAATCTATTTATTAAATCATTTTTAAGGATGCCATATACAGAATTTCTTTCTGCTTCTTTGTCATGTTCTCACATGGTTTGATTTAGAATTATAAAGGCTGCTTGCTGTTCTTTACATCGTCCTGAGAAGACTCGGTGGTCTCATTTCTCCTCTGACAGATCCTTCTGTTGCTTTACAAGTTTGTCATATTTGCTGTTTGTAGTGTCGTTTTAAGTTTCAGCTCTTGCTTTACATGTGCTCGTTTAAACCCCAATTTATCTTGAACATTTTAAATCTTCCAACAATTTCTCGTCTAGGCATCACTCTAAAAATTCCCTTGGTTAAATCTCTGCCTTCTTTTTTTACTTGTCTAACCTTAAGCTCACATGAGTAACAAACAAAACAATTGTCTCTGCACTTCCAAATGACAAACAACACTTAAATGAGATTTCATCTACTTGAATTATTAACAAACCTTTTGAAGACAGTCAAACAACTCTATTATCCAACTGATCAACTTCCAAACATTGGAATGTTGTCTTAATCTCGCGTTAATGGAAAAAACAGTCTACATTATAATACAAAAATGGCTCACTACATTGTTGCTATGTACCCCATTGTTTTGCAAATTTTGTACTCTTAGTACATAACTCCTGCAACAGATGAGGGAAAAATGTTCAGTGTTTTTCAACAAAGCAAAGATCAGGAACAAATGCACATAAAATAGGAATGTTGTGACACAAAAATGTCAATTAATTGCTGGTAATTTAACTTTACATGAATTGAAGAACCATGAGAGAAAGAGGAGAAAAGATCCAATGGAGCTCCCCAACTCATAAGTTACATGTTGCCCAACAAGGCTTTGCCATTTGCCAGCAGCTGTTATTATGTCTAATGTCAGGGGAGACTCTACTTTAGGTGGCGTGGCCTCTTTAACAGCATACGCAGTAAAAAGATATAGGGTGAGAAGGAAGAGCACCAGGAACAGATTTAGATGAAAGCATATCTTTGCCGCCAAAATATGCAGAACAATGCGGAGTGACCCTAATAAATGCAAAAATAACACATAAAGACTAATTTGTTTTCTATAGACTCTTGGTCAGTTATAACTTATTTTAAATTTAAGTACATTTTCTTTGCCACAAATGTTATTGAGGAAAAAGTAAACTGCATCCACTGTAACCTTATATACTGTAGCTTAGTCAAATTAAAAATGATGAGATGTTAAATCAAATCAATTGTGAAGAAAAAAAGGGAAGTACTAGTTGAAAAACTGTTTCTGGTAAAAGGTAAACTTTGATTTTTACTTGCTCTTAATGCAAACTGGTAGTTCTGTTTAAATTGAGATTTTTAGATGAACTGCAAAGCTCCTTTCCTGTTCTGATTTTTTAGAAACTGCTTATTATTACAGACATTGAAGAGTACAATCTATTGCACTTTAATCTATTGCACAGATTAAAGTCACTCTAATCTGTTTATATATATATCTATCTATCAAAAATATAACAACAATCCTTTCATCAACAATAATATATGTAACAACAGTCCGATTTCAGTTTAAATTTCATGTTAGAAGATAATTGCTTTCTTAAATGGATGAACAGACACATCAAAATCATTTGACAGTATTTTGATTTGTAATTTTCTACTATACAAAATACATTATGCATGAAAGTACACTATTATGTACAAGCACTTTCAAAATCTCCACCCATAAAAGCATTCCAAATCTGTGCTCCACACTATTAATTTGCATGTCCAGTGCAAGAAAACAGAACCCTTGGGCACAAACAAATGCAGATTCCATCTTCAGAGTTGCACACCTTTAAAACACAGCTTCTCAGAGTAGGAGATATTGGATTAGAAGTGATTTTTTTTTTTTTTTTTTTTACTCCTTGGCTCGATCTCAGAGGTGCTAGATTAAATGCCATTCCCACTTTACTACAGCAAGCTGGAAAATAAATCATACTATCCATACACTTCCCGATGAAACTCTCACACACACATGCGGGTGAACACATATAAATACAGAAAAATGCTCACAAGGGGAGATATATAACAGGTGGGCACACCCAAACACTAAAGCATCTGAACGGTCCAGCGCCTCTACTCTTTGTATTTCAATCACTGAATCGATGCCTCTAAATTGATTGTAGCTGAGCAGAGGCCAGAGATGTTCCCCCTGGCTCAGTGCCCTAGCCCTCTATTGATTAGATCTGAGAGAGCCAATTGCTTTCACACTGGATTAAGGTGTTTTGTGGCAAAGAACACAAAGACAAAAAGAAACTAAAAAAATAATATAGCAAACAAGGGAAGAAAAACATTCAGAAAGAATGAGATGACATATCCTCTCAGATGCACAAAAATCAAGGCACTGCAATTAATAACTTCAAATTACAAGCGCGCTTATGTGGAGCAACTTGACATTCAGGGATCTCCCATCAAACTCCATGGATACAATATTGTGAAAATGACAGAATTTTATATCACTGGCCGTGATGTCATTATACTTGGATTTTGTGAAATTATCAAATTCTACGTAGAGCTGCCCTGTGTGCGCCACTTAAATCCAACGGGCAACGTGTTTGCACATTGAAAGCACACAAAAGCTTGACGCCAAGCACAAGTTCTTGCCTCCATGATTAATTCCGATAGATATTCTTGGAAAATAAGAAGTCAGTGTGTCTGCATGTTTTCCAGATATTTTTTTTTCCTACATAAAAGCTGATTATTTGGATCAGGAGTGTAAAACCAGTTAGAACAGAGCAGTATAGTTGAAAATCAAACAAGCATGTGGCTCTTTGTGCCCCCTCTTGGTTAACCTGTCTTTTTGCCCTGATGTGTCTCTCTGCACCCATTTTGGCCAGTTCCTTTTCCAGCCACTTTGTCTTACTGCAGAACATGCAGTATACATATCTATGCCACAATAGTGACCCTTTCATTTTCAAATGGTAGCCAGCATTAAACACCTCTGAGAACATGATGTGAAAAAAAGAGCTGTGTGTGATGTAGGCCAAGACATTTCTTCTTCTGATGACCTGTGTGGTATCTCTGCTCACATTTTTAAACTCTGCAAAAGGATGAACACGGTTTAATGGCTGTGGAAATCACGAGTGACATAAGTGTCAGGATCCCCACTGTAAAAGATCTGAACTGTTACTTTACCAGCTGCAATGCTTCAAAATGTAAAGCTACTATGAAAAGCTGCTTTTCTTTGCGCCAGAATCAGCTGATTTACAGTGATTGCATGAACGGTCAAGAATTTACAATACGTCAAAAAGCGTGGGCTAAATGTAGTCGACAATTTAAGTAAAAATATTATTAATATGAATTGAAGATTTTTTTTTAAATCTCATGATCAAGAATGTGATGTCATGTGACTGTAAGTAAATGGTGGAGAGTGTGTTCTGGGAAGTGTCTTTATAATGTTCATCTAAAGTTTGGGGAGTTTTTTGGTCTTTCCACTAAATATGAAAAAGTCTGTTTGTAAACCAAGTTGTTTGAAAAACTCAAGTCAGTTCAGATGAAAGGACTGTAGGTGTTTTCTCGTTGCTACTTTTTTTTATTTTTGTGTTTCTGTGTCTTCATTTACTGTCTTCTTGTCATCTATGTACTGGAACTGTAGTCAGCTAAATTCTGATGATAGAAAAAACTGTAGATAACATTTTCAGGATTTGTTGCAAAATGATCTAATGCAACAGGGATTTTTTGTTTGTTTGTTTGTTTTGGATTCAAATATAATCAACATAAATATATTTTAGTTTAATTTGCAAAAGGGGTTTGAACAAATATATACCTTGCGTTTCCGAAGATTTATAACCCCCGATTGTAACAGTAAAATTTGTCCAACACAGGTGGCTCTCACCTCATGTCTGTTTGCTCAGCTGTTGGACAGGTCAGTTAAAAAAAAAAAAAAAGAATGGACCATGTCCTCACATCTAGAGCAACATTATAGACAGTAGGCTGTCCCAGATGTAAAAATATGCATTGAATCCCCACAAAACACAAGCTTTAATCTTTTTCCACTTAAAAAAAATGCTTACTGCGAAACCTCATCAGAGAGAACAATGACAGAGAACACATATGACTCACGTCAGACTTTCTTTCCAAAGAAAGCGTCTCTTGTAATACGTGATGTGTTGTTACAAAAGCGTGGTCATACTAAATTTTATTGTCGGACCTGATAAAATTTACATGGTTTAGTTTCCATTTACTTTTGTCTAAAATCTTAAAAATATAGAACAAAGTATTTATGCCTACTTTCCACCATAAGCGAGAAAAAAAAACAGGAAAAACCCCAATTTATTGTGTGTTTCCTCACAGCAAATGCACACACACACACTCTTTTGTGCACCAATCCTTTAGATCAGGGGCACTAACACTGATCAAAGGTGTAATCTAATTTGACCCTGGAGCAAAGAAGCTCAAGGCAACAGCATTACACTTCAAAGCTTCACTCTGAGTTTATTTCACATTCCAACTTCTACCCACTGTCACCTAAAGGAGTCAGACCAAACTTTACCGTCGGCCAGTATTACATGATCTCCTCTGACCTGGATCAAATGACAAATAAAGTTTGAAATGAGGATAAATCTTTCTTTTAACTATTTCTCTTCTCAAGATTGCATTTTGGTATGTATTTCTGATGCCTGAATTTGTCTACAATTTTGCCACATTGGTATTCTATAGGTGGGAAGTGTTAGTGAGAGTCTCTCAACAACATCACATCACTTTTTCTCCAAGCGACAATTAGTTGTGTCTATCCTAGAATCTGTATTAAAGCGTGAGGGAATGTGGGACTGAGTCGGAAGGCATCCTGAACTCTAAAGCCTTTTGTGAGGCTGAGCTCCCTCCTCTTAAATAATTTTCACAATAGACCAGATTAAGTGCTTATGAAAATGAAGGGCTGTGTAAAATGAAGGATGTGGAGGTAGCGCAGGCCATGTGGACATGGGTCACAAGAGGAAGAAAAAAGCCTCTCAGTCAGAGTGATCATGAAGGCATTTCTTGGGGAGCAGCAGCTCTATTTATCTGGTATTAGAGGTGTAAAAGACTCACATTGACTATACAAGTCAGGAAAACTCAGTATGCATTTGTTTAATACCTCTATTGTAACACACCGTGTGACTGCTCTCTTAGCATAGCACTACTATTCAAGATAGGTCATTAAAGAGGCAGAAAAGACAAGGAACAGATGGAAAACAAGGGTGTAGGAAAAAAGGGTTTCCTGGTTACTTCATGTTGGAATGATTGCAAACACACACATTATGACTGTGAGTGCTGTTAGGATCCCTGGTGAGGAATAAATCTGTTCATAGAGTTAAAGATGCATCACATGAGCTTTTTCGACAATTCCTAAACTGTTTTTAGGGTAGTTTTATTTTTGCTGCTTATTGTTGAATTTGTGTGTGAATGGGTGTGCATTCAAAGTTATTTAGCATCCAAACAAACGGTGCTTTTGGGGTCAGATGAAGTATACTCTGGTACTGACCAAATGGTTTGCAAAGTTAAGTTAAAACTGGAGGACAAATGAATGACATTGTGAGGGAGTAAGGACAAGCTTTTCAATTGTTTTTTTTTTCTTATCCAAAAAACAACACAAACAAACTTAACTAAAAATGAAAGGCATTCTTCCAATTTTTCATGTTCTACTTTTATACTCATTGAATCACTTTTTTCATTGGTTTAATTTAGCAGAAATGATTTCTTGATTTTCTTGCATTGAATTATTCTGGCTTTACATTTATTAAGGTTTACGGAAGAAAAGTCTCTGTTTTAAATAAGAATTAAAAGTTGCTATATTACTAACTGTAATTTTGCCTAACTGATTATGCTTCCATTTTAGTTGAGTGAAGATTAATGACCCAATCAATCGTGTCACTGCGTCTGATGTACAACTAAATACTTCCAACAGACTGTTTACAAAGGGTTATTACTCTAAAGTCATTCACATGTAGGAAAAATTGGAAATATGAGGTGCAGCCTGTCCATTCATCGGCTGGAGCTGATTTTGATAATAATTATCTGTTTTTTGTCTCTGACCAATTGAATGGTGCATTGCCCAACACTTGATGATAAGCTATCCATGTTGGGAAATGATATAAAGATAATTTTAAAAGTAAGCAAGAGTGAAAGAAACTGTAAATTCCATGTAGTATACAAGCATATGTGCTTTTGTGTCCCTATCACTCTGAGTTTGGTTCTTTCCCCAAAGGGTCCTATTATGCTTTGTATTGGCTCCAACACAAAAGCAGTGCCTTTCTGTCTCTGCCTATCCTGCTCCCCAAAGAGAACATTCCAGACAGCGCAAATCCATTTGTTTGTCAGCTATAGCTGGACTAATCAGAAATCATTCGGTCTGAAAGCCTAGCACTGTGCATACTAGACCAGCCTGTAGCCACACTGCCACAGAACAGAGATCATATCTGTGGTCTTTCAAAACCTCTTTATGTTTGTGAGCATTGTTTATGAAAAGGTTAATGATTAAGCTGTAAAGGTATCTCTACATCTCCTTGCTGCAACATTGAAATAATCTGCATGTGCATGATAGTGGCCCAGGACCCATACTGAATTTTTGAAGTGTCCCCTATAGCTTTGCCCAGGGATTTTTGAAGCAGATTCTTTTAGCTTTTTGCGTTTCTTTCGCAGAGAGTTTGAGCGTTTTATAAACGTTTTATCGGGTCATGGAGGGTCTTGCAAGTTTAAGCGCTGGGTTAACCTGTACATAATAACTTCAGTTGTAGTGAGTGGTAGCAAGACAATAATTATACTCATATGTATACTCTTACATTATTTAAAACATATGAAGTAAATGCAGTAGTGACCTATAGTCTGTAATATATGTATCTTTCTTTCTGGGGAGTTTATTTAATTTTTATTTTTAACAGTGTTTATTCATTTTATTAAAGTTAAAATTCATTGACAAATTTTAACTTGAAGTAAAATTTGGCAATAGTTTATATAGAAAAATAGACCTAATTAGAAGTGAGACTTAAATTTTACAAACACAATCCCATAAGGATAAAACAGAGTGTGAAAGTTCATGTCAAAATACAACAGTAGCATCCTTAAATTCACAGCTCCCTTTGAAGCTCTCCATAAACCAGAGTTGAGTTGCTTTATGGACACGCAATAAACTTGTTTGTGGTCCTAAATTAACATTTGCAGCATAGATCTGTAATGCAAGGAACATGGCATGCAACTATTCAATGATAAAGCCCTCTAAGTATTCTTAGACTTCAATTCTTTTTAAATCACTGTTATGTTAGAAAATCAGTTTCCCTAAAAAAGAGGGGACATGTCAAGAGTTTGTATTCTGTATATTTAAAAAAAAAAAAAAAACCTGAAGGACAATTAAAAAAAGTTAACCCACAGACAGAAGTTACTGTCGATTTCCTTTTTATATATATTTTTTTGGTTTTAGCAATTTAAACAACAATACAAATAGAAAATGTTTAATCTAAAACATTAAGTAACAGAAAAGGAGGCTTAGAATGTGTCAATAAAGTTGACTTGGTTTAGTCAAAATTCCAAGTGCTCACCCTATTGATACTCCATACTCAAGAACACATATGCAAACTTAAACAGACACATAGATACAAGGAACGCAGACATATGCTAATGAAGTGTCACACAGATCTAACAAGTGCAATTATGCTAATTTCAGTCTGAAAGGTGAGGTGCATCCTCTCTCCAATGTTGAAGCTCAAATAACAAATTCAGAGCAAAACTGAAGCATCCAGGAGGAGAATACAAAACACAACTGCAAAACCCGTTTCTTTTAAAGCTTTATAAAGCATGTCTGTGTACTGTTTCTTTCAGTAGGGATGCTGACCTGTAGATCAAAGTGGATATACTTTTGAATAGGCAACTCAGCTATAATATCTTGATCGAAAGATATTAAAAGTACCGGTAACCTTTTGGCTTCCATGTTGAAGTCCAAATTGGACACTTTAGTTCAAAATGTAACCATTCGAGGCTTTTGTGTTATTTCTAAATATGCACACTTCGTCAGGCACCATTCCGCTTATAACATGGTCACTAACTAAATAAAAAATATTCAATGTTTTTTTTAGTACTTTATTTTTGTTATTTTTTTGGTATAGATTATTTTTTCCGCAAAAAGTAGTGTATGTAATTGGTGGTGTGGCCCGTTGTCACGGCAACACGAGAATGCGTCGCTGGGCCGGCAGACCTCAGCTGCAGGGCCAAAAGAAACCGATATACATGCTAATCTTCACGATAGGTTCAGTAAAGTTACAGTTCAGAGAGAAACTTCACATCTTGAAGCAAAAGTTTGTATTTAAAGAAGTCTGTGCAGTGATATAAAACATTTTGGCTTTGTGACCAGCGGCAGTCAGAGCTTTCTTGATGCACCGCAGAGTTTCTGTTGGTTTTTGGTCAGTTGGTTGGTGTGCATCAAACCTCAGCAGCCAATCAGATTTGAGTATTCACCAGGGCTATTTAAATTGTAGAAACACAATGTTTGTTTCTTATGGCAAGAAAGTCAATGCCATGGTTAGATCTCCAAATCCGATTCTAAATCAGATTTATCCACCCTTTTAAATTGTTGCCAGATTCATTTTCCTTTTTTTTTTCTTTTCTTGAAGCGTTTACACAGTTTTAAAATCATATTTTATTTACTGATCTGTTTTCAATGAATTTGGGATTCTGACAGTTTCTGGATGCACTATTAACACTATGAAGAGATAAATTGGTGTAATAAAGGGTTCTGGGTATGAGGCAAAGAGAAAAGTCAGAATCTATTACCTGCCATAGAGACTTAATGTTGCTTTTTTGTGCATCCTTGGGAAATTTTGGGAAGTTTTCCGTCTAGTTTCTGAAGAACCACATGCCTTGACCCTGAAAAGTGTGTGCCGTGTTAACCAGCAGTTAAACATGTAATTACATACACTCAATGATATACTGCAATGCAGATTATGGGAGATTTCTAATTGCTGGATAATTGCATACCATGAAGGTGTTGAAGTTGTGTTTGTTGTGACCTTCCTACTTAAAGGAAACCAAATTGACTTATCATTATGCTCAATGTCATAACATAAATTACAGAGATTTAATTTTCAACGTATGTTTAATCAGGGACAGCTAGAGAGCATTTAGAATAGAAATGTAATGCTGGTTGGTTCAAGTGAGCAAGGATTATAGCAAACACGATTAGACGATTAGATTAAGAAATTGGACATGCAAAGTTCAGTCAGAGGTGATGAAAACAGTGTGTGTGTGTTGGTGTGTGCGTGCGTGGGGTGTGTGTCTGTATTGGTGTGCAAATGTGGATGTTTACTGCAGGGTTTCCACTGAAGACTGCACAAGTTTTGTGAGTAAGGGTTTAACTCGTTGGCAGTGGTCCTGATTTTATTCTAATTCAGATTAAAATGTAGATTAGTTATGAATACACCACGGCTACTAAAATATCTAGATGAATTTATAAAGCAAAAAAATAGATATTTATTAGCAGGAAAGTAGTGCAGTCTTTTGTTTTAAATTATGCTATTTATGTTATAATAGTTTGGCTTTCTTGCTCATTTTCATCCAGATTTTTTTATTTCCTTGTAATCTGATTGCCTCTTCAATACATTAAAGCAACAATAATGACAGTTCCATGTAGATAAGCAGTCTAGAAGTTCACAGGATACATTTGACAGCTAAAACCCACTAAAGTAACACAACTTAACCAACCTGGAATGCGTTTGTCCGCTTCCAAATCCAACAAGTCGTGCTGTTTTATTAGTGAGACAATGCATATGGATGGACCATGATGGAAAAGGGGGCACATCAACAAACAAGTAGAGGAGTGGGGCATTTTTTCTAAACCAAGGGGCACTTTGTGAGGAAGCTCACAAAGCCTCTTCAATGAAGCCTAGTAGAGCATATCCTAGACGGCAAGAGAGCAGAACAAAAAACAGTTTGGAAAAAGAAAAGGAAGAGGCTCTGCAAATCAACATTTATTTACTAATAAAACTCCCCAGATAATACAGCAAAGCAAACATTTCTGCAGCGTCATGCAGATATTGACTTGGTTTTTATATTAGCAATCAAATAATCTACAAGATTTGATTGATGAGGCCGAGGCCTGGTGTGGGAGGGTAAAGTGGAGCCCCTTGCATTGTGGGGTTTTTTGTGTGGTGCCAGCAAGGGTGACAAAGGCAAATGAAGCAGCGTCCGGGCCATCTGGTAAATGTTTGGGGTTCTTTGTCTTCCTGTTTCTGACTGGTCTCTAAATCCAACATCCACCACAGAGTAATCACAAGAGAGAGGAGAACAAGAGGGAAGATAAAGAGAGGAGCAGCAAAGAGAAAACCATAATAAAGAAAAAAGTCTGAAGGTCAAGTAAAGAACTGAAAAAAAAGTTTGAGAAAGATTGAAGGGGGTGTTGGGTCAAAGTGGAACCTTCTAGAGAAAGTTGCTGTGCAGTGAGTAAGGAAAGGACCAAATGAGACGTGACAAGAAAAAGCTCTGAAAAGGATTGAAAGTGAGAGAACTCAACAAAAAACATAAACCAAAGAGAAAAAAAGACACCTATTTCCTTTTTCCTAACGAAAGAAAACTAGCTCTGTCTGTGGTAGGTATTTTCATTCAAGGTGAACAAAATCTCCAGATGCTCCTCGCAACCTTAGAGACTAACTGTCAATGCGGTGAGAGTGGAGCATCTGTGTTTGAGGGGGCTATCAACAGTGTGTTTGGACTTTAAATTCAAAGAGTCTTTGTTTGGGTCACGCTCTCTTATCAATGCTTTCTGCCATCCAACTATTCAGCCACTGAAAGCCACAGAAACAAGAATTCTTTCACCTTCCTACATTGTATTTTTTTTCATCCTCTTCTTTTTTCTCCAATTTTATCTTCAGCACATTGGTCCAAGCTGCCATTCAACTACCAGAAACAGGAAGAGTTAGATTCTTCCCTAATTGGGCTTCAGAGAAAGTTTGGATTGGCTAGGTTCTTTTTTTGTGCACACACGGATACTTCGCCATAAATGGAAGTAAACTCAGCAAAACTAAAGTAGAAAAGGGAAAATGAATGGAAAGCACTTTTAATAGGTTTTGCTATTTCTGTCTGGCAGAAGAAAGAATCTTTAGGACATATTTTCTGCAGCGCGGCAGGAGTTCATCAGAAGTTCTCATTTGGATTGTGGGCGGGACTGTAGCTAATTTCCCTTTCCTTTGTTTACACTCTCTTCCGCTAGCTTATATAGCAGCTCACAAGCCCAAGCTGACATTAGCGTAGTAACAAAAAAAAAAAAAAAGAAAAAGAAATCGAGCAATATCAGAGCTATCGAGCTGCACAGTTTTGAGACAGATGGCAGCTCAGATGAGGAAAATAAAGATGTTAGTAGATCTAGTTGTCGTTAAGTGGATGCATCGGAATTGCAGTGAAGAAGGGAGACTTTGGTCCGCCAATGGCAGCTGCTACATCACAAACCCGAGTTTTCATCTGCTCCAGATCCATCACAATTTGAATAAAGAAATACTCAGAAACGCAGTTTTAATCTTTTATCATTCTATATATGTCCTCCAATATGAGTAAAATGCAACAAGAACGTGTTAAAAACACCAAAAACAGGATTTTCACTGGAGTGAGTCTTTAAAGAAACTTAGTTAAAAGTTCAGGTTTCTGAGTCCATTTTTCTATCTAGTAAGAATTCTTCATCTTTTGCATCTGGAAAAATTGCAGAATGACGTATGATGATGGACTCTACAGGAGAAGTTAGTTTGGATTTTGAAGGTGTCGGTCTATGATTAAAACTGTGATGACTGCAGTCAGGTCGCTACATTTAAAATGATAAAAGTGCCAACATGAAGGATGTAAGATGTGTTTCTGAGTGGATGTGTGAGCCCATGCCCCACGATGGTTGCTATTAGACAAGAGTAAGGCAGCCGTGGTGAATCGACACTTAGCCCATGGAACGGTACTTGCTCAATGGGCTGTGAATCCCCCACTGCCACTGTCAGCATGCAAAATGTTAAATAAAGTTATTTGAATATTTGTAATATTAATGCGCCAGCATGTCAAAATCCTGCTGGAGCCTAATGGAAAGAGAAAATATGTGAAGATTTCTTTTCTAAGGACAGACCTGAGCCATAAGACTGCCAGAACTATGTACAAAAATGAACTCTGGTGATATATGATCATTGCTTCATCCACACATGCATCCAAATACAGCTTTACATGCATGGTTAGAAGTAGAGGGTTCTGGAGAAAGCAAAGATGGATGAGTTGTAACGGGTCAATGTGGGCTCATCTGAGACTGAAACAAACTATCACACTAAACCCTGGCTCAAACTTGTGGCTGAAAACACACATTACTATAAGGCTATTTCTGGTAATTCCTCGCTATATCAGGTCGCAAAGGACAATTTCTTACCCTGCTATCTGGAGCAAGGATTTCAAAAAATTGATTGAAGTATTTCTCATTTTCTGTGCTGTTATAGGGTTTGCCTTTCTTGCATTCATGTTGTTGTGACTTTTCTTTATTGCCAATATTAAGGCATAGTTATTTTTCTTAGATGTATAGTTTGATGATAGTTTGAGAATTTAAACTGAAGAAAAGGTAGGTAGGTTTTTTTAAATTTTAAATAGGAACCCCACACGATAAGGATCAACAGAAGTGGTCAGAGTTTGTATTCCGTTTTTATTTTTTACAAGAAAATTAATTAATGAATTTAAAAAACCTGTGATGCATCTCTTAAAAGAATTGAATTAAAGTCCCACTTTAGGTTAAAAACATGTTTTAATATTTTAAAAACACACACACACAAATGGGGTGGGTCTTTAATCTATTTAAAAAAAAATCCCCTCAGATGTAAACCCATTTAAACTAAACTTGCATTGCCCCTGTCACAGGTCTACTTTTTCAGATGGTACAGAGACATTATGGGTTATATTTGTTTACTTGGTTTGTGCCCTTTTGTAAAACAGAGAGGAAAAATAGATAACAGAGACTGTATAAGGACTGTTAGCAATGTTAGACTAACAGTCAGAAGAGGGGTCAACAGCTTAAAAAAATAGACTAAACTTAACACTATTTTTTATTATTTCTACATGCTAATTTGAATTGTTACCCATAAGTATTTTTTCAGTTTCATTTTTATAAATGAACATACAAAGATCATCAAACTTTCACTTACTGGATCAATTAATGACATTGGACCGACAGTTTTTTGGAGATGCTGGTAACTAATCACTGGATTTTCTTCACTAAAACAGCAAAGAGATGCTTTGCTTGGAGAAGGTGGCAAGCTGCCATTTTGGGTTTCTGCTCGATTCTACTGAGAGGTGATAAAATATTTAGCAGATTGCTCACATAGCTGAGGGGAAGCGAGTGAGAGGAAGAAAGAGAGCAGGAGATACCCAAATGGCTTGTGTAGGAGCTGGGGAGCTGGTAATGAGAATGACATGCTGACATCATTCTTACAAAGCGCAACATCACTACATGGTCTCTCTCCCCGAATGACAGCAGGAAACACATATGCAAACCATACCACCTGCCACTAATTTAATATATAGAGGAAAGAACATAACATGATCTACATAAAACTGCGTGGTTGTTAAATACCTAACATATTTGGAGTGTTTTTCTTTCTTAAAAAAGGAAAATTCTGAGTTGTCAGAGAATTATTTAACATACTATTGTGCTTTCCTGCTACAATAAGCTGAGACTCATTATTTTGTCATTAGCTGCTCAGCCAATTAGGTAAATGTTTATGCCAAGTAAGCATCTACTCATAAATGCAGTCAATAAACACTTTGACAGCCTCATGTATTAAGTAATAGGTATTTTTTTATGCAACATGATAACAAATCACCAAGCTTCTTAAAAATTGTCAGAACAGAATATCCCTTTTTACTTTGATTTCTCTGTTTCAGTGAGCTATAATTCATTTTTCTAACAAAAAAATGTTTTTAGGTTTCTTCAGATTGAAGAAATTATTCCAGCTTGAAGCTACATGTTCCCGTTTTCCTTTTTGTTCCTTTTCCTGTAACTTCAGATATAATGGGCAATTACTTCAGACCCATTGCTGAGGCCGTGTTATTGCAACTACTTCCAATTTATAGGTTGCCCTTGGTCCTGAGGTTCCACCCGCACTTTTGGGTTAGATTTCCCTGTTTTAATAATGGATTACAATTCCATGAAGAGAGACTGGATGAAAAATAAAAGAATAAACGGTTGTGAATGCTGTTATTAGAGGAGCCCCTCAGTGGGGCTGAGGAGGAAACAGTTTCCACACAAACATAGAGGAACATGAGCTGGTTGTGTGAGGCAGAAATTGAACAATCAGCTGCTTTGGAACACAGTGTTCTACAGTTACTATGGGAAATGTCGGGAAATGGAAAAACATGAAATGACAAAAAAAAAAAAAAAAAAAAAAAAAAAAAGCAGACCACCATTAAGCTTGTTGAATTAAAGCTAAAATGTTATACCTTAAGAAAAACGTCCATTTTGTGATTAACAATATTGTTCAAACCATTTTTTATAATGCGTTAAATGAGCCCTAAAAGACAATTTAAGTACATTTTAAAATAATAATTTTAAAGATATTTCACTTTATCATCACTTCTATTCTAAGCAACACACTTTTTTACTTTTTTATTTATATTGATTTCACTAAATATTTTTTTATGGAAAAGACAGATTGATGTTTAAAAAACGTTCCAAAGCTTAACTGACACCAGTTCAACATATTTCACTCTCATGACTTGTAAAAGATCTTTGACTTTTTATAATAAAGCAATTTATGTTTAAATATTTTTGTTTTTCTCTTTAACATTGTTTTCCTTTTCATTTTTTTCCTGTCAAGCTAAGATAAAAAAAAGTACTTTTACTATAGTTACATGGGAATTTCACCCATTTCTGTGTATCCATCACCTATCAATGAAATAAGAATAATGTCATAGGGAAAACCCGAAACAGTTATAACTGAAGATGAAAACGTCCCAAAAGTATTTGATTGAAGCTTATATAAACAAAATCTTTTTTTATACGGCTCCCACAAAAAAATTCTATGTTCTCAGAGGCTAGAATGCCATGCTGTCATTTGGTCATCAACATTCCTATTACATGTTTGCTGGTGAGAAAGAGGCTCATTATTTGGTTGTTTCGACAAAACAAAACAAGTAGGATAAGCGATCTGCTCAGAAAGCTTTTTTTTTGTTCAATCTTTATATATTTATTAAGGTTAAAAGTGGGGATTTTATTATTTTACTGACTCATTGAAGTCAAACTCAATATACTGTAAGAGCATCATAGAGAATAACCCACAAACAGGTAAATAAAATCTTTTCATTTTTTTAAGAGTTCACTAGCCCACCATAACCAACCAAAATTGTCACTTTATCTTACATTGAAAGTCACTGGGTCTCAGTTTGAAACAGTGTATCTGTGTGACTTTAAAGGCATTTAAAAACAAAGAAGCAGAAAAAAATACACTAGACAAACTGTGCTTTGTAGATTTGTAGCAGTCTTATATCTGTTTATCGATCATGGCTAAAGCAGTCAATCAATCTTATCTGGGCTCCACACACTCTCTCACCAACCTCCCGAGGCAAAGCAGCCAATGCGGCACCACACTGGGAGCCCCAAACCGCTCTCATTTCAACAAACACCTTAGGAAAATATTTACTTTGTGTGTATATTCGCATGTGTCAAAATAATAAGGTGTCAAGCCTAAAGGTACATTAGAGGACACACGAAGTACCAAACACAAAAAAACCTTATTAAACTTCACTTTAGATAAGAGTTATGTATTACTTCCACACATTAAACTCAGGCAGAATCAAACATTCTACCATCTGTGAAGTAGGTTGTACAATAAGTGAGCATTCTCTACAATTCAATAGTAATGTTCCTCTTCAAGCAGATGTTATCGAGGAAAACGCACAGCACATCATGCTCAGTCAAATGCATGAAACATAAGCTGTTCAGTCTCTTCAGTAGTAGGGAAAATCTATGATCTTAGGTGAGCAGATATCTTGTTTTATACAGAGTGAAAATAGAGCAATTTATTTCAGGAGGTGAAGAGGAGATGATTTGCTGTAATATGAATGACCCATTATTTGTTTTTCTTTTTGTCTTTTTGAAACAATTGGAAAAAAAACAAGTAAAATGAATTTTACTATAGTAGAACTTTAACACTCACACATAAACTGCATACTATTTTTGATAATGTTCTTACCTCGGCAAACGTTGCCATTGTCAGGTTCAAATCCAGCTTTACATGTGCAGCTGCCAATGGGTACCATCCACTCTCCATCTCCATTGCAGTAGAGTTTTATGGGGACATCCACTTCCTCCGAGCTGGGGATGCAAATTCCTCTTGCAATGACAAGTGAGGTGCTTTCCGCCCCTGTCATGGTCTCTGGAAAGACTGCAAAGTTTTGGACCACACTTGGGCATTTTTTATAAAACACCCTTACAGACAGAAGAGACATGCAAGCTCCGTAGTCTTGAAAAGCAAGGTAGAACCCATTCTTGGACAGTGGACCAAAACTTCTTACTTCGGTATTGACCTTCATTAAGCGTCCACCAAAGTCCACTTGTGAGAAGCTTTCATCGGCAGCAATAGTGTCGACCTTCAGGTATGGTGCTTCCATCCAGAAGGCGGTGCCTTTAGTGGCAATGACAGCGTCCGTTTCATAGTAATACAGATTAAATGTCTCCTTGCAGGAACCAGGTACATTGGGGATGGAGCTGCAGTCCCGCACCGTGAATCGAATCTCCACGTAAATTCTCTGTGCTCCTTTGCGGTCAATAAATGTCGTAAGGAGCCAGTTGTTTTGGCTGGGCTCAAACACATTACACACCTGGTAGGTCCTAATGGTGTTGAGGTTTTCATCGTAGCCACTCACTTCCTCCCACTACAGACAAATAGATGACAAAAAAGACAGACAAAACACATAATTAGCATTCAGTTCTGACAATTGGTATTTTTTGGTAGCACAAGTTAAAACTGACTGAGACATAGAAACTTTGTACACACATCTGTATTCCCTACAGCCCGTAAAATTAATTATCTTCAACCTATATATGCGAGTCTGATGAGTTGTATGCTACATTCACAGTGGGCTTAGAAAAATATGCATTCAAGCACAATTTCCAATGAGAGGTTTATGTAAACACACTTAGATGCCCATTTTTGACTTCCGCATTCAAAACTCTTGCATTCACACGTCGAAGCGTGAGGTTTTAAGTCTGTTTTCGAGCTCTATTTACAAAGTTTGGCCAATTAACACGCATTCAGAGTTAATTCAGTTGAACTCTGATCAAATGAGGGACTCGACTTTGGTAGTGATGTAGGGGTTGTGTCCTTTTCAATACACAAAAGTGCCAACCTTTTGAAAAGTGATCATGAAAGACACATTAATATTTGCAGTTTGTGGCCGTCTGTAGCTATACGGCACCAAGTCTTTCATATATCGGAATAGAGCTGTGAAAGAAAAAGCCAAGAGTAAGATACGTAAGATTTGTACTGCTTTGACATTTCACACCAAGTCTCTTTTGAGTACTTGGGCAAGCAACAGTCCAGTGTGAACACAAATGTTTCTTTTTTTGCGTTATTATTATTCTTTAAATTGTTCTATTTTTTTCCTTAAGGCATATGTCCGAAATAAAACATAACCACAATCAACAACATGTTCTTGAACGCAGATCACATGCCCAGTGTGTACATAGCATTAGAGCTTACCCCTCCCCTGAAGACACAAAAATATTGCTTTTCATTAAAAAAAAAAAAAAAACATGCAAATTCATGGTCTTGTTCTCTAAATATGCTCATGGCTGTGGCATGTACACTTACACTGTTAAGCACAAACCGAGTAATTACTGTGGGTGCAATGCTACTTGCCATCCATGTTAAGTGTTGCTGGGCAATGGTGCAGTTGATGCATTAGGAAATATGGTGTGCAACAAATTCTAGATTATGCTTTAGTAAACTATAATTAAACAGACACAGACTGCATGGCAGCCAAGAGCCAGTCTGATGGAAAGGCATTCGTGTGCAGACTGAACCGAAACGCACAACGAGTCATTTCTTGCAGGTGTGACCCGGAAAGCATGGTGGATGAGCATCGGGAGGTCCTTGGAGAATTAACTCAGTGCACCAAATCATTGTGAAAATGTGCCATTAACATTTGGCTTGGATTGCTTAGAGCTGGGAGAAAATACTGCTGCAAAAAGGAGTTTAAAAGCTGATATTGAGAATGAGACCTCCAGATAAACCACTCTACTGTACAAAGGTTGGTTATGTAAAAGATGTTCAATGTCAGTTACTTTTACTATCTGGGAAAAAAGAATAAAAAAAACGTTTTTTTATCCTCATATTTGAAGCAACAGCTTGATAAAGAGTCATTTCAATAAATTCTCCAATGTCAATGATCCAAACAGCTGTAGGCTAAAAGATAATGAGGTCTATCGTGGACTTAGTTGGCCTCCAGTTAGTTCATGTTTCTTGTGTGAACACAGCCAAATACATTGTCCTTTCACCGGCCTTTAAAGCCCCAGTTGCTCAACAAAACCTAATGGGAAGGGAAAGGTATTGGCTCTAAAGATATCCAAAGAAGATTCAGAAGTCCAAACAGTTACGTGAAGAGATACATGACCATTGTGAAGAATAAAATGTCAATGTGGAGGATATCTGGGGTAAAAAGGCTGCAAGAAAAACAAGAAAGCTTGGGACTGGAGTGCATATAATGGGGAGGAGCAGGAAGACACATGATGAACTGCCAAACCGTTGACATGATAAATGAGTTTACAGAAATCTGAGGTGCAAATTAAAGCCTTTTTTCACTGCTGCTCCCTCTGTGCCCACTTCACTTTAGTCTGCGCCCCCTTTCCTCTCTTCCTTTTCCGTTTTCTCGTCCCGTTTCTGTTCTGTAATGACCATTCATCAGCATTACAGGAACCTGTCCCTTTCAGCACCG
Source organism: Oryzias celebensis (assembly GCA_014656515.1). Lineage (NCBI taxonomy): Eukaryota > Metazoa > Chordata > Actinopteri > Beloniformes > Adrianichthyidae > Oryzias > Oryzias celebensis. The sequence continues at coordinate 75,507,634 of BNCR01000001.1, forward strand.
CCTGTTCATTAATACAGCCAGCCCTTGGCTCCTCTGCACCCGCCTGTTCTGGGTCTAGGAGGGGGTCCTCACTGCATCTCGTCTTGCCAAATGACCACCATCTTTCACACAAGAGAAGGGCCCTAGGCGTCTCCGATAATGCCCATCCAGAATCAGTCTAGAAATTCATTGGCTCACAATAATTGAATATTCTTTCTCCTTATGCTATGTCACCATTGTGTCAAAGACAAACATGATTTTTTAGCTGAACAAAAATCAGGCCGTAGAACAATTTCCTATTATCCTGTTATCCTTTTGGCACTTTTCATTAATATGCTGCTTACGCCTGTGCTTGGATAAAGGCAGTGTTTCTAATTTGATAGTTTACTGACGACATATTGATTTGGTAGCTCATTTTGCTGCTGAGAGCTTGAGGCTGCACGCCAAGTTTGTGCTTGTGTCAGTTTGAAGGCACTAGCTCACTTTGAGTATTGATGCCGCTCTGTGTTTTTAAGCATTCGTATCATTTTCCCACCATTTAAAGTCATGCCACATGTGTATGAAAAGCAAGGACATCCCTGTGCTGAAAAAAAAAAAACCTTCTTGTCCCATAAATACTCTGCCAGGCACTTTAACCTTTTTGCAGTTGTTTTTAAAAGGCACAGCTTTTACATCATTTAAAACCAAATCTTTTTATAAGAAATCCTTCAAACTTCAAAAAAGGCCTCTTCACTTATCACTTTAAATCTAATGGAATTTTCGTTTTCCTGTTTTTATTTTACCCTTTAATAATTTAGCATAACACTTTCATTTTTGTGTATCTTGTATATTTTATCTCATGAAAGTATGCAGCGTTATATTTGTTTCTATTTTAGAATGGCATAAACACTGTAAAGAGTAGTAACTCCAGTTTTATCTTTCTAATCGGTTCAATTTAAAACTGTTCATATGAAAAAATATTCACTTTTTCTCATTTCTGTAGAACTTCTATGTGTAGTGTTAGATGCATCATTGATCAATATAAATATTACTTGATGCACATGTAAAGCGCTGTAAGCTGTGTAAACAGTTCCTGCATGCAACATTTTAGGGATACCTATGCAGTGTGTATTTAGCGTGTTTGTTGCCTCAGCTGTCCTGGACTGATTAGCCTGTTCATAATTCAAGCTGCTTTTGAAATGAGTGTGATGCTTTGAAAACCTCAACAAACTAATATGAAGTCTTTAAAGATCTTTATTCATGAGAAATGCAAAGTTAGTGCTCTCTGGAGTTGTTTACAGTCAGTAAAATTGGCCCTCGTTTGTTGTCCTCTTCTTTTTTTTATTAACAGCTCATACTAAACAGGTCAAAGGAGATGTGTTATCACGTCCCAACTATCCTATAAGAACTTCACACAGTTGTGCTTCCTCCTATCTTATCGTTGGTGTCATTCTTACTGACCAGCCAGAAGAACTGGCTCCTCTCTAATAGCTCTGCTTTTACCAGATGTGTAGGAGACAGTTTTCCCTGCCCCTGATTGTCAAAGACAGCCATTGTGTGTAGCTGCACTCTTTTATGGGCAGTAAAGGGGAGTCAGAGGAGCAATGGATTTGCAGAGCACTTAATGTTGTGTTAATGACCAGTTACAGATAGCTGAGCCAGAGGAGGAAGACAAGAAAAGAGAGAAATGAGACAGAGTGATGAGGGAAAAAAATCCAGCTGATACATGGAGGCTGATGTTACTTTTCCCACAGCATCAGCACACTGAAGTCAAGCCACACTGGTCTTTACAAAGACCATTCACCCCAATGATCTCTTGCCGTTACCCTCAAACACTAAAAAAACAGAACAGCTCAGAAGGTTAATGTCACGATCTTAAGAACTATTGTATCCAACAGTTAACCAGGATACAAAGAATAACCCAATAATCAATCCAACCTGGAAGAGATAGCTGGGAAAAAAAGAATGAATAAATTATAAAAAAGTTACCCTAATTCTACCTCAAACACCAGAACAGAACTGTACCCAAATTACTGTTTGATTAAAACATCTTAAATCTTGCAAGTAAGCTAACATGATAACATTTTACAATGAAAATTGAAAATCCAAACGTGGGATTGTCATTATATGTATTTTTATGTATCTCTACCAAAACAAGACAAAGTGGGTCATGTAAAAAAATATATATATTGTAAATCAGGGGCGGAGCTACAGGGGGGGCAGGTAACTCCCAGCATAGAGTTTTGCCCAACACCCTCAAATTTTGAGTCAATATTAGTCTCATTATTGAAAAATATTAAGAAATGTGTCACTACAAGCTTCTTTAAGCATTCCAAAAACAACAAGACCAATCTTTTTATATGAAATAAAATAATAAAAACAACTGTCAGAAATATGTATTTTCATGTCTACCTTCCTTGAAGACCCAAAGCGCTTTGCGGTCATAGTCCCATTCACCTATTCACACACTGATGGCGGCTCTGTCGCTGAACACTGGAGCCAACCTTCCACCAAAGACAATGTGGAGTTCTCTGTCTTACCCAAGGACACTTGGACACTTGGGCAGGCCGGAATCATACCTGCAATCTTTCGATCAGGGGTTGACTGCCCTACCGCTGCACCACAGCCACCCCTTTATACTCTTAATAACCCTGTTTGGTAACATAACACATTTATCTATTTATCAAACTAAGTTTTTTATGCATAAAAATGAGGTATGCGGAAATGTTTTTAATCAGCCTCTAACTTTTTAAGCCTTTCAATAATAAAAACAACCCAAGCATAAGGGTCATACATAGTGGTCATACATTGAAACTGTCTTTTGAAAGCTACACAAACTCAAGGACAGGCTTTGACAACTTGAAACTCATCATTCACCCTCAGCTAATTCAAACAAAAGACAGACCCAAACTAGGCAGCATCTACTCGGCTGATCTTTGACCTCCTCCTGCTCCCTGACTCTTAGGGAGTCTTGGCTGCTTTTCAGATCTATCAGCACCATTTAATTCAGCAACATGGCAGGCAAACTGAACACAGATGCAGGATGAACAGGTCAGAGCAGTTTCCTATTATAAGATCCTCAGTCTGAAAGGTCTACGAAATGCCACTGGAAATAGCAGATGAGGATCTGGCAAACGACTCTTGAACGGCCTTGAAAAGCACAAGTTTGATCATCTGCTGAACCAAATGTGCCCAGGGCAAGAGGTGCATAAAAAACAGCAAAAAGACCAAATAATACCATGTTTGCCTTCATTCTTTTCACAAAATGGTCTTTATGTAGCTAAAATTACAAATTAGAAGCAAGGGAAATATATATCTAAATATTCCATATTTTGAATTTGTGTTTTTCTTTCTCTATTGATCACTGTAGCACTTAAACATGTGGGCGGAGTTAAATCCATCGTTGCTTTCTATACTCCACGCCTGGGATGGACATCTCAGTAATGAGTCTATTAGTTTTTCATGACAACCAGATCGCAGCCTGGCTGAGAGAGTATACAGAGTACCTTCACATAATTAATTTTTTAGCTAATTAGGGATGATTACATTCACATTTGAAGACCTCTCTTTGGATGAAAGAGAAGCTGCACATGCGCAGCTGGCAGACTTACAAAGGCCAAGGACACAGAAGGACAGTGGATTATAGGTGGACATGAAAAGCTGAGATAGAGGTTCAACTCTTTATGCCACCACTGAAAGACGCTGTTCTCATTTTTGCAAAGCTCTGTGCTGACAGTAATCACAAGTCTGAAAGCTTTTTTTTTCCATTCTAAAGGCTGTTTGAAATCCCTCTGAGTTAATGAGGACATTTGCATTTCAACCTTCGGGTTCGTTCCTTGAAGCCGATGGACATGTCATTCCAATCAACATCTCGTTTGCTTTTGGTACAATAGCTACTGCTCCATTCACTCATTTTCCCTCATAACCATTTGCTCTTACTCTCTGCTGAAATCCCCAACGCACACGCAGGGACACACACGACCAGAGCGCAGCCTCTAAAATATGCAGCAGCATGATTGCTATTATCATTTCTGATCAGCTGTGTTATTGAATGAATGCTGCTGTCAGGGTTGTTGCATGGGAATGATTATTTTGTGGGGCATCTGAGGCATAGTTCTGCCTGGCTGAATGTGATGGATGGGGAGGAAATGGTGATGTCTGAAACACTCCAGGTCCTGCCAGACCAAAGCCACTCTATAATTATAGTCACAGGGTTTGTCTCAGCCAGAGTTCTGTTCTGCCTAACCGACTGGACGCAGCAGAAAGCTTCATTAATTGCTCCCTCCTTCACCACACCAGTATTCTGACCGTATTCTGACCAGCACAAACCAGAGTTCAGCTTGAAAAAGTTGGGCGTTATACAAGTGTTTATTTTAGTGTGGGTCAATAACCAGGGACAAAATCATGTTAATTAGGTGTCACGCTCCCAACGCATTTCTGTCATTCTGCTTATCCACATGTCTGCATTTCTTCTCCTTTTTTTTGACACTTAATGTGAACTCACTCTGCTCCATTAAAGGGAATTTTGCACTCACTCTCAGATCATCCGTGTTTTATAACACCTTGCATTTTCAATTAGATTCCAGCTGCTTGAAGGGAAAACATCTCCAAAAGCCACCTGGGATGTACATTATTTCACAAAAAACATTTAGTAGGAAAAATACAGTTTTTCTGTTATGTTTTCAAGTGATAACTGCACACTAAATAATATAGAAACATCTTTCAAAGATGTAAGATGGAGCCAAGGACCGCTTGATACAGGAAGATATGCCTGGCAGTAAATTTACTAAATCAAACAGCTTCCGTAAAAAAAAAATAAATAAAAATACAAAAAAAAAACATTAAACATTAAAAAAACAAATTTCTAGAAATCAAAACAAAATGCTAAAAAATGAGACAAATCAAGAAACCCAAAAAAGTAAATACTGATAAAAGTATCACTGATCGTGAAACTTTTATAACTATGCGGACTTTAAAGACGCATTTGAAATAACTCAAATGTCTTTGTCCAATCATCGATGTTCTATAGAACCTCCCTTTTCCTGTTTCTTATTGTGATGTTTTTTTACATTTTACTTTGATTTCTGGAAATTACCGTAGTTTCATTTTCATTTCATTTTGTTGCACTTTTTTGGAATTTTGTTGTGATCTTTAAATGTTTTTGCCTTGATTGATTTGTTGTTGAGACATTCACTTCAGGGCCACCATACTCAATGCCTGATAAGCTTTTTTTTCTTGTTTTTTTTTTTTTTTTATTTTTATAGGAAGCATAAAAACAATGTAATCTAATATACAATAAATAAGGGGATCTGCTTCCTTAAAAACTTTGAATTTGGTAAAACTGCCTCAGGTATCTTCTTTGAATGCATGCAGCTGATACTGTTCAGCCTGTAAAAAGTCCAAGCTGTTTATGTTTAAGGTAGACAACCTCTGCAAACATGTAGAAATGTAGAATGTAATGAGGAAAAAATGCCCATAAAAATCTCCATACTGTACATAGTTTATTGCTCAAACTGATGGTAGATCTGTACCTGGATATGCCAGCTGGTGCCAAAAAAAAAAGGAAATTATGCTAAATGTAGACTGAGATGGGCAACACACAGAGAGATTTTCACAGAGGGGGATGATAGAATGTAAAGAGGAAGAGATTAAATAATTTACTGTCATCAGGAGGTACAGAGATGATGATGGAAATAGAATATGATTACACAGAGAGTGAAAGAAGAGCCAAAAAAAAAGAGTGAAAGGTGGTGGTGTGGTCTAAAATCAGATCTAAAAAAAGTCTGACAAAAGGCTGCAGGAGAAGGAAAGAATTTCAGGCTTGAATGTGTAAGAGGCTCTCCTCCCAAACAAACTAGCAGCTGCTAATAACCTTAACTTACATGAAACATGTAGAAACTGCTTTATAATGTATTCTGGGATGGGAAAGCAATATTGATCTACTAGTACATTTTAGGCAATAAAAAAGGTACTTTAAGTATAGTTTTGCACTTAAAGCTCCACTCCATGGCTCCTAACAGTGGCGCCGATGGAGAACAAAATGAGGCATGGTGGAATAATGGCTTAACTGTTTAAGTAATAAGGGGAAATAATAGTAGAGCTTAGAAATCAGCAGTAAGGTTAAAAGTCTGAACAAACTTTCGTTTTTCCTGATGTCCTAAAAGTGTATTAATTAAAGCAGACTTGATGAAACGTCATGTGGATCATTTATTACAGAAGTTGTAAGATAATCTGTGATTTCAACACCTAAATGATATATAATAAGGGAAGCTAAAATGTGTGTGGATGTTACCGTTTACATGCTGCTTTGGTTCAAACTTGTAGAAAATACCAAAGTATTTGTTCGAGGATTAGTTTCCTACATACAAGCACCAGGTGCAATTCAGATCTGAAGCTCAGACATTCAATTGCTGGATTAGGAAGAATGTGTGTCTTTTAGATATGAAAAGGTGGAAGAAATAGTTTTTATTGAAACAAATACAAAAGAATATTAGTAAAGATGGTGGATTTCTTGGTCGGGTAGAAAGATGGAAATATTTGCTGCTTTTTCTGCTTACTTTTCAGGCTGACGCTAAGCTGTATACTGCAGACTTGCAATCAATCCCCTGCGAACAGCCCACATTCTCCCTCCAGCCTCTTCTCCCTCACAATTTGCCAAAAATTGAAGAAGATCTTATTTCTTTTTTCCACAAATTCTATCTCTCTGTTCTTTTATTTGTTTCATAAAAACATTCACTTTCTCATAGTCCCACAGAAACGTGTTTAGGTAAATTATGAGAAGGGAATTATTTTGATAGAAAATCAATAATTGATGCAACCATATGTTGTATCATTTCCAAAAGGAAACGGAAAAGCTGAGAATCCAAAAGAAAAATACAAGACTACCTCTTTTTTTTATTTCGCTCCACTTGTTTTTCCTGTATGCTCCATCAGTACCACATAATTTTTATATTTAAAAAAAATTACCACCGCAGTGTAAAACTCACTTTGTTTTGGAAAGTAAAACAATAAAAAATGGATAAAGTGTATTTCTGTCCTTTTATTTTGTAATGTGTTTGCAGGGACATTCAACAAATCTGCCAACAAAATCTTTCCTGCGCTGACGTGAAAACTTTTTGTGTTGTTGCAGAAGGCTGAGGGTGGACTGAGGATGGAGCATTAGGATGAACGATTGGACTTTTCGACCATCAGTGATTGACAAACTTAGAGATGGTAAAGTAGAGTCTGTCAATAAAATTAAACTGATGGAATCCAGAAGGTAAGGGAGTAAAAACCCCTCAGGTGCTGCATGCTGGATCAAATCTTTGAGGCTTTCTGGGTGGATATCTTTATGACGTCTGTGTTTTTGAAAGCAAGAATACCAGGAGGAGTTCTCTGCAGCTGCAGAAAACCAAAATGAATGTAAGCAGAGGTGGGTCCAGTTGTGCTGTGGCGTGCAGAGGAAAAAAACAGCATTAGTGGTTTTTAGTTGGTCATGAGGCATATTGAGCTGGAATTACAAATGGAGCCATCTGTTCTTCTACAATGTAACACAAATCCAAGCGGTAAAATGAGACTTTGAAAGCTTGAAATGCATGCAGGTATTTGAGCGTGTTTGGAGGTTCAGTTTTTGTTTCAAAGAATTCATCTTTCATGATTTTGTGGCTGCAGGTGAATCAGAGAAGAAGTGATGATGCCTGGGTAAATCTGCTCCCGTATCAGGGCGTGACATCCTTCCATCATCGTTGCATTCATCGGTCCATCCTGCTCCTTCGATCAGGACATTTGTGTGCCGATGTGCAGCTCGACATGCATATACAGTAAAAATAAAGAACATTCTCACCCTTCTCTCACCTGGATACAGCAGTGCAGTCAGCGTGACTCCTTGTCATTTCTCTTCCCTCATTCCATTTCAGCTTGAGCCCTGAAGGTTCAGAGTTCACCTCCATCCTTCGTTCTAATTCCCACCTACTCATTCTCTGTTTTTTCCCATTTCTTTCTGCCTTATTATCTGTATTCAGTCAGGTCTCTTTCTTTCATACTTTCAGTTTTCTGTTTTTTTTTTCTCATTTCCGACAATTTACTTTTCCCTCTTGTGTTCCCTGCACTCTTTGAGTCCGTGTGTGGAAAAAAAAATGAAAACCCACAACTACCAGGTCCAGCAAATATATAAGAATTGAAAGAAATAGCTAAAACCTTGTCTTTAAACTGAAATTATCAAGCATCATATTAGTCCTAATTATGTAGTAATTTATTTCAAATCTCATAATAAAGAGTCAGATTTAATTTGAATATCAGATACAGACTTTTGGAGAAACTTGTTTTTTATTTTTTATTTTTTTATTTGGAACTTCATTTGTTTTCATATTAAAATTTTTCTTAGTTTATTTGGTTATTTCAAGTTAGAACTTTAAAGTAAACGTTTTAAATAATAAAAATATTAATATATTTATTAAACAAAAAAAACAAAAAACGCCCCTCTCACACTCAGCAGGTGGTTCCTCACCCCAAGCTCTGATCCTCTGCCAGAGGCCTGGGAGCCTGAGGGTTCTGCGCAGTATCTTAGTTGTTCCTAGCACTGCACTTTTGCAGCTTTTTCTGGACTGAGGTGTCTGAGGTCTTTCCAGGATCTGCTGTAGCCACTCCTCCAGTTTGAGGCTTACAGCCCGAGTGCTCTATTTGCCACGGGCACCACTGTCACCTCTTCACCTTCCAAGCTTTCTCCAGTTCCTCTCTGAGTCCCTGCTATCTCTCCAGTTTCTCCTGTTCCATCTTCTTGATGTTACCATTGCTTGGTCGAGGGCGGTCAACCTCTGATCAGAAGATTACAGGTTCGATTCCCGCCTCCCCCGCCCATGTGTTGGGTGAATGGGACTGTCAAAGCGCTTTGGGCCTTCAAGGAAGGTAGAGAAGTGCTATACAATTAGCATATACTCTAATTACCATTAATGTGTACAGCATTGTGACAGCCCTTCATATGGATACGTTTGTTGTTGTTTTTTTGCTATCTGCACTCAATCATCCCGTTCTTCCTCCCCCTCTGCTTTATTCCCTTTTTCATTTGCTTCAGTTTACATTAACCCTCCTGTGGTCATTTCTGCCTGTCAACTCCATGTCAGTCTGTCTTTCAGGGTTATGAATAATTGAGGTGTATTGAGTGTGGTCAGATGGTGAGATGGCCGTTATGGATCTGTCCATGCTCTAAGTGCCATACAGTCACTGAGTGACACCTGTCCGGTTAATATCCACACAGGCGTTGCAAAAGCAGCAGACACAGTGGGGGTGGCAGGCAGAGCCAAATTCATCTTCTCTGAAAGCACCTCTCATAAGTAAGTTCAGATAAGAAGCAAGGCTTCCAACCCCTTGAATTTATGCAGCAGCACACACAAGCCCTCTTGTCGAAACAAAGGGAGGAGTGTATTCAAACATGTCAAGGCTGAAACTTTTCTGTTTCTATCTTTCTTTCATACATCTTCACAAAGTGTTGCTTCATACAACCTCCTAACATTCTTCCATCTGCTTTCTTCTCAAAATCCAACATTGTTCTGTCCTGACAGACCCAACAGTAAATGAGATAAAACTATTTCAAGAAAAAAAAAAAGATTGTCTTTCACGACAGCAACATCTCACTTATACTAATGTTAAATGATAACAGCTTAACCTGTTGGTATCTACAAACAGGTGAATTTGGGAGGAATTTAAGGGGTTTGTGTATCTGCATCTTGTCATTTGACTCGTTTTATTTTATTTCTCACAGTTAGAAAACTGGTATGAGCTAAATTTCCACTGTGTCACATATTTAAAAGAAGCACATATTGAAACGTGGTGTGGCATGGCTTATTTTTCAATACAGCACCACTTGCAGAATCACTTAACAAAGCCTTTTCAGGAAAAAAAAAAAACTAAGAAAATACTTTTTTTCATATTTGCTGGTGTTCTTTCTATGAAGCAGGTGTATTTATTTATTTATTCGCTTTCCCAATGGAATATGCCCCGATAGTATTACCCTCTTTTTTTAGCTCATTTTATCCGCTGACCTAAAAAAATATACTAAGACTTATCACAGCATTTTTCTTTTCTAATTATATCTTTAGCTAACTTAAAAGTAGGCTGGTTTTCTTTGTCATCTTTGCTTTTCTTTTTGGTTGCAAGCTATGTGTTGAAAACTACAATGCAATTTTAATTGCATATACCCAGCAGTACTTTAGTAACAATTTTAAGCCCTTTTGTTATTCATAGTGACACTTTTTATTTAAATTCCTTTCTCAGCTTTAGCTATAAGATTTTCTCTCTGGTTGTTTGGAGTGCATCGCCCCAACAACTAATCTTCCCTACTGTCTTTTCTACACTGTGTCTATGTTTACATATGCGTAAAAGGAAACAAGATTAAGATGAGAAATCAAGCAGAAAATTAGATAACTCTTCCTAAACGCAGCAGAGGTGGGACAGCAACAATAACAGCATCTTACATTGAATTGTTCAGTAATCTGATTGTCTTCACATGTTTCAAATCAAACCTGACAAACTTGATCTATGATCACATTCTTTTTTTTTTTTTTCTTTTAGTTTAACTCAAATTTTTACAAGTTACAAGATTCACTTTTGGAAACTAAATGGATACCCATAGGTTTGAGGGTTAAAGTCCTGCTCCAATCATTTTTAAAATAGTTATAAAATGCTAAAATATATTATATTATATATGTAATATAATATATAAAATTAAGGACAAAATGGGAGATTTAACATTTGTATTCAAAATTACTGCTGCAGCTAAAAGAACGTCTTTGTATAGCTACTCTGTCTGCAATGTATGTCTATTTTTTTAAATATGGACGCACAAAAATGTAAATTTATCACTTAACTTATTAAGTGCCAATCCATTTTTGATTAATCAATAAGTGTAAGGGAAGGAAAAGCAGCATGGGAGACCAGAAAGGAAAAAGAAAACATTATAAGGAAAGAGGTGAGGCAGAAAGAACGCTTAAAAGACATGGGAGAATGAAGCCCAGAGACGGGAAAAGAATGCACCAACTGAAAAAAGAGCAGGAACCCACATTGTCAAAGAGTTTTGCAATATTTCCTGAACACATGGCTTTACTTTGAGCTCTCTTTTTTTTTGCATTTCTAAACAAGAGTTGCATTCTTCAACCCACTTCACATAATAACGATCTCCATTTTCTGCATCTGCCATTTATGACCACAGTGCTTCAGTAAACCCTTCAGTTCAGAAAAACAATGTTTAATACCCAAAAATGCTATTTAGGATCTATTTGAGAAGTCAGCAAAGAAAATTAATGAGGCGCATGAACAGCAGGGCCAAAACTCCACACGCTGTCTGTGTTTTCTTTTGTGTGTTTGTTTGTGGGAGAATTGCAGTTCAGTTTCAAAGAAGTACATCTCAGTTTTTGCCTTTTGGCTGGACATTCTCAAATGAACTTAGATGTGCATAGCCTCACACAGAGGTGATTGTTAGGAATTAATCTGATTTCGGCATAGCATATGTACTTGCATAAGCAACATGCACACTTTCCTCTAATTTAAAATGTACAGGGAATGGCAACAGGGAAGAGCACCATGTTTTTTCTTCCCTACAGCAGATCTTTCCACTGAACCTTTACAACAGCAGGAACTTTAGAAAACTATGCTCAGCACACACTTAAGGCTCTATGAGCCTGGAGGCTTAGTGAAAAAAAAAGGCTATGGAATAGAAGTCTATACTTAATATAGGTATAACTGATGTTTCCTTCTGTTTAGGAAGTTTCTGCTAATAAAAAGTGTGACAAAATTATTTTGTTATATTTTAGAGGAAAATAAATTCACTCTGAAGGTCAGCTATAATTTGTGCTCACTATGCCGCCTGCTTCTCTGTTTAGGGGCGCATAAATATAATATATATAATGTAACCCTATGAAAAAAAAGAATATCTTATGTCATGCTTTGCACCTGGCACTCATGTCAGCAGGTATTAAATCAGGCATGTCCAAAGTCCGGCCTGAGGGTCAAATGTGGCCCATGTTCAAATTTCCACCTGCCCACAGACTCCTTTCATAAAATACAATCATATGCAACCCCCAGCCTTTTAAAAAAAAAACTGCGTATAAATTCTGGATTGTGGTCGGCTAAAATATGTTTTAAACCATTCTAAACCTGTGGCAACACAGTTGTGCGACCTTTTTGTGACACTTTCTACCTCATTTCTTAAATGTCAACTAGAAATTTAAAAAAAAAAAGTTGACAATGAGGAACCCGTCTCCAGGAAAAGTGGAAATTGTGTTAAGAGTAAAAGTGTTGTATATTTTGGATTAGTTAAATTATTTTCATTTAATTGTTCTAATTTGCAAACTTGAAAATAAAAGAAATACTCAAAAAGAAAATCACAACTCTGCAGCCAACAAAGGAAAATGCTCCATCAACACTCCATTGCTGTGTAATAACAGGTGGTTAGTTTTCCTTGCGGAAGTGTTAACATAATTTCTTTAAGGATGTTTACTCAAACTAAGGATCACAGCTCACACCGAATCCAAGATGTGAAGTCCAACAAAGGCGACTGCCCACACAAACAATAACATACATTATTCTTTTAGATTTCCAGCTTGTTCAAGATAGGGAGTTTTCTTTAAAATAGGAAAAAAAAATAAATAAATAACAGCCACAATCTGGAGTGCCACACTCTTCAATGTTTAAACAGATTTAGAACTCTGTTCATCTGTTTAAGTACCAATAAAAAGGCTTTTTACACGAGTGTAAAATGGCTCATAAAAACCCAAAGAGCCAGAAAATGCAGGAAACAATGTGTCTATCCTGGATGGGTCCTGTAATTCATACCAATGCAGAGCTTTCCAGCTTTTCATTTGATTATTGAATCACTGCGCACAAAAAAAAGGTCTTAAAACCCTCACAGGGGTCCATTAGTCTAATAAAGCAATAATTTGTTTAAGTGTGTTTTATTAAGGAATAACAGAAAAGGTAAAATAAAAAAAAAAGACTCTTACTCAAATTTAAAGACGCAGCTTTTTTTTTTTTTACTTATTCTGAGTAAAAGAGAGAATGTGAAACAGTAAAAAAAAAGTTCACATTAAGTCTTAAACCCCTCAAGCGTTTCCTCCTTCAAAGTTCTTCCTCCCCAGTTTTATCCTAATACCTTGCATAACTGTTTTATTACAGTATCATTAGGTCTCCTGTACCCCCCCACACTCCCTCCGGCCTCCATTTACAGAGACTTAGGTTCAGTGTTCTACAGCTTACACAGACCCATTATACTATTAAGTCATTATAAACCAGGACACAGAGAAAATAATACCCCTAATGGCAGTTACAGTGGGCAGTGCTTCAGATTATAGTCCCATCCTGCCTGTTTGTCTGTCTGCTTGTAGATCTGACTGTATTTTGTGTCATATTACATGCACCAATATTGGGTTAGCTTTCACTGAACCTTAGTTGTCTAACTTTGTGCTGATTTAAAGATTGTTGCTTATTTTTGTGTTTATTTTTCACCCGTTGTGAATTGTTAAAGTTATCTCACCCCAGAGTTGGGATACGCTGTCCAGCCAAGTTCTGCTGTGGCCACCCGAGTGTCCATCAAAGTCTCTGCAAAAAAGACAAAGAGAGAAATGATTTGTTGGTCAAAATCACTTTTTCAAGATTCCCGGATGACTTTAATATTTCATTCACAATCAGGAAGCAGTTGGATCCCCTCAGTGATCAAGCAAACTATTAAGATAGAAACATGGAAATAAATCTTTGGCATTTTGCTAAAAGGAGTGCCTGAGAGCTACTGTTATGCAGTTAAATGCTGATAGTTTGTATTGTGTTTCTGTGAGACTGACTAGAATCATCGCATCCTGCCATTGTTTTTCAGCACATCCACTTGAGTGATATGCAGTCATTTGTGCAAAAATAGGTGGATATTTTGGATCTTGAAGTGTTTGCACGAGAAATGCAGTAAAGCTTAGCAAACTTTCAACCTAGAGAAGGTGGCTTTAAAAAATGGAGGGCAGGTTTGTTCAGTCCTTAAGGGAAAACTCTAAAATCCAGCATAGCACAAGTTTGTGAAGGCGTTTGTGCCAGCTCCTCTTAACTCTCACTTATAAAAGCACATACATTTCAAAGACACAGAATATATAGAAGACTGTGGTGGAGAGGGGAGGTGTGTGCGCAAAATCTAAGGATAAATACAGCAAAAAAGAACAGTGTACACTCACTGCAAACAGACCTAAAAATAACAGTCAGACCTCTTTTACATACCTTTGCACCGCTTATATAAGGTGTCATGTCAGACCAATAAAAAATATTAAAAATGATATATTTATATACAAAACATTTGTCAGTTCAGTTTAGATTATTTCCTGGCACACAGAATCCAGAAACCTGACATTAAGCTCAAGGATGTCTGAGAGGCATGTGACAGTTAGCTCACAACAACTGACATCACCTGTCTTTCTCAGTCTAGCTGATTTACAGAAACAGATAAAGCAGGAAAATGAAAAACTCCACTTTACAAGAGAGTATAGACACTATTTATAATACAGAAAGGCTATATGTTTTGCAAGCCCTTTATCAAAATGCACACTCTGTTAAAGTCTCACTCCAATCACCTTTTGATGTATTGCAAAATGGTTCCCAGTGATCATTTCATTTTGATCATGCCGTTTTGACCCTGAATTAAAAACCCATGTCGTTTTGGGCAGAGCGGCAGTATTTCATTAGAAGTGAGAAATCTGACGCTGAGTTGTTGGCGGGGAGTTAATCTGCGCTCATTTCCCATCATCCTTTTTGTTTAGATCCTCTCTCGCTAGCTTACAGCCCCTCACAATCCCAATATAACATTAGCGGTGCAACTAAAATGGCGAGCTAAATTGAAACTGTTTAGTTTGAGCCAGATGCCAGCTCGGATGAGGAAAATGAAAACCTACATGGATCTAGTCGTCTACACTTGAATGCCTCAGAATAGAGCAAAGCAGGGAACTTGTGGCCTGATGATTGTAGCTTGTACATAACAACTACCAGCTTTTTCAAGTGTTGTTTTTTTTTTTCTTCTGCTTCTGATTCACTAGGATTTGAACAAAGAAAAACTCAGAAATGCAGCTTTAATCTTAATATTTTTACATATGTCCTTCATCACGAGAAAAATGCTACAATAATAAGTTAAAAACACCAAAAACTCAATTTTCATAGAAGTGGGTCTTTCAGACTGGTAATGCAACTGTGAGCCAGAATGGCAAACGGTTTGCCTGGGTGATGATCTGTAAAAGATAACCGAGTCACATGGGGAGTTTTTTTTTTTTTTTTTTTCCAGAGGAATTGCTGAGTTTTAGATTTGGATATCTTCCACATTCTCAGTAAAGTTAGCAAGAGCTACTCACATTTGCTGTTGATAAGGGATAAATCTCACTCCGATAAAATGCAAAGATAACAAGCCGCATGCCTGTAAAATCTGCGTAAGACCCGCTCTTCCAGACAGTATTCTTGCAGTGAGTTTATGCCATTAACAGTGATGCAAAACTAAACTCCCAATTGGCAAAAAAAAAAAAAAGATTGCTTAAAATTGAGCAAAGACTTTTGTTCTTAATCTCTACTTACAGAAGAAAAAAAACTATCCTAAGATCTTTACTAATTATCTAAGGTGCAAAAACGACACACTCAGAAGAACACACTTTATGCTCACACACCAGCCGAAACACAGAGCAATTTTCTGTGTACACCTACAGTGACAGCCTGTTCATACCCAGGCTTCCATCAGAGTATTTCAATTTCCTTAAGATCAGCCTCCTCTTGTCTGGTTTCCAGAGCCAGCTTCAGCCTGCCCCCCCTGCTTGTAAGACTCGCTGTCAGCTAGGGAGATAGGCGCAAGAAACACCCCTCTGAGCCAGCCGGCATTGTGGGGACTGCCAGCCCTTTCTCAGGGGAAATCACAAAAGCTTTAGTCAAATCACATGGGCACTTGGTAGCCCATTTTCTATTTCCTTTTGAACCAAAAAAAAGAAGGATGAGGTAATAGACAATGTGGTTAAAGGACAAAAAAGGTCATATACCCGAGGGAGGAGAAGATGAGCTGTATCATGTGACTTAATGCCCACCATTAGCAGAATATCAAAGTAGCAGATGAGTAAATGAAGTATGCTAAGTGGTGATTAGCAAACAAAGTGGGACTCTTGAATCTGTCATGCCACTGCTCCCACACCTGTCCACTGGCAGGAGACTTGAAACAAGTCCCGAGTGTATGTGTGAGTTTGTAAAGGCTGCGAAGATTTACGCAAGTTATAAGAAACAATCTGAGAAACTATCCTGTAAAAGGGCTTTTGATGGTAAAGTAATGTTTTAGTGCATTTTTGCCGAGGTTCATTTATAGTACCAGTTTCTTTCTTGTCATTAATCTTGGGTGTGCAGTTTCTTTGCTTTGCAAAAGTGTCACAACGGGCAGGGTTTAAAAATAAAAAACTTAAAAAACTGTTATTTTTAAGATAGAATACAACTTAGAGAAATAGAAAAAATAATTTCTAAATGGTGCTGCTGGTACATTGTATTTTTTCAGCTTCATGTGCCTAGCTTAAGAAAAAAAAAAAAAGAAGTGCCTTTTAGCCAAATTTGAAATAGCACTTGGTTAAACAAAATGAATGCAATTTTACAAGTGATCATTTTCCATCCGACAAACCTAATAAAGTCGTTTAATCAAGGGCTTTACTAAAATTGAAAAATGTTCAATTAAATTCTAAGAGGATCTCATTCCAGTGGGGCAGCAGCTGTACAACAGCACATTTGCTGAAAATCTGGATTTTTGACAGGTGTTCAAAGCTAAATGCATCAAAGTGATGATACATGTGGAAGGACCTTCTTTCCTCCTATGTTGACTCATAGGAGCGCGCGGAATATATAAAGCATGGTGGACTAAAATAATCTCATAAATATTCTGCAACAAGACATAGGAAAACAACCTGTCTTTAAGGTACCACTCCAATAAAAATCACATTTTTTGGTGTTTTGAACATGTTCTTGTAGTATTTTTCTCATAAAGGACGACATGTACAAAATGTATTTTTAATGATTAAAACTGGATTTCTGAGTATGTCTTTACTCAAATCGTGATCCATCAGCAGCAGATGAAAACCCGCGGTTCGAAAAAGCTCGGGTTTGTGACGCAGCAACTGCTATGGGCGTGCCAATGTCTCCCTTCTCCACTACAGGCGAGCGTGTAAACAAAGGGCTGATGGGAAATTAGCGGAGCTAACTTCCGCAGACACACAAACAGTCCTGTCCACGACCCAGAGGCACATTTTTAAAGAGATCCTGCTGCGCTGCAGAAAATATGTCTAAAAATACAACGAGATTTTTTGATATTGGCAAAAACGGCATCATTAAAATTTAAAGACCACTGGGAATGCTTTTACAATGGAAAATAATATAGTTGTAATGGGACTTTGAGTAAAAAAGAGAAATATGGTCAAGGAGATATGGAGTCTCATCATAGATATTTGTCAACAGTGGCGTGTTACACTGGGAACAGCTTGTTTTTCTTGGCAAAACCAATGTCTACGTTGAAATTTAATTGCTGAACATCAAACTAACCTGATGTGGTCAGGGCTGCTCAAAAGACTTCATGAGTAATTTTAATGATTAAAACATTAAAGAAGATTGAGGCATTTTGAAAGATTTTCACCCCAAGCATTTATAGTGTTTAATAAAGAACAAATCAAAAAACCTTGGCGGTCTTAGATTAGTGTTTGACTAGATTGCTACAAACTTAATTAGCCCTCCCAACACAGTTTCATTCTTTCTCGCCTGAAAGTAATTGGAAGAAGAGGTAAGACCAGACTGTAGCTGCAGTCCCCTGTGCCCTCCTTTAACCGTGTTTTGCTAAATCAGCACCAGTAAATGAAGAGGGGAAAGGCTTTTGAAAGCGTTCAGTATCTGAGGAGAATTATTGACATACATAGTTGTTGTTGACTATGTATCCAAGCTCGCGGATCAGCGGAAAAACAATAGTTTGTGTTTGTCATGGTGGAACAGAGTTTCAAGAATGAATTACACAATCAAATATTATTTACTCTAATTCACACGGAGGATGTGGGATGGCTCATTATGGCTCGGTCACTCACCACAAGCACTGCTAGTTAAAACTCAGAAAAAAAGGCCAAAACCAAGTCACACATGGGGGGCTATAACCTCAAACACCACAGAGCACTACTCCTTCTTCTGAACAGCAAGTGATAGATCGATACCAAATGGTGGGTTTCTTCCACAAATAGAGAGAGGTAGACTGCATTAAACATTGATGGTGGCCCAGCACTGCAGATCGATGAGGCAGCAGCTCTCTTTGCACAATTACACGTCAGCAAGCAGTCACATGATGTATCACACAGATGTGCATTTTTGCACATTATTATCAACCTGAAAAAAACATTTATAGAAGGAGAATTAGATGAAAGCAAAGCAGAAACAGTGATGAGGCCAATTTCTCCATCTCCATTCAGCCATCTTGCATAAGTCTAATGATATACATCAAAATGGCAACATGTCTGTATAATTCCCTTCTTTGTGGTCAAGTCGGTGTAATTGTTTGCCTGCTGGTCGATGGAACATGTGCTAAAGGCCTTCTCCGAAGCTTTTGGGCTCCTTAATCAATACAGCAGACAATTCTCGAAGGATTTCCATCGCTTTCGCATCTTTTTTTCATTCATCTATTTTTTAACTTCCCCCCTCCTCCCCTTTGTCCTCTTGTTCGAGGTTGCTGGCACACTTTGTAATTCAATGAGACAATCATGTCCAGATGCTGGATGCAATAAGGCTGGGAGCAGGATTCTCTTTGTGACGAGATACAAACCAAATAAACATCTGAGGCTCCTAGACAACGTTATTTAGGTGGACTTTGTCTTAACATGGGAATGGAATCAAGATAGTAAGATGAAGGATGAGGCATTCAAGGTATAAAAAAAAAAAAAAAGAGGAAGAAACGGCAGACAGACGGAATGAAAAACGAAGATGAAAACCCCACAGGAGAAATCAGCAGGACTGAAATGAGCACTTAACAATGATGAAACCCCATGGTAGCCTGCTGAGCCTGGCATCTTAATATGGGGCTGAAAACAAAGTGACAAACAAACAAGAGAGAACTATGCTGCATCTTCCAAACTAATCAGCCATCCACTCAGGGGATTTATGAATATAAAAGGAAGATGTTTCTATTTTTTGAGAGACTGAAGCACTTTATAAACAAAAAAGGAGGAACTATTCACACACAAATATGTACTTTTCCTCGCCTGCATCTCATACACACAATTAAATGCAAGTCCAGCACATTTGAGTTCATTTACCTAATTTGATAACGGCTATGCTCAACATCTATCCAGGAAACACAAGAACACAAACTCGGCAGTCATCGACTGAGCCGCTGTGTTCAACAGAGAGGACAGTCCTCGTGAACGCAGATGTGAGACTCTTCTAATATGTGCCACAGCTGCAGCAGTCATGCTGACAGA
Organism: Oryzias celebensis; assembly: GCA_014656515.1. Lineage (NCBI taxonomy): Eukaryota > Metazoa > Chordata > Actinopteri > Beloniformes > Adrianichthyidae > Oryzias > Oryzias celebensis. The sequence goes on from BNCR01000001.1 coordinate 75,527,043, forward strand.
AAACAGGAAATGGAAAATACAAATTCTAGAGTAATACATCAAAAGAAATGTGCGATTTCTACAACTCTCTAAAGACAGACATGACAATGTGTCAGATTTGAAAATTGAACTGAAAATAATCTGCCATCCTCTGAGACGTGAGCACAGAGCAATGACATACACTCGGCTTGCATCGCTGAGCCACAGACAGAATTAAATGAGCAAGCTCACAAATTACAGATAGCTCGCACAGACACATTAAGAGCGTTCTGCGTAAGCAGTCCCTTGGTCTTGCTGCGTGAAAATAACATTTTCAGCATGACAGATACCCAGGTCAAAAAGAGACTGAAGAGAAAGCTGTGATAGATCAGAGAAGACACTGAGGAACCAAACTACAAAAGGCAAAATGAGATCTTTAGTAGATGTTTAAAGCACTACATTGTGATGAGTCTTTTTTTATTTTTTACATAGATTATGTATCTCCAGTACCTGATCAAATTATCCTGTAATCACACCAAGGTGACATTCTGTTAGCCCCACACATCTGGACTGCCAAGTCATTTAGAATTAAATATGCAGCACGTGCCCCACACATCCACACAGACTTTTCAGTTTTTAATTAGATTTCTGCACAGAAAATAGCAAAATAGAAAAAAAAATGTATAGAAATATTTGTTTCTTTTGTTCCCTCCATTTGTGAAAGCCTGAAATTACGGTCATTCAAACCTCCTAAAAACACCTGGAAATGTGTGGTCAGTCTTTCAGCTGCTGTCATAATGCAGAGACAGCATATTTTATCCATAAATCCTTCCTTCAAAAGTTCCCACCTTTCGCTTTCTCCTTCAACATATTTTTTTTTCTTTTTGCTCTCCCCTCTTTCCTCTCTTGGTCAGGGGAGAGAGGTTAGGCACATCATTTGCATTCATTAACATTACATTAGCAGACAGAGTGATCTTTAGAAACCGGGCTGCCGGAGAGTGTCATCTTTAATTCATCATAACCCCACCACCCACTCATCCTTCCGTTTACCTCCCTCTTTTTACCTATCCTTCTATCCATCTGTCTTTCCTCTCCATCATTCAATTTTCCCATTGATGCTGTAGCATCCTTTCTCCTCCTTCTCCTTTCGTTTCCATAGTCTCCTTTCACAACTGACTTTTATCTTTTTTCACTTCAGTCTTTCCTTCATCTTTCTCGCTTTAATTTTCTCCAATTATCCATATTCATCTTGGCCTCCTGTTAATAATTTTATTTCTGCTTATTTGAGCTTTCAAATTTTGGAGGGATTTCAAAGGAAATATCAATCTTCCAATTCAACAAACCAATCTCATCAATCCCTGTCCAGAACTGGATGGTGAGAAGACGGCGAGTTTACACGAATCGTTAAACATCTAACAAGGAGGTGTGCAAATGTGAAAGTTAAAATCCCATCAGTTATCTTACAAGTGGGTGAACAAAATTTGAATTTTTACCCATTCCCTGTGGGAGCCGTCAGAGGTTTGAGCCCTTAAATTCAACCCCTGAACTAATTGTGGATTTGAACCGACAATCTCCTCATCTCAGGGCACAAACGCTAGACCACTTTGACGGTTGTGGTAGATTTACTCTTCGTCTTTTCTATGCAGAAAACAAAATAATTCAGGGATTGAAAGTTAAAAAAGGAGTATTTGCAAGATCACGGTGTGATAGTTTACAAATGTTAATACCTGTTGAGCTTTGTGAGTCTGAGCTGCCATTTCATTTAAATATGTATGGTAAGCTCAACTATTTTGAGTATCAAAAAAATAAAAAAAATCTGTCACAGGAAGAAATACTGAGCTTTCACGTGTTTTTTAAGAGCAGATTTAAAAATGATGGTTTCAACTAATATCAATTATTATATTAAGGAAATTAGCAAAAAAAGGCTGATTTGGTAGTCTGTCCCTAAATATTAAACAATTATTTGATTAAAAAAAAAAAAATCAAATAATCTGTAGTTGCCGTGCAAATCTCACAATTTTTGCCAAACAAGTGATACTGTATATGCCTGTAGACTTGTAAAGACACCCATTCAGCAACATCAGACATGTCGTTTCCTCTCGTAACTCCATTCTTTGACCCACTATCAGCTCACCCAAAGAAATGTGATTGTTTCTGTGAAGGAGAAATACTCTTTCCACTTCTACAAGCCCCCAAATGAGAAGTATGAGGCAGCTGACAGAAACCATGATGAAACAGAAATAACATTTTACAGCACAGCAACTGCACAAAACAGGCTCTCCAGCTTCCACTATGGAGAACAGGGAAATCACACTCTGAGCTACAAGCTCTGATAGTGTGTTGGAGAGAAAATGGCAATGCAATTTTGCTTTGCCCATGAGAAGAACAGATTCACAATGAAAGTCTATCCACCACATTCTGACATTTCAAAACCTCTCACATGAGAGTTAGCTTGGGCTTACTATCCTATCATCACATCTTCTGCACAGAGAGGGAATGACTAGCCTGACGGAGAAGTATCTATGACGGGTCACAAAGGGACTGTGAGACTGACATTTAGCTGTAAAAGCTGCAGCTAACAGCCTATCCATAGAGACTGCAAGCATATATGTTTTGTAAGGCAAAACAAGAAGTGCTGAGTGAACAAAATGACGTCCCTCTGCTCAACCTTACGCTGCAACACTCTACTCCAATTCAGAAAGAGTGGCAGGACCTTTGGTGAGACATGGATGTGACTGGAAACTAAAAATTCCCTTTTAACAGGAATAAAAAGTTGAATTAATAAAGTTAATCTGAAATCACTGTGATTAAACCCCTGAAAGACTTAATTTTAAAGTGACACAGAGGTTAGGGGAATAATCCATACTCTCCCTTTCTGCCACATTCATACTCACTTGAACCAAGATAGCCATCCTGTAATATGCAGACCCAATAAAGCAGGGAGGGAGAAGCAAAGGCATAAAGCAGAAGAGACAGAGAATTTTAAAAGCAAGATAGAGTGAGAGGAGAAAGGAAGACAGACGCAGCTTTTATGAAAAGGGACTCTATCAGATGGGGAGGGAGCAGGCGTACCATGTTGGTGCATCATGCTGCCGCATTCAATGCCATCTCAACGGGGATCTAAACTAAGCAGAACATGAGTCATTTTATTTCTTAGAATTCATACCTATCTGTCCTGGATCTTGAATGTGCAAACATCCTCCACTCTTGAAATATTAAATTGCTGTAAAACACAACAACAAAACTGACACCTCAGCATCACTCTGAACTCAGAGGAATTACTCTGACAAAGTATAGAAACACATGAAAGACCCATGCTGATGAAAGTTGTGTTTTTTTTAACATGTTATTGGGGCATTTTTCTTTTGATGGAGGATATATATGAAGACAATTTAGCTTACAACTTGCAACTTGTAGTAGTGAGTGATGTAGAAGCTACTATGGCAAGCCATAAGCTCCCTGCTCCACTTCAATCTGAGGCATCCACACATAGATCCATGTAAGTCTTTGTTTTTGTTGTCTGAGCTGGGACCTTGCTCAAAACTGTACGTCTGGACTGCTCCAATATTGCTCACCATTTTTGTTGTTCCGCAAATATTAAGTTGGGGGTGAGAGGGGTTGTAAGCTACAGAGAGTGTAAACAGAGGGATGATGGGAAGTGAGGCAGGCTTTCTAATGACCTATTGTCGCTCTATAGGAACTGTATACTAGAAAACAAAATGCATTTTTAGATTTTAGCCAAAAACGGCACAATCATAATTAAAACTGGGGCAAACACTTTTACAACAGATCAGTGAGACTCTAAAAGGTCACAACCCATCACTTTTAACCATGTTCTTGGATACAATTCTTATCCTCAAATTACTCTCTACTGGTTTCTCAAAAAAACCCTTCAAATTAAGAAAATTAATACAGTCTTCATCTTAATCTCTCCTTGAGTAGATTAATATTTTTTCTATGTAACTGCTGGTTTCTCACTTAGAAAGACGAGACAAAAAACCAAACAGCAACATCTAAGCCTGTGTTCAAGAAGAAAGTAAAAACCAGTTAGCTGAGTCCAATCTCATTAAACGCTGTTGTAAACCATGTTTGGATGCACAACAAAATTGACTTGCGCCCCCCTGAATAATCCTCCGTTTGGCAGATTGCTAAACAGACAAGGGAGCAGGGGCGGGTTGGTGGTAGAATGTGAAGAGTTAGAGGCCATGCTCTCCTCCGTCTCACTTGGGAAAGTAAGGGAACGACCTTCAAAAACCTTGAACCCACTAGAGCAGAATTTCAATAAAAGTCAAATTATCACCCTTGCCCATGGGGCTTGAAAAAGGCACCAAGCCTGAACTGACTGCACAAAGACGCCGATTTAACAGTCATATGGAAGTGTGAGTGAGTCAATCATCTGCCACAGTTGTATATCTCTCCGGGAGGAAGAATCGGAGGTAAGCGGTGGTTATTGTACCCTGTCGGGAGAGGATGCCACTGGGATGGATCACTGATTGTTTTTCGAGCGTGTGTTTTAGTGTGTGCCAGTAGTAGTGTGTGTCTGCGTAGACGCATGTGCAGACATGCGACTGGGAAAGTGTTATTCAATTTGGTTGTGTTCTCCCTTGACCGACGTAGTGAGATCCAGGTAATTGATGCCTCAGTTTGGTATTCCCCAGATGCCCCACTCTTCACCAAGGGGATGGTAACTCGGCGTGAATGAGACAAAACCCTCTGTCCTTTAACCACTTGTGACGTACTCTTTAGGGATCTTGTTAGTGCGACCCCACACACAAATGTATTTGCTAACAACACATATAAATCTCTGAATACTGTATATACCAGAAGCAAAACTGCAGGAGTATGGTCACTTTCAGGTGGGTATCGCACTCCGCTTTTCTTTCTTTCATATCCACCTCCATAAAAAAGAATAGATGCCTCCAAGACACTGCAAAACTTTTCATTGAAAGCAAACACCAAATCGGCTTTTGTGCAGAACATTCTTGCACGCCTGCAGAAGCCTGTATATTGCTGGCAATGGATTCCGTTTTTCCTCCAGGGCTTTGCTGGAGTCTGTGGGAGAGTTTTGATACAACCCATAGGGCTGAAAAAAATCTTTCAGCTCAGGATCTTGACCTTACGGGGTGAGTTTGACAGAGGTGGAAGAAATTCCCCAATATGAAACTCTAAGAAGAAAGATGAATGGGGGGGGGGGGGGTGTTACCTTTTGGGAATAGGAGTGAAAGACCTTTTTGGGTATTTCAGTTGGGAAATCTCGCATACTGCAGTGGAAAATGCTGTATGCCTTTCTGTATTTTATTTTGAATTTTGGATGATAGTAAAAAGAGGAAGAGACATATTCCTTCAGTTTCCTGGGGGCACTGGTATTTGAGATGACCTAAAGTTTGATATTTTTGTCTCACAAAACTTTTTGCATTTTTTCTACTTTTTCATTTGCAATTAATTGTCCAGTTTTGCTTAAGCCATCCTAAATGCTCTAAAGCACACCCTACGCATTTAAATACTTTTGCAGCAAGGAGATTGCAGGTAATTTGGTCTCCCTTTATATGCACAGACGAAGCATGACCTCATCGCTTTTTTGCATCCGGGATATACCGGTCTTTAAGCTTTGGCCCAAAACTCATTTTTAAATGTCACATCTGTCCACCATTAGCGACTGCAAACGTCAGCCACCCTCTGTACTGCTGTCATCTTTTAGACAATATCCATTAGGACCAGAATTATTTTTTTCTCTCTTCTTTTTAATGTTGTCATTTGGTATCAGCAAAGTCATCTGTAAAGTCCTGGTGCAGTGGAGACAGCGTGAGAGGATCACAAGGTGAGCTTGATGCTGGGAGACAGCCTGTGGTTTCCCTCTCAGTTAAAGATCTTCCTTCCAGAGGAAAGAAAAGAGCCTCCAGGCAGCTCTTTGCTCTTCATCTGCAGGATGAAGCTGTTTTCTTGCATGATGCGAGCTGTGCTCCAGGAGTCAAAGCGCAACACTCGCCACAACAGCTCCAGTTAAAGAGCCGAGGCTGCTCATTAAAAATGCAGTGCCAGAAAGCCACTCCAAGCTGTTCTTTTACTTCACATGTGAGACGCAGTGGCAGAAAACACTTGCACACCTCTCACTTTACACATTTAGAAACAACACGCTCATAGTGTTGTGAATGATGCTACGACATGATAGAATATTCCTCCGATGGATTCTCTCATTGTTTTGTGTGACTTTGTGTCTGTCCAGTAAGGTGTGGTTTTTTTGTTTTTTTTTCTTAAGAAAAAAAGACTACCAGCAGCATTTTAAATGGAATAGAACACTTACAAAAGGATGAAAATTCAGAATGACTGTGTGAGTCAGAGTCTTATCGTGTGTTACATCTGTCTGTCAATATATTTCCAACAAATACAAAACATTGTGAAGGAGAAGTTTACTTTCTCTCCATCTTGTGCAGCTTACATTTTGAGTCCTTAGGTAAACTAGGCACTGCAGTATGCAGTTATTCCAGTCATCTACATAACTGAGCTCCATTATGTTGGAGGAGGCGAGCAGAGGCTGACAGGTACAAAAAGAGCCTAGAGGCTTTAGCGGAAAATAGAAACGCTCTGTGTCATCCGCAAGGGTAGAAAAGTTACTTTTCTTTTCCCTTTTTTCACCCCATTTACAAATATGACCAATGACATTTACATTTTTACACAAACTATGAAAACGCTGGAAAAGCAGCAGAGGATTAGAAGCAGAGGATGCTAACATCATCTCTTGACATCCATCTATAAATGAATGCATGATACATTTTACAGGGTGAGGAACCTCACTCAACAAACATCATCACTGTCAAAAGCTGATTACATTCTAGTTGCATTATTAAAGACAATTTACAATAGTTATGAAGATGAGTCGAAGATGTTATAAACATCAAATTTTCATGTTTACCAGTCTAATGCATAACTCATGTCCTCACTTTCCAAATTGCATCAGCACTGTGTTAATACTAGTGTCATTATTAATATAGCTTAGAATTATTTGATGAGTATTTCAAACATAATTTCAAACAATAACTTTAATATATGTTGAAAATAAAATGTTTAAGACTAAATCAACATGTCATGGCACACAGGGGTGGCTTACAAAGCAAAAATAGATTTTGTTGTGAGCTCAGTCTGGTATAAAGTAAGTTTAAGAAAAAAAAAACACCAGGAAAGCTGCAGCAACACAGAAGTTGAACTATTCTGAGTTTAAAACACAACAATTTTCCAAATGTTTGCCAGTACATATAATGTTTCCACCGGGGCTCAAATGTGTGCTGAGCAAATGAGACTACCATTTTGTGGAGTGGATGTTATCTGCGGCTGTGAAGTTATTAATGTAGATGGGTGTTGGAACGACTCCCGGAGAGTTTTCACACACTACAACTACTCCTCTTTTCTCCTCCCCAGGGGTGTTGTTAGCCTGTGGGTCCCCTGACAGCTCACTCCACATAATGAGGCTGAGACACCAAAACAAACATAGGTTAACAATGAAAAGTAGACAAAAAAGGGGAAAAAACAACTAAAGTAAAAGATGGAGGAGTTAGTTCTGCAACTTTCTATGATTCTGCAGATGGACAGCTGTTCTGAGGCTGTGTTCTCTTTGAGTCCTCTCCCCCCCCCCTCTTTACTTTCCCATTATGTGCCATTATGGTTTGTTTTAGCCTTTTTCTGCTCTATTGTACACAGATGTGGTTGGCTGAGGCCACCATAGGGTTCCACAATGAACTGTCCAGACTCCTCTTTTCCTATTTCCTGTTATCTTCCTTTGTCTTGTGCGTCCATCTCCACGTATCTCTCCCCAGGTGTGCTGGTTTCGGGGGCTAAATGATGAACAGAGCCACAGTGTCTGGTGTCTCTAATGGGAACATTATACGGGAGGACGGCAGCGGCGCTTGCACCGGACTCATAAATCACGCACTCCTGGTGAGAAGCTCACTGTGAGACCTCACTGCTCCACTGCAACAGATACACAAATATAAACTGAAACGCTATCTTTTGAAGCACATATACACATATGCAAGCAAATATTGAGTTAAGAGATACACACACACGTACAAACAATGAAAAAAAATGCATACACTTGAAGTACTGCTGCACACTCCTTTTGCCTGACCCCCTGTGTGTGGTCAACACTTGTAAGATGGAGGCACATTTCACTTACATCTGTCCAGAGACAGCTTCTGTGTTGGACAGTGTGCCACATGAGAGGTTGTGTCAGCTTGATTGAATTTTGACAGAGCAGTTAAAGCATTATTAGTTCTTCTTGACACATCCCAGCACACACCAAGGCTTACCAGTGGCATAGGTGAGGTAAACAAAGGCCCCATTTAGCATTTTAGCCATCAGTCAACACGACAGGCAATGGAGATAAAGAAACGCACACCCGCTGTGAGTGGGAAAACACGCTCCCTGCTCTGCCCTCTATACGAAGATGTTTTGGCATGTGTGACACAAATACCTGAAGATGTTAATAGCCACGGGTAAAAGGAAACAAACACCTCTGCGCACACAAAGGGTCAGGACAGAGTAAGCATTTTCAGAGGGAAATATCCAGCAGATTTCTCACATAGCTGGCTGTGATGAACCAGTACCAGCATGCCTTCACTCTTTCTGTTTCTCCTCTTTTTGTTTCTCATTTGTCCCACGAATTCCAATCTATCGTCGTAGGGATTACTTAAAAAAAAAAAAAAAAGAAAAAAAGAAAGCAGAGGATAATAGTTTCACCTAATCTTGAAACACACTGGAAAGGGAGCAAAAATATATTTTTAAATGAATAATATTATGGTAATTCCACCAGAAAGTGGACTGTGGAATGATTCTTCTTCACATGCCCATCTCAGTATTTACACTATATTTGGAACATGCAAAGAAGCAGGAATATTACAATTATCTAACATTTTGGTTGAGTTAATCTTCTTGTCAGTTAAAGGAATAGTCTCTAAACGTTTGTACACAGTATGAATGTTAGAGTTTTACTTGGAGCTGTGACGTAGCAACAAAGCTTCATTGAGCAGAGGCATTTGGACTGGAAGCAGACTGTTGGCAATGGGAAAAACAGACTTCTCCCCCAGAAAACCTTGTCAATGTGACTTGTCGGGACATACATTCTAAAGTAAACTGTAATCAAGACATAGAATATTAGATAAAGGAACTCTTCAAATAATGTGTTGTTGGACTGCAGTGTCTACCCAGGTTCTACGGCAGCAGAAAAAAAGAAGATTAAAGTAGGTTAAAAAAAACGAACCAAAAAAGAGACAGATGAGCTGACAGCATTTGATATGGCAGATAAAGCACAGACACCGCACACACACGCTAACCGCAATATTTATTCAGTCTGCTGGTATTTATCTTACGTCTTCTAAATGGCATGAAGCAACCTTTATCCAGCGTGATTCCTCCCTGAAGATAATGGATTGTGAAGACAAAACTACCTCCTCAAACATCATCACCTGGCTCTTCCTCACTTCCTGTACACTACCCACCCACATGCACACACACACACACACACACATCCACCTCTGTCATTACTCCCTCAGGCTGACTTGTTAATTCCTCTCAGCCTATTCTCAGTCACACATGGCTGTGGATGCAGTTGCTGGCTGAGCCTTACTGCTGGATTAACCTTTGCTCCTGCCAAAGATCTGTTTTTCAGCGGGACCAGCCATCGCACGGGGGCCATGGCTGGCGGATAGTAACTCATTGTCAGAACACTGTCAGCACCAGCCCCTGCATTAGTGGCTTTTGAAGAAAAGGGTTGTTGATGTAGGCAGGGTGCCAGCCAGGGAGGAAAAGCAGGCCCAATAATCTGCACGGCACTTAACCTGACATCTCCCACCCTCACGCTGGGGGGAACGGGGTGAAAGAGCGTGAGTGTGTCTGTAAGTGTCGCCATGTGCAAATATAAACACATCTGAGACAGGGAAAGCAAAAATATTTGATGTGATCCTGTCGTTTTGCTGCTGATGAATCCTACTGTGGGAGTCAGAAAAATAGTACTTTCCCATTTTTTCTGTTGGGTTGATCATGGATGCAGCATGTCTAGTCCTGATTGTTTTAATGAAAAGTCTATGTTGTATTTGACAAGAGAAAATGTCCCAATTCATTTAGATGGGGAAAAAAGGTAGAATCATTTCCCCTTCATTATGAAAAATGGACTGCAGCTCTTTCTCTCTCTTAAGAGCTTTGTTCCTACATCATTCACTCAAATCTAGATGATGACTTGTCAGGATTCACTTAGGTGGAAAACAAATGGCTAAGACTCTCAAAACATTTTATTTTTCCTTAATGCATTAAGACAGATCTTCTGGCTTGCAGATACTCAGACAGGTAAGGATGCATTCACAAGCCTCAAAAATGTGACAATTTGACAAGACACCAAGACAGCATAAAAGAAAATCATGATGGAGACAGTAAATTATTTTGAAAACCAAGGTCGATAGAAATAACGTCCTTTACAAACCAACAAAAGATACAGCTAATGATGGTCTCCATCAAAGACTAGAAAATGTCATCAAATGAGCTCAATATGCTTTGAGGATCAGGAAACTTTGGTTTTGATCACTAGGTTCTATCTGAGCTTACACAAATTCATTTACTTTGGGCCAAAGATGACATTGCAAAAATGTTAATACCGGTTTCTTCTAAGCATCCTTGTTTAGTGGAAATACTTAGATAACTCCAAATAATGATTAAAATCACACTCCAGTGATCTGTTGAGCTCATTTAAAAGCGTTCAGTCGTCCTTTAGTTATAACCATGGAGAAATTAGCCAGAAAAATAATTTAAAAAACACTTTTGTTTTCTAGGAAATAGTTTCTCCAGAGTGACAGTAGTTCATTGGAAATTTGCCTTTAAGTTGTGGGCAGGATCATTGGTGCAGAACAACCCCGCCCCCCTTCCCCTCTTCAATGCGTGGCAGAGTAGGGAGACTGTGGCCAGCCCAGTGTATTTTTTACGTCACAAATAAGCTCTTTTTTAATTGCACGTTTTCGTCAGCTCCTGATTCACAACAGTTTGAAGAAAGAATACTCAGAAACGCAAATTTGAGCTTAATTTTCTGAAAATATGTCCTCCATCTTCAGAAAAAAGCCACAAGAACACTCCAATAATCACTGGAGTGGGTCTTTAACAAATGTGATTTTAAAAATTGAAAGTGTCACTGATTTTTCTGCTTAATCTTTACTCTATCTTGTACTATTTTTTTTTTTTTTACAAAAAAAGCAACAGATTGTTTTTTGACACTCTAAAATGTAAAACTTTTTTTTTTTGAAAAGCAAAAATCCCAGGTCTGTGTCCGAGGAAATGGGTAGTTTTCTTAGACTAATATGGTCAACCCTAACTTTATGTCATAGCCAAACAAAGTATAACAGCACCAAATAGAACATTCTGTAAATACAGAATGGAAAGGGAGCATTTCCAGGACCACCTGCATTGGTTTCACTCTGTAATTCACAGAAAATGGAACACAGTAGTGGGGGTAAGACTGCAGGGGCAAAAGGCTACAGCAAAAAGATTTGTTTCTTTTGTTTTTTTTTTCCCAATTAGTAGTTTAATGAAATCATAACAAAATCAGCAAATCTCCAAAATAGGTCATTCTGTCAACTTTCTTAGAGCTTTACCCCACCGTCATGTCACCAAAGTGCGCCCTTTGTTCTGCCTTTTAACAAGTCAGAGGCCACTCTGTGTGGGACTTGTTTGCTTGATAGTTGAAGGTTTGGGAGTAAAAAATGCTTTTTGGGTTTTAATGAAGCCCTGATAAATGGATTCCAAATCATGGCTGCAATTAGTCAAAACACAAGTGGAGACAAACGCCCAGCACACTGCTTGGTTCACAGCAGGGCAACAGTGCATTCACACTTCCTTTGTGGTCTTGAGGGGCCTTTGTAGTCTTACTCATAAAAACGAAATGTAGTTTGTCTTGTTGACTCAGACACATGTATTTCTTCTTGGTACAAGCCACAAAACAAGCTAAAGGTGGTTTTGTTACACTTGGAAGTTCATTCTCAGGATGTTCACAAATTACTTTTACAAATCAGAGTCACGTTTAGTGGTTTGGTCACCTAACAAATGTTCACGTAAACAAAACATTTACTTAGAAAAGGAATTAACAATTCTTTAGGACCATGAATCCTTCTCTGGTAGTTCCTAATATAATCATTTATTATTTTGTTCATAGATGGACTACCTCTGCTCAGAAATATTAAATATGTAAACAACTGAAAATGCAATTTAGACAAATCAGTGTATTAGAATCCTGCTAAAAAGCAGATATTGAGTCAAGCTGTAAACTTTTAGTTTGGCAGTAAATCCAACCTTAGCAAGGATTACAGTCCAAAAAGTCCTCTATTTTCTGACCAAATATAGACTTTGTTGTACATAACTCAACTGCCATCATGCAAGAACAACAAATTCTTCTCATCACCACAACCTTCCATGGAACCCTGAAAGTCCAAAGTCTCCAACTTTGGATATTTAAACCAAGACAAAGAATATGTTTAGTTTTTTTGAAGACAAAATTTGTTAAAGTTGTCTAAAGCAGAATGTACCACAAAATCAACAAACCCAGATCATTGCATTTATCAGGCACACATGGCCACTGCTATTGCAATCTACAAAGACCACATTTTTTTCAACAAGGAGAGGAAGAAGTTTGTGCTCCAAGCACATGTCTGCTGTCATCATAAGAAGCAAAGTGTATACACTTGGCTTTAAAAGCATTCAAAGGCAAAACAATCCCTGACTACTTCTAAACACCACATTTCATCCAGACTCCCTCACTGGAGTCTGAGATACTGTTCAGGGAAAAGAAGCCAGGTCACAGAGCAAACAGTAACTAGGAGAAATAAAAAAAAACATAGTTCCTGATACTTTTACAGAAGCACGATTTTTTTTTTTTAGCAGTTTAGCAACTTCAGCCAAGATTTGTTAAAACATACAGATATTTGTGCAATATCTCTAAAAGATTCAGAAAATGTATTTTTAATATTTCCAAACACACATCTGTTTTGACTTTTGTAATGCAATTCAAATGCCAATCTTTGACAGGTTTTCTTAATAAACTACATAAAAACGTTTGAGAGGGTTAATTTTAAAGTAAATAGCAGGACACAATCACAAATGAATTAACTTTCTGTGTTTGAAGCAACCTCTGGGTATTAAAAAAATGTTATGTCGTCTTCAACTGTTTGATATTAGTCAAATTTGCAATTTTCTTACATGAATAAAACTTATTTTACTTTGAAAGAAAAAAATGTCATTTATAAAGAAATCAAGTCAATAAAGAACAAAAGGACAATCAAATGTTTTGGTTTCAAACAGTGAATGTTACATTTTTATTCTAGGTGAACATCCAAGGACTCATTTAAACTATGGTCACATATCCCAAAGTACCAACATGTGGAAACCGAAATGCAAGTTTCTCAGCAAATTGGGCAGGTGGCCGTGAGGCAGCATGTGTTATTGGGAGGCAGCAGTCGCCTTTTTACATGATGATTTAAAAAAAAAATCAGGGGGTTGGAATGACATCTTGTAGATTCTGCTGATGCTTCCCTGACAGGCAGGTGCAGTTGTGACCATAGAATTAGCCATTCACTAAAAACACAGTATTTGCCGCTTCACCTTTTCAAGTCCACCAATTCAAGCTACTGCCATTAGAAGCATTAGTAATTGTATGTATGTATAAAGACAAAAGTGGAGCAAAAAAAAAAAAAAGTTCAATTCTCTGACAGGCTAAAAAACTTACCAGAAAATTATTTTGTCGTATTTACTATCCAGAGTACTAATTCACTTGTTCCTATTAGCGTTTTCTCACATTGTCAAACACTATTGTGACATTTGTTTTTGCAGCATGTTAATGATCCGTTTGTCTATAAAATTCTAATTCTAAGAAAAATGAATATGCTTCTGTTCCTTCAATCTGTGTAAAGAAAAATCAAAATTCCCAGTATTGCTGCTTCATTTACTGTATGTCTGTTGTACTATATTATCCAACATGTGCAAAGGGCAACACAGAAGCATATTTAAACTTCCACGCAGTTCTGTTTTGCTTCCACATAACATTAACTAAATCCCATTTGTATGTGATCACGAGTTCCATCAATGGTATTTTTGAAGACTTCAATCAGCATATCAACCTTTTAATAAAGACACGTCCCAAAATTTAATGAATAAAAAAAAAAAAGCTAAAGAAAGGAAATGTAGATGACCACCCCAGGCTATGTGATCCTCCAGAGCAAAGCTTGAGCTCCTTCACTGTAAGGACCCTCAGCCAGAAGCAATGACATCTGTTTTCCATCTGTTCATTCCAGTTGATTAACTATGCTTAATGGGTATTTGCCCATTTTTTAATTCTGCATTACAACTTCTTAGTCTTAATATTTAAAGCATGAATTTTACCTTTTTTTTTTATCAGTCAAGTGTGTGGCCCACACTGGCAACCTAATCATGGTGTACTCTGGCTTTACCCAACAGTAGCTGCGTTGGCTCCAGCAGTCCTGTGTCCCCAAAAGGGATTCAGCAGCTTCTGAAGATGGATGAATATTTCTTGAATAACAGTACTAACACCCCAACTTTATCACAATAAAAACACATCAACAACTATTCAGTTGCATGCAATATTGACAAAAACAGCCCTGATCAAAACAATAAAAAGAAGTCATGAAAATATCCATCCATACAATTAGTTTTTTCCACTCAAGTGAGGCCAGGTTGCCAAGGTTGCAGTCTAAATTAGGATACCATGACGTTCTCTTTCCTGACCATTTCCTCCATCTCTTCTGGGGGAATCCCAAAGCATTCCAAAACTAGTCAAATAACAGTAATAGTCTCTCTAGTATATTCTGGGTCTTTCCCAGAGTCTGCGCTCGGTGGGACAGCCCTGTGATGCCTCCCAAGGGAGAAATCCAAACCAGACATCCAAGCCCTCTATTCTGGATACTCTCACTAGGAGAAGTGGCTCCACTCTGAGCTCACTGAGAGTGACCAAGCTATTCACCCTTTTTCTACTCACTCCAATTGGAGGAGTAGAAATAGAGTTTTTGCCTCCACACCGGTCACAGCTCAATTGGACTGCTGGTGGTCGTCAGCTGGCTTAAGTGTCCCACAAGTCAGCCAGGGTTGGTAAGAACCCTTCTATTTGTCCTCACAGTACATTTGAGTCTGCAGAGTCTTCATAACCAACCCCCCACCAGCAAATGCTACTTCCCAACTGGTAGTGATTGGCTGACAGCTCAGGTCACTAGAAACTACAACGATGGTCATCAACATTCTGGCTTTGGTGCCCTTTGTCTATGTACACTGATGAACAAAGGGTTGTCACAGTTGTTGCACACAATGGTAATGAAGTGCCCCAGGAAGGCAATGGATTTCCCTGCCTGGGCACTTTCCTTCTTCTGAGAGACCCCAAGAAGGCCTGGAACACCAGACTGGTGTTCAGCTCTGGGGCCGAAATCCTTGTCGAAATCAGAGACACACCCCTCTTGTCCACTAACATGAAATCCAACATTTGGCTGCCAAGCTGGGGTTCATGAGTAAGACCACCCTTATCAATCACTGTGAGCAACTCCAGAACGATGGAGAGCTCAAGCCTTCTTGAGAAGTTGAGTTTGAGAGTCCAGGCCGAGGGAGGTGTACTTGACTATATCTGGTTGGTACCTCTTCACCACATGCACAGGCTCTTTCCTTACCACAGAGGTGATGTTCCATGTCTCAAAAGCCTTTGAAATAACAAAGCAATTCAATTGAGGAATCTGCAAGAAGACAAAAACTTTCCAATTGTCTCACAAATGCAAACACAACTGCACACAACCTTTCTGTCACAAAAAATGTTATTTCCTAAAGGTGCACAGTTGTGATGTTGTTGCAGCTCTCCAGAGACCTTTAAAATGTATTGTCTAGCTGTCCAACCTGTAAAGCACCTTCCAAGAATGCATCCTGCATTTGAAATGTAATTCTTTTTTAATTGTATATTTCTTCATTTGACTCTTTTTTTTAACTCAAATGTCAATAAAAGGCATTTCATTTCTCAGATTTGTTTGAGTGTATTGGGTCTGATAGCTGATGATATTGGTGATTTTTTTAAACAGAACAGACAAAAGTGGAAAAAGCAAAAGAATTGCTGTTTTGAACCAGATATGCAAATTTTCAAAAAGCCCAGAAAAGCATAAAAATGTATATAACGTGCATGTATAGGAGAAACGTGTGCACTGGCTCACCATTCAAAGTATCAAACAAGGTGAAATTGTAGGGCCGTATTTGTTACAATTAGCAGCCCAGCATGACAGATTCCAATTTTCTAAGTAAAAAGAATGTGTATGCATTCAAATACTTGAAAGACGCTTCAAAATCACTCTCGTCTCTTACACACAGCCAGATGGTGGTCCTCTCACTTCCTTTGTTAACACGTTTTTCTTTTGTTATTCTTGCATCTGCTGTAACTAAACTCTTATCAACAGACAGTTGAGGACCTGAATGCAGAGCACACTTGAAGGATGAATGCAAAAACAGACAGAGATCTGATTAAAAACCAAAATGAAAGAAAAAGATGAGAGGCACAAATGACAGACAAGAACATAGGAGTTTACAGAAATAAAGGAAAGAAAACAGACAGATTCTATGATCACAAACTGACACATAACTTGCTAATGTAAGTGCCGGCACCAGGCAAGAATTAATCATCATTGATCTGAAGCTCTTTTTAAAAACTGTAAAAGTAGTTGTCAAAGACATTTGATGTTATTACAGTTTTTTTAAAACATCTCCATCAATAAGAGAAGACAGCAGGTTCTCTGAATTAAGTCTTGGTTGTTTAGGGTTGTTTTATTTACTTCTTTTAAATAAAACATAACCAGCTAAGCAGAAAAAAGTTATTAAAATGCCAGAACTATTAAAAAAAACATTGATCTGAATTAAATATTAAAATCATTTAATTTATAAAACAAATATAATAATGCTTATTTGGTGAAAACAAATCAAAGGATTTCACTCAACCTTACTAGACATGTTTTCCAACTTAAACCAATTAGAAGATTCTGAAAGATTTTTCACAGGTGTATGAAAATGAAGTGCTTATACTAATAATAATCTTAGTTTAGCTAAGTGTACTCAATATATATAGTTGGAAAAACTGAGTAAAACATTCAAGATCTACCTCTAGTTCATGCTTTTTTGCATGTATTAGTACATCTGCAAATTATTATCGCCAATATCTTAGCGGACATTGTAAATCGTTGCTTTTTCTACAATGGCTTTTTGAGCATAGAGTTGAATTTATTTTATACTTAGCTAAAACCTATATATATAGGTTTTAGCTAAGTATAAAATAAATTCAACTATATATATATATATATATATATATATATATATATATATATATATATATATAAAATATAAAACAACTTTATGAATAAAAAGGTGAACAATTAAAAAAAAATTAAAAAATGAACCATATGAAACAGCACACGTTTTCGTTGTCTCTCCACACTGCAGTGGTTGTCTTGATTTTTTATGCTGCATGCTTGAGTTTCCACCGGCGACAGAACTTTGTGTCACTTTTGTAATCATTTGAATATTTTCTGAAGAAGATCAGTGCAATTATGGAAAAAAGAAAAAAAAAAGACTTTTGACCCCACACATTTGAAAATACCTATCTGGATAGTATTAAGCTTCAAATGTGGGGAATTCCATATATCTTTGGTTTTATTTTTGCTCTGCCTGCTCACCACATTCACCTTTAATCTGCTGTCTCTGTCATCATCAAAAATGAACAGATTAATGCTGGCAAAAGACTCACAGAGCAAACAACTTACATTAAAGCAATACATCCTCTTTCCAACCTACACTTCTCAACCATTGTGTATTCATGCAGCAGAGTTGGCCTCAATGGGATTTCCATATTACCGGTATACAGGATATGTGTGGGTGGTACAGTCCTTTAAAGAACAATATCTGCCTAATGTGAATAGTCATTAATACGTCTTGTGGAAAGATGTGAGTATGCATATTTTTTAAAAAGAAAAAACATAATGATCGTGTATCATTAGGGCATCATTTGGTTTTTTAAAGTCCTGCATAGTTTCAAGGTTTTCAGGGTTCAGGGTTACAGCAGCAAAGACAAAATCATTGTTTTAAACAAACAAAAAAGCCTTTCCCTAAATGAAGTAGTGCAGGAACACACACTTTTCTTCACATTTTTTCTTCATTTATGGCTTTCTATCACACTTGACACTAATTATTTGACTTGAATTTCGCGTTTTACTAAAACGAAGCATCTGCTTTGATCAGACCTATATATCTTTGTCATTTGAATCTATAAACTGTTCTCTGTTTTTTTTGGAATTTTGTTTTATTTGAGAGCGTAACCAAACCAGGCAATTCACAATCTCACGCAAGCTGGAGTATGACTGTTGGTGGTATAGTGTGGGACTGAAACGGCAAACCAGGCAGTCTCTCACAGATGATGATGATGAGAAGACTGGCAGGATCTAATAAAATAGTATTAGACAATGCAATCTGTCCAGTTTGTTTTGAACTAGCCCATCTGCACTCTTTGTCATTGCAGATGGTTTGAAATACAGACTCACAAGTTAAAAGAGATTATACAGGCTAACACAGACCAAAAGATGAGTTTCCATTAGCTCCTCAGAATTGGTGTAATTTCCATAATTGTCTTTTTTTCAGCACCTTGGTAACTGGAAACTTTTCTAATTTAAAAAATCATTAGATACACATAATGCAAACATGAATAAGTGATTTTGTGGATAGTATGTGCAACCAAAACACAACAATAAATAAATTAAAATTAAGAAATAACACAAGAGCTTTAAAAAAACAACAAAAGCATTGGAATTCCAACAATAATATAGAAAAGTATAATTTGCAACAAGCCCTAATTATCAGAATCATTATTACCATTGGTGCTCTTTGAAATGATCTGGTGCTCTCTCAAATTGATGCTTTAGAGCCTGAGATGGAGAGAAAAGTCACTAAGTGCTAATTGTGCCTTGTGTGTCGAGCCAATGCATAGAACAGCAACAGTTAATTAACATTTAGAGCTGTGCCTTAAAGGCTGCCTCAAATGACTGCTTCATCTACACTGATTATGGTACAATGATGAGGTCAGTGCTATTGGATATCTGGCTGCTTGGAAAAAGATACATCTGAAGTTGTTTTCATAGGACCTGACAACTTCCCGTTGAACAAGGGAATGACCATGTGCATTCATGCTGCAATTTTTTGTTGATATAAACAAAGACACTTTTTTTCTCTTACTTGTTTACTGTTTTCATATTTACCTTGGAGGTTTTAAGTTTCTGTTACAGTGCATCACAACATGTTTCAGACAAATAAAAAAACTGACAGTTTTTGAGCCACTCATATGGTGAATATTTCGTAAAAGATTTAAAAATATAGGGCTGTGCCCCAGTCGAAAGCAAAGACACACACCAACACCCACGCAAACACTTTTGCTCTTTGGCAGGAAAGGCACATTTCAACCCGCCACTCTCATTTCAAACCGCTATATCATTCTGCCTCACTGAGCTCACTTAACTTTCTGCCAGAGTAACTGTAAAAGTCACAGCCCTCCCTTTGCTGTTTCTGTCTACACTGCTGTTCTGACTTTCTGTCCTCCGACTTCCTCTCCCTCTGCTTTAAATGTAGCTTTTCCTTCCATTTTAAAATCAGGACGATGCAACAAATGTTGGGTTTAATGTGTGAATGTGTTCATTGTGCGACAATAAAAAATAAAAACCTAACCAAGCATTCATTTAGCCTATGTTGATAACAGAGCTGGCATCAAATGAAAACGAGGAACAAATGATAAAGATGAGAGTTAGGAAGATGATAAAGACTCTGCTAATATATCGAGAGATAGTGAGGCACCAAGAGATCAAAAAGCCATTAACCTCAGAGCTGGCCAAGAGAAATGGGGGCTGCAGTGGCCTACTTCTGAAGGCTCAACAAATGTTCAAACACCAGACAAACTGTCTGGTTTTTTGGTGATAAAAGGTAATTTATTTACTGTCTACTTTCTTCTTCTGTAGTGGGAAGAGTTCATGAACAGTCGAAGCCACAATTGAACAGAGACCAGGAAGAGTTCAGTTTGAATCAAGACTGAGCTTGATTTAGGAGCTAAACTAATAAACCAAAACTTTATCAGCAAGGAGACTTTTTTTTTTATTTAAATCAAAATTATATGGCACTTTTACGTGACAGGGTAAAAAAAGATTTTGTGACGACTAGTTTATTATTTTTTTTGCAACTATATATTTTTTTTAATCTGGTTTGCCAGATGAAAAAATTATAAAATGTAAATCCTTGTAGATTTTGCTTAAAGTTTTAAACGTCTTCCTTTTTGGGTTAAAAAAAAAGTCACACAACTGTGTCTTTTTTACCTGTTCACTCGCAAAAGGAAAGCTTGTACAAACTGCAGCCTAACCTACAAGATTAAAAAAAAGTAAACTCTTGTTTTAGCTGATGGTGTGATTCAGATGTCCAAGATCTCTGTTTTTTTTCAACAAAAAGAAAAACTGTCCAATTAAATTGACTGTAGAAGCGAAAATAGCAAAACTTAAAGAAGATAATCATAAGGAAAACAACAATTTTCACACTGTGGGGAGATGGAGTCAAGTGTAATTAGTTGAACATAGATGAGGAACATAAGTGAGCGTGCACGGTTTCACAGATGCTGAAAAAATACAGAAGGCTGTTTAAGTCAATTGACCTTTTTCTTCAAAACAAAGCTTTAGTGTAGATTTTGAGCTTTTTTTTCTTTTACTTTCATCTACGAAAAAAAAGAAATGCTGGTGTGGAGCAAGCCTGCCTCAATTTCCCATCAACCATCTACTTACATCCTCTCCCACTAGCTTACGGCCCCTCACAACAACAACTTGACATTATTGATAGAACAGAGATAGTGAAGCTGTCCAGCCAAATGCTTTTTTGCCAGATGACATCTCAGACAAGGAAAAGGAAGAAATACATGGATCAAAACATTTATGCATCAGAATGAAGTGAAGCAGAGAGCTTGTGACTGAACCAATGAAGGTTCTACTCCTACAAGCTTTTTTAAATATTATTTTTGTCTGCTCCCATAATTTGAATTAATTAAAGCTTAATTTTCCTAACATATGATCCCTATCATGAGAAAAACACAAACGTTAAAAACACCCAAAACATGATTTTCATCGGAGTGAGCCTTTAACTTTTTCAATTAGCTTTATTTTTTACAAACCATTGTTTAGACTATATCTCATTTAACTCACAATTGTAACCTATTTTACTGGAAAATAATTTGGTTTTAGGAGTATATCAACTTCAATAGAAGGGACACAACAATGATAAAATAGGCTGGTCTCCATATGAGTCTGTGAATGTGAACCCTCTTGCAGTGAGGATGCGTTATGCTGAAATGTCTCACAGCACAAACAACAGAAATGTAGAAATATAGATTAAAAAGAAATGTGTGGTTGATTTCAAGCGGTCCTGTTGTCTCAACTCTGCGAGAGGAAATGAGCTGCGGTGTCTACCAATCACTTTAGATCAAACGCAGAGCTTTGTTTGAGTGAAGTTGTTGTAGCTTAATTGATTTTCTTGTGTGAGAATAACTGAGAGAATAAAGTGCCAACATTTATATACATATATTTATATTTAAACCAATGTTTATTTGGTTTAAAGGCAGATTTAGTTTAGGTGAAACCATTATATCTGACTTTTTCTCCCCTAACTGTGAGATGGTGTAAAACATGTAGTTCTGGCAAACCAGAGACACGCGGATCAGACAGCCGAGCCTGGCCAGATGGCCATGGCTAAACACCCCCTTCTTTGTCAACCTTACCACTAATTAGGATGTTTGCATAATGCTGTGTGCACCTTTGTAGAAGTCTAAAGACTTCCTAAAGAAGCAGAAAGATTAGTGAGGTGCAACCATTGACAAATATAGAGATAGACGTCACCCACAGAAAATGCCTTACCTCCAGTTCCAACTAAATGAAGTCAATCCAGTCGCCATTTTTCAATAGTACGGACTTCGCCATTTTGGAACCAGGCGGCATAGGTAAGCGGTGATTGGTCCGAGTCAGTCTGAGTCATCATTTCTATGGCAACCACTCTTGCTAATCAGAAGTGAGCTAGCTGGAAAGCCACACCCCTTCCACTGAAAGCGGACTCAAGAGAATCTGTCAATCAAACCTTTCAAACTTTCAAGGCGAGGGCAACACATGCTTTTATTGAGTCTTGTAGATATAGTTCTTTGGATCGATTATTAAGTATTTCTGCCAAAACTTTAACATTCATTGTTTTCTCTTTTCTCTACCCAGCATTTTTAGCTGCATTTTTAATCCTAATGATGTTTGATAAGTGCCATACATAAAATCCTAGTCAACTCCCGGTGAAGCAAACGCTTTCCCTATATTTCTCTTCCTTCTTTGCGAGTTCATCTTGTTTTGTTGTCTAAAACCAAAAATCCATGAGCGGTCATATGCAGAGAAACCAGATGAGACTTTGCTGAATGCTCAACCAACAACAACAAGCTGATCTATATGGGAATCGGGCCAGAAAATGTGTTTTCCTAGTAACAATGGCATTCACTAAAACAAAAAAAACACAATCTATCTGCAATAGCAGTTGATTTCTGTCTCTTGGCATGTAAGACAAATTTATTTACATCAATTACTATCAGATATAACTTGTGAGAGGAACAACTTTGACCTAGTTATCATAGATCTTTGTGTGTCTGTGTGTAATGTGTGCACATGTGTGTGAAAGTGTGAGAGAGGACGTGTGAGTGATTGTTCTTTGATGCTGTGCTATGCCTCTCAATACATCTTCTGGTATGGCAGGCTGGTTGGGCAGGCCCCCTCCTTGATGGTAGTGTGGTGTAAATCAGAGATGATTTGGCTCTCTGCCATACGCGTCATGTAACCTCGTCCAATGAGGATCCGAAAATTACCACACAGTGTCAGTCACATCACAACTCATAGATCATCCGGACAGCCACAGTGTCCCCCAGACTTTGGAAGATTCCACAAGTCTTCTGGCGGTGCCCCCTGCATGGCCCCTTCTATGGATTAGCTGTAAGACAATGTCGTGTCGCTTCTGCTGGACTCTCAAACAAGCCTGTCACTGTGTTCCCGCTGGATCAAAAGCCCAGATGGCTAAAGTCAGCAGCAGAGAGAAAAAGCTTCCAGTGAAAAACTGGAGGGGATTGAAATGATTCAGAAAATACAGATACAAAAATCCCATTGTGTAGAGAAACAGGCGGGAACACCTGCAGTCAATTATGGCAGCTCAAATATGAGAACAAGAACCATTGATGGACTGAATAGTATTATTTCCTTGAGCATCAACCAGGGGTCAGCAACCTTTAACACTAAAACAGCCATTTGGTCCAGTTTCTTCCCAACTAAATCCAGCGAGAGCCAAAAAGTCTCACTTTACTGTTTATAAAAAATGCTTTTTATTTATATATTTTTTTGGCCATTTATCTATAAGATGTAGTTTATACATATTTACAATAATTTAACTATCACAATGTCTTATTTAAAATATAATACTTTTGACAGCAGCTCAGTCTTTTAAAAGTTCATTTCAAAATAAAACACATCCTGTGTCAAACAAAGACCCACTGCAATTATACTTTAAGATCTTTGCCTTTGAGCATAACTAAGCATAAGACAGGAATTCAACTCTAAACTTATTCTAATAACAAGCCACTCTTACAAGAGATCAAACCTTTACCATGATTTTGTTCAGTTATCTGGTGTGTCCATCTTGGAGGAATGGTAACACTCACTGTGCCTCTACATTTAGGGTGATTTAGGGCTTTTTTTTTTTTTAAATCACATATGATCACTTTAGTTTAAAAGTATATAAATAAATAGCAAAATGCAAATATTATTTATTCAAATGATTTGCATTTTTCTTTAAAGCCAAAGGACGACAATTGAGGGTCAAAAGCGGTTGCAGACCTCTGGATGCAGACCTCTGGTTGCAGACCTCTGGATGCAGACCTCTGGTTGCAGACCTCTGGTTGCAGACCTCTGGCCTAAACACACTGCCTGTAATTTGGGTACATATATTGTACACCAACCACTTTTACTCCATTTCCATTTTCACTGGGCACACTAAAGAAGGAAACACAGCGCTGTAAATTTGGTGAAATATGTGAGATCACCAAATTACCATTAGGAGTTCACGCATGTCATTTTGTTTTGAAAATCAAGAAGCTTCACTCACAAAAAGTGCTTTTATGTCTGGTCTCTCGTATAATGATTTCAGAAATTCAACTAAGGTTTAAAAAAATAAATAAATACATCATTTCCCTGTCTGAGTGTTTCTGGACCAAACCAGTTGCTTTCTACAGTCAGTTTAAGATGCAATTGCAAGAATCCCACTCTCTCCAAATCAAACTGTTATATTTCACAATATTAAACTGTTGTGAAACAGTTATCTTCTTCCTAAGTGTTAAATATGTAGTTTTTTTGTGCCACTACACTTAGAACAAAAGTCACAGTTTTGAGGAAAATGTCTTAAATTGCAAACAAAATGTTCAGTTTTAACACAAAACTTTCAAAAGAGAAAAAGAAAATACTACATTTTTGCTTTCAAAATCTTTTTTTTTCCTTTTGCTTCCTTGTAGAATACATTTTTGCATTTGGGATATAGCTGTTTTCAGATGCGTTGTCTCTAATCTTGTCTAATCTTGTTTTCTCCCTTTCTTTGATTTTGTGTTCATAACTGGGTTTAGCTTGATGTTTGTGCCACCAAACAGCCAATCACAGACAAGAGGGTTGAGACCTTGAGAGCAAAAAGATCTGATTGGAAATATTACAGCGGCGTCCTTAGGTACTTTAGACTGATACTTCTCATCAATAAGTTAAACCTTTTTATGTTTTAATCTGCATTAAAAATACTGCTGGAGATAAACCCAACAAATAGAAGTTTCTTTCCCTGCTTTGTGAAAGAGTATTTGTACAGGGTTATATTTATTATAACCATAGTCAAGATGCAGTAAGTTGATAAAGCTCAGTTTGTTTGAAACCATCCTACTTCCTGATTTAACATTTAAATATTATAATGTTAATTCCTCACGAAAAGGAACCCCAAAGCGGTATTTTGATCCATTCACACATTTCTGATTATTCCTCTAAAGCATCGCGCTCTGAGCTTCTACCAACCCACGAAGACGAGCTGGTTCTTCTCACAAGGTGACGCAAAAAAGTGAGAACAGCCCCTCCCAGAAAGAGTCTGCACTGCCAGAACACAACCCACTTTCTCCGCAGAGCTATTGCAGTGCTCAGCTAAAGGCTTTCATTTTATATGCACATTATGCACATGCATCTTTGCAAAAGTTGTTTGCTTTTGTGGGCGAAGTGCAGACACTCTGTCGAGGACGGATTTAGGTTGACATCATGAAATGGACGACGCCCACAAGGAGTGAAAGGATGTGTCCTTGAAGATCGGGTTGGAAAAAGAGTTCAGGAAAATGATTAATATTTATTTTAAAAAATCATTCTTTTGTGCACCAAAGGTAATTTATAATCACACATGGACATTGTTTACTATAAAAGGCTTAAGAAAAGTATGATATAGGCCCTTTGAACTACATTGGAATCAGATTTCACGGAGCCATATTTGCTGAAAGGTACTCTGAAGATGGGAAGTGGTAAAGAATTTAATTACTGAACATAAACTGCGTTGGAAGAGGTCATTTGTTCTGTATGTAGTACAATATCAAGATGATCTCGGAAAACTACAGCCAGTCCCACGGACAAATGACCTAAATGAACCAGAGATAATGTCTGGGTCACGCTTCTTGAGTCCAAATTAAAAAAATAAATAAATAACAATCTAAGCTTCTGCTGTTCAATTTTCTGCTTTTTAAGTTTAGCATGAAATGAGAAACTAACAGAAGTTCTAAATGTTCTTTGTGCTTTACCAAGACCATGGTTCATGGATGTGTGCTTGCTGCCATGTCATCTTTCTGTGTGTAATGTCTCCAATGAGTGGAGGTAGTTGTACAAAGTGTTCAATGGGAAAGCACTGTGTCTTCAGGCTCTTCTCCACCTGCTTCTGTAGTGGGATGAGCCGACTGATGCTACAGCAGCGGAGCACTATTTTGAAAACATGTCAGGGTTTTCACAGAACTGTGTGCCTCAGGAGAGCACAAACGCACACAGCTCTGTCCTTGTCTGCCTTGTCCTCCTCCACAGGTTTCTTCAGTTCCACTCCAAGAAAAGAGATTCGACTAAGTGCCATTTATTATCTTTAGCATTACGCTCCCTGTGGTCAAAGTGAACTTCTTCCTTTTCTCCATGAATTTTGTTGATGTAAAGCAAACTGTGCTTTCAAATAAAGTCAACACAACGCAATGTAGCTGGATGCAACACAACAAACTGCAAGGGGGACTGTAAATTAAAAGAGAGGTTCATTTTAGAAGATGATTAGCATCACAGCAATCAAAATCAGATTTAAAAAAAGCAATTCATCTTTGTTGTCACGAGCTCTGAAACACCAAACAAATCCTGCACGGTGATATTGGAAAAGTGAAGTGAATAACAAATACACAGTGAAGCTCAAGAAAATGTTTCATTGCACAAGCAAAAAAAAAAAAAAAAAGGAAAAAAATAGTGACAGACCTCAAGGGGAGTGCAGACAAAAACAGGAAAATAGAATTGTATCAAAACTGCTTGATTTTTTTTTTTCACCCCGATTTCTGGAAAGGCTATGTTTTGCAATTTACTGACAAGGGTAAGGCCAAATGAAAAAAGATGAGAAAAAATAAAAACCTTCAGCAACTTCATGAGCAAGAGGCGTTTTGCAGATATAGGATGAGAGAAGATGCAGTTTAGAATTAAATTGGAAGGAGAGGGAAAATGAGAGCCAGGCTGGGGAACTCATTAACTTCTCTTTAATAAAGCCCAAGTCACATGGGGACTCTTTCATTCCTTTATCTATGCAGTCCCACAGTCACACACACAGACACACAACGTTTCCTACAGCCAGATTGATCATGTCCAGATTACTGCACAGGCTGTGATCACAACCACAGCTCCCAAAACCATTTGACTCATTTTAAAATAATTAACCTGTAAGTGAATAAGTGGTGGAATATAATTTACAAAAATATTAAATGCTTTTGTAAGTGGTGATTAAGCAAGTGTGTACTCAATTTCTATTTTTTTTAACTGTGTTACTGTTATACAGTTGATGGATATGTAAATACTCTGAACACATACACTTTTCTTTTTTCCTAACCTGTCTTAATTTTTTTAAAATTAGATGTTTCAAAAGTTGTTCATACTATAATTAACAATTTAGACGTTCGTTCGGTTCGTGTTTTTTGCTACACCTTTTCTTACTGAGATATGATTTTTTCTTAATCACTTGAGTTTTGTCTAAGTCTAAGCATCAATCCTTGCCCTCAGGACCAGACAGCGAGGCTAATTTTATTCAAGACGTGTCTGTCAGTTGTCAGTGGCATTTGCGGTCAGCAGTTACACATAAGTACACATGAAGACACAAAAACACACTTTCTCAACTCAAAGCCATTTCAAACTTGCTGTTCATTCTTATACCTGTTTTTCAATTGTTTGAGAATTAATCTCTTTTTGACAGAACTTAAAACCAGTCAAATTAAAGGCGGGTGGTAACACGCTAACATCATCCTTGACTTACAATAGCTTTGAAATGAGCTTTGCTTTGAATTGTACTGCTGCAAAATGAAAGATGTTGGATTTGCTTTTGTGTAGAGCAGTGAACACTTGTGTGTTTATGAATGCTTACTTTGTAAAAGCAATGACACAGTTCAAAAAATGGGTTGAATCGAGAATTTGTAGTTTGTTGAAACAAAGGGAAACAAAATCATGTTTGAACACGATACACTTAAACTTAAGAATCTTTAGAATTAATGAGATAGGAAAACGTGTCAATATAAATACTGTTTAACTTAAGGCCAGGATCGCTATAACTTGTACTTTATTTTCTTCTTGATGAATACAAAGTTGTTTAATCTGATGTCCTTTTCAAAGTACTGCTATAGGTTCTTTTTATATGAGGAGTTTGCAAAGCATTTTAGCATCCTGGATTCTAAAATTGCACTCAAGTATTCTGTTTGCAAATATAAAAATGGATTAGCAAAGTGTGCATTTGTGAATGTGTATGGGAGTGATTGCGTGACCTGTCCAGGGTTTGCCCCACCTTTGCCCAAAGGTAGCTGGGATAGGGTCCGGTAACTCTGTGACCCCAAAAGGGATATATCTGGTTAAAATCGTCGATGGATTGTTCTGAAGCAAGATTCAATGTAAAGGAAGAGCAGTCCCATATATATTCGTTGATTACAGGGCAAAGGGAAAGCGACACTTTGTCATATTAGATGTTTGTTTTAGAAACTGAGACTATAATAAAGATAAATGTGACATCTTCCCATTTGTTGTAAGAAAACACCAGATGAAGAAAAAGAAATAAAGGAAAACAGAAGTAACAAGTAGCTGCATAATGAGCTTCAGATCCTTTTTTAGAAATAGCAGAAAATTCTAAAAGAATTCTAGACTTCAATCAAACAATCATCCAAGAGGATAAAATGGTTACAAACCTAAGTGCTCCAGGCAGTGGTTGTTCAGAGTAATTTGTTCATGACTATGTGGACCAGTTTCATTCTCCAAGACACTTTTTAATCAGACTTCCATGTCATTGTCACAATGTGCACCATTACTTATTCACTGAGATGATGGAACGTTGGGGTTTAGAACAGAAATACATTTGCATTTTAAAATGCATTACCATATCCCAAAGAATCTGCAGTAACATTGATTACAAGAAATCACATGCACTTAGATGCTGCTCTGCCTCTCACCATTTGAAATATACCAATCCTAACCCCACATATTAGCAACACACACCCCTCTATGAGGAGCTCCCACCACCTGCTGTGAGACAGGTGCAGTCATGTGATCGCCTTCAATGTAAGACGAAACGTTTGCATTCACACATAAAAACGGGTGCCTTCAAAGACTAGTGCTGTGAAGCAGAGGTGACAGGTCTTTGGTTCCATGCCATGCTCTGCAAATGTAGTGCTAATTGACATTCCCACAGTGTTGGAGAGTAGCGTGGATTCAACTCGGGGTCCATATGGAGCACAAGATGGAGCCATTTCCTGATCAAAAGTGTCGTGAGGAAAAGAGAGCAACTAGATGAATCTCCAATGTCCGTCTTTTCTTTCTTTCTTTCTTTCTCCCTTTTTTTTTAATTTGACTTTCTTTGTGTGACTAGCTTACAAATGAAATTTTATTTGGCAGCAAGGAGAAGTGCTGCTGTTTTGACAGCTGGTTAAAGAAAAGAGGGATTTTAGTGTGACACCTCTAATGATGTCTTCATCTGATTGACAGGATAGGCAAGGCTCCAATTCACACATCTAGAGCATCACAGAGTGTGGTCCACATGCAGGAACAAAGGTCAGCTAGTGAGACACACGCACATCCCACGGACACCCTCAGAAAAAGCCTTCCACACGCTTCTATTGGATGTTAGAAAAAGACTATTTGCTTCCATAAATCTTCTGTCTGGCTCTTAGAATATTCTACAACTGCGTAGGTCCTAGTGGGGCTATTTCCTTCCCCTGTTAGCCTGTCATCGAGTGCATTGTGCTGTATTGTGTGGGAGTGAGCAGAAATAAGACCCTTTTACGGGTATTTTCAGGTACTTTCATGAAAGAATAGAGAGGATTTTCATATCACATTTCAGCTTTTCAATTGCTGAGGGAACAGAGCTCTGGACAACGCAGAGACCCACACATGCAACGCACAGATCTACTCTTCCTTCACTGACCCAAACGAACAAGTCAAGCGCACTCCTGCTCCGAGCGATTTCCTCCATCTTTTCCCAATGGAGAGTATCCCTTTACAAGCACCTGATTGTTATCTTTCAGAGGGAGCTCAACAAATGCTGCTGTGAGCAGTGAAAACAAGAATGTACAAAATAATTCCAGACACAATGTTTAGTTACGGATTTTAGGAAGGTTGTATTGGTTTTTACAGCCCAGGGGCAGACTGATCCATCAGGAACGCTTAGAGGAACTGGCACTCAGCATTGGGCATCCTTAACAGCATTCACACCGATCTATCTTGTGATTATTGGCAATTATCTGTCAATTAGCAATGTGCTGATGTCACTTCGATGTGAAAGCCAAAGTAATCAGAGGCTTGTAGCAAAGACATGGTCACTCATACTAATGCCCCGATCTACGTTTTCATTGAAAGCACATCACTCTCTGAATGTTTCTACTTTGGTTAACGATCCTCTGAGATTTTCTTAGATTTTGCAAGTAAATTGTAAATGTACAGGTGCAACTTACAACGACACCTCAAGTTTGTTGTGTGCAGAATTTGAGAGAACACATTAATGTGAGGGTGAATCACAGAGCGTGAAGTTCATTCAACACTCTTGTCTTTGTATCAACACAGGATGCGGGCTACCTGCGTCAGTCAACGGACACTCATACTATCATCAGGCTCTTCGCTAAAGAAAGGAAAATACAACTGGGTGTGCTTTTCTTTTTTAAGACGGAGGAATGCAGAGTATAACTTAACAGACACTGTTGCCAGTCCTTGGATTCCACTTTCTAAAGCCTTCATTGCTTCACTATTTGGTCAGAAAGAACAAGAAAGAGCAAGCAGTGGCAACATAGCCAGAGTGTCTACTATGTGGAATTAAAGTAAGGTCTTTGTCTGAAGAGTGGTAATGAAGCATGCTATCTGTTCATTTCTTGAAAGAAAAGATCTTTTAAACCTTCACGGTGCAGTCTCAAATTTCTGACAAAAGCAACAGAGATGAAAAATATGTTTATATTTTTGTTGGAAAAGAGTAAAGAGCTTCTCTTTTCACCGGAAAACTGCTTCTGCTGTGTGGTTGAGACTTTTAAGCAAACAAATGCAGAACACTGACATTTTTAGCGGATCGACATTTTAGCAAATACATCAAAAAAAGATAAATGTAATAAACTATACAGATGGTTTAGGAGTTAAAATGGCTGACATATCTTTCCAATGACATTCAAAGCTAATTGTGGTGTTGATATACCGTATTAAAAATCTAGAAAAGAAACAATTATGAAAAGAATTCTTCATAAACCCATGGCCACTCCAATGTTTTGGGTGTTAGTAACATGTTTTTGTATTATTTTTCTTATGATGGAGGACATATGTAAAGTAATTTAGGATTAAAACCACATTTAAGTATTTTCTTATTCAAATCATGTTGGATCAGGAGCAGATGAAAACCAGCGGTTTGAAAAGCTCGGGTTTGTGACGCAGCAACAGCCATGGGCAGGCCAAAGTCTCCCTTCTTCGCTACAAGAAAAAGGGATCAATTTGCAGACAAATCAATCCATAAATGTCTTTTTTTTTCTCGTCTGAGCTGCAATCTGACTTAAAATGCATGGCTGCATAGCTCTGATATTGCTAATTGTTGTTTTTCCTATGTTGATGTTAGCTTGGGCTTGTGTGGTGCTACAAGCTATAGCGGGAGAGAGTGTAAACAAAAGGCTGATGGGAAATTAGCAGAGGCTGATTTCAGGGCCTACAGCCACAAGTCAGAAGTGAATTTCTAATGAGCTTCTGCTGCTCTGCAGGAAATGTCTTAAAAAACAAGACATACTTTTGCTTTTGGCTAAAACTGCATAATTATAATTAAAAGACCACTGCAAACTCTTTTAAATAGAAAAAATATAGCTGGAGTGGGACTTTGATATGTAATTAATCCTCAGTGACTTGTTGATTCAGGTTTGACTGTTCTAAATTGAAAACTGTTTGTAACATTTTGATATTTGTTTATTGTCTCTAAGTCCCTCATTTATTAGTTTTATGTAATTAAAAAAACAATGGGAAATGTAACTGATAGTCCCAGTTTGATCAAACACAACTGATCCATCCATCCTTTACCACGGAAATAAACAAGAAACAGTCTCAACACCTGTCCTCCCTTCCCCATGCTGTCATCCATGATCAATATACATCCTGGACTACTCATAATGAATTTTGAGAGCCAAAGAAGCAGATTTTTTTTCTTTTTGTTTGTATTCTCTCTGTTCCACATCTTTGGCAACAGCATCCTTCCATCTCACAATCAATCCCGCTTTCCCTCTTTCAAAGCCGCTGAATGATATTTATCCAGTGTAGCAGCAGATTCTTTAAGCATTACCTGAAGATCAAATAAATTGAAAACATGTGCTGACATGCAAGTCAACACACTCCGTCTACATTTTCAGCTTTCAATGTCAGCAAAATAGAGGGGGGTGCACTCCCAGACAATCATTGACAGGTGTCTGAGGAACCTTTAACCAGAAACTAAAGAACTCCTTTTTTCCCTTTTCTTTCCATTGGTGAAATCTGTTCACTATCAGACACACACAGATGAACTCAAGACTCACACAGTGACCTTGTCAGGAATTATCCATCACACATAAATGCACGACACACATGTACTCCCCTGATCTGCCAGGTTTAGAGTCTACAAAACAACTCGTTTTCAGAAATACATAGTGACATCTGATTATTCATTTTTTATTGTTTCAAACATAAAGGCAAAGTTTTACTTTATGCTCTGTTTTTTTTCTCTTTCTTTATTTCAAAAACAAAAAAACTTGTCTTGCAGCCATTTGATTAATTGATTATTAAGAGATTAATCATTTGATTAATTATTTATTTATTATTTATAAGGGTTGTTTACAAAGGAAGGAACTTTTTGAGTCTTTTACTTTTATATCTTTAACTGCAAAAGTCTTATAATGAAAACAATTTCTCACTTTTTCATTAGTATTAACATTTTTAAAACAGAACTGAACAGAAGTCTATAAATCACTTTAAAATAACACTCTCATGCATTGCACAAATAAAAACACAACAACCATCTTTCCCCACTTAGTTATCTAACGAAAGTATTACTCAAGCTTGGGCATAAAACCTTATGAGACTGTCACAACACAAGCCACTTCCATGTAGTTTTGCATTTTGTGCAGACAGCTGCTTTGTTATTAGCATTGCACAGTTGTCCTGAACGCAGGTTGGAACAAGACACGTTCATTTGTAAAGATTGAAATGATGCCCTTTTGGATTGGCAAGGCTTTGTGTTGTGGTAAATACGCTGCTTACTGACAGAAATCCATCTTGTTCAGCATATTCTTCTGACTTAATCCACACTGACTAAGAGATTTTAGCAACGTTTGGGAATATAACTGAAGAAACTGTTGTGACATTTACCATGCAGGCACACCCAATTAACTGATCGTTAAGTTCCACACCATTTTCCATGCACGCCACAAACTTTCATCATTCACTTTAGGATAAAGACACTGACACATTAGCCAATCATATACTGTATAACCCAACATTTTAAAATGTGAGTTTTGTACGTTTTGAGAAATGATTTGGCCCTATATCTGGAAAAAAAACATCAGATTACCGATATATTATTAAAGTAACACAAAGATTAACCAGTAAATCTGTGATTTCAAAAGATCTCTAGAATGATGTAAAGTAATAGTGTAAAATGGGCCCGTATAAATCACCGACTATCTGTCATATGTAGCAATCATCTATCATTTGCTATGTGTTTAGTGAAGATCTAAGGCTTTACTGGTGCTGCATTGAGGACATGGATTCAGGGATGAAAGGGGAGCTGATTCTTAGATTTTAATTTAACTATCTCACATTTGATAGTATTCATAATTCCTTAAAAAATGATGTAAAGCAAGCTTAAAACACCATTAAAACCTCCGTACAGTTACTCAGCTTGGATTTGTGGGAACATTCATCATTTTGACATGCCATCAGTATTGTAATAAGGCAATAGAAAAACTTGCATATCTTCTCAGTCATATCCCAATCCTTCTTAAACATGTTTAAATATGTTTGACTAAATCCTACATCAGCGTGTATTATACACAGTCATCTCATTTCCCTTGCTTAGGGAACTAAACGACTCCACCTGGGCGTCAAGTGTCACATGAAATGACATTAACACCAGTAGATTGTATCCCAAAAAGCTGACATTTCCTTGCATGTACCTTATTTTGGAAGTATAAGTCATGTTTTTGTTTTGGGTTTTTTTTTTTTTGCATTGTTTGGCCAGGGATGCGGCTTATATGTTTTTTTTAAAACATAAATGGGCTCATGTATTAGTTGTTTCAGAGGAAAATCTGATCACTCTCTAACAGAACTTTAGGATATTTTTCTTATTTGCATTAATACATTATTACTCTTGTTTTTTTAATTTACTTCCTTGGACGAATCCAGAACAGCAAGTCATCAAACTGGGTTACAGAGATGTGTGTTGCGTATGCAGACTTACGCCAGGCTTGGCAGATTTATTCATAAGCCTTGCGCTTAACCTCCCAAAAGAATGTATTTTTACTTCTGCGTGTGTGTAAACTAAAAGCAGAATATTGAAGTCAACTAACAGAACAATTTTTGTTACACTTTCATTGCACCAGGAAGTAAGAATCTACAATTACGTTTTACCAACAAAAAATTGAATTTTTCAATGTTCAACAACTTTCAGTGCAAAAGGGATCAAGCTCGTTCTTTAACTCCCACCACTGCAAAAATCTTAAAAGGGTAAAGAACAAACTCACACAAAAGTACAAGGACAGGCACTTTAAACGACAAACACAATTTGGAGGGCTGGAAATGCTTGGGGGTTAGCGGCCATTTCCACCAGGCTCCTAATTAGCACATATACCTTTGAAGGCACGATAGAAGCCTATTGTTTTCTCATTCTCTTTGTCCCCCTTTTCTTTCCTCTGCTCTCCTAATCCTTGTCCTCTAGTTCACCTCAGATAAAAAATAAAATAAAATAAAAAAAAAAAAAAACTTCACAGTGATGTAGGCCATAGATGATGGACTATAACACCATTTTCTTCTGGCAAATTTACTTTTGGCTTCGTTTTGCATTTAAAAAAAAAGATTATCAGGTTAAATGATGGATGGTTTCGATCTAAGGATGCATTGCGCTAACATAGATCCCCTTCGTCCATCATTCGTCCAGTATCGGGAATATTGTGAGTCGTGGTATGGGATTGGTTTAAAAAAGTTCAACATTAAAAAAAGTGAAAGGATGCATTAAGCAGCAAAAACTAGATAAAGAATGTGATTTTTACAAGGTTAAACTGTGAAAGAACAGATAGCCCTGGGATCTCTGCGAATGCCATTTACTTCTGTATACATGATATGTGCATACATGCAGAAAACAGATAAAAAGCTAAAAAGAAAAAACAAATTTTTATTAGGCAAATGCAGCTCATGTCCCTACAGATATTTAGCTGCCCTACAGCCAGCCTGTAGCATTACATCCTGCTGATAAATCGAGATACTGTCCACTCATTTCCCATTACCCTCCATGCTTCAAATCAATAGTTAATTACATTCACAAATGCTCTTCTTATCCAGCTAGAGAAGTGGACAGCAGAGGGTGGATAAAATTTGCCCGGCAGTAGAATTCAGTGTTACGAAGGGTGAAAACTGTCCTCCCACTCCTGATACTTATCGGCCCATCAGCGTCCCTCTTGGAATCTGAAGTTCCATTTTGCACTTCATGGGCACTTCATTTTTCTCCAACGCATTTTTCATTTTTGGTGCTAATACACACACACACACATACACAATGAGGTAAATATTCATATGCAATTCCTCTGCTGCCATCTTGTTTTGAGACCAGTGTTTAATAAGAGATGAGGTAGAATATATCAATAGGGAAAATATGTCCACATGTTAGGGAATGACACTCTATACATTGAGACACTTTTCTCAAATTATTTTATTTTCAAATGTAAAAAGTGCTAGTGTGGTTCTTTGGAACTGTGGAATAACAATTTATTTGTAATTCCCATCTCTTCAAAATACACAGGTTGTGCAGTTATCAAGGAAGCACGACACTACAAGTTTCTGATTTTTTTTTTCCACACATTGGAAGTAAAAATTACACCACTGCACCAACCTTTTGAGAACTGCTTGACCTGTCTCCCCTCTAAGTCATAACCTCAAGGCTTAAAAGTCATCCTGAAATGGTTTTGAGCTTGACTCCAAAACAGATCTCATTTTAACCACCATAAATGAAGCTCTTTGTCTTCCTGAAGTCCCACAACAGCAGCCATCTCTTCACCCTCTTCCTGTTCCTGCCAGTGCTGTGCCTATTACATGTTTTGGAGGGCAGGCTCAAGTTTCACATCTCTTCCTTGGAGTAGAGTAGAGCCTCCAACACTCCAAGAATGCATCTGTTTTTTGACCAAAAAAATGTGGCGGATACAGGTAGGTAAGGGTGGGAGAAAGGAGAGGAAAGGGAAATTTAGGAGTAAATGATTTTCAGGTGGGAAAGCTGCAATTTTTCACAGATTTAATGAAAAAGCTCAAACTGGCAAGCAAAAAGAAACTGTGTGGAAGTTGAGAGAAGGATTTTGTGGACTTGGACTGGTGGGAGCTGGTGATGGAAAGGTCGGAATGGACAGGGGCTTAAGTAGTCATTTGATAAGAGGAGATGAGATGGAAATGGGGCTGTAACTATGAGGCCTCAGGAGCCAGGTTACATGAAAAGCAGGAAATAAGACTTGATAATCAATGTTTCTTTATCCCTCACCTCCCACTTCAAAAAAATATTCAAGGAGCTTCCTTTTCCTGCTGACTGAACAACTGCCATCCAATGAACAAGACAAAGTGATAATGGAGAGAAAAAGGCTCTGAAGCAGAAAAAAAGAATAGGAAGAAGTCAATTTTTCACACCAACATCCTTGAGCGGTGGGGTTAGCTGGGTCACTGCAGCCAATCAATTACTACCATTGCCATTTTCCACAAGGTGTGGCTTGTAGGGTTTGTTCTTTACTTTGTGCTCTTGTGCGGATCAGGCCTGGAGTTGGCATGTGTTAGGGCATAAATGTGTGTGTCTTTGTCCATGTTGTGTTCGCACAATTTGAGAGAACTGGCTTTTTCCAGCATACAGATGACTCACACAGTTTGAGGTTGAACTGTGTCAGGAGCGTCACCACTTCCATTCCCGTATTCTAACGTATTACGTATGTTGTTTACGCTCTGCTTATCCATGAGAGTGGACAGATAAGGTCTTTTAGTACTCATCCCACAGTCTGCCACCTGCTTTGATAAGGGCCAGCCAGGCACGAAACAAAATGGGTGGAACCTAACACTACTGATAGCATCTGTGCAACAAATCTCTGGACACTGGAGGAATTCAGTGAAGATGCAGGCAGGCAGTGTTCTATAGATGATACCTTCAGATGAACACATGCAATTAAAATAGAAAGAAAAAAACAAAAAAATATATAAACATTTAGTCTCACGCTCCGTTTTTCCACTCTTCTGCAAGATGCTGCTCACTTTCACAATGAGGGGTACATAAAAAAGTGAGAATGTGCAAGCTCCCAGTCTGTATCCACCATCTGGCCTTCCTAAGGCTCAGATGTCTCTGGGGTAAGGTGAGTTATCAGGAGGTCTCTTTTTTCTGTCGGAACTGCTGGTGGTGTATATGTGAGTTTGTGTGTGTGAGAGGAAAAGAGAAAGCACACAAACCCAGTGGGGCAAATCGGTGATCAAACTGATAAATATATGCAATTCATCAGAACATAAGGAATTATGTTTCTTACACTGTATTAAAAAAAAGTTTAAAAAATAATTTCAGAATGTGGTTGTATGTGACATGGTCTAAATGTGTAAAGTAGCTTGTAAAAATTCAAATATTACAATAAAAATGTAACAAAAAGCAGTAAGAAACTCTAAATCCAATGCAAGAAAAAGAGTTTATACAATAGTCAAAAAAGCTCAGAGTAAAATTTAGGGATCTCAATGAAAAAACTCATTAAAAAAAATCTTTTTTGTGCCAACCTGCCCCAGCTTGACGCTGGCATGTGTTGTGTAATTGGTTGGCAAGCTCACTTTAAACCCTATAAAGTGAAAGACGTGAATGAACTGAGATTTTTTTTGCATGTGCGTGCCAGTGCTCCTGCCTCAACACTGTGTGGCAGTGTTACAGTACTTCCTACTACGACAAAGGGATTTACTATTTTTAATTTGAGTGTGTTAAAGTGTTGATAAGAAATACAAAATAAAAGTATATATTTTTAATAAATATGCACACTTATTTATATGTAAATTTCTGCTGGGCAGCTATCAAAATGTCCCTTTTGTGATTAATCGTGATTGTGATTAATTTTGTGTAGTTAATTATGGTGCGTTGCTGACTGCAAAATTTAATAGCCTATTTGGTCTAAAATATGTTCAACTAGTTTGCTTGAAAATAATGAGA
Source organism: Oryzias celebensis (assembly GCA_014656515.1). NCBI lineage: Eukaryota > Metazoa > Chordata > Actinopteri > Beloniformes > Adrianichthyidae > Oryzias > Oryzias celebensis. The sequence continues at coordinate 75,565,302 of BNCR01000001.1, forward strand.
GAATACTTTTGTTCAGCATCAAAACCGCAATCAGAAAAGGTATTGTCTAAACAACATTTAATAATCATTTTTGGTTATTCAATGCCTAGAACAGACTTTTTTTAAATTAGGGAACAGCATAAACAGTCTATGTACGCTTCTATAAGTGTACCCATTGGACAGAGGCAAAAACAGATTAAAAAAACATTTAATTTTAAAAAATCAGAGCTTTTTTGTGCATCGAACTTCATATTTTTCATGTTTTACTCAAATTTTCTAAAACCATTTTCTAAAACCATTTTCTAAATTTACTAAAACCATTTTCAGTAAATTTGTTCTTTCATTCTACAGCCATATTTGACTGTAGTTTTGTCTTTGTTTTTCTAATTCATGCTCGTGCCTTCAAAAATAATCCTTTTTCAGACCCACACCAATTTATAAATTAGAGCATCATCATATGTCAAATGTAAAGAGTGAGATATTTTGTTAATAAAACACAGTTCAGAGCTGTCATCATCGCTTAAATACTGGAAGTATTTTTTTATGATTGCTGTGTTTAGGTGAAGAGTTCAACTGTTTTAGAATCAGATTAAATCTCAGTTCGACTCGACTGGTTCCCACATAAATTCAGAGTTGTTATCTGAATCTAAATTCCTTCACTTTATGGCAATGATGATTCAAGAGACGATATGATTCTACAACAAGCATGTTTGTGTACAGATCTGTAAAGATTTCCTGATCTGAATCTCAGACTCTACTGGCCTTGTTTAGCACGTTTACACTTATGCTAGTTTAAACAGAAAGGACTTTTAGCTCTATAGCTCTAAACAAACTACAAGCCATAAACCTCTAAAAACCAAAATGAGGATAAGATTACAAAATAAAATACAATAATAGTTCATAATTGTAAGGGGTTGACTATTTGGGGTCATTTTAAAATCTTAAAACCTCAATTGATTATTGCTGTTGCGTCAGAGACTCCATGCTGTTAAATCCAGATTATTCTTGACATTTTACCACAACAATCTTCCTCTGACGTAGAAATCATGAAAAAATGTTCCTTTAACTCAGAGAAACTGTTGACCTTAACCCAACTTAAAGTGGCAAAACATAAGATAGAGCATCAAACAACAAATCCCTGCAAATAATCTTAATAAATTAAAGAAGGTTTGGAAAGAAGAGAAGATGTTGTGTAACCACTACATTATCTCTTCCTTTATCATTTCTGGCTATAAGAGGTTAAGCTGCCTTTTCTGTTAACTATGACAAACATAAACTGCACAGATCCCACATTCTTGTCACGCTGCCTGCATCCAAGCACAACCACAGAAAAAAAACGGCTGCAGATAGCATTTACAGACTTCAAGTCGATCAACTTATGGCAGGGTTTGAACTTGAACTTGTTAAAGCTGACTAGCTGCCTAAATGTACCTTAACGCCAAGCAGTCTTTCCACAGAGGGCAAAAGAAAGCTTTCTTTATTAGATGAGGGCTTGTCTGTAAGCCCAGTCAGTCATAATGGCTTTAGCACTCTACTGACAACACATCAACACATGGCAGTGCAAGCAAAGAATTTAATTCTACTTCAGGTGCTCCCAGGTCAGCAGTAGTGCCCCTGGCCAACATGCACTCATGTGAGCACTCAACACAATCTTTTATATCATTTCCGTCCTCCTACTCCCACCCACACAGGCCACACAGGTCTGAGTTGTGCTTGTGTGTTCTTTTAAAGAAAAGCTTAATTAAGAGTATTAGAAAATAGTAAACTCACATTCAGATTTGTTAGACTTAGCAGGGCTATGAGATCACATGGGTCACACAATAAAAAATAAAGAACTGCTAACTGTAGGTTAGACTCAAAGAGACTTTTTGCATCTCTAAAACCTCAGCTGTCACAACAAAACAGGCTGAGATTCTCTAACTGAACATGTTGGATCAACATGAGAAGGCACAGCTTGATGCTGCAAATTAACACATTTTTGTGAGCATGTTAAGTCAGAGCATAAAAGGAGAAGAGGACAGTGAGGCTTAGGTTAGAGAGAAGCAGACATCTGTGGGCGAGGTTTCCACTTTCCACTTGTCCCTTGGATTGCATGAACCGTAAAAAACGAATGAAGGCTTTTAAGTTTATGGACAGCCACTTCAGATCCCTAAATTTGTCCTTTATTTCTCACATCCTGTGTTTTATAACGCATACGTTGCAGATCATAGAAAAGGTAGAAGGACTGGAGGGAGCATCCACTCTGTAGTTAACACTGTTAGTGCATGTTGTCCAACTCATCATCCAACTTACTCTTCCTAAAGAAAGTGTTTATTTAAAAGAATCAACACCAAATTTGTCAACAAGTCTATATATTTTCATAAACTACTATTATCCTTTCCCACCACCTCCAGTAAAGAAAATGTTTGCTTAATAGTTTTTATGTGAATCATGATGCAGTTAAGACATATTTTGAAGGAGCCTCATTGTGAACGTAGTAACAACAAAAAAACGTAGCATTTACTGCAACATAAATAACTTATTGATCCAGAACCATTAAAGTCCCACTCCGATCAGCTTTTGATCTATTGTAAAAGCGTTTCCAGTGGTGTTTTAAATATGATTATGCCATTTTTAAGCAAAATCAAAAAGCCTGTGTCATTTTTAGAACGTAGTTTCTGCAAAGCACCAGTAGTTCACTGCGTTGGAATAGGGAGACTTGGGTCCACCCATTTCACTCACAGTCACAAATTAAAGTATTTTCAAATAGCACATTTTTATTTGAAAAAAGAAAAACTCAGAAATGCTGTTTTAATCTTAATTGGTTTCATACATGTTCTCTATCATGAGAAACAAGCAAGCACCAAAAACACAAATTTCATTGGACTGGGTCTTTAAGCACCAACTTTTTCATGTAATTTATCGTTATTGTGCTTCGAATAAAGGACTTTATGTTTACTAGTTTGTAAGTTAATCATTTTCAAGTCTTAATGCCGATATTACAGCAGATAAAAAGGAAAGTGACCATGTAAAACTGCTGAGTTAAATGCAATGTGGTCAAAAAGGTTGGTGTGCTAAACTTTCATGCGGGTGCACCTCGGAAAAAACATTAGGTGCACCGGTGCAACCAGTCCTACATCACAGATAACCGTGTTTTTATGCTTTTTTTAATGTTAGTTTTCTTTCTCTATGTCCTCCACCATGAGAAAAATTTCACAAAATCATGGAAAAAACACCAGAGTGGGTCTTTAAATCCTAAACTCAAGGCATGTAACCTGGCACAGACAAAACTTTTCTTGTGAAATTACTGATAGATTGCAATTAAAGTCAAACTGAGCCTTTTGCCACTGGAGCTTTACTTTGAAATCTCCATAGGTTGCTCCGTTGTGTGACCTAGTTAAGCCAACCTGCTAGTGGATTTACAGGCTGTCATAATTACTGTGGATCCACAGTGCTGATTGAAAAAGGGGAACACCATGCTAGTCCTTCAACTTTGCTTTTATTACACTGAGAGCTCGGAGGGGACATCACCATGCACCACTCCAGCTACACACTGCATTTTGAGGGACTTTGAACATTACAAATGTACTCCTGTCCTGTCTACATTAAACTCCGCTGCTGTTTAACACCACAGATGCCCAGCTCAGGTTGCTTTATGTCAAATAACTGCGACAGCTCAGCGCTCATTTGCCCTCTTAGCTTTGTTCAATCTCACTCTTCTCGTTTGTAAAACACGAACTGTATTTCGTCTGAAACAAACCAGCCCTCTCCTTTTCTATCTCCCTCATCTTTTCATCTCCCTCATTCCACGTCTTTCCACAACTTGTGTTTGATCCCCCCCCCCCCACTTCTTTTCTGCCATCCTCCTCCCTTTACCACCCAGTTCCAGGCCGATAAATGAGCGGGTTTATCTAGGCCTAATTGGTTTAAGGGCAAACAGAAATAAGCAATGGCTCTGTAAGTGAGGAGAATTACTGCTGCTGTTGGCAAAAAAAAAAAAAAAACATCCGCCTGCCACAGAGACAACGAGGAGGGAGGCGAGAGTGGAGGAGGGGAAGATTAGAGGGAAAAAAAACAGTACTATGGTGGAGAAAGGATGAAACTGGGAGGTGCAGGGATGGTGACAGGAAGAAAAAAGGGGAGTTTAAGAGTTTGACTTAAGTATGCTCATTAAGTGACATGCAAGCTGGTTTATATCCCTGATAAAACTTCTGAACAAATGTATTTCATGTCATTTTGCGAATTTACTGTTTAGATCCTGAAAGACCCATTCCAAGGAAAATCAGGTTCTTGATGTTTTTTAACATGTTCTAGTGGGATTTTTTTCTGATGATGGAGGACATCTTAAAATTGCATTTTCTGAGTAGTTCTTTTCTCAAATTCTTGTGAATCAGGAGCAGATGAAAAAAGGCTGTTGGAAAAAGCCTGTAGCAGTGACGCACAATCGGCAGCCCGCAAGCTCTCTGCCCCGCTCAGTGGTGGAGCTAGAACATTTTTGAAGAAGACATTGGCAGGATGACAGACAAGAACAGCAAAGTGGATAGCTATTACAAAAATAACTTATTTCAAACTGTTTTATTTTTTAAATGCTTCTATAATGATTCTGCCTCCCTCTGTAGCTCCGCCCCTACCCGCTTCATTCTGATGCATCCAGTTGCAGACAAATGGATTCATGTATGTCTTTATTTACCCCATCTGAGCTGGCATCTGGTCTTTAACTGGACGGCTGGATAGCTCCAATATTATTCACCATTTTAGTCGCAAACGTAATAGTGGGTTGGGGGTGTAAGGGGCTGTAGGCTGGCGGGAGAGAGCGTCATTAGAAGGATGATGGGAAATGAGGGAATTCTTATGCAATTCTGCCAACAACTCTGAATCAAAAGTTTAATAAGCTACTGCAGCTCTGCAGAAACAAACATTTTTTTTTTCTTTTGGCTAAAAACAACATAACGATAACTATAAGACCACTGGGGACACTTTTACGATAGATCAAAGCATGATTGGAGTGGGACTTTAAGCACAATACCCTTTATGTTTTATCTTACGTTTTGTTTCACGTGTGTTTTTTTTTTTTTCTGATTCCAGTTGAAATACTTCTGCAACCCAGTCACACTCAGAAGCATTTCTTTCTCAGGCCATTCCTCTCACGATTTGTCACTTCATTAAAGGGGTATAAAGTCTTTATCTGGAGTATTTGTTTGTAGAAGGGTCAATTAAATAATCTAGTTCATCCTTGTGGCCAAAAGGCCTCAGTTTTCTCCTACCAGGGACACTTTGTGAGGATCATGTTAATAGTGACAACATAAGCACAAAAATGAGTTCAACTTTCTTCATCTCACATCTTAGATGCTTGTGAAAATGAAGAATAGATGAGAGTTCAGATCAGCGAAGATTTTACTCTTCCTCAGGGAAATTAGCAATTAATTAGCAACCAAAACAAGAAAACCGTTTTCATCTATTTCATTTAGGTAACCCAGAGGCCCGGCTCCCTGCCCCGTTGCTTCATTCTCATTTTAGCTTTTTAAGCAAAAGTCATCCATCCTTTTATTCTCTATACTGCATTTCTTAAAAGATAAACATTTGAGCCTTAAGCTCTCATAGAGAGAATTTGGGCTTAATAGTCTGCCTTGAAACCTGAAGAAAAGAAAACTGCAGTCAAAATAAAAAGCACAAGCAATGGAAGAATGATTAAAAGCCAGACTTGTATCCTTAGAGAAAGACAAAATGTGCAAAAACTAATTCAAAGTGTTCATTCGGATGGTTGGAAACACCCAGCAAATAAAGAAGCTGGCCAGTTCTCATGTGCCCATAGGTTTGAATAAAGAAGATGAGTCATAATACTATAAAATGAGAAAAGACTGTATGTATTTCATGATGGAAGCTGGGCTATCCTTCCAGCAGGCACTCATGGAGGCAACAGCCCAGAGTGTCTGCTCCCAAAGGTCCCAAAGCGGAAATGAAAAACATGTTTTACTGAGGATATAATAGCTACTGTAGTAGTGGCAGCAGCACTTGTCCAGATGAGTGTGTGTCAGATGGAAAAAAAACAGGAAGAAAAGAAGAAGCTGACAAGAGTCTGGAAACAAGGAATGGAGATGGATAAAGGAGTGAAAAAGAGAAACTAAAACGAAGGAGAAAGGTGCTCCACTGCTCTCAGCAGAGACGGATTTTTAAAAAAATTCACAAAATGAAGACATTTATGACAATACAAATTACTTAAAAAACTTTATAAAAACTGATGGGGGTTTGTCAGGTGATGTTTAGTTTAAATAAAACCTCTAATGATGGGAGTTGCAGCATATTCTTTAACTGAGGGAAAACGCATTTCTCCTGAAATCATGAAGCAACAAAAGATCATTTTCACAACTGTTATTCATTTTTCCATGCAAATAGTAAAAACATAATTAATGTTATTTTCCTAGGATTTTTTTTCTATGATTAATACGTGCGCGTAAAAATAAGCCAAAGTTCTAAAGCTAATAATTCTTCCCAGTGGTCATTAGAATTAAGCGGAAACCATCTGCTCCGATCCACGTGTGTCACATCCCTGAATGCAGGAGACGCAGCGCTGCCCAGCAGAAACCGTTGTAAGCATCTCCAAGCTTCACAGCGCGTCTTGGACACCAGCTCCGCCGCGCCTACGACGCAGCGCGCGCGTAATCCCAGTCATTCTTATTTACCTTCCATAGCAGAGGACGTGATGGCCAGCGCGCACAAAAGCGTAAACAAATCCACTGTCATGGCAGAAGGGAATATGCTCCACAGCGGGTCCCCAAATAACCAAGACGCAAGGTGCGTGCGCGTCTGAAGAATCCCTGTTTTGGCTGAGCCAGACTCCTGCAGACAACCTCTGATGTGAGTCACATTTCAAGACGTAGTAAACACTGTGTGACAGTCAGCGCAAGGGGAAAGCGGAGTATAGGGGCTGGCGGATGCGTACAGAGGGATGGGGGTGTTGTGGGGGGCTTGGGGGACACCCGACATTGCCTGCTCACAGCCCCATTAGACTGCTGGGGCCAATCAACGAGTGGTAGCTGAAACTCACAAACCAATGGCCAACCCGCCGCTCCGCCCTCCTTGCATTGTCAAAACAAAACTTTTCCTTGACCTATTTGGAGCGACGTCCGACGCACGGAAGGGGAGTAACGCCGCCAGTTGGCTGACAGTCGCTACTGCATCTGTAAACCAGAGCTTCAGTCCTCAGCAAGCACAGGATCCTTTTTCTTCTTTCTTTTCTTATTTTATTTTATTTTTTGTTAATCCTCTTCTATGATTCAAAATAATAAAACACTTGATCAGGGTAGTGTTGATAATATACTTTTTGTTTTACTAAAATCTCCTTTCCAACTAACAATGTGCAAAAATTATGTGTGAATCAGTTTTTCCTCCAGAAAAAAAGAATATTCCTCATTTACATCTGAAATGCTCCTTAATATCTTTGACAAATTCAGCTGCATTTCTTAATGATATTTACCAAGCGCTGCACATCAGCCTCCTCCTTTTGCACCTCTCACCCCCTTTTGTGTGTGCGTGTGCTGCAACAGATGGCACACAGAATGGGCTTTTCCCTGCAGGGACCCAGAGGACCAGAGTCTGCTACGGCATAGGAAGAGGCAGTTCCTACCTTGTAGCCCAGAACCATACACCTGTCTTGGTCTAGATATGTCCCCTAAATCCCCAGAGCTGAAAAACTGGGATGAAGTTGTTAATCTTCAAACTGAGTAGGCCTGGTTTTACCCTGGGCAACTGGATGCCCTAATACTTCAGCGGTGTCGCTTAACAGCACACTGTCCCAGATACATTTTACCAGCTAGAGCCTTTATGGACTGGAAAAATGGCTTATGATGTTGACATTACATTGATGTATACTGGCTAAAATTAGCTTTTGCAAAAGCAATTGATGACATAACCCTTTTTTGTAATGTTTTTGGATATAATTTGAATTTAAAAAGCAGAAGATTAGACTCTGACTTTGTTAAAATATGGTATTCATCAATGGAAAACATTTCTAACTTTCCTTCTCCAATTGATTTTTTAAAAATAGTGTTACCTTTTTACATTTATTTTATTTTTAATAGTTTGTTTTACTGAATAAAAGTTAGGCCCTTATTTATTTTTTATAGGGTTTTCATCTTCAAATGTCATAATAATAGATGGGATAAGAATATTTCTGTCTGCTTCAGAGTTTGATTTTATTCAAACACAAATGTAACTTAAATATATTACAAGCTCAAGTTTTGTTCATTATTTTCTCTATCAAACATATTTTAATTCACCTTTATGCTTACATTTTACCTCTCATAAAAGCAGAAGACATGCAGTAAACTATAGATCTATGTGATAAATAACTTTTACAATCGTGTCTAACTGATGAATTGGGGAAATGCACAAGGCTTCAGAAGCATCCGGCATCAATCGCTGACCTGCAGACTGCAGCTGATCAGAGCATTTGTCATTTTTAATGGTGTTGTAACGAGTGGTTCAAAAGTGAGTCACAGCACAGAGCGACACGGCTCATGTTGTTGGAAGGCTCCCTTTTTCTTTTCCATCAGAGCAGTCATCACCCACACCTTCATGGGTCATGTCCACATACAGGAGAAAGCTGTCTCTGTTTGCTGTCTACACCCCTGGGAGGAGGAAGGAAGGAAGAGCAGGAGGTGAGCTAGAAACAATAGAGCTGCTGCCATAGCACATCCTTCCTCACAATGCACACACAAAGAGGCACACGATAACACTCGTGCACACCCACAAAACACCCAAATGCTGATCTACAAAGAGTCACACAAGCACTTGCCTACTTCAGCTTAAGAGCCTCAATACTGAGCCCAACCGCATTGTAGAGACTCTTGTTCTTACTGTGGCCTATTTTTTTTCTTTTCTGTGTCTGAACCTTCCAGTGCTGCTTTCCAGTTCTATTTTCATTTCATTTCCAGAGTCATTACAGCAGAAAACAGTAAACTCACCTACTGGGATCATCGTTGACTGGAAGATGATTAAATGTACTTTTACGCTGTGCAGTTTGTGAGCTGACCCCAAGTTTATAAAGCTTTGACCTGTTAACATCCAATCTCCATGACCAATGTGCCTTGACCTTTATACTTTTTATCCCTATCTCATGTTTCTTGATTCCCTTTTCATTCCAAGAAAAGAAAAGCAAAGAAAACTTCACTGTGGGGTTAGGGAGGAAACACAAACTGGTGTGTAGTGTGGAACAACAGAACAAAACAAAAGTCTTTCAAAGAGTCGAAGAGGATTTAATTTACAATGCTCCTTTTTAGGATGTATTTAGACTGGAAAAATCCATTTGCCTGTAAAGAGTCCGCTTAATTTGGTCCGGATCGAGTCCTGAGAACCTTGCATTTTTCACACTGCCATCAACTGGACATTTCTGCTCCGAATCAAAGCTTACAAACAAATCTGCATTTGACAAACATTCTCTTCAGTCATTGGCCAGGAAATACAAGAGAGAGCGGTGCAAAGCAATAAGAGAGAATAATTCTGTTTGGTGATATATTGCTTTGCTTCCTGGTCGAGATCGTCTTTGAACGTCTGTATCATGAGGTACAACACTTTTTTATTACTACTTTGGTCGGAGGCATGCTGTAAAATCCAATTGGAAATGAACCAAGACCACCTCAAAAGATGAGATAGAGAGTGGTTCCTGGTCCCAGACCAGGGTCCACTTGGATGCATTAAGACTGAAAATTTGTTACGGATTATCAGTGGAAGCGAACTCTGGTTCAGTCTAAGTGAACCAAATGTGTCCTCTGAACACACCATGAATGTAATGTGGAGATCAATAATAAAACAATAAAGTTATGACTGGTTCTTAATCAGGCTTGAGCAGCAACAAGAGCAGCACGTGTTTAATAAAACACAGTGAGAAAGATACAATTTGCGGTATAAGACAGTCAAAGCTGGGAAGGTCTGTCTGCTGATGAATAAGAAAACATGAAAATGAAATGCTCAAGTCACTGTGCAGACAGTGTGGGGACTCAGGTGACAAAAGAGTGCTGTACTCCAATTGTCCTGAGGGGATAGACTGGTTATCAGGCCAAACTTTGCCTTCATCCATCTTCACAAGTCTGTGCACTGTCCATTGACAGTACGTGTATGGCGCTTGGGCTGAATACAGATGTGCTCTGGTCCGGTGTTGCCCAGATAAAGGGTCAAGACCCACAAGTGAGTCGCAGACAGTCAGAATTTTCTGGGTCAAACTCAGACATTGAAAAAGTGAGTTAATTAGACCAGAAACAAAGCTGGATTATTTATACTAAAAGTGTTTGATGAAACGATTCATGGTGAAGGCTGTTTCTCCTTTTATGGCTATAAAGCTTTTTTTTTTTTTTTTTTTTTAGTTCACTCTGGCTTGAATTTAAAAGTCAGTTTAAAAAAAGAAAATAAAAAATAGGATTCCTTCTTTTTGTTGTTTTAGGAATAAATTGTTTCTCCAACTGCAGGTCAGACGGAGAGACATGGCAGGAGCTAAAAAAAACCCTCATTAATCTGCCACTGATGCCAAAACTGATGAAACCTGCACCCTGCTATCTGTGCAGTCACGTCAGAGACATTCCTCTTTACTTCTGTGACACACAGTAACACAAAGAAAGACTGAAGATGTGGAAACAGCTGCACAAATGTAAAATAGTGTGCGCACCTGTACACACAAATCCCACCACTGAGTTTGGATGGAAATATAAGGGAATTCAACTCTTTCCAAAGACTCAAAAAACATTTTATTTTTTAAGGGGAGCAGCTTAATTACTACATTTGTTCTATTCAACATTCAGCTCTGCTGTTCACGTGACTCTAAGCAACACAATGAGGAGATTTTTACAGCGTGGTGAATGATTATGAAGTTTGTCCATCTTTCCTAAAGTTTACATGTTTGCGTATGTGCTCACATGTGTGCACTAAGACAGGGCTGGGTAGCGTAGCTCCTTCCCACGTACCTGATAAAAGGAAGGGAAGATTACTAAGCAGTACACTCCATTGTTTGTTAGGCAGCATTGTATGAGGCAGAGAGTTGGTGAAAGCAAATGAGCGATTCCTAAATGCGTACCACAAGTCCCACCCCTTTCCATAGCAAAGTAACGCTGCAATCACATGAGACAAAGGTCTGAAAATCTTTTTTGCAGATTGTTACTGATTGTTTTCCTTGATGTTCATGGCAATTAAGAAGCATTCTTTTTCTGATGATCAAGGAATGTCTAATCACAACTGAGATCTACATTGTTTCCTTTCCACCATTTAGAAACATTTCTTGTTAACTTATGTTGGAACTCGACAAATCTCCATTTTTATGAGGTGATATTTTTCAAGAGAGGTGCCATAACAAAAAAAAATTTTTTTGATGTGAGCTAAGTAGTTTTCTGCATTTCAAAGCATGTGGTTATATCATGAAACTCCCACTTGGATCATTTTTTAATGTATTTTTAAAGCATTTCCCCAGATCTTTTTAATACAAATCTCCCGTTTCACTATGTGGTTTTCTAGGATATCGTTCTTGCAGAGCGGCAGGAATTTACTAGTAATTCATCTCTGAGTTGTAGGGAATAAACCCGCCTCCTTCCCATCATCCCTTTGTTTACATGCTCTCCCGCTAACTCACATCCCCTTACATCCCTAACCTAACATTACAGGTGCAACAAAAATGTCGAGAACTATTGGAGCTATCCAGCTGTGCAGTTCTAAGCCAGATGCCAGCCCAGACGTAGAAAACAAAGGTGTGCACGGGTCTAGCTGTCTACAAGCGAATGCATCAGAATGGAGCAGAGCAGGAAGCTTGTAGCTAGCTGCAGTAACTTTTATGTCACAATTACACAACAATTTGACTAAAATACTCAGAAATGCCATTTGGAGCTTAATTTTCTTTATGTATGACCTCCATCATGAGAAAAATGCCACAAGAACATGTTAAAAACATGATTTTCATTGGAATGGGTCTTGAATTACTTTCCTGACCACAGAAGCATTACCTCATAAGGTGTCCTAGTTAATGAGAAAAAAAAACATTTATGCCTTACAGAGACCCTGGCCAAAAGCAGCCCTCCATTTCTTCCAACCTGTCTTTTTCTCTCCTCCATGCCCTGTCACAGATAGCTTAGTGCAATCTATCAACCCCGGTCAGCCTCAGTGAAGGCCAGTGCTTTGTAAAGCAACATATGGGCAGGATGCACACACAACAGTGCTTATCCGTGAGTCTGTCACACAAAATGGGATAAACATCTGGTGGAGGAGAGAAAGAAGAGAGGTCAATCAATCTGCCCTCGCTTCGCCGTACACTGATCTCCCGCCACAGCCTGACCTCTGCAACAAATGAAACTGCAGAGCTCGATTTGAATACAAAGAGTCTAACACTTCACCCTGGTTATAGGACAGTCGATAAGGCAGAATGAACTCACTCGCCAGCTCTGACGTTTATTTAATGATTCTTTGGCTCTTGCTAAGTACGTTGTGAGAAAGGATCATGAGACAGGATTAACAATAACCGATATGATGAAAACACAGTTTTTCAGTTCAGTTCACTGCATACATCAGCATTTCTGTTCTTATTAGATCTTTTAATAACATTTGACTGGGTGACAATAGCAGCTCACTGTCAAATCAAGGCAGCACATACTTGATTGTTTTTATTCTCAGAAAAATATATGTTCCAAAGATTTGCTTGAATGTTAAAGACCCACTCCAATGAAAATTGTGTTTTTCGGGTTTTTAACATGTTCTTGTGGCATTTTGCTCATGGTGGAGGACATATATAAGGAAATTTAAGCTTTAAATTGCATTTCTAAGTATTTTTTTTCATCTTTTAAATTATTTTATTGAATCCAGAGCAGACAAAAAAAACCACTGGAAAAAGCGTGTTGCTGTAGAACCTGTAACAGCAGGCCACAAGCTCCCTGCTGAGCTCCATTTTGCTGCATCAACTTGCCGACAAATAGATTAATATACGTCTTTGTTTTCCTCGTCTGAGCTTGCACCTGGCTCATAATCGTATGACTGGATAGCTCTAATGTTGATGCAATTTTTGTTACACGGGTAATGTTTGGCTGGAGATGAGAGAGGCTGTAAGCTAGCGGGACATAGTGTGAACAAAGACTTACTCCACGCCAATGGTCCTGCCCACAATTCTGAGGCAAATTTCTAATGAGCTACTGCCGCCCTGTAGAAACTATGGCTTAATGAAATGGAAGATACCAATGAAAACGCTTTTAAAATTCATCCTGACAAATTATGAATTTTATGTTTAAATACGCAGAACATCTGGTTAAAACGTTGAGTAAATTAAGTTTAATGGTCGACTTACTTGAAAGTAATGCAAAAAAAAAGAGAGTAATAAAACAATGTGAACATAAATCAAAAATAAACATAAAAGAATAAACGGGTCTAATTCATACAACATGAACAGAAGCTGCATTTCAGTCTCTTAGTTATTTAAAACACAACTGCTCATAAATCATTGCACACATTGCAACTTCAAACGGGTGGTTATAGTTAATCAAAGGGTGGCACTTCACTGCTGACATAAGTGATCTCCTGTTAGGCTGCAAACCACCCAGACCTCTTAGATTACCTGGAACTGGTCCCAGAATAAAGAGAGAGAAAAAAAAAGGGTAAGGCCACATTTAGTCTTTTTGGCCATAAATGTGTGAAACAAATGCCAAGAAATCTGCAGGTCAGCCAGGATACTTTTGAAAGCAAAACTAAAAACGGTTCCATGTTTTGTATGGCTTTTTGAGGTCGCGCTCTGTTGCTTTTGTAACAAGATAACAAGATAAGCTTTTTTCATAAACTGAATAGAAATGACATTGTGTCCTATGTCATAAGAATCTTTGAGCTTTAGGCTCAGACACAATGAAACAAATATAAGAAATGACTTTTCTTTTTCCTTTTACACTTATTAAGATGATATACTGTAATCTTTATTCTGATTTGTTAAAATGCCAAGGTATGTTCAATTAAATAACTTAAAGTCCCACTTCAATCACCATTTCATCTATTTTAAAAGCCTTAAGTATGATAATGCCAATTTTAGGAAACCTTAAAAAGCCTGTGTCGGCTTCAAGAACAGTTTCTAAAGAGCGCCAGTAGTTCATTAGAACCTGAGTTCTTATGTGAAGATTCTGTGAAGATTCTGAGTTTGCCTCTGAGTTGTGGGCGGAACTTTTAATCATAATGTTCTTCATATATGTCCTCCATCATCAGAAACATGTTACAAGAACATGTTATAAACACGAAAACCAATATTTTTATAGGAGTGGGTCTTTGAAGAAGTAGTTTCAATTCAAAACTACTGAAAAAAAGTTGTAGTTAAGCAGCACTTACAATAGGAAGACAAAAGCAACTTTGAGGATTTTCAGTCAGGGTTCAGACCACATCATAGAACTGAAACTACCCTAGTTAGAGTCACTCGTGACTTGTTATTGGCCTCAGAAAAATAACTAATCTTAATTCTAGTTCTGTTAAACTCAGCGCAGTCTTTGACACTATAGACCACAGCATCTTACTCCACAGACTAGAGCATGACATGGGGATGTGAGGATCTGCCCTCCAGTGGTTTGTAACCTATTTATCTGATAAATACCATTTTGTTAATATAGATGGACATTCCTCTCATTGCACTCGAGTTAGCTACGGAGCCCCACAGGGCTCAGTTCTAGGACCCATTCTGTTTATGCTTTACATGCTGCCCTTAGTAAACATAATCAGGAAAGACAGTATTAATTTTTACTGTTATGCAGATGATACACAGTTGTGTTTATCCATTAAACCGGACCAGAATGACCACATAGAGAAACTTAATGCCTGCATTAAAGAAATCAAGACCTGGATGAACATGAATTACCTCCTCCTAAACCCAGAAAAAAACTGAGGTCATTATACTTGGTCCTAAGTACCTGAGAAATGCTCTATCTGATGAGATAGTTCCCTGGATGGCATAAATATAGCCTTCGATTTCACAGTTAGAAACCTAGGAGTTTTATTTGACCAGGATTTATCATTTACATGTTTGTATTACTGACTTGATGTACTTTTGCACAAAAACTATTGTGAAGCCCATTGAGAGCCGTTTTGTACATAATATGAACCCACAAATTAAAATAAATAAATAAATAAATTGTAAATACACATTACAAACATCAGGGCTTTGATACAGCTGTGCTATCTTTGCTTGCAGACCACATTGTCAACTCGTTTTATAATCTCTAAAGGATTCAGTTCAATAAAGTTTAGCTTGATTTGTTGTTAAATCTTGTGTACCTTTACTATTTCCCAAGTATGTGTTTGGTTAAGCTTTTTTTAAAAATGAGTTTTTTGCAATTTACTGTTATCCATTGGGTTTAATCTTTTTTGCACTTCTTTTCTAATTTCAGGTAACATTAAGCCAATTTGCTACACTAAGCCTCTTGATTGTCTACTTCAATACACAGAACAACAGTAGTGCAGGATTTGTAAACAATAGCAAAATAAAAGAATAATTTGAGGAGGCTATTAATAAATGCCATAACAACATTGCTTTAAGCTGTTTGGTGGCCTAATAATGTAAATGATGCTTGACCAGGGTCCAATAATGTATGTCAACATTTATTATTGAAGTCATTGCATTGTTTAGAACATGCTAACATCTACATAACAAGTTATGCAGTCAAATATGTCCATGCAAACAAACAATATACTTAACACACTGACCTTTTTATATTAACACTGACCTTTGAAAGCAATCTTTTCTCCCAGCATGCATTGTCAGATCAATAATCATCACTGCCAGGTGATGCTTGGAGCGTAATCGGACTGTTGCAGCCTCAGCAGCATGAAATGTACACACACAAATGCAACAAAGCCCATGTCAAAGCCTGAATGTCAAAACCATCTGCTGTAAATGAATGGTGGTGATTGGAATAATGATTATTTTTGATTTGTAACCTCAAAACACACTAATAATGAGGCTTCTTTGTCGATCATGACTCATTTTTAGTATTTGCGTTTGTGTAATCTGCCATGAGAAGATAAAAGAACACAGAGAAAAGCAATTAACACTTCAATTTCCTTCACTTCCATCATTTTACTCTTCATTTCTTTTCTGTCTGCTTTTTCTTTTTGCTCTCATTCTTTCCTTTATTTTAAAGCTGCATCCACTGCCACACAGAAGCAGGAAGCTCAGCCCCCTCTCATCGATGCCCACATCTAATCAGAAGCAGATCCCATTACCGCAGAAATCCAGTCAATGACTCCTGATTTAGATCACATTTTCTTGATCTTCAGCTCAATGGGACCTTGATTGATGGCCTGCCCAAAAACCCATACAGTGTGTGGATGTGTGATCAGACGGGAGGTGTATATGAGTCCATGTGTGTCTGAGGAAAAGGCCACGGTGGCAGGATATACAATAGGAGGAAAATAATTGAAAAACACATTTTTAACATGTTTATGTGTTTGAAGAAAATATCGTCCTTTATAATGCATTACATATATTAACTTATAGGATTCCTTCCAAATGGATGAATGTTTGTTTGAAATAGAGGAGCAAGGAATTAGTCCCACAAAGTGGAGGTTCCTGCCCCTTTAATGTATTACTCTGGCATGCCTTTTAGGGGGCAACTGTAAGGCTCCTTTTTGAAAGCATGCAGGTTAAAGTAGAACACTGAAAACTTTTATGGACCCATCAAACTGTATTTGTTGTGGTAAAAAGAGAATTGAGTTAAAGGGCCCACAATAAAGTAACCCATACGCTTTTAAGCATCTGTCGGAAGATCCATAAGCAAGAAGAAAGGGATTCATAAGGCCAAAAGAACAGAGCACAAAGCTACAACTATTATGACTCCATCCAGGTTTTTTTTATAGCTGCAAAGGCCCCGGCGGATTACCTGCTGTGTTCACACATGGTCTCACTTTCCTATTTTCCAAAGTTATTACCAGCGATCTGGTTGGGTAATCTTGCTAAAATGCTGGTCTGAATGTTGTTACTTTTTGTGTTCTTCCAGGCAGACTTGAAAATAATTTTTGCCATGGGTTTGGAAACGGCTTTAGCTGACAAACACTCACTGGTCACTTTATTAGGCACACCCGTCCTACTGCTTGTTAATGCAAATTTCTAATTAGCAAATCCAA
Source organism: Oryzias celebensis (assembly GCA_014656515.1). Lineage (NCBI taxonomy): Eukaryota > Metazoa > Chordata > Actinopteri > Beloniformes > Adrianichthyidae > Oryzias > Oryzias celebensis. The sequence continues at coordinate 75,582,369 of BNCR01000001.1, forward strand.
TGCCAAAACTCAATGCATTTAAGTATATAGACATGGTTAAGGCGATCTGCAGCAGTTCAAACTGAGCATTAGAATGGAGAAGAAAGGTGATTTGAGGGACTTTGAACGTGACATAGTAGGTGCCAGATGGGCTAGTCTGGTACCAACCAAATTTTCACCCACAACCATCTCTTGGGTTTACAGAGAAAGGTCTGAAAAAGCGAAAATATCCAGTGAGCAGCAGTTCTGTGGGTGGAGATGCCTTATTACTGCCAGAGGTTAGAGGAGAATGGCCAGACTGGTTCCAGCTGATAGGAAGGCAACAGTAACTCAAATAACGACTAGTTACAATCGAGGTCTTTAGAAGAACATCGTTTGAATGCACAACATGTCCAACCTAGAGGTTTCAGCAGCAAAAGACCACACCAGGTACCACTACTGTCAGCTAAGAACAGGAAACTGGAAAATTCACATAGGCTTACCAAAATTGCACAATAGAAAATTAAAGAAATCAAAATTTCTGCTGCAACATTCAGGTGACTGGGTCAGAATTTGGTGTGATCAACATGAAAGCATGGATCCATCCCGCCTTGTGTCAGCGGTCCAGGCTGCTGGTGGTGGTGTAATGGCGTGGTGGATATTTTCTTGGACCACTTTGGGCCCTTTGAGCATGTTTACATCGCCACAGCCTACCTGGGTATTGTTGTTGACCATGTACATCCCTTTATGACCACAGTGTACCCATCTTCTGATGGCTACTTCCATCAAGACAGCACGCCATGTCCTCAAGCAGGGATCTTCTCAGACTGGTTTCTTAAATATGACAATGCATTTTTAGGATGTGGTGGAATGGGAGATTGGCATCGTGGACATTGAGCTGACAAATCTGCAGCAGTTACGTGATTCTATTTTATCAATAAGGACCGAACTCCCTGAGGAATGTTTCCACTACCTTGTTGAATTTATGCCATGAAGAATGAAGGCAGTTCTGAGCAAAAATTGGGTCCAATAGCTGTAGATAGAGCTTTATGATATGAGCACTTTACTCTTGGAATGAGGGAGGAATGTTTTTAGGACTCCAAAGAAATCTGCATTTCTGATTGACACTTTTGTTAATGTCTATGCTACTTCAAACTGCCCGGCTGTCCATCTTCCTGCTTCATACAGCTCATGTGATCACATGAAGGAGTTTTAAAAACAAGCCTAATTTTCCCTGATTTCAAAAAAAGGATGATTGTCACCTGTCAAACTGTGCAGCATTTTCCCTTGACAGATCAGGCAGAGTTGTCTGGCTGTGCTATGAAAATATTTGAAGGTGAATGAAAAATACCATAATTCTTGTGAGCTGAACCAATCTTTTTAAACTTCTTGTCTTATTTCTTAATTATGTTTGAAATGCAGAGAATTTGCCTCTTAAGTTATTTTCTTTACCACAACTTTTTAGATCTCTGCATGGTTTCATTAAGCCTGTCAGTACTTAGCACATTTTTCACAAATAAGGTACATTTCTTCAACTTTAGACAAAATATTCTCTTAAATGGAACCCCGCTGCTTTCACATAACTATAGAACAGTGGAGATCTTTTGAATGTGACACATTCAGCCAGATGAAAACCAGAAGAAAAACAACAACAATCTCTCACAAAAAAGGAAAAATAGAAAAAAAAAAAACTATTTGTGGACTGTGCTATGAATCCCTCATGGCTTTAATAAGAATAAATAAATCAAGAGCAGTTAGTGTGAGAGTTTTGCCTGACACACTAGAATAAGAAGAGGTTTGATCATTCACTCTAAAAAAAACCTGCTGTCTTTGTGGAAAGAGCTTGTGATCTGTTTCAGTGGCTGAAATATGGCTTGTTGGACTGCATGAAAGATTCCTATTAGGTAATAATGGCATGCCATGTGCTAGATGAGCTTATTACAATGCAGAAGAAAACCTTCATCCTCTTTGCTTATAACAGAGAGATAGTCTAAGAGGTTCAAAAGGGACACATTATAAAAGTCCAATCAGTTGTCACACAGTTAGGTGTGTGGAATTTGTTCTCCACATTTAACCCATCCCATAAAATGTTAATTTATTTATTATTATTATTATTATTATTATTATTATCTTTGATGATATGCTGACTTATGAGAATGTGTTGTAAAAGGGGTGGGCTTTAATAAGCTGCTGCCTGCTCCCTGACCAACACGCCCATATTTTGTTAGAAATGTTCTAATTTTCTAGTTTTTTTTTTTATTTTATGTTGTCAAGATGTTTTCTTTATTTTCAATTTAACCACAAGAGTTTTTTTCTATTAAAAATATGTCTTTTTGTTTGCCTTCAATGGTCAAATTTTTATGAACTACAATAAGCCATATGTATATATATATATAAATTTACTGATCTTGGACAAACTGACAGACAAAAAAAGGACATGTCTCTGAAGCAAACCACGGGGCTTGACATATTCTAGTTTGCTCTTGCTTCCCTTTTTTGTCATTTTGACTTGGATGTCTTCCAGTCAGAAGGAGTCCAGCAGAAAGGTGACTGTCCACAGTTCGAACCTGCAAGAAATCTTGACACCTTGGAAAGGTCAGGGATCAGAGGCTACCACCAGAGTCTCAGGTCACAGCAAGATATCTGAAATCTCCTCGATTGGTCACATGTCAGTCGAGTTCGAGTCAGTTCTAGTATCATCAGGAAGTTTATTTTTTTAAGCTTCCAGCTGTGTTGATACACTTACATGTTGTAAAGTACTTCAGTCCAGCTCTAATATTTTCCTTCCCCCCCTTTTTTTGGGGGGAAAACATGTAGTCTGGTGTTAACAGCATGAAGAAGCTATCCCTGCTGGTCGCACAGTGCCATTTCCCAGTGCTGATAAAATATCCTGTGGTGCTAAACCCTTATAATGCTGAAGTGCAGAACAATTTACTGAGAAAGCATTGCCACCTAGCGTCTTAAATTTGCCAATGCACTTAAACATGTTTTTCTTTTTTCTACAAGCAGTGTGGGTTTATGGACGGTTATTGAAGTTAACTTTAGTTGAGGAGAAAAAAAAAAAAAAAAACACAAGCAAAACAAACAAACACACAAAAAAAAGAAACTTCATCAAACCTGACCACATAATGAAGTCTTCATGATTAGTATTCATTATAAATCCATAAAAATGTTGGATGAATTTGCACTTGTCATTTAATATATATACAAATGTTGTCATAATGCACTTACCTAAAGGGCAGTACCTTTTGATTCATCAGATTTTTATCTTTAGCTTCAAACACATCTATAACACAAGGTGAATGGCATTTTTTTTTTTTTTGGCAGAAATCTTTTTCATTGGAAAATGTATTTATAATTTTTATTGTCTAAGTTTGACTGACAGAAGGGCATTTGCAAGTAAAGGTAGATGACTTCATGAAAACCCTTTGCTATGAAATCAGTTTCAAAGCATTTTTATTAACATAAAATACCAGTTCATTCATTTAAGATTTTTTCTTGCATTTTTTTTCTGTTAATATGTTAAAATTTAGACATCATTAAGATGGCAGCAGCGATGCCTGCAGAATTTTCTTTTTAAGAATGGCCACAGAGTAGCCAGAGCAAAACGCAGGGTGGCCAAAGGATGTCATGTCAATTATGTATAATGACAATAGTTTGTGCTTATGCTCGAAGAGTTCCTGATCTTCAGTGTTCCTAGAAAACATAACGTATAAATACAATTGTCTTCTAAGATCCACTCAGTGCAGTTGTATCAAGTAATACAAATTCCTCAAAATTTGAACATTGATTAAAAGCTAGTTATTTAACCATTACAGCCGTTCATCTTCTGCCTTAAAGAGTAGCTAGCTAGCACTATCCATCACACTTGTAATTTTTTTAAACACATAAAAAATGAGCAGAAAGCCATCACTTAAATGTTAAACTGAAGCAAGTTTGCACTTTTTTGCTTACTGACGATTCAATGCCAATTGTCTCCATCTTCTGAAAATCCAGCCTTTAAAAAGGAACTCCTGCCTCCGACTTAAGCACTCTCAGAAGGACCCAACGTTTGAGGTGCTCTTTGCGTGCCTGATTATGCATTTTTTAACATGTTTTTATTTTTATTATATTTGATCATATTTTGACATTTAAAAATACAAAGAATGCTGGACTGTGTTAACAGTACACAACTGTTGATGAAAAATAAAATTGTACTTTTTTTTTTGAGGGTGGCTACTGGCCACCACGTGGTGCCTGGATGGCAGGACTGTGTTCCTCATGACTTGCTTATCAAAGTCACAGAGCTAATTGTTTCCCTCTTCTACCTGCTGTATTGTCTGTGATGTTGAATGACTGCAATTAAACAAGGTCACCTTGTTGAATGCTTACAATTGATATCCATAATATTAATTCAGATTCTAGATACCAATGCTTTATAGGACATAAGTGACTTCTTTACAAGGCAAAAACAGAATTCAGAAAATACATACAGTGCAGTAGAAGGGAGTAGAAAAGAGTTACTGAACATATTGGTAAAAACCTTTTCAAAGAATGAAAGAAATAAATAGTATATCTCTACTACTTGAAATCTCAAGAAGTCCAAACAAAAGGCTTATTTACAAGAGTTGACCAAACTGTATCCCAACCAATCAACCACCAAGTCACCTAGCAGAGGCCTGGGAGCTTGAGTGCTGTTTCTAACGCAGCACTTTTTGGGTCTGAGTTTGTTTATGGGATCTGCTATAGTCGCTCTTCTAGTTTAGGGGTTACTGCCGATTCCAAGCTTTCTCCCGTTCTTCCCTGCATCCCTGGAATTTCTCTAGTTTCTTATGTTCCTTCTTTGTTGGTATCGCTTGGTATCTGGTGAATTCGCCATTACCATCCTGTCAGTCTATGTCTGGAAGTCCCAAAGGATCTTTGCTCTCTCATTCTCTACCACTTTTGGGGGTGCTTCCCACTTTGACCTCAGGCTTTCCTCTCCATGCAGTCTGCACACGTTTCTGTACACTATTCCAGCCCCTTGGTTGCGGTGCTCCATGTATGCTTTCCCCTCCAGCATCAATGAAATGATTGGGTGCAACGATTCGTTTTAGCAATGATTTGATTCACATCATCATTTGTGGTTGAGGATCCAATTCATTGGTTCATTTTTTTAGGATTGGATTTGATCCGATTCACCGATCTAAAATTGATCCAGGACATTTTTAGCCAAAAATTGAACAGTGTGACTCAGAGATAAATACCTGGTTTACTGAACAGTGCAGGTGAAGTTTTCCACATTCCTTGTATTTCTTGCGAGAAAAGCAACTGTAAATTAAACATGTCTTCAAAGAAAAAAGAATTAATGGTAAATCCATTCACACATTAGTTTTGATAAAGTTCAGCCCACTGTTTATTTTCCACATCAAAATGATACAAACAGAACATTATTAGAACATTATATCACACTGTATGGCCAGATGTCTTTGCAATATTCAGTGTTATCACATATTGGGCTGTAATGATGGTTTGATTATTTTTGCTACCATCTGATTGGCAACTAGTTGTTTTTATGTTATAGTTTAAAAAAACATGGCTCAATCCAAATAGTATTTTGTAAGCATTTTATTGAATAAACATTAAAAAACGTATCAACCACCAGCAGATGTCGCCAAAGACCATTTTGCTAATTAGTGATTATTTTAGTCTCGCAAAGGATTGTAGGATTGTTTTCATTTATCTAGCTAATTCTTATTTACAAAGACTTGTGTAGCTATAAATAATACAGAAAACAGAAGCATACACAAGAACCACAGAATAATTGTACAGAATTACACTAAACCACACTTTTAGCTTCTTTAGCCAGAGCAAGTCAACTATAATCTGATAAATTCAGAAACAGTGAAGTTTTGGGGGTTAATGAGTTTTTAAAAAATCATTTGATCTAGGTTGATGGGAGGTGTGAGCAAAGAGGAGGAGAGACAAAAGATGAAGAGGAGTCTTACAGAGGATTGTTTTGTTAAATAAAACAAACCAATGTTGGAGTCTCCCAGAGGCCAAAGAGGATTGTAGCTGTCTTCAGTAGTAATTTTTCTCTTAGGCTTTTCTTGTAGTTACCACTAGATGGCAGTGTATCCATTTGTACCTAAGATTCTGAGGTCAAGTAGCATCTTTAAGAGGTTTTTCTAGGTTGATCCATTGGATTATTAGATATTTTAAAGGTGCGACAAAGGCAACAAAGCTATTTTTGAGGAATGGACTTATGGTTTTGACTGAAGGTTCTATCAGCTGATTCGTTCCAGCCGATCTCACGTCCCTGCTGGGTTTGTGAACCACCGGTATCTAACAGGTAATTCATGTCATATCTCAATTCAGTTAACTGGTAATGTCTTATATCAAGCAACTGAAGTGACTTTAGATCCTTTATAAATTAAAAATGCACAATACTAGAGAGACATCCCAATTCCCCATAACAAATAAGGTTACCAGGCTGCTCAACTACAACTCAAAAGTAGTATTTTATGCAACATTTTTGCACTGTTGGTATTTAGCACGCATTAGCTAAGAAGACCTTTTTAATAAATAAAAAATAAATATAAGAAAAAAAATGTCTTTGTACTTCTCACAATCTATCACAATATTTGATTTTACAATACATTTTCTCATTTTTTCTGGAATTTTGCTTTAATTAAATGCCTGATGATTTTTCCTACAATCTCACAAGTTGCAAATTCAACTCTGCCCTAGCATGAAAAAAACATTCCTGTTGTCTAATAAAACTCAAATTCAAGTTTTTATTTAATTGAAAAATAACAAATGTAGAGTTTTGAGATGGAAACAAAATCTTTTCAGCTGTAGAGCAAGATTATCATTTTGCATATTTTTGTTATCCAACTCTGTCGCAAGATGCTGTAGAGGGCAGTAGAAGCGAAGTCACTAAACATTTTCATAGGAAGCTGGCTCTTTCAAAGGAGAAAAAAAACTTCTCATCATCTCAAGAAGACCCAGCTAAAGGTTTATTCACAGAATCGTCCACATTCAAAGTTAGCAGTGACTGAATAATAGTAGAAAGTGCATACTCTTATTTGTGATATATTACTAGAATAAAACCATAAATCAAAGCAGGTCAGAGACAAGTAAGCTTGGGTGAGACTTTCAAGAGGGATGTTTCATAGAACTTCTTGTGAAACTAACCCAAAAGTATTCTTTTCAGTATTTCTCACATTTGTCAATTATATTTCCTTTCATTTGTAGCCTCACAGGAGACGAGAAAACATCAAAGCCTGCCAAAGAGTCCTAGTTGTCTATACTTGTAGCTTCATAAGCACCAAGTTCAAAACACGACCGCACATGAAGAGCAGCTTTTTGTTTTCTCATAGGATAATGCTAAAGTACATTTTTTTAAATATCCCAGAGGAGCCTAGTCTTTTATTGTTTTATAGAAACAAGACAAAGCACTTAGCCCACTTGAAACAAGTGGCAGTTTTTCCTATGTGGCAACACCAGACGCCAGCTGTCACCTCTGATATTATAACTGGAACACATTGGCCCCTTTCAGGTGGCAGTTTGCCCCACTGCACTCTGAGAAAATAGTCTAAGCAGATGGTACCATCGACCCGTCTAAGTCCAGACACTTGCATTCCCTTGGAAACCTAGAGACTTTTTGGTGTGGCTTTTTATATCAATTAATTTTTTTTTCTTCTTGGATATTAGCTTTCAGGAAAAAAACACACACACCATGAAAGAAACAGGACACAGTCATGTTGAAAATCTTACAATGTATATAATTGACACAAGATTTCAGGTACAACGGCAAATGAGACATTTTTAGATATTTCTCTACCTCTGTGGCATCTAATTCACCATTAGAACAAATGCTCCAAGTATTTCTGATAACAACCCAACAAAAGGAAATCAACATGAGGAAAAATAGAAATATTTCCCGTATTAGCTGGCACCTTTAGAAATAACTCCAATTCTTCACTTAGAGAAAAGCTTGTTTTCAATGGCTGCCGAATGGGTTTTGCATTTTCAACACTTGGAAGAAAAGAAAAAAGGCCAGATTGAGGAACAAGCTAATCTGAGATCAGGTTGAGTCTTTGTTTTGTTATCACCCATGATCAAGGACTTCATGTTGACTCTCTTTCACCACTGTTTAACAGGAGACCTGCTAAGCCACATATCTGCATACATGCATTCACCAATCAATAGTCGTCTTGCAGATTTGTTTACTCTTGTATTGATCAGCCATCTTGGGGTGTCTTTGAGCCGACAAGTGGCCTAAAAAGTGCAGATTTTAAAGAAGGGAAGGGTATGATGTTATGAAACAAAATTGATGAGATCATAAAGTGAAAGCAGAGTGGGGCAGAGGAAAAGGATTGTGCAAATTTAAGCCGACGACATAACGAGGCAGTCATTGAAACCAAAGTTGTGAGTCGTATTTAAGTTGGAATGTAACCATTAGAGTTTCGATTCTTCCTGTGCGCGGATATGTACTTCTACTCTTATGGTCAACTTTTTATTCAAGGGTTGTGAAAAGAGGCCACACATGGTGTGCTTGCTATTTATTATCATTAGTCTTTTTGTTGAAATGTGTTCGACTCACGTCACAACAGCTAACACCACAACAACGCTCCCTTGTAATCTCAAAATTGACCCCAAAAGTCAAAGGCAGTCACAGGCAGATTTTTTTAACCAGGGACTCATACGTCTGTCTCTAGGAGCACAGACAAATAAACACGCACACACAGCAACAAGTCATTCATTACTATATGATATCAATAAAATGAAGTACCATTTGAAGACACCTGTCGTTTTATACATACATATGCAGAGGAGCTAACCAGCTGTTTTAATAAAAATGCATTTCTCAGAACTGACGGGTTCAAATGGTGTTGAAATTGAGTCCAGTGGATTTATCCACTGTTGATGCATATATATTTTTTTCACAATATGGATTCTTGTGGATTTTCCCAGGTAAGTGACTGAAGCAGTGACAACTTCACATCCACTTGAGTCGTCCATAGTCCTTACTGTCATGTGCAGGTCTGACAGCACAGATATCGTCAGTATAGATTACAGTAGTAGGCTGAAACACATTTTTGAGCTATATTAATCCCCTATTGTGCCAGTTTATTATTTCTTAAATCGTAGTTCAATATGATACAAATTTATTCTTCCGATTTAAGAGTAAAGACATCTAAGACCCCATTCTTTAAGTCTATCAGACACAGACAGGTACATCTAGTCGTGCACAGGTTCATACACTGGCATACATGCAAGTAATGTCTCATCATCCTGTGCATGGCGTTCATAAAGCTTTTAATTTAAATGTGGAACAGGATTTCTACCAAGCCAAGCATTTCATAAAGGTAATACGCCATGTTTCCAACACATTCCATGGAAATCTGTTACTTAATGAAGCATTCTGTCAGTGTCACACTGTCTTGCCGTCATGTAAAAGCACAAGGAACCCTCTAAAGGTCACTAGAGCCGATGAGTAGGTGGGAAAGCTGGAGGCGCTTGGGGGTGGGAACAAAGAGGTAACCACAGAGAAGTTGCAATGAAAAGGCAGACATGGATACTCTGACAGATCAAAACAGAAATATACGAAACAGTACAATAAAGTGTCTATTACAAAAAAAAAAAAAGCAGGTGTCTACTTGGATATTTTTACATAAACAAAACAAATAAGCCATCAAACCTGTTTGTTTTTGTAAAAAAAAAAAAATACTTGTTTATGTTTATTGAAATTGTTTTGTTTATAAAAACAATACTGAGTATTTAAAAGAAAAACAGACATTTTTGAGTGGTAGATATATTTTTGAAATGCTGTGAGTATTTGTGGAGCATTGCAAAAAGTACTGCAGTACATTTGTTTTCTTTTTTGGCTTTTGAAAAAAAAAAATTTGTTCTGACAGAGGTGAGAGCAAACGTAAACCAGAACCTTCATTCCATGTGTGACATGTGTGAACACACATGTTGCAGGGGAGATAGGGGGATGGATGGATGGATGTAGTGGAGGACAGGACACACCAGATGATCATGTCTGTGTGAGTGCGATCATGGCTTTTATTACAGCTTATGTGATTAAATGGTTGAAAGTGCTTATGCTGAGTGCTCTCATCCTCGCATCAAAAAGGAAAGGGTGTTTATGCGTAATGATACTGGGACACTTAATGCATTAAGAGATCTGGGAGGGGATGCTGGACAGAACATTTGTCTTTAAAAGTCACCTTTCCATCCCTTCCTTTCGGCTTCTAGTTTGTAGATTTTGCCTATAAAAATATCTGTATTAAGAAATCAATCGAGGGGGTCCAATGAAAATATTATTAAATAAATAAATCTATCAAAAAAGTGGCATTCAGACACACGTCAGAGCTCTATTGCAAAGCTCCGGTCTTCTTTTCTCTGGCGTGTCATTCCCTGCGTACTTTTAGCTGTATGGATCAAGACCAATCTCAGACAACAGCGACACCAGCAACAAAACATTAAAGGATGCAAGGAGGGCAGTATCAGAAGAGTGTCATATAACAGTGAGATAAAAAGGACATAAGCTGAACAAAAACTCTGATGAACTCTCATTGCCCTATTTTGTTTTTTTTTATCCAAAGCCAAGGGAAGTCCATCAAAGAAATTTCATTTAATTGTTGTTTCTTTAAACTCACTTTTGGCAATGTAACTGACCCACAGCTTCTCCTCCCTCCCCTTTTAAGCTCTCACCAAACCCCATGTAATAAACTCAGTCCAAGTAAGAATGTTTTTTCCATTAATTACCGCCACAGCAGCAAAATGAACAGTGAAAGCAGGAAGATAATGATGGATGGGACGTTCTGCTGGGCTGAGCCTGTCACCTTCTTGTTTTCTGGAGGGTAAGGATAGAATACAGGTCCGCCTGTACTGGTGGCAATGAGTCCCGGGCCCTGGGAACATGTTTGATCTGTACATGAGCCGCTTCCTGAACCACTGGGATCATCACCTGTGGTAAGAGTGTCAGGACATTAGTCTACTGCAGGAAAATAACTCCTATTTAACATTCTTTACTACAATGTAAATGGAAGACTTTGAACATTTAATCAAAGACAGATCCTAAAGGATTTATCAGCTTTAAAAAAAAAAAAAAAGGTTTGTTCTGTTCCGTTCATCTAGAAAATGTTCCCCTAATTATATTAAGCTGCAACATTATTTGAATGTCACAATATTATGAAACGATAAAATGTTTTGGAAGTACTCATCTGAGCACACATTAGCTTTTATAAATTAGACAAAAGTAAAGACAAAAAAAAAACTTAATGAGCAGCATGTGCTGATTGACATACGGTAATGCAACAAAACATATTTTAATAGTAATACTATGATCTGCAAAAAAGAAAACACAAGAATGATTTACCTTTTTACCTTTGAAGGAAGAAAGAGAACAACGGAATGTATTTAGCTTCAAAATAAAGATTTAGGCTTCGATGGTACATTGAGAAGCACTGAGGTGCATCTTGAGATACTGAATAACTACCAGATGTTAGCATAGACCTTCAACAGTACATTTAGCAGAAAGCATGTAGAAAGCAAACGTTTTATTTGCTCAAATAAAAAAAATACAAAACATTACTTTAAAATTACAAAACTGTAAATCCAACATGAATACAAATATAGGTTTTTGGATTTGTCTCATCCTCACAATTTCTCAAAGATGTTCTTTTGAATAAAAATGATGTGTTTAATACACTTACTAGTGTCCTGAAAGTCGACGTCAAAGCCATTGAGCGCATTTTTCAGACGGTTACTTGTGATCTTCAGCTGCATTATTTGTTGGCGAATTGTCATGTCTGGTTTGGTGATGTCGATTTCCACTTCTGGATTGTTGATCTGATTGGCAAGACCATCACCCATCACTTCTGGAAGATACCTAGTACATGTAAAACAGTGATAAACATTAAATTCATTATCAAAATTGTTTTGTTTTGTTTTTTCAATCGGCAGAGTGGATGACAATTCTCAAAATCTGTTGATCCCTTTGTGCCCGGTGTATAGTCAAACTCAAATCAAAAGGAAGTAGAGTTAAATGGCTGGCGTAAGAAAAAAAGGCAGCTTATTAAATGGAAAAGTAAACATATATGTCAAATATGCAGAAGTATTAGTTCATGGACCCAGTTAAATTGATTTCCACCGTTGGTAATTTAATCCATGGTTTGGACAGGTGAGGTGAAGTGTCAGTAATGAAGCCCCGTGGCTGACAGAAAAAAGTTTGAAGCTGGATGAAAACGACGTCTTCACTGAACTGTGTGATTTGAATAAAACCTCAGGAATTAACAAATTTTCTTTAAAGGATTACGTTCACCACCTCGCACGATTTATGCCGTTCCAACACTTGTCCTCAGCTCCGGCTCCATAGGCGGCCCTGTCACTGCAAAGAACATTCGGGAGAGAAACCCAGTGTGACTGCATGCCTCTCAGCCTCGTGGTCACATCAGACACCTGAAACAGAGTTGGCAGCACTGCATTAACACATTTGATCCTCAATTTAACATCCCAACAGCATAATTAAACATGGGGTGAAAAACTGTTCACAGAATGAGCATTTAGATGTGTTTATTAACTAATCAACTCATCTGAACACATGTAAGTTGTAACGTAAGTTATCCTAAAAGTGATCTATGTCATAATAAGACGTACAATCTTTGATTTGCAAGTTCTGTGATGTCCCAGAAAAGCAACAAGAAATAGATTTCTTCTCAAATACAGTATACTCACCAACTTTGCCATGGTTTTAGAAGTGTCTCCCAATGTGTCTTCCACGGTGACCCTTCCTGCAGTTCTGACCTCCTCAGCTCCCGTGCTGATTGGTCCTACTTCTCCGCATGCTTGAGACAACTGGAGAAGGAGGAAGTGAGGAACAGAGGGTGAGGAGAAACTGAATGGAGGTCCATTTTAGCTAAAGGAAGGTTTGATAGACTGGAATATTTGTAATATTCTGTTGATAGAAAAAAAAAAAAAACACTAATACATATTGGGAGACAAAAAAACAAACAAAAAAACATTGGTTTCTGTGTTTGAATGTGAGGCGCTTCAAAGGGAAAGTACCTAACTTAGCATATGGCTTTTAACATCAAAAGATTAGATAAACAAGAGACAATCTGTTAAATACTCTCACTCTCATGTGGGACACGAGGATCAGAGGCTAAAGCTGTGTGTGATTATTACCATCCAGAACCAGGTCTCAAACACTTTGACACACTTCAGCTCCCACCAGGGCAGACAAGCTTTCTCAGGAATCTGCAATTTTCCACTTTTACCAGCATTTTTAAGTCGATTAGCAGCCCTTTCCTATGGAAGATCATTTAAAACTAGGTCTCCAATGATCCATTATTGTAGTTTGTGATATTGACTTTCGGTGTACATACAATTTATGGAGGAAGTTTTACTATGCCATAATTCAAGGCACGCAATACTTTTCTTTTACTTAAAAAGAAAGCTTATGGCAAGGCCAGTTGACCTCTGATCGGAAGATTGCAAGTTCAATTCCCGCCTTGCCCAACAATGCTTCAAAGTGTCCGTGGGCAAGACACTGAACCCTACACCTTGCCTCTGGCAGTTATAGGTTGGCGCCAGTGTTCGGGAGCAGAACTACCATCAATGTATGAATGTGTGTGAGCACATTCAGTACAAGTTGACCTATAAACGCGCACAAAATCTAAAACTTCCTATAACATACATTTTTGTTTACAAAATGAAAACAATGAATGCCAGTTTAATTTCCAGATTTGACCATTTGAGTTGTTTTAGTCTCAAATTAGGTTTTTGTATTGGCAAGAGTATGGAGAAAAAAGGATTTTTCAAACATTTTAATAATAATTTCCTTATTTCTAAATCCTAGCCCCTAATGAAATAAAAAATTCTTAACTGTGCTGATTTTGAGAAAAACTTGGTAAGATGTAGAGCAAAGAGATGTTAAAAACACTTAAAGCCTGATAAATGTTCTTGCATGTCTAAAAGTATCAAACAGTTTGCTGTTTATTGTAACTTTTCTCTCATTTATGCAGTTAACATAATTCCAACAGGTTCTTATTTGTTTTATTTAAGCTTTGTTTTATCAGGAAATCCCATTGAGATTAGATCTCTTTTTTATGGTAGACATGGGCATCATTCTGCCATGGAGGAAAGCGTCTCTTTCTTTGCATCAGCATCAGTATCAGCTGGTTCACAGTGATTGCATAACCACTTCACTACTGTAAAGTGTTGCACATCAGTGTAAACGGCTTTTCTCTGCTTCGGATTATGTGAATTGCTTAAACGTGTAAGAGCAGCGATAATTTAAAGAATAACACTGAAGGGTTAACAAGAACAATTTTAACTTTACGCCTCCAACTGAAATGAAAATTCAAATAAGTTCAAAATTGTTGACACTTCCCAGCAATCAGTAACAACTTTTGACTGCAGCGGTATTGCGATGTATATGTGTTATTATGATTCACATTCTGTGTAATCATATGTTCCTTTCCACTTGAAGTCGCGGATTTACATCACTGTTTAGAACATTACAGATGCACCAACGTTCAAACAGACCTTAGCGTTGATAGTATCAGTTTTCTCCGTCATGGTAGACATGGCCTCCATTATCTGATCAGGGAGAGACAGGATTATCTGATCCATGCCAATCAGACGGTTTTCAGCTACGTAAACCATTGTGTCTGCAAAAGCAGAAGATACAGTTAGGGTGAAAAAAGGTGTCATATGTTTGGTTTAATGGTAAGCACATTGGCAGAGCAAAAAAGCGATTAAGCTATGAATTGAAATCGTGTTCATTTTTATGTGCGACCCCTCACCTACTAGGTGCTTCCACTCAGTGTTGAGGTCAGCTTGGTTGGCTAGACACCCTTTCATGACGTTGCTGCAGTAATTGGCACAGGGTCTAGCAGAGGGAATGCCTCGGCAGTGGGGGCAGTAAGTCATTCTCATCATGGCTCGCATGCACGCCGGGCTCAGTGGCACCTGTGGTAAGACACAACCAGTGCAAAACAAAAAGATGTCAAAACTGCATCAGCTGCAAGTGTTTAATTCTTTTTTCAACAAACAAACAAAAAGGCGGGCTAATTATTTAGTCTGAGGGAAAAAATATAAATCGGTGTGTTGCAGCACACTTTAAATAGTGAAACTCTGTAAAAATGTAGCTTTTACCTTTAAAACATCAAAAAGAAACCTTTGTTTTTTATACTACGTCCAACAGAAAGGTCTTGACATCATACAAGCATTTTGAGTTCATCAATTCATTCTTCCTGCCTTTCCCATTTTTCTCCCAATCTCACAAGGTTGCTCCCAAAGGGAAAAGGCCTTCTTGCGTGAAAAGTAAAACTGGGTTAATACCAGTAAGCTTTGTTCACAAGGGAGTACAGCTACGCATACAAAACCTCAGGAAGAATGGGGTGTGTGCCTGTGTAAGAGCGAGAAAGAGGAGGAGAGATGGAACGAAGCAAGCTCTGCATACAAAGCTCTCCTAAGCTGACATCTGGGCCAACTGGAGGCTTTTCCTGGAAACTCTTCTTCCAACAGCAAAGTCACACTCAAAGCCAGATATGAAAAAAATATACACTCAAAGTAGGACAACAGCAGAAATCCAGAAGGGCCATAACTCAAATATATTTAAATAATTTTACAAACCTGCTTGAAGTTTCAACAAACAACAAGTCAAGAAAGAGTCGTGTGATCACTTTCAACCCATGAATAGGCTTAGTTTTTGCTTAACTCCCTGAATCTCTCTTGTTTTCCCACTGTTGGCTTCAAAGCTCAGTTGCAGCATTCACTTGTTGACAATAAATGCATTTCCATTACACATGTGCCCAAAATGTTATTGAAATTCTAGAAACTTCCAAAAAAACCCCACAATTTTACAACTACACTGTTTACATGGAATCATAATTATGCTAACAAACATAAACTAACTTTGATTTGATGCTTTAATTTACAGCAGATTTGAGGCGTTATGGCATTGTTTGAAGTTGATTCTGTTAAACAACTATTGATTCATCAGGTTTATTTCAAGCATTAATTTGGATAATACAAATCAAAATAAAAATCACATAGATTTATCAAAGTCATTACAGAGATCATGAAATGAATAAACAAACAAACAAAAACAGTCACATTTGATTCATTAAATATTGTGATTATTAACATAAGTCAAGTAGTGCTTGACTGATTGCTTTAAAAGGAGAGGAAAAAAACAAGTTTATTTAATCCCACCTCATCATAGATACTTCATTTTATAGTTTTGCTTAGTTTTTGTAATCCGGTTCTGATCAGATAAAGTGCAGATTTTTTTTCAATGAAGAAAGTTGCCTTTTAATTATTCTCATAAAACATTCTTTCAGGATTTCAGGAAACAGTAACATGGATCACGCGTTATGTAACAGATACCTAATACTCGTTGATGATAATCAGAATAGCGTGTCTAGAAGAGCGCGTTTGGATGGCGTCACAGCAGTGCCGGCATGTGCCATGTACTTAAACACAGAGACGCATCTGAGAGCCTGTTCAGCTGAATTACAAAATAAACGTAGTGCTCATCATCATCTATCAGGCCATGGAGCAGCAAGCTCCTTACACGTGTGGGAACGGCTACGGATGAAGTGATTTTGGGTGATTTTACAGAGGAAATGTGGATCCAACAATTCTGCATGAGACTCTCCACTTCTGATGAGCTGTGTGATGCTGTGGGACCTTTTGTGGTGCCTGCTGTGCAGTTCCCAAGGCAGCCAGTTCCCACCAAGAAGAAGGATTTTAAAAAACGTTTCCATTGCAGTACTGCAAAATATGTCAATTACAATTCTAAAATCGAATCAAAAACCACTTCTAACAATCAAGTTTTTTCTGATGAATGCAAGTTTTTTCAAAATTTCCATTAGGTGAATTTATTATCCTAAACTCAATGTGCACACACCACTCCTACAAAAATTGTGTTTTGAATTTTTTTGATATGTTCTTGTGGCGTTTTTCTCATGATATTTAAAGAAAATCAAGCTTAAAATTCAATTTTTGCGTATTTCTTTATTAAAATAACTCTTTTTTTATTCTAATCAGGAGCAGACAAAAGAATGCCTTTTGTAGTTGTTATACTCTACAGTCCACTTCTGCCACCTGCAGACAAATAGATCGATGAAGTCTCTGTTTTCCTCGCCTGACCTGGAATTTGGCTTAAAAACTGTACGGCTGGAAAGCTCCACTGTTGCTCACCCTTTTTGTTGCACCGGTCATTCTAGTTTGGGGTTCTGAGGTTGTAAGCTTGGCGGAGAGCATGTAAACAGAAGGATTTCAGGAAGCAAGGGTGAGTTTACTCTGTGCCAACAGTCTCACCCACAACTCAGAGGCCCATTTTTAATGAACAACTGCCACTCTGGAGAAAACTATGTCCTAGAAATCAATTCAGGATTTTTGATTTGGTCTAAAAATGGCATAATTAGAATTAAAAGACCACAGGAAAATGCTTTTGAAAATGCATAGAAAGATGATTGCAGTTGGAACTGTAAGCAAAAGCAAACTCAGCTTTGCCTGGTCACTCCTTATTTGGGCAACAATTCTATTTCCCAGTGTGACTGTTTCCTTCATTCGATGGCGCTCTAGAGATAGGATCTCTGTATTGCTCCACAGTAGCAGTAGGGATGAGACATGATTGAATCTTCAGTCTAAGTTCTGATCGCAGTTTGCCTGCAGAGATTTTCTTCCTACAACAAAACTTGCACCCAAACTTTATTCATCAGGCTTAGTTTTAAAAACAACAGCATAGTTGCCCTTTAAGAAGATGAGATCAAATAAATTCTTAGAAAAACACGTTTTTTCAACAATATTGGACATTTCTTGATGATTTTCTCATTCAAGTGACATCTTGTCATTTAGAAATCTCTACAGGACTGTGGTGTAACAGAAACTCTAGACAGTGAGGTTCTATTTCAAGTTAAAACCTGCTAAACTTGACTGCAAATGCTGATTTCCTTTCTTTGAAGTTCATATCTGTGAGCTTAAGTGTGAGGTTCCATGTTCAATTGGTGTGGGTCTCATTTGCACCAACTATTCTGTCACTAACCCAATATTGAAAGACAAGTGATGAGATGAATTTGCTATTTTAAAAACAATCCAGAAAAAGAGATTCTGATTTCCCACACTTTGCATGATCCTTCAATAATGCTCGTCCAAACGCTAAAGGAGCAGGCACAAACAAACACAATGATTCGTGAACAAGAATCCAACAATTTTTCGCTTAATTTCTTTGTTTGTTTCCACATTTACAGTAACCATTCTCTTTCTTGTGAGACCCTTAAACAGCATTGTCAAACGTACTGCATGTGTGGGAAAGTTGCTCTCTGAGTTCGGATGATTTACATCTCTGCCATCTTTAGTCAGTGTGGTTGAATGCATTTTGTAGACGGTGTGATGACACCTTTGTACCATCTAGGGTTGTGTACTGATTAGTTATTTATTCCAAAGATTAGTTCCCATTATGAAACATTTTCTAGACAGACCTTTTTTATTATTTTTTTTCCAGAAACTCAACTTTCTTCCAAGCTCTTAATAGTTTAGAACTAAATCAGATTAAACTAAATCTCCTAAAGATTTCAAAAATAAAATGTCAGTTAATTAACACATTCAAAAATAACATTTTTGCAAAATAGCATTTAATCTTATGTCATAAAACAACAGTTAGAAAGTAATTTGAGACAATAAAATATATCACCAACCAAGTAAAGATCAGGGAAAGCACACAATGCGGCAAAATCTAATAAACATTTCCCCTGTCATGCTTATTCCCCTCATTTATTTTTATAGTTTAAAAAAGGGGTTGCTTTTGTTAGTAAAAATAAAATAAAATAAAATAACATAAAATAAAATAAAATAAAGTAAAAAAAGAAACAAAAAAAACAAGATTTTGTAGAAAAATCAGCACAATTAAAAGGATACAATTAAAGTGTTGAATTGATGAATGCAGGTGTCATTATGGAGTAAGTTTGAAGTCAAAAGCTATTAAGGAAAATATATTTTAAAAAAGAGGTTTTTATTCCAAATGCAATGCTTTCAAACTATGTAACCTATGGATCTTATTTTGTGCAGTGATACATTAAAGAAACAAAAACTCTAAACAGACATTTGTCACAAAATGGTTTGCAAATTATAGCAACAGGTTACACTAAAAAAGTAAGTTATACACTTCAAAAATGAAAACAAATTTGGAGGTGTTCTTTAGTATGAAAAAATCTTTGTAATAGAAATGCTAGTTTGTTTATCCTTTGCTGTAAAATCACCCCTTTATGTGCCCCTTTTATACCTGATACTTTAAAACTATTTCTGTACAGCTGTTACTGAAATGCCTTTTTTAAAATATATTCAGTAATAATGCTTCAAATCCAAAGTTCACATGTACAAAACCAAACATTTTTATAAGTACATCCTTAATTGAGTCATAAACACAAGGACACTGCTTTCAATTCTGTCCCAGCTTATTAGATGAAAAAATAGTCATTTGATATTTGAGTTCTTTTTCTAGTGGTTGTAATACCAACCTGTCAAAAGTACATTTTCTTTGTGTTACTATCATACAAATGTGCTGCCTGTCAGTACTTTCTGTACTACAATGACTTTCTTTTTTCTGCAGTACGTCTCTCTGTCTGTTTTTTTGTGTTTAGTAAGTATGACTTCTGGCCCTTTGAGCTTTAGACTGAGTTGATCTAGACTTAATGTTTTCAGAGTGAGCCGTGAGGCTCCTGGCCTATTTCTTCTACATCTCGGCCTATAGGGGAAAAAAACAAGACGGAAAAGGTTAAGGTCAATTGACTGGTGTGGCTGAAGCAAAGCAAGGCAGCAGCTATAGTACCAGAAAGTTATATCTCTGGTCTTGTTTTCTATCTGCTTACTCTCTGTAATGCTTCCCTTTACTGATGGCCTATTTAGCAATGGTTTCTTCTTGATTTCTCACTATACTTTAAGTTTCTGGGTATCTTATCTGAAAGCAAATATATCTATACAGTCTTATATAAAGTTTTTCATTGTAGCACAGAAAAACTTTGAAGATAACCACTGTTTATTATTATCTACTCTTGAGTTTGCTTCCATACATTGACAAAATGTAACACCTCAACGATCAAACACAGCAAACATCCAAACTTCCCTTTACATTAGTGTGAGGCCAAAAATCATAGCTAACAAATGTCAATATTTTGAACAAAACACATTGTTTTTAAAGATGAGGCTAGAGACTTTCTAAAAGTTTTAAAAACCATATATGCACATACAGTTCAGCAAGTTTGACTCCTTTCTAATTGCTTTATTTTATGTACTTGTAAATGAACTACCTACGGCAAAGTCCATATGGAAATATACTGCAAAAACTGCATTTTAAAAAATAATTATACCCTTGTTTCAAGTAAAAAAAAAGTCTTTTTTTCTGTCTGAGACCTTTTTTTCAATAGCAAAAAAATCTTAATTGAAGATAATATGTCTGAGTTACTACAATTGTTCTCTTAAAATAAGAATTCTAGATAAGTAATTTTATCTTAAACAACAGGCAGATATTTTTGCTCATTTAAAGACAAAAAATATGTTTTTTAAATTTTCGACTTCTTTTTAGGGCCAGTTTTTTTTGTTGCAGTTTTTTTATGCTATTTTACTTTGCATTTTTGAACATCACAAACATGCTGATAGCATTTCTAGAGGTTAACAACATTTTAAATTAATTGAATTAACATTTCAAGCACTTTGTCTTCCGCTTCGAGTTAGACAGTTCAAGCTTCTTTGACGTTTGTTAATTTCCCTTACTGCATTATCCCTTACTTAAACTCCACTGTGATGTTATTTTGTATTACTTTATTCATTTATTTGAAATTTAAAGACTACAAGGTACATTTGTAAAGGGTAGTTTAAACATGACATCCCACAAATTGATTTATATACTTGTTAAAAACTATATTTTCAATCAAATGCATCCTCTAGTTCCAGGTTTAGCTGTTGTTGAGGTATCCTACATTCCCTAAACTGCTAAATCAAGGCTTAAGCTTGTGAAATAAAAGGCAATTCAGGAATCCTCAGGTCTCTTTGTATGAGGAAGATGCTGCCAAACAGGGCAGGTGTAAAATATGCCAGGTCAGACAGTTTTGTTGTGTGCTAAATTCAGTTGAGGAACACATATCAAACAGACAGCTTCAACTAAATTCCTTGACATGCATCCAAATCTCCTCTATATTGTTTTTGGTTTGTTTTGTTTTTATTTCAGAGTTTTTATACTAACAACTATATCTTAAAATAATTTGTAAATGAAACTTTGTGCGTTTTGAATTCCCGGTAGTATCATTTTATGTAATAAGAAAAATGTACATTTCCCAAGGGGCCACATCTTAAACTAGTTTGACTGTCCGGTGTCTGACAGGACATATTCACTGAAACATCAATACCGGCCACCTCCCTGAAATGATTTCTCAGTTCCACACTGGTCTTAACCTTACTCTTGTCTTATGTACAGAGAAGACCATTTCTCTTGGGACATATTAACGCTCCCCACAGCCTGGGGAGACATTTTTCAGTGTGAAGTTGACATTAACTGTTGTTGCAGGGGCTGATTGTCCGCACCGCAGGCCATACTTTATGGAGCCTCTCACTTCTCCCAACATTGATCTGCCAATACTTTAATGTGTGCAAGTGGGCTGTGTGTGCTGAGATGTTCACAAAAAGAAGAAAGAGTGCTCTTCACTCAGAAAATACATTGAATTTCATCATTGATACAAATTACAGCACAATATTCAAGCAAGATGACTTTTTCAGAGTTTTCCTTAAAAATAAAAATCAAAGGAACAAAAGTACTAATGAAAAGGCAAATAAAATGTAAGTTTAAGATAAAAGGTTTACCTGAGACACTTTGCGAACCACCTCTGCACTCTTTACCAGTCCCTGTAGAAATGAGCGTGCTGCCAGGAATGTGCGAGTGACTACTATAGACATTTTATGCGGTGTTTCTCCAAAAGGCCTTATTGTCTCTATCTGCTTTGACACACACTCCAGGTAGTCTTCACCTGAAATGAGCAAACAAATCATTTAAAATCCCTTTTATAGGGTTCTATATTTTCAAAGAAACAGTGTAAAACAAAAATTATTTAAAAGAAACTTCAGAATTCTTTTTCTTTTCAAAGTGTCGTTTCAATTGGAAGTCCAGTAAAAGGGATAAAGGGTTTAGTCTAAATCTGTAATGCATTGCTTGTTAAAAATCAGGGAGGAAAATCCAGTAATTTGTTTAAAACTGGCAGTAGTATTCAAACAGAGGTTGCTTAAGCCAAATTGTAACCACTGTTATGAGTTTGTACTTCCATGCATAAACATACCTAATGAAAACTGCTTGTTTTTCTGATAGACGAACTTCTCCAGTAGCTTGGCCCAGAATTCATTTAGCACTTCTTCCAGGTTGACACTGGCACCTCGGCAGTAGTTGGTCAAATCATTGTACAGGTCAGAAAAGACCTGAGAATTCATCAGGTACCGAATACCCCAGGTTGGAGAGAAACTCCTCTGCAACTTTTCCATAGAACGATTCAGCAAGTCCAAGAAGAAACCTAAAAAAAGAAATGAGGAAATGTCAGCAATTTAAGACAAGGGGAAAAGCCTCAACGCTATCATGTTTTGGTGTCTTGTGCTATGTCACACCAGACTCTAAAAACAATATAAAAAAATATGTTAAACATAGTTGACCTTATTCTAGTTAAGATAAAAATAAAAGAGTTTTTGTATGATATTTATAGCATGGGCCTGAATGGGTTTGGTGATGCCTCTCATGTCAAACGGTTGTTGAAAAAAGCCGTCTGCAGTCAGGCTGGCGACATCCATGGACCACCTCTGTGTTTGACATTTGAAGGTGTAAGTGCCAACCATTTGGTCTTTGGTGTCTACACCCCAGCTGGTTTTGTTGTTGAATGTGATCAATTCTTTTCTCATATGTTTTCATCCTACACATCCTGTAGCAGCCATTCCACCAAACGATATTCTTTCACACTGCTGTAATACATGACAGAATCTCCCACTCACACACGTACACACACACACACAAAGGTCCAGGGTGTAAAGCATTTAGATGTATCAGATTTTCTGGAGTTGAATTTCATTCTTAGAGTGTGATATTTTTATTGTCTGTTTGTTGAAAATTAAGAGTTTCCATAAAATTCTCAAGGAATTTCATCTAGGCAGCTTTGGGTGAGCACTCTGCTTGACTGTGAAGGGGAAGTTACCAATGCAAAACCAAAGATGAGAGCCTATAACCCTGACAAATGCTGTCACGATTTAAGACATGCCATCAAATTTAACATCTGTTAATCATTTGGGTTTAATAAGAGGGAAGCAAAATTGGATAAAAGTCTGCTGGGCGTCAATTAAGAACAGCTGTTGCAATAAAGATAAAAAAAGACATCTGCAGAGATGGCATTGAAAATTTGTGAATGCTAAAATAGCCAACAGTGTTGTCAAAGACTATTTCTAGCTTCAACGTCAATTTAACTGAGTGTGATCAAATATGGATGCGTTGGGAGTGTCTTGGCTGATGCGACTCTGCAGCATCGAGTGGCAGTCAGGAATTGTATCCCTGGACTTGCAGACAGGGGTGGTGGTTCCCTTTTTCAAGAAGGAGGACTGGAGAATGTTTTCCAACTACCAAGGAATCACACTCCTCAGCCTCCCTGGGACAGTTTTTGCCAGGGTACTGGAGAAGAGAGTTCGGCCGATAGCTGAACCCCAGATCCAATAACCACAGTGCGGTTTCTGGTCGTGGAACAGTGGACCAGCTCTACACTCTCTATAGGGTGCTGGAGGGTTCTTTGGAGTTCGTTCATCGAATCCATATGTGTTTTGTGGATTTGGAGAAGGGTTCGACGCGTTCCCCATGGTGTTCTGTGGATAAGGCTTTAGGAGTATGGATCCAGGGAGATGATACTGATGATACTGATGATACTGAGAGATGTCCGGTCTCTGTATGACCAGAGCAGGAGCTTGGTTTACATATCCGGCAGTAAATTTGACCAAGGGATGGGCAACTCCAGGCCTCAAGGGCCGCATTCCTGAATGTTTTTCCAACATACCATGTTTTGGCATGTTCTAAATGACTGGACACACATGAACCAGGTAATCAGTCAGGGCTTAGATATCTCAAAATCATGCAGACACTGCGGCCCTCGAGGCCTGGAGTTCCCTGGTCTGGCCTGTACCTGGTGCATGTTGGACTCCACCTGAGCCGCCCTTTACCACCGGTTCTGTTCATAGTCTTCAAGCATAGAATTTCTAGGCTCAGCCAGAGACCAAAGGGTGTCTGGTTTGGGGACCACAGGATTACTTCTCTGCTCTTTTAGATGTTGTCCTGTCGGCTTCATCAAGCCAGGACCTCCACCATGCATTGGAGCAGTTTGCAGCCGAGTGCGAAGCGACTGGGATGAAGGTCAGAACCACGAAGTCTGAGGTCATGGTTCTTGACTGGAGAAAGGTAGTTTGCCCTCTCTGAGTTGAGAGCTTTCTGACTCAGGTGGAAGAGTTTAAGTATCTTGGGGTCTTGTTCACGAGTGAGAAAAGATTTCAGCAAGAGATCGACAGGCGGATTGGTGTGGCATTCGCTGTTAGGCTGTTTCTGTGCCGGTTCATTGTGGTGAAGAAAGAGCTGAGCCAAAAAGCAAAGCAAAGCAAAGCAAAGCTCTCAATTTACCAGTCAATACTCATTCCAAAACCAATATGTTTACCAGCAGGGTAAACACTAAAAGCTGTCTTGTCCAGCTGCAAAATGCATAAAAATACTAGAAATGCAGCAATTATTGTTATTACGTCTCTTTCATTACTTGAATTTCATTGTACCAAGTATAATGACAACAAAGGCCTTCTATTCTATTCTGTTCTAATTTCACACATCTGGAAAATAATAAAGAGGCAAACAAATTAACAGTTTTACAAATCATACACGCAAAAAAAAAAAAAAAAAATATTAGCAACAAAACTATAACACCCACACATGTAGGACCAAAATACTTTCTGATACTTAAAAAATGTTAATGTGCTTGTCTCACACTGACCCATCTCCATAGCATAATGTAAGCATTACAGTTATTGAATGCAGCATCTCTGTTTGGTTTTCCTACTGATTAAGACGCAGCAGCCAGATTGCTTTACCAGCTGTGACTATTTAATGTTTTCTTCAAGGGGTTTTAGACTCTCACTGTAGCTGGGAAAAGTGTGAAAAAATAGTGCACCAAAAATAGTGAATTCTGATCCAGATATATTGATTTTTTGTGTCTAAACTAGGGCTGTCAAAGTTAACACATGCAATTAATAAAAAAAAACTAACGCAGTATTGTTTATTAACACAGATCAATTATACGTCAGAAGCGATGGTCTTCCACTTCACGTCAGCCATTATTCCACTTATACCATTGTCACTTTCAGAAGAAATAAATACTCAATCCATTTTTAGTACTTTATTCTTGTTATTTTTTCACAAAAAGCGGACCATTTTGGACATGGTGCAGCCCGTTGTCACGGTCACACGAGAATGCGTAGCTGGGTCGGCAGGCTGCAACTGCAGCTGCAGAGGAAATCAATATATGTGCTGATTGTCACGACAGGTTCAGTAAAGCATCAGTTCAGAGAGAAAGTTCACCTCTTACTACTTGTTTTATCCTGAAAACCAAGCAAAAACTTTGTTTTAAAGAAACCTGCGCAGTGATATAGAATATTTGGGCTTTGCAACGGGAACTACCTTTTAAGGTGCACAGCAACACCCAGCAGCCAATCAGATTGATTGGAAAGTCTTGATTATTCGTGGATTAATCGTGGTTAATCACAATCCAAAAGTGTGATTAATCTGATTATTTTTTAATCGACTGACAGCACTAGTCTAAACACAAAAGGGTATATGTGGAGTATTAATCAGGTATTTATTCTTAGACAGATTTCTGCAATGTAGTTATTTTAGTTAGGCAACAAATAAATGAAGAAAAAACTGACAAACTATATATTGCTTGTAAGTTATCCTGCTGTATGAAAACACAGGAAGAGAGTTTAAGTATGGAGAGAAAATAGTTTCAGCCAGATTTCTACACGCGTAATTCTTGATTTGTAACTCATACAATACATCTTCTGCATAAGTACAAAGATTACAAAATGTAAAAAAAAATACGATTTACACGTGCGCAACTTAGAATTACAACAGCTTGAAACTAACTACATGCACAAATCTTAAAAAAATTACACATGAATAGCTTTTTATGCACACACAAAATCGCATTTACGCACAAATCTAAGAAAGAAAAAAAGAAATGTGCGTAATTGATGCATTAAAATGCTGGGCCATCAGAATTTTCCAATCAGCCGCTTTAAACTTAGATTGTGAATGTTTTCTGGTGAAACTTGACATCTTTCCACTTTCCTAAACAGATATGCCGGATAATTAATATATAAAAAAGTCTAAAGCATTTCGAAAATATTTTTCCCTTTTTTCAAAAACTTTGTGCATCTTGAAATCTATGAACTTCTGTATATGTTCATTAGAGACACCATTCAAATTTTAAAATGTTTAGCAAAGATTGAGCAATTTGCGGTGTATTCAGCTTTTACCTTACGGTTTTTATGCAAATAGAATGCAAGTTTTATGCAAATTTTAGGACATTTTTTCAATTTTCAATGTAACTCAATGGATGGAATGTTTTCAGGATCTACAGTAGATGATGTCACAACTAGAGAGGAGCAGTTCGATTTTTTTAAGATTAAGGTTTTAAGGTTTTTAAAACCTTAATCTTTTTTTTGTCACAGAGTAAAATTAAACATAGGACAATGGCTCTGGATTCAAAAAATGTGACCCTCAAACCTGTGGGGCAAACACATTAGCCCCTACAACCCCTAGTCTGACACAAAATTCACTCAGTTTGCCTATTCCTGCCCATATTAAATCTTCTAAATCTTTGAAAATGGCTTAAGGAATCTTCGAGTAACCCTTTTTCATCTAAAAAACTTTCAGCTCTACAACACAATAGAACTCAAGTAGACTTTCAGCTATGGAAACCATTCAATTTTTAAAATATTCAGCAGAATTTGAGCTATTGAACTTGTATTTTTCTTTTAAAACTCCTTGTGATTTTTGAGATATTACAGGTCAAGTCGAAATAGCATCTTCAATTATGAAGTAACCCGTTTTCAATTATGAATGAAAGTTATGCAAGAGGAGTTACCGGTGAAGTCAGGGAGCAGAGTTTTTCAGAGCTGGAAGATATTGACCCTCTTTGTAAATTCATTTTGCTCAAACTCTGCCACAGTGTCCCATACAGAAAAAGTTTTTTAATGAAAATATAATTTCTTCCATTGGCCATCATATTTTTATAGAACGTTCTTGTCTACTTCTTGTTTTTAACTTGCGATTACTGCTGATTTCCTGGGCCTAAAAATATGAAAATCCCACTTTTCCATTTTCTCTGGATCAGCGCAGTGTTTTCATTTTTTTGCTGAGGTAAAAAGTGTAAAAGATTTGAGCTTTTGTCTGAACCACTGTCACTGTCAAAAAGAAAAGTCTAAGCCCCCTTCCTTCTCTTTCTCTCCCTGCTAAATGTGCCGTTTCAATGGCGAAGGCGGAACTCTTTCACGCACACATGCAAGCCCACAGAAACATACACACCGTAGGATCAATTCCAGAGATCCTCTGACCCTTTCAAAGACAACCTAGTGTTCCTTTTTCACTGTTTGCTTTAAAGACCAGCTCAGTGGCCTTGTGACCAGTGTCCACCCTGAAACTGGAAGTGAGTTCAAATCCAGGCAGTCATGCCAAATATTCTGAAAGTGGGACTCAGTGGCTTCATGCTTGATATGCAGCTTAAGGGTCTGGTCACATCACTGGTCACAATCTTGAACGCTGGATCACCGCTGCTTCCCCAGCGTTGGCGACAACTAAACGTTGCACAAACGTTGGTGGAGCGGTCATAAGCGTCTTACGAGCAGACACGGAGTTGCTGGAATGGTGTCGGGCGTTGAAGCTGCGGCGTTGATCCACGGCAGCGAAGAACTTTGATGTGGGGTCGTCATAGAGGCGTCGGAGCAGGACCGGTAATTGGCCAAAAATACAGGGAGAAATGGACCAGGAATTGTAATTGTGCTGCCGTTGAGTTCAGACCTACATCAAATTAGCCCAAAAACTGCATCACCATGGATCCTAAGAGACTTGCGCATTGGTCCATCAGCAGAATCTGATCCTCCTCAACAACCAACGCTACATTAACGCTCGCTATAGCTCGCTACCGCTAAACTAAACATTTTTTTTTTCGAGAGCTTTTAGGATCATTAGTTTAGCTAATATTTGTATATTTTTCTAGCTGGTTTCATAATTTTTTTTCTGTTTTTTAAGATAATTTGGAGTTTAGCCAAAATGTTCACATTAGGCTAACTATTTTGGGTAAATTAGACTTTTTTTTAGGCTAACTGCTTTAACGTTTTCAGCTTCAGAGTTTTCAGTTACAGCTCCAGCATTTTCAGTGACCATATTCAGCTTACAGCATTCACACCAGTGTTATCGTAGGTAATACTATTACTCTAGTTTGTTTTATTCTCTCTGAAGTGCACTCAGGAAGTAAAAACGGTTATCAAAATCAACTTTCACACTAATAATATTCACCTAGTAGATGTTATGGTTTAAACTTTTCTTTCACTTAGGAACTTAGTACATTCATCCAAATATTTAAATGTTATATTAGGTTACAGAAATCAAAATAAATGTTTGACAAAATTCATACATGACATTATTTAAGCTCTCAGAGCAAAAATAATAAATAAATAACGGAAACAAAAATAGGTAACCCTAATATTTTATTTTTTATGCGCTAAAGTTGTTTTCACCATAATTTCTACAAAGCTCAACCTCAAAACAGATATCATCCAATATTGATAATTAAATATGTATTGGCTTTAATGTATCAGCAGATCAGACAAATCTTCAAGCCACACTCTACAATAATCACCTTGTAGCTTACTGATACAAACACACACGCGCACACACATGCACATACACACACTTAGAACTAGTTAAGTGAAGCATGAATGCTTTAATGACTTTCTTCCTGTGGTGCCAGAGGAGATAATTAATCATTTGTAATCACTCTGAGCTTCACATCTAGGCCACCTTGACATGTCAGAGGATTACTCTATCTCTATACCTCCTCATATGCCGCTGCTTCCAAGGTTGATTAAATAAATACATTTAATCAATAAAGGAACTATTTTGTTAACATAGATGTGCTCTTAATGGTTCTGTCATAGTTCTTCAATGACAACAATTTTTGTTTTCAAAAATGAATACTTTAATCTGTTTGAAGTTCTAGATTTTTGATTAAGCTGCTTTGGACACAATCTTTGTTGACAATGTTTTCCTTGATGAATCCTCGAGGCCTGATGGGACGTGTGCAAAATCCTACCTTAGGGGAGGCGTCCAGGAGGCATACAAGAGAGAAGTGTGTGACACCTCAACGGGCTTGCTGTTGATGTGAGGAAGTCTTTCCCGCCTTCTTCTCTACCAGCAGTCAAACTTAGCAACAGGTGTGAATACGTTAATAGCACTGCCCCTCTCTTTACCTGAGTTTCTAAAACATTCGGCCAAAGGTCATATAACAGCTACAAAGTCTATCATTGACTTTCTGTCCAGGCCATCTTGGTGCTATATGCACTGATGACCATTGTGCTTGAACATGGCATTTGTAACTGGCACAGAAGTATTAAAATCACCACTCTGATTCACACTGAGGCATTTCTCCTGATACCGCCTTGAGGTCCCCAGTTGAAGCACTTAATGGTACCTCTCCTAAGGACTCCAAGTAGGCTGGATATGTATTTTTACATGATACGGTGCACTTAAAAGCCTAAACTTTTTTTTTCATAAATCGGCTGTGCGCCTAATAATCCGGTGCGCCATTTGTGTGTGCTGAATCCTAAGGTACATTTTATGTAATAGAATGACCATAGTGTGTATCCTAACTCAGTTAATATACTATCAAAGTCAAACAAATTCTAGTGACTTATTACCAAAAAAAAGTGATCCACTGAACATGTGTTCCTTTACTGCCATTGTTAGTTCTTTAGTTATTTAAATACATTAATAAAATAAAACAGTTAAACAGGTACATAAGCACAGCACGCACAGAAAAAAATGCTGTAGATACATTAAAAGTACAAATGCTGATCTGGGAGCCATTCGGTTGTTTGTGAGTCACACAGAGTCTTAATTGATAACACTTTCACACATGTACAAACACTGCCAATCCCTAAAGAAGAATATATATGCAATCCAATTGTCCTTTTTGATAAGCAAGCCAACAAATTACACAATGTGTGTCTTTAATCAAAGAGTTCTCAGACAAAACTGTAATCCACTTTCTATAATTCTCCCAATTTATTGCAAACAATTTATCCAGGTCTCTTTCTTCTTTTTCTTTGCAGATGGTTCTTTTTTTCACACTATTGTCTTCCTCGGCTCTTTCTCTCTAAGCTTACCACACTTTTAAATATTACTAACTCCATTATTTTTTTATTCAAAAGCCATAATTAGTTTCAATACTTTTTACTCTAAAAACATACTTCCTTGATATGTCAATGTCTTTTTGTGCTCCTATCTTTCTTAAATTGTATGGAGAGGTTGATATAATTAGGTCAGTGTACTGCAGGTCCCCATCAACATGATTTGCATGCAGATAACGTGAATCATTTAAGCCTTACAAAGAGACCAAATTTTCTTGTCTCGCCTGACATCTTCAGAGGTGACCCCAAAGCAAGAAATTATAGTGGATATTTACGAGTTCATCAAGTCAATTCAATTTTATTTATATAGGCCAATATCACCACTATAGCTGTCTCAATGGATTTTACACCGCTATTTATACAAAAAAACATAAAGTCTGTCATAAATATATAAACAATAGCTCGTTGTTAAACTTAACTAAAAAATAGTTGCATTACCTAGTGTGAATGCTGTTTGCTGAATGTGGTTGCTAAATATGCTGTGTGCTGAAAATGCTAAAGCTATTTGCATACGCAAAAGGTACTAAAGGACTTAAGAAATGCAGAAATTGCAGAAAACCTCAGTAGATGTCAAATTATCCACACAAAAAAAGAAAAAAAAAAACTAGCATGTTGTTAAACAACTAGCTTAAGCTGAAATTAGCCCAAAAACCTTAGTAGATGCTAAATTGGACAAAAAACAAACAAACAAACAAACAAAAAAAAAAAAACTAGAATGTTGCTAAATTATTAGCTTAGCTCCAAATTAGCCCAAAAAACCCTTTTTTTTTCTTCAGTTCCCGTCACAAGAGGATTTGTGTCTACAGCTCTCCTTATAAAAGTGACTTTAATCTTGAATTAACACATAGTTACTGCAAAAAAAGCAGTAATTCTGCAATATAAAGAGCTGAACATGGCACTGAAGAAAAACCAAGAAACATCAGACCTTGCAGAGCTCAGAATTGCGCTTGCCGAGATCCAAGCTAAACTGAACCCACTTTTAGCACTGGAAGTTAAGCTAACGTCCCTCTTGGAGCTTGATGCTAAGCTAGCACCTCTGCTGGAGCTTGTGTAAGATTTCTGATGAGAAAGAGTTAGAAAGGAACAACCGGATAATCGGCTTGACCTCCTGGACAGTGGAGTGAACAACGTGGTTTTACAAGTAAAAATAAATATAATTAATCTCACAGGATTTCAACTCAAAACCCAGTCTAGGCCTGGCGCAGCTAACGTTAACACAGAAACTAGGGGTGCTGAGACGGACACAGCTGAGAGTGTGGATAGTCGGAAAGTTGGATTATTTCTCACTCCTAAAGTGATTCCCCTGAATCTGAACACCATCAAGACCTACCACCTACTTCCCAGGGCAAAGGAGTCAGACAAACCAGCAATCAATGTCAGGTTTGTGGAAAAAAAGCACAAAATAGCTTGGATGAAGTAAAGGAGTCTTGAAAGGCCAAATTAGCCAAAAAAAAAAAGCTAACTCGTTACTGAAATATTAGCCTAGCTCAGAATTAGCCCAAAAAAATTAGTAGATACCAAATTATGGAAAAAAGTTATCATGTTGCTGGAATATTAGCAGAACATGTTTATACCAATATTGCATACATTTTAAAATTACATTAATATTTTGAAAAATTTGTGAAAAAACACATACACATTTCATTACATTTTTAAATGTGTAAACAGTATGAATACCAAAAGTACAAGCATGAATGTCCTGAACATGCTGAATAATTTGTTACCAATATTGCATACATTTGAAAAGTCCACAAAATATTTCAAAATTTCGTTAAAAAAACGTTTTGATACCAAGCTTGCTGAAATTGCTGAAAGTATGAAGGAGTTTTTAAGTGCCGAAAAACGAAGAAACGAAGAAGAAAAGAAACAAAGCGAAAAAAGTAAGAGAATTCCTATTGTGTGAATACCCGACTGGATATAACATATCCTTCTCTGCTTATAGTCAGCTCTGTTCAGTATCTACATTTTATGCCTGGAGTTTGTTTGTCTTTGCCAGTTCAAAATTGTTTTTTTTCCCATGAAATACTAAAACTTAGTTGTTTTCCTTAGTTTTGGACATTTTTGTTTTAGTCACCTTATATTAGGTTATTAATACTTTAGTCATTTTTTTTATCTGCGCATTGGGCCTCATAGCTCATAACTTATGGCTTAAAGTTAACAGTGACTTCATGACAACTAAATCTTTAAATCTGTAAATCTCTCTTTGGCTTTATTGTATCTACAGGGAGAGCAAAAGAACTTACTGTTGCCACCCATTGTTTCCTTTTGAGGAGAATGAACATGTGGAGAAAAGAAGCAGCAGCATATGCTGATTTAATTTGTTTTATAAAACATGGGCTTTAAATCAAATTTTCAGAAGTCACCCTTTGGAACCCTGGGCAAAAATCCAGACCTGTCAGATTTAGGGCTTTTGTCTGTCTCACACCTGGCTGGGAAATGCAGTCCCATTTGGTGCCATCACTCTTTGTGTCCTTCTTGACCTTTTCTTCTTCGACTTATTTTTAACCGTTTTCTCTTTTTAGGTTCTTTTTTGGATGTTATTAGCTTAACATGATCAAAATTATTCACATGCAAAAAGCACACAACAACACACAGAAAAATGCAGTTGAGTCATTCACATGACAGGATGAGACATGCTACATGTAGAGATAAACACACATTTTGTGGTTCATGCACACACAGCATACACACTCTCAGGCTCAGAGCCAGCTTTATGAGAGAATGCTAGTCCTCTAATCTGTGGCTTCGTTGGGACTTCTTCCACAGTTCCTGGATTCTAAAAGGCCTGGCCTGACTGGGTTGGAACAGTAACACCCTGCACTTAGTCACATGGCACTAGTTAGCCCACACCCAGCTAAACATAGCCAGATGTGCAGGCACTGGAAACATGGTAAAATGTCACTTCACGGTCCTCTGGCAAAATGAACAAAACTTTCTCGAGCTTGGCTGGTTAGCAACTAATTCTCACCAGCTCGTCAACACACACACGCAGTGTATGAGTTTTATTTGAACTACTTTTGTTTTTGAGTATCCTGTTGCTTTTAAAAGGGTCCTTTTTTACCTTCAAACAGCAGGAAATAAAACACTGACTTTAGTGAGCATAAGAGTTGCAGCCAGTTTGCTTGTCACGTGACATCTCATGGTCCATTTAGCATCTCTTTTTTGGTCAGCACTCTTACGGGATGCAAAAGGTTTTTTCTCTGAGTCACATCATGGCCATCTCTGTCAGGAAGGCCATCCCTGTGGAATGTTTGCTTAAGTATGACTAGAGACTGTTCAAAACAAAATAAGAGAACATGTTTGAAAAGATTTGCGGACTAAACTAAAACGCATTCCAGTTGAGTTTATTATTTTATTCAACAGCTGGTTTATAACAACAAATCTGGGAAAAGCTCTAAATTACCGTACTTGATTTTAAGCTTGTCACTTGCCTTCTACGTTATTTGTTTTGAACTTTTCAAGTGAAATACAAACTTTCAGAATCTGGATTTGAGTGCTGTTTAAATACTTGTTTCTTTCATTTCAATGTTGTTTGGTCACCCAGCTGTGAAAAATGAAATGCTTCCCCACTGAGTAGAAAAGATAGCATAAATCTTCTAAAACGGATCACTTCTTAGGCTACAGTTTTGCACAGGGTGTATGCTTGGGATGTGTGTGTGCAACTGACTGTAACCCTTTGGCACAGCAATAGTGACCAGAGTAAAAAGGAGAGGCCATGAGAAAGAGAAGGACACAAACAGCAGAAGAAAAGCAAACAAACCTCTCTCAGTCACTAATCACTGTGATCTGAAAAGGTCAGGCTAACTAGCCAGGCTCAGAGACTCAGCGGACAGATCTATTGTCATGAGTTGGCTGAGAAGAACAAGAAGAGCAGAGAGATAACCTTCTATTATTTTGAGCAAGTCATTAGACACAAATAATTGCCTAAGTGCTCCACTAAATACTAAACACAAAAACTCCCTTTCTCACATTTAATGCTTTGAGACAAAGACACGTTTCTTTAAAATGTTACTGGGCTAAATTCGCAATGGTCCAAAGCCAATGCATTGAGTCACTTTGTTGGAATCTTGTAAAGCTGACATGCCATACCATATAAGTCAGAATTGTCAGAAGGATCGCGGACCCACTGGGCCACAGGGACAAGAGTTAACACAAATTGGAGAGGAAGTGGTGTGGTAGGGTGCAGGATTTTTTATCTGACACGGGAACCTTGATAATAGATGTGGGTGGGTTAAATGGTGAGACCTGATTCCTAAATGGGTTATGTTATTGAGTTCTTACAGCAGCTTGTGTCTATTATTTGTGGTGTGACATAAAACAGTTCTAAGGCAGTATGTTCACCATAGGTATTGGACATTCAACAATGAGTCAGTTTACAGACACATTTGTTATCCAAATCATTATCTGATATCTTCATTTATCAGATTTTTCAAGTGACAGTGCAAAAGGATTATACAATTTTCTGTATCTGTCAATGGCAATTTTCCAAAAATGACATATCAAATTTATCAGTATCCAGTACCCAGTATCCAATATAGTTTTGCTTCATGTTTAAGCAAAACAAAAG
The DNA here is from genome assembly GCA_014656515.1 of Oryzias celebensis. Classification (NCBI taxonomy): domain Eukaryota; kingdom Metazoa; phylum Chordata; class Actinopteri; order Beloniformes; family Adrianichthyidae; genus Oryzias; species Oryzias celebensis. Next base: position 75,617,389 of record BNCR01000001.1, read on the forward strand.
TCTCATGACCAAGATGTGAAACAAGATGTGTTAACAAGTTTGTATGTGAAGACTCTTGGAGTCAACAGGTATGTTTATAATATCTGAGTGTGTGGACCCTCCCATTTTACTAACATTCATGCCTGACTGTAATGATTGTAAACTTCCAGGATCTTGTTGCCTGTTGTTTTATGATTGTACCGCCCTCCCCTGTAATCATCCTCCAATTTCTTTAATCCCCCCTTATTCCTCTGTCTTTTGTGCCATTATTTCCCCCTTTAACATCCTTCTCTCTTTTCTTCCCCCTTCTTCTTTTCCGTCCAACAAAAAAAGGATACAAACATAATCAATATAAAGAAAGTTTAGCCTAAATTACAAAAGGGGTTTATACAAATATGCAGCTTGTGTGTCAGAAGATTTATAACCCCCGATTGTAACAGTAAAATCTGTCCAACACAAGAGGCTCCCAGCTCCTCTCTGTTTGCTCAGCTGTTGGACAGGACAAGTTAGACAAAAATAATAAAAGAATGCAAAAAATGCACTGAAAAAAATCTGCGAAATAGTGAGTCCAAAAAAGGTGAGCCGTGATATAGAAGCCTTGTTCTTTTGTAAAGACTTTTTTTTCAACAATTGGATATTTTCAAAGTAAAGATTGGAAAAAAAGATAAATGAAAAGCTGTGCTTACGTTACATTTATACCATTGAGCACACCAAGGTTTTTATAATCATAAATCACATATCACAAACAAAACATAACAACATATTAAAAAATACTGTCATCACAAAATGTCATTTTTATTTGTGCATGCAAGGGTTCACAGAAAAAATATATTTCTTTTCAAGCTTGGAGGAAAACAAAAACTTGTAAATATTTACATTGCTGTAGATTGATTCACGTTTTAGTGTTTCATGACATGCAGGCATGCTGAGATTTTCTTTTGAAAGGAACTACCTAATTTATTCCCCATATCATCCTCTTAATAATGTAAAACTCACCATCAAAGGCTCTGTGCTGTCCAGTGAGTGAGGTCTGCAAAGCGCGTCCAGCATCTTTGAGTAATCCCTCCATCTCCTTACAGCTCAGTGATGCCAGGTTGCCCTCCATTTCAACAGTGCAGCAGGTGTAACCCTGAGGACAGATGCGCAGGTGCTCTCCTGGCAAAGAGACAGGTGGAAGCAGATGAGAAGAAAGTATGTGAGGGTGTTGAAAGGAAACATAAAAAAAATTAGGACTGAAGGGCTTTAGCCTTCCAATCATCACTCAACACAAAAAGAGAGATTTATAGCTGTTGAGTTGCTGCTCCAAGAAATACATATGGCGTTAAACATGACAGGAATGAATTAGCTCCATTGATTCTGTTTTACGGCCTTAAACCTTAAGGCCAGGAGTGGATGTGTTTTTCCTGCATGATTTCACGACATGATGAACCCTGTGGCAATAGGAGCAGCAGAGCAAGAAAACTGTCTCAACTCCAATATACTTTTAATGAGCACTCCTGGGAACTCATTTCTAAAAACATCCTTATATTAAAATATCTTAAATTAATTTTAGCCTAATTTCAAATAATATGTGCACCTCCAGGTGAGAAGCAATGTGTGTTTGAAGAAAACATATTGAAACCAGTCTAAACTGACCATATCTACCTTGTGAACATATTTGATTTTGACAAGGCTTTATATATTTATTTTGGGGAAAAAAAGAAAAAACTTTTTTTTTCTAATCGTTTTTGGAAAAAAATGCAAAAGTCTAAGTAGTTTCAGGACTCATTATTAGTCAGATTCAGTTTATCTTCTTTGATACATAAAATTCTTTCAAAATCAGAAAAAAAAAGACAAATTATGCACACAGAGTTAAGAAGATTTCAAAGAACCAAAGCATAAATGTAAATTATTTACATTCACTTCTTTAATTGTATTTTAAAAATCAATAACATCTAATACAGTATACGTATGAAAACTGTAATTCAAATCTGCCACAGTTCTGCCACTGAACTGAGTAGTGAAAGTTTGTTTTACAACTGGGAGTAGATGCCGAAATTTCAAAATTATAACAACTTTAGAATGAAAGTGTTATCGTTGAAGGCAGAAATTACAAAAATTAATTATTTCAGCTCTTTTTCATTTAATTTTATGGTGCTGAGGTGTTGGAGTCACGTGAATTTTATATAGTTCTATTAACATATGAATGAAATAAACGAAATAAGCTAAACAAGTATTGGGTGAATCAAATTTAAGCAAAAGTCACTTATTGAAATTCACTGTGTATTTGAATTTAGAGCAAACCTCAAAATGCTTGAGGTAAAACATTTAAATTGGTATTTTCTCTAGTTTATTATTTTACTTTGTTTTAGTTTTTACTTTTTCATCATATGCAATCTTGTAAAAATGTAAATAGAGTATTACCTTTATCATCTTGTACACTTTGATGCAATAATACAAAAGGAGGATTTTAGTTTTTGATTATTCTGTTTTCAACAGAAAGAATGTTTCTCATTAGAACATTACTAAGCTTCAGTCATACTTATTCTAAAAATATACATCACAGCCACATAAAAAGCAAAGAAAAAAAACATCAAAAGCAAAAGATATGAAGGCAGCAGAAAATAGATTGTCTACAGCCTTTGGAACACCTTGTGCCTCCAGGCAATGAGACAATGTTTATTTAGCTTGTATAATGCATTTTCTTATTTGCAGCGAGAATTTATGGAATGAAACCTTTGATAGTTTGGTTAAAAAGTGTACAGGTGATCAGTTTGTGGCGTTTCATCCAAACGCTATTGGTGATTTATTGAGGATTCATGTGGGGAAGAAATATTTTGGAATCTTTTTGGTTTTTGATCCAAACACGGCAAAATGAAATGGGACACAAGTAAAAGATCCTGCAGGTGATCAAAGGTGACAGTAAATATCACAAGAATACCTTTTTTGTCTAATTAGTTTTAAAATTTCTTTGGAGATTTTATATCCTATTGTTGGTGTGCTTAAGCAAAGGATATTACAATGGATTTCCTTCATGTCACACTCAGTTTTGGTTCTTATTTTGTTTTCTGAGTATCAAATCTTTAATCTGGGCTGAGCAGTGTCAGAATGAAGGCTGCACTGAGATAAGTAGGCCATAATACAATCAGATACAGTTACTTAGTGGACAAACAAAGGAATTTATAATTAACAAGCCATAAGTAAAGCCTTAAAACAATTAGTTCAAGATCCATAGATTCCTTCTATTTTATTTTTAAATAAATAAAAATGAATAATGTTATTTAGTTTACACAAAAAAGGGCAGTAATGGAGAAAATGTCCAGTTTGGAGAAATGCTTCCTTGCTGAAGGTACAGAAATAAAAATTGTGCGTAATTAGTATGTTTCAATTCCAAAGCTTTTAAAAACAAAGCTGCAGAAAAAAACATACACAAATTCATGAATGCATTTAGGCGCTGGATCATGCCTATAAGGGTGCAATTATTGTTGAAGCAAGACTGCAAGCAGAAGGCGATGAGACAAGAGAGATTACAAGTAGCAGATTTACTTTCATTTACTCTAGTTGCTGCCCAAATGAATTAGTATGTACACCCACCCACTCTCTCTGTCCTCAATCTCAACTGTGTCTTACTGCAAGTGTCTTTGTGACAAAAAGCAGAGTACTTCTCTGATGGCGTGTCAGCCAAGTTTCCTTAATTATCTTTTAAGTGCCTCATCCAGCTTGATACTGAAGTGGCACCGTTAAAGGCAATTCCACTGTACATACAGCAAGCTGGAGAACAGCAACCAAATCAGAGAAGGTGTCATTGAGCGTCTCTCAGCGCCTTCTCACTGGTAATGATGTGACTCACACCTCCACATCATGACAGAGAATTTTAACCTTGGAAAATCAGTGATTTGAAAGTGAGAAGATCCAAGGCTCAGATGTGAAAAGAGCAGAATAAGAAAACAGATGTTAAAAGAACACTCGTAAAAAAAAACATGCTCAGAGTATGCTTCATGCTGTTTGCTAAGCTACATATGTATGCTTTATTTATTTATTTTTTATTTTTTCCACACAGTCACCCCTGCTGCTATTGCAACAAGCCTTTGAAGAACTCCTTGACAAAACTTGGATTTTACACATTCGGAGAATAACAACTCCAAGACTTCTAGATCATAAAGCTCAAAGTTATAGTTTGGTAAAAAGTCAGTCAAGGCCACAAATAAAGCAATTTTTTCTGTTTGACTAAGCAAGGTATGGTTGTTTATTTTTTTTTCTTCTTGGGGTAGATACCCATTCATAGCATCTGTGTTAACAAATAACTATTTGCTTACTATGATGGCCGTAAAGGGAAAATTCAACAAACAAATAAATCATAGCAAAAACAAATTAAAGATCACAGCGATAAATTAAAAAGCAAAACAAATGATAGCAAAACATACAATTTTAGAAATAAAATCAAAATTCCAGAAACCAAAACACAGTCCAACGGCAGCCCCGTGACCCCAAAAGGGATTAAGCGGTTCAGAAAATGAATGAATTAATTTTATGATAATATATCATGTAATCATTAAGAGTTTATATGTAGGCAGACATTTAGGGCACATTTTAAAAAAACTCAAACATCAAAATATATCATCCATTTAGTGATGTCACATACTAACCTTTCCTGGCTTTTTTTGTGCTTCATTTTATAACATTTCATTTATAATTCTGAAAATGTTCTGTTTTCTGAAACGTTTTTTTTTTTTTTTTTTTAACTTAATTTTATTTTTTTGTAAACGTGTTTTAGTTTTCAGAATTTTGCTTTGATTTCTAAAATGTCTTGTTTTGCTATTATTTGTTTTGTATTTTTATTTGTCATTGTGATCTCTACGTGTTTTTCCGTCAAGGTATTTGTGCAATATGCACTTTATCACTTCACCATACCCACACCCCCTCTGATGCGCAACATGGGTCAAACTAAAAGTAAACTAAACCTAATCAAATATTACATACAGTTGACAATTATCATTAAAATGTTTAGGTAATTTTAGAACACTTGAAAAACAAAACTTACAGGCTATACTCTGAGTTCTCTCCGGGTGACCGGCTTCTCACCCTATCTCTAAAGAAGCGCCCAGTCACCCTATCAAGAAAGCTCATTTCAGTGATTTGGATTCGGAACCTCAATCTTTGGGTCATTACCCAGAGCTCATGACCATAGGTGAGTATTGGAACAAAGATCGACCTGTAAAAAAAGAGCTTTGCTTTCTGGCTCAGTTTTCTCTTCACCATAACTGACCGGTACAGCAACTGAACAACGGTGCATCACCAATCAGTAAAAAACATGGTGAGACACTTATGTGTCTTCTAAAAGCACCCACATAAAAAATAAACTTACTAGCCTCACCAAAAATTAATCTAACTTCGAAATCCAAATGACCTAATTGTTTTTTCTCCATCCTGCAGCAATTCTTCATCGCTTTTGTCTTTTTTCATCTTTTTCTGCAGTCATTGCTGTTAAATTCCCCAACCATTAGCTTATCATTGTTCACCAGGGAGGAAGACTCCTATTAAACAGCGATCTGGAAAGGCAGAGTAAGGTCATGCAGACTGTGATGAAGTAGGGGGATAAACCAATAGTCAGAGGCATTTAGAGATGGTGGGAAACTATGACAGGGAGGGCAACAGGAAATTAAAAAGAGCTCAAACACTCACTGATTCGGAAGCTCGAGTAAAGCAGGAATTTAGATACTGTCCGGTTAGGTCACTGTTGCTGTGACATTTGAAGTCAAGTTATTTCTTTTCGGTCTGTGACCTCCAAATAGTAAATGAAAATACGTTTCTAAATTTAATATGCAGTCATTGAAGCATATTCAAAGACTTTAATACATTTTAATACAATCCTGATTAAAAAACATTGCGCTTTACATGTAGCACTATTGTAGAATGTCTGTAACTTAATTTAAAAATGTTGTTTTAGTATCAAATTATGCAATTAGTCTATTTCTGATAGGAAAAAGGAAAATATTTACTTTGTCAATTTGTTTAGTAAAAAAGGTACATCAGTCAACAATGTGTAAAGGAGACTTCTTGAAGATTTCAATTTTAGCAAAAGACATAAAAAATGATAACAAATTGTAGTGAAAATATAATAAAAAAACAAGTTCATATTGATGGCCTTCTTTATAAACTTTCTGTCCAACACTTTCATCAAATTACAGAATTGCAAAAAGGAGAATTCCTAACTGGACATGGGTCTTGCCTGTGATGTTAGTGCAAACTGACCTATTCCACTGTCGGTGAGGTGGGAGTGTCTGTACTGCCTCATACACCCCCACCCTACCCACACCCCTTTAGGAACAAACAAATTCTACTTAACCCTTTAATACCAGAGCTTTAAGCTCCAGTGTTGACCTTTACTCAACTACAGTAACACTTCAACCATTTACACGATCAATGTAAATCAGCTGATTTTGACATGGAGAAAAGCAGCTTTGCTTATCAGCAACACCTTATGTAATGATGCAAAGCTGCTTTTCTCCATGTCAAAATCAGCTGATCCACACTGATCGCATCAACCATCAAAGAGTTACGGTATGTCAAAGCGCGTGTGCAACTTAATTGCCACTGGTGAGATCTCTGATGTTGAAGTCCCACTCCAAGTAAATCTATTGTAATCTATTATCTATTGTAAACATTTTTTCTAGTGGTCTTTTAATTTTGATTATGCAGTTTTTAGCAGAAATCAAAAAGCCTGTCGTTTTTTTTTTTTTAAGATATATTTTTTGCAGCACAGCTACAGCTCATTAAAAATTCGCTTATAGGTTGTGGGCAGGACTGTTGACATGAAAGTAGCCCTACGTGATATTCCAGCATTCCTTTTTTTAAATAAAGGCTAACATTTGCGTCGCCAAAAAACAAAAAACAAAAAGGCGAGTAATAGCAGAGCTATCCAACCAATACAGCTTTGAGCCAGATGGCAGCTCATATGAGGAAACTGAGGACGTTAACGGATTTATCTGTCTTTAAGTTGAGAAGTGAGAAATGACGTGGAGCAGTGAGACTTTGGCCTTCCCATGTCCGTTGCTGCATCGCAAACCCAAGCTTTTTTGAATTGCAGGTTTTTGTCTGCTCCCGATCCATTGCTATTTGAATAACTCAGGTTCAGGGCAAATGTTGTGCCTAAAGTAAAGTTCTGGATAGAACTGATTATATTGTTAGGAGCTTGCACAAAAATAAAAATGCAAATTCGGACTTTCAATTATGCCTCTATGGAAACAAATAGTTGGAGATTCTTTATTTTCCTGCACATACATGTAAGGCAAAATGTAATGGTTGCAGCTGCACTGGCATGGCTGATAGCTCCTGATAATAACTGGCGTTGCATAACTGATGCTGTGCAAATGACTATGTAGAGGATGTGTGTGAGTTGCATGAGCCGTGAGACAGAATGTGTTAGCAGCCTAATCCAGTCATTGGTAAAGTGTGTGTGCGTGTGTGTGTCAGTGTGTGTGGGGTTGCCTGTGGCACTTTTGGTGGGGGTGGAGGGGGTTTCGTGGAACACTAGGAATGACACACAGTCTCACACAACCACACACTCTACCAAACATTGGTTCAGGGTAAAACTGATGAAGTACAACAAGGCTGTTTGGCAGCAGAAACCGACATGTCTGATCCACCAACTGCACATACTGAAAAATCACATACCACATACACACATACAAATGCTCATTATAGACAACGCTGTGGTTTGTGTCCAGCTACCACCCTGCATGCCTTTTTGAAGCGAGGTAGTCAGGGCTTTCTTTGTACTGCTAACTTTCACACACACTGAATGACCCACAGGGTATCCAGGGTTTCACCTATAGGCCCCGGATTCTCAGCCTTGTAATGTGAGCCACACAGAGAGTCACATAAATAGCTTCCTTGAGCCAGACAAGGTGGCAGCCACACTACACATTTATAACGCTTTACCACAGAGTTTAGCTGATTTAGCATGCTGTTTTCCTGAAGGTCAGTCTGTTTATCTGCACGGCTGAATGACGAACAACTTAGTCATCAACAGGGATATGATTGTACTTTTGCGACACATTCATGTGACATCGATGACTAACCCTGCTCCATCAAATTCAACAGGTGGTCTTTCACTTAATCAGACTCAGAAGTTTAATCAGCAACGCATTTAAGCTACAGGAGAGACAAGTGACTAAATGGATAAGGGAATAATGTAACGATGTGGGAAATAGATTGCATAGTTGGAGTTGAGCTCTGTCTGTGATTAAAGTTAATAGTGGTCAGCCTTTTGGCTGGGTGAAACAGAGTGCATTACATAAGCATTGTGAACAGATGGGAAGTGATGTTCTCTTAGTTGAATGAAAGGGAGAGGAAAGAACTGTTCATCAAAAGTCTTATGTAATTTTCACCTAGAGGAGCAAAAGAAATGTGAAAAAGTGATGAATGGTTGTTTGAATAGATCTCACTTCTTCTTTGTTGATGCACCAGATCTTTCCCACAACACGGGCATTCTGTAGCATTACCTTCTGTTGAAAACACAGGGCAAATGACTTTTCTTAACGCGAGATAAAATAATTCACACTAAAAGTATTTTTTAAACAAACAGAAACTGCAAAACCAACACTATTAAAAACAATCTCAGTCTCTCAGACTTACTGTCTGTTGAATAAAACAAAGTCTTTGACTCACATACTTTCTCTCTCTTTTAATATTTTTCTTATTATTCTTCCATACGTGTTTCGGTCGTCCCTATCTCCTGCATACTTCATGCGACTTCTGCCATTCAAATATCAAAATGTTTAGGAGGAGATAGGTGTTCTCTTTTAAAATTTCTTCTCCAACTTATGATTTTTATGCAATTTATGAAAATGTATGCAACTTTTGCCATAGAAATAAATTAAGGCTCTTGTGCAACTTAACACTGTCTGCAATCCTAAAAAAGAAAAATTCAAACATGCTCTTTGTTCTGCTTATTGTTGACCTTTGAGCTGTTTTTGAAAACAAGCAATAAATAATAATAAATAATAAATACAAAACAAACAACAAACAATAAGTAAATACATAAAAAAACATTAAAGCACAACGTCTTTTTTCTGCTGCATTGCAGTTCTTAAATGGAAGAATTGAAGACGGTCTCATGCTTGCAAAAAAAAGGTGTATTTTTATAAAACAGTGTAGTAAGATTTTCTGGCTCTTTTAGAGGTAGCAGAGCCCTGGGTTAGCCGTTGCTTTTTAATAATATAATTCAAAGTACATATGCCCACTTTCTATACATGTATACACTGCTGGCTGTGGAACAAAAAAAAATAATCAGACTTAATCAGAAAATCTTGTCCACAAATGTTAAATTAAGCTATAACTGATATTTCAAAAATAATTCAAACTCTATTATTGGTAGGAAATCAGAATTTGAATTATTCTGATCCAGATCTCAGCCCATCAATCCTCCCCGTGAATTTTTCCAGGATTAAAATAATAAACCCCAGGCTGGCTTCTTATAAGTGAATAAATATAAAAAGAGCCAGTCCTTAGAACAGCTCTTTGAAATGAACTGATCCAAAAGATCCGGCTCCCTAAAAAGAATCATAAGTCCAATCTCTAAATGTAAGCTATCTTTTTTCATCTATTGAGTTTTTTTACGCTAATTTGGCATTTGACTGTGGTTCTAGCAATATGCTAGCTGTTTTGACTAATTTAGATTTTTTTCAGTTTGTAAGAGCTAATTGGGCAGCTGTATTTCTAGCATTATGCTGGCACATTTAGCTAAATTGGCATTTACTGAGCATTGTCAAGGCTTTCAGCATTTAACTGAATTTTACCAATAAGCTAACTGTTTTGGATACATTGGCATCTACTGGGATTGTTTAAGCTAATTTAATATATATGTGATATTTTGGCTATCTGCTAGCTCTTTTAGCTAATTTAAGATTTTTTTTTCTTCTTCTTCTTTTTTTCTGCTAATTTGGTATTTAAACTTTGTGGGTAAATTATGCTCGTTCATTTGGGTAATTGGACAAATACTGAGGTTTTTAAAGCTCATTTGGTGTTTAGCAAGTATTTGAGCAATATGCTAGCTGTTTTTACTTAATTTAGCAAGGCTTTTCAAGCTAATTTGACATTAAGTTAATATGTTAGCAATATGGTAGCTGTTTTGGCTAATTTGGCATCTACTAATGTTTTTCAAGCTAATTTGGTGTTTACTAATGCTTTTTGTTTTTGAGCTTGCTTTAGTAACTGTTTCTGCTAGTTGTTTTTTTCTGCAGTTATTAAAATTCACATCATTGCAGTGAGAATGCTTTTCCACAGCTTTGCACTTATTACTAGAAAACTTGTGCAAATTAGCATGAGCAATTCATTAAATTTTTTTTCTTGAACTAAACTTTAGATTAATCTTTTAAAACGTATGTACCTAAACAATCAAAGCAACCACCTTCGGCATTTCTGCAATCAAACGTAATTCTGTAGAAAATGCAACTTTTCTAGTTATTATTATTACTATTATTATTGTAATTTCCTTTCGCAACAGCTGTTACCCAGATGTTGCAGCTTTATTTTAAAAGCAGCTGTATTGTCATTGCTGACACATCAAAGAGAACCGAGTAGGTTTTTATAATGTAAAACAAAAGAATATGATACCACCAGTACAAAATCTCTGTGTTGCAAATCCAGGTGTCAAAAAAGGTTTGCATTTATGTCTGGCATACCTGTAATATCAATACAGGCTATACATTAAAAATAGAAATCTGTGACTTTTTCAGCTTTCTCAAAGAAGAGGTGATTTATAAGAAGATTAATGCATTAAAATATTATGATTACGTTTTTTGTACTGCTTAAAATAACGGTTGACTGTACTCTCTGTTAAAACTGGCGTCAAATTTTTTTCTGCATCTTGCTCTAGCTTTTCATCTCCTTTGAATGCACATCAACACACATGTTGCTGCAGTTCATGAATAGCTCAGGCATATAAAATAACAGCTGCATTAAATGGAAGCAGGAGCCTGTTCAATTGTCTCAGCCCATTACAGTCAAAGCATCACCAAAAGAGGACAGATGTGTTGTTAAAGCTTTCTCACTGTCCTGCCAACCTGCCCAACCATGACCTCCTTCTTCCGTGGCATACTCCCTGATCATTCCCACCATCTTTATCAAGACTCCCAGGACTAAAGCTGCTGGAGCCCTGCCATATTTGTACAGATTATTTATGTTTTTTTCAAGTGTTTATTTCTGAGGAATGACCGGAACAGACCAAGAACCCCGTGAGTGCACTTGTCTGTTGTCTTAAGCTGTTACACCCTATAACCAACCCTTCTCCAGCGGTTACAGACATGCCTTAACTAGAGTTTTTATGTGTTCTACTTTTCTTGCAAAAAGTCAGACAGTTCATGTGTAAATATATGAGAGGTAGGAGGTGACTGAGTCCAGGGAAAAAAAAAAGTTGTATTCTGAATTTTACCAAAACTCCACCTTGGTAATAAACATTGGCTACCTCAAAGTAAAGATTAACTTCAGGTGAATGCAGCAGGGAGCTGCCCTCATTTTTCTGTATGATGTAGTTTGTTATTTCGGAGCGCATGTAGGTGGGTTTTTCTCTGATGATCTAGCAAAGGATTTTTGACAGTGCAAGTCAGCAACAAGAACATATCCTGCCAAACAAAAATAAAACAAAAAAAGAAAAAAAAGTCTGACACTTTGCTGTGACTACAGACTGCAGTGAAGTATAGAAGCTTGTCAAAAAAACAAAAGGATGATATGGGACTGACAGATGTTCTTTCCACCAAGGGAATCTCTAGTAGCTTCAAACGTCCACAGGAGGTATAGTCAGGAATGCTGGCACCCCAGAAACAAGTCGAGTTTTCTTTAGACAGCTTGGAGCTGCAAATTGAAAATCACAACTTGTCTGTATGAATATTTTGGGGTAACATGGTTGACATCCTTTATATTTTTATAATTGCTCTAAGTTCTCTGTTTATATCGACACGAAATATAATGTTTATTATGTTAAAATGTCAAACAAGCAACTTCTCCCCACCTCATTTTTTTTACATTTTCAGCTGTTGTTTACATTTTTCTTCAGCTTTGTTGTTCTTAACCTCTCCCATCAGCTGCAGTCATGAAAAATGTATAACTCTGTTTCTTTGAGAAATGCATACTGTGTGGCGGAAATGTGATTTTTCTTTCTTTTTTTTTTTTTTTTTTTACTTTTTATGTAGGAATGACAATATAGCAGAAAAATACATTTTTGTGGAATATGATACTGCCTATATGCAATCCATCAGCCTGGCAGTTTTATAGCCAGTAGTTATGAAATGTTACAAGGTCCCAAGCAGACAAATTACCACCACAACATAGAGGGGGGAAATGTGTTTTTGTTTAATTACTAGACATGTAAAGAAAGTGGGGTTGAGAGGAACAAGGTTATGGGCTTACGTCACACTGCAGGTATTTGTGTTTGTGTAGTGAAGAGTGCTCAAGGCTTGATTCCTATACAGTTGAGAGATTCCTTTTTCGGCAGGACTCTCCCCTGCTGGTGAATGAACAAAATAGTTTCCGCTTCTTTTCTGCCCAGTGCTAACTGGTGGTAGAGAAGCTGACAAACAGGAGCTGACCTGCTGTTGTCGAGGGCTTTCAAAATAAGAAAAGCTAGAGCACATTCAGCTTTGGATGCAAAAACAGTGAGAGGGCTGATACAAGTGAAGGGAGGGGAAAATGAAAAGGAGAGCAGATGAAAGAGAGCCCCATTGTCAAAAGAGAAACATGTACATTGGTCCAGATCTTCAAAGTGAATTATTGGTAAAATCAAAGGTAATATGTGTGGGGATTACTGTCTTGATTAAAGTGACTCCACCTGAAATGACAGTGAATCATAACCTGTGAATCTTAAAAGGTATGAAGACAAACAATTAAATGTTTAAATGGTGATATTTCTTCTGTGAAACCTAAATACCAGCATACAAGGCAAGATGTGCAGTGGTATTTAACACACACGCAGAACTTTTTATTGCAAAAGAGACCCAACTAATAAGTCCAAAAAGAACTCAGCCATCTTAAAAAGCAGAATGCCGTATTCAACATAAGACACAGTTTCAACCTCTATCCAGCAGATGACTTCCTATTTGTTCTTGCTCACCTTTTGGTTTATCCCGTCAGGGGTCATCACAGCGAACCATCTCTCTCTGCTTCGCACTGGTGGTTTGGCAGAGAGTTTTTTACGCTGAATGCCCTTCCTGACACAGCCTTGTGTCACAGGGGGACGCAGTTAGGCAGCAGCGTCAAGGATCTTGCCTAAGGACCCACACTGGACTTTCTATACGTACTCCCTGAACTATACTAGAAAGAGGCTATCCAAAACCAATTCTGAGTAGCAAAAACTCTGTTATCTACAAAGTGGCCAAACACATCACAACTGTCTTACTGAACCTTATTGTCAGGAAACACTACATACTACAACCAAAACATCCAAGACTTTGTCAGTGTGACACATCGAGATGGACCGAGTTGTCACAGTGGTCTCCTTTGATGTAACATCCCTGTGACATCACCTGTATTTTCAACCCTGAAGCTACAGAAATGCTGAGTGTAGATTGGAATACATACCCAACATACCCAACCCTGTATGTAAGAACCAAACTGACACCAGAACACATTTCTGATCTGTTTGATATCTGCCAGAGAACAACCTATCTCCACTTTTAAGAAACATTATGCAGGGAAACAACACAACTGTGCCATGGAATCACCAGTGTTTCTCATAGCAGCTGATTTGTATATAAAAAGAGCAGAAAAAAAAGAGTCATGCTTTCTTTCCTTGGAACTGCACCAATTAGATATACGTTAAGATATACGGATGAGACATGTACATTGTAGAACAATGCTCTGGCCTTTTTCCCAGTAAAACATTGCAATAAATCGTGATTATTCACAATCCAATAGTGTGATAAATCTGATATTTTTTTAATTGATTGATTAATAGCACTAATTAAAATATAATTTGTTTTAATGTATATTAATTTCATATAAAATTGACAGGGAGCAGGGCACCTGTCTTCTTTTTTTTTATTGAGAGTGCATCTCTAGTCTCTCTCAAACCACAAAGACACCTCTGTGTCACACCAAGACCCAGTAGGACAGCAAACATTTCAAAAGCAATGAATAGTTGACACTCTTTTTCAAAGCAAGTTTACAGTAAAAGGTTGTTCTAAAAAATGCTTGGGTACTCATCCAATTAGCTTTTTACCATTCAGAGAACAGAATCTTGTGATAACGTGACCTTCATGACTGAGAATGTTTAAAAACACACCAGATCATTGGCACTTGCATCTGCTCGAGACACCTAGTTATTTAACTGTTAGCCACACCTCTGAAGTAATCACCACAAATAACAAAAACTCCTCATCAGCAGTTAGAACTGAGTAGCTTCTTGGATGAGTTCAAAATTAACCTTTAACTCCAGTTGGCCTGAGGAACAGAATCCTGTGAAAATGTGACTTGGGCCGCTTAAAATCCTCACAAATGTAAAACTTAAACATAAATCCTAATCAACATTTCAACAATCTGAATTGAACTACAAGCTGTTGCTTGACAGAAGAAGCATCACCTAAATTTAAGAATGCATAGAAACTTAAAAAAAATGGAACAAATACAAGTGAAATGTTTGACAGTAATTTTGATGTGTGACATTCTGGGTTAACCAGAAAAAATACTGATGATCTAAAGTATGACAAGCCGTCTATGTTAGTTGAAAATGTTTCAGTCAATAAAATCATCAAGGAAAATTCCTCACTTGACCTGCAATCATAACAAAGCTTTACTGTGACTTTACAGTCACTTTACAATAGTAACACGTGACAACTTTATCAAACCAAATGCAGCGCAGTAATAATTAAAAATACTGTTTTTTTTCAGCTTGAAAATTAATCTTAAAGTTTTTCAAATAATAATCCTGTGAGACATCAATTTGAGCCTTCAAATGCTATTTTTATACTTGCTATAATTTCCACAGCCACCTACCTCGACAACAGCCAGAAACTTTAATTTTAAAATAATGTTCTTCCTTTTACTTCAATATGCTGACTGATGCACCAAGTCCATGATGGAATTCGTTCTCTGGTTCACATTCCATGAATAGAAATAAAAGGGCATCCAGGGCAAAAAAGTCACACATGATAGCACTCTTCAATATAATCCAGCCATCTTTTTCTCTTTGTGGCCACGGTACAAAGGCCTTTATTAAAAAGCCATCATTCATCAGCTTCAGAGCTCCAAGAACACACCCTGCCACTCCCATTAAACAATTTTCAAAGGTAGGGGGAAAAAGGTTCTCTGAAATCTTCCATCATTTCTTCTTTAATCCCCAATAATGACAGAGATAAATATTCAATGTTTAGTGATCTTATTATAGATCTTTTTTTTTTTTTGGGAAAGAACATGACTGTTCTTCTTGGGCTCAGTTATCAGATCAAAGGACAGATAAGCCTCAGTTCTTTCCTCTGTTCTCTCATCTGACTCTCCCTCCCCTTCCCAGTGTGTTCCCTTTTCCTTTCCTTTGCCTCTGGCTGGAATTCTGGCCAGGGAATCTGGGCTTCCAAAGAGCAGATCCACACTTGCCCAATTCCTCAAAAATCTGCTTGGCAAAAGTCATTACCTGCAGGTGTTTCTCTTATCTGTACAACTTGATCCCATTTGTTCTGGTGTATTATAGATCAAGAAAAAACAGATTAGTTATCTAGAAATTGTGCATCTTTGTAGACCACTGCCATGCTGACATTGTGATACAGTAAACAATTCAACGACGGTCAATGACCAGCATGACTGTAATCAGCAAATCAAAGATAAAGTTGTGCGTTCCAGCATGTGTGTTCCGTTATCTGACAGACAGCATGGAAATAGCTGTGGGCCTCAGCAATTGGTCTCAATTGATTGTTCAGAAGTCAATTAACTACTGAGCCACATTAGAAGCTCGATATGAAAGATTGCCTGACATGAGAACTCGCTCTTTACAAGGAAAGCCCTGTTTTGGCAATGTTGTGTGAGAGTGCGTGTGTGCCAAGCTGTCGATTCTGAAGTCAGGGCAGGGCAGGCTAACACTTCAGGCCCCTCTTAGTCAGTGTGAGTCAGAGAAATGTCTTCACAAACCATTAACTGACAGCTGGGCAAAAAGACAAACACAAACAGAAAACGAGAATCATGTTGCAGAAAACCAACATTTATTGAAAAGGTAGGCTTTTTTAATTATCATAGGGGGAAGACAGCAGAATTTGACACTCGAACCACAAGAGAAGCATTTGAAACAAAAATGAAGATGTTTTGGAAAATGTCAGAACCATTAAAGTCTGTGGTCTCTTCTTTCCTGCTTTGTCAACAAGCCACAATGACACTCGGTGAAACAGGACAGAGCACCATTCATTTTAAAAAGCAGACTACAAAGTCACTGTTTTATGCAGGCCAACATCCCCTGATGTCACACGCCTCCTGTATGATCTGACATAATGTCTAAAGAACTGTCCAGCTGTGGCTGTCGTGTGCTGGGAAAAAGGAAGAGTTTGGGGAGTTGTGTAATCTGATCTGTGTGCTGTTAATGGTGCATGAACATTGTACCATTTTTGTTTATTCTGAATGTTAGTGTGGATAAACTGAGAAATCTCTATTTCGGTTGCCATGGGAAATATATGTATTTATTTATTATTCATAAATTAAACAGGAAACTTGAAAGCAAGTGTTCTATTTTCAAAAACCTAATTTCCACTGGTTTCCTCCATGCAATGAGACTTCATTTTGTTAGCTGCCATTTCATTTTTTTGAGACATTTTTGGTTTTGAGGATCTGAAAGTAGATATGTCCACCCGTTCATTATATGAAAAGACAAATTATCCAGCGGCGCATGGAAAGAATAAAACATGCACAAACCCGAAACCAAAGTTTTGCCGAGAAGTGTTCTTGGTAACAGTTCTTACAGAAAAAACATTGCACCATGTCCTATATTTGCACTGCAAACAGCTGTGCATAATTACTGGGAGCTCAAAGTGTCTTTTTCTTGTTATGATGAGGAAAAGCCAAGTGTTTACTCTGCTGTTCTAGGATTAAAAAAACACACGTTTCAGTCAAAGCCCCAACAGTTATGCAGTCAATGCAAATTTAACATGGATCATTAAACAGATGCCCAAAAACCACAGAAAAAAAACACAATTTTGTAATACTTAGACGTCTGTTTGCTAACATAAAAAAGCTTTAACACTTTTTAAAGGACCTATGCCATGCAAGATCAACTTTTTTTAGATTTTAGGTGCATTATATTGTTTATTCCTCATGAAAAACAGCCCCAAAGTAGTATTGTAATCCATTCATGCATTTCTGAGCATTTCTCTAAAAACCTGCACTCTGAGCACCAGTCCCTCCCAACCCACACAAGTAAGTGGGTCCACACATTGTGATGGCACAAAGTGGAGAACAGCCCCTTCCAGGAAGTGTCTATGCTGCCAGCACCGCCCCCAGGCCAACACACACACCCTCCCAACAGAGCCAGCAATGATCGGCAACGACCTGGGTCTTGTTTTTCTGATGATCAAAGTTTTTCCTTTTTAAAGTTAGACCGAAATGAAGCATTTTGTGGTCATTATACTGGATCTGCTTAGCCATGTTTCATGATTTTTATCCAATTCCAAAATGGCGTCACTCTTTACGTATTTTGGACAATAGTAAAAGGAATGGAAGAGTAAATGATATACAGTATGCAGATCCATCTGTGCACCCGACAAGCAGCGAAAGGAAGTGCCTCAGAGATTGAGTTATTCTACTACCGGGAAAAAAGAGCTCCTATAAATAACTCACAATTCATTAAAAAAATGTTCTTTAGTGTGACAAAGGCAATATATTATAATATTTATGGATACAGCTTACTCTGAAAGGCTTAAGAATACCATGATTATAGGCCCTTCAAAGAAAGTGCCACACATGCTGCTACAGCTGAGTCATGCACGCTTATGTGACAGTACCTGTTTGTAACATAATTTACTTGCCTATAGATAAGGCAGAAATAAACTTTAGCATTTTTTTGCACAATATATATATATATATATATATATATATTATTTTAAACGCGTTACTCTCTTTATGAGATTCCCATTGTTGTTATACCAGGATTCAATCCTTTCCTGCTGAAAAAAACTGTGAACAGATGTTGTGAAGCCTGAGACTTCATGTGTTTCTAGGAAAATTCAAGCATTCTCTACAAAGAACAGTCATTTTCTTCCAAGCTGCAAAGCAAACTTGATCCAAAAGGACATTAAAAAAAAAAACAGTTTGTAACTCTAAACCTGCGAGGTCATGCTGAAGTGTTAACATTCAGTGTGGATGTGTTTTTACCTCTTTGTTATTTTTTTCCCAAACCATAAGAGAGTTAAGATAAAATAAATTGGGATATAAATTGTATAAAGCTAAAAACAACTTTGAATTCAGCTTGAAAAACAGAAATGAGTTTAGTCGCTCTAATTTTCATGTTCTCACAGACAGCCCTGGAGCCTTTTAGATTTGAAAACTTGGCAAACTTAACCACATGGAAGCAGCTTTACTGCAGTCCTTTGACACGTAAAAGTACAAGATGCGTGAAGGAATGTTTCTCTAGTCAAATCTGCCCATCTGTCCAAGTCAGCAAAAGGGGGTGCTCCTACTTTCCCCCCCGAAAAAATCAAAAAGTCGGAACTCTTAAGTTCAGACACTCTTGCCTATATTTCTTTACGTTTTGCTCAACATGTTTTGACCAAAAATCCAGACTCTGTTGCGGGAAAAAGTTCTGTAGTTTTTAAGTCTTTCTTTTGTTGTACATTTTATGTGTTGTTTTTAATGGCTTTTTTAATTCTACAGACATTTTTCTTATTTCTTTATATTCCAAAATTTTTCTGAGTCTTGTGAGTTATAATCACTGAGCTCTTGAGGCCCGAGTCTTGGATGGCTGTAGGCTCAAGCTGTTGCTTTGAGACTCTCATTCACAGATTGGTGTTTTATGATGCTTTTTTCCCTGTATATCTTTTTTCTCAAACTTCTGTCAGCCCATGCCTGGTCTATCCCTATCTTTTTACCTTACCTCTAGGAGTACACTAAAGATGGTCCATCAAAGAACCTGCTGTCCATTCTTGTCCATTTGTGTCCACTCAAAATCTTGGCTACGATGTCAACTGCTTCAAGTTTGGTCAGTTTGCAACATTTCTCAACCTGGTTTGCCTTCATTTCAGTTTTCTGTTACTTTGATAGATGACTCACTTCTCCCTGTACTTATTTGATCTTGGCTTCTAGCCTCCTTCTGCATTATGGGGGATGCGGTTTCACATGGCTTAGAGTGTTCATTGTCCAGCCAAACATCTCTATGGTTTCTTGTGATCTAATGTAACTCAGCTTTGTGACCTAATATGCAGTATAAAGTATATAGTTTACCATCTGATTTATTATATTTTTATTATATCTTTTGATTATTAAGCCTGGGGAAAGAGTACAGAGGCTTAAAGTGTCCTGATGAGGACATCAGGGCATGTTACTGAGACTTGGTTCTTTTCAAATTTCTTGTCCTTGTTCCCAGTTTCTGTCACACCTTTGTTAAGCCGCAAACAGTGTTAGACTTCTTCTTTTCACAGAACATCTAACAAACTTCCCACTAATGGGGATCAATGCTGCCTTCTCTGGTCTTTAAATGAAAATAACCATTAGGAAACGCTGATCACTGCTGAAAGGCTAGATGGTTATCCTTTCAGGGAGAAATGACTGCAGAAAAGGGGAAGGAGACAATTGTGGGGGAGTCAACAGGGAAGCAGATATGTCACTGGCTTTTGGTGAAAGGGTAGATGGTTATCCACCCAAGAAAGGACAGAGGAAAAAAGTATAAAGGAATTCAATATGGAAGGTATGACATGAGGGCTCTCAGTGGTTATCTCCTCTATTCCTCAGTGGCTTTCCTTGTTTGAAGCCTCAACAACTATTAAAACATTTCCGCTCAGAATGGAATGTAAATAGCAGCATTACTATTTAACTACCAGTCATTAACAAACAAAGAAACTCTCATGAAGATTTTCAAAAACACGAGATCATTACCAGTTTTTTCTTCCATTAAAAACGAATTTAACAAACAAATTTCAACAGAGCTTCTGTCATGATGGAATTTGAGCTGCTGTTGAGAAATACTGCAGGTTTTCAGACTTTGGTTCTACTTTAACTCAGGCGACGGTTCATGTTTCGACCTTATGACCTTACATGACTTCAGGGTTGTCACCAGAACAGTCAAAACCACATCGAAATATTAACTTTGAGAAAAAATTCCAATTTCCATCTTTGGGACGCTCTTTATTTTGAGACTTTTGAGTATTTTAATGCACTGAAGTGTTTATTTTTTCCATCAACTGAGGCTTGGATATTTCTCTATAGCTGCATTTTCTCCTAGCAGTCTTCTTGCAATTCTGGCTGAAGGATTAACTCCAACTAATGATTAGTTTGATAAAAAGATTCTTCGTCATCACATGAAATAGTGAAATGTAAATTCAAATGAAATGAAAACGTGGCAAAATAAAATTACATTTGGGCAAAAGCCAGACAGATGATAGGGTGCCTTTAATACGCAAAATAACTTCAATAAAAATAGTTCTTTGCTTTTTATAACAAATCGCAGAAAAAGATGTGAAGAGAACTTCTTTGTATTTCTTTCCCAACTCAACACTCAGTAAGCATTTGCTATCCAGTTTTTTTTTTCCCAAGGAAGAACTTTATTGACTGGTGTTTTTGTTCTATTATCTCATAATGTAATACTTAGTGATCAGAGCTTCAGTTGTGGTGTATTACCAGCTATTTTCTGACCTCACATTAATGTATCCAACAAAGCCAAAAACCTTTTAGTTTATTCCATCACCTGGCCTTCAGACTTTGCAGATCTTCCCTTGCTTGTCAACAAACAAACAAACAAAAAATAACTTTTTTAAGCTCCTTCAGATCTGTCAATGAACACAAGGCTGCAACACGATTAAGCATGTCAGTCTGGGCTCCTGCTTTATGAGTTGTTTTTGTTCCTAACTATAGAGACAAAACAGGAATAAAGGTAGATATTTTGTTGAAATTTTGTCATTGTTATAATTGAGACTTTGAAGCTACTCTGGTTCAAGTAGAAAGCGATTGCCTGTAAATCAAAAATGTGGTTGTTTGACTCAATTTTTACCCTGAAATCAGATTTCTTTTTTTGGTCAGATTTGAAAGACTACAAAACTCTAGTGTTGACCAGCATGTGCTTTTGAGTTATGGAGACTTCAATGTTGTGGTTCGTAAAATAAGATTGCCATGGGAAATATTTGGTGGAGTTTGTTTTTTTTTGGCATTTATAGAAATTGAGCGTATGTCACCCAGCAAGGACATTAAATGAAAAATATGAAATCAAATATGAAAAACCAGATGCAGGGCAAAGGCAAGGTTGACAGTTTTTCACAGTTACTTTAAGTTCACATTCTTGCTGAATTACACATCCTGTATGAATTTATTAACAAAGCAACGCACCACTTCAAAAGATGTAGGGTTGGACATTGAAAAATATGGAAACACATTTATCAAAGGGTGTATTTAAAAAAAATATCTCTAAAACTTCAACTTTAGCAGGACGATTCCCAAAATCTCTATAGCATTGATTTAAAATGTCAGATAACATTTTTAATTCAGTACACTCCAAACTAAAAGTGATCTTTCCTTGGGAAACTTTTCTCTAGCCTCTGACACAGATACAAATGCTCTAAAATCTAGATTCTGATGTCTAACGTTATATTATGGAGACACAGCAAAATAATTCAAAACGATTTGAAAGATTGTGTTGAAAATAGCATTCTTTTCAAAGATTTTTGCGGTCCAGTTTCCCTTTTTTATCTTTGAACATTAATAAAGTAAAAGACAGGAGAGCAGAAAGAGTGTTGGGGTGTCTCCTGAGCAGAGCAGCATTTCAACACAGTGGAAACTGTGAGCATCAAAGTCAGCCCTGATCAAGTAAAAGGGCAAGAGAGAGGAGGATCAGGGACTCACAAGCAGTAGGACCCACACACAAAAATGTTGGGAGAGGAACTAGGATAACAAGAAAAAGAAAAAGACATAAAATAATAATTGTTTCTCACTTCACAAAATGGAACTTGAACTTTTAAAAGTGGTATAGAAGACAAGGACATTTCCAGTCCTAAAACCAGTTATCCTCTATATCCCGTCTATACTCACACACATAGAGGTCCAATAACTGTGTACAATACAGTGCACGGAAGCACAGAGATGACGAATAGCAATCTGAAACAAAAAGAGATTCTGTTTGCTAATCAAGAAAAAAACCACATAATCTGGACAAGGTGGCCAGAGACACTTCCGTTCACCTTCACAAGGACATGCAGAGAAAATTACAGAGACCTAAATGGCAGCCATCAATTTCCCCCATCCCATGCAAACACTTTCACTGGAAAGTCAGCACCCTGACGTGAAAATATCATTTCAGTCTGTCCGGATCTTTGTAGCAAATGAGGTGGCAGTTAGCCATCAGAGCCTTCTGTTTCACTGGTACTGTAATTGGAATCATATTGCATGAGTTTATTAGGATACTGCCACACCATGATCGCACTGGTCCCCAATTAGTTTGAAAAAAAGGGGGGACATCTAACTGGCAAACAAACTGGAAACAGGCACACAAGAACGTAACCTTGCCTGTATGGTGTTGGAGCTGTTAGCGGATCACAGAAACAGTTTGTGCAGAAATCCTCCACTCTTGCATACTTGAACAAGATTTTTGAAATCTTCCAGGGGGTGACAGGATATATAATCTTATTTAGGCTGTGGCTCTTTTCTGAGGCCTTCACCTGATGAAACATGTTTCAGACATGTTCCATCAGCTGCAAGAAAACCCAACTGACCTTTTCTCTGTTGAAGGTTTTGACCCTTGGAGTTTGAAGCAAAAGCTTTTGTCCCAACTTTTAGGAAAGTAGCAAACCTGAAATAACAGTTTCATCTCTAAAAAAAAAAAACACGACTTTAGGACAAAGAGAAGAATGCCATGGTCTCACACTGCACGTTTATGTAAATTACCAAGAAAACTGCAGACATTCTGGTTAAAACGTGAATGTAATACTTCGCCCTATACTGAATTGCCTTGACATTTAGCCTATAATGGTTATAAAGAAAATCACTGACACAGAGCAAACTCAGGAGCAGTTAGAGACTAAGTGAAACTCTTTTCACCAACTTATAAGAGTTTTACTTTACACCAACAACATGCACTAGCTTTTCACTCCAATTGAATGGAAGAGCTAAAGATTTCAGGTAAATGTTTGGATACTAAACTCCTAGGCCATGTCATGTTCCAAGAAAAAGGTGTTTGATGTGTGAACGTCCTGGTACCCTTTAACTCACAAATTCAATTAATTCCAAATGCTGTACATTTACATAAAAACAGTTTAAAGTCCCACTCTGATCATCTTTTGATCTATTTAAAGGTATATTTAAAGGTCGCCGGCCCATCACAGAGCCCATGGAGCTGAAGCGAAAGAGCCCGCTATGCTAGCCAGCCGGTGGACAGCATATCAAGCTCTGCTGCACAAGGCTCAGCAGACTCTGCTGCCTTTCTTTGCCAGCGCAACTCCCCTATTAAATTTTATATGTGGCTTTTGAACAAAAAATAAAGGCCAGAGAAAAAAATTTTTCCCTTAATTTTTATTGTCTTAATTTTTTTAATTTAAAACGTGTTAACTCAGAAATTAAATTTGTGTACACATCAACAGTAAGACAAGCAGAACTGTAAAGACTTTAATGCTTGCAGTATAACTCCAAGAAAAGAAAGATGCTGATATACAGCAGAAACAAACATTGTGTTTCTGTCCTTTAAAATGGTCCGGGAGAATACTCTATCCTGATTGGCTGCTGGGTGTTTCGGAAGAAGTTCCAGTCATAATATGTAGAGGCTCATTTAAAACAAACTTTTTTTTCATGATGTGGACAAAAACAAGCAGTAAGATGTTAACTGATGCTTCATTGAACCTATCATGACGATCAGCACATACAGTATATTGCTTTCCTTTACTTATGCAATTCAAGGTCATTACTGAATGATTGTGTCACTGTGACAATAGGTCGTATTTGTTGTGGGTCGTCAGATGCCATGACAGCACCCACCTGTGCTCAATCAGCCACCAGGTATGGCCACCATGATTGCCTGCACCTGGGTCTCCAGCAGATGTATAAAGGATGGTGGAGATCCCAGTTCCGGAGCCAGACTGTTAGCTTGCCCAAGACGGTAACGTGCTGGCTCCCAAAGACGTGTCTTAGGACTCCACTCTTGTGTCATAGATTTGCCTACTAACTTGTGTGTTTGTTTGCCAGTGGCTCCCGCCTTCTCTCCACTACCCCTGCTGCCTCCCTGAGCTCATCCAACTCCGCTCCCGACGCAAGACCAATCCATACCGGACTTTCCCCATCAACATTCATCACCTTACCCCTTATTAAACCATAAAACTTCAATTGTGTCCTGCGCTTGGATCCTCCCCTTCCTGCTCACCGCATAACAGAATTACGTGTCAAATAGTGCGCCTTTTGTGAGAAAGCAATCTAAACCCAAACATAAGAAGAATAAAGCACTAAATATCAGACCGATCCCACTTCGCCCGGCGAAGTGTGTATTTTCAGAAGTTGATGCACGCCGCTGAAGCCTGAACCGGCGGAAGGAGGAATGGAATTAAGCAGCATGAATATATTGTTTGAAAATTAATCGCATCTCTTAACGCGTTAATGTTGACAATCCTATTAAAACACAACCTAAATAGAGTATTTTTGTTTAACCAAAAGTCACTTTTTGTGTTTAGGAACACACAAATTACAGTCAAGCAGATGACAATTATTTCTGGTTTAAATAAGAGTCCACCATGCAGTTTAGTGTAGCAATTTCCAGCTCTGGCTGTGATCATTTGATGCACTAAAAAGTCTCTGTTTTAAAAGTCCACTAAATGTCCAGGATGGCTGATATAAAAAGAGAGACGGCGTAAAAGTATTTATGGCAGCGTGGTAGTGCATTAGGCACCACGTCCCCAGGAGATGTTGCTACAGTTTGCAAAATGATTTATGGATGGAGATAAGAAGTTCAAATGGTTTTAACTGTCTTTTTTTCAAAAGGCAATCCATGACATTTAGCCAAACAACATTTGTTGCAAAACAACAACAAAAAAAATTTGTGCTTCAAGAACGTAGCTCTCCCGTTGTAGAATAATTTTGTGAGTGAAATGTGTATAATCAACTCTTCAGTGTTAGAGGAACAATTTTAAAACCCTTTCAGAGATCCTGCAAAGTTTTTGTTCTACAACAATTCAGGAAGATTGCAATAACATTTTTGGAAAATGATTAAAAGAAATGAATCATGATTAAGACTTTTAAAGATCTACTTTGTTGAAAATCATGTTTTTAAAGTGTTTTGAACACTGTCTTGTGACCTTTTTCTCATGATAGAGAACATATATTAAGAGATAAAGGCAGGGCTAAATAACTAACGTGCCTCCCTGAATATCACAGGCCCCTTTTTTGCCATTGCTGAACTACTTCAGTATCCTAAATCTCTGTCTCTAAGCGATTCAGAGGAGTTAAGTTGTGATCAAACATTTAGTTTTCTTACAGGAACACACAAAAACAAAAAGCATGTTTGGAGAATCAAATTGTTTTGTGGAAGCAATTCCATTGGTTTAATATCAGCATCTTGCCACCTTAAATTTACCCAATGTCTCCACTGCACAGACACACACACACACACACACACACACCAGTACACAGTCACACACAGAAGAGATTTGTGTACCAGCTGAAAGAGTCCAGTCAAAGCGGTCGAAAAAGACAGTAGAATCAGTTCTGTGTTCGAGGCATAAACAAGACTTACTGACGTCAGTCAAACTCAGCAGGGCCAGGGCTTGAGAAAGACAGCCATCCACTTTTTAAAACAACTTAAAACAAGGACTTTGGGACAAACATGACAGCTGCTATGAATCAAAACAGTAGAGATGTGGAAAGACCCAGAGAAGCTGGGTGTAGGTAGGGAATGCTGGTCTGAAGAAGAGAGGTCTTTAGGAAAGGGATGCTGGATAGAGCCCGACAGAGAAAAAACTCAGAAGTATTCTTAAGAATTAGAAAACTTCATTAGAAATACATTCATTTAAGGAGTTTATTATAGGGAGATAATAATAAAAAAAGCTTAAAAATGAGTTTGTTTTATGTCACCAAATATATTTGACTACATTCATAAAACCAAATAAATAAATAAAACAGGATTGATTTATTTGACAAAGATTCCATAGTTATAATTGAATTACATTCATACACATATCTAGTTCTGTGAAACAGCTTCATCTTGTTTCACCCCACCCCAGCCTTTTGACCACTGACATACATCAGCAGACATCACATGACAGGCCAGAGTCATTCATCCTGAGCCATAGTCCCTCTGCTCAGAAGGATTAGTGATTCACTTTGACTAAGTGATGCCCAGGGCCTTTATGTTGTAACACTGTGTAACTGAGGTGCCACTTTTACTTCTCCCCTGCTAGCTTTTCTGACAAACCATTGATGTTCATTAATCTTTTGCTGGCACCTCAAGCCAAATGTATTAAAAGTTGTTTTTTTTTCTTGGTTTGGAACATGAAATAAAATCGCACATAAAGAGTGAATGATGAATAAAGCTGAAAATGCGTGGAAAATATCAAGTGCTTTATGAGCCCTTTTGCACCATCTCTGCCTCATTTTTCTATCTCAGCAGGGTGGTTGCATGAAAGATTTAAACAGAAGGCTTTTAGTTTCAACCAAATCATTGCTCATTGATGCAACTGGAACAAAAAATGAAGATAAAAGGCACAAGACCAAGCTTTCCCAACCACTGCGGAGCAGAGCAGCAGCCTGGAGAGGTGTTTGTTACCAGGGTTGCAAATGTACCTAAATCAACAAACTGAGTGCAAACAAGCAAGAAGACAAAAGGTAATTGAGCATATAATGCCTAACATACATAGCTTTGCAGTGACTCCAAATGTTATGTTGCATTACTCCATAATTAACTGTAACTGTGTGAGACAGCAAGATTCTTTCATGTGTTTAATACAGAATTTAAAATGTCCTTTCCTGGAAAATTAACTTTTTATCAGGACTCTACAAGTAAAAAATGCTCTGGACTAATCAGAACATAATTCTTGCTATCCATTTTTTATTTAATAACTATACCGTGTTTATAATTTATAAGTATTTTAAAATGATTGCATAGATGTTACAAAACACAGTTACTTCTGTTTGGAACAAGTGTATATTGCACCTGTAAAAACCCAAATAATTGATTTTGTAAACAGTTTTTACTGATTAATTAAATTAATATTTTTAGCAATATTCTTGCAACTGTTGTAATTATTACATGTGGAACTCCTGTAAGCCCAAACCGGCCGGTGATGTTGCTCTTAAGTGTCATTTTGTCTATGATTTCTTAGTTAAAGCTTTAAATCAGTGGAAACCTTAGAGATGAACCTCGCTGACTTTTAAAGAATTTGTCTCATCTCCTCTTTAAATAAAAAACTATAAATGGATAAAAGGATCGATGTATGAATGGACTGACAAACAGATAATCAAGCAGGTATAATTTATATGGCAGCAAAAACCTTTGTAATCTATTTTTTATTGCTTTTCCTTTTCCTTTTTATTTATGCCTGTAAAACACTTCCAAGCCTTGTTTGGAAGCTGTTGTATTGATAAAGTTTTAGACTCGTTGGACGAAAGCTGCTCAGGGGCCTGCGTTGGATGTTAATTGATGTACATTTGGTCAAGCACAGTACCAAATCACAATGCTATTTAAAGCAGATTTTATGAGTTCATTTCTTGAAATGAGAAAGCAAAAAACAGTGCTCTGCAGTAATCACTAGCATAGATTTTTTTCATAATTAAATACACACACAGGACCGCACGTTTCACACACCATACAGAAACTTGAAACACACAAGTCAGCCAGCCGTGCACTAAGTTCAAGTTGGCAGGGTTCATTTGGAAAATGTAAAATATTTATAAGAAAAGACTCTGCAGAGAAGGATGATGAGCTGAAAATTGCAGGGGAGTTTAGGAGAGATAGCAAAAAACAAGACAAACGAAGCAGGGATGAGTGGACCAAACTGAAATGTCCCATGTCATCACTGAAAAGAAGAAAAGGCCAGCTAAATAAGTCATTGTCATTTCAAGTTCATTGAGTTTGAAGCTTATACCCTTCTCGGGAAGAAAGAAAAATGAAGAAAAGGGAAAAGAAAATAGGTTTACTTAGTGTCCTGCAACAAAACAGTCTTGAATTTCAAACATAAAGTTTAATAAAGCTTAAAAAAAACCAAAAACACTGACACACATGGTGAGTTTGTTCTTTATGTTTAGTCAGCATTAAGATAAGCAATCTGCCTCAGAATTAAAACGCAAAAAAAGGTTATAATCAGATAAAATTCAATGAAACTGCACAAGAAAAAAAGAGGACAGCAGAGAAAGTCAAAAGAGTGGAAAGATGGCCAATACAAGACTCACCCTGTACCAGAAACAGGACGACAATTGACAGTAATTATATATGCCCCCCTGTAATTATGAGCTTTTTTTGTGCACCCCTCTTCTCATGAGGCTTAACTAATCCTCTGGTCATTCCTCAGACAGCTATTCTACCTCTAGATCTAAATAGCAAGGGCTGGTCAAGCCAAATAAGCAAACCACCATCAACTGCAGGGACTTTCCTTTTGCCACAAATAACTCTTGACAAATGATGTCACGTAAAACCAGATCTCACTATCCAATTACACAAAAATGTGCTTAGAAAGCCTAAAATTCAACTCAACAGAAAAGTTGGAGGGATCTCAGGGAGTGTGGAGGAAAACAGCACAACCACAAACAGGACAGGACACAAAACTCTATGGACTACAGAGTTCTGGTCGCTGCAAGGATTCAGCAAATAGAAGGGATTTTAAAGTGTTATAGCTACTCATCCAATGGAGATGAAACCAAAAATATGACAACAGCGTTTTATTATAAAGACACAGGAACTCTGCTGTTATTACCACATTTAAAATCAAAGCAACAATAGTTGGGAACCAGCTAAAGCAAACTTAAGTGATTGTAATTCAGAATATTTTCTTTTTTTGGCTAAGGTCTCAAACATTTGATATATATTTTTTTATTGTATAAAACAGGAAAAACAGCAAATTTACATAGGAGAACACAAAGGAATGTTTGTCTTTTATTAGGTCTCAATGAAAGCAAGCACATAAACAAAGCTAAATTTTTAGATGAAGGCTACATAGGTACAACACAAAATCCGGACTAAACATCATTAAAAAATGTGTTGGTGCAATGACTATTCCTAAAAAGAAATAGAAATCCACTTTTCAAACTATTTAAGTTGTCTTACAAGGCCTTTTCTTCCATGACATATGTATTTCAGTTTATTTGCTGTTTTCAAACATAGGAATACATCCTTACAGCTGATGTGTACTTTCAAGGCAAGTCTCAAAGTTGCACATTTTTATAACTTCTTCTTTACACATTCCTGTTGGCCATGGGAAATTGTAAGGAGCAATGATCAAAGTAGAAAGTGACTCACATGGACAAGCACACATGTCTTGCCGACCATGAACCAGCCTTAAAATGATAACTTACTCTGTACGGATATTTGGGGGCAACTGTAGGATCTTAAGTTCTTTAAATGTTTCTTGACCAATTTAAATATACTTTCTATGGCTGTCTCCCCTATAGAAGTGACAAAATTCGACAGATAACTGGCTTCAGACTTACCCTATCATCAGCATGTAAAACAAGGTTCTCTGTTCCCACACCATTATGCTCCCTCTACTATGTTTCACAGCTGTTACCTTGGTGTTTCATTTCAGCTTCTTGAGGTTTTCATCAAACTGAATGAGACTTTGAAGTTAAACACATTTTAAACATCGATGTAAATAGCAGCCTTGAGTGTGATTGAACTTTTTTATAATCCTTTTTTAACATTACATTAAAAAAATAAGCTAATCAGCCATTACTAGTGCAGACATCTAAAAGATGAATACTTCTGATTTTTTAGTCTATTCCTCCTTACAAAGATTTTTTTTAAGTTTAATTCTGAAATTTTGTGTGGCACAAAAGACTGTTCCATAGTCTGTGAAATAGCAGCATAATTTTTCCTTTTAAAATGCACATTATCTACTATATTTACTATCTGAGGCGCAGCCTCAGGGGTTTATTATCTATTTTATCTTCTTCTCAAGACATTTTCGTCTTCAAAAGGAATTAGAATAAATGCTGGCCATTGGAGTACCTCGAAAAAAAAAAAAAAGACTCGATTAACTCTATAAAACAGGGATGGGTAACTCAAGGACCAGCGTGGCTGCATGATTTCCACATATCCAAGGCGTACTCATGACTGATTATCTGGTTCAGGTGTGTCCAGCCAATTAGAACATGCCAGAGAATGGTATGTTGGAAAACATACTCAAATGTGGTCCTCAAGGCCAAGAGTTGCCCATCTCTGTTGGCATCATATTTGTTATGCACATTTCTGAGACCTCCTGTCTCATTAGCAGGATCCAAACTTTTATTAAAACCTTTTGCTGATAACGTGGTCCATAGTTTTTGCCCTGTAGTTCATTTAGGCGGAATAGAAGGGCTTTTCCTGCTCATTTCAAAATGGCTGCTTCCATAAAATCTCTAAACAGTTTTGGCGGGAAAAGTATTTGTAGTTTTCAAAACTTTGTGGTGAGAATAACTCGTCTATTGTTATGCTTTTTTTTAATGATTACTTAACTGTATTGAAAGACTGCAAATGTTGTTGATAAATTAATTCTTTGAAAAATACTTCTGGTTTGTGGGCGGGACTGTTGGCTCGGGGCAACCCCGCCCCCTCTCCGTAGCTGAGAGCTCTGTAAAAAAAGTCCGTGAAAACAATGGACAGTGTGTTTTTTTGTTCTCTTGTGTTCCAAATACGAAGTAGCTGCTGGTTCCAAGAAACCAAAATCCCACCGACTTCTATTGAGAAATAGACAGTTATTACTATCATTTTATAATAGTCATTTTTTTTTTTTTTGTTAGGATAACCATTCTTGCTCTGATACATTTTTCTTAATGTCTTTCTAATCTTACTTTTTGAAGATATTTGTCCTTTATCACATGTTATTTAAGTTAAAAACTGACCAGTCAGATGCGTCAGTAAAAGCATGTGGTGACAGCTCGCCCCATCTCGAATGTTTGATTGACAGCTTCTCTCGATTTCAATGAAAGGGGTGTGGACTTTGAACAAGCTCCTTTGTGATTGGCAACTGTAGTTTCCCTAAAAACGTGACTCCGGACAACTCAGACCAATCACTGTCTACAGGAAGCAATGGTGACGGATTTGGTCTGATTTCACAAGAGCGGCGGGTAAGGCATGTTCTATGGGTGACCTTCGTCCATTGTTTTTATGGCCTATGGTCTGCCCAAATGCTAACTTGTAGCCCCAAGATATTGGCGGCACAAAAATAATGGTAAGGAATATTGGATCAATCCAGTCACACAGTTTTGAGTCAGAGGCCAGCTCGGACAAGGAAAATGAATACACGCAAGGGGGTGGAGGAGCGGAGCGGTAAGAGAGATTTTGCCACGCCCTTTTCAGTTGTTGCGTCATTAGCCTAAACTTGTTTTAGTCATAAATTATTTTATTATGAGAAAAATGATACAGGAACATCTTAAAAACACTAAAAAAAAAACATTTTTATTTGAGTTGGTCTTTAAGAAAAATATTTCATAGTTCCTTTAAGGTTAATGATTTTCCCCCCAACTGAGGTAATTATTTTCTTCTGCTTCCATGCGTTCTTCACATCATATCTTCCTGAAAAAGCATCACAGTCCCGTCTCGCTCTGTTGATCTTCTTGAGCCAATTTTAATCCACTTCATAAAAAAGATGGCCTTGAAGTTCTGACTCTGAGACCACATGGTAAAAACAATTATTACAAATATTTTAGACTTTAAAAAATCTCAAGCAAAAAAAAAACCTTGTTTGAAGAGAATATAATAAATGTGATTTAAATGCATTTCAAGAAAATCTAATAAAGAATTCAGTCAAACTACAGTAAAACTAATTAACCCCATAACTCTTCTGATTCAGCAAGGAAAAACAAGGTTTTTGGAAAACAAAATAACATGCAGGAAGAAATAAAGATAACAGAAAGGGATGTAAAACTGCTTATCTTGATGAGAGAAAATCCTCAGGAAATTGCAAATGCTAAGCGACAAAAAACAAGAACAATGGTGTTAAACCTTTTGCTTGGCAGCAGAAAAAAAAATTAAAATCCTAGAAAATCTGATGTAAAAAGAAACAAAACAGTGCAGGAAATCTTGTACAGCTGTAGATTAACTGCAGACCGAGATCTTTAAACACCTTAAAATCTGCTTCAAATAAACAAACACTGATGTGTGTGTGTGTGTTTCACATAGACCTATTGATCTGTCATCATCAATTTTAAGAATGTGTATTGATTTTAGCAATGATGTTCTTTAAGACATTACCCAACATAATGGCTGCTCATCAAGAGAAAATAAATTTGTCATTTTTGCTTGAGGCCTGCTGCGATTTATGTTCAATCTTTATACAATTACCTCAGTTACATCAGTTACATCAGTTACATCAATTACATCAGATCCCAGACACATTTTAGGCTTTTGTGAGGTTTTTTTTCCCAATTTATTTCCTAAACAGGTGACTGTAGTTTGTATCAGAGCAGATATTAATCTTCTCAGGCTTGAGCAATATTAATATATATACATATATATCCTTGGAGATGTTGTTGTGCAAAGAAAGCATCTGTAAAAAAAATACATATGTCCGATTATAAAAAAAAAAAATATTCCTCAATTATGTTCACAACCTAAAGTCTTGCTGATTCAAGTCATTCAATTATTCAATATTCTGAGTTTGTTTTAGCCCAAGAACAAGGTTTAATTGTATTTATTTTTCAGAATAACACAGCTGGGATGTAAATCTAGCTGGGACCAAGTTTAAAAATGTATACTCTACAGCTGCATGCAGGGAATAAGTGCACATCGGTGTAGGGCGTGTCACATTGTAAAATTCATACTCTGTGCCCTCACTTAAAATGTCCATCTTGGTTTGGGTCTGCACACTCAGCCATGGGTGCTTAAAGCATAAGGGTGTAAAATATGAAGAGGCACAAAATGATATATACCGGTAGCCTACTTAAAAAAGGATTTGTGCATTTGATGAATTGATGTTAGCTTTCTAGGATTTAAATTAAGTTATTAGATTCCTTTTTAAACCTGCTATACGTTTAAGTGCCAATATACTTGTTTACACTGAGGAGCTGTAAGTCTGTGTTAACAGAAGAAGGTGGAGAAATGGGAAACTCTTGCTGAAAGCTACTCCTGCTTGCCTGTCACTTGAAATAGTCTTGCAGTCTACAGAGAGCACAGCTGGAGGTGATACGCACCCCAACAGTTTGATGTAGCACCGTCACACATTTACATATAACTGAAAAAGGAAAGCAAAAGACTGCGCTGTCATCTCCAGAGAAAACTTTTTCTACATCAACTGAAAGTAGATGGTTAGATAACACTTTCAGTTTGACGTCACAGCTCCCTGCAGAGTCCCCACATTTGTTGCTCAGAGGTGTATATCCATTCACTCAATGAAACACTGAGATCATGCGCTCACATCACAAGCGGAGCGCTGTCCCATACAAGCATGCACGCAAAATGAGGGAATGACACTGCTTGCAGAGATAAGAAAATAAATCTCCTTTTTAAACAATCAATCCCTCTGAGAATGATGCGCACCGACAATTACAGCCCTTATAAGGTCATCACACGAAGACACCCCACATCCACACACGCACACAACCTTTTTGTATATTATTTTAATTGAAATATTACAACATTTGATACTCAGTTTGAACCAAATTATTCAAACCATAACAGAACCAGAAGTAAAACTTAGTTTAAAGTACAACTCAAATAAACTTTTGATCTATTTTTAAAGCGTTCCCAGTGGTCTTTTCATTTTGTTTTTGCCATTTTTAGCCAAAATCAAAAAAACTTGTCATTTTCTATGACCTAGTTTCTGCAGTAGTTCATTAGAAATTCGACTCTGGGTTGGGGATAGAACTTTTGGTGCAGAGTAAGTCTGGCCTGACTTCCCATCATCCCATTGTTTACACTCTCTCCTGCTAGCTTGCAGCGCCTCATACCCCCAACCTAACATTACAGGTGCAACAAAAAGGGCGAGCAATATTGGAGCGATCCAACCGTTTTGAGCAAGATGCCAGCTCAGTCAAGGAAAACGAAGATGTACAAGGATCTGATCGTCTGCAAGTGGATGCATTGGAATAGAGTGGAGCAGAAAGCTCGTGGCCTGCCGAATGTAGCATCAACTACAGGTTTTTTCTGACACCATTTTTGTTGTCTGCTCCTGATTCCCAAAGATTGTAATAAAAAAAATACTGAGAAAAATGTTATCTTATTGTCTATGTCATTCATCATGACAGAAAGGATATATATTTATATTTATGTATATATATTCATTTGAGTTTCTTTTTAAAACCTGCATCTGTATAAACCTACCAAGGATTTGTTAAATACCAAAGACCTAATCAGGTTCTGGTTTTGTTCCTAAAGGGGATTTCTGCACAAGAAATAAATTAGAAGCGACATGTAAAATGTCTTTCTATAGCAAAACATAAAATTCTATAAAAAAGGATCATAAACTGCACTCTATAATCATTTTAACAAAGTATGAAAAATCAAAACCCAAAATGTTAACATAACTGTTGCATTTCAGCAGTGTAAGCCCTTTAAAGAGACGGAGAAAAAACAGTTCGGCCTTATCTGTGATGTTTTCTTTCCCAGGGTGGACTGTGATTGAATTTCTTTTTCTCACATTTCATTAAAAAACTAAAAAAAAAAAAAAAGTAAAATATGACAGGAAAAGCTAGGGTAG
Source organism: Oryzias celebensis (assembly GCA_014656515.1). Taxonomy (NCBI): domain Eukaryota; kingdom Metazoa; phylum Chordata; class Actinopteri; order Beloniformes; family Adrianichthyidae; genus Oryzias; species Oryzias celebensis. The sequence continues at coordinate 75,652,311 of BNCR01000001.1, forward strand.
CACTCGCAGAGATTGCAAATACAAGATTCAGCAAACATGATAAGTTAGAGGCTCAAATATTGATCACTTAGAAGTGCAGGCCAAGGAGCTTTCAAGCTGACTGGAAAATTGTGATCAACTCGTGTCTGTCCAGAAAATTTGCGAAGGTCACTGCTGGACAGCTTTTCTAAGTCATGTTTTTTTCAGCAAAAGTTCTACTCAAACTATAAAAACAATTGTAAAATCCAATGTTTCATCCATTTTTTAATCATTAAAAGACTGATCTTTTTCTTCATTTGTTTAGACAACATCTAGAGAGCACAACATCTAAAAAACAACTTGAAGCAGTCAGACTAACCCGCAGACAGCTGTGTTTCAAATGATGACTCAAGGTTAATCACATTCATAGAAAAGGGATTTGTTTTATACGACATGGTATAAAGCAGCAGCGTAAAGAAAGAACAAAAAAAGAAAAGAAAAAAAAAAACAGAGCGGTGTCTAAGCTAAGTCAGCAGTCCATCTGCCCTTTTTCTCTTGCTATAGTTGACATCAAACACTTGTGGTCTGTTTCATGCTCCCTGCAGCTCATTATTGCTTAATGCTCAAGAGGTTTCTTACTTACTTCAGCATTTTAACAACTTTAGTATATCCATTTGCACACTCACAAACACACAGCTACACGTGAACAAGCGCAAACACGATCCCAGATGCAGGAATTGACACTCTTTAAACCACAGAAGAGTTATGAGCCTGCACACTGAGTTACTGACACAACTGTTGCTTTTGCTTTAATCTGTGCAAGTAGGAGGACCAACAGTAGTGCAGGGATTTATGCTGACATGAACCTTCAAATGAGGCTCTACACTTTTATTTCTAGAGGTTATTAGTTCCATTTATGTGCAATTAAGTGAGATTAATTAGCTTTGTGAGTTATGAAAATAGGAGCAGTAATTTGGTCATGAAGCAACTAGACAGTATAAAAGACTGGCAAGAACAACGACAATTGCTCAATTCACACAGCATCGTTGTTGCATCTCTTTAACCTTTTCTGTACTCCCTGTTGTGCTGTGATTTGCACCATTTTTTTCCTTTCGCTTTTTTGCCATCTGATAAAATAAAACTGGTGTTGTGTGAGCAGAGTATCTCAAAGTGAAAAACAAGCTGCTCCTAGCAACAGGGAAGCTGTCACTCAGCTGATTCTGCAAAGATGGATTGTTGTGTTTTGGAGACACTGGAAAAAATGTTGGTCTCTAGAAATTGCTAAAAAGAAACAACAAAACTTTAAAAAATATTTATTTTTAAAGTAAGTACTGCTGCTGTTCGAAAACAGCTAATGATAGCAATTACTTCAAGGCATTGCATTTGCCATGTTTGGTCAGTATCATTATCCTAATAAAAATCCTTTTTCAGAAAAAGGGTGATGCAGGAATCTGATCTCATCCATCTTGTAGTTGTAGACATTATGATGTCTTTCAAAATGCTTGTAGTTGAATTTTAAATGTTGCTTGATTTTTAGTTTGTTTTATTATTTATTTATTTTTTTTATTTACTATTTTTACCAGTACTTACTTTATTAATCATAATATGAATAATAAAAAAGCAAAGATCCAAAGTGCTGTATGGGAAAAAAATGAATGCAATAAAGACTGTAGGCAATGACAGTCAGGCAGTCATCAAGCGTTTTCCTAAAAATATGACTCCCACCTCCTGATTACAAAGCAATTTGGGATTTAGGACAGTAGTATTAGACTTTATTTCCAGTGTTTTGTTATCTTAGAGATTTCTAAGTCTACAAAAGACCTTTTTTTATTTGATGGGACAGAGCATAAAGGTCACAGGTGGACCAGCATGAGTAATTGTGGTCATGTAAATGCTGTGCCAGCCTCTTGTGATGAAGAGGAAGCTGAGCTGACAGGAGGGAAGCTTTCGATTTACCACTCAATCTACATTCAGCCCTCATCTATGGTCACAAGCTCTCACTGAGGCCAAAAGAGTGATATTGTGCATAAAAAAGACACAAATGAAGATACATTTCCTGCCACTTATCTTTCCCCTTCAGTGAATGCAGACATGAGGAAGACCGTAACTCTGTCTGGCTCACTTAACACTTGTCAGAGCTGGGCTGACAGCCAAAATATTTCAGTTTAAGCCCCCAAAATATTTGCCATCTTAGATGTCTCCACACACTGCAGAAAAGGAAATGTCCAATTGCTTTGATGAAACACAACGAACAAAGGGTTCAGAAAATCACTGAAAAACTGAGAGCCAGTATGTGTGCGAAATCTCCAGATTTTATGGAGCATGAAACAACCAAAGTTAAGGATTTCGTCAGGACATTGTCAAAAAAAACAAATTTGGTAAGTTGAATGACACCTGTGTCCCCAATTGACATTGTTCTTATTTATAGATAACACACACACACACACACACGCACACACACACACACACACACACACACATATATATATATATATATATATATATATATATATATAATTTATCAGGGCAGGGTTAATGGTAAAAAAGTTAAAATAAAAGTTTTCTTGTCTGTTTTTCCTTTCCTTGTTTGTTACAGCTCCATGAAAACACAGTAAGATTAAACAGCACACGTGTTTTCAATTCTTCATACCTCCATCTCAATAAAGAAAAGAAATGAGATTTTCTAATGATTTAAGCTTTGGTACAAGCTAAGAACTATTGTTATGCATTTGTAGACATACTCATAATATTAGTGAAAAACAGCTGTGTTCAAAGCATTCCAGTGCTTTTTACTCAAGTTTACTATACTTAACACTCCATATTTTCAGTCACAAGGCAGTACTTAGTGACTAGTTTTCCATGGATTCTCAGCAGGGCTGGTGAGCAGCACTCCCACTGTATCATTAGCCAAACGCTGGTTAGAAATGATGCTCCAAAAAACACCAGAAAGGGCTGTCAGGCTGTTGCAACCAGCAATCAAAAACAACATAAATAAAGTATGGGAAAATCAATTCCAAAATGTGACCAGCCTTCCTGCAGATGTCTCACACATTTAGTTCCTTTGAATAGGCTTATGTGACACTGAGGATCTAAGTCTTATTGGCTTCCAGCTGCTTTCAAAGAGTGCCTGCCATCTTTATCGCTTTAAGAGAGACACTGAGAGATAAAGAATGTGATTTCCTGGAAGACAAAAAAGATCAAGTCTGTAATGATAGGGTGGGACAGGGAGGGGGCAGCGCAGAAAGGAAACAGGCCCACATCATTAAAATCAATCATCCATGTTTTTTGGTAAACACTGACCAAAAAAGTTATCTCCAAAACGGCTTACCCTCTGCAGGGTTGAATCATTGCATCCATTCTAAAACCATCAATCAATTAACTCCGTTCCCCATGAACTTTTATTTTTAAAGTGCATGGCCTTTATGCACAGCAATGGTCCACTAAGCATTGCTTCAGAACAATGATAACAAACAGCTCACTGTTATCTCAATTCTTCTGCATGGCTTTCCTCAGGCAAAGTTACTTAAGAACATACAGCTATTCTCAGTGTTTTATGAGCCGTGTCTACGTAAAAGCAATATCTTGAAATTGCTTCACACCACTTATTGAGCTTAATCCAACAGAGAAAGAAACGTAATGTTGTGATTTTCTTCTACTTTAACTCAAGAATTTCAAGAGTTGTTTTTCCAAAGTCGGAATAAACTAAAGCTGTACAGATAAATGCTTAAAATCAAATTATTTTTCAGTACAAATGCATTAATGTAAACTTAAGAGCAACATTTCTTTGTAAATCTGCAGATAAAAACTTTATTTGCGTATACTTCCAGGTTTTTAAGTTCCATTAAAAAAGATAAAACAAATTGGTTTCTAACAGCTTTTGTCTCCAGGATTTTTTTTTCCCCATGAGTTGAATGTCAGACATTTAATTGCTTTAACGAAACATAATTTTCAGACTTGGGAAGTAAGTGGCTGTCCGCGAATGTTGCTGGTGTGCTCAGCATGTGACCTTGAGTCAGGCTCAGCCAATACATTAAGTTGATCAAACCCTGGTGTCACAGAAAGAAATACCCTCTGCAAATGTCAGGGAGCATCCACAATATCCAAGCAGCTCATAATTTCAAGGCATAAATCAAACATCTCATGTTTTACGATGTGTTCATGCCAGGCTATGGCTTATGAATAGCTGATGTGATTTATGCATATAAAACCAAGCAAATGTGACACAGAGCACAAAATTCTCAATGAAGAAAAGCAAATGTGTCCTTGTTTCTTTCTTCCATGCCTCACTCCTTGATTTTCTCTCTTACGCTGATATAGTGACTCCATTCTTAAGTAAACTCCACCCTATTGATTGAAACAAGAGGGATTGCTGGCATAATGACATGACAGATTTGCTCTTTAAGGCAGTTGGGATTGCAGGCATTTGGAAAAAAGTTGCGTCTCTAGAGAGACTAGAACTGGTATAAATTCTGTCAAATGTTTTATTCAATGTGGTCAATCAAGGAAATTGCAAGTGTCCACTGCCACTTGCCCTCACGGCAGTGAATTGAAATGAAAGGATGTACAAGATTATGCTTTCATTACATTACTGCCCCTCCTTCATGTTTAATAATCGCAGTGTAGATAGTGAACTCATTTGCGAACTATAATACCAACTCCTGTGTTACAAATTATTGAAGTTCCAGCAAGCCATGGGTCCTTGGTTTTTATATATAGTGTTTAGGTTCAACTCTTGAAAACATTGCTGCAGTTCTAGTACACAAAACGTGTTTGGGACTGGAAGATATCTCGCAGAACCAGGATGATACTCTGTTCACTTGTGTTCATTTTGGACTGCACATGTGCAGAAGGTGCAATGAGGATCATTTATTGTTTTTAGCTGGCGTGTATTCTACGCCTTATCTCTGGGTGTATTCAGACTGGAAAAGTCTGTTGGTCCAGACCAAGTCCTGAAAGTTGAGGGTGGGGCAAAGCAATGAGAGAAAGAAATCATTAAGGGCAATCCTTGTCGGAAAAGATCAGTTATTCAAACTTTATATTTCGCTGACCAATTTCGAACATCTGTATCAACCTCAGATACAACACTTACTTTTACTACTTTAGTGGAGGCATGCTGCCACGCGTTTACTGAGGACACAGCTAAGAAGGCACACTGACGCATCAATTGTCAGGAAAACACTGTGAGAAGTCACATTACAAGTTGTTTTAACGAGCCTGCATTCATCTGAGCACATTTCCATGAGTTGATGTGTCTTGTTGTTGCGCCGCTACTTGTTTACATCTTTACGGTGGCCATTTTGGTCCAGGGGGCACAAAACCAATTTTTACACAAAGGTGTTAGTGTTGGTGCACATTTTGTATTGTGTTTTGTCTTGAAGTTGGTCAAAGTTCATGCTGTGGTAAAATACTGATGTGAGCAAACAGTTAAAATTAGGAATTCCAGTTAACCAGTTAGTTCCTAGTTTTAGAAGATTAAAAAAAAAAAGTTCTGTCTTACAAAATCCTCCTAAAAGAGCTCACGGGGTGGATGTATGGTCTCACATCTTGTCCATGCACGCTGGTGTACATAGCATTGTAACCGAGAATTGTGTGTCTGTATTGGTGTGAATGCTTGGCACTGAATTCCACAGGAGGCAAACATGTAATCATCTGAACAGCAAAGAAGCTTGTGACTGACATCAGACCACGAATGACCAATTGGGCAACCTTAAATGTGCAATATTTTAAGGATGACTAAATGTCTGACAACTTAATATCACGGCAGCCCCCTGTGTGAAAAGAAAACAGTTTTAAAAAGAGGTCAAACCAGGAGCAGAAGGTTAGAGTGAAGGTTACTCTGAAAAAAGTGAAGTTCTGACTACTTGAAGTTCTCAAAAATATTAAAAGGAGAGTTTGAGGAGACTTTATTTTATTTTTTTTTTACATTTTTATCAGAGATCAAACAGCCAGGCAGTGTGTGGTGTGTCTCCTCTGTCTCCAAATCTTTTCAAAGAGCTGTTTCATCTCATGAGAGCAAAGAGAGGTTCTGCTTTGTGGCACCATGTGACACCAAAATGAGTGTGCAACACATTAAAGATGGACAGATAAATGCCTTTTCTGCTTTCTTTAGACACATTTTAAAGAATCGCTTTTAGATTTGGTATAGTGTCGGTTTATGGAATTAACTTGAAATCAGCAAATAGAAAACAAAAAATGAAGCATTGTCAGAAGTTATTTAAAGCTCCAATAGTTTTATAAGCTCAACAGTTATTAGTTCTAAATATTGATTTTGTATTTGGCCAGAATTTGTAGTTTTTGCATACAGAGCTAACAGCTGAAAGAACCTACCTGATATTTCAGACAGAGGGACTTTATCCAGAGAGTACCCCTTCCCACCGTAAAACTGACGGATGTCCGAGCAACTCCGGGCTTTGCTGGTGCCTTTGTCCCCGCAGCCTGGAGCTGTTAGAGAGCACAGAGCCAGCGCCGCTATAATCAGAGATTCCATTCCCGTCGACCTTTCAGGATGCAGACTTAGTGAAATGCCAATCCGAGTGGCAGAAGGGGAGACTGACTTTAGTGCGCGGAGAGGGGGAAAATGCGTAAAAATGCGTAAATGTGCGTAAAAATCTCCTCTCCTGCTCCCCGTCTGACGCTGTGGCCCCTCTGCGCGCCGATTCCACACAGATGTCCCGTTTCTTCTTGAAACGGTTTCTTCTTGTTTAGGACTTCTTCTTTTTCTCTCCCCAAAAGAACTATCCCCTCTCAGAATAAGTCCAGATCCCGTTTATCCCCCGCTGTGGTTTTGGCTCATCTACAAAGAGAGGAGGAAAGGGATGAAAGAATTAGGTTACGCGTTTACAGCTGAAATTATCTATTTTAAGTCACGTCAGAAAATAGCAGTGCTGCGGCTGACGCCGCGCAGCAGCCTGCTTCTGTTGACTTCACGCCTACCGGCTGGAGCGGCCCCGGGGATCTGAGTAACGAAGTGCGCATATGCAGATACCGCAGCTCACGGGTTTGTGCGCTGAACGATGCTGTGCCCGCGCTGCTACTCTGTGAAATGAGGGAGAGGCGGAGAGCAGCAGCACAGAAAGGAGGAGAGAGGGCTGAAGCAACTCTTCCAGTTTGGTTTCATCCTGTGTCGCTCAAATACTATTTTTAAAGATGTTTCCCATCCCTGTCTAAGATCCGTGTCATTTCATGGCACATTGACGGCAGTGGCTGATGGATCAGAAGGTGTTTTGGTCCACAGCAGAGGAATGTGCTCTGCGCGCCTTGACAGCTTGATCACGACCGGCCAGGTGTCACAGGCTGTGGGCGTGCCCGCCAGCCCTTTTCCCACACGGAGCTGTGCTGTTGGAAAGCAATGAATGGATGAGCCAGATCACTCCTCAAGATGCAATTAATCGGCCAACAAGTCACTATCTGCCCTGAATGCCTTCATTATCCTTCAGTTTCTGTACGTGCTCGCCTCTGTGTTGTTTGATGACACGTGTCTGACAGTGATCTTTGATCATCTCAGGAAAAGTCCAACTTTTTAGTCACAGTAGATTATGGTTTTGTTGCAACAAAGTGGCCTCAAAGCACAAAGAAAAGTAAAGAGAACATCTTTAATGTATTTCTGCACTTCTGACTGTTTTCTATATGTTCATGAAACTGACAGAACAGCCTTTAAGCATGCATTTTTTTCATATTTTCATTCAAAGATACACTTTCATAGCATATAGGTTTAGAGCCCACTGTTTAATACGTTTCAAGTATTTTTAATATAAATGGAGATTCCAGCTCATAAAACCCACAGAAACAGGAATTCAGAAAATACTGTGACGAAATCACCATTTACTTCTCTATTTTTTTTTTTTTTTTTTTTTTTTACAAATTGATACATTATGATTACATCAAATCAATAAAAAAAAAAAAAACATCAGAACGACATGTCAATATAAAATATGGGCAGGGCCCAGGTGTTGCTGGAAGATAAAATCTGCATCTTCATCCAGATCCTCAGGAGAAGGAATGGTGAAGCCCTCTACAACGTTCTGGTAGACTGTTGAAGTGATTTTGGATGGAAGAAAGCAGAGTTTACCAACACCAGCGCTGGACAACCCAAATGATGACTGACTGTGGAGATTTCATACTGGACCTCAAGCATCTTGGGTTCTGCTCCTCGCCAGCATCCTTCCAAACCTTTGGACCTTGACTTTCATTGGATCTGCTTGGACAGAGCCAGCCTCCTTATATAGCGCTTTTCTACCTTCATTGAAGGCCCAAAGCGCTTTACAGTCACAGACCCACTCACCCATTCACACACACATTCATACACTGATGGTAGCTCCGCTGCCGGACACTGGCGCCAACCTTCCATCAGAGGCAATGTGGGGTTCAGTGTCTTGCCCAAGGACACTTCAACACAAGGTGGTTACTCAGACGTACCTCACTTGTAGGTGAAAGAAATAACACCATCTTGATATTTAGATGGGTTATCTTAAGGCAGAATAGCTTCTCAGAGCGAAACTAAACAAATGAGCTAAGGCCTGTGATAGACTGACTGGGGTTTTTGGCCTTGTCACAAGTGATGCTTTCACTTTTCTGCAACTATTTTTTTTAAGCAAAACTTCAAAGCTTTGGCAGAGAAAAGCTAAAAGTGTATTTTCCAAAACAAAAGCAGAAGCTTTTATATCCAAGGAGAATACCTTTCTTTCTTTTTTCTGTCTTTCTTCCTCTCTAAGTTTTGTCCAACTGAATCCATGAGCTTAAGGACGGTTGTGTCACATCGACTTCCCTGGTGATAAATATGTGTGAAATTGAACAAGACAGTGTTGGATGGTGTAACTCATGTGGGAGGTACTTCAAGCATTGTTTGCCAAGTAAGATGCCACGGCACATTATTACACTGACACATAAAACACACTCACATGCACACAGGTTACCTTCAAATATGAAGCAATAACAGGACAGGAAGCAAAAAAAAAAAAAGGCGAACAGAGAAATGAAGTCTGGAAGGAGAGAACCTCGTGGCAGCAGGAGTCATTTCCTATCCTCAAATCATTGTATTTCTGGAAAGAGAAATTGTTTATGAGAACAACACGCCAGTCTATAATTAGCCCGTCCTTTGTCACAGGTCAAAAACAAAGAGAGCAGCATCTCACAAAGTGACAAATGGCCACACTCACATCCCATTATCTGAAATGATTGGGCACGAATTGCATATTTATTCTGCAATGTGGAGTGTCATCCTTGTTGCACTGTGCACTGTGCATGTGTGCCGTGGTAAATCTGGCACATTATCATAATCATTTAGATAAATTTGAGAACTGTAGCCGAACAGCGGCGTACAGCAGTCAGACAACACTCTAATTTTTTTGTGATGATTTTTCCTCCCTTTGCGGTGAGGGAAAATTGGCCGGCGTTAAGCACATGTGGCAAGAGGTTAATGAGTCTAGAGAGCTCAAAGCATGTGTGGGACAACATGTCAGTTGGTATTATATATGGGTTTGTGAATACATGACCTTTTTGTGTGTACGAGGCAGTGGCAGTGTGAAATTTGAGTTTATGTGTCTGACTGTGTTCCACATGTGGTCATAGGTCGGTCATGATGTTCAAGAACTGATTGGCCTTCTACTGTTTGGTATGAGGATTATGCAATTAATGCTCAATAAAGCCGCAGAACAGCCATCTTTTTTTCAGGCTGTTTCTCATAGAAGTTTTATTGGCTCTGACCATGAAAGGCTGCTTAATGAGGAACAGGAAGCCCGGGGAAGTTCAGGAGACCGGCAGAATGGTAGCAAAGACAGAGGAATGAAGGGGGTGAGAGGCCATAAATAAGCAACAGTAAGTTGGAGTCCATGTGCAGTAATTTAGAGCCGAGCATTGTCAGGGAGTGATGAGTTCTAGTTCAAACTTTGCTGAAATGCAGCTTTTGGTGGACCTCTAAACAAAATGGAGACTTAAGAAATATTACATATTCTTCTGGATTTTCACTTTCATATGCAATAATCTTTCAAGATAGATCAAACATGAGTCACAACTGGAACATTTGCTTAAAGTTTCACTCCAATCATCTTTTGACCTATTTTAAAAGTGTTCCCAGTGGTCATTAACAATGTTTATGCTGTTTATAGCCAAAATATTTATAATGAAAAAAAAAACTGTATTGTATTCTAGGACACTGTTTCTGCAGAACAGCAGTAGGTCAAAATACATTTGCCTCTCAGTTGTGGATGAGTCTGTTAGCGTGGAGTAAGTCCGATCCCCTTCCTGTCAGCCATCTGTTTACACACTATCCCAGTACCCTCTTACCCCCCCAACCTCACATTACTGGTGCAACAAAAAGGGTGAAGCTCAGTCAAGGAAAATAAAAACTTACATGGATCTAGACGTCTACAAGTGAATGCAATAGAATGGAGCAGAGCAGAGCAGGGAGCATTTGGTCTTAGAATTGTACTTCCTACTTCACAACTATCTTTTTTTAAATGGCTTTTTTTCATTTTTTTTTTTTAACAAAGACATACTAAGAAATGCAAATTGACCTATGAGAAGAATGCTAGAAGAGCATGTTAAAAACACCCAAAACCTTTTTTTTTGTGTTTTTTTTGGTTTTTTTTTTTTGTGGGTTTTTGACTGGCATAGCTCTACTTACCTTACAAACTACCCAGGAAATACTGTGTGGTTTTGGTTGCAGCACAGTCAAGACTAACTTCCTTTGGTATAGATTTTTTTTTTGTCCACCCATATTTACAAGACCAACAATCATACAAAGCTGTCCATAAATCATGATGTGATTATTATTATTTTCTTGCAGGGCTCAAGAATATCCAACCAGAGAATGCTCTTAATAAACTCACAAGTACAGTTTTATGCAGACATTACATCAACATGTCATTTAGATTAGATGTAAAAATGCAAAAACCAACACCTTCAACAAAACAGCTGTGCGTGTGTTGTATAAAAGGCCCTCTAACAGCCTCTGCAAGGTTTAGCTGTAAATACCAGTGTGGTGTTTCACAGATTTATTCAGTATTTATAGAGAGATCCCTGTAATATCTCTCTTAAACCAGTCTCACACTGGGCTCCTTACAGCCACTATTGATTCTGGATCCTCTGAGTTTTTCTATCAACACAATCACTATAGAGTAGAGTGGGCACATTATTTATCTGATATACATATATTATCAACATAAATATTAGGGCTGCCATATTTAATGTGCTTAACGCACTCGAATAATTGAAAAAAAAATACGCATTAACCTAGGTTTAAATCACTTTTTCATAAAATGTGCTGTTTGGATAGGTCATGCGGCTCATTGTCATATATATATATATATATATATATATATATATATATATATATATATATATATTTACATAAATTAATATATACTGTATAGGAGTGAAGCTAAATACAGTGATCTGTTTTAAGGTTTCATTTGTTTTATAGAATTAATATATATATATACACCGTATTTGTAATAGGTTTTGGACCCTAATAGTAGCCGGGCTCCTTTGGGGCACACCCCCACCCCCCACACCCCCACACCACCCCCCGCCCTCTGGGCTGGGTGACTTTAGCATTCAGCCACTAACATGGCTCACAACATTTTGGCTCATTCCATTTTGTTTCAACTTTTGGAATATTCCAAAGAACATTCTGGTGACGAATCTGAACCACATGTTGGGATGAATCCTAAACATATCAGAGAATGGTGCAAGCAGATGGGTGAAGGAGCAAGAAGGCTGCAGAAAGAAAAAGAGCAAACCGATTTCCTGGTGTTTATAGGGGATCAGTCCCTGGATTCTCCTGAACTTCATTCATTTTCTTACCCCACTGGATCCCTCTTGGGGCAGCAAGATTTCTGGAACCGTCCAGTCTGCTGCTGTTGGACTAAGGCGGTACACTTTAGAGCTAGAGCTCGCTGTGCGGCTACCGGGGAGGTGCTGGCTGCCAGAAAAGGTACCCTCATTTTATTCTTTAGGTTAACACAGGACAGAAAGCCGTCAAACTCTGTAAGAGAGAGGAAACACCGGGAAGCAGCCGTTCAGATACAGTGGAGAGAAGCTCTTGGTAGCTTGTGGTAAATTCTAAATGTTTTCATGAACCCAAACATTGAGGCATGATCACTAATGTTTTTGTAGAGCTTTTCAAAATAAATCAACCTGATCTGTTAACATCATCCATGTCTTTAATGCATAGTAAATGAGATAAACACAGTGTAACTAACGGCTAAAAACATTAGCTGCTAGTTCCACGTAGCTAACATGCTAAAAACATTAGCTGCTAGCTCCACGTAGCTAACATGCTAAAAACATTAGCTGCTAGTTCCAAGTAGCTACCATGCTAAAAACATTAGCTGCTAGCTCCACGTAGCTACCATGCTAAAAACATTAGCTGCTAGCTCCACGTCGCTAACATGCTAAAAACATTAGCTGCTAGCTCCATGTAGCTAGCTGGGGTGAACCCTAAACAGCAGAGATGCTGCAGAATGAAAGAAAAGGAGCAAGCATGGTTTCCTGGTGAGCAGAAAAAGCAGCAACAAATTAGGTTTAAACATGGATTACTGAGCAAAGGAAAAGGTGCATGTCTCCAGAAAAATGATCGGCATGATAGCAAAACTGATTTTTGATATGTAGATAGATGTTCACAGCCAGCGTGAATCAGAACAGAATAAGTTGTGAAGCCTGACTTTTTTTTTTTTGTGCAAACAGCCTTAGTGCATAAAAGGGGAATCTTACACCAGTTGCTAAGGAGAAGTGATGATAGAAAAAAAGGAATTGTTGATAAGTGTACAGGACAAGACAGGTAAAAGTTAAGCAATTTCTTTAAGGAAAACTTGAATTTATTGGGTGTTATTATAGGATAAAGAGAGGAAAATGGATGAATCACTTGGAAGAACATGACAGACAAATGGGATGGAAAAAGTAGCAAGAAATACTGCACATTATTCAAGATAAAAAAAAAATGTTAAAAGTAGATTAAAAAAAATTCTGTTCTGGCAGAGCCCACTGTGGTGTACAGGGTTTTTACAAATGTGCTTTTGAACCTAATGTAATTATAGCTCATTTTTTGTGCACACTTGTTTGAATGTTTTCCATTTTTATTACACTACAATGCACAGGAAATAAATAAATACATTTAAAGGAAGAAATTATTTTGTCATAACTTTCTCTATTCTAATAATACTAATTTTTGTTTTTACTCAGTTTTACTGAGTAATTTAAAAGTTTGCTATTTTAATTTTTCCACATTGATTTTAATAATCAAATAACTAAAGTATATAAAAAAAACAGTTTTACTAAAACACAGTATGATCTCATCTCAGTATAGGTTTTGCTTCTGCAGCATTTTTATCTAACGAGCATTGTCTCTTGCCTGCATGCTGTTTATTTATTAACAGCCTCCCCTCTTTCCTTTCTAGCAGATAAAAACGATAAACAAAATGCACTCACAATTGAATGTAAGGCAGTCTGTGAAGAGATTCATTGACTTATCACCTGCTTTTGAGTAGTTGCTTGAAAAAACTGTAAAATTGCTTCAAAAGTGCTACCAAGTACTGCAGTAGCAGCCTGGTTGGACTGACTTAGACTTTTAAAATTTTCTCTGATATGTATCAGATGGACATCCAACTGGAACAAACCAAAAAATCTGAAATAAAATTTAAAAACTGGGATGTTTTTCAACAATGTGCAAAGGGTGTATACTTACAAGCACATTTAGAAGCTTTTAATTAATGATTAAATCTTGATGTCACTTCAAGAACTAAAACGAAGCACATAATAAATAATTATCTTTTTCTTTCTTTTTTTAAATCAACTTAATTCTAGTTGAAAGTTAAAATATTTATATTGAGCAGGCTTAACGTAAATTAGTTAAAACCCTTTTATAGACTTTTCATTATATTAAGCTCTTTCAAAAACTTAAAAACTCATATTATTTAAATTATACATTACTCTTGCACCAACAAAATGAGAAGCCAACTTAGTAGCATAAATCAAGAATTCTGGTCAGAAACTCATTTAAAGTGAAAAAAATGCATCAATGTAAAGCTTATTCAGATTAAATCTCTCTACAGGATTCACTCTGTAAAACAGAAGAGATTAATATTAGTCTTAGAGACTCAGAAATGTAAATGTTGACACCTTGTATAATCCTATATGCACGCGTTGTGGTCATAGCTCCAGTGTTCTGGCAAAAGGTTTGTTAACCAGGCTCATTAGGTTATGTTGTTGCTGTGATTGACAGGTTAGGCAACCTTCCAATTATAGCTTCTCCAACATTTTGAGTGCTTTGTGACATAAGTGTCATAAATACACAGAGAAAAACAACATCTGTAATTTTCACCCCTCTAAAAAGAAATTTTTCTCAGTTGGTAAAGCCAATAACAAAACATTTGCATAATTCATCATAGAAATCTGCAGTCGGATTTTATTAGCTTGGAGAAAATGTCAACTTAAGCTAGAAATAGCTTGTAAAAAATCCGTCTTGCTGACATCGGATGCAAACCATCTTGGCCTGGCTCTGGCTCTTGACCTGATCCTGGGGGATGACACCTACCCGGTTCTTTTCTTTGGGTGGGTTGTGGGGATTGGTGTACCATCCAATGGGGATGAAGAGAGCTCTGTTTTCTTTCTTTTGGGGGTGGGGGTGGGGGTGGGTGGGGATGGGTGTCTGGGTTCTACTTTCCTTTCTACTTTTTTGTAAACACTCACAGAAACACAGATATGCTTCTCGACAGACATCTACATGCATGCATGTACAATATATATATATATATATATACAATATATATTGTTTTTATGCACAAACACAAACATATAATCATATTTTATATACTTATATACTAAATACATTAGTAAACAGGCATTTTTTGAGTTGTCAGCTAGAGAAAAAAAAAATACATTTTTGAAAATGTAGCCCTAATAATTTTACATTCCACCATAGAAACAACATGGCAGCACAAAAACCTCCAAGGGGAGTCGCCTGTCAGCTTGTTTTTCTGATCAGGCTTTGAAACTGAAACAACAGAAAGAGAAATCCTATCCCCGGTTTTTCAAGATAAGCTTTGACGGTTGCAAAAGGTGTGGTGTGAATGTCGCTTACAAAATGGAAAGACGGAAAAGCCATTGGAAAAAATGTTTCTTACGTCTTGTGAAAACACATTTTTAAATAGTCTCAAAGCATTAATACAGATTTGGAGGGAAATGTGAACAATACAATTTCAAATAACAGGAGTGGCAAGATTGAAACAAAAACAACCTCAATGTAACTGTGTTGCACGGTCAAAGACAAATAAGTTTAAGAGGCATTTGAATAGGGATTATGATGACAAGAATGCAGCTTTCCAAGGTAACACCTTAAATGTTTTAGTTATTTCACAAAGTGGCATTACATTAAAATTTCTGTGTCTCTTTGTCTTTGTAGTTTCTTTATAGCAAGAACATTTGTTGTTCAGCTATTGGAGAGCCTGAACTATCTTATCTCATCTCATCTTAGATATTTCAAATATTTTAGAAAAGAGACAGGTTTCAAAGTCTGCTTAAGAAAAAAAAATTCATGAATTGTTATATTAAAGATTTCACTTTTAAAAGACCCACTCCAATCATCTTTTATTCTATTTATAAAAGTGTTCCCAGGGTTTTTTTTTAAATCAATGTAACCTAGTCTTTTTCTAGTACATGGTTTCTGCAGTGCCAGTAATTCTTTAGAAATTTGCCTTTCAGTTGGGGTGGGACCGTTGATGTGGAGCAACCCCGCACCTCCTTCCCATCACCAACAACTGAGCTATCTTTTTACACACTCTCCCACTAGCTTGCAGCCCCCCACACCTCCAACCCAACATTATCAATACAACAAAAATGGCAAGTAACATCAGAGCTTTCCAGCCATATAGTTTTGAGCCAGATGCCAGCCCAGATGAGGAAAATGAAGTCGGATCAAATCGTCTACAGGTGGATGCATCAGAACGGGGTGGAGCAGAGGGCTTGTGGCCTTTTTAAAAATTACTTAGAAATGCAATTATACACTTAATTTTACGCTATGGGAATAAGCCTCAAGCTTTGGTGGCTCTGCAATATTGATCATCCCTCTCTTGTGACCTGTGGAGCAAGACAGCACCAGACCTCTCTGCATCTTTGATAAAAAAAAATAAATAATCAATGAAACCTGATTCAACTTTTCCCCCAATTTATTTTGTTACACATAATAACCAATCTAGCATAGTTAACACTAAGACATTAGTCAGTAAAATCTTGCTTAAAAGCAACACTCACAAAATCACCATCTGATTTTTGATACTCGCAGAGTAAATGCATGGGAATAAAAACACAGGAACACAGCAAAACCAGTCATAAAATATTCAGTTTCAACCTGGAAGTGTTAGAGAGCCTGAGAGAGAGCAATGGTGGAATGGCACCCATGGGACGAAAGGAACATTCACACCAGTGCTCATCCATCTCTAGGACATAAGGAAGGAAGCTGCCTGTGGCATGCCAACAAGAGCAGACCTGACAGAGAATTCTACTAGAGGTGCAGGCCAGGCTTGAACTTATGTGACACCCATGCAAACAAATTCTCACTGAAACACAAACACACAAATCACTTCTAACCTCAACTACACCTCACTTTACACTTACACCAATAGCAACCCCAATGATTTGACTGGAATGGGGTTTCATGCTGTTTTTCCAACAGCTAGACTTCCAAGCCGAATAATTTTGAGGCCCCCTGTGGCACATCATTAAGATTCAATTGAATGGCATAATATACTTTACAGAAATTGTTATTTTTATATGTTCAGAATTTCTTGGAGCCGTTAAAGTGAATGGAAATATTTAGTGTGCATATTCATTTCAATACAATTTTATTTATATTGCCCAATGTCACTCAATACAGATGTCTCAATGGGCTTCACACCCATATTTATACAAAAGAATATAAAGTCAGTCTCAAACTATAAACAACAGCGGGTTGCTAAACTAAACTAAACAGATTAAGCTGAACTGGCATCCCTGCCCTTAGACCCTCCTTCTCTGATACTGCATACACCCATACATTACTTACTGTAGATAATGTGTTACCTGCAGTCTTTTATGCTTTACGCTGAGATTTAAGGCAATGCAAGGCGAGTTTGTCCTGCTTATTTCCTTTGTCCAGCTTATTTCGTGTAAAAAAGACAATGCAAAGTGTTTTAAATGAAACACTAAAAGAAACAGTCAGAAGAAACATTAAAGGAAACAGTTTAAAGAAAGTTCAAACTTTTAGTTTCAAAGTTTAAAGTAAGCTTAAAGTGACACTAAAGTGATGTAATGTAGTATAAGTAGAAACGTTTACTTAATGTATTAATTAGATCTATCCTGAAAACCAAACAAAAATGTAAAACCACGAATCATTTTCATCTTTGATTGTTATCTTTTTTTTCCCCCAAAACTGAAATGTGCTAAATCAACATGTGTAATTCAGACATGCACATGCTGCTAATCTAGTGCAATTTAGTAATTTTTTAGCCATTCAAAGCATTTTATAAAAAAAAAAAAAAAAAAAAAGAAAAACGGAAACAATTTGCTCAGAGATTTTAGTCACTCCTGAAAAACATGCAAAACTATTGTTATCATGCATTAAAGAAAAACAAACAAAAATGTTCTGTAAAATGCCCCCAACACCTTAAAAGAGATGCCTCAGTTATCATGTTAACCATGAACTTTCGTCATACAGTCAGAAAACACTGAACAAGCATTGCTGCTTACAAAGGTTGCCCGGGGAAAGACTCTTCTCTCCAAAAAGATCACAGGAATCCGTCTTAGTGTATGTTAGCAGAGCTACATCTGAGCAAAGTGCCCTCAGCAAAGAAAAAAAAACATTTTGGTCAGAAGCAAGTATCACGATGCCAAAATGTCAGGCATCTTGTTTTATTCCACTATGTTTTACTTGAAGAGGCAGGATTTAGGCTGGTTCTGAAGCTGTGGGACTTGGGGACCTGAAAGTAATTGACCAGAACATGAACTCCTCATTATACAAATTAGTCTAATCTAAGCCCCAATATGGAGCAGTGCAGCAGTTCTAGAATAGGAAAAACTGGATTATTCATGGTTTTAACAAATTAGATCTTGTAAATTTTGCTTTAATTGAAATCCCTTTGGATCTGAATCGTGGTTGATAGGTGACCTCCAGGCCACTGGTTTTACATGAAGTACAATTGTGTCATGACAGATATCTGGTCTAAAACTTACTGCTGAATTTCTGTTGCAATTACTTGTCAGTTAAAAAAGACAGTTACCAAAAGATTAAAAAACAGGTACACATTTATTTTAAAACAAATCCATGGATAAAGCATAGGTAATCTGGCAATGGCACTTTGCTTATTATTTTTGCCTAAATAGCATGTTATAATTAGTCAGTCTAATTAGACTGTTAGTGGCAATGTTATTTGGAATACTTAAACATGCAAGCACCTCTTTGCAAGTACAATGCACGTAGGAGGGGGCACGGGAGAAAGCACTTTGTGTTTTGAAAGCTTCTTGACACTTTTCATCAGCTGACCATGTTTGCTCAATCAGGCTTGTCATCGAAATGTTCTTTTTTCACCAGTCCTGCCAGTAAAGTTCCTTCCAAACCCTCCTGGGAGATATGAGCAAAAAAGCAACAGCAACAATCTGTGTCACTCTATTTGCCATTGTCTTCAATCTATATCTGTAATCAGAAGAGTTTCATTATATATATATATATATTTGATAGCTTATTGAATAAAATCATTATTTGATTCCCCCCCCCACACACATATATATATATATATATATATATATATATATATATATATATATATATATATATATATATTGCTAGCAGGCTACTAGAAGTTAGAAGTTTGGGAAAATATGGTGCACTGGGGTTCTGTTCTTTATTGCTTCTCTCCTATATTCTTCATCATTTACCCAGTACTATTTTTATTAAGTTCATTATGTCTCTGTTTGATGCAGTGCAATTCATAAACTGTCCCTGTTTCGCGGGAGAGATTTCAGTTGGATCGTCTGTGTTCCTATCTTTGGCTGTGGACCTCACCTCTGGCTCGTCTCACAACCTCAGATGCCCCACAGTTTCATCTGGATGAAGCACATCTACTACACTATTAGAACATGCAGTTGTTATTTTAAAATGTAGTTGTTATTGAAACATGTAGTTGCAGAGATAGATAATCTAATTCTTCTTTAACAGTTCTAGCACATCTCCTGTCCGTCCTGGGGAGGATCTCTCCTTCATGTCGACGTCCCTGAGGTTTCTTTTTGTTTTTTCCCCAAGATAGGGTTTTTTAAGAGTTTTTCCTCACCAATGAGGATGGTCTAAGGCAGGGGTGTCAGAATCCAGTCCTCAAGGGCCGGCCTCCTGCTGATTTTCCAGAAATCCTGCTCAATTTGCTGGTGATTATCTGGATCAGGTGTGTTTAGCCAAGCAGGAGCTTCAATGGCCACTTGGTTGAAAAACATGTAGGACACCGGCCCTGGAGGCCTGTAGTTTGACACCCCTGGTCTAAGGGCAGGGATGTCAGTGTAGCTTAGTCTGTTTAGTTTAGTCTGGCAACCAGCTATTATGTTTTTATGATTGACTTTATGTTCTTTACATAAATACCAGTGTGAAGCCCATTGAGACGCATATGGTTGTGAATTTGGGATATGTAAAAAAAACTGAGTTGAATTGAACTTTGTTTGTGATCACAATCAGTGTCATGGGATCCCTGATGTAGATGAAGGTTGTTCACAGCAAGTTCCACGAGGTAATGATGTGACTGTGAAATACTGCAATATTTAACCTTTTACCTGTATTTCCTGAAAATATTAAAAGGGGATGTCTACACAGGGAAATCTCACTCTTACACAAAATTTGTTTTATTATATCCCGGTTTCTGGTGTTCTTAGGAAAGTTTTGTTTAAAGACATGTCTCGCACGCCTTCAACTGCTGTATTTGCAGTCAAAAGAACCTGTGAGCAAACCCTTAATGCCCTCACCGTGAGGTTGAAAGCGATACCGGCAAGCTGCTCTGTCTCATAGCCTGTGGTGTGGTTGTTGAAATGTTGCCTGTATTTTTCTTTCATAACAGGAAGAATAAGTTGGGATTCTTGTAGGATCTTAAATTATTGCACAGCTGAGTGGCTCCTCATATTTGATGTTGTTTCTCCTGAATGACTTGCCACAGGCAGCAATCTCCAGCACGCAGGATGACTTGTACAATGCGAAAAACCTTTACAGTCCTGGCATGCATGACCGATTTGTAGACACTCGTGGGCCTTCACTACGTGTCACCGCTCAGGAACAAACTGATGTGTTTTGCCCTGCAACAGTTTTTCCCACCATTAGACAGAAAATGACAACAGTCTCATGGCAAGTGTCAGGGGTGGTGGGGGGTGGCACCATGTGTTCTGCCGTTTTTCTGCCCACTTCCAGCAGAACAGCACATGATGAGAATCACAATTGACAAGTGAGAGCAATCAGCAGCAAGTGGGAATAAAGCAAAGTTCTTTCATCCCTGTTGAGGATTTGACTTCTGCCAGTACTGTGTATGCTTTTTTTGATACTTAAAACCTGAAAAATGAGTTTAATTGAACTCAAACAAGTCAGCTCAAGAACTCCCTGAAAATAATATTAATTGGCTCGCGAAGCAGGGTGACATATCTGGAACTGGCAGTGACAGCACACATCAGTCTGCTGTGAAAGAAGAGGGAGCTGTGTACAGAGACACATGGATCTAGCTGACACTTGAGAGCCAGGAGCTGCAGGACACCCTTCACTAAACTGAATAGTCTGAAAAGCTGTTTTCAGTGCTTTCTTCCTTGTTTTGCCCCTTCATCGAGTTTTCACAGCCATCTTTTCTCTGAAAAGGTAGAACAGTCTTGAGAGGAGTCTGATTTCTCAAACGTCTTTCTAAAAAAAAGAAAAAGAGGTTGCAGTGGGTTCTTAAAGTTTTTACCCACTCAAAGCAAACTTCCATGCCTGTCAGTTAATACCACGCCTTGTCTTTGCTAAAGGAATAAATGTCTCTTTTTTGTCTGCCTTTCATTGTGCATATTTGTGTGTGTCTAAGTGAGAATGTGTATGTGTGCACATGGTGACGCCAGGGGACAAAAACGCTGATGTATGCTACCGTTTTAAATAGCCCAGACAGACAGCTGAGCAGCTGTGACCTTAGGTCCCCCAAACTCTCAGTTACACTTGGTGACCGTGCTGCTTCTTAAAAAGTGTTCATGCGTCTCACACTGAATCATCCCCAGCACTTTTTGAAGCAATTCTTGTCTTCAAATTTCAGTTAGTTGTATTGCTTCCAGTGTCATCCCCCTTTCAAAGTGATACTTTTTTAGGAATGCTGTTATGGGAGGATAAAGGGTTTTCAGCGTTAGCAACCACTTTATGAGGAAAGTATGAGACCCAAATCTTTGGTTTGGACTTTCATCTCCCCTCTATAGCCAGACTCAGTTTCATGGTGACAAACAAAGCGTTCTCAAAGGATTACATGCACTGTGTGTGTGCAATTAGAAATGTGCAGCTGAGAGACTGAGAGTGTTGAAATAAGATTACTGGTGTGTGATGGTTTTGAATTCACCTGGACAGTGCTTATGGAATAGTAATAGTTCTCTTCTCCCTGGTTGATTGCTAAAACAGTATTGAGACTTGGAAGGCTCTGCTGTCTGACTTCAACTTAATGCTTTGATGGTGTCCTGAGGACCAAGTATAGACATTACAGCAAAAATGTGTTTGTCAAATTGTGCTTTCTGTGTCTGCGTGAACTCAGGGTCCAAAGACAGAAATCATTTCGAAAAAGCCAGTGATGGTAATTAGAATTTACTTATTTAGAGCTATCTTAAACACTAACTAGTCTCTAAACTCCCAGGTGAGTTTGCCAATGAGTGCCCGACACGTCGACATGGACATATAGTCATAAATGAACCTGTAACCTTCCAACCAGAGGTCAACCACTCTACCTTTGCTTCAGGGCCATGATGTGGAATGTAAAATCTTCCTAAGCTGCTTGTGCATTGCTTTCTTTGTAGGAACCTCTTGATGAAGCAGTTTAACTTTCAGCATGACACACTTTTACTATGAAGTAACTAGATATGTTATATTTTATACTTTTAACTGATGAGGTGATTTAAAACGTATACATCATGCTTAAGTAGTAAGTTACTGTAACCATAAACAAGTATAGAGTATTGAGAGTATTTAGGAAGTTA
Organism: Oryzias celebensis; assembly: GCA_014656515.1. Taxonomy (NCBI): domain Eukaryota; kingdom Metazoa; phylum Chordata; class Actinopteri; order Beloniformes; family Adrianichthyidae; genus Oryzias; species Oryzias celebensis. The sequence goes on from BNCR01000001.1 coordinate 75,674,457, forward strand.
ATTAAATATGAAATGATTAAAAAATAAGCAAAATTAAAAATTACTCATACACCAGCATGTCAGAGAAATAAAATGGCCAGGCTAACCCATTTTTCTGCAGGGTACCCTTCTTAAATACAGTCTTCTTAATTACAGCAACAGTTCGTTTGCATTGTCTTGTTAAAAAATGGATAAATGACCTTTGAATTTCTCTTCTTGCCTTGAATACCTCTTATTTAATTAACAAAAAAACATTGGTGTTCATCTTTTTAAGCTCTTAAATTAAAATCACATTACCCAGCGGCAATGATGTAACTAAACAGTAACCAGGCTTTTGAAAACAGACTCTGTGAAAGCAGCTGTGCAGCCTGCATAACTATCTTATAAGGGTTTATGTCTGCACTGTCATTTTTAAATGGCATTAATTCCTGTTGCTTTGGATTATGTCAGAGAACTGTGCATGTATGTTTTCCTCAGTATTTTATACTCTTCTGCAGGGTTCACAAAAGTTGCTAATCTGTGGAATCAGAATTGGTACCAAATAGATAAACAAGTCAATACAAATATTTTTGCAACGCAGCTTGAAGTAGTATTCATTTTAACAGAATATTATGTCACTTTTTTAAAGTAACATAATTAAAATCTAAATATATATTTATAATCCTTTGATAAAATGTTTTAAATACCCTTTTGTTGTTAATCATGTAAAAACAAAGAAATATATAAATATATTTCTTTGTGAATCTGAAAGCTGCTTTCATTTTTTTCATTTTTTTTTCAAGTTGAAACTGTAATCATTTCATTGTAAGACATTTGAAAAATATTTTTTTTAATAAAGCCAACAATGTCAAAATGACATTGTAGAGGAAAATGTTTTACTTCCAATTTAACCTCTAATCTTTCTAATATGACTGCCATCATCATATTTCCCCTTGAATAAACATTAAACAACACCAGAATTAATCAAATCACTTCCTCCACACTCCACACTTCAGAACAGTGTCACATTTCTCCAAAGTACAGGCAAATTCAATTATTGATAAACACCTGCATAATTTAACAAGGGGGACAAAATTAGCATTACCATTGGCTGTAATGAAGTATTCTTGCCCCATCTGGTTAAAAATGTATCCGTGGTATCTCCTTCCAAACTTCAATTGAAATCATTAACACACTATTGTGTGACACACACACACACAAAAAAGCCCTTGATAAAGTGAATGCACATCAATACAAATATACTTACAGAAACATGACATTTTATTTTAATTTAATTTACATTTAAATTTTGCAAGTCCTGCCTCTTTTTGGAAAAAGATTTACTTAAAAAGAGGAGCTTGTCAGAACCAATGCAGAAGAAATGTCTTCCTTTAGCACACAGGTCATCTTTTCCTCCATAACTGTTTTTGTTGTCATCTGTGTCATTTGGTGCCAGCTTTATTAAAGTTTTCTGCACAGCCACGACCCATGAACGTCTTTGTTTTTTCTCGTCTGAGCTGGCATCTGGCTTAAAACGGTACGGCTGGGTACCTCCAGTATCGCTCGACATTTTTGCTTCAGCTGTAGCATTAGGTTGGTGGTATGAGACACTGTAAGCTAGTGGGCGAGCCGTTGACTGTATATGAGAACTGAACTGAGTGACCCCCCCTCCCTTTGTGTTCCAAATTGGAAGTACCTGCTGCTCCAAGAAAGCTCAGATGTCATAGACTTTTGTTGAGAAATAAACAGCCAAACTCAGTCAATATATTGGTCAGAGTAACCATTCTTGCTCTATTACATCTTTTTTTAACATATTCTTGCTAATTTGTTTTTTCTATATTTTTGCTGTAGTGCCAGTTATTTAAGTTATAAGCTGGCCAATCAGATGCCCCAATAAGAGTAGGTGGCCTCATGTTGAACGTTTGAAGCACCTGATTGACAGATTCTCCTGAGACTACTGTCACTGGAAGGACTGTGACCTTCTAACCTGTTCACTACTGATTGGAGAAAGTGGTTCCCATAGAAATGTAGCGCTGACCGACAGAGACTAACCATAGTTGAGGACGTCTGGCTCCAACATGGCAATGGACATATTTTGGAAAAAACTGCGATCGAATTAGCTTTGTTTGTTTGAAATTGGAACCAAGACATTTTCTATAGGTGATGTTTCACTTGCTCAGTCCAGTTTTATTATACAGTCAGTGGTGGCTAAAATGGCATAATCATGTTTAGAAGACCACTGAAAAAATCCTTTTACAATAGATCAAAAGACAACTACATTGGGAGTTTAAAAAAAATATGCAAATTCTAAAAACTGGAAGGTTGGACACAGAAATGTGTCCACATGGTGTTTTGTGCTGTCAGTCATTAGCAGATGAGTTGGGAGATGACTGCAGCAAAAAAAAAAAAAAAAAAAAAAGAAAATTACATAACACAAACAAACAGATGTCACACCCTAACAAACACAATATGAGAGTGATGGACATGTCAACCACGATGCAAGATTGTGCAGCATTCCCTTAATTGTAAAGAACTTAAACTGCACATACGTTTGTCAATGGAGAGTGAAATTGTTATTTACACTCATTTGATTTAGAAAGACACTGTTGAGACACAAAAAAGTGCAGAGCACTTTTAATAGACTTCAGCTAAACTGTATTATACTGAAAGAAAAGACACAAAATCAGAAGCAAATTCAAATTACATGAATTATGTGCATTTTTACACTTTCAAAGATGTATGAATGAAGGTGATGAGGGTTCAGTGATTCAATTATTTTGGGAGGAATTCTCTGCAGAACATAACCATGTAGTGATGTATTTCAAACACATTTAATGCCCTGGCTTATTTCTTCTCCATACCTAAGACAGAACTAGCCTAGCAGGTCATTGTAATTTGTATTCTATATTTAAGGCAGTTAAATTTTTCAGTGCTTGTCGTTACCGTCCACCATGCATTTGTAGTTTATTTTAGGTCACAAGATGCACAAAAGAAAAAACAATGTAAACAATAGATTTCTATAAGCAGAAGAGTCATTTTCATGCAAAATAATTTGACAGTTTTAAAAACTGAGATTTCCAGAAACAGTTAGAGATAATTGATGAAATAATGGACTAAAACTGAAAAAGTGACAGCCACTGGAACAGTTCAACAAAACGTTTTGAACGACTGTTTATTTGCAATCTGCTTCTCTTTCTTGTCTTGTGAAATTTCAAACCATTGACAAGGTAAACAGAGTATCATGCCGGAAATTTAGGAACTATGGAAAAACTTTTTTTGTTCTTTTATGCAGTAAATGTACTTTGGAGGGCCCGCATTTTTAATTTTGGTAACTTTTAGGTTATAAGTGAAGCCATGTGCAATTCAACAAACAAACACATAACAGGAAGCACGACAAACATAAAACATAACAATGTGCAAACTCTTCTCAAACTTTTTCCAAAAACCATCCACTCATCTCATGACTTTGGGTGGAAAACCTTGCATATCCTTGCTTTATTTCTGACAACTATTACATTTGTACAGACTGATGAGCAGTGTGAACCAGCAAGGAGCCTGCTTGTTGCTATGTAAAACAAAAATCAAATAACACATTTAGCTTAACCAGTTAAGAGCTGTTTTTTTTTCTTGATCAGAACCTCATCCATTCCATTAAATCTTTCCACATATACACACGACTTACATACAGTAACATACAACTAATTTATCTGCACAGTATTTTTAGACCCACAGTCAAGCCTGTGCCGAATCTGTGAACTCATTACATTCTAATCCTTGTGACGGTAGACAGCCATTAGAGCATATCAAATCTGCTGTTCTGGGACAGGCACCTGGGATTGATCGACCAGTCTATTATGGATTCCTTAATCCCTAAAAAGGAATGAGTTTAGCATTAAAATGATCTGAATTCTAACACCTGGCTGGCAAATGGTGTAATGCTGTGATGAGGTTTGTAGCTTAAATTGTACATAAAAACCAGCAATAAAAAAACGAAGACATTTGTTCTGTAATTTATAACATGTTTGTGTGTAAATTCTGCAAACGTTCTTAAGAATTTTGCATCCTAAATCACAAAGGGTGTGTGGGTGAGCTGATCAAGGAGCTCAGGGGCTCCTTTGCATACAAGTCTAGCTCCAAACAGCCTTTTGGAAGCAGTAAGTATAATTCTTTGTTGATGAGCAAGCATGCAATCAACTTGTGCAAACAGCCACGTTGATGATGCTGTCGATGTAGGCCACCTATCTGCAGGTTCTTAATGCTGTCCACATGGTGCCTCATTTCACATTTCTCTCTCTCTTCTTTAGCATCCATCCACGTTGGCTGACGACAGAAGTGAGAAATAAAATAGTGACATGTTTATGACTTGAGTTCCGTGCACGTGTTGGTTCCGAAGGGAGCGTGGATGAAAGGTGGAGGCACAGACAGGGCTGTCTTCACAAGAGCATCCATTGCAAGCCAAGTCCAGCAAAAAGCAGTGCAAGGCTGCAAGACTGAAGCCAGAAGGCAGATGGCGAGCCCCCTATCACCCTCACTGGCGGGGGCTTTGAGGGGTTTTCTTTTGAGCCGTCGCCTTCTGGCTGTCTCTCCGTTGACTTCCAGTCAATAAAGACGCCTCCACGTGCTAGAAAAGACGAAAACAAAAATCAAAAGACAGAAACAGAGATAAATACTCTATGAAATGTAACTGAGTTAATACTTGTCGGAGTCATTTGGCCTCATAAAAATGCACGTTAGGGAATCATCACCATGTAATCGCCATTGATGTTTGCAAGGGTTTTCACACTTCAAAATGATGATGTATGGCTATGCCTGTTCCAGTCAGGATAAGTTCATATGCACATCAGTCGAAGCATAAAAATAGCTCTTTGAGTTGAAAGTGTTCATATTTTCCCTTCAATTGAGATTCATAATATTCAGAAATGTAGCCGTGTGAGCTACTATTCAAATGTACAAATATATCTACATGGGCTAGTATTCTCTTCTATTGTGTTTATCTCTACCTGAAGTATTTTCACATGTGAGTCTTTACTGTTGCATGATAAGAATTCAAATAGTTTTTTTTTTCTGTTGCTGATATCATAAATTCTCAGTTTTTTTATTTTAAACTATATTTATATTAGTGCTCTCAATCCATTTAAAAAGAATTATCAGATTAATCACACTTAATCACACATCGCTAACAATGATGAGTCTCTTAAATAGATAAAGAAATAAATGTGTGTTAATATTCTTATAAAGATGTTTAGTGTTCTTCTCTTACAAACAAATACTGAAAAAAAAAAAATCAAATTTATAACATACGTTAACCCATCCCTCATTGCACTCTTGGGTTTATAAACATTATATGGATTGCTCTAGAGAGAGAAGTGTTTTGTGTTTTTTGTTGTTGTAGGAGACAATGGACAAAGACATTATTCATCCCAAATTATACTGCTGTTTTTGTTTAAATGGAAATGGCCTGCATCTCATCAGGAACATGTCAGAAAAAAAGATAGAAATTTGCCAAAACAGCACTAATGGAATTTTTCTACTGACAAACCAACAGGCTCGACCAACCAATTAAGACAGATGGAATTACTGCCATTTTTTTGTCATTTTCATTAAAAACTTCGATTAAGAAAAATACAGATTCTTTGAAAAACAATGTAATATAACAAAGTTATAACAATTATAGGCTGTGGGCTGTCTTTTGTCAAACAGCTATGATTGTGTTGTTAGTTTGATAACAAAAATTGTCAATAAAAACAGCATATTTTTAATTTTTATGTTTTAAGTTTTGTGTAATTCTCTAACCAGCTGTTTTACAGTTAGATGCTGAGTAGTTATTTGACCCAGATTGTGCCCTTTACAAGAAATTTGAAAGACATCATATTTCTGAGAAGTGGAAAGAAACAATTCCCACAAAAATATACTTATATGCCCAAGTTTGACCTTTAACCTTAAGATTATGTCTTTGATTTAAAATGTCTATGATTTAACATCATAGTTTAAACATTCTTTGGCTCCAGTCACATGAAAAATATTCAATTGTATTTTAATAAATAATCAAGATCCTGCAGGAATTTCGGACTCAAACGAACAGAAAGTTGATAAATCAACAGGCCATTTAAGTGAAGGACAGGAAGATTGTAGGGCTAAAAAAATGTAAGAACTTGAGTAACTCATGATTGAAAGAAGAAGATGGAAAGATTTAGAAAGTGAAGGCAAAAGTGGTCCCTACAAGGACCAGAGTAACTTAGAGATGTAGAGCTGTAAACCCCAAAGTGCAAAAGTGGTTCCACTTCCAGGAACGACATTTGTGAAATTTGTCTTGACGACAGCAACACTAAAACATTGAACATACTGTTCAGGACCTTGAGGCTCAGTGAGAATAAGTGGCTGTCATAAGGATTTTTTTTTGGCAAGATTATTGTCTACATATTTATTACTTAGTTGTTGTTGCATCTTTTTAACACGTCTAAACAGCAATCAAACTTTAGGACTATTACAATTTTTGAAATTACTTCTTTTATTTTTAAATATACTGTTTCTTGGTTTGGTTTGACAGATTAAATAATAAATCGACATTTGGACCAGAGGTTTATTAAAGAAGATTTGTTTTCTTTAATAATATGTGAGGAAGTAACCTGTGCTTTAAAAGCAGGGTCCAGTTTAAATCACTAAAACTAAGGGAGGAAAATTAGGGAAAATCAGGCAAGGCAGAAAAACAGGGTTAGAGGTTGAAAGACATGGTTGGAAGACGAAACAGTTTAGCTTAAAGCACGAGGAGGAAGAGGATCCTTCATATCAAGACAGATGGAATCAATCACTTGAGACAACTTCAAGGCCAGCAGTGGCACATTGAGATTCCTCTCCCATTGCGACAATGTTTAGTGACACATGTTCTCCATCAGGAAAGTTCAACTCTGATCCCATTTGTGAAGTGTTTTATAATAAGCAACAAACAGTGACACCAAAGGAAAAAAAAAAAAAAAAAAAAAAGAAACAGAAGCTCTGAACTTGATGTTTGTGAAAAATGTGAGCATGTATAAAAGTGTGTTTGGCATCTGGACTGGTAAAAAAGAGGTTACGCTTGCTTTTATTTCCTATTCAAACGTGCTGTAAACTGGGTCATTGAGGAAAAGGAAATGGCTCTGGTGTAGCTTTGTATATCTGATAATCCAACATGCAATATGAAATGAACAGTTTGAAAACCTTGTTGACATCTGTGTTGGCTAAGTGTGTGAGAATTAGTGCACAAGTGATCTTTGCCACTAATGCCTCTCCAGATGGGTAGCTTGAGTGTGTGTGGAGAAACTTTCATTTTCGCTGGCCAAGAAGCAACTACAGCTGCCGCTAACAAGCCTGGCCAGAATGAGGAAGAGGTGGATCCAAGCTTTTAGCCAAGAGGATGACTTGATAGAAAACAATGAGAAGACAGAGAGAATGATGGTATGTGTAAATTACAATAGTAAACACAGCATTAAAGACAATTAACAAAAATAAATGACTAAAACGAGGGAGAGAAATGGCTGTCCTTTTTTCATCTCCTCTGATTTTCTTTTGGTTTGCTTGCTTAGCTTGCTGCCAGAGTTGGCTCACAGATTAAATCCTCATGTCTATGCAAAGGAAACACACAAACTGCTTTCCCATAGTCCTCTATGTTTTCAACTGATAAGATTTTCTCTTTCTGGAGGCACCACACAGAAGACTGACTATGCAGACCCCGAATATCACAGAGTCGCATGCACAAACATTTACAGTCGTACAGAAATGAGAAAAAAAACAAACAGCTTAAAGTCCCCCTCCAACTATATTTTTTTCTGCTGTAAAATCATCCCCAGTGCTCTTTTAATTATGATTATGCCGTTTTTAGACACAATCAGAAGTTAGCTCCACTAATTTTCCACCAATCCCTTGTTTACACTCTTTCCTGCAGGCTTATAGCACCTCACAAGCCCAAGATAACATTAGCATAGCAAAAAAAAAAAAAAAAAAAAGGAAAATAAAAAAAGGAGAAAAATCAGAGCTATCCAGCCGTACTGGAGCCAGATGGTAGTTTAAACAAGGAAAATTAAGACATTAATGGATGTATTTGTTTTCAAGTGGATGCTTACGAATTGTAGAGGAGAAAGGAGACTTTGGGATGCTCATGGCAGTTGCTGCACCATAAACCTGAGCTTTTTCAAACCTCTGGTTTTCATCTGCTCTTGAATAAAGAAATACTCAGAAACGCAGTTTTAACTTTAATTACTTTATACATGTTCTCCATTCTAAGAAATAAGCTATGTTAAAAACAACAACACACCATTTCCATTGTAGTAGGTGTTTAAAGAAAAAATAAATAAAATACAAAAATTGCTGAATAGATATATATATTAAATCATTTTAATCAAAATTAGTTTGTTTTTGTGTGTGATTGCCCCTCCATTCATCTTCTATTCTTTCTCGTTCCTGTGCAGGGTCAAGAGAGTTGCTGAAGCCTATCCTATCCTGATGGGCCTATCCCATCATGATGCATCCTAATCAGTTCCTCACAGAGCACAGACACAGAGAAACCATCTAAGAGTCACCTATCAACCAGGTAAGCATGTTTTTGGACTGTAAGAAGAATTACGCATGCAAAGAAAAAATATACAAAAGAGAACCCAGGTGGGATTTGAACCAATCCCTTCAAGCTGTAGAAACCATTTCACCAAAGCCTTGAAGCACATCTAAAAATCAGCTGAGACAGGCACTGCTGAGATTTCTGTTCACTTGACAGGTGATTTAACAAACTAAAGCAGATCGTTTGTTGGATTTTGTACATTATGTTTTTTTTTACATGTTTTCTAGATGAGTTTAACTTTTTTCTGTCAACCACCACAGTAAAGAAAAGTGCCTTATATGAATGCAGGCTTAGCAATTTATCGTACTCTATGATCTCTAACGAACAACAAAAAAAATGTATATTTGATCCATTTGAATGACTTCATGAATATTCAGGGAAACTATTAGACTCTTTAACCTTACTGAACCATGTACAAATGTGCTGTCCTTAGCTCTAAACCTCATATTTCAGTGTGGCTCTGCACTGCCTGTTGCTCACAACTGTCAGAACAACAAACAGTGGAGGTTTAATTTAGGAAATACAAAGCTTTGCTGTAGATGGTCGTTGGAGGTCAGTCTCTTGATTCTTTTCTCACTCATTCTATCTGTTTCCTTCTCTTTGAACTCACACAGCTGCCTTGACCTTGTGGCAACACTCCCCACTAAGCGGTTGATGGCAGGCGGATGGAGGGGGTGGGGGTTGTAAAGCAGCTCATGAGTCTGGATTTTCACAAGGCCGCTGGCTCTGCCTCATGGCGATCTTTCATTAACAGAGGTGACCTCTGACACAGTTTTCACCATCCACAAAGGCAGACACATAAATGTGAGCATGCACACAACAAAAGATTTATGCAGCTCATGATGTACACATGAACACAGACACATGCCTTCCTAATTAGTGATGAAAATGGAAAACATTGACCTCTTTATATATCATTTGTTCCGTTTCCACTTAAGTGATACATTTGTGATTATTCAAAGGTGGCAGAGACAGCATTTATTCACACAGCTGCCTGTTTTTTTTCCTGAAACAGAGCTGTCAATCAACCTAATGATTAAACGAGCAGCAGCTTTTATGAGTTACATGAGTTATTCTCAGGTAAGCATTTGAAGAAACATTTCTGAAAAGAAGACAAAAAATATGACTATTATTGCCAGCTTTGCTATCTTGACTCCAGTTGATACACACGACCCAACAGGGAGGCTCACAGCAAGTCTGTTGTATTGCAACAAAGATTGTTGGAATCAACAACTGAAACGTTTGAACGTTCTGAAGGATTTTCACATGAAGTTCCACTTTGAAGTCATCATTAATTAGGCAGCTTTAAACATGGAGTGATGACAAAATGATGTCAGACATTAGAGCATCTGAACTAAATTAGTCCTGAATATACAATCTAGAGAGTTTTTCTAGAAAGTTTTTCTCAAAAGGTCAGGAATGAAATTGACAAATGTCAGTCAGCATCTAAGCATAAACTGAAGCAGCTCAGGCTTCCAGCATCATTAAACATTGTTGCTGTTTTTTTTAATTTTTTTATAGCTAATAGAAAAACTGTTTTAACGGTTGCTGTTTTTTTTCCAAGTTTCTAGTTTTTATTACCAAAGAAGAGAAGTAAAATAACCTTAATTAAGTGTATATCATTTAGTATTAACTGATTAAGGCTCCTGTTTTGTTTGCATACTCTTTATCTATGAATAACGCAAAAACGACAATGAACATTTCACACTACCCTTGTTATCTAGTCATAAATTCAATTACTGAGCCCATTTGAGCTGCTATGTTGTGGTAGATGTTTGTTATTTCACCTTGTAACAAGAAGATTTTGATCTTTAATCTTGGTAAAGATTTTGCTTGAATGAATTTCTTATACTCTTCCAGGGTTTCTGTGCTTTTTTTTCTTTGCTTTTTACATTAAAGTAGAACCTATCAATGCTCATAACTGCAGCTGTGATGTCAAGACTTCGTGTGACAAGTGAGAGTATTTTAGTCACGCTTTATAGTCGTTTTAGATTGCATCTATTGATTTATAAATTAATTTTGCATTGTTCTGCATCATTCCAAATCCAGATTGGCCAGGCCTGACCAAAAAAAGTAAACAAATAGTAATTAAAGGGTTTTTGCTTGAAAAGTGCAGTTGTTCGTGTCATTTTTAATCACCTAAAGAGAAAAAAAATATCTTTCCACTTATTCAGATTTGTGCACTAGCTTCTAGTGGATTCCCACATCCGATTTAGATCCATAACACTTGCAAACCACACAGCGCCTTGCTATTTAGAGGTAGTAAGGTGCTTTATTCAGGTGCTTTTCCAAAGAATGGGAACTGGTGACCCCTTTACAAAGCATCAAAAGGTCGCAAGTTAAACTCTTCTTTGTGGAATGAGCTATCCACCTCTAAATGTACAACTGCCTCACTCCCAATATTCAAAAAAAGACTGCTGCTTTCTGTAGCTTCCAGCTCGGCCAAGAAAAGGCGATAAAGGAAACTAATCCTTGACATTTCTTGCAGGAAAGGAATTTCTCTTACAGTGATCAGCATTTTTTTCACGGGATAAATTTACTGCACCATGACCACAAGTCAAACAAATAACTCTTTAGGACATTTGTTTTTTAAATTCCTATGCAAACTCAATATAACAGAGAGCTAACAATCTTTGTTCAGACCTTTGCAGACAAATGTGACTGATGCTCTCATTGGTGTCTATGGAGCATTGGCAACCCGACCCAGCTTTCAGGAGGACAGGAGAAGAATGCTAAAATTCATGGGTCACTGAGTTTCCTAAGACCTTCATGTCACTGTTTTATTCAAACATTTGCTTTATCAAGTAGTCAAACAATGTTCCTTTTTGCTTTACAGCATAATGAATGCTTTACAGCCTACCTTTGTTGATGGCCAGCAATGTAAGCTTAAGAGGAATGGAGAAAAATGCATAGATCTTTGGAAAATCAGGTGGATAAACTTGCTTATGCGTCTGTTTATACTATATCAATACCAGTACCCAAAATTTTAGTGTAACCTTTGGCTTAAACCAAAATTCTAACTCTACCCAATATCTTTGAAGTGACAGGTTCAAGGAAAAAATAACCAAAGAACTCCAACTGCCTTAAAATATGGGACGACTATTAATACTTCGTCCTCAAAGCTTTAAAAAAGTACACTCACAAACACCCCAAAGATGAAGGTACTAGTAGGTCTACATGTTGCCTATGGGAACTATCCTTCTACTTCTCAGGAAACATCTGTAGTTAAAGTGGGACTGTTGCAAGGTTTCAAATACTGGGACACCAGGGATGTACATCTGAGCCTGCAGCTAACCTAGCAACCAACATTACAGCATGGCAACCCTTGAGCAAAGATCAATGCGAAGGAATCCCTCTAGACTTTTAAGCTCATTGGCCATCTTAAGATTTACACCCTTTACATACACACATAAAAAACAAACTGGCAAATGGACCCTGGGAGGACAGTGACCTCCACTATCCAATGTGACACATGCTAAAGATGGGGTGCGAACACGAGAAGAAAGCAGCCTTTATCTGAGAGGGATGGCTCGCATGAGTCCTGCAGGCAGACACATTGCAGCTCACATCAGAAGACACAGAACTCACACTACACCTGTGGGCAGTCAAGCAGCATATGCCTCATTTCACTGGCAGGTGTCAGGATGTCCTTGTGAACAGACAAGCATGAAGGATAAAAACATAATGCAACATGCATTTTTTTGTTGTTGCTCTCCCTCTCACTAACACAATGCACTTCCATTATGATGCACAAGAAAAATAACATGACATCTCATGTTACTCCATGTGGCATCCATCCGTTGAATAAAACTGATTTAAATGATGCTTGTATTCTTAGCTTCAAAGTGTTCTCTGACACCCACGTGGGAAAGACAAAAAAGGCTTTGACGTAATAAATCTTTGATTTTGAGGAGAAGAAGATGAACACTTTGATATTGAAGTCAGTTGCATTTCTTTCTACAGTTCATGAATTATAACTACTTATAAATATGCAAAAAAATGGAAAATGTCAGTGGTCCTTTCTATCTAGCATGCTGTGAGGTGAATCCAACAGATGCCAGCCCCCTCCACTGGCTACCTCTGGGTTTAGCTTCAATTGCAACACAACTTATGAATAAAAAAACAATGGCTTTGTCACCCTTAGAACTGGTCAAAGGGATATTCTTGGTTGTACATAAGTGGACTGCCTAACATGTCCTTCTTTTAGATGTGTGAGACTCACCCTGCAGGCAGTCAATTAAGAAATCTGCTGATTCTTGTAAGCCCTCATTACTTGATTACTCATCGTGTGGTAATGCACCGCTGCTATGTACAACAGATAATCTCATTATGGTCTCATTATAAAGCAAAGGTTTGCATCTGTCTCGTCTAAGCTATAATTACATTCCCGCCTCCTCAATGAAAAAGTCCAATCCAAGTTTTACTTTGCTTTCCTTCTCTTTATATGTCTCCCTGCACACTGGCTCCACTTGAGACAAATGGGATCATTCTCATTCCTGCTTATCCGAAAACTTTATTTTTCAATATTATTGGAATGTCTGCCTTTATTTGGTCAGAACAGGGCTGCAGAAGGAGTTACAGTTTCTACTTAGAGGCTAAAATATAAGCTTAAGACATGAGGCAAGCTGGTGAAGGAGGTAGTTGTTTCACACACCCTCCCATCAAGTCCACATTGGAACACTTTGCATAGAAACAGAAATTATATGGTGAAGCAGAAAAAAAAAAGTTAGTTTGGAGAAAATTAAACAGGACTTTTGCAAAGTTCTCTTTGCTAAATGTCTAGATTAACTTTCTTGTAAAGCAAATTTTGCATATTAATTATATAGAATTTATAATTATAATTTCTGCAAATGCGCTTCAAGAACTAATTTCATTGAATCTAGTAAACTCTATGCCCGACTTTAAAGTTAAAGAAAGAAAAAAAGGAAGATTCCAGAGAGTTATGCACAGTAAACTTTAAACAGTAAACAAATTTAACTCAAAATTAAATAAATAAATAATGCTTTATGAGTCTGGTCGTTATTTTTTGATCATCTTAATCTGCCTTTTACTACTGATACTGTTTCATTTCTAGCACAGGTTTTCATGTGGTTGATATATCAGGCTACTGAATCCCTGGGACATTGTGTTCTACTGCCGGTTAACTTTACAGCTATCAAACAAAATGCTGAAATTTGTCTTTTTTGTTTATTTCCACAAGTAACAACTCAAACCACATCCTTTGATTTTTATAACCTGTTGCTAAATCAAAGGTTCTTGGTGTTTCCCAACCAACCTCCTAGAAGTGAGCTGGAGAAGCTCAGCCATAAAGAGTTTACAGATACTGTTTAGAAAGGAAATGATGATGCTGGCTAATGGGAACCATTCTTCTCTGATGACCATGCACCTCGGGAGCTTCTGACTTAATATGCTCTAAAAAGTGCTGTAAAAATCAGAGGGCACAAAATAGTAGCTAGGGAGGAAAGTGGGCAAAGTACAGGAGAGAATAAAAGGATGTGAATACAGTAATTAAAAAAATGGTAGAAAACACCAAATGACACATAAAGTGCACTATTTGAACTATAGAAAATGACTTTCACGTGTAGTCTGCGAAACTGGATAAACATACTGCTCCTCTTCTGTGCCTGAAGATGTAATTCACTTCTCCCCCCATCTTCCCCCAGACCATCATGATGTCTGGCCAAAGTCAGCCTTGATCCTCTTGTTCCTCCTGCAACCCTTTTTTGCCCTAGGGAATCTCATTTCAGTCCCCTGAGTCGAAACTGAAAAGCCAAGGGAAATGGCAGTCATACTGGTAATATCCGTACTTGGGACACAGCATCTGCTGGCCAGCCAGGCTGTACTCACGGCAGTCTTAAAAGGCCCTATTTAGTCCAGAACCTTCAATGGTGAGATTTATCCTGGCAGAGCAAACAGACCCCAAATCCCGCCTACATCCTCCTAAACCTCCTCTCTCACGGTAGATTGAATCATCGGTTTGTGTGAATCTTGTTTATATCTTTTTTTGAACAGAAGTATTTTTATTTCCCATTTGCTCTCCATCAATGTTTTTGATGTATTTAGTTCCCCAATATTAAAGCTTCAACACATTTCCTCCTCATGACTTCCACTGTTTTATGCTTCTTCTAAATGTCACTAAACATTCAGGACTTTGAATCCCCAAAATTGCTGGGTAAATGTCACCCAAAGTCCTCAAAACATTCTCTTCAGTGATTTTCTTTTAAAATGAAATCAGGTGTGTGGAGTATAGAAAGTCTAAGTTGCATCAGGACCAAAGCCATTCTAGTTTAATCCTAGTAACACTGGTACAAGTTGACCTAAGACACCATTCATGGCAGAAATGTGGCTTCGTACCAGAGCAAACTCACACCTTTAAGCTTTAGGGCCTTGAAGGTTATTTACTGAGAGCAGACAATTAAAAAAAACAACTGCAATAAGGGCACTTTTCCTACAGTTAATTGTATGTCTACCATCATAATTACTTTACTATCTTCAGTATTTGGCTATGTTTAAAAAGAAAAGAAACGGTGCGTATTCATAAGGGATATTTTGAGCCAATGAACACGGATTGATGAGGAGCAGCTACTTTTCTGTAGTGCCCTTCAGACTTTACCCTCAATAAATGTGTGTTTCTTTAAAAAAAAATGAAAAGAAATCATGCACAATATTTAAAGTAGAGTCCCTTGAGCTTAAGTTTTAAATTCCACACAGCTGCTTCTAATGGAGTTTGGAAGGATAAGACACTTCAAGAGAAAGTTTGAACTTAAATTTGTACTTTAGGTTTACAAAACTGAGTTCCACGACAGAATGAAATAAGAAAAGAAGGATCCCACAATAACTGTCAGATAGTCTAATGGTATGCAGGTTTAACAAGTGATCTGAGGAGTGTTTGAACAAAATGGCAAGCTAGGGCAGGAGGCTTCGGAAGGGGGGGAAGCATTGGGAGTGTCTTCATTTTCTTGATGAGCTCAAAAGTAATCCTGACAGATGGTGTTTTTTTCACCAGGGGGAAATTGTACTTTCATGGTGTACAGTTCACACTTCTGTGCTCTATTCCCTCCAGCTCAATCCCAGAAAATGTTTAACCACACATTTTCCTCTCTGTCCTGTCTAAAAAGGATCACTTCTTTACATGTTTTCATGACTGTTTATATCTTGTCACATGGAAACACCAAAAAAAGAAGCTGTAATCAATATTTTAAGCAAACTGTTTCCCTTTTGTCTGACAGTAAACGTTTAAGATGTTCTTATATACCCTGACATGTTTCGTTGGCGGACCTGCAGTTTTCTTTAGAAGGATTTTGCACCCGCTGTGAAACAAACAGCTCAAGGCGACACGCCACAGCAGGCACCAGGAGATTTTAAAGCAAATAGGAACAACTTAATCCTATATTTTCTGATAATTAAAAAAATAAATAAATACAAAATATACATACATGTATAAATGTAAATATAAATATATATATTTGAGAATAAAAGCCAGAAGAAAAACAGCCTCTTTACTATATACCCAAGATAAATCCTCCCGACATTTTAACAGCATTTTTAGATTTTTTTTTAATTTTAAATAAAAGCCTAAAAAACTCTGTTTCATTTAGAACTTACTTAGAAACCCAGAGTTTGAACCAATACACTGCAAAAAACATGCCCCTTTCAAAGAAGTAAGTCAAAAATCCTTAAAAGAAATGGAAAAAAAGAAGCTAATATTGTTGTCTTGCAACAAAATTGTAGTTACTAAGACATGCTTTCTTGAACTTTTGTTTTATATTGAAAACCATTTTTAATAGGGTCATTTTTCTTAAGTGACAGAAAATAAGCACTTTTTTTTAACAAGGGTCGTTTTACTTTCTTGAGATTCAGTTTTTGCAGTGTAATCCTTTATTTGCAATATAAATTTGTCATTTTCTCTTTATTAACATTTCTTCACTAAGTATGGTGTTGAAATCCACCTAAGGCAATTATTCCAGATTAGTGGCTGGAAGTGTTTACAATCTCCTGCTTTTAGTCAACACTATTATTTTTGACAGTACTTTTTTTGTCATGGAAAATCTCTTCCGCACTTTTATTTGGCAGTATTTCATAAAATTATTAGCTATGCTGAGTTGTTTTTGTATAGAGTCTCATCTTACCTGTCTAATGTGTTAGCAGACAAACTCTCAGTATTATAAGAAGCTAATTTTCTAAGAATTGTTTTTTGTTCATGGGTTTGAAAGATTTGGTTTTTCTAACTATTTTTCTGCCCAATCAGAGATAAAACAACAAAAAAAAAAACCTTTTAGTCCCAGGCAAACCCATTTTCTTTATTCAAGAGACGCAGCAGAATAGTTTTTTAGTTTTCTAATATGTGGACATTTGAAAGCTCTCTTTTTTAAATGGCAAAAATAGGTCAGATGTGCTGGAAGTATTTTTAAAAACTCGTGCGTCAATGATTCATCCAGGAAAAAGTGTCTTCTTTGGTCGGAATAGTATTAGTTTTGTCAGACCAATACAGTTATAAGCTGTGGTCATGTTTAAAAAAATTTACCACAGAGGAGTCTCTCATAGCCTCAAGGGAGAGCAATACTTTGCTTTGATAAAAATTCATAGATTTCTTCTCAGGTTTGCAGGCGTACATAACACGACCAAGCCCTGTTTGGTTGGCACACAAAAAACACTTGCATGTCTCCAGGCTCAAGGAGCCAGATCTGAATCAAGATCAAACAGGTTTTGCGTCATCCAAACAGGCGGGATTTTCTTTGACTTGTGGAGTTTTTCTGTTCTAAAAAAAATTAATAAAATAATACTTATGTTTTTTTATGCAGGTGGGCAGCACAGGTTTTGGAAAATCTTAAAAAAAAAAACTTTGCTACACATCAAGTTGCTTTACCAGCCTTGCCAATACAAGTCTATGGTCAAAACTGTACACATTCACTCTAAAGGGTCTTTTTGAGAGAAACAAAAAAATCAAAAGTACCACAAAAAATCATTTTATGGAAATATTTGTTTGTATTATTTTAATTGGAGTTGTAGTATGCTCAAGCATTCATATATGAAGTAAATGCTTTAGTTTTTAGTCAGTCAGTCAGTCAGTCTTTTCTTAGATTTGCAGGAATACTATCATATAGGGATGAAGGCAGAGATATTGAGTCTGTTTTCTACCAATTACTGCTATTGATTAGCTTGATAATGAGGTTTACTTTAGCAGGAACACAACCATGCTCCTTTTCTAGTCGATCTTGGAAGCTTGCCATATTTAAGAATAGGTAAACAAGTACACTCAATGATGGGAGATAAAATTGTCTCCTACATGCCCCTGCAATATGAAACCACTTTTATAAGCTTTGAAATGAATGATGCAATGACCACATTTACATTTAATTATAATCAATGTCAGTAAAGTCATAAAATCCCCCTACAATCATGTCTTGATCTGTTGTAAAAAAAAGTTCCCAGTGGTCTTTAATCTAAGATTATGCCAATTTTAGGCAAAAACAAAAAAAAAAACCTACATAACTCAGACAAAGTTTCTGCAGAATGTCAGGAGTTCATCAGAAATTCACCTCTAAGTTGTGAGTGGTACTTAGCATGAAAATAAGCCTCTGCTGATATCCCATCATCCCTTTGTATACACTCTCTCACGCTACCTTACAGTCCCTTAAAATCCCAACCTAGCATTAGCAGTACAGCAAAAATGGTGAGCAATATATGAGCTATCCAGCCGTATAGTTTTGCCTCGGACAAGGAAAACAAAGACATTTTAATTTACCTGTTTTTCTGCAAATAGACGCTTCCGAACAGCAAAACACCAAAAAGACAGTTTTCATTGAGGTGGGTCTTTAATACTGCAGGAATCAAATCAAACTTTACTTATAAAAAGCTCTTCCATACAAAAATAAATGCAAAAATTAAAATACTTGGACTTATTAAGGATCGTATGTTTTTGTTTGCAAACCATAGCTTTACACAACTTTTTTGAGTTTACAATTTTTAAACCTGATTGTAGTGGAGACATAAGCTCTTTAATGCTTTGCATTATAAACCTGTTTTTTATAAGTTAATGAGTTCAGAATGAGGGACATTATTTAATTATTATACTTTGAAAGGCGGTGTTGAATAAACACCAAAAGGAGAGAATGAACACAAAGAACCAAACGAAAGCATGAATCTGTATTGTATTCAGTGTTCTGCCAATTATTTCATTCTTGTTGCCTTTTATGTAGTTTTGAGATTTGCAAAGTCTGCTTTTCTTTATTTAGTGTTCAGAAAGTAAACATGTTATATTTGAGTAAATCGCTGAATCATCAGCTGGCATTTCAGCAATCTTGCTCCAGGGAAAGCTAACGCAGCTCAGCTTACTCAGCTGGGATCTTATCACTTGGGGGGATTCATGTCCTGTCTGCTTCATGTCTATGTAAATAGTAGCTCCAACAGTTTTAGATGCAAAAAAAAATGAATGAATTTTAAAAAGTGCAGTTTAGTTTATTAATAGAAACTTTTCTCCTCCTTTAGGTTTCTCTTCACTCTTTCTACCTGAAGTGGAACACAAGCTCTTTTCTACACCTGTCAATGGTGCATTTCATCAACCAGGTAATAGCTGTTTTTCTCGACTAACAATTTTATTTTAAAGTGATTCAAACCGGAAATGTGGTTTTCATATGCAGTCTGAGGGGTTACCAAAACCTGTTTTCAAACTACCGATTGGCCCCCCAATCCTTGTTCAAGAGCACTTCTGCGCTACATTTAGTACTTATCTCTGCAAAGTAGAGCAGCAGCTGGAGGAAATTCAAGGTTGCATCCGAGATCATGGGAATGCAGAAACTCAGCTACTTTTTTTCTGCATGCAAACCTGTAGGCTGATTTTTTTTCTCCTGGTGACCAGGTTTCTCGGAAGCTGGGTAATTTTAAGCTTATGTAATTGCACCCATTGGGTTTCGATTGATATGGCCGCACGTGAACGGCTTTTTTATGTGTGTCGGAACTAATATAGATAGCAATATTGCACTTACAGTTCATGTCTTGACAATCTCCAGAGCTTTGGCAACCATCTTCATCATCACACTCCGTGGTGCTGCCTTCGTCTTCTCCACTGCTAACTGGGTCACAGACTTCTATGTCCTGCAGTTGTGGAAACCTTTCCAGAGTCTCCTACATAAACAAATCAGAATATTATACAGGTTTAAACACACATAAGCGGAAAAACTGTCTCAAAAGGAGAAAAAAATACTTTAAACCACATAATTTTCTATTAAAGTCCTGAGAGTGTCCAGAAGCAAAGTGGAAAAAAAGTGCCTCATTATGGCCTTTACAGTACTTGAGAACACAAGTAGCAGCTACTGTGGATGCTGAAAGCAAAATGAAGAGGGTCGATCCATCATCTGCAGGCATCAGTCATAACAGATGTTAAATGGACAAGACAGCACAAACATATGTGTCCAAAGTAACACAAGAATAAATAAGCGATGTTTTTGGACTAGCAAAGCTGATGTTTGGCCATAATGCTTTGTGTCTTTTTTTTTGTTCTTTTTGCTTTTATACTTGTATGATGATAACAAGGTCATTGTTTGATTATTTGTTTTAGGATTCAGATTTATTTTGATGGTGTAACCCACTTGTATGCTCTTGTAGACAATGTTTGTAAAATAAAAGCACATTTTCTCTCTAAGACTTAAATATCCCAAGAACAAGGCAACTTGAGTAATAAGGTGTTGCAGCACATCTATAAATGCTCGACAGAAAGGCATGCTTCGTGAAATTCAAATGGGCTCTTTAAAGAAGTACAGGTAAAAAACATCACTTATAGCCTATGAAAAAGACATAAAAATGACTATATTTTTCAAAGAATTACAGTACAAAAACGTTTCAATGACTTAGCAGGTGTTTTCATTTAAATAATGAAATGTTTTATTGGGAGAATCTTTAAAAGCTTTCAAGAATGCTAAAAAATGTGAAATGACGGATCATCCATGTAAACAAATACTGCATAATCAATGAAACAATGGGGAGTGTCATCATTCCTGATTTCCTAGGTGTGAATCTGGGAGTGTTGTGTCTCTCATGGTGCAAAGGTGTGCAGAGAGCACAATAGGTGATAGAAGGATGAGGATCTGGGGGAGCAGCAGGATGTGGTGATATGGAAGATATTTCCTGTAGGGAGGGGTGAGACTGACCAGCCTTGAAGGTGTGTAGGAAGAACTTGTACTCAGTGTACTCATAATC
Source organism: Oryzias celebensis (assembly GCA_014656515.1). Lineage (NCBI taxonomy): Eukaryota > Metazoa > Chordata > Actinopteri > Beloniformes > Adrianichthyidae > Oryzias > Oryzias celebensis. The sequence goes on from BNCR01000001.1 coordinate 75,695,197, forward strand.
CTGAGTTTACTCAGGAGCCATTGAGCCAATGCAAGAGGGGTGTGATGTGGTGGAACTAGAGTTCTGGACCTACTCAAGTCTAGGGAGTAGGGGGATTTGTGAGCAAAACCAAAGTGAGTTACAGTGATTGATGCGGAAGGGGAGAAGTCTATGAAATGGAATGGAGGCAGTTAAAGGAGAAGTTGAAAGTTTCGCACATAGAAATATAAAGACCACATATTACTGATGTGGAAATGACTGGTTCTTGCACTGATGAAAACTTTACCAACAAAAAATTTATTGTCATTCCCCTGTACTTTTAAATCCTTTATCTTTTTTGGACTCAGAAATTGTGCTTTTCCATCATTGTCTTTGGGCAAACAAATCTTCACAAAAAAGACCCAGATTTTTAGGAACTAGTTTGAGTAACCTAAATATCCTCTGTCTCACAAGTCAAACAGAAAGTGCAAAGCCCTGGATGAAAATTAATCTTAATTTCTTGTTCGCCAAAAGTAATAAAATCAACAATTTAAAGTAGATTAGATACTGTGAATGAGCAGCAGAATTACCATTAGCATCTCTGTGGCTGCAAAGCTTTACAATGCTTTTTAGCACTTTGCTAAATGTGAAATTAATACAACAATGCTTTGCGTTGTTGTGTTTACATCATCTTACATGGAATTAATAGTCAAAGATTTCCTCAGTGTAAATATTAGGTTAGCATTATTCTGCTTTGCAAAACAGCCTAATTTTGCATATTGAGGTCTCCCTGAAAACAATACAAAACAAAACAAAGTTGTAGAAAAAGTTCTTTGTCTTTTTTTTTTGTTTGTTTTTTGGTTGCATATATTTAAAAGGAGATGAAAATTTAGTTGATGAACACCAATATTTATTACTAACATTTTTCTTTTACTATAAACTCACAGTTTAGCACATCACAATCAGCTTTCACTGGTTAGCCCAGGTGGTTTTGGCAGAGAGTTTTACCTTGGATGCCCTTCCTGACACAACCCTGTATTTCATCTGGGCTGGGGACTGGCACAGGGAGACCCAGACATAGATCCCCTTGCGGCTATATAGTTAGGTAGTAGCGTGAATGGTCACTGGAGGAAGCTCATTGCTCTCCTTGGGAAGCAAACCCAGATTTCTCACATCAACCCCACACCCAACCAACTGAGCCATCAGAAAAACATTGAAATAATTATTCTGCTTACTTTTCATCTTCATGATCTTAAGGAAACCTTGCAAAGTACAAAATAGTACCAAAAAGTAATGTCTTCTATATTCATATTTTAATTATTATCACAGCTTGTTGACCAAAATCTTTATGGTGAAATCAAACAACAGCATTTGTAGGCAGAAAGCTGCAAAACTCCATAAAGTAAAAGTTAGGTAGAATACCAGTAGAATACTAGGTAGAATATGCCTCTGTACTTGTGTCAACTGATGGGGTGGAAAGAAGGAAAGAGACTGAAAAAACCAAAACAAACTATTCTCTATAAGCTTAGCCTTGAAATTACACTGGCATCCAAAGACAAATCCGGTATTCCCAAAAAGCCTTAAGTAAATTCCTTAATCGTTAATTATTTTCTCGCTCTCTTCACACCGTGCCAATAATTCCCAGTCTCTTTCTTCTCAAAAGCATTCTTTAGTCTGAGTTTGATGGAGCAGGTTGGAGAGCATAAAAGATCAAATTCCTGCATGTATTTGACTTCACCCAGTCATGCTAAAAGCTCCGCTCCCAGTTTCTTTCTGAGGCAGTCTAACAAGAAAGACAGGCCTTTCAGGGGTTTGCATGCTGTTGGGGTTTAATTTTGAATCAAAAAAGCAGTTTAAAGTGAAGATAAAAATTCATTTTAATTCACGTTAACAGCTAATACTGTAGGTCAGGGGTCAGCAACCTAGAACACATGGAGTGAAAGACAGTGGCACACATGAGTGTGACAACAATAAGCACTTGATCTGTCATCTGTTTGTATCTGTGGGATTTAAGAAAACAAAACGGGTTTGAGTGACTCTCTCTCTTCTCACAATGAGCTTTTTTTTTTTTCCTGTGCCATCATAAGAAAAAGGTCCAATCACACGGCGCTGTTACTGTGACCCCGCCCACCTGTAAAAACACTGGCACTTTTTTCAATTAAACTTTATAGTTTAACTGGGTCCAAAAAAGTGAAATTGAAAAGGGAACCAGAGTGGGACAAATGAAAGAGTAAAATGAATGCTAAAATACACTATAAATGCTCCTAATGTTGTGGGTCGTCAGATGCCATGACAGCACCCACCTGTGCTCAATAAGCCACCAGGTATGGCCACCATGATTGCCTGCACCTGGGTCTCCAGCAGATGTATAAAGGATGGTGGAGATCCCAGTTCCGGCGCCAGACTGTTAGCTTGCCCAAGACGGTAACGTGCTGGCTCCCAAAGACGTGTCTTAGGACTCACTCTTGTTTCATAGATTTCCCTACTAACTTGTGTGTTTGTTTGCCAGTGGCTCCCGCCTTCTCTCCACTACCCCTGCTGCCTCCCCGAGCTCATCCAACTCCGCTCCCGACGCAAGACCAATCCATACCGGACTTTCCCCATCAACATTCATCGCCTTACCCTTAAATAAACCTCATAACTTCAATTGTGTCCTGCGCGTGGATCCTCCCCTTCCTGCTCACCGCATAACACCTAATCTGATTAATCTAATTCATCTTAATCTGATTACATTTCAACAAAATGTATTCCTTTTAAACGTCCAATTAGAAATAAATATTTGGTTTCTGCACTCACTTCACAGATTTTTGTTTTTTTTTCATTAAATGAATATCTAATTTATTTTAGTGGGAATGTGGACTGTATCTGTGAATCTCCACAGTTTGCTAGTTTTCTCTTGGCTATTGTTTTTGAGTGGGTTGGATGTTTTACATCCCTAAATGAAAGAAAGCCCAGTGCAATCCAGGGTCTTTTCTTTCCAAATTATCTGGTTATTCCTTTTTTCTTGTTTTGTTTTTTTCCCCCCAGAATATAGCAAACTTGGAAAAAGCTTTTACACCCACTGTCTGACAAAAAAAAAAACAAAAAAAACAACAGATGCACAGCTAGCGATCTTTGAACTAAATACAACTCTGGGAAAAGTAGACTACATAAAAATTCTCGGAAAAAGATCAGTTTGCATAAAACTAAAGTCAAGAGCAGCAAGGGACTTTGAGTATGATTTAAAACAGACTAATCAAAAAATAATTACAAATGATCTGTATCTTTTGAGAAATCTTCAGGATGACAAAATGATTGTGTTCTTGTCATTGCCAAATACCAAAAAAACAACGGAGTAAAAAAGGAAATAAAATGTCTATGTGATGAAAGATTTTTTTTGGTAACAGTTTTGATAAAGAAAACAGTAATAAAAATATAGATAATAAGTAATATAAATGAAAATAATGTAACTGCTCAATTATAAATGCTTTGATGCAACACATGAATATGTTTAGTACTTCTTTTTGCCATATTGTTGCAAACATATGCAACATGAAACGGACTGCTTTACTGTTGCGCAGCAAACACAAATGTGTCAATACAGGAATTCTGTGCAGCTTAACCATACAGGCAGTTCCTCAACATAAACCCACCAACTTCTGTCAACAAATGCCAGCACTGCCTTTTCCAGAATTCAAAAGAAAACCACAAAAGTAGAAATGATATTAAGACTTTTCTGAGCACTGCTGGGATCTTTTTTTCTATGAAAAACTATTCCTCCGTGTTGACAGCTACATTTGTTGGCCTTTTAGTTTCTTTTAGTTTCCTTTTAGTTCTTTGTTGTTTTTTCCACTTGAATTTGACCAATGAGTATTTGACTTTAAAGGAATTTATGAGAACATTCAGGGGAAGACAGGCATAATAGCATAGTTGAGCCATTAATTAATTTGCTGTCAAAAAGTCTGACGCTCCAGCTGTTGACTACTGGAATTAGCCTGCCATTTTAGCTAATATATTAATCAGAGCAACCTTTTTCTTACCTTCTTCTAATATCACTCACGTATCTCACTAGCAATATCTACACATCTTAACTACATCCACGTTTATACTATACACACAATATATTATAGAGGGGATAGTTGCCCATAGGTCCAAGGTGGCCGGGATCGCCAGATTGTCGTTCAGTCATCGCCGGGGCCCTGACCTTTGTCAACAGCCCTAGTCAAGTGCCTGCGCTGCTACCGTACAATTTCTAACAGTCGGACTGTTCATCAGGCAATTTGGGGGACTTTGGAGACCCTCCTACCAGTCAGTGGTCACACTGCTGCCTTCCTGCCACCCTCCTGTCACCAGACTGCCACAGTGCAACCTCCAACTGTGCTCGGGCGGCCATTGCTTGATGTCAAAAAAATCGTTGCTGCTCAATTTTAATATTTTCTCAAAGCTTCGGCTGCCACCCTGTGGTGTAAAAATGCGACTGTCACCTATTGATTACAAATGCCACCTACCGAGTTTGGTGAAAACTGCCAGTTAGGTCACAGCGCAGTTGCCGTTTGGCATCTGTGACCGTAGTCTTAATGTGAGCCAGTATTCGTTTCCCTAGATAATCCAAAACCAATTTTCAGTCTGAATGCACCCAAGTGGACCCTGGACCGGGACCAGGAAGCGCTCTTTGACCCACCTTTTGAGGTGGTCTGGGTTGGTTTCCAATCGGACTGAGCTCTGGTTTGCATCCCCTGATCCTATTTTGTGAAAATGTTCTCAAAAAGACTTTTGCTTTGACCTGATTCATCAACACACGAAGCACGCAAATGTACATTTTAAAATGTAGGCTTTAAAGGGGGAAAGCAAAAACCAAAAAAAGAGTGTAATGTAACAAAACATGTAAACTCAGGAGATTTTATTCAGGATTATACAACAAACTTTCACAATGTCCAATAACAGTATTTTTTCTTTTAACTATATTCAAACATAGAGATGTTTTACTTTAATGCCTACAATGTCTGTAATGAGTTGCCCTTATAACGTATCGTTATCTAAGAAAAATAGAAAAACTTTTTTGTGTGTGTCTATGTGTGGGGGGTGCTTTTTAAGTTAAAAAAGTGTCAAATAACTGAAAAAAAAAAAAAAAACACACAGAATATGCACTTAAATTGACCTCAAATACTCATTAGATGAGATTTTTTTTATGTTTTGTCCTAAACAGAATAAGGTCACGTTAAGGTCCAAAGTAGCTCACTGTTCTTTCTGAGCTTTTTTTACTGGCAGGTACAAGGTGCTGGTGCACAACATTGACCTTTAAATGAAGGATTTCACTGTTAAACTTGATGATTTTTTTTGCCAATCTTTTTCATGTTTTTTCATGGCAGCATTTTATTAGATTTTTTTTCTTGCAATTTCAACACAACTTCATATTATTTTTAAAAGATTATTTTTTTTTCTATTCCAAAGTGTTTTTAGAAAAAAAAGAAAGAAACTAAAACCTAAATGTATAGATTCCTAAATGATTAAAACATGAAGAATGTCCAACATACCTCAGAAGTGTTGGAGTGATGTCTGAGTGGAGTCACAAAACAGATCAAAACGCCTTTTCACTGCAGGTTACAACAAGCTGGTTGCAAACTTTTGTTGATGCTTTCTTAACCATGACCTCATGTTACACTTATGACTCAATCAAAGTAAGGGGCTGCTGTGTTGATGGTTACACCCTGCTCCTTTCAGGTTCTGTTTGGAGCACATTGTGTGAGCTCTGGACGTGTGTGTTTGCATGAATACATTTTTACTTCCTTCTGGTGAGTGATGGAGATCCTATTGAAAAATGTATGACAGTTTGAGTAATATCGGCATTTTTTTGAGCAAGTTCCAACATCTACTTGAGACACTGGAGGCTGTGCCTTGTTGCTTGGAAGCAGACACATTTTGCTCATCAAATTGGGCTTCTTATAAAACATCAGCACAAAGGGTTGGAAAATTGGCCTCGACAAGGTATTACTCGAGGTCACTCTTTAAAAAGAAAAAAAAAACTCATTATTATGGTAATAATCAGCCCACATTAATCAATGCAGCTTATACAGCACATTTTTTCCTAATATTTCAAATGTCACAGAATGCAAAAAAGTGTGCTACCTTATGTACTGTCAAAACCCCATGCTCCACATTAATCTGTTTCTCTTTATTATTCTGAGGAATTGATCGTTTTTCGCAAATTGAAGATAACAAAAAAAAGTATGACAGCCCTCTGATTTAAAAATAAATGACATTTCTGTCACTGTGAGCCATAACCTGCAAACATTTTCTTATAAAACTGAGAGTGAACAAAAGTACAAATATGATAATTTTGCAGAAAATCAGCCCTGGCAATCTGAACACAGCAAGCTGGACATTTAAGCACTTAATTATGATGGTTAAAAAAAAAAAAAGTCACAAACTCAAATTGCAGTCTGGGTTCATGAGGTTTGGTTGCCAAGTGAACAGAGAGCCCTGGGCAGTGAGACTTGTTGCTGTATTGTTGCCACAGCAGCAGCAAAGCGAGGCAGAGCTCCTGTGAAGACTAGCTCCATCATCCTCTTCAAGTGGAAAGAATCTGTCCCCTTCCTGTGACAGGCTGCCAACTCAGCCCAGGCTCTTTCTTCATCCCAGGACTGTACTAACTCTTTAAACCTCAAATCCCTTCACACTGCTGAAGCCACAGCCAAACCATTAAGTCTCCGTCTATATTCTTAATAAGGCTATTGTTTTTTTTGCTAAACAGCAAATAATAGTAACAAAGCGACTCAGTATTTCTGAGCCTGTGCAGAGGCCGATAGGGCGGAGGATTGACTGGATCCGCAGCAGGGATCTTCAGAGTGTTTATTAAACCCAAAAAAAGGCATCTCAGACATGGATTCTGGCCAGGCTGTTGGTCAAAGGAGACAGTAAAGCAGTGGTCAGCCTCATCAATCAAAAATGTAACTGGCCTCTCTGCACCAGGTTTCCAAAGCTGTAAACCTACCTATTCAACACCATTCCTACAACTCTGGTAATGCACACAAGTGTCACCGAAACAACCATAAAGACAAAAATACACGCACAGGATAAGTATTCTGGGGTTTATTCACAGCGCCTCGTGTTCCAGCTGACTTCACATTTTAGGAGCAAACTGAAAAATGAGCTGGACTAGATAATCACATGAAAACAAATAGAGGATTGTAAAAAGAAACCACACCCAAAAACAGCTGGACACATGGCTTGAACTCAAAAATCCACTTTGAAACATTTATGGCTCACATTTGCACTATTTACAGCCGGAGAGAAGCAGAGAAGTAAAAAGGATAGTTAAAGGAGTTACACGGGGGTGTATCGTAACTTGGCCGAATCACTTAACAAGACCATTTTATCAGAGGCCAAGACATTTAGGCTTGTCTTGCGCATAAGTGTCTCCTTTATTGATTCACTTTATACATTTTTTAAGGACTTTATAGCTTTGTAAGTCTATCTTCGCTATGGAAAATATCTGTGATGGAGGAGATCAAACTTTCCCTGCATAAATCAAACAGTGCTGTTAGAACTAGTGGTTTGAAGAGAAAAAAAGGGGAATCAAGCAGCCCCAACTTGTAGATTTTTACACTCTCTGTGCTCGTAGTTCCTAACTGTAGGGCAAAATCTAAACTGCACTGAACAATTGTTCTTATCTTTGAAGCAGTCTTCTTTCATTAGACAGAAATGAAATATACAGACTACAGGGGAACAAAGGGTTTCACGAAAATGTCCAAAAAAGACCAACATGTGCTCAAGTAAATTTACTTCATGAACAGGCTGTACCAACCTGGACAAACATTTTGTTTTCCTTTTTTTCCTGAACATGTAGTTGTAATGCAATATTGACCAGAAATCTAAAAAAAAAAAAGTTTGCTTTGAGGCAGATGTTCGGGTATTTTTCCCTCAGGTTTGGTAACAATAAGTTGTCTTAAAGAACTAGTTAATACCTCAAAAGGCTCATCTTTAGAAAAGAACACACTGTCAGCACACCTCCTCCCATAAAAAGTTCAAATGTAAGAAGACATGAAAAGAATAGCAAGGTAGAGAAATGTAGGTGTGCTACATTGAAAATAGGAAGAGTGCCTTAAAACCTGTCAAATGCCTTTTGAGCATGAAATGGTATTAACCTATTTAAAGAACTGAAAGAGGATCTGCTTCTGAACAACATCACTTTGATCTTTATGAATTCATATGGAAAGGGATTGGGGTTTGCAACAGTTAGGTTTAAGGAGTTCTGAAACATACAGCAGCTCCTTCAACTGTGTGGAAGTGATGATCCACGTCTCGTGAAAAACCAGCATTATCACACTTCCAATCGCTGATTCTTCACAGTTTTTTCTGCATTCGGTCCTATTTCAAGATAGACTCTTAAAACCCTGTAAATGTCAACAGGGTATCGGCTCAACTTTGCATAGTTTCCATGACAACGGGGGACTTGGCAGTTACCATGCACAATGGGATGTCAAGCTCTGAGTAAAATTATCTTTACCTGTCTGAGAAGATTAGTTGCTGGGTTGGCTGAGTAGCACCTAAAAGAATCAATTGTATGACGAGTTTGGTAACTAAACAGGTAAAGAGGCTGAAAACCAACCAGATATCGAGTTAAAAGTAAAAGATGGCTGATGTACTATCTATAGGCATAATTTTTAGGGCAATAAAAGGGCAGGGAGGCAAAGGGAACCAAATCCTGCTTCGTTTGTCTCTTCAAATGGCCTCTAGGGACAGTCTGAAAGGGCCCTTTTCTTCTCAGTTCTTTTCAGGTTTAAACCCCTATCTACATGACAAATAGTGTCACTTTGAAGCTGCTTGTGTCATCTATGCCTATGTGTCACTCATCCTTGACCTTTTGCTCCTGCCTCTCATCTTTCTTTTTCCTTTTTTTTTGGCTTTCCACATCAATTCACTTTTTTCCCGCAGTGTCATCCACCATCTTTTTTTTATTCATCTTTGATATCTGCCTTCACACTCAACACAAAAAGGGGATAGCAAGGATGCCACTGTGACTGATATTTGCAGATATAAACCAAATAAAAAACAGAGTTGCAAAATCACAAAGAAATCAGTACAAGTCTTTTAGAGTAAAGAGTAAAAAGGCTGTGTAAGACGTAAATAATGGTGAGGACGTCTTACCTGGTTGAAACGTTCCAACCTTTCCTTGACCTCTACCACTCTGGGGTCCATGATGCGAACTTTAAACTCTGGGTTTTGCCTTTGGGCATGAAGACCAGTTCCTACGACTTTGCTCACATAGCTAGAAGAAAAAAAAGGAAAAAACAGGACGGCATTTTAGTTTTTTTTTTTTTTTTTTTTTACATCTTTTCACATCTCCATGTTGCACGGTTATTTCACAGCAAATTTCTTTATTGATTGTTGATTATGTTTTATTAAATGCTAAATTTCCAGTTTCTTTATGGTAAATTGAATTTAAATACAGACTTAGGATAGAAAAGTAAAAGAAAAAAAATAATCTTAATGCTGTTTAATCCAATAACTCAGTTAACTATTTTATTCTATTTGACTTCATTTTGTTACATTTTTCTTATCGAAAGGTACATACATTTATGTTACATTTATTTATTACCTTGCCTCCTATTTAGCAAAAACATTAGTTTTTCACTTGGATTGTAATACAAAAATCTGAGCTACGCATAATAAACAAACAAGATGTTATAAAATATCCAACAAATGTGGAATGTAAAAATTTTTCTGTCTTGGAAATTCTAATAGTACTGCATTATAAACGAAAAACTGCATGGTATGACAAGGAATTCAGTGGCTAAAGCAGCGTACCATGTTGCCAATGTGTCTGGGGTCATTCTGGATTCTATTCCAGGAAAGAAGGAGGTGAACATCACTGATTAAACATGCAAATTTTGAAACATTAAAGTCAAATAAATACCATCTACATCTTGAATCACATTATCAGGAGTGCCAGAAATGTCAAACTCACAGGCTTCAGTGGCCTAAATGGAAAAATTTTTTAAAAACATCTACATTTCAAAAGAAAAAAAAGTAAAATCTGTTTAATTTTCAGACCAATAAGTACTATCATTTTCTTATTTCCCAGCACATGCTAGTTTTAATCAAAATTTAGGATTTCTTTAGATGAAATAATCTCCTGATTGTCCAGTTCTCCCAATAGAAAATAGTGTAAATCATCAGGTTAATATATTTTTTTAAATTAACAGTGTTTGAACATAGTCATAAAAGTAGAAGAAATCAAAAACAAATCATTATTAAAATAAAAAGCAACAAAAACTGTAATTTAGAATATTAGAAGATACAGTGCAGCAATGAATCATCTTAATTTTCAAAATCAAGACTGCGTCATGGTTCCCTACCTTTTCCCCAAACACTTTAAAAGCAGGATATTGATTGTTGGTCAGTTCCATTACTTTTGACCGAACAGAGGGAAGCTACCGGTATATGCTCATATAGTCTTTTATCATACCTTACATATTAATTATTTATCTTTCCCACAGTCAGTATTTTATCAATATCCTTTGGAAGTGTATGTACTGATGCTGATGTTTAATTCATGGAGGGTTTGACTTCAAACCATAAGAACGAAATGCACTAATAGGAAATCAATGGCTGCTCCTGGTGGTAATGTAAGACTGACAAAGTGATAATGGATTGGAAAAGTGAGCATGCCTCATATGCATGTCCCCACGGTCATGTTTGTGCACTTGTGGTCATGCATGCATGTTTATGTATTTATGCAAATATGACAGGGGCAATCAAAAAGTGCTGAATCAGTAGCCAGCGACGTCTGTGAGTTCAGTGAACCATCAGCACTGATCAGATCTTCAAGCAGAATTCTTGTTCATGATGCACATGGACTTCTATTTCTTGATTTCCTACAACCTGTTGGTTTATGTACCTGGTTTTATTTCCTTGTTATTTACTGGCTTACAGTCACAGTTCCCTCCCACACCCTTTCACTGGGTCAAAAATACGTATCCAAAAAAACAGCTTTGAAAACTTCTAAACCTCTTATTTGCTTCCAACTCTGAGGGGAAGCAATCAATAGACTTTAAAACGTGTCCCTCTGACATAAATTATTTAGTGTCAAATCAAAGGGCTGTGTATTTGGAGGGGGCAGATGCTTGTCTGTCTCCAGGGTTGGCTTGTGGCTTTGGCGTGGATCTGAGCTTATCAGGCTGGATGCTAATGAAAGAAAAGTGTCATAGTGAGTCATGGATCATTTTACTGGAGAGAATTTTTTGAAACTGCAAAGCGGATGTGACAATTGACATAGCAGGACAGCCAGTGGACGGTTACCTGAGAAACAATTCAGGTCCAGGTTCACTGCAACAGTTAACTTTTAAACAGAAAATAAGGCATCGAGATAAATCACTGGGGCAGCCACGCAACAGCTTTTTCCCTCGATGAGTAACAATACAAACAGCAGTCTTCTGCTGGTATCAAAAGTTCACTCTGAATTTCACATGACTACCTACGCATGTTTAACTTCTGACTCACACATGAGTCTTTTCTGTCAAAATGAAAACTTCTATGAATTTATGATTAAAACACTTTCCTAAACCAGCTTTGTCAATTGTTTCCTCTGCCTGGAGCACAAACTGTGAGTGACCTCCTCTCCCCATTGCTGACCCTGAACTCAACTATCACAGTTTGAAGGTTTAATTTATTTCTTATTTGATTATCAGAGTAAAAAGAAATAAATTACATCTCCAAAGTACACAATGAGACAATGTGTGTATCAAGGATGCACTTCTGACCTTGGATGTTTCTGAACACTTCATAAGTAGATTTGAGTGTTTAAGAAAAATAGACATTTATTTTGGATCTGTCATAGCAGTGACTAAGTATTAGGCTGCCTGGCTCCAAGTACAGCAGAGCCAGTTTGGTTGATATATCGGACAAACCGCGTTGTTTTTGGTGCATGTGCCAAATTTGGCATGGATCTACCTTAGGATCTTCCCTTTCAGAAAAGTCCGACCTAAAATGGTGACCATTTGTAAAGACGGCTGCCATGCACTCAATTGTTACAAAAATATTCAATCTTTATTTATCCAAGTCTCTGGATAAAGGTCTGTTTACACACAGAAACTTAAGAGGTACCGACTAAATACTATCAATGTATAGTTATATATATAAATAACTGTCAACGTTAACATGTTAACGCACGTGATAAAAAAAAAAATTAACATGTTAATATTTATTAACGCAGATCAATTACATGTCAGAAGAGAAAAGAGGGTAAAGAGAAAGAGAAAAAGCACATGTTATATGCATGTTATAAGCGGGCACTATCCCGATTATAACATGGTCACTTACAAAAGAAATAAATATTCAATCGATTTTTGGTACTTTATTCTTCGGTTTAGATCAGTTTCTCACAAAAAGCAGACTATTTGATTGGTGGTCTGGCCTGTTGTCACGGTAACACGAGAAGGAGTTGCTGGGCCGGCAGACCTCGACTGCAGCGGCAAAGGAAAGCGAGATATACGCTGTTCGTCATGATAGGTTAAATAAAGCATCAGATCAGAGATAAAGTTCACCTCTTACCGCTTTTTGTCCGGAAGATGAAGCAGAAGTTGCTTTTAATGAAGCCTGTGCAGTGATATAGATATATATATATGTGACCGGAACTTATTTTTTTAGCTGTGCATCAACGCCCAGCAGCCATTCATCTGGACCATTTAAAGTGCAGGAACACATTTGTTTCTTATACCTGTATGTTAGCATCTGCGTTTTCTTGGAGTAATACTGCAGACATTAAAGTCTTTTATAGATTTTTTATTTATTTTATTTTTGATTTTCTCATGGCTAACGTGCTTTTCTGAAAGAGGGGATCCTAATGTACATTTATGCCAATTTTGGTGCTGGAACTAGAAAATTCACAATTATTTTAATAACCAGCTCCAGTGAGACTGATTCACTTTTTGTCTTTTACCTGTTCTCAGTTCACACTGTCAACATGCACTCTGCCTGACAGCTTAAATAAGCAGACAACACTCCTAAGGGACTCATTGAGCTTGATGTTTATATGGTGGGTAGAGCTCTTTAACCACAGGGAAAATTCACTGCTGCGCTTCTGCATAAACTGTTTTCTGCTTTTTTCTCACAGCTGGTTCAAGTTCTCAGTAAAACATGATCAAAGAATAGAAAGCAGTTCAACATAAGCCATCACTTAAAAATATAGAGATAACATAAAGATAATGAATGGTTTGATACGAAATTATTACCAATATTTTGTACCTCGGGGAAATAAAAAATGTGTGTTTTCACGAGAAGAAAAAGTCAATGTAATTCTTATAGATCTGCTAATATTTTAGTCCTTCTTAAATATTCACCTCAAAGAACAAACCAAGGCTTCCATGATCTACTCAGAGCTTGACATTTTGCCAAAGGAATATTTGATTTATTTATCTGGATGTTTGCCCCTTTAATTAGACTTTGCAATCCTCCTGAACACAGGGATCCTCAGATCAATGACCTGATGCAGTGTATTACAAATTCCGAGGCGGTCAACATAGGTATGCATTGTTAAATGTTGTATAAACTCTGGAAGAAAAATTATTAACATACAGACTGAAATAATATTTTCCATCAGAATGTTAAAAAGAATAAACAAGGGTGGACCTTATTCATGTTTGTGCTTCCAACAGGGAACAGTGTTGTGTTCTCATTGTCAGCCTTGACTGAATTCAGTAAAATAATTAAGGCCAAGTTTTGTTGGAAAGCAACAGAAAGCCAATAAATAATACAGATTTTTTTTTTTTTTTTGCAACAGCAGACAAGAAAAAATGGAAGAGTTCCTAAAACCAAAATATTTTAAATGAAAATGTAACTCTGTTAGAAGTTTGTTTGGTTTTTCTGACAGAAAAAGAAAAAAAAAAAAAAAACATGGAAAAAGTTGAAACTCTTGATAAACAATATGCGAGTCAGGAAAAGGCTTTTACAAAATAGTGAGTGCATTTTCAGTTTTGAACCTTTCAGAAAAATGTATTTTTTAACTAAGGGTACAAAAATTATTACAATTTTAATTCATCTTTTAAACCTCGGATAGAAAAAAAATTCATATACAAAATCCTACTTTGCAGGTGTCTTTTGTTAAAAATAAATGTTTTTTTTTTTTGCTAAACATAAATAGTATGCACTAAATTATAAATCCATCTTGGCATTCTTTTATTAAATCATTCATAGTGCAACTTACATGCCAACATAGTGAAACAAATGATTAATAAATACAAAATGAACAAGACAATGAATTTTAGAGTTCTTTCTTTATTTTTTAGACACTTAAACAGAATTTATGGTTCTGCACTGAGCCAACATGGAGCCCTTGAGGATGTCCTCAAGCGATGGTTTTAAACGTCTGCAGAATCCCTGCATGGTTCTGTAATAACCCCACCAAACACTAGATGGCATTAAGGTTCTCTCTTGCTGTGTTTTGTTTGTCTGCTGTGCTTTTTGATCAAATTTGTGATTAAACTATTTTGCTTTTTAAAACATCAAACTCAATTATCACTAAGAAAATGCCAGCTTGCCTTTTCTCTTCCTGTCCCATGAAAAGAAAGCGCCTGCAGTCACATGTGAGGCCAGCAGTGAAAGTAGGGGAGGGGTCAAGTGGATCTCTGGAGCCAGCTAACTTTACAAGCATTTCTCGGACATGTTGAAATCCTCTGAACGATTGTTCAAAAAGGCCAGACTGTTCTCACATGCTGCAAGCTCTGCAGACATTTGCTGTACTGCAAATATTAGTGACATGAAGAGGCAACTGGTCAAAAGCTACTTTGCAAACATTTAATCAGCTTGACCTATGAGCACATGCTTCTTTGCGGACAGGCAATGTAAATACATGTAAACATGAACAAAAGCACTGCGGCTTTATATCATGTGGAACTGTGTACACAGAACTGCAATTAACCAGAACCTTTTAAACTTGAAATTTGTTTAGAAATCACGAGTGAAAAAATAAATATCCAACATTGAGAAATTCATAATAGGAAGTGGCAAAACGTTTTAAGATGTCTGCAAAACTGGCAATGAACAGCAAAGCGTTCTGTACTTCAAAGACAATTTCATTTGAGAGGAAATACTTGGATCATAAAACGTACAAGACGCAGCAAAGTAATTGAGGAGGGTCATTTGTAGGGCAGACAAGCTCAAACAGAGTCCTTTTCATTCTTTCTCCCATCCACTCCACAACTCTGCTTTTGATTTTGTCTTTTTAAATGATCTAAATCCACCGAGAGCACAAAGTTCAAGTCATCTTTCTTTTTTCCTCCTGCTATCCCTGCTCACCAGCACAAACTCCGTCTTTGTTCCCAGTGCTGTCTTTTGTAACCCAGCTGGTGACCACTTGAACATACTAAATGCTACCAGTAGCTGCAGTCACACGGAGGACTCTGCTGTACCTGCATGCAGTCTTGGCTTAATTCCATCCCAGTTCTAATCCAAACTGCTCCAGCTTTTATCTTTTCTCTCTTTGCCTGACTTTTGACCTCAATTCTTCCTTTTCCGACCTGCAAGCTTAGGGATTTGGATGTAAAACTGTTCTGGTCAATCTTCTTCTAGTGTGATACAGACTTATTGAATCTTTAAAACTTTGACCTTACTGTCTGCAGTCGTCTGAGATCTTAAAAAAATATGAAGCAAAAAAACTAAAATGCAAACAAACAATAAGTAATACAGGTAAAGTTTTACTAATGTGTTTTTCCTTCTTATATTAAGTTTTTTTCAGACTAGCTTATCTATTCAAGAAAGAGACAGTATGTTAATGAAGACAAATAAAAGCTCATAGGGTTTTCTGTCTTGCTTTATTGAAGAATGGAAAATGTGTCTGTAAAGTTCAAGCTCAAGTCTCAGATTGAGTCAGGCAGGGTCAGAAATATAAAGAGGAGCAAAAAAAAAGCAAAGCAGTCCTTTAAGCAACTGTAAATAACTGTTTTAGTCAGTCTCAGAGCCCAGCAATATCATCTGTCTTGCTTTGTTAGCCTGGATTTTTTTGGATGCTTTTATTTTGAAATACTTTTATTCCTAAGCAGAAGTGTCTTGATGATTCTTTTGGAAGTTTGTAGAATACTCCCAACTCCTTAAACTGTTTTTTGGCCTATAATCCTTCACGCTGAGCTTTGTTGTTAAGTGGAAATACCACTTTAAAAAGCTGCCTTGCATTTATAGAACATGCCATAAGGTTACAGGTCCACGTATAAACCAGCTAATGAACCTGAAAGAGTTAACAACAGACCCGTTTGATCTGTTTTTAGCTTGACATTAAATACGTGTCTACTAAATAACAAACGTGTTGTTTCTTAGAGTTCAGCTAAGATGACACTTTTTGTGCTATGTTGCATTTGTGATTTTTTTTAAGTTATTGTCCGTTCTTTACCTTAGCACAGGTGACATGTGCCTTTGGCTCTCTGTCTTTGGTTCTAAGGTTGATAGAGGTTGGACAGTAATTACACACCTTTGTTTTGGTCTAAACTACTGTCACTTCTTAGGAGGTTTCAGAATAATTTACCAAATGAGAATGCTCTTTTTTAACACTAGTTGAATTGTTAAATCTGAATTGGAATTTTTACATTTTCAAAGTTATTACACAATACTTGACCTTACAGAGACAATATAAAGGTGCATTCACATTTACAGCACTTTTTTGTGCAAAAAACCCACTTATAAGTTGGCTTTAATGGGTAAAAAGAAGTTGATAGATACATTTGTAATACATTCTTCTCTTGTTGTCTGCTTTAAATTGCGTTGTTCACTTCTGAGGCTGGCAAAGCTTGTTTCTTTAAAGTCCCTTTCATCTGTGTCACGTGTGCAATATTTTTGTTTCCACTGTGTTTGGAGCTCCATATGGTAAAACAAGGCAGCCTTCATGTTTGTCTGCCTTTTGTGTAATCAGCCTTGCAGTTTGGTAGCTGTTGACTGTGCATGTTTACTCAGATTGTTGGGTTGATGAAGATGAAAGTCGACCCCAGTCCCTTCTAATCCGCTCGACCATGGTCATGTGGAGATGTGGCCCACTGGTTATGGCAGGAAGGGAATAATGCTCTTTGGAATTAAGACTCCCAGCATGCTTACGAAATAAAAATATTTAAATCATGTAGAAAAAAATGAACAAACACCTACAACATCTACATTTTTGAACTTTGAGTGCACACTGGGGGCCAACCTTTTTAGTAAATTAGGCCCTGAAGTTTCCATGGTCATTTTTTTTTTTTTTTTGTGAGAACACAAAAGCCCAGCTGTAGTTTGCCTCAACAAAGATTTTCTTTTGGAAGGAGTGTCCTTTCTTGGTATGCTCTGCAGGCCACTGTGACCTGGGCGAAACTCAGGACAGTTCGAGCCTGAAACATGAAAGGGAGGGCAGAAACAAAAACAGCAAAGAGAAAATAAAGTTGCTCTTTTCATTCTCATTCAGTGAACGTTATTTACTGATAATTCCACATTATGATCATCACTTGTGCTCAGGAGGGCTTTGATTTTATTAAAGCCGTTGTACACCCCATATCAATGGGACAATATCTTGTCTAACTCATCATTAGCCTATCACTCTTCTGCATGGAGCAAAGCTTTTGTCACGTCAGCTTTACTTCAGGCTAATCAAGAAGAGAAGTATTGATTTTTTTCCCCCAACAACTGCAAAGTGCTCACTTAATTTGGTGTAAGTGAGTTCTTCTTGGCAACAGACGGCTCAACACCCCCTCCTCCCCAACAAACTATCTGTCTTGTTCACTTCTATGGTTGTGTAGGTTCATTTTGAGGGGAAAAAAGGAAAAAGCACAGCCTCAAAACTAGTCCCTGAAATGCAAATGTTATCATTGCACCCACTCTACTACCTCACCTGCATAAACTATTTCTAACTTTAATTGGAGTTCCAAAAGGTAATTAGAAAAAAATTAAACTATTTTTTTCCAAGATTCATCAGATAATCATAGCCTACAATATTTTACAAACTAAAAACCCTTGAAGTGATTAGTCTTTATTGAACATTCATGTTACACTCCCTTATGTCTTCTAAATTCCACTTGTATTTAACCCCATTCATGCTTTACTTCCACTGTGTTAGAACTAGTTACTAATGAAAGACTAAATTTCATATTCTAATAAAATAAAACAAAACAAACCATAGTTCACAAGTTCAGTACCTCTTAACTAAGGAGACTGGTCCTACAGTGTGCTCCCACACTGCATCCATGTGGTCAACATGGTGTACTGACGCACACATTAACACATAAGTGAGTTTTTAAAATGTTCAAATATTTAAACTGGATCCTTTGAGAAAAAAACAACACAATTTTCAATGGACTTGTTAGTTAAACTGCTGTTTAAGTTTTAAATGCCAACACACTGCTACATTTTTGAAGTCTTGCTTTGAGTCTGTGGGATGTAAATGTTGCCTTTAGATGTGTGTGTGTGTGGGGGGGGGGGGGGGGGGGGGGGGGGGACGACTAGGTAAAATAGGAATTTTCTCTTCAACAAAAAACGGCCAAATACTTTAGTTATCTTATACAGTAGGTTGGTGATTCTGAATTGTCTCTTTATGCTACATACACACCAGGCATGTAATGCACGTTCAAGAACACTCAAAACGGGCATTCTTGAACTTGTTTTGTCATACGGTGTTCACACTGGACTGTCTCTACACGACACTAGCGCATGTACTTACAGTTGAAAGATCTTGTGAACCCTGTTCAAGGCTTTTTCCTTCACAGCTCTATTTCCTTGGTATCACATAATTCTGGCCCCGCACAAACTGCAACCATTTATTTCTCCTGCATGATCAAAATGCACATTTGCGCTTGTTTACATAGAATTTTTATTGGAAGTGGTCGTCATTTAAACCCACCTTTCTGACCTTGGTGGGAACGTGTGTAAGAGGTTGTATGTCTCTGTGTGGCCCTGCAGCGGACTGGCAATGTGTACCCTCACCTCTCCCTGACAGTCACTGGATAGGCTCCAGCAACCCCGTGATCCTGCAGACTAAGTGGGTACGAAAAATGAATTCATGGATAGTCAAACTCAAACTACTATAATTGACTTTTTTTTTATCATAAAATGTAAAATGTTCATCATTGATCTTAGTGGCACAGCATTTGACACATGAAAGTTATTTTCGACTTTAGTGTTTGCATTCAGCTAGTTGGCCCACAGTTTGCTTTAAGGACTTTCCCCAAACTTCACTTTTATGACAGTGTTTGTCATTGGGTGTAACTGCTCTCCACCTTAAACTGTCACTTGTCTCAGTGTATCAGCAGACATGCCCACACACAAACATTACGTGCGGTCAGACACTATTTGCCCACAGAGGCTTCCATTTTTTTTTTTTTTTGCATGAGGTTTCAAAGCATAAATTGCTAAAATTATGCTTTTCTCCTCACAAGCTCGCATCATAGTCCCAACTGTTTATGAACTCATTGCTACACTTAGATTCCAACCTTTATAAGTATGGTTTTAACCAAAAGCGTTGATTGATTCATTTTAAATGAGCTAAATATTCATGAAATTAAATTTTACAGTCATAGTATTATGACATTTTTTATATTAGGCAGCTTAACTTCCATGCAGTTCGTTTTTGAATCCACTACATTTTTGCATAAATAATTTAAAGCACATACGTACCTTACTTAATAATATATTATGACCAGTAGGTGGCAGCAGAATGCCACTGTACTCTTTTTTTCTGACTACAATATTTATTAATAGATGTTGAGTTTATTTGCATAAAATATCATTTTATAAGATGAAGAAAGAAAGGATGCTAGAAGGCAATGTTATATAATATTCCTGGATGTCGACAATAAGAATACATTATAGTAGGGAGGAAGATCTGAAGGAAGAGAAGAAGGAAAAAGGAAAGATAGAGAAAGAAAGAGAGAGAGAAAGAAAAGCTGCATGCATGCCGGGAAGGGCATGGATAACTGAGGTTAGAGGTCTGGGGGGAGCTGGAGGGACAGTTGGTGTTTGGCCGGCAGATGAGGGCAGGCAGGGGCAGAATTCGGAGGGTAAACAATGCCTCAGAGCACAGATGGGTGGAGCTGACCATCACCCTCTGGTGTGGTACGAACACCTGTTCGTCTGTCTGTACTGATGGCCTGCTTGGTGTCACAATGTTTTAGTTTGTTAGCCGCAGCACAAACTAAAAACCAGTCAAGAGTTCACGTACAATAAGCTGACTGTACAGTTTGTCAAGATTCATGTGTTTGCTGAGCACATGTGTGTGTCAAAGGTATTTCTACAGTGACAGAATGGTTCCATGTGTTCAGACACATTCAAAGAACGAGGATTTGTGAAGGTGTTGACTTTCGGGGGTCAGAGTTCAGACTCTGCTGCTGCACAGGGCACGTGGGAGCACTTCCCACTCCCATCCTTCCCTATGCACGTATGCACACACATTTGTACACACACACACACACACAGCTGGAAAGTGTATTCAATATGTCTGCATAGTCAGTTTAGAGATGAGACCCACACACAATTGAGAAGGAATGGCCCACAGATCCTCAACCAGATAGTTGATTTGAGATTACATTGTAGATAACAGAGACGAGGGAGGAGTCCGCTCCAAAGACAGCTATGTGCAACGTCACAACCACACATTGAAAATATCGACTGTTCAGTAAAGGTCAAGAGCAAAAGAAAGTGACTGTGTTGCTTGTGAAGAGAGAAAGGGCAAAGGTTAGGGATCTGTTTTCCAAGTGAAGCCAGGCAGATGATAGCATTGACAAACACATGGACAAAATGGCTTTCTTGGCGGAAATCCCGGCCATGACTATGTTTACCATGAGCAGGCTTATCTGTCAATCAGCCACAGGATGGAAGCTGTACATCATAAAGACAGTTAGCAAGCTCCATTTGAGTCCAGGATTTGCACAAGAAGTTTGGATTGGAGTAATAAGAAACGATAATCAGAGCACAACTTATAGACATCATAGATGTAGCTTTGAAAAATCACAACCGATTTAATCTTTCAATACAATATATATTTTTAAAAATCTAAACCAATAATTACAGAGATTTAAAACATAAAGTCTGGATTATAGAAAACTTTAAATATGATCAGTGAGTCTGATTTTTCTGACTGTTTTCTAAAAAACTATCTTAAGAAAAGTGTTAATGTAATTTAAAAAAGGGAAAAGGGGCGAAAGTGTAATTATTGGAATCTAGGTGAAAAAGCAACTTTAATCCCAAAATGTGTTCAGCACTCAGTTATTTCACATGTTGAAGACATAAAAGTCAAAATAACTTTAGTAGCATTTGTAAAAATGACTAATTTGTGTCATTTTTACTCATTTCCTTTCTTTGCATTATTTTGTCACTAATTATATTTTTAAAAAATGCATTAAAGATTATATTGTATATTTTTATTTACTAAGGTTAATGCATTTTTATCAGAATCCTTGGTCGTGATACAGAGGTAGAGTGGTCGACCACTGAGCAGAAGAACACAGGTTCTGTTACCGCCTTGCCTGCCGAAACCTCACATTGCTCCTCAGCTGCGGCATGCGGCCTCCATCAGCATGTGAATGTGTGTGTGCAGGGTGAACGGAACTGTGACTGTAAAGCACTTTAGGTCTTCTAAGAAGGTAGTAAAGTGCTCTGTAAGTACACGTCATTTTTCAAACAAACATACTAATTTGGGATCATTTAAGGTCTTACACTTACATTTTATCGAATAACAAAAACCTGTTGTTCATATTTTGAATGGTTTTGGTAATAAATTAACACAATAATATTTAAGTCTCTTTTAGAAACCAGAAGTGACAAGATTTGAGTTTAAGCAGATTTCTGTACATTTATTATTTGTCAGTTACCTTTTCCATTAAAAAAAAGCACTAAATTAGGTTATCCTGTTGCGCGAATTGATCAGTTACCATGGTTCAGATGTAGTGCAGGCCTGCAGTTGCTGGACGACATTTTTAACACACGCCTATATGCTTTCCAAAGCAGTGAAAAAAAAAAAAAACGAGGCTGTGTTACTTCAGGAATGGACTGCGTCTGCCCCTTAAAAACTGGGTGAAATCTGACAGCCAAATGAACCAATTCCAGTTTATGTGTGATGGTTTCCCTGAAAGTTTCATAATTTACCCACAATCAAACCCAGCTGGCTTGACGTTTGACAAAAGTAATTGCAATAAGAGAAGCTGCCACTCAAAAAAGTATGAGTGCAAACGAGATTTTGTTTTTTTTTTCTCTTGCGTTACAGTAACAGTGTTTAGAAAAAAAGAAAGCAGTAGCTCCTGAACGCATCTTTTAAAGGACTCCTCTGTGCCCATATTCCCTCTGTATGTTTTCATTGGTTCGAGTGTGTTTGTGTGTGTACATGTGTGTGTGAAAGTGGGATAAAGTGTATATGGATGTATGAAAATAGGGTGGGACTTTCCATTCATGCTGCACCTCTCCCCTGCAGAGGCTGCATTCCCAGCACCACTCAGGGGGCTCCAGTAAGTGATCCACGATCCCAAACCGACCCGGAATTTGAGGAACGTTTTCCCTGTGGTTTCAGGTTACCACATACACACGCTAAACACAGATCA
Organism: Oryzias celebensis; assembly: GCA_014656515.1. Lineage (NCBI taxonomy): Eukaryota > Metazoa > Chordata > Actinopteri > Beloniformes > Adrianichthyidae > Oryzias > Oryzias celebensis. The sequence goes on from BNCR01000001.1 coordinate 75,717,666, forward strand.
CAGGCTCACACACAACGACTTCCACAGTAATGTACTGCACTTTTGTTATTGGTACAGAGCTATTTTTGTTAACTTTCCTTCTCTTCAAGTGCTTGTCATTCATTTTCATTTTAAACCTCTCCGGGAGCTTGGACAAAAACTTGGACCTGGGCTTAAACTTGCATTTGGACTCTGCCCAGACATTCCTTTGGGATTCTCACTGTAATGATGAATACCACACTCCAAAAATGTAAATACATGTATGTTCAATGAGACTTAAGCCATACAAGGAATTTTCTGTAAGCTAAGCACAGGCCTCAGATTCAGAGCTGTTTGTGGACATTGCATCATGAATAATTCAGCATATTAAAAAAAAAAAAAAACTGAACTGACACTAAATTCCACTTGTAAAAAAACAATTAAAAAAGAGGGATCGCGGTGTCCGTAAAACAGTCACAACAGAGGGGTCTCAACAAAAAAGGGATTGTGTGAGTGTATGTCTGCATCAAGGGTGCCAGTCTGCAAAATACGGATATGGTGCCATGGTCTTTATGGCTTTAATCTCCTGCCAGCACACCTATGAGCCCATATGAGGATCAAAGCAGGGGTCAGACCAGAGATTTGACCCACCTTTGTGCAATTTTAAATGTAAAATAAAGCAAAAATAAATAAATAAAATGAAAGAAAGGGTAAAGTTGTTAAACTGAAAAGCTAAAAATGTCTTTGACCTTGGACTGAGTTTTATAAAATCTACAGATGTAGATATGCATTCAAATCACATGTTAACTATGCCATTAAGTGGCATTTTTATTTTCTCAATCAGATAGAACATAAATGCTTCAGATGCTAAAAACCCTTTTAAAATACACACATTAGACAATGATATGTTGACAACTCTTGGCTGGCACTCAAAAATGCTGCTAGTGAAAAGTTCAAACAGGCTCATGAAGGCAATTAGGTTAGAAAGACAAGGGGCTCTCCTAAAGCCTGTGCTTCTTTCTGCCACTGACCTACATCCCTCATCTATTCCACAGTTCAGCTGTCCATCTAAAATATTTTCATTCATCTTTCCTGTTCTCTTGCACATATTTTTTTTTTTTTACTTTCCATCCTCCTCTCCCGCTACAAGTTGAAATTCTTGCTCTGTGGGTGAGCATAGAGGTTAGTGAGTACACTGCCTGACTCATCCAATGGTTACTGCTACAATAAAACATGCCGATCCATTGTGACATTTAACTATACTAGCTCACAAAACTCTATAGCTAAGACAGAGTGAAAGAGAAACTGTTAAAAAAGGAATCTTCATTACACAGTTAGTGTTATTTAGACTGAAAATGAGCAAAATGAGCAGAAAACCAAACCTCTTGAGCAGAGGCAAACTTACCATTAGGCAAAGGTAGGCGACTGCCTCGGGCCCCCAAAATTTTGAGGCCCGAGCTGAAGTCTTAAAATATGTCTACAATAATTTTCATGGCGATCAGTATTTGACTGTCTTAATAAAAGAAAAAAAAATAAATTAGATGGCATAAGACTGCTAATGTGAAAGGCTTACATCCTCCCCCGTCAATCTGCAGCAATGGAATATTCCGCCAACAGCAATTTAGCAAGCAGATAGAGAGCCATCCAAGAGTTTGAAAAGAAAGAAAGAAAAAAGCGGTAATTAAGAAGCTGTGAAACAAAAGGAAAAGCCAAGAAAAAGTACTTCCAAAATGCAAAAAGAAAAAGAAACTAGAAAAAGAGGAAGAGAACCAAAGGAACTTAAAAAGAAGATAAAGAAAGTCAAGAATGAGAAGAGAGGAAAGGCAAAAGGATGGACAAGAAATTGTAATTTTGAGAAATGTTTTCTTTTTTTTTTTTTTGTCCACCACTGCGCTACACGAAGCGTCCACTACAGACTTATTTTAAAATATTAAAATAAAAGCAAGAGGTTTTTACAACTTAAATATTTAAAAAACACAACATAAGTTTTATATGGTTTTGCTTATTACTTTCTTCACTTATTTACAGAAAAGAAATGTCAAAGGACTAGCTGTGTAGATAGAAAACCTGCACACTAGAATTTTGAAAAAATAAATGGGCCACAAAATGAAAATTTTGTGACAAAAGAGGAAGGACTCAAATAAAAAAAAGTAAGAGGATTTTGTCAGTAATTTCTATTTTTAATGTTAAGCAAAACAGCAAGATTCAGTCATTCCCTGTTTTAAACCTCAGCACAAACTTTGAGGCACATGCAAAGCACACACAGACTAACAGCTAAGGCTTTTTTCTTTCTTTCTTCTTCAGCCTGGCTCGTTCAACTCAAAAGAAGACTGGGGAGGGAAAAAAAGCATGACCTGATGGCACTAGAAGGAAAGCGAGGGGTGAATTTTTTGCCCAGTGCTGCACACTCCCGGTCGGTTTCTTCTTCCAATAACAAAATGGATTCCAGATGTCAAAATGATAAACAAATGGATTGTCATAACCCTATAAAAATGCACGGCATCCACAAGCGCTCACATTGCTCTGTTGTCTGTGGACCATCTTCTGAGTCAAACCCAGAGTTTTGGGATCATCCCCAAATTAGGATAAAGACAGTTCTCCGTTCACACACAGTAGGTGCACGTGCAGTCAAATATGAGCATAAATTTACACCAATCATTTACTGTTAACATTTCAAACAGCAAGAACAGAAGCACAATTAAAAATCTGTTTCTCTGAAGAAAAATAAATGATTATTTTAAAACGTGGTTGGTTTTAAGAATTAATAGAGCACAAAATCAGCTTCAGAGCTCAGAATAATAATTATTATATTTTTCTTAACCTTCTGAATGCACAGTTTGAACAAAGACTGCTTCCTCAAAAGCCATGGATCTGGCCATCACTGTCATATTTCAGGCACATGATGAATAGAATTTGGCTACTGCATATCCTTTTCTTCAGACCTTTTTAGTATGTTTCATGTTTATCTTAAAATATTTTTCAATCTTTTTTTTCTACTAAATTTTCTAGACAACATATAAAGCGATTCCTGGAGGGTCCCGTCAAAACAAGACCTCAAATTATTGTTGCTACAGGTGGTTCTAATATGCTATAAAATCATGCCCGCAGTTTTTCACTTACTGCCTCTGAGTTTAGGCTGTTTTTTTATTTTAATGAACAATGACACAGTGTATACAGTATTACTTGCATTCTTGTTCGTATGAGAAAAAAAAATCTAGACATTTTCTTAGAAAGCACTAATTTTATTGCCCTGATATGTTGAATATTGGTTTTGAAACTGTGTGCGCACTTTTGGTGTCACATGACTGCAGGCTGGCATCGTCACGCAGCTTTCCCAAGCACGGTCCACAGCAGAAGCAAAAGTAATGTCAGTGATGTCCGAGTCTTTCCCATACAGCCTCATAGGAGGGTCTTTGTTCCCCCTCCAAGCTTTGGGGGTCCCCACAGCAGGGCTGTGCCCCACTCCACTGACTCCACAATGGGTCTTTATGCTGCCAAGGCCCCCCTCCCTACCATCACTCAGCCATGCTTCCCTCATCAGGGGCACAACAACACACATGGGGCACCAAAGTGAGTACCCTTTTCATGCCCTGTCTTGGCCTTCTTTCTCCGTAATGCAGGATGACAGAGTCACATACAGTGGAAGAGTGTAGCTGTGTCGCCATAGGCCAAGCTTGTTAGTGTTGCCAAAAGTCCTAGCATGGTGCTGTTTTCTCATTTGAATAAAGAACATTTTAGACCAGAATACAAAAAAGTGTGATAACAAACACACCTTTTTTTTAAATATCGTAAGCTACTTTTATAAAAAATAGTGGTTTTGGGAAGCATTTGAACTAATTTCAAGTGCATTAAATGTAATAGAATGTACAGTAAATGTCACAGATTTACGACTCAGGAGCGGTCATCAATAATAGTCCGTGGTGAGGGTTATACTTTACAAACTTAACCAGTTCACATATCTGCGTTATTTCTTAGTTATTTTAGCCCAGTCTGAACAATATAACCACATGCTAAAAAATGTTTCTAGGAGATACACCAAAAAGTAATAAAATTGAAAAAGGTTTTAAACTAAACCTATAAATCAGCTGAACTGAGAAATCTCATACATTTAAAAAGAAGTAGAGACGAAGTCACAAATAATTTCTCTAATATAAAGGAGAGCACAGCTTTGCAGGAATGTGTCAACCAGCTTTCAGTCATTATGGAAACAGATTTAATAATGTCTTAAATTAAACTCAGTGCACTAACTCACTGCCTGATGTGTTTTTGACTAAAGCACACAAAGAAGTTCAACAAATCTGCTTTCACTGCAAAAAAAAGAACTGCAATCCCTGTTTGCATGATGATTTTGTTTGGCGCATCACTGTCTGTAAATAATCCCATTTAGAAAAATGTCCATTTGGTGCAAAAGAAACAGAAAACTGAAACTCTAATTATTGAAACTGAACAGAAAATCCCTTTCATAAAACAACACCTTGTTTTTTTTATGAGCCACTTCACAAGTTGAGTGTTCTTTTTGACCAGTCCATGCACTTGAATGCCCATTAAAGACACTTGAATCTAAGATCAATCTCTAAATTGCGGGTCATTCTTCCTAGATCTGTCCTAAACTTGGTCATCCATGCTTTTATCTCCATTCGGTCTTTATGGTCCTCAAAACCTCCTAAAAGTTCCAAAAACCAAGTTTAAAACTCTGAAATGCTCTGCCTTTCCCCCTCTGTATGGCTGAATCTGTTGGTTCTTATAAAACACTTCTTAAGACATTTTTATTCAGATGGACTTTTAGCTAACTTTTGTGTCTAACAGCCTTTTACTTGTTTAACTTTTAGTGTATCTTACCTAATATGTTATTTATTTTATAAAGATCGTATTGCCTTTTTATTATATCTTGTAAAGCACTTTATAACATTTTACTCGTAAAAGTGCAATATAAATAAATGTCTTCTTCTGCATAAATATCAGAGGATGATGTGACTGTTTCGGATGGAGTAAAGATGGAGCTGACCTTACCTTTCCACGACATCCTCTCCGCTCCAGCAGGTGGAGTCTTCCACTGCTGTATCCCCTTTACACAACATGTCTGGCAGTATCATAAAGAAAGACTTCAAGGGTTGCAAATGCATCAAAAACTCCCTGACGAAGAAACAAGTAAAGAAAAAGAACATTTTTCAGTGTTAAAATATAAAGCAACATGTCTGCATCAAAAGTCCTGTTAGCAGAACACACAACAAAGGACTGCTGGGTGTCATCGTGTGTGACCAAGTCTTCAGGGTGGGTGGCAAACGCTCATAACTGTGATAGTTTGAAACAATATGACCAACAACAAACAGAATTTCAAAGACATTGAACAAATCATGCGATAAATAAACGTGATGACAGATGACGATGGCAGAAATGACTTTGAGTGGGACCACTTCCCTGCATCAGCACATTTTTCTCACTTCTGCTGTGTGGTAAAGCTCTTGCTTCACCAAATCTGCTGACACATGTTACTGATATAAATAGTCTCATCTTCAGCAAAACAAAAGCAGAATTTTTGAACTCACGCACATCGTTGCCACCCATGATTCAGAGCTACAGTGAAATGGCGAGGGCCATAAAGGTTATGTGGGAATCATATCACATTAACAATACATCAGTGTTAACAAATGTGTCGATCAGACGTAAAATTACTTGGTTTAATGCTTACCTAGAGAACGTTTTCAGATTATGTTTATTGTTCTTGGAGGGTTTCAGGGGTAATGGGCTGGGAATGATGGGAGATGAAGTCCGGGGAGATTGTTGCATGAAGGAGGATGAAAGGCAGTGCATGTAAGGTTTAGAAAAAGTGAAAGAAATGAAATCACACCATGACAGGACACGGGAGAGGGAGGAAAAAGGACAATTAATTAACCATTCAAGACAGTGGTTTTTCATGCACATGCAGTGGCTTGTCACACAGCAATTTATTCCATAATCACTTCTCTTTATACCACATACAAAATGAAACCAGATAATAGAATGTGATTCATATCTTAAGTAAGTAAACACACACAAGCAAATATCTGAACACGTGCAAACAGTTATAGTTTCACAGTGAGGCCAAAGAACATTGAGCTGAATTTTCTGATTCACTTTTTCCCCCATTAGGACTAAATGTTGCTCTACTCTATCATGTTTCGAGGTTTTCACGGGGTGCTGCCGCGGCTTTGAAGTGGCCAGCAGCTCACATGTGCTCTGGCCAGCCCTGGCAGCAGCAAGTTAGTTGGATTGTTTTGCCATGAATGGTGGTGGCACTGCCAAGCCAGACCTGTCAGGCTCGTCGGCATCAGAAGAGCGATTCATGGTTTGAGAGGGAGGTCAGGGAGGCAGCGCAGCAGTCTCTCTGTGTGTGCTTTTCTGTGAGATGCTGTTAAAACTAAAGCTGGCTGATAAACAGGAAATTCAAGGCAAGTCAAAACCAATCTGGCCAGCGCTCTCCCTTTCAAAGATCAGCAAAGCACATTTACTATGTGTTTGTATGTCGTGTATTAACTGAAATCTGCTGAAAAACCCATGTATAGATGTTGGCCTTCCTCCCAATCTAGCAAATATTAAATATTGCAGCTATTCACCAGCTGAACAAATATCATAAAAGTGCCTGAACCGATAAGGATTTATAGTGGTTCAAAGCTTTATATTACCTTCTTAAATGAGCTAACTGTTTCTGCTCCTGGTCTGATGTTAACTGGGTGGGGGCGGCAGATGAGGCTTGGGTCACGCTTGGGGTTGTGACCTCTGGGCTGGTAGAAGGCTGCATGCCTGTGGGTTCCCCTGTGGACAGGCCACACACCTTGTCCACCTGTGGGGAGAGCAAAGCCAACACACACCTGCTAAGCAAAGAAAAACATGCGAAAGTTTGGCTGAAGCTTCCAAGTGTCTTCCAAACCGAGCTGACACCTGCACTTTTAAAAGGATTTACACACAAATAAATTTAGAGAGAAATGCCCTTTTGAGACAGATGCCATTGAATGCCAGAGCCTGCCTACGCATTTCGGGCCGAATCGATGATGGAAAAAAAAATAAATAAAAAAGTTGTAAGAAGGGTTGTGATGACAGAAAATAATGTAACGAGCCAAGAGGGCTGAGAGAAAACAGTATTCCACCATCTCATGGAGGCAAATGCATGCAAGTGCAGCTGGCAGCGAAGAAGACTAATAAAGCTTCGGACGAGACAGCAGGGTCACGAGAGTTAAAAAAAAAGTGTATTTCAAACCATGAAGCAAAATCAATGACATCTCATTGGTTTAAAAGCCTCTGGGCAGCATGGGTAAATGGTCCCCAATAAGTCAGAGACATACTGTGATGACTCTCAAATGTTTGACTGAATGGGTTGTGAAGGCGTTCTGCAAATACAGTCGGCTTTGTCTGGTGAGATGAGTCATTCTTCCCCTATAAAAGCATGGAGCAATATGTATGAAATTAACGTTGTGATGTATGGTTCTGAATAACACACATTCAGCAATAAATGGCAGCCATTCAAGTTGACTTTGAAAACCACTTTGTTGGTTGTCGTCATGGCAACCTATTCCTACTCTAAGATGTGCAGAAACTTTCACTAAAGCCAATGTATGTCTACACTGCGTGCTTGATCAAAATTATAAATCTAACTGCTATAATAATATAATTTTATGATTTCATTGCCGAATACAGCTCAATCAGTTTGAAAAACTGAAGATAAGTTTTAGGCAGATAAATATCCACTTTGTATGAAATGCAGCCCAATTACTTGCAAGCAAGCTTGTTTTTAAAATCAACAAATACAGATTTTCCAAATACTGTTGAGCACACGGCCACTGTGCTATTAAACTCAAAACAATAATCTTGAAATAAGCACATTTTTGCTTGGGAGTGTGTATTTTGATATTTACAGTCATTGCCAACTCAAAAATTCTACAATGTCTCTTTTGTTAAGGGTGCCTGTTTTAAAAATAGAATAAATGATAATATCAACTTTCAATTATCATTATATTAGGAGTGTGTATCTTTCCCTCTCACATGATTAAATATATATCTTAATGCGTGTCCATGAATCAATGCAACAGGGATTCAATCAACATTGTGACAATATGGTACTGCCTAATTCTTTAACTTATATTTATTACAGTAAGTGAAAATGCCATTTAACATGTTTTTTTTTTAATTATTGGAACTATTTTTTTAATCGACAAAAAAAAATGTTTTTTTGTTTTTTACATATCAGCTTCAAAAATGAAATTAAAAAAAATATCCATCATCTGTAGAAATGTGAAATGTGATCAGTGTTCCAATGGACGCTTCACAATTTTTGCATGTTACAAAGGTGATTCTGAAGTCTGTAACGGGACAAAAAAATCTGCAGACATCTTCCACAAAGGAAGCATGTGCTTTTAAATTGTTGTTTGAATGGGTGTGTCTGCAACTTAGGACGGCTTTGGATTAGTCTGGAAGCAAATGGAATAAGTGTTAACATGCACAAAAAGTGTCTGGCCGTCCCGCTAAAAATACATTTTCCCTCATGGGTGAGGCCCAACCTTCATCTCATGGCCATGCGAATGTCAGTTTTACATAACAGCAAGCTGCTCCTGGTTTATAGAGCTGACATGGATGGGGAAACGCAGATAACACAACAGCTACCTGAACCATTGCACTTCACTGTGGCCTCACTCACTAAATCCTTTCTTAACTGCATTCAGCTCTTAAATCTAGTCTGCAGCAGACGTTGGGCATGAGGAAGGTTGTTTTACGGCATTAACCTTAACTCCCTCTAGACCTATAAAACATGCTCACATGTGGTAGAAAGACCCGCAGCCACACATGCAAACATGACACATGCACACACGCACGCATGCACACACACTCATAAACATTTCATTATGGCTGTGTGAAAAGATAGAGCGTAGCAACTGTTTTGCCCAAGTAGTCAGCCAACATACAAAGCCAAATGCTCCCTACACCATCGTTAGCGTTTCCCTAAAAAGCCACCACTGTTGTTGTCTGCCTGTCATGTTGTGTTAGGACCCGCATAACAGCAAACAATTTTAAAGCAGCAACTGAAGTAAACTTGGTAAGGGAATATTTTGTCGTGTGGTCTAATACCAAATGCAATTTATTCATTCAATCAGGCACGCATTTTTAAATCTATTCATAAAGCAAATACATCAATATTTTGTCAGTTTTCCAAAACCCTTAAAAGTGATCCATATGAATGACAATTATTTATATATTTTTAAAAAAAGCCTGCAATCTATAAATCACATTCCAGAGATTCATTGGATGTCTTTTAGACAATGTGAAGTCAAATGATGACATGTCCAGACTGTAGACTTTGGGAGGTCTATAGTGCTGTGCATGTGGAGCGGCGAGTGTTTACATGAAGCTTGTGAGTCTGGCAGGTTGTGTAAGCGGCACATGTGCTTCAAAGACAGAGCACAACTGCTAGGACAACAGTTGCTTTTTTTTTCAAAGAAACAGTGTGTTTGTAGACAGTTATGTAAATGTTTTATCCTTGTCTTTGCTATTCCTGTTTATTCCCTGCAATGGTGCTCGTGTGTTTAAAGAGAAAGACAAAAACAAAAGAAAATAAAAGAAAAATAGGAAAACTATGTGGGTGTACGTGTTGTCGACTTTTCATTACCATATTCATGTTAGATCCCTGAATTTTTTTATTTAAAATTGTTAAAAACAAAGAAACTGTTATGAATTTGGCAGATTGATTACCACAGCATTGAATTATACCTTTGTGTGCACTGGAAGAGTTCAGTTAAAAATTCAGATCATTTTTTTTTTCCACAGGCCCTTTTTTGTTCCAGTAAAAGACAAAAAATGTAAACACCTGTTAAAAATATGAAGACCCAGAGGAGGTCATCCTCAGTTCTGTTTGCATTTCCTCACTATTTTTGAAAGCAAACCACAGAGAAAGAACTTCAATTTACAGGATCCTACAGGGGCCAGAAATGATTAGAGAAAAGCTGCCAGTTCAAAACAATAACTCCGACACAAGTCATTCTTTTGCCTAACAAAACATACAAAAGGGTAAACAAGAAGCAAAATCATTGCTGGAAAAATAAACAGTGTTCTTTTAAGGATTCTCTTGGGAAAAAGAAACGTTCCCTTACTGGATGGTTTAGTTAACCACATAATCCTCACAGTCAATAAACTGACAGGTTAAATAATGACATAAGCTAAAATTGCCATTAATCAATTACCCCTTGACATAATGATGACAAGAGAATTAAAGCTCCTTTTATGCATTTGAACATCAACATCAGTGTTTACCTTTGTTTGACCACCTGTTTGCATTTGTCACACATTTGCCATTTTTGGTATTTTGCTGCATTCTTTAAATGCTAAGAGAAGAACATAAAGGAGTTCCAGGATTAATGGCAGGATTGTTGTTCACATCAGACAACTTTGGGGAAATCTAAGGCACTTCCGCCCCATTTAATACCCATTACAGGTTCGGACAGATATAAGAGAAACAAATAAGCTGTGTGATTAGGTGTGGCAGAAATTCTATTATATATACCTTTAGAAGCTCGCATGTGGCTTATATGCCCATCTCTCCAAGACAACACTGTGTAAAGAAAGTACAGCAAAACAATCAGCTTCATGCCAAATCCAGGGCCATCCCTGCTCTGTGGGAGTACTGGCTTACAGATCGAAGAGGTGGCCTTTTCTTTCCAGTTTATTTGTTGAAGGATTACACAGTAAAGTCAGGGGACCTTTCTCAGCTCCACTCTCACCCCGAGCACTGTGAGATAAGCAAGGCCTGCTCATTAATCGAGGATTATTTCTTAAATCAGACTGAAGGTGTGTGCAATGCCAACATACGCATGTCGTCTTATTGCATAAGAATGTCTGTTTTATCAGTTTTTGTTAAAAAAAATCTATATTAGTAAGGTGGAGCAAAGTGTATTTAATTCAGTGTCTATTTTATTTCAAAGACTCCAAACAGCTGCAACAAGGACATACTTCCTTTACGCCAAAAGTGCACTCGTTGAGCTTTTTACTTTATTTTTCAATAAACACCAAAAAACCTTTACAAACATAATTATGGGGGAAAAAAAGTCTTGTGCAACTATGAATTGTTCCTAGGTGTGATTGTCAGAGTGTGTCTCTCTCTTTGTGGTGCTGCGACAGACTGTTGGTCAATCAATCTCGGGGTGTATTCTGCCTTCCCCTAACAGTAGCCCAGAAGCCTTGAGACCCCGAAGAATTCAGAAGGTTTAGAAGACACCTAGAGAGATGGATGGACAAAAAAAGTATGTTTTTGCATTTAAATGTGGAGATTAATTATTTTCATTAATGGGGAATTTACATAGGATCATTGTGTACACTCACCAACTTTTTTTTTTTTAAATTTTCCTTTAAATGTGAAAGTTGGCAGAAAAAATATTTTAAAGCTAGTAGGTGTTCACCACACGGGACTCTAAAGTAAGTATGCGTTTGTGTTGATTTCATTCAACTGAAGAGATTATAAACAATACAAAATAAGAGATAATAAAAATACAAAAATAAGTTTTGCTGTATTTAATCTCCCTAAATGAAGGTGTCAGCAGATGTGAGGTGACAAATCCGAAAATAAAGAGTCTGTGGGAAAGAAAAAAAAAAAAAATAATTGATGGATTATTTTATGCAGCAAATTGTAAAAAAAGGTGGGACATGTATGACATAAGCAAAAAATAAAGGGTTAGAAAAAAATACCACATGATGTTCTTTTGTTTCATGATTTCATAATAAATTAGCACCAAAAAAGAAACAAATTTTACTATTGTGTATAATTTGCTTTAGTTGTTGGATTGTATTTTTATTTTTGTGTAACTGATCCTCGGGCATCTTTTCACCATGTTTCAAACCAGGGCCTACTTGCTGTGTGACAAAAGTGTTAACCGCTACACTATCGTACAACCTTTGATCTGAATATTTCACCATTATTCTTACTTCATTTAGTAACACATTTTGTAACCAATCCATTCACTCATTATTCTCTCAGCCATTGAAAAAGGGTCAAATTTTTGCCATTCTTTATCAATTTCATTTATGAAATGAATGATAAATAGACCACAACAGACATTTTTTAGCTTGGCTAACAGCCATTTCAAAAGCAGAAAGAGGCATTTTTATGTTTGTTTTTATTTAATCATTTAATTCCACATTGACAGCTATTTAGGAGACAGTTCTTAATGCATTTTGTACGAATCCAGACACAAAAGGTCAAGTAACATGATCCTTTTTCTAACTATTGAATGTTTTGTGAATTGATCTTTGAAAAAAGGAGGAATAAAAGATTATCTGTTAAATGCAACAAAGACCTGTCTAAAATTTACTTTGTAACATAAATAAAATATGGTTGTGTGTTATTCATGCAACTTTAGATGAAATAAACTGCAAATAATAATAATAATAACCTGTTTTGTTTTCTAATGTCTCATCTTAACAGCTGCTCATTGCAGATCACTGCTTGTGATAATGTTTGACACCTTACCAGCACCACAACCACACACCCCTCAAGGATATAAGGATTATTCTCTACTCCCTCAGCAGCACTGTTAGATCTGTTAGACTGTTTTTTCTTGTCCCATCTCAGTGTGAAATGTGTGGGTCAAAGTGTTGACTTAGAATAATAAATGAGAACCCACAAAGATTTGAAGTGCATAAGCTTCAAATTTAACAATCTCCAAAACTGGTGCTTGAGATTGATCAATTGAATTTTTTTTCATTGTTTTTTTTTTTTTTTTTTTTAATATGAACGCATTCATACAGAGTTAACAAAAATGTTGTTGTTTTTATTCAGTTCGTAATATTTACAAGATGTGTTGCTTTTTCATTTCTATTCATTTTTATTTAGTCATTTTATTTATTTTTTTTTGAATAATTGCTTGTGAATCATTGTCTGTGTCTGTTTGTCTCTGTCAACCAGTTCCCTCCCTCACAATTTTAAACTGTTCAAATAAAGTCAGTGGTAATTAAAAAGAGATGACGTTGCTCGTAAATCACAGGAGAAGCCCTTCAGATTCCAATCAGCAAAGAGCACACTAAGCTTCTCTCTCCATACTAAGGCCTGTTTCTGTTTACGCTAATTAAATTACTCACAGATGATGTGAAAATAAGAAGCTCTAGTTACTTTGCCAACATGAGTTTTACTGTAAAGTTTGAAGAATGTATTTGTTCGTCTTTATAAATAAGAACCATCAACTAAAGTTTGCCAAGTTTGCCAAGATGTCTCAGTAATCTTTATGTCTTTATGCATAGAGACAGACTGTCAGAGGAAAAAAGGAGGAGATAGATGAGTTTTTCTGTCTGTGACACATTGATGTATGCATGTCCCCTAAATTGATTGTAGCTGTTGCACAAGCCTTTGACACAGCTGCCCTTACAGGTGGATACAGGCTGTCTGCGGGCGAAAAATGGGGAAACGTGTATGGTGAACCCAGTTGGTCCACACAAAATATGAAAATCCTGATCTGTTCAGTCAGCCCATAGAGTCAAAATGTTGTAAATGTTTTTTTACAGCCATGCTGCAAGCGACAGGTCGTCGCAAACACTTATGGAAGATACAAGGGTAAATAATGGTGAAGTAGGTGAGGCGAAGGCACGTCATTCAGATTTTTCTTTTTTTAATCCCTTCAAGTAATTTGTGCGCTCACCTTGTGAGTAGTCAGGCTGTTAAAAATGAGGAAATTTGACAATCACACCACATAATCAGTAAGGATCCAGAATGTGCAAATGTGCTAATAAAAAGAATGTGGCATAAGAACGCCATATGACAGCATCAGCTGTATGTCATAAGTGTGTCTAGCTTACATTATCCTTACAAAAAGGTGTTGACACACAGCACTCATGATCATATGGTGTTCATATGGACCTCAAGACACACTTTTTAAGGCCCAACTGCTGCTACCAACAAGCCTCCACGGGAATGGACATCCCAAACAACCCAGCACAGACTGTTGAGTTTTTAAAATTCTAAGTAGATCATAGATGAAGGGACTCACTGGCTTAAAATAAGTATTCACAAATTATGTTACAGGAAAATGTGAGCACATGCAAAAAGACATTCTGAAGGCTTTTGATTCAAGAGACTGAAAGCAAACTCAAGCAAGATTTTGCTTCCTTTTAACTAAAAAGGAAATCCTATTACCCCAGAAGAAAAATGAGAGCAGAGTGCTCACCAGCTCTGACCAGTGCAGAATTGGCTCATTGTTCTTTCTAGTATGTATTAGACTTTTAACAGTCAAGGTCATCGTAAATGTCACTTAATTATTTTGTTGTTGTTTTTTGCCAAAAATGATGTGTAAAATAATCCAGTGGCAGGTCAGCAGTTGAAAAGTAGTTATGTGTTTTTTTTGTTTTTTTTTTTAAATCTCACATAATGAAGTGCAGTTACAGGCCAGCAGGTAAAACATGCCAGAACAACTGCAAAGAGGCCTCAGTCACCATCATTAAACTAATGGATTGCTGAGTAAGTCGGTCAGCTTGAGGGTGAGACGCAGAGCCAAAAGTTCACACTACTCTAAAAGATGGGCTAAACATAGCGGATATTGCCATGAGAGCACTTTCTTTCAACAGCCTCTCTTTTTAACATCTGAAATAAAACATGGAGAGGCTTCCCTGTTTATGGAAAAATATCCAGCGAATCCTTTAATGTCTAACAAAATTCCTTTTTTTTTTCTTGTAGTGTTTTTGACAATTTCACTGCGTGGGAAGAAAAAGTCTAATATTGCCGAATGTAGAGAAGATTAGAGAGATGGTGACTGAAATGAAGAAGGGGCGGATAATGAAGCCCCTGTGTATCCTTTGCAGGGAAACGGCGATAGCTGAAGACTGCAGACTGCTGCATAACCACAGCATCACAGTCAGTGATGGAAAACAGATTGAATTAATTGATAAACGATTCCAGTTCTGTGAATGGCTGCAAACAGGAAATATTTGAATCTGTGATGAGGAAGAGGACTCCAACCAAATGCTTAAGAGCTGAAGTAGATTGAGCAATCTTTTTAACCACACTGTTCTGGTTAAATAGGCTGTAATTAGGAAGTGAACATAAAACTTTAAAACTGCAAAATATTATGCAGTGTTGATTTCTCTAAAAAAGAGCTTTTCCCCTAACTCTCTTATTTTGGTTGGCAAAAATTCACTTCTCTGGTACTCTCGGTTTCAGCAGCATTTAGTTTGACTTTTCCTCTATTTTCTGTGCTCACTTTAGCCTTCTTATGGTTGCAGCAAGGCTAAATACTATATTGGGGGCACACTTGGTACAGGTCATAGTTCATTACAGGGTCTTAAAGAGAAGCAAATGGTTTAAAGGTGAAACTTTTTTTTTGTTAGCAGTGAACAACTAGTTAAAAAAATAGTATGTTACATTTTTGTTTTCTGGTAGCTTTTCTACTTGATCAGAGTCTACTTTATTTTAACATCACTAAACCGTTTCTTAAAACTGTGACTTCAGGTTTATATTCATACGCCTGATGATTTTTCTTTTCCTTTATTCTCTTGTGAATGTGGGTAAAAGTGAAATTACGTGCAAAATAAGCTGTGTCAGCCTATTGAGGTGTTGCCATGGTAAATGAAAACCTTCAAATCATTCCTCTGGCGCTTCTTTTTCCACAATCTGAAAGGCCAGGCTGCTATTATCATTCCTTCATAAGACTCTAATGAGAAAGTGAAGTAAAACCAACAAATGGATAAGGTAGACCTACATGAAACTGCTCTAATCTGGACCAGTTCTAGCATGTCATAAGCAGGCTATAATAGTTCACTGTTTAACTGTACGACTTTATGGAGAAATAAGAGAAAATAAGCTTTTGTGTGTGAAGATTTATGCATGTTGGCCCATCTTTACCAGGTGGACTATATAAAAACTCCCTTTAGGTCAAATGCCGTATCATTTTTTTACAACCATGTCAATAAACAACACCCTACCAGGGCCTCTTGAGCACAGGTAACTCTGAAGGGAACATTTTTAAGATAAATCCAACAAGTCGGTATTCAGACGAAGAAAACCTAACTAAACACTGGAGCAACCGTTTGCACCAGGGTCCAATAAGACTGGCCACTTTTACTGGAGATTTTCCAATTTTCTCTTTATTGTGTCTGCTTAACTCCTGCCCCAGACTCTCCCAATAATATCCAGTACAGCTTCCCTTTGAAGCACTTAGCAAGAGCAGGAGTGTGTTAAAAAGAACTATATTTGTCCTTTTAAAAAAAAAAAAAAGAAGAAAAGAAACTTGACACCAAGCAAAGTGAGTGTATGTATTTGCATAAGGTAGATGTAAATTGTGTGTTGTTACTCTTGTGCAGCAATAAATGGTAGATACTGTGTTTTCTGCAGTTGAAAAAATGGGAGAAAACTAGCCAAAATGGTTTGGGAAAATGTCCAGGTTTAGGGTAAACTAGACTGTAAGGCACACCGTCTATGTATGGTCTACTTTTATGTCACATGTAATGCACATTAGGGCTACAGTCACATATCCCAAAATGCGACTGAATGGCGACCTAAACACAAGTGTTTTCAGCAAATTTGGCAGGTGGCCATGCGGTGGCGTTTGTAATTGGGAGGCGGCAGTTGCATTTTTACAGGCTAAGTGACACCTGCAGAGGTTTTAAGAAAAAGTTTCATTTTTACAGCAACAGGACGATTTCTCTCTAAAGGTTGACATTGGTCAATGGCTGCTCAGGTACATTTCGAGGTTGTGCATCGGCGATCCAGTGAAAGGCGGGGATTACATCTTACGAAATCAAGCAACAGTTTGGCGATCACAGATCGGTGGCAGCTGCACAGTATGTACATGTCTATGGATGGTGGATACATATTGAGGGTGGACTGTCCATATGTGTCTAGCCGCCTTGTAGCTGGGGGTTTGCAGGCCATTCTGCACACCTGAAGGCAGCAACAGACAGATTGATAAAAGTATTGATTTGGAGACAGCGCTGAAGTTGGACGCTCATGCTATGATGCTAATTGTGCTAAAGAGCTATTCTGTGTGTCATCTATAATGGACTGGTTTAAAGTTGGACAGCATTTTCACGACCTTTAAGAAGCGGCGAATAAATACAACAAGATTAATTCATAGCACATTCATAAAACTGAATAATATCAGAATTGAATCCACTGTGTCCTAGCAGAGACTTTTTAACAATACTGATTTAGTGTTACACCAAAAACTGTGACCTGAGATGTTGAATTGTTGAATTTGCCTGTAAAGCTGCAGCTTTAGTTTCAATAATGATAATATAATGACAACAACCCAAAACATTATACTGTTTTAAGGCCTTTTTTTTAATGTTTTTTACATAAATGAGGATAGATGAGATTTAGACAGAGAGAGCCAGAGCAGGGTCCTTTGAGGACAAAATGGTGTGTTGACGAGGAGAAAAGAAGCTTTCAAGCTAAGTGGGAAAATGCTTACTTTGTTGTACCTTGTGCCTGTTTTGCAAGCAGGTAAATGCAGTGCCCAAAGAATTCAATTTAACTCGTCACTATGTTACAAATCGGCTGGCTAAACCACAGCTGAGCGAACAGCGGACCCTGGCCTGTGAGCAGCGCTCAAGAAGTGTGTCTTGGAGGACACGGCTGCCTAAGTGGACTGAGATCCCTCAGGTGGGATCAGCAGACCTGGCAGCAGGCGTCTTGGCAGGAGGGCTGGTCAGACGGGGCCTCTCAGTATCATGACGGCCCGGACCTCAATCAACACTCCTGCGGGCCGGAGTGGTCCTCCCCCGGGGACCCGGTGCACAGCTGAGCCACAGTTGAGCCTGACTGGTCAACCAATCAGGGATTCAGCTTTGGGCACATGACGTTCAGTGACTAGATCAAAGAGTAGAAAAATCAATTCAGCATGGCCACTCAATATGAGGATTTTCGTCCTGAACTTCCATCCATTTTCTTAACCCACTGGGGCCGCGGGTTTGCCAGAAACTGTCCGGTTAGGGTTGCCTGACTCCGCCAGCGGAGCTATGCTAGATCCGAGATATCCTCGCTATGCTAGCTCTCTGGCGGCCCGGCAGAGACAAGAGAGCGGGGATTGCCGTCAAAGCAAGGCGATCCGCACCCAGCTCTATGGGATTATGACTTTTTTTTTCCTTATTTTTACTGAGACAATTAAAAAAAAAAACTTTTTTTTTGTATTTCTCCTATCAGGTTAATGCTCAAACCGGGCCACAGACAGATGGAAGTACTGTGTACCCAGACACGGCGAACTGCAATGTTTCTATTTGATATGAACTGTAACATTAAATTTTATGTTTTCTTTCTGAAAATCGGATTTTCTATTTATAGGGAGAAGGTACAATATAACGTAATATTTCAAAAGAACTAGAACAAGAAACGTTACAAACCATGTTGGACCAGAATTGTAATATTACTGAGGTACATTATGCAAAACACAACAGTGAAGATAACATTTTCCCCACTAACAGCTTGGGCAGATCGTTCTTGTTTCTGTCCTTGTCTTTGAGTTAAAGCACAACTCTGGAAAAGGTTAGTTGACAGTTACCATCAATCATGTGAGAAAATAGCTGGACTCTGCATTCCCTCTGCATAAATGCTGTGGAAATGTGATGTCCAAAGCTTCAATTAGCCCAATACATCCATAATACAGGGAGCAAAACTCTGCTCATGAAAATGTATGAAATTTTGTTGAGAGGGGGTTCATGCTAGAGAGAGTTGATTTGTAAGCCTCTTGAGGAAAGACATCATTCTCTAAAAATAACATTCTCCTCCTTGATATATGACTCATGTTACCTTACACCCTCACGCATGCCTCCACTGTTTTTGTTTTAGCAGCTGAAGAGACAAGGTAGATTTAATAAGTGATAAAGATTACAGTGTGTTGCATTTCATGACAGGCATATTGAGCAAAGTAATGCTGACAAACTTTTACTTTTTTTTTTTTCTTTTAAAAGCCAATTATTCGGTGGTTCAATTTAATTTTGACAAAATAATTTTTTTCTGACAGTTTCAGTCTGATGTTGTTGGGTCTTCTATAAAGTTGCAAACTTTTGCAAAAATGAAACCTAATTATGCTTTTATTGAACATCATGGTGGCCCTTAACAACAAATCACTCAAAGCAAAAACATTTTAAAGGTCACAACAATGATTAAAAGAGCAAAACAAAGAAAAAAAAAGGAAAACAGCATTACATTTTAAAGGTCAAAACAGAATTCCAGAAATCCAAACTGAATTCATAGAAAAGTGAAACAAAATGAAAGCGAAACCTTTCGGAAACAAAAGTTATTTCCAGAAATCAAAATGAAATGTTAAAAAAACTAAACACAACAAGTAAACAGAAAAGAAAGGTACTGTGTCACATCGCTGGTTGGATCATGACACTTTTTTTATTTAGACGCTTGAGTCTTTTCAAATGGGTTTTTAATGTCTGGCAACACAAACGTTTTATGAAACGGAGCAATAACAGTATCGCCGAATAACTTTTGATTGAACTGACGAAGAAACATCACAATCCAGTCAGCGATGACCCCTAGAACCTACCTTTTCCAGTTTATAATTGTGTTTTGTTTTTAAACATTTTATTTTGATTACTGGAGATTGTTTTTTTAGCAAAGCATTTTATTTTTATTTCAATACATTTTTGGAGAATTGTGTTCTGGTTTCTGCAATTGCATTTTGATTTCTAAAATATTTGTTTTGCTTTTTTAATGGTCGTCGTGATCTTTAATATGTTTTTGCATTGAGTGATGCGTTGGTGTTATTTGCACCTTCGGGCCACCGCACATCACAGCCTAACATGCAAGTCTTTTACATGAGAAAGTTTTGACATTACATTTACCCATTCTTAAGAACTGTCTGAAAGTCCACTTCATGGTTAAAAAAGGACGACCAACATAAAAATTAGAACACATTATAAAATGTAAGTTGTTTATATGAAAAATATAAAAATAAAAATATAAAACTGATTCATATGGACTGATAAACAGGTGCAATCATTTTAATTGTAATATTTGTACTTTAAAGCTAATTAAACTTATATATAAGAATATAGTGAAAAATCCCATGATTGGAGACGGGTGGTGTAACATAACTTAGATGGTCTCTTAGTCTGGATTAATAGACATGCAGACACTTGGATGGTCATTGACATCCGTCACAAAATGTTTTTTGTCTCCAAATAGCACATTATTGGAAAGCTAACTCTACGGTCAACATGTTGCAAATTTTGCACAAGAAGCAGCAATGACAGCAGTTTTTTTTTCTATTTATGAGCAATTATATCTTTGTAATTAACCCTGTGATCCTAAATGGGATTAAGCAAGTTTAGAAGATCGATGGATGTATGGGGTATACTGACAAAGCCTGTAATACAGAAACACCTAAAGGTACAGAGTTTAACAAATTTTTGAATGTATTACCTACATTTGGAATTTTGACAAGGCCTGCAATGCTATGGAGAGAACTTAAATTGGCTACTCTCTGTCTACTCCCTACTGATCCAATAGTAGGACTATTTGAAGCTATAGTGGTGTCCAAAAGTTTTTTTAAGGACAAACTGTAGGAACTTAGGGTGGCTATCCCACTGCCATTAGAGTGATTCGCATCGAGCTTGTGAATATGATCAACATGCAAGAATGAGCAAAAGATGTGAATTAGAGAGATCTGTAGGGTTTTGGCTCAGCCATAAAAGTATTGATTTCTGTCTCACTATTGCATACTCACCGTAGCTGTTATGAGCGGACCATGGTCCCGTGCATAGAGCAGTGCCGCATTAATATGGCCCGTGACCCGCAGAAGGGCTAGTTCCAGGCTGTGGTGTCCAGGTACAGCAAGCGTTAGTTGCTCCAATAAGTTGATATGTTGTCTCCAAGGCTGATCCAGCTCTGATAAACTGGCCAAACACCCTCGCATTACATTCAGACAGTAGCCCATGCAGGGCTTGAACAGTGTCAAGCCTCTGCAGTGGGAGCAGTACATCATCTTCACAAGGTTCTTTTCACAGTCTTTGGTAAGGCTTGCATATTCGGTAGCATTCATAACCTCCACACCTTCTTTTAAGGCCAGACCCAGTTGTCGACCAGTCCCCAATGACCCAGCAAGCTCTTGAGCCATAAGAACTGGATGATTCCCAAAAGGATTGACATCCTGTCTGATCGTGCGGAGACAGTCACTTATTTCACTGCTTTCCATTAGGCTTCCCTCCATGTCTGGATTGATAAGTTTTTCATAGACAAGTGGGAAAATGCTATTAAAAAATCGGTGAACTGTGGTCTCTACAGAGACATTGGCACCACTGAGATACTGAGAAAGCGAGGAGAAGAGCTGGTGCACGTGGGGCTGAGCATGGTGGAACAAGGACAAGTATGTGTCTTCCAGGAGAGAACTCAGATGGTTTTGAGAGAAGAACAGCAGGGACCGGAACATGTCTGCAATGAGTGCAAAGGAGAAACAGAAATGAGGAAAGGAAGCAAACACATACAGAAAAAGACACGATCCAATAAACAGTCTCAATAGATTAGATTGGACACAACTTGTAATTTTGCCTAACAATCTGTGAAGATTCAATATTCCAGGAAGGCTTCATAGCAGAAATTTTTCCTTAAAAGTTCATCTGGAGTTAGTTTTTTAAGTCAGCATACAAAACTATGTCCAGATGAACTTTTTAAACGTTTTCTGTCTTGTGTAACAAAAAACATGTAGAGATGTCACAGAAGAAACCAAGGATCTCAGCAGCAAATGTTGAGTTAAAAAAATTGTTTAACTTTTATTCAAACACATAATGACAAACTGTGATAATCATACATGTGAATAAAGGCAAACATTGGATATGCATTCATTCAACCAATCAAAAGCCTTATTTAAAGTTTAAAGTCAACCACTTTTCAACTCTCAACAACTGACTGCAAATGCTGCAGCGCAGAATTTTATCATCACTCATTTCTCAACAATAACTTAATTATAGTTTTAAACAGCTGTTTTATTGGTATTGAATAATTGTTTCTCTTATTTTAAATAGTCAGTATTGGTTCATTTTCAATGATCCGATTTAAACCAATTCACTGACCTATAATAAAGCCAAAACTTTAACCAGTGTGACTCAGAGATAAATACCTGGGTTCTGAACAGTGCAGATGAAGTTTTCCAAATTCCTTGTATTTCTTGTAAGATAGTAAAGTGTATATGAAATATGCGTACAAACAAATTCCAAGAATTAATGGCAAATCCATTCACATTGTAGTTTCATAAATTTCAGCCCACTGTTGTTTTTCCGCAAAAATAATACAAAGGGAACATTATTAGAACATTCTACCACACTATATGATCACGTCTTTGCCAAACTCAAACTGTTTCCACACATTGGACTGTAATGATAGCTTGATTATTTTTAAATGTGTGTTTTTACAGATCAATCTGGTTGGATCGTATCAAAATAAATCGATTATCGATTAATCATTACACCTCTTGTAGAAACTGAAACCAACACCACAGAATTAATCACAGAGGTTATTAACTATCAGAAATGTTTGTCCAAGGCAGCAAATGCAGGCCCATGTGTGCGTATACACACACACTCACACCCACACACCCACACCCACGCACACACACACACACATACAGATAAGTAGTGTAAATTAGTTCAACATGCTAAAATAAAAGCAATCAAAATATATTGATTTCTCTTTGAACTCCTTAAGTCAACTCCTTATTCTTTACATTTTCATTCAATATCATTCAAGACAACAGAGAAGTGTTTAATCGAACCATAATTTGTGTGTGTTTGTAATTATACGAGTCCAGCCTCTCCCAGCTCCCAGACAGAAGGATAACAACAGTCATCTCCTCTTGAACAGCTGCACTAATATGAACACTGTTTGTGACACATGGGGACTCCCCGTTTGCTTCTAAAAGAGCATCTAACATGAAACTCCCCAGAAAATCGAGATTTTTTTTTTCTCACAAACAATAAAAGCTGAAACCTCTAAGTCTTAAAAATATAGGAGCTTGGTAGATCTCAGAACTAATGGACTCTCAGAGGTTGTGTTCATCAGGTTATGGTTTAATTATACCAGAAATGATAAACAAAAATGAAATACGCAGAACACCAAAATAAAGATTTTGTAGTTAAAAGTCGGTTCTTTATTTTGCACAAAACCAAACCAAACCCTAAAAAAAGCAACATGTTGTTTTATTTGTCAAGTGATCCATAAGAAATAATATGAATAAAAGTTATAGTGTGAGAAAGGCTGCTAGTAAAATGTAAAATTTAAAAACAAGAAAAAGTGAATGAATCCCAGAAAAACAACTACTGTACAAGTTGACTCCAGATTTGTGAACATGCAAACATCTGGATTCACTCGGCCCCTGGGTCCAGATCACTTCCATGTCTTTCCTTGACTGTTCTTCCAAATATGTTCTTGTGCTTTTTAGATCGTTATTTGGAACGTGCATCATCCTGTGGTGGGCTGTCAGACCCTGTAAGGCCTTCTGTGCAGGCCTAACCTTTTCAGAAGTATGTCGTTCATAAATATGTGATAAAGTGAATTCAAATAATTTTTAAAATAATATAAATATATTAAGAGTATGTTCTCTTCATGGCATATTATATTCACTTGGTTCAGCAAGTGAAAGGGTAATACATCATTGTGAAGTTCTAATAAAATCATATTTTAGAGAGCTTGTATTGTTGGGTTTTTTTTAAATTTGGCCTTTAAAATCCACTAAACAGTCTGATCTCGAGCTGGTGACACCTCAGCCAGCAAGAAAACATTATGCTGGGAGTGACATAGAGGCCTTCCATGAATGGAATAGGTCCCCCTGATAGAAGAGGGATACCTCTAATTTAAGATTTTCTAATAGGGTGTATGGCCCAGCGTTATGCCCTCACCTGGTGTTCTGTGACTATCCTTATGCCCATTGTCCTGCTCAACACTCTCTTACATTAAAAATGAATACAAAAAAATCAAACAAGCTGGTATTTATTAATATTATCATTCGTTATAATTCAGGTGACAGCAGCAGTTTATGTGAGCAACTAACATTTTTGAAGTGATTTCTTATGACAGATGTGAGGCAATGTCAGACGTGCACTCAAATTACAAAGGAGTATTTAGTCTACCATGGGAAATCTTAACTACTCGTGTAGAGCTTGCACTCTTTGGTGTGACCATATAACCATTAACAACTAATGAAATAACAAGACAATGACTTGCTAATTGCTTAAATCCAATATTGTAAGTTTGTATAGAAGTAATTTAATCAGGCTGAGTTACCATAAATTACCAAAATCTAAAAAACAGATTCCTATAAAATGTTGCAACTGCTCTTTTGACCACAGATTACTCCTGATTGAGGGTGCTCAATTCAATCCTCCTAACTACATGTGCCTTGGCCAAATATAGTGAGGAAGTATTATATTTGCCTTCCAAATACATGCTACAATGTTGTTGACAGTAACATATTTCTCTTTTGTTAGGCTATTTGTTAAAGTCATAGCACAACAGACAAAATGTGGAGTATGTCAGATGGGCTCCTGCTTATATGTTTTGTTTTTATCATGCCATAGGCCATAAAACAATTCAGCCCCCCACCCATCACACACTGATCACCGGCGCCAACCTTCCACCAGAGGCAATTTGGGGTTCAGTGTCTTGCCCAAGGGCACTTATACACATGGGTGGGCAAAGTGGGAATCGAACCTGCACTCTTCCAAACAGAAGTCGGCCGCCCTTCTATTGCACCACATTTAGAAGTTTTTACATGTGGTTTTATGATCCTGAGCAGTGCCTTTATTTCCTTGTTTATACATGGTTTTATTTTGAAAAACCTTACAAAGAACCTATTCAGTCTGTCTAGCTGGTGTTTTTGAGGCCTGTTTTCTTTCCTGTTCATGATTTCCTTATATTTCTACTCATCATATATATTGAAATAGTAAAATACAAAAATGAATACTTTTAAAGTACATAACATAAGCTTGAAATAAAGTTCAATAGTTTGGGGATAAAAACAATACATTAACAAAATACATGCAAAAAAAAAACCAATCAATATAAAAGCATAAAAAAGACAAGCTTCTTTTTTGTCAGACCATTCTTTTTTAATTTGGATGTAATTGCATTCAAATCAGATATGCACTTTTGGGTGGCTATGCCGTTAACAGTTGAGGGGGACCTGGTGGCAGACAAGATGGCGGATGACAATCATTAGCCGGAAGGAATTTAAGAAGCGGAACACCTCCCATCCCCGAGAGAAAATGACCAATAAAATTTGGCACCACAGCAGACAAAACAATTAATTTAGTGTAACTTAAAGGACAAAAGCATGAACAGAATCAAGCAGTCAGTCAAGTTAGAATGTCCATAATTATGACTTTCTTGGGGTTTACAGAAACTTGGATAGTTGCGTTATCAGTAATTATGAAAAGTCTTAATTACACTATATTAGGCAGAATAAACCAATGTACAATATTACACTATTTTCTGACTTTTCAGACTCTGGGTGTTATGAGGATATCCTACAACAACTTTAAAGTGGATTTCAAAAAGCTTTTCTGAAAGAAGAGAAGAGTTTTCATCAGGAGTCAATGTTTGGGGGATACCACAAAAGAAGGATACCTCGGTACCAGTTCCCGATTTATTTCTTTTCAAAAGTATGAATGTGTTCTTTTATCGTAGATGTGACTGCGCTTGCGTGTGTTTGGAGATGGAGTAATATTGTGATAATGAGGTAGGAGACACTGTTCTCATACCAGAAACCTGTGGGCCATTCCTATCTTGGCAATCAGTGCAGAGTAAAACTGACCAGCCATCATCTCAGGCAAAGCATTTTAATCCCACTGCAGGCTTTGGTTTCAGACAGGTCACCACACAGATATGTGACATAGTCACACGTGTGTAGATTACATATCCTCATTTTAATTAGCAGAAAGGCTGTAAATATAGCTCTATCTTCTGTCACACAGCTCCGGGCATCTTGAGTTACGGGGGAGAGCTGTAATGTTATACAATATCAGTTTAATGGTAAGAAACTATTATTAAGTCTCTGAATCAATCTGTTGATTCATCATACTTGCATGACTTTGAACACAGCATGGGTAAGTCTAAAGGGGGAGTATGACTCATCTGTTAGACAACACCAACAGACATGCTGTTCACACAAATTTGACCTATACAAATGAGAAACTGTCATACTGCCAAAAAGTGCTTAGAGGTCAAAAAATTAAATTACATTAAATTAGAATGTTATATTAGGATAAGCTTTAGTCTTAATTTTGTGAGTTGTGGGTCACATTAAGAACCATATATTGAATATTAAGAAACACTGCAATTCCCAAATTGACACAGAAGTATAGACCTTTCACTTTTACAAGTATTAAAACATGCCTGAGGGCAGAGAAATGAGCA
The DNA here is from genome assembly GCA_014656515.1 of Oryzias celebensis. Classification (NCBI taxonomy): domain Eukaryota; kingdom Metazoa; phylum Chordata; class Actinopteri; order Beloniformes; family Adrianichthyidae; genus Oryzias; species Oryzias celebensis. The sequence goes on from BNCR01000001.1 coordinate 75,743,974, forward strand.
ATTAGGATAAAGCAAGAAACAGAAGAAAGCTCTGAGTCAATGGTTGAAGAGCTCAGGGAGGTGAAGGGGGAGGAGGGGGTTCTGGTAGCCAAAGTACCAGGAAGGGAGAGTGCAGAGGGGCAACCTGGGTGCAAACTGTTGACAGGTTGATGGACAGCAAAGCTGGTCCTCAACATTAAGAGCCACCACAGGTCACCAGCTTTTTAACTCTTTTTTTAATATATAATTGTAAATATACATATATTTATATCTTAATGATATTAAACGATTAAAAAATAATCAGATTAATCACATTTTGGGTTGTAATTAATCACAATTAATCACAATGTTTTACAAGTGAAATTTTATACAACGCTATGCAGCTTTCAAACAAAAAAGGGCCAGAGAGAAAATGTTTCCCTACATTTTTATTATCTGAAATGTTTAAATGTATAAAGTGTTACCTCAGAAATTTAATTTTTGGGCACAAAACACATCAACAGTAAGAAAAGCAGAACTATAAAGAACTGTAAAGACTTTAATGTTTGCAATATTACTCCAAGAAAACAAAGATGCTGATATACAGCCATAGAAACAAACATTGTGTTTCTGCAAATGGTCCGGGTGAATAGTCTATTCTGATTAGCTGCTGGATGTTCCGGAAGAAGTTCTGGTCACAAAATGTTCTGTAAGTGCAGGCTTCTTCAAAACAAACGTTTCCTTATGATGTGGACAGAAACAAGCGGTAAAAGGGGAACTTTCTCTCTAACTAACGCCTTTTTTACCTATCGTGACGATCAGAACATTTACTTCTTTCCTTTGCCGCTGCTTTTCAAGTTCCCTGCCAGCTCAGTGACGCACTGACATGTTAGCATGACAACGGGCCGCATTACGTAAGGGCGATAGTGCCCGACAAAGTGTGTATTTTCAGAAACTAACGCCGTGGAAGCCTTAACCCTCCGATGCAAAGTGGAATACAGTCACTTCTGATGTTTAATTAAACTGAGTTAATATATAATAACATGTTCATTTTTTTTTCTTTTTAATTGTGTGCGTTAATGTGTTAACGTTGACAGACCTAATATATATATATATTGCAAATTAAAATACAGTCCTAAGCTTTGAGCAATAGGCTGTTATTTGGTAACACTGACTTAGAAGAAAAATGAATTTGCCAGAAAAAGAATCAAAGCTTCCAACAGAAGTGTACACGTACGTTCATTAAAATAACATTTTTCTCAGTTAGGATCAAAAAACAAATGACATGGTTGACCAAACCCCAAGCTTTTTCTCCATTTTAAAACATTAATTTCACTTCAAAAATATGTTTTGCTTCATAACTACAATGTGTGCCTTCAAATACAAGACATGACTAATAAACAAAAAAAGTTTAAAGCTAAAATTTAAGACTAAATTGTCTGTAAACATTGTATGTATGTAATGGATGTAGCATATTAGCCATCTGCAGTTTATTTTAATCGAAAACAGTTGTGTTTAAAAAGACTGGACCCCAGATTTTGTGAGATTTAAGGTTTGAATACAATTAACATGAACCAGATTTATGAATGGACTGAGGTGGAATACATGAAAAGAACACTAATGAAGAGTTTGTCACATTTCTTAGCAGGTGTAACTCCTGTTTTCATTTATCAGCTTTCTAATGAATCGAGGTGAGCATGCAGCAAGTGGGGGTCAGTTATGCATTCATTAAGTAAAATGGGCCAACATTGCTCTTTTACTAGGGCTAAAGACCACATACTTATACCATTAAAAGACATTCCTTTTTTCTTTGCTTAAAAAAATACATATTAACTTTCATAAAAAGCTAAATTAAGGTCATATTTTTTTGTTTTCAGTGCCGTCTGTTTAATTCTTGCAATTATGTACAAATACTGTTTGTATAAATTTAAGTTTGGACTGAATTGGAAAAAAAATGGCCTGGATAAGTTGACTTTATCCAAGACCCTTTTCCATCTTTGCTTATTGTCATTTAGCACTTACGCACAAAGCACGGACACTATTATCATGGCTATTTCAAACCTCACAGCTATAGATATGCATTACTTGTCTGATAGACATCAATGCATAGAGGTCTATTGCATATTGCCGTTTAGATCTTTATCAGATTACTTTGTCACACCTAACTGCAGCACTGTACCATCTTGCATTGCATGTTGTACACAAGCCATTTGGATAGTTTCCTCCCACCAGACAAATAATGTCTATTTGTCATCTAATAGACATAAATGTACACATAGACATTGGTTGTATATGTCTATTGGACAACTAGTAGACTTTTATTGTCCAGTAGACATCTCTGACAACCCTATTTAGTTACTCTATTAGACTATCAGTAGGTTTCTGCAAATAGGGGTCTACTACACATCTATCTGTAGTTATCTAATCTTGGGATATCACCTCTTCTCTTCGTTTATTACAACCACTCTTCCAGATATTTTTGGACAAGGCCATGTTCACCCAGAATAAGTTCTTAGATCAATGCAACACCATGTTGCATGTTGCATGTTGCAAATGTTTATTTAGTTTCAAGTCAACTTGAATGAAATTAGCAGATTATTTAGCAGCACAGAGAGAATATACAAACTCAACACACAAAGGTTTTCACTGGGGTTCGAACTGAGTATTAATACATTCAACTAGCCTTTCTTTTTTCTTTTTTTTTCACGCACATGACTAGTCAGCATTGATCAGACTTGTTTTACATTAAATGCTTACCTATTAATACTCAAGTAAATTGTTTTGTTTACTACAATCATTCAATGTTTGTTGAAAATTAAAAAAAAAAAACTGTGGAGCATGTTTTTAGACCGAATAAGAAAAATACACAGTTCTATAAGTAATTGTTCTTGTGATCTTCTTGTTGCAAAGCCACAATGCTAACCATTGTTAACCACGTTCCCTATTTTCTGTTTTATAACATGTTAGATGTATTTGTAGTTTCTAAACAGCAGAACCAGAAAATATATTTGAAAATATACTTATATACAAATTGAAATTAATCAACAAAAAATAAAAAAAGGCACTAGCTCAAATAAGGTGAGGTCCTACGGTTGCCAGGAGCTTGGGGGCGGGTCTCCCTTGGGGGGCCCTGGCTCGTATCCGGGGCTGGGGTGGGTTTGTGGGTTTTTGTGTGTTTGTGCAGCCCTTTCAATAGGAACCTGTGACCTTAAATAGGGATTCAGTGGGTTCTGAAGATAAATGGATGGATGTAAAATTGCAGTACTTATTTTTTTAACTATTAAATGTTTAAACAAAGTACTCTAATAGACATAAAAAATCCCAAGATTAGATTGCACATGGAGGTCTACAACACATCTAATTGTAGCCGATGTCTTTCAGAACACTACTGACATCTTAGAGTAAAAAAATAGAGATGTCTGAAATGTCCTGTATACATCCACAATAGACCTATATTTAATATCTAATCAAGTGCCTACTTCTATGTATTATGTCATAAAAAACAATGGAATAATGGCAAAGTGGAGGAACTTTTCTTATTCTGTTTTTGTTAGTCCCAGTTTACCGTGTTTTTTTATATGTAAACAAATAGCCAGGGATGTGACTTAAAATGAGGAGCAACTTATCTGGGATTTTTTTAAACATTAATAGGCTCATATATTTGCTATTTTCCCACTGGCGACCCATTGCCCTTACAAGCACTAGAGGGGACTGATCGTCCTCTTCCTGAACCTTCTGATATTTTTTGTTGGATTAAGACAATATTGTTTTTATTTTTTCCTTCCTCAGACTACTGCGCGACAGTAAGTCATCAAACTGGGCAACAGAGACATGGAAGTACCGCTGAAAGCGTTGTCAGTCAGACGCAGGTTCTGCAGTACCAAGGGTACTTAGCATCATCTGTGTCTCTCATATATTGTAAATAATAAGATATACAGTCAATGCTTCCATGTAGCAATGAGGCAAAAACATTGACAGCAGCTTTTCCTACATGTGACAGGAGTATCTAGTTTATTTTTGGAATAACACAGAGGAATTAGAAGATGTGAATACGATCTGCCTCAAAAAATAGGTGGTGGATGTGAATATGACTCGTGACAGGCGTTCGTTGTGAAAACAGCATTAAGCCAGGTTAGATGGATTTGTTCAAAAGTGTTGCACATTTCTACTAAAAGTGCGACCTTTTTTCTTTTTTGTTTGATCTTTTGCTCCTCCAACTTATACTCTGGAAAATACAGTCATCTTTTATTGTTTCTCTTCTAAAAAGCATAAACGAATCACTGGAAGATCAGTGTCTCATTTCCACCACAGGGACTCTTTAATGCTACAATAGAAACTTTAGAGGTAAGGCAGGACAAGTCAAAAGAGAGGAGCCATCAGAAGGTGTAATGAAGAAATGAAGCTGATGTGGAAATGGGAGTGATGAAGTGAACCAGTGGTGAGAGATGGGAGGAACAAAGCCAATTCCAACTCACTTTGGACTGCAAAACCATGTGAGTCATAATACAGAGACTTGTGCATTACAGTGGTGATTCACATATGTGTTAAAAAAATGGAGAAAGCCCAGATCTTGATTTTATCCAGATTTTTTAGGCATTGCAGCTTATTAAAGAGAAGGAGTTGATGGAGCACAAGAAAAAGAGGAATTAGTTTTACTGGAATGTATGTGAGATAGTTTTTTTTTCCTCTCCGACTTCTATACAGCAACTTTGTTTGTAGGCACATGTGAATATATATATTTCACAAAAAGTGTGCATATCAGTAATTAGTCATCTGAGTAGGGTCCAGTAGGGTCAGGCACATTTCATCACCCAGCCACAATATTTGTGTTCTTGCAAAGACATTTGATCTGGTAAAAAGCCCTGGAGTAAATCTTTTTTTTTTTCCTCTGATAACCCGGTAAGGATCTGGATGTAAAATTTTCTGGTCAAATGAATTAGATTTTTTTTATTTGACTCACAATTTTAGTTGAAGTTTGGTAAAGTTAATACATTTAAATTAAGTTAGAAATAACTGTCCTGGAGTAAAAATCATCAAGGAGACAGTAAATGTTTTGTCAAATTATGAAAGTCTTAGTAGCATTACAATTTCCACATGGTCCTTAATCCTTGAAGGATTGGATGAAGCGTTAGAAATTATAAATTGTAAGTAACGGTAGACCTGATGATGATTAAGCGAAAGAGATCTTTGAGGTAAAGAAGATATACGACTCTCTTCAGGGTCTCATTCCCTGGAGTGGAGTGTTGGCAGCTAGATTAACTTTGAGACACAAATGTTCCCTGTGGTGTGAGTGGTAATCAGCAAGTAAGTAGTTGGCATGATGCCTGCACAGGCTCACTGTGCTCCAGTTCAAAAGTCAATGCTGACAAACCATGCACCAAAGACGGAGACAAAAAAGATGGAGGGCAAAGAGCAGCTGTGTATGGCAAAAGTGGCCAAACACCTGTAGATTCAACCACCTTTAAAGAAAAACCAATATACACACACATGCACATTTGACTGAAGTGAATGCAAACACACCTGCGCACAATTTTACTGAAGCTTTGCTTTGATTATAAAAACGCTTTTTACAGTTTTTTTTTCCAGATCAAATGCTGAACCATTCTGGGTTCCCACATATTAGTGCAGACGAGAAGGGCAACTATAAATGTGATTTTTATCATTTCAATATGCTTTGCTTCTCCTCAACTCCCACATTCTTCATTTTTATTATTTTCTTCTGCCATTACATGCTTCTAAACTCAAGCTAATGCATCCTACTCTCATGTGTCATCTCCGCTAAGGGGAGTAAGAAGTGGTAGTTACAAAGCAACAACTGCACTTAGGATGCATACAGAGACAAATGTGCAGTGCGTTTGCTTCACTATTAGGTCCATAAACACATTTCATCTCCACCCAGTGTGATTAAATAAGACGTGTGGGGACAGATTCCGGATATCCTCCCTAATTTAAGAATGAGCTCATGTTGCCTTGCAATGTCATCCTGTGTCCAAGAATCAGTCTCCAGAGCAATCCCGCTGTCGGTCAAAACATCTGCAGTAAAAAAATCCACTCAGACATGAGGTGAGGGAACAAAAATGATCTAAGAGGATGGGAAAAAAGTCTCAGGCAAATCAAATAGCTACTTTGAGATTACAGCAAAAAAAATTTGCACGCAACTGTTGAGTCTCTGGAACATCAAAATATTGACAATCCCACAACAAAAAACTGCTTTTGTCCAGTCATAAATATTCAAACTTGCATGATTAGATGAGCCTTCACCAACCAGCCATATCAGCAGTTTTTAGATTAATATTGAAAGTGAATTTCAAGCAAGTTGCTGCAAGCTAAATTATCTGGAACACTTCAAATAGATTGCAAGTCTGAACAATCTGGGGTCACATCAATGTAAAGCAGGCAAAGATTGGGAAGGGTTCTAATTTAGCAGATCCAACATAAATCCTACAAACTTTGCCTTTAGATGAGCAAATACAGAAGCTTTAAAAGCTGTGTACCAAACAAACACACTAAGAAGGAACATAGTTCAAATATCAAGCTGAATTTTCTTTGTCATGTATTAATATAATTGCTGGACATGCTGGAACTTCTCCTATCAGTCTAATTTATGCAAAAGCAAAGAGCTAAAAAGATTAAACCAGAGATTTTCATGAGTTTGTAAAAGTGATGGTTGCTGCTGTGGCTCTCTGTGACTTTGTTTGAAAAAGCATGTCTTTGTGATTTTGTTTTTTTGATGACCAGCCGCTATTGATGACATCGAGATTTGATAACATCCAAATTTGAAGACACAATGTTTCCAAATCTCTCCAATTGGAGGGCTAAATGTAGGGGTAAGGAGAAGCTGTAGGGGTAGGGAATGAATTTGGATTTGGCATAAGAGTTCTTTATCATCAAGAATCTGCCTCTTTGCTCCTTTTACTCTTGACGGATTTAATAGACTTGAAGATTCATCATGACGTGGACAGAGATCATTGTCTGGGTCACAGAAGAACAGATGATGTAAGGAAGCTGGTATGTCTGAGAAAGGCTGTCATGTGGAACTTTAATGTAAAAAATGGCTTGAGTCTCAATGACAGAGTTGTCTCTTTAAAAGATTGATGGAGCTAGCAATGCTTTCTTCCTGTTTTTAAAGGAGCTTTAGAGGATACAAAGACAAAAATGTACTAAGAGAACCATTTATCCAAAAGAAAAGACCTAGAAAGAGTACACATTCATCTATGGGGTAAAAGTGATAATTAATTTTGGCTAAACTGTGACAACAACTGGAGGGATTTTTTTTTGTTTTGTTTTTTGTTGTGTCTTACTGTCATCATTTCTTATTATAACAAGATAAAAAATGTCAGACCCACACAGGATATGGGGCCACACTTTACAAAGAGCAGAAAAAAAAGTTCAACAATGTTTCCAGTTTTGTCCACAGTCAGTTTGTATCCCTGAGTATAAACTAGTTCAAGCAGCAGATCTCCGTGCTTTCTGACAGGTGTGCATTTTCTGTGAGCCTAAAGGAGCTGGGTGAGAGGTTGTCTCCTGTCACCACAGCAGCTGCTGAGTGAAGATATGAGAGTGCTGCTGCCTCATCTGAAGCTCGTCGTGGTGAACAATGGGCTTCTCAGCTATCAAGTGACAGTATTGTATCCCAACAGGACACACTTGTACAAGTGAACAACCTGTTCCATGCATCCATGCACATTAATAATGAATATATATATAATATACATAACAATTACTATTTATCATGATACAATCAATAAAAATGATTGATTAGCCCTTTTGGATTATTCATGCTGTGCTATATTTATGGGTTACTTTTTTAAGGAAATACTATTTATGTATCATATTGGTTTTATCTTAACAACACAGGGCGGTTGACCTCTGATCGGAAGATTGCGGGTTACACTCTAGTCAATATGAATGAAGTACTGCTTTGTTCCTCCCATTCAGAATCTAATGGATGATGTCACTAAACTCAATTTTAGTTTTGAATGTTGAGAGTAATAAAAATATGGAAAGTCTGTAATTATGGACCCCAACCATGATAGTAATGTGAACTGAATGTGCCCTTCCTTGACCTTACAAAAGTTAACCAATCGTATTTTATGAATGAGGGAAGCAGCTAAATAGCTAAGCCAAAGAACAATAACATAAGCAAAGGCCCAACATGCCTACTGCATGCATGACAGTAGCAGAGCAAGAATCATATCTGTATTTTTTTTTGCTATTGATAAGATTTGATCAAAAAAACACTACAATTTATTAATTTAATATCTAGTTCTTTTATCAAGGAAGCTTAGTATAATTGTTGTCAGCATGGGATCACACCAACGACATGCCAACTCCCACACATGACAAAGCACAGTAGGACCTACATAAAGCTGTCAAAATAAGGACAGTCCAACAAAAACAGTCACGCATGCAGACAGCCCCCCAAACGCAGGCAGACAAAGGAACCAGCACGCACACACAGATAAGCCTCATTATTTAGGGCATGCCTCTGACTAACTGCCCTCACTAATCAGCGAGAGTGAACTAAGATCAAACCAGTACACGTGAACATGAATCAATGAAAGAAAACTGCATCAGTGGATGAAATAGAAATGAAACATATTATATGGCAAAAGAAAACCAAAGTTCCTGACAGCTGGTTGTGTGGGAAACAGCTGATGCAATAGATAGATGCAGATCAGCACAAGCGAGGAATGGGATCCAGTTATCATTTTTTTTTCCATTTTGTTTTCTTTGTCATGTCATGTGTGAATAACAGTACAAAAGCCAAAATCCTATTCTCATTACTCCATGTGATATATGAGCTTCTTGCTACTTTGCATTCCTCTCCAGGCAGTCAGACAGCACTGAGACTGTCCTCAAAAAGCCTTAAAGCGAGGGCTGGTGACATCATCATTTTCAGCGCCATTCTGCCACAGTTTCTATTGTTGCTCGTAGCAATTTTCCATTTTGGCCTTCTCTGGACATGTGTTGCACCTGACGGTCATTGTTCCGACAGGCTCAGACATGAGGTAAGATGGGAAAGATCTTAATGATGATGAAAAGGACGAACACCAGAAACCCTGTTCAGTGTAACTCCATGCTTGTTTGTAAAATAGCTGCCAGGGGGACTCAACCCTTGTGTTTTTCAAACTTTTTTACTCAATTTTACCTTTTTTTCTGTTTGACTCTAGCATATCCCATTAAGATTACGTAAATAATTCAGACATAACCGAAATAGTTTCCATGACAGTAACGTCTAAAAAATGAGCTTTTCAGAACTGTGTTCAAACATATTAATTTGCTGTTACCCACATTTTCCATGTATTTTCTTACAAGAAAAAGCACAATTCTTGCTCTACATATAAGAACAACGTGAAAGTATGTTGCTTTTAACAGTTTGTCATCTTTTAAAAGTCTTAGAAATGCTTATAAAAGTCAGTGGATCTATGCTGCTTTTAATAAAATTGTCCATAAAATATACATCAAAATGTTTCCAAATTTGTTGGGAAAAAAGGCATTTTGATAAAATTGTCTTTCTAGACGCTGTTATAAATGACTCAAGGCCTTAAGACAACAAATAAGCACAAAACATTGCAAATGATCATACCCCACTCTCTAAAATATACAATCATAGTTTTTTGCTATCTTGAAAACTACAAGAGAAAAGGCTTGTGTCCCCTCTTTTTCCCTTCTATCCTCTGTGACCCTTCTTCAAATGTTACTGCCAAACCCACAGAGGAAAGAAGGGCATGCTCAGTTTTGAGCTGTTTTTACCTCAATGCCAGCTACCATGGTTTCATGGAACATTTTTTTAAACCAAATAATTAAAAACAATTGCAAGAATGGAAATGATTTTTTTTTTTTCATTGACCCAGAATAAAAGCTGAGGTTGGGTATCCTCTTGCTTCGGTCAGTGACAGCACCACATGTCAAAAATTACTTCATGGCAACCCAATGAACCACAGCTTGTCTTTCAACAACTCTGTGTCTCAAGGCCGGCCAAGCCTTGCTTGACCCTCACGGTCTAAGAACTTACCCTGGAAGGCATTTGCGTGTGTGGAGAAGAGGTGCTCAAAGTTATTGGTGTAAGACTGAACGTTTTGAAGAGTTTCTCTTTTCACGGCGACTAGGTAACTCTCCTCGGTCTTTCGGGTGCAGCAGGACGGACCTTTGTGCTTACAAATCAGCAGATCAACATCTAGAAAAGTCAAGCACAAACACAAATATTAGTTCATTTTTCATATTTTTCTTCCTAATTGAACTTTTTATTTAAATTTAGTAATTTTATATAGATTTAAACAATGAGTCGGGTGTGGTGGGGACAATCCCGTAGTTTTCCAAAATAAAACTTCTTTTAGAATCAGATTTTTTTTAAAAAAGAATTATATATATTTTTTTCCCTTGTGAACCAGTATCCAACTGTCCCATGGACTGGGTCAAAGACTGGTCCACGGCCCGAGGACTGGGGACCACTGCCCTCAGATAACATCTCTGAGAAACACAGGGTCATTTCTCTACCCCAACAGCTTGATGAGATAACTTATTTTACAAGAGGACGAGCTGGTCGGGGTTGGCTGTGGGCAGGTGCTGTAACCAGAGCTTAATGCTGGGCTTCAGGGCAGACCACAACACCAGTGCCCCACCACCCAAATCCTTCCATGTAACACAATAGGGTTGCATTCTGAATGCATCTTTTGGCTTTCTGCTCTGTCTGTGCTATTTGCCTGGCATATCCTTGCAAGGCCTGATGTCTTTTAATTACTCAGTGAGGCTTTGTTTGTTTCCACTCCAGAGCCAGATCAATGAAGTCATAACTGGCTGTCCTGCAACTTCCACTCCACTGTCTGTCTTTATTTTTTCCTCCACTCCCTATTTTCCTGCTGGGTCCTATGCCTATCAGCCTGCCTCTGTACTTTTAGACTCATCTGGGGTTTTGAATATGAACGAGAAGAAAAATAGCTCCTTAGCAATGATAAATATCAAATAAAATAACTTAAAAAATATTTGTACTTCTACTCTTTCTTAAAAAAAAAGAAAAAGCAGAATGCCTGTTCACCAATTCACTCGCTGTCTCTGTTTGCTAAGTAAACTTAAAGGACTTGTGCTTCTGTCAGTCAGTAACTGAAACCTTTCAACAACAGCTGATCATAAAACATTATGCATAACAAGATTTGTGTTAAACAGCAGCCTCTAGTTAAGTTCTGACAGATTTTCTCCTTGGGATCAGATCCAAATATAAAACTTGTATTGAACCTTATTGGAAAATGTCATTTTTATTCACAGCTACTGTAATAAACTCAAAAGCAGGTCATACTGTAGGTCAGATTGAAATAATGTTCTAATACGTTCTTGTACGGGGTGTCTGTCTTCTTCCTCATTAGGCCCCTGACCCCATTCTCCCTACTGGCAGACTCTTTCCCCCCTTTGTGTTTGTTGGTTATGTGCAACACGAAAGCATTATCCAGGGACTCATGGTGGAATCCGGCCTGGCCCCATCCATGCCTTGCGAGTAGCTGCATGGAGTAAGTGATACCCAGAAAGACTTTGGTCACTAAAGCCACCACAGCAGTCAGACTTCCCATGTCCCAAATATACCAGTGCAGTCATTGGAAGCCATGCCACTGCTAAAGAGTCAGCTGAGTCTGCTGACGTTCATCATTCTTTCTGCAATTATGGCAAATAAATGAAATGTCTCCTAATTAATTGGAATATTTGCATCATACAGAATGAGAAAAAACTGTTTCTTTTTCTGCTGATTTGTAAAATTAAATTTAAAAAAATCTCAACAGGCTCTCAACCGTTTTTAGGTAAAAGTGTAGTAGACACGTTTGGCAGCAGAATCTGCAGTGAAAAATTGCCTGCATATTATTTGCAAAGTTTGTCAAGCTCTGTCGAACTGCTTGGGGATTAAGACTCCACACAGTTTTCAAGATCTGCCTCAAGTGTTTGACTGGATGAGTTTGGAAGAGTTTCTGACTTGAAAAGAACATTCCTTCACATTTTTTGGCTCTGATTTTGTTATTTTGGAAAGTGAGCAACACATCACTGGAGATCGCATGCTACACTTAACTATATGAATGTCTCTTCAGACTCATTATTGAAAACCTGCGGCAGTAGAGGTATGCTCAAACTGACGTGTCTTCAGACTTGAAATATACTCTGGCTGAAAGCAGTACAGTATCTAATTAGAATATATTTTATCCTATGTTATTTCTGTTTTGTTTCTTACTTCCTTCAAATTACACTATGGTGTATTTGTTAATACTCAATCACTTTTAAAAAGTGTGAAACTACGTGATTCAAAAAGAAATATTTGTCCTATCAAAAAAAAAAAAAAAAAAAATCAATCGTTAAAATCTGACAAAACAACACTCCAAAGAAAAAAATTAGAGCATTGTGGAGCTATTTTGGATAGATGGATAAAATGGGTAATGTTTTGATTGACCAAAAAATGTCCAAAAAATTAACCTTTTTGTATTCTTCACTTCAAGGTCATTACGTTCTTTACATACACAGTTTCCCTCATAAACTCATCTCTAACTTTACATGACTTCCTAAAAACTGGTCAAAAGACTGGTGACTATGTATTTTCCGAAGTTTAGATATTGAGTATGATCACCTTTATCAGAAGCTAACAAAGCCCTTTTTCTAAATAAAACAGATTCTGTCATTTCCTATTGTAGTACAATGTGCTAACAATATCCTTTTTACAATATGGTCAGATCAAATCACGAAAGTTTAAGTGTTTTGCTTATTTTTGTCTGTTTGATTGTGTAGTGCTTTAAGCTGCAATGCAGGAAAAGCACTTTTTATAAATAAAGTTAGACTGATATTGCATTCGGGTCAAAGTCAATTTTGACCCGAAAACAATATAAGGGTTACTTTCACCCAGCATCCCCTACTGCAAGAACAGCCCCCTTAAAAATGAAGTAAAACAATATATTTATCCATTAGCAGATTTTCTTTAAATAGGAAAAGTCAATTTGGGTAAGAAAAGGGGTCTTCATATTTTAAAAAACATAATTTAAGTCAAAAAGACATGTTTTCTACGTTTATTTTGCTATTGAAAAGCTATCTCTATTAGATTATTTTTCTTGCAAAACAGAAAATTAGACAACTTTTTGTTAAAAAAGGGACTTTTTAGTTTCTTAAGACCTAGTTTTAGCAGTGTAGTGGCAACAGGAAATTAACTTAACAGAAAGTAAAGAGTTAAGAATCAATGCAAAATTCATCAAACGGGAAAAAATAGGAAACATTAAAGTCCCAGGAAATAACTTTTTAGAATCAACAGGGAATCCATCACTTTGACTCAAGGTTGAAAACTTGTAGTTTAATTTATTGCCTTCCATCCCAAGGAACTAGTTATTTATTCTAAAACAGCTGTTCGTGATAGTTCTCAAATCAGCAGCAGTTCTTGTCAGTTCATGATAAAGTTTTGAATTGTGGCCTAAAAAGCGTACAGACATTAAATTCTTTTGCGCTACTTTCAACTTATCCTTTGTAATTTTTATTGTGTTGTGTACAATGATGTATTAAAAAAGCATGTAAAAAAAGTGCACAAGTTGCATAAAAACATAAATACAATACAAAACAAAACAATACATTTTGTCAAAAATAGTAAAAAAAAAAAAAAAAAAAAAACTTTATTGGAAAAACATGTTTTTTTTACGCTTTGTAACATTATTTATTTGTTTTGTGAGACTACTTTTTGTCCCGAAATATTAATAAATATCTATACATGACTAACACCCACACTAACAGAAACTAGAATTTGATGCTGCTGATGCCACTAATTCAGGCCAAAAAGCTTTAACGTTCTCCAGCTTGTAAATTAGCTTTGAGTTCTAATTCCCTTAACTATCCTCAGGTGACAAACACTGTACCACTCTGGCTGTTCTGAAGTTAATTTTGAGGGGCCTTAACTTCATTGGCACATTTCCTTTGGCAACACCTCACTGTCAAGCATTAAACAAGTTAAGAAAATTAAAGTAGAGAACTCTAAAACTGTGGTGCCACTTATAGCATGTGGTACAAACTACACAGTGTGATAGAAAATCCTGTTACTACATGACATATCAAAATCTGCTATCTTAAACTTTAAATATTCATTATGGCTGTTGTTTTTCACTGCTAAAATCTTCCAGAGAACATAAACAACTTTGTCCGACACTAGTTCTTTAATTCACTCACCCTTCCGCTGGCCCTGGAAGTCAGTTTTCTTTGAAGTTCTGAGATCTTTGAAACTTACAGGATATTTACTCTTTACATATTTGCTGTGCTTTGGATAGACCATCTTGAATGAAAACACATCTCAAAAGGGTCTTTGCCATGTACCTGCATTTTTTGGACTACCTTGAAACTCAAATGGAATGTTTGGCTTCCTCACATCCCTTGCTGGAACTGTCTACAGCCATTGGCACGGTGTCCAAAGCCACACCAGAGGGCAGGGGTTGCACAGTCAGAGCATAAAGAGAGATTTAGGGCTGGTGGGCAGATAGATGCAGAGCTGCTGAAGCAGCATTTTATCAGATGGGTCTAGTCACAGACTTCAACAGTATTTCAGTTATTATTTAATACCATCTGTTGAACATGTGCCTTAGAAGTAGCTCCCAAAATTCAACTCCAGCAGCAACAATAATACAGTTTAAAAAATATTGATAAATTCACAGCAAAATAAATGTATAACATCTCAAGTACAAAAGCAAGGAGAGCTAATTCGAGTAACCTAATCGAGTTGCACTTATTTGTGACAGATGCTGTGTAAAAACAACCCGCCTGCTTCTCTTTGCTCTAAACAAATATAATTTTTTCTTTTAAAGTCAATCACATAATTCATCAAATTATGTGCTTGACAAACAAACAAGAGTGTGTTTTTAAGAGCATGCGAAGAAGGTCAGCTTCACTTACGTGTTCGCCCCAGTGAGAGCAGCAAAGTTAAAAAGGGAATCAAAATAATTGTAGCCAATCAAAGACGATGGCGAGCTTTAAAAAGCTTGCCAAGGCCGTTGACACTAACTGGTTACGGATGTGGCAATGTGTGATCACCCACTGAGCTGCCATTCCACTGCTATTAACACATGACCCTGCATGTGCTGAATAAAGGGATAAAGCACTTTCTTTTGCTTTAAAATTGGTAATGACTCATAAAATAGCAGCAGACTTAAAAAAAAAGAAGAGAAAGTCCGGAGAAATTTTTGTAATTTATTAAGCATGAGTTATAGTTTTGATGTGAGCTAAGAGACGGACTGATCCCATCTCAAACCACCTCAAATCTCCTTCATTTCGTCTGTGTAATGTGTCTGTTGACATTGGTGTCTTGCTGTTCTTTCCACATAATCTCCAGAGGGAAGATAATAACGATCTGCTGGTTATCACAAGATGTACATTTGGCTCTGCTGCATCGGAGAGGCCATGAATCACGCTTGAGTCAACTTTCTGTCATTCATTATTGACCTTATGCTGATGATGAAACTGCAGTGGAGATAAAAACAAGGTTTTTAAATAGTAGCTTCTAGACTAAATATTTGACCTATGAATAGCATGAATTCACATGGGATAATTTAGCAATGGTATTACACATCCATACTCAGTGGAAGGGCATTCAATTCAATTCAAAGTATTTATAAATATTTATAAAGCACCAAAATGCAAATAGTGGTAATCTAACGACACTTCCAAAAAAGTAAGTTATTAAGTACAAGCTACTAAACTTAGAGATGATTTTTAAATGTTACTTGTGGTTATCAAAGCCTTGCGTGGACAAACTCGTGCGTACATTGCTGACCTTTTAATCCCCTACTCTTCGGCCCACTCCCTGAGGTCCTCAAACAAAAACATTCACAAATTCCAAAAACCTGCTATAAAATCAACGTTTCAAGCTGTCACTCCTTGACTTTGAAACATCTTCCTTTTGTCATTACGACATATTGACTCCGCTGAGTGTTTTAAAAGTCAGGTCAAGACGTATTTATTCAGAAGAGCTTTTAGTTAATCTAATTTAGTCTTTTATGACGTGTTACTTTGTTTTTTGTGATATTCTATGTTTTACTATAAGCACTTTGTGATTTTTATCTGAGAAATGTGATATATAAATAAACATTTAACTTAACTTAACTTTTATTTGTACAACAAATAACAAACTTGAAACTATGCAAACTTGCTCAGCAGCACTTTCAATGCAAATTTCAATGTTTTTTTAAGGAATTGCAATGAAAAATAAAATAAGTTTCGTAACAAAAATTTTAAAAAAAGTTTTAACTGGCAATTCTTTCTACCATATTTACTTTCACAGTATAAAGAGCTTAATTTCCTTGTTGTCTAAGTTGTTTGGAAAAAGTTTTTCACACCAAGCCTTTTTGCATTCAAAAGAAAAGTCAGATAAGCTATGATAAGATAAAGTTCTTTGAAGGAAGGATCATCCATAGCCTGGCTGCCACGTTCCTGTTACTCAGGGAGAAATCTGTTGGTCACACATGAAACGCAGCACTGTATCCTAATACAAACATTAGACTGTGAAAAGAGTTGAAGACTTGCCACTTCAAATTTCAAGAGTTGCTTTTGTTGGCATCTGATGTGAGAACTCAAGCAGTGTACCATAATTGTGTACACACGCAAGCTCATAAATGCCAAATTTTCAACTTCAACGAGAAGCTCCTCTGGTCAGCGACTTTGAAGATAGCTCTGCCTCTGACCCAAGACTGCAGAAGCACAAATAAAAACCTAGACAGGTTTTAAGCTGTTTTTTTAAAGCAAAAACAATATTTTTTTAATGAAAAAAGAGAGAGAGAAAAACAGAAATCGAATGTTCCCATTTGAATATAATGTCTTACATCTCCACAGAACATAATTTATTCCTTTTTAGCTAAAAGGTTTCCCAAAAAAGATTGTTTATGCATCCAAAAGAATGCAAGTGGGTTGTTGTAAAGATAAATGTTGATTCTGCTGCTGAATAATGTGTTGGAGAAATGTGAAAAACACTTCTTTAAAAACCTCCATTGTTTTTAAAAGCTTAATATTTCCTACAATGTGCTGATGGTTTCTGTTGCTGCTGGTTACAACGTTCTAAACAAACACATCGTGTGGATTGGATGAACGTCTGGGCATGTTTCTCACTCATATCAGTGACTCTTCTTCCAGTTACAGCAGGCTGATTCCAACTGGTTGACGCTTAAACTGTCACCAATGTGCACATAACTGCTGTAACCAGAGTCCCAGGCTGTGTCATCCACAGAGGGCTCAATGCCACAGTTTGGACTAAAAACGCATAGTTTGTTTATGCATCAGAAGAAAACAAACAAAAACTAATATTGGAATTTTTTCAAATTAAATGAAATAACTACTTATAATGGAGTCTCAAATTTATTATTTAAGCACCTGAGCACAAAATTGCAATCTATGCAGAAAATATTACGTGTGATTGAATCTAGAAGGATTTGTTGATATCTCGTGTGCAATGCATCATGGTAAACAATAAAAATTTCACTTCTATGATGGGTCAGTTTCTATTCATCTGCTTTCAGTAATATGTGACAACCAAAAATGGCAAAAAATGGCAAAAGAAAAGTATCAAAAACATCATGTCATAACGCTGTGGCTGGACAATGCTTTTGAGGCTGCCTTGCTTTATTTACCAATGGAACCAACACAATGTTGTGAAAAAATATTTTCCTAAATATTAGTACCGATAAATGATTAGAAAAGTGATACTTTCTGTGAGTAACCTGGGACTTTAACAGGTGATGTCTTTCGCCATGCATCCCAAGCAAAACTTAAAATCTGTTGACTTTCTTTCAGTAGAGTTCCTGATGGATCTTAAGCCTTTGCCTAATACACCCATACAGGTCCTGCATGCTTTTGGGGTGTTCAGGCCCGTGGAGGGTCGTTTAGACCATCTTAAGGTGAGCACAGGTGTGTCTTGCGTTTGTGCGGCCACCTTAAGGGACGCCATAAAAATGGAATATATGATTGTCGTGCGTCTGGTAGGTGTTTCGTGGAGTTTTTGTAGGGCAAATGAAAGTTGCTTGTACTTATGACAAGCAAGTGATGCAGTGGTACGGTGTCTTTACCCTACACTCTTGTCTCCTTAACGGCTATGTGCAAATGCCCCATGCACAGGGTGTTGATACGCAAGTGTCCACAGGACACCCTTAGGATGGCCATACAGACTACGGTTTTTGTCTAATGTCCTAAATTACAACAGTCAAGCTGCAATCAAGGAGCGTGCACTTATTATGTGCTTGGGTCTCACCTACTTCACCCATACTTTGTCCTTGCATGTTGTTCAATACAACCTGTCGTCTGCAGCATGCCTGTAGCAAAAAATGTGCATGAATGTTTTACTCTTATGGGCTCACCGAGCAGTTTACAAACTTTATGATTCATATAGGCCACCTGCGTGGACTGCACAGGTTTGCCCATTTTTTGCCAAGTCAAACTAGTCAAAACATGCTCCTCTACATACTAAAAAGCCTGTTTTGATGAGAATAAGCCTTTTGGAGTTGGTGTATTCAAGAAAACAGCATTATTTTTTGCCTTTTAAAAATATATACTTGCATCCCCTATTGCAAGCTATCAAAACAATAATAAGCATAATTATTGAAAACAGATGAATGTTTGTTATAGAAAAGAATACAATAGAACAGAATAGAATTTTCAAAAGGAGAATGGGTTTCTGAAATGGTGCAACGAAATGCCTCAACACTTAAACATTCTAAAAAATCTGTACCTAAAGCAAGCACAGCAATGTTTTATCCCAACAAACCTGATTGAGAAGGACGGCTCTTTAACATATCAACCACATCAGTTTGACTAAAACTAATTAGACAAATTAAAGTAATTATAAAATGAATTATAGTTCTTAATACGATGTTAAAGATCAACAACTGCAGTTAGTCTGGAAACCACAGAAAATACAGAAAAAATGTGTTTTTCTTCAGTCATGATGGTTGTCCTGGCCTTTCCTGCATCTGTCTTCCAGCTGTTTGTTTGTAGGCTTTAGCAAAAGAAATCCCCCTCATTTGTGGGACCCAGTTAATGAAGAGCATTCGACTTATTTACCAAAATAATCTCATGAGTTGCTTTCTTTCTATTAGCAGCATTTTATCAGATGGATTTAGAAGAATTTGTTTATGTAGTATATTGTTGTGGATGGTCTACAATCCAGCAACCACATGACTTCACTGACCCAGACTCAGTGGAAGTCAGTCATGGACATGTCATCACACTACTTTAAAGTGAGATTGTATGCATTCATCTACCCTCTCAAATTTGTAGATCATATTTAAGTTGACCTCATACCGTCATTTGACTTTTCTTTCATTTTTTTAGAATAACTACAGTAAATACTTATGATTCTATGTAGCCATAAGGTGGCCTAAGTCTTGGTCCCCCTGTGCTGGTCCCCAGCCCGGATTAAATGCAGAGTTGTGTCGGGAGGGGAAGCCGGCGTAAAAACTCACTGCCAAACCACCTGTGTGAACCACTGCTGCAACCCCTTACAGGATGTGCCGAAAGGTGAACAACAGTAAATACTTATGATTGTCGGTTATTATTATTGATTAGTTCTTTAAGAAAATAGGAAACCCAGATTTAGCAGCGCTGACTCCCATCCCAGCCGCTTCACAGTCAGCTGCAAACCGCCCCGATGCATGCTGGAGGTCCTGGCTCAATTAAGTCAACAGAACAACATCATCTGCAAAGAGCAGAAAGGAAATCATGTGGTTCCCAAACCAGACCCCCTGTGGGCCCTGGCTGCGCCTAAAAATTCTGTCCATAAAGACTATGAACAGAACCGGTGATAAAGGGCAGCCCTCCCAGAGTCCAACATACACTAATTATTTTAATGGATCTCTTCCATCCCACAATGGGACTATGACGTTATTAAAGATGTCATTAAATGTTTAAATGTGCTTTTTAATGGCAATTTCAATGCCACATACTGTATTTTGAAACATGTATTCATTGATTTCCAATTGTATTTTTTAATACCAATTTAAAATAATTAATGACACTTTTTTTTAACAATTTAATAGCGTATATATATATTGATTTAATATTGTCTCTTCTGGACCTCCATAGAGGGGGTCTGTAAAGACTTGCTGTGATTACCTCTTTTTGCCCGCAACAGACTGGCGACCTGTCCAAGGTCCTCGCCATCGTCAACCACTATCCAGGACAGGTTCCAACAACCCCATGACCCCAAAAGGGATATGGGGTTAAGAAGATGGCTGGATGGACCTCTTTTTGATAAGTTCATTGTTCTTTTTCATTGAATTAATTTTTTTCTAAGTTATTAAGCAAGTGCAGTTACATTATCCCGGACTCTGAAAACTCTTGACTGAATGTTGTTGGTCAACATAGAAGTCTCCCTGTGTGCACTTGCAGAAGCTGTTTCAACAAGAAAAGCGCCTTTTGTTGCTTATCCTTCCTTCTGATGTGCATGAAAAAACTTAAAGAGCTTTCAGTCTGCAGTAAAATCAGTGGACAAATGTAATGTAACTGCAGAGACTAAAGTACTGAACTAAGAGTTACCTTTCAAGCCAATGTAGCATGGCTGAATGAAAGCCAAAATCTGCTCAAGATGAGTTTTTCCTCAAACACATTTGCAGCCAATGTTTATCCTCAGAACATCATTTGTTTTTGGTGTTCAAAGTGAAAGCCTCAGACCTTTGAAGATGCTGTAAAGAGTCAGTTCTAAAATGATGAACTAAGGAAAGATCTGAGAATCAAGTCAGTAGATCAACATGAGCGTTTTACACAATATGAGGACATGTGTGAGTTTTAGACCAGCACTCCTGTATAAGTTGCTATAAATGGATGTGTATCACAGTACCGGTAAGTGTGTATTACCCATACTAAGTAAAAATACCGTTTCCACAAGAAAAAGACTTCAGTTTCTTAAATCTGTGTCTCAGCATCTTTTGAGCGTCTGCCAAAAAAGACTCATAAGTAACGGTTAAATCTTCAACTTTGGCAGCTGAATGATGGAGGAGAATGCAACCTGTGCAGAAAACTATGAATAGTTAAAGCTGTGGGGAGAAAATCCATTGAAATTATTGGCACAATAACATTTGTGTCCCTTTTTTTTTATCACAGGAGCAGAGGAATGCAAAATGAATACATAAATCCATCTCTGTGATGTTTGTGGTGCACCTCACACGAATCGTGGTTGAGCTGGTCAAAGCCACTGGCTCACCTGTGCCTGGTGTCTCTGGGACGCGGCTGAGCGGTCCGACCTGGCGCAGCTGGAACGCGGTCCTCACCTCATGGCAGCTGTGCGCGTCCGCGCCGATCACACTCATCAGAAAAACTGCAAATGTCACAATCCAGACGGCGCTGCCAGAGTTCAAGCGAGAGCTGCCTCCGCGGGACATTGCCGCATCGCACTCAGGGTATCCTTGGAGGAGGTGACAACTGGAACCTGACTGTCAGCTGCGGGACAATTTGGAGAACAGGAGGCGCGTGAGGATCAGTGGCGATCGCTCTGGACATCTGACGAGCCTTTGCAACCGATTTCACATTATTGGTGAGAATGGGTGTGAGAGCCTCACTGACAGAGGAGGTTTGGGGTTTGTGTGCTCGAGCCAGTCTGTCCCGCGCGCTCTACCGGCATGCCTATTTCCAAAGTGCTGCTGCGCGCTCCCCTCCCTCCCTGTTTACCGCAGCTCAGCGCCTTCACTCAAAGTCACTGTAATCCCTTTAATGGAACTGCTGGTGTCTGTGTCACTCAAGAAAAAACTCTTTGTCCCTAAAATAAATGTAAACCTGTTTTGTTGGGTCTTTGCATTTTCTCCTTTAACTGTTTTTATCATCTCACTAATAACAAAGATCAGTTTACATATTAAACAAATGACCACTTTCATAACAAAATAAAACAGTAATAAAGTCATAATTAAATAATTTAATACGAATTTGTTACATTCGTACAACAAATTAGAGTGTTTTTATGTGTTCACAGTGATTTTTCTAAGTTTATTTTAGCGCCACCTAGTGGGTCAAAATTGAAACTACTAAACAAACAAAATGCACTGCCTGTTGTAACCACTAAAGAGGCTGCTTTATTATCTGTCATTACTGGTTCCCAGTCTGACCAGAGCTAAATTTGACTTGTTTTACTGTCTGCTGAACTAAGATGAACTGTCTCACCACACTTTCACACATTGCTTTGCTTCGGCCGTTTGGCTGCGTAGCTTTCCATCTGCCGGCAGCATTAACTTTTCTTATTCCTTCTTTTCCAGCTGATTTGCTCCACGTTCTGTTTAGGTTAGACCCTATAGGACAGCACCACCATCAACTCAACTCACTTAAGGCTAACACATGGGAAAGGAGTTACATGGTCATACTAGTTTATCTGTATCTTTTTCATGTGAATTTTTAAGGCCCTCAAAAAAACACAGATTACACAAAATTACCACAAAAAAAGCAACACTCTTGCAGCTATAATTGCTTTATTTCATTAAAACAGCCTTTGTTTTTTCCACACTGGGATAAAAGTTTACAAAAACACTCAATGATAGTGTTTTTGAAACTATTCTAAATGTTCTTTTTACATGTACAGCATATGGATGATAGCATTCATAATTTAAGTATATATTGTTATTTAACCTCAGATCTAAACTCAAGAGCACCTTTGGGTGCTAAATGAAAGCTTTTGACATCAGTGCTTTTCAACCAGTGTGCCGCAGTAAACTTGTGGGCCACGTGAGATAGTCAGGTGTGCTGTTGAAAATGACTTAATTCCACCTGATTGGTCTAAAAAGCATTTAATATTGGCAGAATATCAGCTCTGTGTTTATCCAACATATGACAGGTCATAAAAAATACTTTTTTCTCATTTTTATTTTATTTTTACCCAAGAAGTTTGATAGGAATAATATTATTAACACAAACTTAAGAGTTTTGGGGGTTTTTTTCTGTTGGTGATGTGCCTTATGATTTTTCTTAAGGTAAAAGTGTATCTTGGCCCAAAAAAGGTTGAAAAACTCTGTTTTACATTATGTGGGATCAGCTTTTTCCTATTGGTGAAACTGTTTTCACTTACTTTGCCATGTGTTAGGCACAAAGTTCAATACAGAGTGTGATGCTCTATTTCTTTGTGCCTTAATTTATTATGAAAAAAAATCTGGGCACTTTGCAAAAAATGCAAAAACTGTACCTTAGAATTATGAATTAATATTTGTGTGAGCACAAAACTCTTTGCTCTTTACTTATTTGAGTTTTATTTATTGTTTTCCTGAATAATTTTTTTTGAATGACCCATCTTTAAAAGTTAATGCTTACTGACTTTTTTCCAATGTTTATTTAAACTGTTTTTTGTTTCGTTTAACATTGGGATAATGTTTTCTCATCCTTGGGTTCTTTGCTCGACCCCTTGACTCCAGAGTTACTCAAACTGTTTTATTAGTTGCGCTCAAATCAAATCCCAAACTGTTACTGAAATACTCAGGAAGGCATTGTTTTAATGTTGTTACTTCTAATATACTTTGACCTTATAGACATTCTACATCAATGAAAATGAATGCCCTCTTGCCCCACCTGGGAGTACTCTTGTCATTGTCAAAAAAGGCACAGATGACCAAACATAAATCAGACTTAATATTTTTTAAAACCTATATTTGTTATCCACATAGCTACAAACTAAGATTTAGCTTTAATCATCCTAAATGATGCTTTCCATTATTCATTTTGTCAAGTTCGTTCACCTCCCTTTAATCTGTATTCTTTTATTGTTATATTTCTCGGGACAAGTAGAAATTCACATTTCAGTTGTAAATAGTTATTTTCACTATTTTTAACTTGAGAAGATGGAAAAACATTAACTCGCATTCTTCGAAACAATAAACACAATTAATATTAGCCCATGGTTTTCACACTGGACAAGCAAGGAGGGGCTTCTCCTTTTTCCTACTGATTAGTAGCACATTGGTGTGAAATGTGGAAGCAGTGCAAATCTCACAGATCATGCTCCAGGCGTTTTCTTTCACGTTTCTACACCAATATATGAAACACTTGGTGTCTTCTAGTTGCGGCTGGACACAAACCGCAATTAAGAATTTCTTCTTCAGGATTCAGTTTAAACAGTTGGCACTTGGGTGAATTAAAAGAGAAACCATCCGTACGCCACTACCAAATCTGAGTCCCTGATTCACCAAAGTACTTCCTGGTTTAACTTCAGTTGCTGCAGATTTTGTGCGTAGAGCCCGAAAACGGTCGTAGAAACTTTTGTAGCTATACCTATGAATGCAAGATTTTTTTACTGCGGCAGCTCAAAACGGGTATTTACGCACATTTATATAGACTTTCATTGGAAGTGCTTGCTTCAACACATGTTGCCAAGGGCGGTGTGAACGTTGTTAAAGAGTGAAGAAAATACAAATGGATAGACAGTTCATTTGATCATGTTCAAATGTTATGGCATGTCACAGAACAACTACTGAAATGATATTTTAAAATACTTTGCCCAACACTTTAAAAATTAATTTGATCTTAGACACTCTAAAGTCACTTTTTTGTCTTTTAGTTAGTTTTTGGATGATGAAAATAAGCAGGCTGCAGTACCGGCTATTATTTTGCCTGTCTTCTTATGATGAAAAAGCTGCATTAAATCTGTGGTCCAGCAGAGAAGTTGCACAGTGTACTCATAAGGAAATCCCCACTGGGCTAAAAGATGAGATCCACAGGATGGCCAGTTGTCTCTTTAGATGCCAAGTCATGCTGCTATAATGTCTGTAAAACCCAAACAGAGAAACACGTGTGGTCCTGGCTCACCTATGTGGAGTTGATCTGAGCTTGTCCCTCATGTTTTATGTATCATGCTGTCATCCTTCTGGTTTGTTCAGAGTTTGCATGTTCTCCCCGTGCATGTTTTTTTTTTTTTTTTTTTCCAGGAACTTCGGCTTTTTCCCTCGATCCAAAAACATGCTTCATGGATTTCTTGGATACCATAAAGTGTCCCTGTGTGTGTGTGCTCTGTGACAAACTGGCAAAACTACCTAGAGTGATCCTCACCTTTGCCCAGCAGAGGCCAGGACAGACTTTGGCAACCTAGTGACCCCGAAAGGGATACAGCAGGTTAAGAAAAAGAATGGACGAAAAGCTTCTCTTAAGCGCAGTGATGCATTTCTCCTCTTCGTGTGTTATAGAAGATGACCACCAGATGGCGCCAATCATCCAACTTTTCTTTTGCTCCACTCCAGTAGCCCCACTGCTCATTTATCCATTTTATGGTGTCCACCAGCAGAAATATCTGCCATAATGAGGTCAAAAACTGTCAGAATTATAGCATTGATAATTCTGTCAAAAAAGTGTAAAAGCAATGCCTTTTAGTTGACCTTATTTCCAGTATGCCAACAGTGGTCAGCGGTGAGTCAACAGTCACCTCAGGCATTTTTACACGTCAGCATCAGCTGTTCAGGACAAAAGAACAAAATGTTTGAGCAATTCCACCAACACCACAAACCTGTGCTGGAGCTTTGAGCTTTTGAAGGTGGAACCATGAAGCTACGGATGCCAATAAAAAAACATTTCAGGGTGTTTAATGGAGCTGTGGACAGATAAACAGCTGCAGAGCAAGCAGCTGCAGTAATTAAGCCACAGATTCCCTTACTTGTCTGTTCTTTTTTCTGAGTTGAGGGACCAGTGCTAAAACACTCCCAATCTGTGGGTGTTTTAGCCAATCAGCTCTGGTCCTCTAAACTGGGCATTTAAGGGTTTACAGGGGTATAAGTCTTTCAATTGCCAGTTTAAAAGATTGCCATCTTCAGTCTCTCATTTTTACCTCTCCATCTAAGCTGAATCGGAGGAAGTGTGAAGGGAGGATATGAGAAACATGCTTCAGCTTGACATCCTTTGAGAGAAGAAGTGCTAATAAATAATTACTTTTGATTAACCACAGTATAACCTTCTGCTATCCAGCTGCTTTCCAAGAACCTATTGCTATTCAAAATGTATTGGAAAGTGCTGTAGCGATCCCTAATTTTATATTTTGCAGTACGACTTGACAGGGAACGCACACATGAAGATGTGCAAGTATGCACAAAACATGGAGTGGTCAGATGGCTGTACATTGCGGGTCAGAGCAGGAACCTCATGCTCCATTTCTCCCTCAGAGTAGTAAGGAATGGAAGTGAGCCATGCATCTTTAATAAGAGCCTGACATCTACCTCACTATCTGTTCCACCACTGCCATCCCAATCCTCACCTGCGTGGCATTCCCAGAGCGGAGACATCCCTGGGAGCAACACAGCAGCTTTCAAGAATCTACATGCCACTTCGTAGTGGTCTTAATAGCAGCTAGTAAGGTGAAATTCATTTAATATGACAATACTTGATATAACGAATAAAAGAACTTCCTAAGCATAATCATTACCCTGTGTTTAATTTTTTCCCAGTAGTATTTAATTGATTGCTTTAATGTTTTTATAGACTCCTAATTAGCTTTTTTAGGAACTGGATCGATACTGCATCACTACATGCATAATTGAACCATTTATCAGGCATCCGCTCAAGGGTCCATCGCTCTGTTTTGCACCCAGTTATCGATGTCAATGCTTCAACTTATTTGAACTAGTAATCCTATTCAATGTAGCCTTTAACTCAAATTAATAAATTGTCCCTACTGTTCTTTTAATCAGTTGTGCACATGTATGAAAGCATCAACTAACTTTGCATTGTTTCTTTTTTTAAGTTCTTGTTTAAAATGTATTCTAAGTGCATCGTTTTGTCTTTTTTCACCAACATAAATACATTTCACAGTGCATAAGCTCTTACTTGTTAAACAAACATGAACTATTCCCAGCAAAGATTTCTAAGTCAGGAATTTCTTGAAGACCCACTCCACTGAAAATAACTTTGGTGGTCTGTCAAACATGCTGTAGTTTTTTTTCCTTTTGATGGAGAACACATATAAAGAAGTTTAAGATTAAAATTGCATTTCTGAATATTTCTTTATGCAAATTGTTAAATTGGGAGCAGACGAAAAAAATGCCTTTGGAAAAAGCTTGTAGCAGTGGGGCATTGGTGCTACAATTGGTGGGCCATAAGTTCCCTGCTGAAGCATCCACTTGCAGACAAAAAGATCAATAGACCTCTTTGTTTTCCTTCATCTAAGCTGATTTCTGGCTCAAAACTGTATGTCTGGATATCTCCAATATTGCTCACCATTTTTGTTGCACTAGCAATGTTAGATTGCTGCTGTAGCGGATTGTAAGCTAGCATGAGAGAGTGTAAACAGAAAGATGTCAGGAAGCAGGGGCAGGCTTACTCCTTACCCACTGTCCCGCCCACAACAGAGATTTCTGATGAACTACTGTCACTCTGCAGAAAATATGTCCTAGAAAACCATGCAGTTTAAAAAAAAAAAAACATGTTGCCTATGAACAGCATAATCACAATTAAAAGTTTACTGGGAACACTTTGAATATCGATTAGAAGACACTTTAATGTGTTAAATTGTTAAAAAAAAGCAACATTAAAATTTGTTAAATTAAGAGTTGCATCCCATCAGACTGTTTTTTTACTGTCTGTATTGTTTGGATGAATATACAAAAAAAAAACTACTGGTTATGTTTATTTACGTTGAACTCTTATGTGAACATAGCATTTAGTCTAAGATTTCATGCATTAGTCGTATACAATATAGGATTGGCCTCTGTGTGTTCGTGTGCAAGCACTGTGTATCTGCATGTGTGAAGCCGCTTGGCTTGAGAGATCTGCTTTGTGCTCAGTCAACCACATCCTGCACAATTGGCGTTAAGAGGGGTCAAATGCCTTTTAATAGGGCATTTGAAAGCAACTGGATATTTGCAAAAGGCTTTTTATGATGTGAAATATATCAAGGTGTTTTTTCCCTTTATGCTGAGGTGTTTCTTTTCTTAAATTCTTTGGGCTCTTTGCTCGTTTCAAATCAGATTTCTGTTTTGCAAATCAAATGCAGTTTAGCTCTGTGGTTGATTCTGAACTCACCACAGTGTTGGTTTATTGACTTTTTTGTCAGTCCCCTACCCTCCCCCTTCCCCGCAATCCAATGTTTTTGACAACTTTAGTCATTATTATTATTAATAATAATAATTGTATTATTATTGTTCAAATTTTAGCATACTGCACAATGTTAGTTAAAAGAGGGCTGAAATCTGTAGACTTTTTTTGGCGTCTATATTAAAAGTGTAACTGGAGAACGTGAGCAGCAGTAGGACAAGAGTCAAGAAAAACAGCGGAAAGGCTTGATGAAAACAACAGATCTCTGATTCCCTAATCTTTTTGTGTCCACCATGTTAATCCATCCAAGCAAGACCAGTCACTCCACCCTCTTGCCATGATCAGTCTTCCTCTGGTCTCGCTCCGGTGTGCCAAACGGATACGCACTCACATCTCAGTCATTCGAACAGCAGCACAGCATTTAACCAAATGATGTGTTTATGACTTAGTTTGAACTCCTTCCAGTTGTTGTACCTTCTTGAATTCAGCTTTCACTGGGTTGAAGTTGATTTTTATGCTTATGCAAACCTATTTTTATTAGGGTTTTTTTTTTTGTTTGTTTTTAAATGAGCTGTTCTGATCCTCGTGCTACGCATCCTCTTTGTTTTGGCAACAGCACATGTAAGAAAGGCACCTGAAAGCAACACGGTGTGTTCGCTGCAAGTGTTTTTGTGTCATGCTCTTGTTTATGAGCTGTGAGTGTGAGAAGAGGGAGGGGGACGCATCAGGGAGGGGAATGGCAGCGGTTGCCAGGGGAAGAGGAGGTTGTGTCTAATGAGGTCACACCCTGGCAACCCAGTGACTCCTCCCACTAGACCCCCCTACTTCTTCCTACTTGGCCCCCTCTGACAATGCCCACCCACCCCCCTACCCCTGACAAGGAGAACTCTCCGTGGTGCTGAAAGCAGAAAAACATGTTGAGGCTTCATTTACAATCAAGGCGCATGTAAAGGCAGGAGGGGGGGCACTCGCACGGCAAAACCATAAAATGATTCATTGCAGAGGAAGAATCAGATATGCATGCTTATGGAAATGAGTTCAAAAGTGCACAGCTAGAGGAATAGCAGCGCAGAAAAAGGAAGGAAAAAGGAGATTGGCTGATGCTTTTGTAGAAGGTGTGCTACAGTAGACAGAGGGCGTGTTCTTGTTGTTTTGATCTACAGTTGGGAAGCCCAGTGTCATCTGCTTTAGCACAGACCGACTGTGCAGCTCCGTGTGCCTGATCAGCGCAAGAAACCGGCAAGGAATGCAAATCCTGGAAACCCACGGCACTTTGCTCTACCTCAGCATCCACCATGAGGACTCCTTTCATGTGTGTCACACTTTGACGCGCTAAAGACGGAGAAAAAAAGACGTTCTGGGAAAGAAGCGTTTGAAAGATTTTGATTTAGAGCTGCACTGGGGACTTCAATGCAAGACTCTGAGTGCAGGTAATGCACACATTCGAGGGTAGGATCGTTTCATACACTGCATTCTGCTGCTATCTTTAGCATGGACAGATGTGTGGAGAAGTGAAGCTGACAACTGGCCTGGAGTTTTGGCATCATCTGGACTGGAGGAGTCCTAATTTTGGCTTGGCGAAGAAGAGTTAG
Organism: Oryzias celebensis; assembly: GCA_014656515.1. Classification (NCBI taxonomy): domain Eukaryota; kingdom Metazoa; phylum Chordata; class Actinopteri; order Beloniformes; family Adrianichthyidae; genus Oryzias; species Oryzias celebensis. Next base: position 75,773,478 of record BNCR01000001.1, read on the forward strand.
GCTGGGCACCAAATGGCCCATCTCTTTTTATACCATCCTTATCCTGGGTCATAGGGACTCCTTCTAGCAGACCAATAAATTGGACCATACAATGGATGGGAGTTTATGTGGATTTAAGAGGAAAAGTGCACAGGTGCTCCAGAAAAGCTCAGAGTTCATTGTACAAAAGTGGACTCCAGGGAAGACAGAGGACATTCTGGTCCAAAAGCCAGCAAGCACACAGCTCTATTGTGAGTATGCAAACCCTTAAATATTTTTATGCATTTTTAGGATGAATCTAGCATAGTGAAATGTGTGACAGAAGGCACATTTGTGAACGAGCATCTGTACATGTGATTTTGAGACTACTGGCCCTGTAATCCTTTTGACACTGTGCCTTTAGAATATCTATGCCGGTCGTCTCCTGTCACATGGTTGCCTGGAAACAGAAATGGTGTGCCACCATCGTTTAGCTTTAAAGCAAAGTGCACCTCTGTTTTAACTGTTGGAACCCATGTCACAGGAGCATAAAAAAAAAGGGGGGGGGGCAATGTGTGTGTGGGGGGGTAGTTAGATATTAAGACAAAAAAACAGATCAGCTGGAGAGAGATAGGGATGGGGTGGAGTAAAAGGAGATTTATTGAAATTATTGGTTGCTAAATTTACAGGTTTTACAGAGATGAGCAAATAATGACAGCATTTTAAGTCAATGAGTTATGGGAGGACAATCCAATGTGAAAGGCTTGGTTGGTAAAAACACTGTAATAAACAAGCTGATTGCAGTGCAGAGTGCTGCTGCAGGCTTATAGGGATTAGGCAGACAGGCTTAATTCAGCTCAAACACTTTTTGAACTGTGCTTTCTCATTTCTATGCCTTTAACTGGTGCACCTTTTTCTACTCAGAAGCTAATTTTAACATCATTTCCCTTTTTATGGCTGACGATTTTAGACTGTGCATGCATGCAGCTGGTAAGATCTGAAGCCAAATCCTGAAACCAATTTAAACCCCTGGCTTTTGTGCCCTAGTTTGAACTCTGAGACAGATATTCTGTCCTTGACTCTTTTCGGTTCTCCCATTGAAAAACCCGTCAAAAACCCTCCATAAATGAGTGCTGATCGTGAATCAGGGGAAGCTGAAGCCAAAGATAAACCCCGTGCCCCGTAACACATGCCTGACTTATTCATAGACAGACACGGGGTAGAAGGATGCTGGGCATTGCCAGACAACGGACAGCCTCTCAGCTGGCCTTGCAACCTCCATCTGGCTGCCCTCCAAGACCCCCCCATACTGCCGCTACCTCCTTACACACACACACACACACACACAAGCCTGAGCCCCCTCCCCCTCCCTACGCACACTCAGTCAGTGCTCTCTTGCGCGTAAACAAGCATGAGTCTTAGGCTGATCTGAAAACACTGACCTACATAAACCATGTGCCGTTTCCTCATTGACTTCTTTCACCAAATTCAAATCCAGTTGTTTTAAGGACTACGCTCCATTAAAGCACCAAGGTTTATTGATTTTTTTTTTGTTTTATTTTGGTGAATGCAGCTGGAACAGGAATACATAAATATATCGTGATGCCTTTTGTTATTTGCACCAGACATTTCAAAAGAAAAAGAAATGCAGTAAATAATCTCAAAAAATATTCATCCATCAAATAGGTGATTGTTTTTTTCCACAATTCTTCATTTTATGGGCGAAAATTAGTTTGTTTAGCGTTTTTTTTTTTTTTTTTTTTTTTTTTTTTCCAGAATCAATAAGACTAAGACAAACGTGCCTGCTGTTCAGAAGCATAATATTTATTATATTTACATAGGCAAAACTATGCATCACAGTTGAGTTAGATTGCTTAATTTGATTTGTGTTTATCTGATTCGTCCCGGGAGAGCTATATTTCAGCATCTGAGCCTACACCGTATTATAACCGCAGAAGATGAAAGGCTCTTTTCAGTTTCGCTCACACATTCACTTACTCACTTGGTGAAAGCCAGTAGTTTCAGCCAGAAAATGTGCAAACACAACTGAGAAAATGAGCACCTGCTACTGAACCACACTCATAGGGAGGTTAAGAGCAACTGTAGATACAGAGAGAGTCCCATGCCTTTTAAACGGCAATCACAAACACACACACATGCATGTGTATATGCATTTGTTTGTGTGTGCATGCATGCCATGCCATGCATGCATGCATGATAAAAGAAGCATATTGCAAACCTCAAGAGTTATTTTTTTAAGACAAATGATTCAACTTTGACCATCATCATCATCATAGACGTTCAAATGGTTTTGAATTCCTAAGCAGCAGTCCAAACTAACTTAATGTGCATTGCAGGAATGTAGGCTGAACAAACAGCAGTAACAAGACAATCATTGCTTGCGTTAAAACTTTTTTTAAAATAAAATATTATAGTGAGCATTTGTCGTCAAATTATCTAAATCTTTCTTGGTGAAATAATTACGATTCCCGCTTTTTCTATATCTCCTCACCAGAATGCAGCGGAAAAACTTGGAGAATGATGAGCTCCAAGGAGGAGGAAACTCTGAGTTTTTTCCAGTATGTCGAGGAGAATGGGCTGATAGCCTACAACGGCCTGGTAGCTCAGAACTTGGATCACACCAGGAATGAGAGAAATAGGACATTACTGCAGGAAAAAAACGACAAAAAAAGAAAACAAGAGGAAGCCATAAGGAGGTAGGAAGACAAGAAGCAATCTAACCAAGCAGCCCATTAGTGCAGGCGACATGTCCCAGAGAATATTAACGCTATTTTTATACTAATTGTGTCCTCAAATGTAGAATACGATAGGGATTCTGCTTTTGTTACTGGACAGAGATCATCAGGTTCACTTCAGGCTGAAAGAATTCAGTGGCTATCGGTTCCCTGTGGTAAAGCCAGGGTGCTATATTTTGGAGTTTACAAGTCGAAACTGCTGCACTCTGGTATCTGGAGAAGAAAATGAATTTCTCATTAAAAGTTATTTGGGACTCGCCCTTGTGAGGAGGTCATTACTGCTCCCTTTTGAGAGTCAGAGCTTTAAAATGAGGAAGGGGGTGAAGGGCAGAGGCAGAAACATTAAGTAAAATCCTGCATGTCTTAATTTTTTATGGTTTTAATTTTAGACTACATGAAAGTACACAAATGTATTTGCTACATTTTTGTCTACTTTCAAAGAAACTTTTCTATGAGATTGTCGAAAATCAATTAAAACAATGTCCACACTTTTAATATGAGATGTGGTGAGGTAGTGGTGCAAGGTTAGCGTTCCTTGAATTTTCATGTTCTTCTTGCAAAGAGATTTTCCCCAAGCACTCTGGCTTCCTCCCACAGTCCAAAAACATTGTTCAAAGGTTAATTGCCATCTCTGAATTGTCCCTTAGGTGTGAATGTGTGTGGTTGTCTGTCTTTTTGTGGCCCTGTGATGGACTGGCAAACTGTCCAGGATGTACCCCACCTTCATTCTTCAGTAGCTGGACACGCTTCAGCAAACCCATCGCCCCATGTGGATATAGATGATGAATGAATGGGTAAATGGCTTATTTAATGAGAAGCAATGGAATGGTTATGTGACAAGAAAAACTTTTAAAAGCTGACTTTTGCTGGATCTATCATGATTCAGGACAGTTTTTCTGTAAATGAACTATGTTTTTTCGACTAATCCAGAATACCTTGTCTGACCTACAATTATTTTATATCCTATTTGTCTTCATATCTGTTTTAAATCTCATACAACGGGGAAATTCTTTAGGTTTGGGTTTTTTGTTGTTAGCAGACACATCTCTTTTTCTGGACAGCATATCCTGTGTAGAAAATTGATGAGCGAGGCAGGGTGTTGCTGGGGAAGCAATCTCTTCTGCCTCTCAAACTGTCAAAGGTCTTGAAGCACTTGTTCAAACATTTATGTGTTATCATTTAAGGAAGAGCCTAAAAAAAGCTGGATTTTTTTTCAGGGCTTTATGTAGGTCAATAAGATGACCCATTTCTACAGGAGCTGAATGAGAATGTGAGAATCCAGGGTGTGCACTTGTTTTTAACTGACCCCCTAGAGATGCCTGCCTGCTTCTGACTGTAGGATGAACCTCGAGGAACATGAAAGAAAAGAAAAAAGAAGACAGCAGTTTTCTAAAGAGTTGAACAAATTGCAAGTGTGAGTGTGTTAAGGGGGGAAGATCTTGTTACAGCAAAAGTGTTTTTAGAGTGTCTGGAATAAGGATGAAGACCTGTTAGAGTGATAATAGAGTAGGCTCAGTTACAGAAGATGCGTTCTGCCTGGTGACAGCTGGAACAACCATAGGCCAATCAAATCAGTTTGATGGGTTTGAGTGAAATTGGCCTTTCTGTCTTCTACTGCTTCACTCTAAGTTTCTTTTAATCCTATTTCATCTGGAGATGAAAGTTAGTCAGTCACAAAAGTGGATGCAAAACCTTTGCCCCTCCCTTAGCCCCACCCTAACACGGCCACCCTCGACTTTATTTGCATATCTTTGCATGTGAAATTCAAATTCCAAACAACTGCTTTTCTTTGTTTAACCTGATATGCATTTGTTTTTAACTTTCTATTTCTCTTTTTCTTTTCTCTATTTCACATTTTTTTTAATAAAAACTATGTTTAGTAGTATTAAGAGGAGCAAACCTGCCTTAAATAAAGCTAACTGCTCCAAGTGCACCTGTGGTTTGTCCTCTAGCTAATCACTGGGCAAATGTCCTATAAATAACCCAGTCAACAGTGGTCCAGTCACACCCAGGCACCCACACAAATGCAGCCCATGTAAACAAGAGTGCAATAAATGCACAACTCAAACAATGATTTTTTTTATTTATATATTTTCCACACGTGGCTGTCTTTTTTCCCTCCTTTTGTTCAAGTTAGCTCCTTTTTTAAGTAAACATTTTCACTTTCACTTTTATGATGCTTGTCTTTTATGGTTATCTTGAAGTGTGACATCATTGCTTTGGCTCTCCTGGTTAATTACTTTAACTGTCTGTTGACAAAATTTCATGCGATAACCATGCACATTTGCCATCATGTCTGGTGTGCACGTGTACTTTATTGTTGTCCTATAATGGTAATTAGTTTTGATCCTAGTTTCTATGGGTACCCTGCTGCTAGGCAAAGTGAAGCCTCCGACCATGACCAAAGAACCTAAGTTACCGAGCACCTTTTTGCTCAACAGCCGACCAGGAGGGAGTTACAGTCAGCAAAGTCCCAGACAAGTGATCGCACAGGTTCACATTAACAGACATGCAGGTCCAAGCTCAAGCTGTGAAAACACTCATGCTAAACCATTCTGTTGCAAGTGGATAAAACATGAAGTTAAATTGGGTTTGAAATTATGACTAATTAATAAATAAGGAGCAAATCAAACAAGATCAGACACACATCCACAGCAGAATGACGACATCTTTTGTTCTAAACATTTCCCAAAACACATTTCCAGCATCCGATTATTTACTCCACCCCAACCGCCATCCCCCCTCCCCAACCTTTTACCACAGATGTGTTTAACACTCCATTTAGTCCAATAATCCATTTATTCATATTGACTGAAAAACGAAATGGGACTCCATGCTTTTTCATGCGCATTAGTCATGTCCAGGGTTGAACTTTGCAGAGAAAGTGTCTCTCTTTTGAGCGTTTTTATCAACTAAGGTCCCTCATGATGTAAGGCACTTCCACAGTGATGTTCCCCAAAGGTTTAGGTCCATCACTTGTTCTTTCTTTCTGCTTAGTTATAAAAGTTATATAATAGCAACTTTGTCATTTTAGATTCTGTGTTTTTTCAAGTGTTTTGTTTTGGAATAAACGTGTCTTCATCCCTTTCTCTTGTAATGTTTCAGAACTGGTGAGAACATAGCGGCAGAGGGCAAGCACCTACGAATGGCCTCTATAACGATGCCGGATCCCCCGGAGCGTTTGCCCATGCCGCACCTGCATGCTATTGCCTGCGGGCAGGGCTTCTCCGTGCGCTCCCAGTCCCTCCACTCTGTTGGAGGTGGGAACAATGGGGGTGGTGGAGAGGAGGAAGTTGGAAGTCCAACCTCAAGAAAGCAGCCTCCGCCTAAGCCCCGGAGAGACCCAGCAACCAAGCTGAGCATGTCGTCCGACGCGGTGGACCACAGCCCCATTTACACCTGCTACGGGGAGAAATGTGATGGTAAGTGGTGGTGGCACTTCACACCAAACTGCTGCAGCTATATTTAGCTGCACTCAGCAGTGCCCTTCTCATTGTTTCTCCCAGAATGACATTGACATCTCAATAACCCCACACTAACTCACACTTTGAACAAACAACGTGATAAATATAAACAATGGGGGAAATTGTGGTGCTGTGGTATTTTACAAAAATAATTTCAAATAGGAGGTTTTAAAAACAAATGTACAAACTATGCATGTTGTAAGGACCCCCCCCCTTGAATGCAGACATTTTGAGTCATTGGATGCACCTTAGGAAGGCGTCAAGAAAACTATTTCTAATTAAAACCAAAGAGCACAATTTCCCAGGTTTGTCCAGGTTCCAGAAAATGTGTATCAAAAAATATTTGCCTATTTTACTATAAAAGTTTGCTTTCTTGTATTTATGTTTCTCCTATGCAAGAGACGCCAATCTTTTTTAAGGGAACATATGAATGATTTGCTTTGTTCCTCAAATTTTTTAAGGCTCATTTGAAGCCACTGCCATTCTAATTTAATTTATACTCAGAAGTATTTCTTTGATTGGTATTCAACAGTCACTGTTACTTGAGACTAAAAATCCATGTTTGTGGAAAAAAAAGCAATTGTTCACAAATGCAGTAAAAATCTGATTTATTTTGTCTTCTGCAAGCCACAAGCTGACCATAGCATATTTGCATACTAGTACTCAAATATTTACAAAATGAGCTGCAACCTGTTATTTGCAATGTGGAGGATGAAAACTGTCAGGGCAGGTGGCTGCAATCACAGCAGGAAAAACTGAGCACACAAGTAGCTTTGACTTTGTTTACAATCCTGGCTGCCACCATTCTGTTTAAAGTCATCCAGCCTGGCTCAGATTGGTTGGGATGTCTGTGTGTGCACAGATCTTCCTGGGCACCACGGCAACCATCCCACAGAAACAAGAAACCCAGCAACACAGCCAATCACAGCCCCGCTCAGGAGCCTGAGCCAATGCGACTGCAGACATGTCAAAATCTACGCTTTCGTAGCCAATCAAAGGCAGAGTGTGGGGGTGTCCCTGGCTAAGGGGAGGGTTGCATGCGCTGTAGCTGGCGCTTCGGCAGGAAGGGGAGGACCTTGTCAGAGTAGAATTCATTCAAGAGGAGCAATTGACCTAGATTCGTTTCCCCCAGGAAGAGAAGAAGGGGGAGATGGTTGCTGCTAAACACATCCGCTACAGGGAGTGTGTGTGGGGGGGGAAGAGGAGAGAAAGAACAGGGGGCAATTCATGTTTGAAAAGGATGGAATCATCATCAGTGCCGATACAGATCTCAATATCCACTACAGAAATCTTTTGGTGTAGTAATTCTTCCTTCTGTGAGCTCAGATTACCAAGCACACAAAGAAAAGAGAGAGAGAACCAAATCTCTGCAGTATAATGATTACGTTTAGATTAAAACATCTTCTTTCTAGATTTTTTTCGCAGGAATAAACATCGAACTAAAAAAATGTGTTCAAGAAATATGCTTTTACATTTTTATCCACAATAATAAATCGTTTTGCATGTAATCTGCATGGCTGGGATTAGAAAAAAAGAACAAAAAAGCACCCTATTTAGACTTCTTAATCTGGCACCAAATAACTTCAAAGGTTGTGAGATTTTGTGTCACAGAACGTGTGCGCGTCCGTCCTAATTTCTCTCTGTGGATGTGAAGGCATGTGCATGTATGCATACTCGCCCGCATGTACTGTAGATGATGGTGAGTCATACACTTACAGGAGGGGGGTGTGATTTGGCCATCCGGCTTTTAAATTATTTAAAATATAGAATCTGTAGATTTGAATTTTCAGAGATTACCCCCAACTTCACCACATTAACTGCCAACCAAACAGAAGGTCATTCTTTAAAAAAAAAAAATCCATCTTTGTTTGATCTTTAAATGCACAAGAAATAATGTACTACTACTACTATAGTGAGTGAATAGTACGCTCAAAACTGTGCAGTAGTATCCAGAGAGTGCAAAAACGGTACAAACCCTCAATGCACCACTTCTAAAGAGATTCACACTGCAATGCTACGTCACCGCTATCAAAGAGAGGCTTCACAGTATGTGTGACCCAGATACTATACTCACATGCTGTTTCTCTGTCATGTAAATGACCTAGAAACTTGCACATGCCTTAACTTTCCCATCTATCAGCACAAGGTATTGCTCTCAGCAATATGTGCTGACCTAAAATTGACCCACAACAAGAAAAGGATTTTGGTTTACCGCGAATCTGTGTTTGGTTAAGTATTTAAAAAACGACCGTATGCGCCGCTGATGCTAGCATTTGGAACTTTTTGTTTTGTCAAATTGTTGTGTTTGAAGCTTTTCTTCTTTTTCTCCATTTCTAGCTGCTCAAGGGTGCAGTGAGGACTGCAGAAGGGTCCCACCCCCTAAACCCAAGAGGAACCCCAACACACAACTGAGTGTTTCTTTTGATGAGTCCTACATAAAGAGTCATGGAAACAGCGGGGTCTGCATGTCCAAACCCCTGAACTACACCACATCTCCCTGCGAACGCAACCATTTGCTTTCACAGAGCGATGAGAGCCCATCAAACGACTGTGAAGACGAACCCGTCTACATTGAGATGGGTGGGATTGATGTAGGAACTCGAGAAGCGTTAAAAATGGAGGATGAGGAGCCTGGAGAATCTGTGTACGAGGAGATGAAGTATCCAGTTTTAGATGATATGGAATACCGCACAGACCCTGTAGGATGTCGCTCTGCCTGCCCCACCCCGGCACCCTACGACCCTGAGCCTCTCAGTCGCTGCTCCACACCTCGAAACATTCCTCTCTGTGACATTCCAGCACCGTTTCCCAATTTACTTACTCATCGGCCTCCACTGTTGGTGTTCCCACCAGCTCCTGCCCAGTGCTCACCAAATTCAGATGAGTCTCCACTCACTCCTTTAGATGTAAATAAACTGCCCATGTTGGAGAATCAGTCCTTTAGCAAATCCCCTACTTCTTCCAATGAGCAAACTTCCTCTGCACACATTCGTAGAGAGCTCACCTCCACCCCAACGCTCACCGTCTCTGGTCGCTCTTCTGCACCTCCGCTACCTTGCACTCTTTACAAATCATCTTCATCCTCTTCCTATCAGAGGAGTCATTCTGCTTGCCCCTCGCCTGTGAGCATGGGCCGTTGTCTTACCCCCCTGAGCCTCATGCGCACGCCTCCCTTTGATGCTCCAATGCACTTTCCTGGGGGGCTGCCGCGGAGTGCCTCTGCCACCCCTCACGGTAAGGGCTCGCCACCTCAAGATGGTCCAGGACGACTCCATGGTTCTATGCAGAATGTGTCAACAGGTCGTTCGCGAACACCTACCAGCCCATTGGATGAATTAACAAACCTTTTTACTACAGGCAGGAATATGCTGAAGAAGAATTCCAGCAGCAAAAGGCTTAAAGAACCTGGAGAAGGTGAGTCAAAGAACTATTTATCTTTGAATTTAGTTTGGATTATTTGATAATATCCATTCCTATAATAGGTCCAGATACTTTTATGCTTGTAGGCCCATTTCCAGAATACTGTTGCCGTTACCACCTTCCTAAATTCTAAAGTTATATGTAGTTACATTTGTAAAGCTGCACTACAAGGAGTATTAATATAAAAAGGCCAAAATCAAAGCATATATCTCTGTACTACTGAGACTGAACAAATACTCTGACTACAATGAAAACCCAGAATAATTTTATAAAATATTTCATCTTGATTTTAGGTTAAAAAGTCACAAATGGCAAAGGCTGTTCAAATGTATCTTCTGTTGCAGTTTCTACCGAAGTCCACTTGTTTAACCAACACCAATAAAGCCAACTCTGATACAGATCGCATGATTTAATCTGTGGAGATTAGAGAGCAAAGCAGACAGCAGGTCTCCCAAACCTACTCATGGCATTAGGCCATCAGGAAAGGATTATTCTTAAACATGTAAACATCATATTTAAATACAGATATTCATGCCACATCCAAGATGCTGCCAAAATCTGTGCGGCTGTGAAGGTAAACAACACATCTTCCTGTTTCTTATGAAGCTCAATCGTGTCTAATAATAACAAGAAACATGAACAAACGTTTGCTTTTATAAATAAATGTAACTCAACTTTAATGGGACATATATTTTTAAATAAGAACCGATCAAGTTTTTACACGTTACAACTTTACAGCTGTGAAGTTTTTCATGCAGCCTGCATTTGAAAAGGGTCACTAAAAACAAAGTGTCATTGACAAACTTTACTAATATATCATTGATTTGGATGTTGAGTATCTCCTTTATTTTATCTCTATATCAAGACACGTGCTTAATGCAAACTAAAATATGTTAACTCAGTGTTCCAAAATATGACATTCAAATATGGATGTACTTGAATGTAAGAAACATCAAAAAGAAATCCTGAAGTACCACAGAGACTTTGTACATCTGTCCGCACCCACTGCTCTTAGCAACTACAACATAGCAACAGCGGAAAGAGGAAAAATCCCTCTTTCTTATTTGCAGATTTCCTCCCTGTGGGTAATGCAGCCAATCACAGCTCAGGGCATGCCACTCTACAACAGAGCGATGAGTTCTGACAGGGAGAGTCTTGCCTCTGAACTGAAATTTCTCTTTTTATCCAACCAGCGCTTTCTTTTCTTTTACCAATGGGGCATCTGTATATGTCGCCAGACAAGGAGAGTCAAATCTGACTGAGGTTCAATGCAAAGACTGCTAGGTGTCATCAAGAAGTCGTTTTAGTCTTTGTCTTATAGCCCTGTGCTATGTCAGCATGCTGCATATGGTGACATATAGAATAGATGGCAGGGACATTTACTAATTTACAGAGTTCATCTTGTTCTTTAAAAAAACATATGAATGTCAGAAGAACCTCGTGAATCATTAATAGGTTTAAAAATATCCAAAAAAAATCACTGTTCTTGATGACTTTTACTTACAAAATGGTTTGTATGATGCATGAATCCAGGAGATACTTCTGAATCCTTTATATTTTTGTGAATACTGTCTTTCAACAAAGGTCCACCACGTTTTATGGGTTTACCACAGATTATCTAGCATGTGAATACTGACATCTAGAGGATACAGGATGGAATTACAACTCTAAGCATTTTCTAGTTTGACATTTGATCTTGTGTTCAACGTTTACTTAGGACTATTATTCTGTTCTTTCACAGCTGAGTCCAAAGGCAAATCCCACAGTGATTCCAAGCGAGAGGGTAAGGAACGCCATAGTCATAGCAAGGAGTCGAAGAGAGACTCCAAGGAGCGGCACAGCAAAGAGTCATCTCACAGAAAAGATAAAGACAGAGACAAAGACAAGGGGAGCAGCAATGTGGAAGCTCTGCCTCATAGGCGCAACAGTAGGGACCGTACCTTTAGCAGTGTAGATGCACCACCTGCCCGCCAGGCCAGCAAAGACCAGGCCAGTGCAGAACCAATTCCTGTACGACAGGACTCCAAAGACCGAACCTGCAGTTCTTCTGAGCCTATGTCTTTTACAAGAAGAGACTCCAAAGATAGAGGGATTAACAATGGAGACCAGATACTAAGGAGAGACAGCAAAGACTGGAATGGGGGACTCTTGATGGACTCTGCTCTGAGACAGGACAACAAAGAGCGTGACAGACAGCTGGATCAACCACCTGAGGTTTCACCAAGACAAGACAGCAAAGACAGGACAAGAAATGGTTTAGACTACAGACATGATAGCAGAGAAAGACTTCTGGATCAGCCGTCTGAGCTCTTATCTCGACAGGAAATTAAAGAGCGAGCCAGGAACGGCATGGACCACAAGCATGAACACAGGGACAAGCCGCCAGAGCTTTTGTCCCGACAAGAAAGCAAAGAAAGATCTAGAAACGGACCAGAATATAGGCATGATAGCAAAGACCACCGTGACTTGTTACACCATCAGGAAAGCAAAGAGAAAGAAAGGAGCGACAGTGAGCACAGACACGAAGGAAGAATTGACCAGCCACCTGAGATCTTGCACAGACTTGAAACATCTAGAAATTCCAAGGACAGAGTTGAGTACGAGGGGAGAGATCGAGGTACTCACAATGGAGATCTGCCTCGATCCCCTTTGTCCAGACAGGACAGTAAAGACCTGAGCAGAACTGGCCTTGAAGTACGAAGGGACAGCAAAGACAGAAGCCTTAATGGCTCAGAACAGCATCTTTATGATGTCAAATGCACTAAGAGTCAGTTTGCAGTGGAACACAGGTCTGACAATAAAGAACGAGGATATAGGAGTGAAGGCACACCACGGCGAGATAACAGAGGGAATCACAGCATGGACCCAGTGAAAGCACACGAGAAGAATGGGAGCACATATTCAGGGCAGCATTCATCAACAACTACCCCTACTCATCATGGGAGATCATCAGGAAGTCCACCAATGACTAAGGGAACAGGAAATGGTAAAGATTTCAACTTTATTTTTAGGGGTTTCACTATTACCTTCTGCGCAGATTGTAAACATAGTTTCTACTTGGTGCAATTTATGGATATTTTCTTTCTTTGCAGATTCAAAAACGTCATCGAAATATAGCCGCTCATCTTCTATGCCAACTAATCCTTCTCCCATGGGGACACCACAGAGGAAAGCAACAGAAGCCCCGGTATGTTTATTATATTTTTATTAGGGCGGTCAACGTTAACAAGTTAACGCACACAATTCATTTTATAAATTAACTCGTTATTATTTGTTAATGCAGATTAATTACACGTGACAGTTTTCCACTTCGCGTTGGGTGTTATTCCACTTATACCATGTTCACTTGCAAAAGAGATTAATATTCAATCAATTTTTAGTTACTTTATTCTTGTTAGTTTTGGGGCTTAAATAGCCTTCTTTCACAAAAAGCAGACTATTTCTGACATAGTGCGGCCCGTTGTCACAGTAACATAAGAATGGATGTTCTTCTTATCTTATTGTTGATGTGTTTTGTGGACACAAATGACATTTCTGGGATATCTGAGTTAACACTTTACAAAACCATTCCAGAACATAAAAATGAAGGAAAAATATTCTCTTTTTTTTTGTTCAAAAGCCGTGTATTGCTGTATTTCCTAGTAAAATATTGTGATTAATCACAATCCAAAAGAGTGATTCATCTGATTGTTTTTCTTAATAGATTGACAGCACTAATTTTTATCCAGCTAAGCCATTATTATTATCCTCCTAGATAGTTTGAGAACTCACTTTTGGATCTGTTTGTTGCCATTTCATTTATTTGAGTAAAGTTTGTTTTATTTCTATGGATACATCATTCTTGGTTTTACATATTGGTTTTACAATTTCATATTCCAGTCTTACTTTTGAAAAACACAAAATACTCGTTTGACAGACCACCATTGTAACAGTCAAAGTATGAAGATTAGAGCCTCTACTATAAACATTTAACAAATGTTTGATTGACTTTACATTTTAATGTTTGTGTTTGGTCTTTGTCATTTTAATAGTAGAAATTCGTTTCATCATATTTTCTATAAACATGTTTAAACTGCATATAAATGACCTATTTTAAATAAAAATGTAAGTCTGGGTGCTGGAATGCTTCATCACATAATATCTACACATTTTTTCTGATTCACTCTGTCATTTGGTCCTGACTGAATATTATGTAGCATAACATAAACTGCTGGACTTTGAAAATATTAGATTTAAAGGTCAAATTTAGGGTTTAATTCATTTTTTTGTTTTATTTGATCAACTATCTCTTAGATGCCCCAGATGCCATGGATATGTGGAGATACGACCATGCTAGAGCAGATTGAAAGAAAACGCACGCTGTGCATGGAGATCCGCTCTCGGCAGCATCCGCATCTGCAGAAATTCGCAGAGAGGGCTTCACCTGCAGACCGGAACGAGGACAGGAACCAAGAGCAGAGTCAGTGCAAGCAGGAAAGCTCGTCCATTCTGCCGGGCTGGGGGAAGAGCAGCAGCGCAAAGAAGATCCGTCCTCCGCCCTACCCGACGCAAAAAACTGTATTCTGGGACACAGCCATCTGACATGACTAAATGATTTAACCCCTTTGCCATACAAGACCACATCCCCTGCTCCCTCGCTTCTCGTCATGGTGTACTGATTCTCTGCAAAAAGAAGAGCTTCAGGGCAAAGAGAACCAGAAGGATGATCCTCACTGATGTCAAATGACTAAGGTGGACACCACAGCAATATTTCTGCTCATTCAGGTTGTCACATTTTCTTACCATCACTGGTGATATTTGATATTTTTCTATTTCCTGTGACTGGGCTCTTGTATCATAAATAGTAGATATTTGACGATGAATAGATATTTTCTAAATGAAATGATGGGAATCAAAAAGCAGTTTAAATTAAGTATAGTAGCTGTAGATGCAGTGTAATATTTGTTTTATTTGTTTTGTTTCATTTGAATACATAATCTATCAATACTTGTACTGTAGTCGCATAATTTACTTATGCCCAACTCTTTTTGTGCTCAAGAGCTCTTACATGAATGGTGTGCTCAGTTCTATCTATACTTAACATTTTCACTGTTGTATTGTAAGTTTCGGAGTGACCGTAAACGTGCTTTAAAGTCCAGAGCACTCCATACAAGGACCAGTATGTTTCAGAATGTACAACAGTTGGTCCAACAACAGAAAAGGAAGAAACTCTTGTACCTTGGTTAGTGTATTACGGTAAGAAACTGTGTAGTCGCTACATCAAAGCCTTTTGAAGCATTTGAATTGTTTCATAGGAATTGCTGTCTGTTTTTGTTGGACAGAGAAAGTGTAAAATGTTTCTTCTGTATTCTAAGATGGAAAGTAGTAAATTAGAACTTAAATTATCAACAGTTTAATTCTAAAGACCAGCCAAAGCCTGTAAAAGCAAGACACTGGTGTGGTTGCACTTTTGGATGGTTGGTCATTTGAAAAAAAAAGGGTTAGTGGCAATAGCTGGCGAATGCCAGCACCTTTATGTTGCCATGCACACTGTAAGCACCATGGCAGTGTAAATACTTGATGCCAACAACCAGCCAGTACAATCAACACCTGTGCTTTTAGAAGATTCTTGATTTTACTGTAGATTTCAATAGCCATATGCACTTGTTTAAGAAATAACTTTCCAGATTATGTTTATATATATATTTTTTGGAGTCATGAGTTGTGCCATGTACTGTATGTTTCTTCTTTTGGCTGCAAGGCAAGGCCTCAGGAGACTGCCTGTATGCTACATGCAGGCATCTTTAACAGCATTACCTTTTCAGTTGGGCTTGCTACCAATTTAGAGATCGAATCGTTTACGGACCTATGACATGGCAACAGTTATACCTTTTCCAGACAGAGGGTTGCTCAACAGCGTTCAAAGCTTTTGGGCTTTCTTTTGTAAGGAAAAAAAAAAGTGTACCTCACATCTTTTTATCACAACAAATCAGGCAGATCAATTACACATCCGTCTTTCCTTTTTTTCTTTTTCTTTCCCTCTACCTCAACCCCCTTTCTTTACAAAAAAATCTGATTGGTCATAAAAATGCACAGTCAATATTGCCAAAATAGGTTCGCTTTGACAGAAGAGCTTGCCCGGCAGTACCTTCTTTGGTGAAGATCAAGGACGCAGAGTTCCCTCTATGTTCTAACTGTATGTGTGTGAAGGAGAGAGTCGTGTGTTCATGGGTGTGTGCCAAGCTACACTGTATGCAAGTTAAAAATGATTGTTTTAAGACATTCACTTTGCCCCATCATGATGTTGGTGGGGGGAGGCGGGAAATGTAACAATGATGTAGTACAATCTTTTTGTGTGTATAAACGTGCACTGTGAAAAGGTAGAGAGAGCACCGCATTGTAAGTCCTCTGTCTTATTGCACTGAGTGTTCTCTTGTTTTTTACGTTACAATAAAAGAAAAATGGAAAAAAAACATGTCTGATGAAAAAAAAAAAGTTCTGTATTCTGATTGTCACTTGGGTTCTGTTGAGAGAAATAAATAAATATGAACTTGAAACCAGAGAAATGTTTCTTATAGATAATGTTGCAAAAAAGGAACTAATTACTTCCATTCAAACCATATTTGTTTTCAATGCACTTCTTTTCCCTTCTTGTTGCTGAGAGTTCTCTGTTTACACACTCTTCCGCTAGGAAACAGCCTCTCTCACCCGCAACCTAACATTACTTGTGCAACAAAAATGGTGAGCAATATTGGTACAGTTTTGAACCAGATGCCAGCTTGGACGAGGAACAAGAAGAATTACATGGATCTAGTTGTCTACAAGTGGATGCATCAGAATGGAGCAGAACAGAGGTATTTTCTACCTAACGAATATGATCTTTTTACAAACTGCATTGTCTGCTCCTGATTCACAACAATTTGAATATAGAAATACAATTTGTATTATTTTTCTTAATAAATGTCCTCTGACAATTGATCTTTTTTCACTTAAAAACAGTGCATGAGGCTCCTCTGAAGACATATGTTTCACATGGACCAGAACAAGGAAATAAAGATGCAAACATGCGTTGCCATGTCTGTAAGAAGGCAATTTAAAAAAAAAAAAAGTATTATTTACATTTTACATGTTTCAAAGTACGATTTGTATTTGACTCCTTGACCACCATCTGTGCAATAACTACAAGCAATTTTTAGTCAGCCAGTAATCCCAAGAGCTGACATTTTTCTGAATTCTATTTCATTTATTCCAGTCTATGATCTTCTCTTTGGGGTTCTGCAGATCGCCGGCCACATTCCAACATGTCATGGCTCAAGTTGTGTGTGGATTGCCGTGATGCTGCATCTTGACTGCACTGTTATTTTCAGAATCATCAAGCAGAGACACTCCTGAAGCATCTGAAGGTAAAACTGGACCTTAAACTTAGCAGGGCATTGGGGTAAAAAAGACCATAGTTTGCTAAAACTAAAATACAGGCACACTGTATAAAAAAACAATAGTGTACTTAAAATGTTATACTCACCCACTGCTCTTCTTTTTGTCTTAACTACAACCAATGAGATTATACACAACATATTACCAAAAGTATTGGCTCACCCACCCAAGCAATCCGAATCAGGTGTCCTAATCACTTGACCTGGTCACAGGTGTACAACATGAAGCACTCAGGCATGCAGACTGTTTTCACAAACATTTGTGAAAGAATGGGCCCCTCTGAGGAGCTCAGTGAATTTGAGAATGGAACTGAACCCACTCACTGTCACAAACAGACCCTGGACCTTGTCTTCTTAACTCAGCCAGCTGAGTGTCCTCCCTCATAACCCCATTCTTTCAGATCACTTTCTAATTACCTTTCAGTTTGTTCTAGAAAAGGTTGCTGCTCCAATAAAAAAAAAAACGTCTGACCGTTCTGTGTCTGAGTTTAAACTCACAAACTCAACCAGTAACATGCTGAGTACTTTGAGACCACTTGATGCTGTTGCCCCTTTGAAACCTAAGCGTCTTAGGCAAAACCAAGTAGCACTGTGGTTTAATTGTGAAACACGTCCTCTAAAACAAGCAACCCACAAGCTGGAAAGAAAATGGCAGAGTTGATGTCCAGGCTAAAGGTCAGGGCAGGCGGCAAAGAGGCAGAGTCAGTCAGGCTGACCAGGAGTCACAGCTCAGTAGAACTTCATATACTTTCTGCTCTGAAGATTTCTTTACATTTTTGATAGAAACATCTCAAATATTAGACATAAGATGAACAATGTCATCCCTACTATCAGCCCAGAGCAGGCTGAAGTGGTAGAAATGAAGGCTTCCATAGAAACCTCTGAAACACTAGATTGTTTCACTTCGCTAACAGGTTGTGTACCACAGTCTTTTAAATATGCAGTTGTAAAACCTCTTTAAAGGAATGATGGTGTGGGGCTGTTTACTTTACATTTCTTCAATGTTAAAAAACATGAAATTAGACAACACATTCAGTGATTATCAGGGTTTTGTTTTTGTGAGAGAATCATCAATAACTAAAACGTTATCAATGTACGGGGAGAACATGCAAACTCCACACAGAAAGGTCCCCCATTGGTGGAATAAAGCCCTTGTTTTGATTTATACCTTCCTATTTGTGACCTCAGTCTCCAGTTAGAGATTTAAAACACATTGACAAACTTTAATAATAATTTTAAAAAAAGTAATCTTTTTTCATCATTTAATTTTTTACTTGTAGTCATCTTCTCTTTATAAACCAAGCTCCACATTTTCCCCAGAGTGACTCTGATATGGATAGTCTTGGTGAAATACATTTATAGAACATACAAAGTGACATGTGGGACCTCTGTGCCTGACGCAGAAATATGTTTTATTACAGGTTCAGCAACAATGCAATATGTCTTAATAATCATTTAGTGGTTACTACAGCTATATATAAGCTTTTACACATACTGTGTGGTCCATTCTGATGGCAGCATTTCCTTCCAGCATGCTAACCATTTGTCCGCTAGAGGGCGTAGTAAACCCATTCATGAACATGCAGTTTTTTCAGACCACCTCTGAGCTTCATCTTGCTGAGAGCACTTGCAGATGTCTTTTTTAGAAGTGTATACAGTTGTTTAGCTATCAATCACATTTTTTATGAAGTATTTGTTGATGGGGACTCCACGGTGTTGCAGTGGTAAGCGCCCCCGATTCACAGCTACAAGGTCCTTGTTCAATTTCTGGCTGGGACCTTTCTGTGTGGAGTTTGGATGTTCTCCAGAAACTCTGGGTTCATCCCACAGTCCAAAAATCATACTTTGTAGATCAACTTATAGATGGAAAGATGTTTGTTTCTGTAGAACAATTACAACCTAGTTTTGCAAGTAAAAATCTGAAACTGAACAAGTAAATGAAGTTCTCTCAGTTTTCTAAATTAGGACACTTAAATGATTAATTTCTGTTCAATAACAAAAAAGGAGGTCAATTTGATTTGTAAGCTAAAAGATAATGTATGAATGTGCTTAAACAGTAATAGAGTAACATTTTAAAGGAACTTTGACCCATAAAAACCTCATAAGAGTTAAAAGAACTTTTACATTATGCCTTAACTAAATATTGGAAGATCTGTGCACTTTAAGCTTAATAACTGACAGGTTAACAACACTGGTAGAGTGTGCAAAGATAAAATGATTAGACTTTAAATTACTGAATGCTTATGATCAAATCCAAAAATAAAGTTCTACTACAGTACATCTGTTCAGTCACACTTTTGTCTTTATAACTGAAAACAATAACTACGTGTTTTATCCCCTTATTATTGGCCTCTCCCTGATGCTAAACAACCTAAGTGGCATTCTGACCTGCTGCACTTTTAATCAACTTTCTACCCTGCCAATTAACTGTTATTGTTTTTAATTTTAAGCTTTACCTCTGTTTTACAAGTTTCTGTGAACCTAAAGTGATAAAATGTACAGCGTGCCACCCCAGAGCCCTTTGTTAAGTACTTTCTGTGCTTCAGAAAGATGAAACAGCAGAATTACTGTGGAACGATTGTCTTTTAGGAGGTATCGGGGCACCAGAAAAAATAGTGCAATGCTGCACAAACAGTTATCCTCTCAGATACCAGAAACTCCCTGAGCTGTACTTTTATTTTACTTGTAAGGGAATAATCGCTTTTCTTGTTGATCTTCAACAGCAAATTATGTTGAGATGTCCTTCCTTAAGACATTTTAAGTGAAAATTGACCAAACGTTCCCATTAAAGTAGAAACAGGGTAAAATAGCACTAAGGACGGTGAAAATATCAATGAGCTGTTTTTATGTTACAAACTAGGGTTATATAGGAAGCTAATATTTATAGTAAAGTATTGGTTATAGTTGATATATTTGTTGAAAATGTGAATAGACTGCCTTTAATCGTGTACTGTTTCCTTTCAGATTTCCTGATTTATGGTTTTCTATCCATAAACTTTCACTATTCTTGTTTATGGAATAAAAGACCAAACAGGTCTGCATACGTTTCAATTAAGAACATGGTATTTTTCTACAGAGTCTTTGTGTTAAAAGTATTGAATTTAGTACTTATTTGGTAAATGGTATATACTTGTACAGCGCTTTTCTATCTTTTTAGAAGGCCCAAAGCGCTTTACAGTTACAGTCCCATTCACACACACATTCACACACTGATCACTGAAGCCAACCAGAATATTTCACAACTATTAAACCAGTTGGCTTCTCTGATTCTCATGTTTTCCCCTTCCAGAGGTTTTTGAAGAAAGAGGGAAATGATTAAGACTAAAAAACAAGAAGTGTGTCCTACTTTTTCATTACACAATAAAAAGTTTGCAAATAGTATACCAAAAATGCATGAAAAACTTGTGACAGAAACTTAGAAATTAGGATATTATGTATGTGCTATAAACATATTTTACCTTTTTACCTATGTCATATATGTCTCTCTCATAATAAAAACGTTAAATCTTAAAGTTTTCTTAAAGACCAACTCACCCCAAATGAGACATTTTGCTCAGCAGAAAGGATGACCAGCAGGGGGCAGTAACACACCTTTTTCTTCAAGGTAAAAGGTCAGAAAGAACATTCAAAACTAAAGATACTGGAATGTAAATCATTCTTTTTATTGAAAAAACAGAAGGATGTATTGGCTAAGTAAAAAAGAAATAGACTAAAACATATAACATTATTTAACATAGCACACAAAAAGTCTCCAGATTTACAAGTTAATGCAATCTTCCTTCAAATAACTGATTTATAGATTTAACATTAAAAAATAAACAAAGGTAAGCTGATAATGAGGTTTGAAAACAGAATAAACCTTTGAATCCTATATATACTTTATGCTGTAGAAATAATAATGCTCTTGCACTTTCATCATAAACATTTTTTCTCATATTTTGGTAATTTTTGTGAGTGTGTGCATTGCTTCTCGCTGCCATTTTGAAAAATTCATTGATAGTTTTTTTGGGGGTTTTTTTGTTTTTTTTTTAGATCTGTCCTGGAAGCTATTACAATATTTTATGGATATTTTTAAATGCTTCTGTTTCATCCATGTGTATTTTTTGTCCAAACATATTTATGGTGCAGAAGGGGGAATAGAAGGTCCAAATAGTTCACCAGAAAAAGGATATTTTTCCTTTAAGAAAAAAGAAAACGATGGTGTGAAATGTCCTTGTTGAAGTATATAGTTTAATTTATATACATTTATTTACACAACTTAGTAAATCAAATTGTGCTTGTAGTTTAGCATTTAACTATAGCTGCAAAAATCTCCAGCTCTTTAATATTTAAAATGTTTCAAAGAAGTTTAAAAAGCTTGTATAAAATATTTGCACAAAATTTTGAATATAGACTCAGGTTAAAATATGTAACTTTTACTCAAATGTAGAATTTGCTAAGTATCAAACATTGACTGTGTTTAAAGGAAATAAGCTGAGCCCACAGACAGAAGACACTCGTGTCTGGGGATGAAGTTGGCATGTGTCCCCAGTGTTTTTGTCAACAGAGTTTTGGACCAAAGCCCCTCAAAGAACACATCAGAGATTCTGGTGCTCCAGGCTCTTCTGGGGCCCTGAGGCTTTTTGAAAACCACAATGCTCTGGTGTAAAGAGACGTTGTGATGACAGAGACGGAGATCAATAAAACAAGAACTACTGCATCATCAGTCAGTGTCTGCTTTGGCAGGTATGATAAATTTAGCTGCATCCTTGTCCCTTGTTTTTCTACACACATGCAGAAATAAATCTGTTTCCTCTTCAGGTGTGGGATTTCCTGGAGCTAAATCTACAGATGTAAATGTATAAACCTTTCTTTAACCTGTTCATGTGTAAGTTTAAGAAATTTGTCAGAAATAGTTGTAGTAAAAGTGTCAGATCTACTGTAGAAAAAGTGTTTGAGAGAGGCTTTAAAAAAAAATAGCTTAAGATGTTTAAACTGGAGTAAAATATTCTTGCAGATGTCCCAGCAAGAGCCACATATTCCCACTTTAATTCATTTGTCTTTTTGTGAACATTCACTTTTACAATGTAGTTTTTTTATATTTACATCAACTGCATCATAGCAGTTTTACTAAAAATATATCTTTTTTTTTTTTGGTCTTGACAGCAGCACATGCAAGTTTCTTTTAAAATACAGCACAACTTGTGTAAATAAGTTACTCCTACTGCAGCAGATATACTTGAATTTATGTATATTATTTATTTTCATTTAAACGTTTAATAAGCAATGGGAGGACTGGTACCTCGAGAGACAACATCTCATTTTTTGAGGGGTTCCTCCTGTTATATTTAACACAAACAAAAAAATATGACAAAGAAAAGCTAAGAACAAACAAATTAAAAATACTAAAAGCCAAGTCAAACATTGTATTTTCTATCAATATATATATAAATATATATATATATTTATATATATATGTATAATTAATACTTTTTTTTCCTATTTTGACTACCAAATGTAAACATGACAGCAATGGTGTAAAATCCAATAAAACAAAGATCTACATATAAAAAAATACTTAAAGAACATTGTCTCAGCAACTAGACACTGTTGTGCAGCAGAATATAAAATTATCTGCTTAACTAACAAACGTATTATTTTTTCAAAGCATTAGCATTCCTCTTTAAAGCCAATGAGCCACAATGCATAGAGGGATAAAAGAGCTGCATGTGGCTCCAGAGCCTTAGGTTCCAGACCCCTGTTCTAAATCAACCAATGGTTAGAGTCTAAATGTTAAATTGATTTAATTTTTTTTCAATTTTTTTGTTTTTTGTTTCTTCGTCACTTCAACTTTCCTTCATGTTTGTGTTGCTTCAATGATGATTTTATCCTGAATAAAATCTCTTGAAATTCTTGTGTTTTTTACAGGTTTTTAAGTAGTTGCAGTATACATTTTCTGACGTCACTGTAACATTAATTCATAAAATATGATTAGGTGACCTCTTGTCAGTCTTTTTATTTTCATTAACAGCAAGGCCAGCTTAAAAAATATTTGATCTTATCAGTCATGTCTTGTTCATGCACATTAGGCATTCATACACATTCAAACTTCATTTCATTTTTATTCACAAAAAGGCCATCAGACCTTCTTAAAATAAAGAAAATAGTCCAAAGGATCATCTGGACCACCGGGACCATTAGGACCAGATGGTTATCAAGGGCTTTCAGGTCAGTATATATTAAAGTCATGTGAATTCTTTTAGTGTCAGCCTCACAAGGACAAAGAATTTAGAAGGTGACAGAGTAACAAGGATACCGGAGTGTTGAATACACTCCCCTCAACTCAGTATTTTGCTCAGCTCTGTAATTTGGTTCTAGGATGCTAGTATCATATCCATCACTGTCACATGTATGAAATTGCTGGTTGGCTGCGGCCCAATGAAAACAGCTAGACTGGTCCACTGTTCTTTTCAAGTGTATTCATTAAAAGTAGTTCCAGTTAGTGACTCTTCCACTCAGCTCAATTTGCTCCAAACATAAATTCAAATTTAGCTTTATTTATGTAGCACTTTTCCTGCTAAAGAGCACCTCGAGTGTTTTACATAATTAAATAAAATGCAATAAAAATTATGTAAGTTAAAAAATAGCAAGGGATTTTTTTTTCCTGAAACCAACAACTTGTAAGAATTGGAAAGATTTAAGATTTAATACTGAAATGAGATTTACAGTATGTTTTAAGCGTTCTGTTTTGTCACAAAATGTTTTTTTTACATACAATAAAACTACTTTTACACATTAAAAAACGAACATGAACAGCCACTATATCAGGATTACGAATGAAAAGGTAATATAAAGATAAAAAAGCAGAGATTTGATCATTTTTCTCTTAGTTTGTACATTATTAGTGTACTTTAGTTGTGCTCTAATTGTTTTATGAGGTCTCTTAGTTTATGTGTTAAGAAGAATTATTGGAAAACGAGATGATGCATAACAAGGGCCTTTTGTCAACAGATGATTTGCCATATTTATAACATTGGTCTTCTTCATCGACTTTGTCTATTTATTTTTTCATCCTTATCTAATTAAGTTCATGAATGGACTTTTGTAGCATAAACTGTTACAATTATTTTCAACTTCTGTCTGGGGAAATAGATCCAAACACAGAGTTTTTATACTTTCCACATTATAGAGAAACTCTACATTCATTCAAATCCATCACAACACAGACTTACCTCATAATAATGACAATAAAAAGGCATCATAGTAGCGTTCAATGTCTGTCTAGCTGGACTTTGCCTGCACTCCACATATCTGCAGCCTCATCCTGCTCACCAAAATAGACAAATTGACTTGGGAAGTGAGCATGCATCATTTGAAGCGTTTCATCTATGTGGCTTAAAAAGACTGGAGAAAAATTCCTGTGTAACATCTTGGACAAGATTCTTGTTTTAGAGACATAACATCACTAGAATGTGGCAAAAATAATGAGATAACTATCAAAAACCTTTGCTATTTGGACCACATCCATCATTTCTGCATTACAGTCTCTCACTCGATGAAGAACAAATTAAAAAATAAAAACAACTTTTGTTTACATTTTATTACTGTGCTGTGTGCAGATCCCACTGCAGTTACCAATGGACTGATAATAGAAGTGGATTTATTATCCATGAGTGTTGTTCTATCTTATGTTTAAAAAGAAGTACAGATTATATAATCGCTCGTGTTCATTTTCCTTCTCATATTTAACCAGCACAAAAAAGGAACAGTGGATTCATTATTTTAAGTGGCAGTAATTAAATATTGAGGAAGTTCGTTTTATTGTTTGGATGTTTAAATGCCTTCACTGTTTCCTTTGGAATAAAAAGACAGTCATTAATAGTTCTAACATATAAATGCCTGTGCTTAAATGATACACTAATTTAGCAGAAGCAGTGTTTAAAACATCCATCGATTTTCATTACCGGTATTTGCATTTTACCATACAGGGTCACAAGGTTGCTGGAGCCTAGCCCAGCAACTGCTGGGCGAATGTGGGGTACACCCTGGACAGATAACAAGTCCATCACTGAGCCACACAGAGACATACAACCACACATTCATATTCACACCTAAGGACCAATTTTAGAGTCGCCAATTAACTTATGAAGAATGGTTTTCAGACAGTGGGAGGAAGAGAAAAACCCACACATACATGGAGAGAACATAAAAATTCAACACAGGAGGAACCCAAGCAGGATTTGAACTTAGGCCTTCTCACTGTGAGGTAAGAGTGCTAACCACTACATCACCATGCAGCCAGTGTGTGAAAACAACAAGAAGAAATTTAATTAGACATCTTTGGCTCAGGTCCTTTGGGAAACCCTGCCCCTTCTGGAACGTCTGTTTACAACCATCCAGGTAATGTAGGACTTCCAGATCCATTCTTCAACTGAAAGAGCATAGGGTTCCTGGAATGTGAAAAGATATATTTAATGCTAAACCTAAAGATGTAAAGATATAAAGATATATATATATAGCAACTGAGTGTATACCCGCTCACAGAGGGTGAGAGGGCTGTCTTTTAATATACATATATATTAATAAATGAGTAAAATACTTTCTATTTTTTCTGTTTTGTTTTTGCAAAAAACAAGCCTGGCATTGTAAACAGCTCAGAAAACCATTTACATTTTTGCTTGCATTCTAGACATATTTTTTTATGTCAAAATCAGAACATTCTTCTTGTTTTACATTGCCACAAACTTGTTTCAATTTGCTGCTTGATCCTAGTTGTCTGGATCATTTTATCCAGGTTTAAAAACACTGATTTAGCTTCTAATGACAAAAGAGAAGACAGTGAATCTAGAAATGTCCATAACCATTTACATATTGTGCATAATCTAATCTTTTGAGCTTTTTTAGCTGTGTCTCTATCAGTAAAGCTACATTTGCAGCATGACTGTGTTGTTCACTATGGACAAGCACTATGTGTGTATAAAATGCAACATTCTCTAACTCTTTAACAGTGTAATCTCTGACCTTTTATTGTTCCATTTCCCTCTCGAGGGTCCAACTGGCAGAACCGGACCCCCAGGACCAACAGAGATTCTGACTCTCGTGCAAAACAAGGAACCCCTGGTAATCTATCATTTCATCTTCAACCTTATTAGGATAAAATGGATTTCAACTTCAGAAAATGTGTGATTTATTACCATAGAAGAATAATGGTCCCCAGCTGAATTGTGTTCCTACAATGAGATTTTTTTTTTCTAACCAAAAAGAAAATGGAGAAAAAAAGGGGTTCATGAGGATAAATTCTCACCTTTAAAAAAAAAAACCTGAACTGATGCAGTGACATGAGGATGAAATGTTTTCTTTCAGATGTCTTCATGTCCTGTGTTTCAGGTAAAAAGGAGTCTTGTAAAGTCTGATGCAATGTTTAAACAATAAAGCAACCAGCATGTGCGTGTTCCATAATCAGTTATCTTTAATTCCTGTTCCTTCTGGTTTGAGTGTTTTTAATGGTTAAAAAATAACTACTGACATATATATATATACCTGAGCACAGAATGTTAGTGACCAAACAGGACTAGTTAAGTCCGGCAAATGAATGACGTCAAAAACACTGAATCACCAAAAATAAGCAGATGCTGTAAAAGTGATGATCTGGCTTTGAAATTTTTACGTTGTGTTTTCACACACAGATGAGTTCCCTCACTCGAGCAGCTCTTCTTTGAATTTAAGCCAGTTAAATGGAGTGTGAAAAAGATTTCGCTTTATGACTCATGCTGCCTGCAACTTTTCCATTGCCTTAAGCTCTGATGGAAAGGCAAGAGGCAACCATGAGGCTCTACTTAAAACATCAAAAACAATTTTTCATTCAAGTTTTATATATGTATTACAGTTTCAGGGGGAAAAGATTAAAAAAAAGAAATGTTTCAGATACACATTTGTGGCTTTGAACCTTTCTTTGTAAAAAAAAAATGATAAACAGCCTTTTTAATAGTTGGAAAGTTGCACATTTCAAGCTGACTTCCATGATCTTGACAAAAAAAAAAAAAAAGCACCAAAGAACCATAAACCTTTGCATCATCCATTGCTCAGTTTACTATCTGTCACCTTCATCAGCAGGTATAAATCTTGGATGTGAAGCAGCACAATTGTATTTCTAAATACGACAGTGTTCAAAATAGAATTGCTCATTTTCCCAAGTATTGATTGTGCCGAGTCAGAAATAACAAACAGCTTCATGTGTTTATGCAAGAAACTAAGCCAGCAAAAGAGAAGGCTGCAGAACAGCTAAACCTCTCCACCAAATTAAAAACCAGTGATGAATTGTCACATACATGCATATTTATCAGCAAATGAATCTCTACAAAGTGGAGCTAAATCCATCTTATTAAAACTCCAATTCCACATATGATTGTTCGCTCAAATCTTGCAACCATTGTCACTGAAAGCCTTACGTGGTGTGGGGCAGACTGCTCTCAGCATTGCTGTTTGCATTCTCTGTCTCCATAACAGGATTATTCATCTCCCAGCAGTGCACTTTCTAATTGTTTGAGCAGCTTGTATCAGACTTCAACACATCCACAATTGAGTTACAATGAAATGTGTTCGAAGGTATGCCAAGGTTGGTTCACCTACCACAGAAACATCCTCATGTAACTCATTCCCTCATATGGGAGGTTTCTGTAGAAGTTTTGTTTTACAGTTACAACTCTCAACATTTAAAGCTAAATAGCTACTTATTGAATTACTTGTATATTAAATTAAAAATAAATATATTCCTTTGGATGGACCTCTTAACTTTTGTGCCAGAATAAATAAAAAGCTTTATTGGTCTACAATAACAGTATAATAAACAGGGATGGGTTTAAAAAAAAAATTAGTCTTCATTAAATCAATCTTTCTTAATTTTTATTTAAGTATATCAATCAAATTCATTAGTTAATTCTCATTCAAATATTTTATTTTGGAGAAAAAAAAACTACTTTTATTTAAATTTAATGTAAAATTTCCTATGTTATTAACAAAAGTTCCACCTTTGCTCATTTTGTGTCTTGGGTTAAGTGAAACGTTTTTTTTAATAACAAAATAGAACTGAATTTGACAGAAAATGTAAAGATTTAATCATTAAAATGAGTAGAATTGAATCATTACCTTATGAGACGAAATAAGATCTGTTTAGTAAATTGGCATTGAAACTTAACTCTAAAGGTCTAAAAGTCTAATAAAATATTAAATCCCAGAATTAATTTTGCCAATGGAGCTCCCTTCAAATATATAGGGTCATTCTGGGTTTTGCAGTGATATAAAGTAAAACAAATGGATTAACCAATGTTTTTAATGCTGCCCTACATTTTCAGAGAAGATCTTACTGTCCCTCCCTTTCAGTGACTAGTATCCTAAGTAAACTAGATTATGTTGTCAATCAAATTACTGAAGATTAAGAATAAAAGCTGCAAAAGTTAGGACAAACTGACAAAAACACCTTTATTTAATTGTTATGTGAAGTCAAACAGAGCAGAAATCTCATTAAACAGAGCACTGCAATAAGATCACAGGAGTGCAACTAATGAAAATGTTAGATGGAGTCTTTTAAGATTCAGAAAAGTTTACATTCTCAATTTACATTATTTTAAAAAAATATTTACATTCATGCAAGAAGGAGACTCCCTTCCAATCATTTGGCCGGACCAAAGGGCATCAGGATGACATGGAGAATGACAAAATGTCTTTATTTAGAACTTTTGACTCATTGTTAATGACCTGCTGTAAATTACAGAGGGTATGCTTCACTGCGTTGATGTGGACAAACAAAATACTGAAGAGGGTCTTGACGCAGTTTACCGCACACTCCTGCCCTTTTTGGAGCTGGCTGCTGCTTATAAAAGCAGAGGTACCTGACTGGTAGACATCATTTCTGTTTTAGGGGTTTTACAGAGAGCAACACTTTTTGCAAGAAAAAAGAAGGCAATATTTTCTTGATCAAAGATGGCCCGTGTCTTGTGTGTCTTGGCTTTTCTGTATTTTGTATTCTGTGTTGTCCAAAACACAGAGATTATGGTGGAATCTGAAAATCTGCCAGTTCCTCGAGGTTTTTTTTCATCATTTGACAGAATACGTGACTTTCAGGTAAAATTTAATGTATTGTGAGTGTTTTTGCTACTTTCATGTTCCTGTCACTTTGCTTTTAATTGTTAGATTTTGTTACAACTAAAATGAACCTTCTCTAAAATAGTATAAAACAAACTGATCTAGTTTTTTAGCCTGTTCCAGGTCATTCATGTGATGTATAAAGGAAAAATTAGAAATTGAATAAAATAAACTTGTGCTTTTTTTTGTTTACTTGTTTTCACAGCAATCGGATGAGACAGGGATCCTTTTAAATTTGCTGTATAAACTCTCCAAACCTGAAAGTGGAATTACCCTGCAACAAAACAGAGACTCAGTGAAGCAGGAGAAGGATCGACGTGGAGTGGAGAACGCCACTCAACGGCCCTGCAGAGTCTTCTACTGGAAATCCTGGGCAAAATGCTAACTCCATCTTCACTCATCTGCTGGGCAATATGGAAGGGATGCTTGCTGTTTTCAAGTGGAAATGCAACAGTGCTTTTGGTGTAACATTGCAGTTTCCCTTTTTAAAGAAAAAGAATTGTGACAGAAATTCTCAATACATATGAAATTTTCTGTGTCTGGTGACCATTTTAATTTTACAACTGTTCTTAATTTGTGATTTATCCCATGTTAAAAAAGATCTCATGCATTCATCTGTCAAATGTCTTTATAGCTTTTTAAGCTCTACCTGCACCTTTTGACTTTGTGACTCTCTGGACTTCTATCTATAAGCTTAGTCGGAGAGTTCAATAAAGTTTGCTTCAATTTCAGACCTTGTCTGCGCTGCATGTTTCTGAAACTCCCTCAGCAGTCACTAGTTACACAAGTTTACTTTCAAACAGTTAAACTCTTATCTGCTTTCTTTGTTTGCACTGATTTAAAATACACTTTATTGCAGGTATTTTGTGGTTGCAACATTTGGTTGTTCTGTAAAATTGCAGTTTGCAGAGGTGTAAACACATACATAACAACACAACACCATGAATGATCAAAAATGCATCACTTTCCCAAAAGAAAAGTCTGACTTACAGAGTACCGTTTGAACAGAACACACACAGCACTACAAAACAAAAATAATGGATACATAGCCAATTAAAAAATATTCAGTAAATGATATATATTTGATATGCAGGAAACCAGAGTTTGATTCCCAGTCGATACCCAGAAGACACAATAAGCAATAGATGAGACAATTAACATAACAATTGTGGGCTAATTAACATAAACCAGTGAGGGTCTATGGGCAAGACCCCGAGCGCTGCTGCCTATCTCAGAAAATATGAGACAATGTAACACATGTCGTGGCGGATCAGACGTCGTCCGGCCAAACAAGTAATGCGTCAGGTGCTGGGGAACCAGAGCACCTTGATGGAAAGTGGGCTACTGGAACAAGACTGAAATTGACTGGATTTGAGAACAAGGTTCTGTTGGAATGCTACCACTCAAGTAATCTTACTCAGAGAGGTTACATGCGGAGAATGTGGAGTGAATGGATGCTTCGGAACCCGCAATCAAGGCTAACTGCCAAACAACTAGTAACTCAATGTTCTAACATCATCAAATGACAACTGCTGACTGAACTACCGAATGAACCAATAAACTGAGTTACACTTCAGCAGCAGTGATCCTTGAGATGCTTGGCTACTGCAACCATTGAGAGAAAACAATGCCCACCATGGAAAGAACGTTTGGAGGCTAAGATAAAGACAGCTCGGAGGGAAGTGAGTCAGATGACAGATGCAAAGAGGGGTTCCTAAGATACATCCATACCAAATTTGGTACTTGTACCACAAAATCCATAATATGTCTGAAAAATCAACCTTACCCCCTCCACCAAAGCTACATCTTAGTCTTTCTACTGATCCCATCAATCCCCTATTTTTCAGTAACAGACTTGCTTCCACATCACAAATATATTTTCCTTTCTTTACAGCATTAGGAATGTTATTAAAGTCTAATCCATTCTCTGCAGGCAACTGAGGTGATATCCTTTCATGCTGCATCATCAGCAGCCTTCAGGGTCTTCCAATTACATGGTTGATGATTGTAAATCTTCTGCATTACCAGCATGACCAATGACAAACATATTCACTCTTACAGGTGATAGAACACATCTTTATACACTAGACTCGTAGCTCCTTGTAACTCCTGTCACCATTACTTTAAAACCATAAAGCTGCTTTTCAACAAGATAGATACATGCATTTGTGTCTGTTTACAATGACTGTTACAATGCGTGTAAAAGGCCGTGTGCAGTGCACTGCTAATTTAAATGTTCTTTCTGTGAAGGTTTTGGTGGAGGGAAAACAAGAAGAATGCTGGAGGCCATTCTTCAGAACAAAAGAAACCCGCTGCACATGACCCTGGCCTCTCAGAGAAGCAGTCGCAGGTTCGTCTTGCTGCGCTGCAGAACGGAGAGGTTCAGGAGATCAACAAAGGTTTTATAAAAGTTTTTAATGACAGAACGTTTATTCATTTTTCCTATCATTCCTATTTTTGTCATTTTTGGCTCACATGCACACCTAGGGACAATTTTAGAGAAACTAATTAACCTATGCAGCGTGTTTTGGACTATGAGGGAGGAAGCTGGAGTAAACGCACACAGGCACGAGAACATGCAAACTCCACACAGACAAGTACCAACTGGTATTCAAAGTAAGCCAAAAGCGCTAACTTCTGTGTTACCATGATATCCTGTAGAGAACAGACATGTAACATATCTTTGGATGTTCACTCAGTTTTCTAGCTTTGAACCTGAAATGTTTTTGAGGCTCCAACAATTAAACCGAGAACCAGAAAATGTCATTCTTATGAAACAAGCATGGGTATGATCCTGTTCAATTATGCAAATATTTGATAAAACAAGGGAAATTTGCTGATAGCAGCTAATTGTGGTGGTTTAACGACTTAAATTGAGGAACCCAGTTCTCTTTTTAAAATGCTCTAAAGCAAAAAAAGAGCAAATTGTTGCCTTATTATTTTACCAGAAGCTACTTTATCCTTGTAATTTCAGTGTACACAGTCTAACGCTCCAAATATAAGCATCTTGGCCAAGGTTTAGAGGAGGAAATATCTACGCCAGTGCAGCACTCATGTCTTTTTAAGAGCTCTTGAGTCACTTTCATTCTGGCGGACTGTCAAGTACCTTGTTGATACCTGTCCCTAATCCTTTGAGCCAAGTTTACAGCTGCATGCTGGAAGTTTTCTCAGTCTCTCCTGTTCATTAAAGCACCAGTAATCGAAGCCCAGCAGTCAGCTAAAAGCTGCATCAGACTGCTGTGCCGCACCAACCAGAAAGGTGGTGCATGTATCTGATCATCTGGAAAATCAACCAAAGCTAAAGTAAATTCATGTGGTGCTTATTTTCATTTTGAACCAATAATTGTCCTCTCATTAGACATTGCTTTTACTCCAGCAAAAGATGCATTATAAAGGTTTGTAACCCACTTTTGTCTGTCTTTATGGCAAACGCAGACTTAAAATGTCCATTTATCTTTATATTTTCATTGCTAACGCAGCAATGCAGATTTTCTTTCTGTATTCTCCTTCTGATACTCCACGCTAATGTGAACCAGAAATGTCCTTGTACATTTATTTCTGCAATGGTAACAGTCATTTGTGCAGCTCAGTAAAAATATATATATTGCGTATTGATCTTTACTTTTTCCAAACTGCGCTTTTATATCCAACTGAGAATTACAAGAATGCATCAATCAAAAGAACCAGGTAGAGCAAACAGCTAAAAGAGGAAAGACTAAAATGAAATAAATCGAGCATGCTTTGAAACGAAGGGAAGATTGAAGAAGTGTAGCAAATTGAATAGAAGGTGTTGAGGGAGAGAAGCTTAAGAAAGACGAAGGGAGGGAATGAGAAGCATAAAGAGGTTGAGCTTGAAGATGAGAGGAAATTATTAAACTAACACTGTCAGGGCATAACCACTGTCAAAACCGTGGCTAAGCATATCTTCGGTCCCTGGGCTACTTCGGCTCAACAGGACATTTCTGTTCTCTTCCAGGCACCATAGTTAATCCATTAGCATGCAGATGCTGCAGGGTTTTTTGTTAATAGTCCTTGAGCGTAAGAAACATGTGTGGGCAGGAAGCGATGAGTGGGTTTGTGCTGTGAGAGCGTGGTTGCCCGAATAACGCAGGATCTATGATCAGTTACATATTCTGTTTATATCATCACATCACTGAGATGCAGCAGCAAAGACAAAGACAAAAATGTGATCTTCAGCTGCTTTGCTAACTTCTTCTGGTCAGTTTGTTTAATTTCTTGTTTTCTTTAGGTTATGCTTCGTTCGATTTTGTGTTTTCTCCAATCAGAGTTGCACCAAATTTTACTTTGGAATAATCTACAGCTGCCTCTACTACTTAAATTATTACTGTGTTTACCCTGTTCTGATAACAATTCCTCATCAAACTATAACTCTTTCTACTGTTTGGAGTTTGTAGAATGTGGATTGCTTCAGAAATAAATCGATTCAATTAATAGTCTCACCACTCCAAACAGCTTTAATTTTATGCTTTATGCATTTTTTTTTTAATTCTGAAGCTCGGTTATACTGTAACAGTCATTACGTTATCCATCCATCCAACCTGTTGTATTCCTTTCGGGGTCACGGGGCTGACAGATCCTAACCTGGCTACTGCTGGGCGAAGGCGGGAACACCCTGGACAGGTCGTCATTCTGTCGAAGGGTCACACAATTGCACACCCTCACAGTCCATCCATCCATCCATCTGTCCATCCATCCACCTTCTATTAGTCCTGTGTAGAGTCATGGAGGTTTCTGGTGCCCACTCCAGTTACATCAGAGCAAAGATTGGGACAGTCCACCACAGAGCCACAGACGGAATCCAAAATGTTGTACCAACAAAATGATTTTCTATGTTGTTTAATGGAAATCCAGTCCACTGCTGCACACTGATAGGAAATTTCAATTAAAATTGTTGTGATTTACTGCAGTATTAACACAATAGTAACATTATTAGCACTGCCAATAAAAAGAAAAATAAAAGCTTTAAAACCATGTTTCAAACCCAGACTTTTGATCCAGTGAGATGTTGCTTTGGAATTGCTTTAATTTAAGCATCTCTGTTAGTGATTTGATTATAACAGGTTTGTGTAATGCTTTCTTCAAAATGTACAACGCCTTGTTTCAGTTGAGGTTGTGCTAGTGTGCTTTTGGAAATAACATAGATCTGACCCAAAGCTTTTGACCTACCATGGACATTTAACAAACTTTACTTTATCTTGTCTGGAAATTGACAAAATCATCTTTAAGTCCACTATGCTTTATAAATAAGTAGTCCCTACATATTATCATTGTAAAAGAAAACGAATTTACACAAGAGAAGGGCTTTTTTTGTCTCTTGTGATAAAACATGCAGTTAAATGTCAGTAAAAAAAACAAACATCCAATTAACAGTTATTGCAAGATAGAAAGCAAATTGTCTTCTCATTGAACTCTTAACTCGATAGAGCTACTCGC
The DNA here is from genome assembly GCA_014656515.1 of Oryzias celebensis. Taxonomy (NCBI): domain Eukaryota; kingdom Metazoa; phylum Chordata; class Actinopteri; order Beloniformes; family Adrianichthyidae; genus Oryzias; species Oryzias celebensis. The sequence goes on from BNCR01000001.1 coordinate 75,808,062, forward strand.
CAATACATTTATACCTGGAATTAGAAATGGGAAAACTCCAGCAGGAGGTGAAGATCTCATGTAAGAAATATATTAAACCAATGGTTAGGATTTTCACCAATCAGAGATGTACTGATTCTTGTACATAGTCTTATTCATTTATTGTTCTGCTTTAATAAAATGCAAATTCATGAGAACTTCCTCAGAACCAAATTTCAACGTTCACCTCAAATGTCTCTGTTATTCTATTCAATGTTATTCTCACTACAACTAGATAAAGTAGAACCAACAACATCAAAGGAGCATCAATGACTCCTAATTGATCACAAGCTAATTATTTTTAATGAGCAAAAGGGAATGTCCTACTTGTGAGTTCCCACTTTTACTTACTTAACGGTGGATTGGGGAAAAAGAGGCAAGTGAAATCCCAGAGGTTCAAACACAGCAGGAAACAAAGAACTTCTTTGCTTTCTTTGTTCCACATTCTTGCGTATGCTTGAGGTTTCAGAAATACCAAAAGAATCATCAATCCATCAGTTGTTTATTCAAAAATTATATATTTTACACTCAAAAAGACAAGACAACTGATTATTTCTATCTCTCCATATACAATCAATCAAACGTGCGGAACTAAAAAGGTATCCCCAACAAAATATCTATAAATATGCAAAGCCACTGCATTATTTAGAACAAAATCATAAAGTCAACATGCATCCTGATCCTTTGACTAGATATTCTACTTTTTTTTAGTTATTAACCCTTTTCTTGACTGAAGAATGGACTTATGTAAATTATTGTGAACTGAACAAAAGTTTTCCTTAATGCAGTGGATTCCATTTTCTTTGTTTATTTTTGTCTGTTTTGTATTGTTTTGTATTGTTTTGTATTGTTTGTACGTACTGTCTCCCAAGTGGCAACCTGGCCTTTTTTTCTGCTGTTTACTGTTTCACAGGAAACCACCTAAATGGAGCACGTTAACACCCCCCCCCACACACACACACACACACACGCACGCACACCCACACACACACACACTTGTTTTGTTTTGCAGCCACCATACAGCAGTGAACACGAAGCACATCCTAAAAGTCAGAGGAGCCTTCATCCCACCATTCCGTTCCTCCCCCTCATTCTCCTAGCAGGGCCTGTTTCCATGACAACAGGAGAATTAAGGGCAAACGAGCACCATCCTAAAATGACATGTCGGATTTGGGCTCCAGCAGGAGAATAAATCACTGTTGAAGAATGATGGATGGAACAGATTGGATTTGTTTTTTACACGCAAAAGTACAAACACACCACAACCGCTGCTCAGAATGCTTTTCTGATTCTTGAAATCCATCTGGCTCAGCCACACACTGAATCAATCACTGCAAGGTAGAACATTTTTGATAATATACTCTTTATTCTTAAACAATCACTAACTTTATTCAGAATTTTATTATCAATGCATATTTTTTTGTCATCCCACAATTCGTTATGCATATATGAGTGTGTTCCAATGCCATGAAATCATCTTCAAACATAAAAATATTCTATTTATTATCTCATACAACCAAAAGTCTTTTCTGACTCTATCATACATCAAATAACCCATAGAAAGTGCTTTGCTTTTTCTTTTTACACATCAGCTATTTAACCACCTTTGTTCCTCCATTACCATTTCACATCCGTTAGCTGACAATTACACATTCAGTTTCATGCATTTTTACATCTTTTGCACCAATATAAATCTCTGTAAAAAGATACTTATTTGCTGGTCTTTCCATTTGACTGTCAATTTCACATCCTAAATTCCATGGTTCACTGCAATGTTGTAGGTAATGTGGAAACAGAACTAATCTACCATTAGCTCTTGAACTTGCGTTAGCATAGGACCAAGACTCAAGGTGGAAGGTCGTCCCAAATCCATGATGAAAGTCGCTCCTGTTTGCCTGTGTGCTATTGCATACTTGTCACCGAACCAAGTCAAAGGCTTTCAAACAGATATACAGTGGAAGAGACATGTATACTCTCACTAGAACAATGATCAAAACATTGCATATAAAAGTTTTGGACCAATGTTCCACAAGTTCTAAGAAAAATCAACTTTTACAGTCATGCGATGGTCATGCTTTCTGGTTCTTGTCATATTTTCCAGCCTTTCTGTGGGCCACATTCAGCCCTGAACCTTAGACATCAGCTTATGTGCAAAAAGTGCTGGAAATGAGATTGCCATCCTTTATGTCTGGCTCCATTTACTGAATTATCTGGAGGACTTCCTGAGTTAGACAATCTAATCTGGGATTTTGAATGAGCTCAGCAGACTAATAGAGGTGTACCGGTCAGTTAAGCAGCCCATTCAGGATGATGATTTATTGAAGAGAAGCTCCTTACCACAATGCACCAAAGGGATGAGTTTTAAGGGTCACAGAGGCAGAGAAAAAATGTCAGCACGTCAGAAAATGCTTACCTAATATTTCTTTTAAACCTTTCCGTTGTTATGGGGAAAGTTGTAATGAGTTAGCTGAAAATGTCAAAATGTTTAGTCAAAATTCTAATAAACAGTCAGGAACTCTGTCCACCAGAGTCTCCAATGATTAAAAAAAAAAAAAGTGGTACACATGGCTTGACTACCAAGCCAAGAACACATTTAAAACATTTCCATCCTTAGCAAAGCAGCAAAAGCTTTTTTATTTAAAATGGAAAATTCCAACTTTATTCATGTGTGGTATTATTGTGATAGATACTGTAATTAGATGTTTAACTGTTCTAGGAAACCACAGAAGTTTTTTTAAGGTGAAAAAAACGACCATTCTTGGCCTGGCTCATATTGCTAATAGTAACATTTCCAACTGAATTATTATGTCTAACTGAATTTGAAACATGTTTCCTTTTATAATCCAGAAATTGTTGCACAGTTTACTTACCGTGCCTTCCTTTATATCCTAACTGAAAAACACACCATGTACAGTAAAAGAATAAAATCAGTTTCACATAGAAAGACGCTGGATTGCTCCTTACTGTATTGCTTGTCTCAGTTCCATCCTGCTACAGCATGACCAGAAGGAAATGTTAACTTTCTATGAGTCAAAGTTCAATTTAACAGTACACACCTGAGTAAAGTACACCCCACCTGAAGCACTCTTAAGCCTGAAGGGGGAAAAATATGAGCAGGTCAAAGAAAAGGCCGTCACAAAACAAGACTGAGCTAGTTTAACAGAAAAGTGACCAGGATGAGAAGTTAACTATGGTTTTATGTCATAGTCATCACCGACTAAATGAACCACAGAAACCACGTGAGAGTTCATTTAGGAAAAGTCTCCATGTATGAAAATTTTAAATGTATTAAAGCTCGTTTCTCACAGCATAAATTGGAAATGACACATTTTTGCGTGAAGGGAGACTATCATTCCATTATCACAGCTTTCTGCATTTTTTGTTTTTTTTTCTTTTTTTGCATAAAATGTTGGTCAACTTCTGACTGAAATTTGTACGTCCCCTCTGGTTTATATGAACTCATCTAAAAGGTTTTCACAGGCAAGAGTTCCATTTTTTTTCTTTTTTTTGTTTATGTCACATGGCAGCAGCGTCTTGCTGTCGCTGCAACACCATCACTGGTAAGAATATAGTGGTGCATGTTGTTGAGGTGGTAAATAATCCAAAGGCCCCTTCTCTTAGGTCTGGATGAAGCCACGCCCCCTCTACTGCTGGAAGCCCCTCTCCTTGGTGCTATGTGGAGTCCTGATTGACAGCTTTCCCTCCGTTCATGGTGGGAGTCCCTGAGCTCTTTCTGGAGCGGTGCTTGTCCTCTATCTCATGCAGGGATGGCTCCCTGTACATACAGACTGTGGCAGAGAGGGGCAGGAAGAAGGAAAGAAGTCAGAAGCAAGGGCAAAGATAGGTGGTGTTCAGAAAGGGGACAATGGGGAGCAGATTGACGAGATGGGTGTGCAGACACAGACAAGGTCAGGTGTGAGCCTGGGACAATTATACCAGGCTGAGAGGGGAGATAAGGGAATGAGAGCTCTGTCAGCACTTTTTTAGCGCATTGCTTGTCAAGTTTTCATGAACCAACAGCTCTCATCAAAAAACACAAACAGGTGACATTTAATATTCAACGTGCAGCCGTAGTGGTGAGAAAAAAGGGCCCAAGTGACCACGTTTTCATAGACATTACTCACACCAAGCATATAGCTTTGACAAATGTCAGATTATTGAAAAATGTAAAGACCCACTCTGATGCAATTTGGAATTTTAACTTGTTTTTTGTGGCATTTTCTTCATTATGAAGGACATATGTTAACGAAATTTGGCTTAAGATGGCATTTCTGCATATTTTTTTATTCAAAATGTTGTGAATTTGGAGCAGACGAAAAAAATGCAGTTGGAAAAAGATTGTATTTTTGACAGAAAATATACTGGGCAGGCCACAAGCTCCAAACTCCACTCCACTCTGATACATCTACTTGTAGTTGACTAGATCCATGTATGTCTGTGTTTCCCGAACTGGCATTTGGCTCATAGCTGCATGCTTGGAAAGCTCTAACATTGCTCGCCATTTGCTGCACCAGAAATGTTAGAGATTGAATAAGCATAAAGCTCTCAGCAGTGGGGAGCAGAAGGGGGATGAGGTTGCTCCACGCCAACAGTCTCACCCACTACTTAGAGGTCAATTTCTAATGAACTACTGCATCTTTGCAGAAACTATGTCCTGGAAAACAACAAAGTTTTAAATGTTGGCAAAAAAAATGGCAAAATAATAATTAAAAGATCACTGGATCACTTTTAAAATAGATCAAAGGATGATTGGAGTGGGACTTTAAACAAACACGTCTTCAATTTTGCATTACATTTGTTGAATTTCTGCAAAGAAAACCAACAAGGACAACGCAGGCAGATAGAACACTTTAAAAACATAAAGTCAAATAGCTTTAATGCTTCATCAAGTAATAATTCAGAAAATAATAGATCACTCTTGTTATTTGGGGAAGTGTTTTTAACTTTTGTGGACTTTTGTAGAAACTTTAGAATATAAGACATGCAGAAATGGTTCCCCAAACTTGAAAGTTGATATGAGGGGAAAGAGATCATTTATTTATTTTTCCCACCTAGTTAACTAGAGGATTGATTGTAACCAGACAGAGAACCAAAAAAAGCACTAAACGAACATATGAGATCTGCTTTAGAGGCACTGTCATACCTTCAATGGGCCTGGGCACGAAATGAGACGAGGGCTTAGTCTTCTTAACCCTGTTGCCCTTCATGACCTGCCCCTCCTTGGTAAGCCCAAGGAACCAGGCTCGGCCTGACTCTTGCTGCCGGTACACAGTGGACGAATAGATCACATAGTAGTTCTCAAAAACAGATTCCTTGAACCTGCACTCTGGTGTAAACATCTCCTGCAAAGAGTGAAGAGCAATGTGTAAAAATGAAAGCAGCACAGAGACAGTCTGGTTCATGTTTGTTCAGTGCCAGCTTTGACCCTCAACAGTGTGCAGCCATTACCAAGGTCAGAGAACAAACACTGTCCCACACAAAACACAGACACTCACTCTCTTAAATCGAGGTGATGGGGAATTATATGTGGAAAGAATACAGGTGAGCAGGAGGAGGATCTTATCTTCCAGCTTCATTATCAAAGTAGTAAGTCAAACAGAAAGTCAAAGGGACACAAAAGAGATGAATGACAAGAGGAATGAACAATTTGGGCACAGAGTCATAACTGTTTGGTGCCAGCTCATGACCATAGCGGTGAAGGAAAGAAAATGATTTTGGCGCCGTAATCAATCACATATCTAATTAGTCATTACAAATATGTAACAAGGTTAATGAAGGCCATGTAACTAAAAGCATGCTTCAAAGTGTGGACCTTCTCTCTATCAAAATCTTTGAGTATTTTGCAAAGCCAAGTATTTCATGTCTACTTCTGAAGTGGAATCCAGACTCATCTTTGATCCACCTTGTCAAGGCCACCATAGCAAAGAGGCAAAACTTTAGTCCTTGATGCAGGTGATGCATAACAGCTGTTCTGGAGGATCATCCCAGAATTTGGCAGACTTTTTTGAGCCAGTGTGTGTCTGTGCTTTTCCTGTATTTCATTCATTAATATTCCCTCTAGAGCTGGGTGTCCTTTTGAGGTTGTCTATTTGACTCACAACCCAATTCGGCTTCCCGCTGCAACTCAGGAATGTGCAGAAATATGCAATAACATGAGAAATATTGGTTTAGCTTATAATTAAAGTGACCCTAATCTGTTTAGTTTAAGGATGTATGTCAAGATCACTTTAAAATTACAACAGTATGATTGTTGTTTTTTATGTTGAATAACTTAAGGTGGCCCTGAAGTGCAAATAACATCAATAGATCACTCAACACAAAAGCATTATAAAGATTAGAATGACAATTGAAGAAAACAAATGTTGGAAAAAAAAGCATCACATTTTAGAAAACAAAACAAAATGCCAGAAACCAAAACTTTAAAAATTTCAAGAAAACAAAATAAAATGTTAGAAAAATGAAAAACAAAATTTGGAAAACTAAATAAATTAAAAAAATATTTATATTGAGAAACCAGAAAAGGTAGGGACTATGGTATGATGGACGAACATCATCATTGAATCAGAGATGTTCTATAGTACCTCCATTTTCCGGTTTCCATGAAAAAGAAAAAAAACATTTTGGAAAACAAAAGTAAAAAAGTAAAAAGTAAAACAAAATAATGATCAACAAACACAAGGAGAAAATGGAAAAGGTAAGTACTATGGGAAGTTGCTAATCGCACAATGACGTTTACTCAAAACCAAATCACATCTTTCACAAGACTAAAACCGCTAAACTACACGATATCCATACACATAATGTCCCAAAACTATAAGTTTAAAAATGCAAAGTAGTTCTGTCATGTTTCTATGGGTTTCGATGAATACATGTTCAAAATAAGTTGCAGTTTTTCTCTTTTTCTCATCAAATCAAACAGTGTTTGGGAGCTGTGCCAAATGGAGTCAGTGAAGGTGAGCCTACATGGTCAGGAGTATTAAAATGTCTTTTAGCAGCAGGGGTATTGGCGCAGCAGAGGAGCACAGGCTGAGTTTATCTGGGCACGCTGACACACTGTCAAAAACCAGACATCTCGGTCACTGTTGGGGCACCGGAGGTCACGTAGAGCCTGTCTGCCTTTGCAAGCACCAACATATGTGCTTGGGTTATAGTGATATGCCATAAACCAGTATGTTTGATCTATTTTCCTTTTTTTTTTGACAGAGCGCACGTATACATTTCTTCTTGTGCTTCTATGTATTTTGCTTGGCTTTGCTGACTTGTTGTAAAAATCCTCTCCAGACTTCTCCACAAGGACAAAGTTTGGGCTGTTTATGGAATGGCTTGGAAAGTTCAGCGAGCATCCTGGCTGTGGCTCTGGAATGATAGGGGTGGAATGTAAGTGACTTTGAAGTCTTTGACAAACTACCTTGTTTGTGGATGGCTGAGTAGAAATATGAGGTACTGAGATGGGGTAGGAGTTTCTTTTGATTAATGAGATCACCTTAATGGACATGAACCACAGAACCAAAGGGACAATGAAAAGAACAGAAAAGCACAAACACACATACATGCTCTATGCATGACACAAGAGGTCACTCATAAATGCAACAAGTTTGTCCAGTCTACATCACTGAAAAAGAGATTATAAAAATGTAGTGAAATATTTGTGCTTTTATTCAGGTGTGCTTTGAATAATTCCCTTAAACAAAAAGTCCAGCTCACTTAAAAAACAGTCCAGTTCAGTTTTAAGGAATGTTTGGATGGTACTACTGCGACAGAAAAATACTAAATATACAGTACCAAAGAAAGACAGGGGACATATTTGAATATTTAAAGAAGCACATCATGAACACAGTTTCCATATATTTTGATACTTGCCATCTTTAACAATTTCTACATAGCCTACAGTTTAAAATCTATCTGTTATTTGAACTGGTAATTTGAAGCAACTTTCTGTCACAATTTTAAATGAAACAGAGATAAAAAAAGTTTATGTTAAATGAATAGAAAGGCTGAGGTTTGAAAGCAGATCATTAAAACTTGTTTAAAGAACATATATTTGTAAAAAAAAAAAAAGATTACAAAAATTGTAATCACCTTTTTTTTTAAGTACAACTGGGAGAAATTAAACTAATTTTATTTTCCCATCACTCATTAGCAGTTGTATGTTTTCTACATTACTAAAAGTTCCAAAACAGCTTATTTTGAGATATATTAGCATTTTTTAAGTGAAAAGATACAAAAATCAATAATAAAGAACAAAGGGCAGAATTTCTTATTCTGAAAAGCTTTTCTTCGGAAGAAGTATAGACAATTCTCTACAAAATACAAATTATTTACTTCTATAGGAGTTACTGTTCAAAGACGTAATAGTCAACAAAAGTCAAATGTGTCAGTATGCAGTAATCGAAAAGGAAATAGATTTTGCTTTTTTATGTATTCATATTTAAATGTTTTGTGTATTTTTACGTAGTTAATTTTAAAATATTTCAGATTAGTTTAATCTTTCAGCAATCATCCTGCATTGATAGGGCAGTTTGTTACAATCCGGGGTAATAGCATCTATGCATTGTGACATGTTACTGAGTCTACTTTTTAATAACACTGACAAATCTTCCTGCAAACAAGTTAGATTGTAAGAAAATATTGTGTGTGCCATTTTACCTTTTGCAAACTATGAATAAAGCTTTGATGAAATGATCAAACGTTATGGCAATACTGTGTTTTGAAGAACTGTAATTCATGAGCAATGAACTACTACTGTAAATGTCAATCACATATAAAGAAAAAAGAAACATCATAATCTCATCTATTTTTGTTTTTAGACAGATGCTACTAAAGTGAGCCATGATGCCTTAAAAATCAAAAGAAATGAGAAAGAGATCAAATATTAATAGATATAACCGCAGTCTGGCAGAGAGGTTGAGAACCATAATTCCAACATGACCTAGAAGAGAGTGGAAAATTCCCCAAAATCCCACAGGTTTTATTTTTGCCATAAACCTTTTTCAAGGATAAGATTATGAACAAAAATAATATGAGTGCACAATTTAAGTACCCTGTGGTTTAACTGGCTAAGTAATTTACTTTGCTTCTATTTTTTATGCTCCTATTCTGCTCTCATTTGCCTTGACTGCAGGGATCCCCCATGCATCCATCTTCTGTCACGGAACACAGTAAACACTTTAATGGAATTACATGATGCGCGTGCACACAATCATAGATGGGCAATGACTGATGATCAGTGGAGCAAATGATTAGTGTTCAACAAAGCCAGAATATCTTATCCAATGAATTAGTATTCAAACAACAACAATGTAATGTTAAGTTTTCGAACATGTATAAGAGATGAAGTCTCAAAGACAGACAGACAGACAGCGAGCGGCTGATTCAGACGTTGGAGGATATCCCACAGTAATTATCTCTCAAGGGGAGAAACATAGAGGGAAGCACATTCACTCCAATGGCATAAAGGAGAAACAAGACAAGCAAACAAGCACTGAGAGATTCCTGCAGTTTGCAGAAAACAGAGTAATGAAAAACATGGGGAGAAATAAGAAAGCAAGAGAAGCGTAATTTAAACATGAACAGAAAATAAATTTTGTCTTTGAAGCTGACTACACCACGCAATTTAATATGTAAAGTTTAAAAAAAATGCTTCCTATCTGTTCTCTGTAAACACATCCAATGTTTAATTTTCAAACTTGTTTCATACTGGACCATTAAAATGGGAAATCCAAGAATTACTGGTATTTTACATTCCTCCTTTTGTAAAAAAAAAAAAAAAAAAAAAAAAAAAGAAAAAGTCTTAGTTCAGAGCATTTTATGTCTCAGTGTGGTTTATAAGACTCTGTGCTCCAGCTGACTGGATGTACCGGGCGTGATAAAATCTTTTCAAAATTTAAAATCAAATAGTCTTTTAAATATTATTGTACACATGGCTTACCTTTCCCAAAAGGTCAAAAATTGGAACTCTCGCTTCTAAAAATGATGGTATAATGATACGCTGAAAGCTGCCTTTTGACACCTAGGCATTCAATCCCTTGTGTTAATAATAATCAAGGGCTGGATGCAGCTGAGGATGTCTTATATGGATAGATATGAGTAGAGGTCATCCATAAAAGTAATGAAATTTATCAGGGTCTGCATTTAGGGTGGAATGTAGATCGGGTGGAACTTAACTCAGAACGGGCTTGACAAATTAAAAGCCCACCGTTTGGACATGATGGAACATTAATTAGACATGGATTGCTGGGTGAGGGGTTTGTTATAGGCCTTATGATGCAGCTGTGAATGCTGCACAAGCCTTTCTGAATAATAAAAAACAGTCTACCTGAGTTACTACTGCAGTGAATGTTTGTCCTTCCCTGAACTTGGGAGTGGCTCATATGTCCATCAGGTTGTGCTCAGACTGAACAAAGTAAAACATTTTACAGCCCATAAATGGGCTCGATGTAGAAATTATGCAGTTAGGGTGCTCGCCGTTTGCATGACTCTCTTTTTTTTGTCAAGGTAGAAATGGTCGGCTGTGGCTTTACCGTGTCCTCCAAGTATTTATGAGCAGAAAGTTTGACGAGCGGTTTGTGAATTCAAGTCATGGGCGGTCATTCATCACAGAATTTTCAGCAGGACAGTCATTGCCCTGTCTGACTTAGGTTTGTGGGTAAATGCGTCTTTTAGTCTACATTCTACCCCAAATACAGATCTGGTGGATTTATGTAAAGCCATAGAAAGCTCAGTGAATACTAATCATGATATAAAGTAATAAATTTGTGAAAGCTGTCAATTAACTTTTGTTAAGAGTTATCTCTAAATTGAGATTACCGACTGCTAACAAAGGCCAAACAAATTTATTGAATTCAAGGACAACTGGTTTCTTTGAAGTCCCACCCTGATGATAATTGTGTTTTTGCTGTTTTTAACATCTTCTCGTGGCATTGTTTTTCTAATGATGGAAGACATAAATACACCTAAGCTTAAAATAACATTACTGAGCATGCGTATTTGTTACACAGAAAATACGTAGGGCGAGCCACAATCTCCCTACTCCACTCCCTTGTTATGCACTTGTAGATGACTGGATCCACGTACGTCTGAGCGAACTTCTGGTTCAAAATTGTATGGCTGGATAGCTCCAATATTGCTCGCCATTTTTGTTGCACCAGTAATGTTAAGTATGGGGTTTATGGGGCTTTAACCCAGCAGATAGCTCTCAGTTATGAGTAACAGAAAGGGGGGCGGGGTTGCTCAAACAGTGCCGCCCACAACTCAGAGACAAAGTTCTAATGCCACTCTGTAGAATCTATGTCCTAGAAAATGACTGAGGTTTTTGGATTTTAGCAAAAAACAACATTACTATAATTATTATAAGAAGATGGTGCAGTGGGTCTTTAAAGTGTAGTAGCAAGCAAAAGAAGGAATTTGCACAAAACTTAAATTAACACTAGAACTACTGAGGCAGTCATATGACTGCTTTTAATATTTGCTACATCATAAAAAATCTATGAACCAATAGGATCCTAACTTTTCCTAAATGTGTGTATACTTTTTCTAACATAGTTTTATCATTAAAATTTTAAAAACACAAGAGAAATCTAAGAATTAATACTTTGAATTACCATAGCATTCTTTTTACAGCAGGATGTAATTTATCACTACTTGCTGCATTTTCCTAATCTTTCTCCTGCTTTAGCCAATATTCTTTTTGTAAAAAAAAAGTAGAACAAACTGACAGTGACAGAGGTTGCCATGAATCGGAAAAGGCCTGGTAAGGAGAACATTTCATGAAATAAAACTAATTAGATATAATGTTTTGGTGACAGTGAAAAACTCAATTGTGGCTTTCCTTTAGCGTGCTGGTGTGTTTTATTCTCCCAAATACTCTTACATCTATTTAATATAATTCAAATAATGTAAAAATAATGTCTGAGCCGTCAGAATGGCTGCTATGATCACTCCAGTAGTTGTGGAATTCCAGTCAAAGAGTGTTAATGTAAAACCCTTCAGAGAAGTGGTGCAGTGCAATACAAAAGCACATCTGAAAGGCGCTTGAAGTCAGATCAAAGGCTCAGAAAGTTTTGCATGCACTAGAATAATGAAAGAACTAAGTAAATGTGTAAATGATTAATGCTGGCAAGGCACAACTTGACTGCGAACAGAGCTTACCGAGCTGTAGAGCATGCCTTCCCCATTCATGGCAATGTAAAAGCCACTCTTCACGCCTTGGATGGCCACCACTCTCAGACCCACAGGAATAAGATTAAACAGAGCTGCACAGCAGAAAAGAGCAAGAATGGAGGTTAAAACCAGGCAGAGACAAATGAACGACAGCAGCCAGTGGGACAGAACAGGACATTTGAGTTTTAACTTAAGTCCTGCAGACACTACAGTATCGGTTCACAGCTCCTTGGCTGTCTGTCAGCCGTTAATGATGACACGCCTCACAGGGCAACAGCAACGCCAAAGCAAAACCCAAAACTTTCTGTTGACAGCTAATGAATGTGAGGATAATAAGGCTTCCAGTTTTGTCCACATCTCTCTACACATCATTTAATTTCAACATTTCCAAAAAGTAATCTAAATAATTGCACTTTTGGTGTTAAAATAAATTATGCACATACATATTCATAATCATACCAAATACATTTTTTAGACAGAAACCATGTTGTGTGGCAGGACATCTATTTTTTAAATTGGATTCAAGTCCATTTGAAAATATTTAATAGCCTATTAAAAAAAGATGAGTGTTGTAAGTTATTAAAACGATGAAAAGTCAATTTGATGTCTCTTCAAAGACGAGAGAATTTTCATCAGTTTCAGTAAAAGGAGCATAGATAAAATATCAGATCTGAATAAGCCACAACTGCTACACGACAACCATGATGAATCTTCATCAAATAAGCTGCTTGAACTGGAATTTTGATCATTCTTAGTTCAATAAAGTTTATAGCAAATTCAATCCACTGCTTTAGTAGCTGGAAATGACAAAAATTATTTGATAAAGATTGTGGGAATAAGCACGGCCCTGTCTTCTGAAAAGGTTTAATTTCCCTCAATAAATATTGATGCATTGTTGTTGCCTGGCAGTGGTTTAAATCGGCCCTAGGGGCACTGGAGTAGATGATACACACTGACCACTTTCACATAGCAGATCGGTGTCCTTGAAGCCTGCTCAGAAATGGATTAGCACATTCAGGCTTCTCAATCTCTTCCCTGGTTTTACATCATTTGTCTCCCCCTGTTTATTCACCCTGTCTCTCTTTTCATTAGCATTTGATGATGGCTGCCCTTGTTTTTTCTGTAACGGTGCCTAACAGAGGTAAAACCCACAATTCACCTTGATATAGAGATGGGGAAAAAAGCAGGCTTTCCAAATCACATTTTCTAATCTCTGCCTGCTTTTCCAGATCCAAAATAGCTATAAAAAACACAAAGTGATGGACAGGATTCGTCAATTCCTGTTCCACTTTCTGTTAGTAGCTGAAAGGCTTAATGGATTTCATAATTACTGCAGCATTGGCTGCTGCTGCGACTATCCTGGGGGTTTTTCTCCTCTGGGCAGGTGCAGTGAGAGATTTCCAAGGATCTTCTATTGTCAAAGGGTCAGACAAAATGGGCTTAGACACACCGACAGAGCAAAATCCTCAATACTGCAAGTCTTCCAGTGAAGCTGTAATCAGCTTGGAGCAAATCCTGCAGACAGACGAAGGGTAGAAATTCATGTAAGAACTACTGGTTAATGCAGGCACCCAGCGGGAAAGTTTTGAAAAGTTAAGTCAAGTTCAAAAAAGGTTAAAGGGAGTCCTCCAGATTTATTAGGCGACTAAAATAAAGGGTTTGGAATTTTTTTTTTTACTGACATGACTGTTGAATTCCCTTTTGTTTAACCTTTAATGTGAAAATGCATTTTGATCTATAGCAAATATAAGATTTTCTATGATTCTTTTACTGAATTCTGAGAAAAATGGGCGTGAAAAAACATCAAGATGTTGTCAGGGTTGACGCGCGGACACAAAAGCAGACAGAACTCTCAAAATGCAAAGTCTCTTATTTAATTGAAAACAATACTCGAAATATAGAGCACAAGAACCACCCACAACTAGTGCAGGGGAGACGAAGACTTATAACTAGAAGGAGGGGATGAGGTAAGTGGAAACAGGTGTGCCAGTAAGGAGGGAGAGAACACACACTAGGAGGAAAACACAGGAAGTACAACCAACAACAAAATAAAACAGGAAGTGGAACCCAAAAAACAAATCCAATAATAAAGCCGGGTCCATAACCCCACAGATGTTGAGATTTGATGCAGTAAATCTAGTTAATTCATATGTTTAAAGATGAAAATAACTTTAGCTACCTCATCTTTTAAAGACCCACTCAGATGAAAATCATGTCTTAGGTATGTTTAACATGTCCTTGTGCCATTTTTCTCATGGAGGACATATAATAAAAAAACAAACCTTTAAATTGCATTGTATTTCTTTATGTGAATCAGGAGCAGATGAAAAATATGCTGTTTGAAAAAGATTGTAGCTGTTACGTAGAAGCTACGATGACAACCCACAAGCTCCCTGCCCTGCTCCATTCTAATTCATCCACTTGTAGACAAATAGATCCATTTACGTCTTTGTTTTCCTCATCTGAGCTGGCATCTGGCTCAAAACTGTACAACTGGATAGATTCAATAGTCCTCACCACTTTTGTTGCACCGAAAATGTTAGGTTAGGGTTTGTGAAAGGGCTGTAAGCTAGTGGGGGAGAGTGTAAACAGATGGATGATGGGAAGTAGAGGCTGGCTTACTCTGCACACTCTGCAGGAATTATGTCCCAGAAAACAACAGTCGTTTTGATTTTGGCCAAAAACGACATGAAGACATCTACATGTATATTTGGTATCTAAAAGACCTCCTGTGCTTAGAGGGATAATTCTAACTAAAATTACACTGTGAAGGCTTTTACAATAGATCAAAAGTTGATTGGAGTAGGACTTTAAAGCCAAAAGCAGTTTGTTTTCATTGTCGGCTTAAAAACTGTAGGACATCTCTACCGTGGTTCCCTTTGTCTCGATCAGAGAGGCTTGGGCCAGAGATTTGAACTGTGAAGTGCCGGTAGACCTCTGGAATGAGGCACTGTCCAAAATCCACCACTGTTCCATTAATTCTCGTCTCAGGTTGATTCAGTTTAAGGTTTTGCATAGACTACATTATGCCAAAACAAAGCTGAACAAAATATTTCCAGCTGTCTCAGTCAACTGTGATAGATGCAACATATCAGAAGGTACTCTGGGTCACTTATTCTGGTTCTGTCCATCGTTGCACAGTTTCTGGTGTAAAACCTTTAAATGCTTTTCAGAGGCGTACAATACAGATATTCAGCCGAATAGCCACCTGGCCATTTTTGGGTGTTCTTCGCAAAGTTCCCAAACGCCACAGCATATACAGACGGCGCTACGGTTGGGAATGGTAGTGGCTAAAAAGCTTATTCTGGTAAACTGGAAATCAAAAACTCCTCCCTCCTTTGAACATTGGCTGGCTGAGATCGTACATGCCATCCAGCTGGACAAGATGCGGCTCTGCAGAGCTGGCTCACAGAATAGATTTGACACTGTTTGGAAACCTTTTCTGGCTCACCATACCATACCATAACACTGAATAACAGGACTCCAGGTGGGGAGGTGCTGGATCTGGGTCACTCACAAATGTAACTTTTACATTTCCTTCTCTTTTTCAAGTTGTGTCTGGCTGCAACATTTATTTATGTATTCATTTTAAAATCAATATGGTAATCTGGCAATTTTTTTTGTTAGTTTTATTATCATTATTATTATTATTTATCTCTTACTATTAACAATTGTGTTTTTGTGGGTTGTCTCGCTGTTCTTTCCCCCTTTGTGTCTCTGTCACTGTTTGACACTGTCTGTACGCTTAAACTTAAACTCAAAATAAAATATTTTTAAAAAAAAACTGTGGGACATTTCTAGAGTTCATGATTGTGCACATAAATACTGCCCTCAATCAGATGATTGCCATCTAATCACACACTGGTACAGTCAAACATAGATATCCATTAAATCTTCTGATTTTTGTACATATGAAGCTACTTAGAAACCACAAGCCAGCAATTCACTACTAAGATTTTAAAGTTTTTTACAGAAATAATGTATTTGTTTTATCAAGTACAAACTGTTCTCATCTGAACAATTCTTTCATTCAGAGTCCTTCTGTGTAGATTAGTAAATGTATTAGGAGTTGTAATTTTGTAATGATATGATGATAAAATGGTGGAGAACTCAAAAGCCTTGTTGTGTTTCTTAATTGTATCAGTTTCACTGATCCATCACCTGAAACTCAATGACTCTATTCCATCTGCAACTGCTTCGGATGCTGCGGGTCAGGGGGTGTTGTGGTACATGCAGGCAATCTATTATTCTAATAATCTCCACAGGCAATCAATAGTTCTATGCAGGACTTGCATACTAAATTCTCTTTCTCCTTTTCTCTGCTCGTGTCTTTCATGTCTTTCTCTGGTGCATCTTTGACTTTTGCTCTGAATAAATTTCTTTTCCAGCACCTCGTGCTTCCCACTGTCTCCTCCGGGTCTTCCTTTGGACTCGCTGAGCTTCAGGCATCTCTTATAGAGAATTATTTATTGGATACAAACAGAGAAGGTGGTATTTTTAGTTGCTTGAGATTAAATTATTTAATGCTTTTCTCTCTTTCTCTGTCTCTTCTTTGGCCAACTGCTTAACTAAAGAATTATCTAAAGGTGGGGAAACCCTCACAGAAACGAGTCCTTCACCAGCAATAACCTTAATATTACAATGTTCTCAGTTGCACAAGTAAAAGGCACTTGGATGGTCTTGATTCCCCTAATGGTTTAATCTCCTTTGTCCTGAAGACCTCCCCTTATTGCTGTGAGTAACTGAAGGCCTTCTTTATCGTAAAATACAAAAGGACATGTGACAAAGAGAGACAGCTCTTTTTTTTTTACTGCAACTGTCTAGCAAAGGAGTGCTCATTACGTCGATCGTGATCAACTGTGGGCCGTCAAAAATAAATAAACAACAAAAATATTAGATATATTTTTTTAATGAATAAAAAGCAAGCTCTATTGAACGTGGTTGCTCATGTGGCGACGAGTTTGCCCCGCGCTGCCATGCAAAGGATCCAGGTTAAATCCCACAGTTGATTTTTTATTTAAATGTATAGTTGCATTTCATTAGGCATAAAGAACA
The DNA here is from genome assembly GCA_014656515.1 of Oryzias celebensis. Classification (NCBI taxonomy): domain Eukaryota; kingdom Metazoa; phylum Chordata; class Actinopteri; order Beloniformes; family Adrianichthyidae; genus Oryzias; species Oryzias celebensis. The sequence continues at coordinate 75,825,294 of BNCR01000001.1, forward strand.
TGTTTTTTTTATATTATTATGAACTTCTTTTTTTTAAGCAAACACAAGTATTAAACCAAGAGTTTAATATTTGTATGTATTAGCTCCTAAAAAAAAAAAATTCCCTCTGAAGAAAAGACTTTCTAGTGACATTCAAAATCTAGAGAATTATCCTGATGGTTTTGATGCTTTTAATGTGTGACTGATTTAGGGAATATTAAAAAAAAAATTACTAAGTTGGAGGCTGGTTAGAACCCACGTTCTATTGACGTAGAAAACTATTTTACAAAGGATTAACAACTGTCGCCACAAGAACAACTGGTTAATAGTGTTACCTAATAACACTTACCTAATGAAGACAACCACCCACAGGTGCTAAAATGCAGAGGTTATCACGAAAGATTTGTTCATCCAAGGATTTCACACAATTTACAAACAGGAACCAAGACTTTTTGTTGTACTTGTTTTGTACTTTGATGACTACCAAAAGAAATGTGTTTTATCGTCTGTGACACTAAACCCCATATAGCCTCTGGTGGAAGGTTGGCGCCAGTGTAATTATCTAAATCTCTTTAAAATCTGCTTTTCATAATAAGTCTGTATATTTAAGCACATAAAAATGGATATAAAACTATCAATGCAATATTTTTTATGTTAATTCATTTATATTTAGATATCTATATATATATTCATACACATATATATATATATATATATATATATGTGTGTGTATGTATGTGTATATATATATATATATATAGAGAGAGAGAGAGAGAGAGAGAGAGAGAGAGAGAGAGAGAGAGAGAGAGATACTTATATATTTACACAGTGCATCCGGAAAATATAAAATAACTTAATAAACCTTAATATACATAATAACCATAATAAACCAAAATAAACCTTTTAGAATGAATGGCAGGCGTTATGCTTGTAGAAAATGCACAGCTCCTCACCAGGACAATACCATCCCTGCAGTGAAGCATGGTGGTGGGAGTATCATGCTGTGGGGATGGTTTTTGGCAACATGAACTGGAAGACTTATCAGGCTAGAGGGAAAGCTGACTGCAACAATGTACAGAGACATCCTGGATGAAAATCTGCTCCTGAGCGCTCTTGACCTCAGACTGAGGCGACGGTTCATCTTTCAGCAGGACAATGATCCCAAGCACACCAAGATATCTAAGGAATGGCTTCAGAACAACTCTGTCAATGTCCTTGAGTGGCCCAGCCAGAGCCCAGACCTGAATCCAATTAGCATCAATGGAGAGATCTGAAAATGGCCGTGCGCTTCCCATCCATCCTGATAGCTTGATCTGTACTGCAAAGAGGAATGGGCCAAACTGTCCAGAAAATGGTGTGCCAAGCTTGTGGCATCATATTCAAAACGACTGGAGGCTGTAATTGCTGCCGAAGGTTCAGCCACTAAGTATTGAGCAAAGGCTTCCAATCAAAAGATACATAAGGTGAATACTTATGTACATATCATTTTTTCAGGTTTTTTATTTTTAATAATTTTGCAACCATTTCAAAAGAACTTTTTCAACATTGTCATTATGGGGTCTTTTTCAAAGAATTTTTCAGGAAGAAATTTGATTTAATCCATTTTGAAATAAGGCTGTGACATAAAATGTGGAAGAAGTGAGGCGCTGGGAATACTTTCCGGGTGCACTGTATACATATATGTTTATATGTAGATCTTAACAGCTTGTCTCAAAAGTAGCTGACATGCCAAAAAAGTGTGAGCACCCCTGGTCTAGCAGCTTTGGCTTCCTCAAAGATTGGCAGGATGTTTCACAAAAGGAAGGTCATGATTTGGTTTCCAGACTGGCTTCAATCCAGCTGGAGATTGTCATCATTATCACTTCAGTGACAATTCTTCTCTGACATTTATCTCTTCTTTGACACCTAACAAAAACTCTTCCAAAAGCCTGTGTTTTAAGGTTGGACAGTTTCCCAACAGTTATACCAGCTTCAGTACTTGAGGAGGTGGACGGTGAATAAAAGCTTACAAGTAAAAAGGACATGAAAAACATTTATTCACTGATAGACCACTGTGACAGATAATTTACCATTTTTAAATATTTCGCTTTTTTTTTTAAATATTACACCATTTAGCACATTATGATCCCAGTAGGGTAGATGAATACGTTTCCTTACCTTTCTATGTAGAAAGTCTTTTTTTAAACAGCCAATTTTGAAATAATTAGGATGAACTAAATGGCATATGTCAAACAACAATGGGAAACCACAAAGTCATCAATTTAATGCAGTGTAATGTTATATAACAGCATTTGGAGCTGCAGGGTTTGCTCCGCTCCACTCACTGTAGTCGCTGTTCTCGTCCTTGCTGCCGTCGATGGTTCCATTCGGCTGCATCTGCAGGTAGAAACCCTGCTGGCTGAACAGTCGTGTCACGATGCCTTTCAGCTGTGGCTCTGAAATGCACAGACACACACGGACAACATGTGCACAAAAACACACACGCGCACACAGGCACACAAACACAACAGGCGGTAGGCCCCATCCCCACCAAGAATATGTTAGCACGCCTTACTTGTTATCCTGATCATTTTGCTCTTATATTCAGAAATGTTCAAAGCTCAACAAAAACAGGAAAATAAATGCAAACAAAAAAGCAACTTTTATAGCAACAGGGTAAGCTGGGTAATAGACAAAATATAGGTAAATAGCTGAGTGCTTTTCACTTTGTACATTTTGTTTTTTGTGAGGGATTATGTGTGCTTAAGTCATTAAAATAGATAAACATTGAAAATAAATACATAATTATTCTAACATCTTTACAAAAACACTTAGTTTTGTATGACTCAATCCAGTCTGATAAGCTTCCAACAAATAAAAACAAAATGCAGGCATAAAGCATTTACATTTCATACTACCAGATATTGGATATCAATCAAGCTACAGTCACGTTGGAAATGTGACACGCGTGTCAGGATGGGCGAAAAGTGCGTTCTTGTACATGCGTTTAGCATTTAGTGTTCACACTGGACAAACAGGGAGAGAATTCTTCCTCTTTTCTTCTTCTACAATTTACTAGCACATTTGAAAGAGGCTTAGCGCAAAATGTCAAAGCGGTGCAAATCTTGTGATCTTGTTTAGGCTTTTTCTTTCACAGCTCTATTCCAATTTATGAAAGACTTGATGTCATACATTTCCAGTCAAGCACAAATAATTATGAATTGCTCCTCCGTGATCTATTTTCAAATCATTGGCACTTTTGTGAATTAAAAGGGACGCCATCTATACGTCGCTACCAATTCCAGGTCCCTGACTGGTCAATGTTCAGCCTGATTTAACTTTCAATGCACGTTTTGTACGCAGTGCCCGAAAACAGATGTAGAAAGCTGTGTCGCAACGCGTGAAAACAAAAGTTTTAAATGCGAAAGCTCATAATGCACATATACGCGCATTTACATAGTCTTTTCATTGGAAGTGGTTGCCTAAACGTGCATCGCTGAGGACACTGGACATAGCGCTACAGACAGATGGAAGCTTTGTCAGGACTCATATGTGACCAGTCGTATTATCACAAATGGCTTTTATCAAAGGATAATGCCACACTATTTTGTAATTTAGAAAAGTAGCTGTTTGTAGATCAGTTGGGAACATAACTTTAATTGCACAGCTGTGATAAGTATTTTTTTACATCTATTTTTATTGGAGAAAGATTCCTCATAAATGTGCTAATTAGCTAACACATTTTCACAGCTACCATCTTTACTCAGTCTGCATCTTTGTATTTCTTGACTTTAAAAGACTTTTTCTTTTTTTGTAAATGAAAATAACCTGAAACTGACCTCCAACTCTAAAAGGTGAGACTTCTGGAACTCAGCCAGAGGGCTGCTCGATGCTTCTTACACTTCAAGGGGAGCAGGTGAACACAAGATTTAGCTCAGGGCAAAGAAGGCTTCTCAGCACCAGGCAATGCCAGACGAAAATACGTGTTTGGAAAATAATCTTCTAGTGTGGGAAAAATGAACGCTCTGTGTCAATCTGAGGTCCAGCAGGTCTTTTGATTTTGAAAAAAAGAGCGAAAAGCGGTACCAGATGTTTGTTCGACAGGTTTTCAGTTAAAACGAATCTATAAGAAAAGTCATTAAATAAAGCTTTTTTTTTTCATTTCAAATGGGAAAAAAATTGTTTAAACAAATCTCAAAAGAGTCAATCTAAAAATAAACTGTTTTTTGTGCATTTGTGACAATAGAAATAAATTCTGCACGTTGTCACAATTTAATGATGCTTATGTTCATTTTATGTCCCTTAATAAACTGCAAATGGCTGTCTTGCAGGTATGTGTGCTCTATTAAATGATGCATGTGATTGAGATTAAGAAATATGAGTGAACCCAACAGTTATCCAAGGTCATAACAAGACTTTGAGGACACACAATTTATTTCAGTAGAGCCCGGCACAACTGATTTAGCGCTGAGAAAGATTGTCAAAGTTCCTTTCCTGAAGGAGAAAGCCGGTTTTAGCAGGTACGAATTCAGCAGTATTAAACAGATGTTGCGTAATTGCTTGAAAGTTGATCACTGCAATGATTAGACGTGTATGAGCTTTAATTATTCTGTGCAGGAGGAGAAAGCTCGCTGAGGGACTACACTGAGCATTGACCTGCGGTGAAAGTGGGTTCATGTCTGCTCAACTGTACATCATTCTGACCATCAATTCCCAACTCACCTACCCCTGGGTTAGAACCATCAATCCCTGGGACAGGCACTTCATCATCCATCACGGGCAGCTTGAGAAAAGCGTGGGTGTGTGGGTATTTATGTGTGTATGTGAAAGCACATGGGAGTGTACATATCAGTAAATCACATGTGATAACTACACTTCCATAAATTCCTGCCACAGCACGTTCCCTGGGCAATTGCTGACGGCTCATCAGTTCCAGTCATTTAGCGAAGAGTGTGCATGTTTGTGGGTGTTTGTGGTTCAGCAGGTACCACCGCTGTTCCATGAAAAATGGTTCTCACTGTTTCGGTGTTTCATGAAAAATGTCTTTCGCTGACAGGAAGCGTAAGATCTTTCTTTTGACTCTATAATGGACCATTACAGCAACAATAGGTTTACATCATACCAATACAGATAAGACAAAAACATTCAGGTACGCTGACAAATGACATCATGACCGTGAAATGGTGAATGATCACTTGTTCTTTTAGTGTTTGACAAGGAGAGGAACATCATACCACAATATTAAACTGCAATCACTGCCGTCTAACACGTACAGACATAACGAGGAGAGGGGACAAAGACTGATCTGACATTGACAGAAATAATGAGACTTATAGGAAATGAAGAGACAGAGAGCAATAAACGGCTGAGCCTTTGTTCGTACGGGAATAAGAAATCAAGCATAAAAACTAAGAAAAGCCACAATAAAGGAGGAAAAGAAAAAGAATACCAACAAGGGAGAGCGTCATCGGCTGTAAGACAGGTGTTGAAGCCCCAAGCCCCTTCCCACCCTCCGTCTCCCCCACCCACCCACTCCTCCCTGGCCGAAGGGGCTGTCGACATGGGCGCGAGATGGGGTGGAGACGAGGAGAAACACAGCACACACAAATGGAGGCTGAGCTACTGACCTAGCCTGCAGCCCTTATGGGACACCTGTGGAGATTTCGAGGGTGCATCTTACGAGGGGGGAGGATAAAAGGAAAAACAACAGTCTTTTAAACAGGCAGAATTCAGAAAGGCTTGAGTTTATCGGCTGTTTATTAGCAAATATAAGGCAAGGCATCAGTGGAAATCAAATCAAAGATTGGACATAAAGCATTCGTCTGACCCAACCATATGGAGCCCTAACTTCATCTGTCTGCTCGGTAACCCGTATAAAACAGCAGGCTTTACCTCTGTCTGTCTGTCTGTCTGTCTGTCTGTCTGTCTGTCTGTCTGTCTGTCCGTCCGTCTATGGATGGCTGGCTGGCTGGTAGGTGACACGTCTCTGTTGCTGTACACTAAACAATAACGCAGCCCCCTCTCATCGCTCATCAGTTTGTCTTTATAAAACTGAGAGCGGATCATCCTGAGGGCTGTTCATCACCAGCCAGAACAGTCTGGATGCTGAGGGGTGGGAGGGTTGCACTGCTGAATTGTGCACCATGACAAAACCAGTGGAGTAAAAAGAGAGATGTGTGTGTCGTGAAATGCTGTAGGAATGGAGCCTGCATGTGGCAATTAACTCCTAATGACAAACCTCTATTCTCTGCAGCAAAGCTACCTCTGCAATAAAAAAAAACATCTACCATGAAAACATTTAGTCTAAAAAGAGCCTTGGTGCACTGCAGAGTGACTTATCGCCCTTCTATAACTCAGACTGCATTCATGTTGAATTAAACGAGATGTATTTAGTAAATGTAAGTTTCTATTGTATTTTGTGATAGGATGGGCTTACATGTTGCTATAATACTCAGATACAGTCAAATCTGTTTGGTTTGGGGGAGAAAGTACTGATCTGATCAGAAATCTGGGCTTGGAGGATCGTTTTTGCCTGCATTCACAGGCTCCAGCTAAAGAATAAAGAATTGCAGCACCACTAAGCAGACAGCAAAGTGTCTGACAGTAATGGAACATGTGGATTTTTTTTTCTTGCACCGTGGAAAGAATCTACTTTCTTCCCCGGTAGAAATGAAGCCCTTGACTGCAGTATAATATAATGTCTCTGCTGCTCCAAAGAGGGGCGGGGTGCGGCGGGGGGGCGCTTCCCTACACACATAAGAGACGTCGGTGGATGGGGGGGGGTTGAAAAAAAAATAAAAATCTACCTCACTGACCTGGTCGCCGCCGAACGGGTCTTTTCTTTCCGCTGCAGAAACGGACTTTGCTGAAGACCCCCAAAAAATGCCTCTCGCACAGAGAGCGGGGGTCTTTGCTGGGGCTGGGGCGGCGTTTAGAAGTAGAGACCCGGTCACTGTTGGACTCCCTTGCCTGGCGTTTCTGCCGGATCAGGGAGCTGGCGATCGCGGCCATCTCCCAGTTTCAGAACCGAGAGTCTAGTTCGGTTGGGCTCGGATGTTGATGCAGCTTTTTTTCCGCAAAATTAAAAAAAACAACAGAATGAATAAATAGATAAATAAAGCGCAGAGGGAGTCTTTGCTTGTTAACCAAATGTCATCCTGATCAGAAAATCCTCGCAGTCCTGCAGGAGCATCACGGCGCGTCTGACATCCTCTGGCAGCAGGGAGACCAAGTATGCCGCTTTATGGGTTTTCGCGGCTCTAAATCTGCGTCTTCGTGATTAATGTCAGACGTGAAAACACACTAAAGTGTGTGTAAGTAAATGCGGCTGCATTGTCATTGAAGAGCCTCAGGTAAATCCAGGTGAACAGCGCCGCGTCTGACCAGCACGAGTCCTCATCTGCACATCAGCCTGGATCCCTGACTTCAAACAGTCAACCTGAACCCTGGCATCCCCTGGCAGAGCGGGCGACTTTGTGCCGAACAAGACGCGCAAAGTTTTTTGGTTTTTTTTTTTTTCTTTGCGCAGCTGATCTGTTGAAGCATCCGCTGCTGATCAGGGATGAGCAGCACCCAGATGTGTGAACCCAGTCCTCGGTTCTGTTGATGGCAACCCCCCCCCCACTCCCTAAACGCAGTCCTGGAAAAAGGAAGGATGCTGCAGAGCAGGCACTGGAGCCAGCAGAGCAATTCCCCGCTTAAAAAGCGCGCAGGGTGTTTGGTTGCAGAGCCCGAACAGGGAATGCGCGTCCGGACCAGCGCTGTTGCCTGTGTCGGAGCTCCGACACAGAGAGCGCGCGCGCTACGTCCAAAGCCAGCCTACCTCTCTTATTACACCCCCCCCCCCCCCCCCCCCCCCCCCCCCCCCCACACACACACACACACACACACACACACACACACACACACACACACACACACACCACCCCCGCCGCGCGCTCTCCCCAACTCTTCTAACGCAGTCATACGTGATTGAGGTTTGTATTAGAAATTCTCACGGACGACAGAGAAAACGATTGATCATCTATAGAAACAAAGTTAATGTAAAACAGGTAAGATGTTAACAGCGAGAAGGTTGAGATTGATTTTCTGTGGAGTGGAGGGTATAAGTCCTCAGTTTCTGATACAACTATTTATCAATATGTGATTGATCATATGAGTGAGCTGACAGTGAGCCTTATTCTCCTAAATGGTTGAGTCAGAGCTGATTTGGTTTAATCAATTGCTTTTAGGATGTCAACCTTAATACCTGAATTATTCTATTTTATCATTTCCAGCAATGAAAAAAAAAAAAAATCACTTATGTTTTTGCTTTCATGTATGCCAAATTAAAGTATTGGAGCCGAGGCGGTTTGATGCGTGTTTGCATCAATAGTCAAAGAGTTAAGAATATAAACCTTAATTTACTTCTATATTTTTTAGGGGTGTAATAATTACAAAACGGTTTATATTCCAACAATCCAAAAGATGGATCTATCTGAGGCAGGTTGATTATCGAATCAGCATTTAATATTATGAAATTGTTTCAAAATGACATTAATCAGTTATAAAATACATTGGAAAATACCATTTGGATTGAGTAGATTTACTTCATTAAAAGTAACGTAAAAAGGGCCATTGCCTGTGAATCAGATGAAATCGAGTTGTTCAAAATGAACTGGTGACCTGTTCAGGGTGGACCCTGCCTTCGCCCAACTGTGTTGGCACCAATGGCCCTGTGACCCTGAAAAAGATTCAGCAGGTTCTGATAATGGATGGATGGATACTTCACACCTATTTCAATGTAAGACGAATGGAAAAGACTTGGACGAGATGTGTGAAACAAGTCATCACAAGGAGCACAGCAACACAAACAGCTAACAAAACAGAATTTTATGATCCTTCATTTTTTTCCCTCTAAAATCATAACATGCATTCATGGCTTTTTTTCCCACTTTATTTGAAACCAGCACAGTTTCAAAAATATCCTGTGAAACCATTTCGAGGTTTGCCAAAAGAAGGTTAAAAACCCTGCAGGAACATTGATGCACATGAGTGTGGGTGTTTTTCTGCAGAATATGGACTAAAAGAGATGTCAGATACTTTTAACCATAAAGGGCTAAAGGAAAAATGATCATTGCAAACCTCTTTCATCCCATGATGAAACTGTATGAAATATTTAGAGTCTTTCTCTGCGACTCTGACATTCTCTTCTCAAACCAAATCCACAGAGACGCCAAGAGAGGGAAGAGTTTTTCTTCTGACTTCCATCGCATGCTCCCCTTATGTAAGATTTGAACAAAGTGGATGAGGGGGCAGAATCTAAAAAGCTATTAGCCTAGTTACAGTTTTGCATCTTTTCCAGCATCTTTTTGTATAGGAGGGGAATAGACTGACAGGCAGACAATGATAGAAATGAGGGACAGCATTTTTTTATCATGTCGTTTGGTCATAAAAAGCAAAGTATACGTAGGTGCTTACATTTTTTAGCACTAAAGTTGAGCTGAATATCAATAAATATTTCAATACAATTGTATTTGCAGGTGTGTGATATATTGTTCAATGCTTTAAAATGTAAGAAGAAAGCACTTGTAATGTAAATTGTTCAGAAAAAAGTGAAGTTATGTGCATTCTTACAGAAAAAGAACTATAGCATTGACCACATGCAATTGATATTCCCTTCATTTTTCATAGGAAACATCCATAAGGTGTGAAACTACTGCTAATGCAATGACATGTAGCACAAATAATGATTTTTTTTTTTTTTTGCTTTAAATTGTATGTTAAATAATTTAAAGTAGTAAAAATACATATATTTGTGTGGTCTGTGTGTTTTTCTGTGATCTTCAATGCATCACATATTTCTAAAAGGAGTTCTAGCATAAAGGGGAACTTGTAATAGTTGCTGACACCATGTGGCCGTGTTGAATATGGCAATCTTAACCATTTTTACTCCCAAGACAACAGTTTGTACCTAACAAGCATACAAAGCCCCCCATAAAGGTATCGAGCCACTTTGGAGTAACCTTAAACTACACATTGAAGCATTTTCCAAAAACTTAGGTCATGAATAAGCAGTTTCTAACCCGTTCACTTCAAATTCTGCATTTTTTTTCACTTTTGATAAAGCGATTTCTTGATATCGCTGCTACAGAAATACTCTAAACACATTCAAACTCATTACTTCCAACTACACGCATACTTAGCTGATACTGAAGCAATAAAAACACGATTTTCTTATTGCACATTATCATATACTAAACAGTTCAGCGTGCAGCCGAGGTCTCTATCTACTAGACCCTGCCATATGTGAGCTCATGGGAGTACTTTGCAAACATTTTGGAGTTTGCTTCCACCTTGTGGGGGACTAATTAACCGCAGGCGCTCAAAAAAGAAACTAGTCTTACCACTTGGAAGTTTGTCACTTTAGTGTCCTTGAGTTGCCTCACAGATTTGTTGATTCACAATGGCTGGAACTAGATTTGATGGTGTGTTCTTGTGTTAATCATCAAGTCTGGAGGAGGTGATAAACTGACATGTGAGAGAACAAGTGCTATTCTGTGACTAACTCTGTCCTTTAAACACAGTCTATTGTCAACATGAATTGTCCAATGAATGTAATCGGCTCATGTTACTAAAGTGTGAATCCAAAACTGAATGGATCAAACATATCTGAACTGACAATGTTTTTATACTTTGTTCAAGCTTATCTTTTCTTTCTCTTGTTTACCCGTAAAGTTCTTCAGTCTTTATAAAGCTCTTATAAAGTGAAACATCTATCATAAATGCAAAAACAACATATTTTGGTGAACTAAACAATCTGACATAAGATGATCTGACAAAATCTGAAAATATAAGAACTTGTCAGCTGCCTGTTGACTTAAGGTAAGCAGAATCCAAATGAGAAAAATAAAGCTCCAGAACAAATTCACATCATAATATATTTCTGTGGAGATTTTCAGTCATGCAGGTCATAGTAACTGAAGCATGATTTCTTCTCATCAGAACTGATAAAGCTTCTTGGGTGAGAAGGGAAACGTCTTCAAGAAAAGAAAAAAAGTCAAGTTTCCTTTGAGAAGATAACACTCCTCGGATTAGAAAATACTACTGTTTTCAATACAAGATGTAATTTTAACATTAGAAAAATAACGTATTAACATATTTTTGCCACATCAGATTTAGAAATATCCCCAAGACACATTGCCTTAATGTGAAGATTCTTCTTTTTTATTATTTGTCTTTTGGGTTCTGAATTGTTGTGTGTTGAAATGTCATTTGGAGCAGCATAGAGAGCAAAGTAAACATTTGGCACTTTGGAAAATGTTAGCTAAATATCTAATTTAGAATAATACTCCCCTACAGAAAGTTAGAAGAATTTCTTTGTTTGTGAAAGAAAATGTTGCGAAGAGCCTAAAAATAATGACAGAGATTTGAAAGTTTCAAAAAGAAAAAGGTCAAGCAAAGGCTACTATCCCTAAACTCCTGTATTCTCACATTTAGCATCTGACATTATGAGCTGACGTGTGAAGTTTTGATTGAGGTCACTGGGTTCATATAACACTGAGAATGCAGGATAAGCACTGATAGTACTTTCTGTAAAAGTCCTAGAGATCCCAGTGTGCCACTGCTTTGCTCCAAAGACCTCAAAGGAATCAACTAATGGAGTTTCTAATTGTCTGCCCTGAATTTTAGAGCTGAGATACTGTGTGAGGAGACAAGAGGTGTTACATCTGTCCACCAGTTACACGGCCTTCTGTTTTGCTCTGTAGATACAGTTTTGTAATGCAGTGGAAAATAGTGTGGCGCTTTATCATAAGGGAACAAAAGTAGCAATGCAGTCAACAGCCTGAGAGATAGAGGACATGACATGCATCTTAGGCTTGATGCCAAACGCTGGTAAGTGGTTGTGTGAAAGTCTATGTGAGCTCATGTATGCCAGTCAGTTTTTTATATACATTTTTAGGCATTTTGAGGCAAAGTAAGACCCATTAAACGTTTATTTTATGTATATGTATATATTCATTTATGGAAATAACGTCATAATTTCAACAAGCTAAATATGGGGACTTGAAATTTCATGTTAAAGGCATTTACTTCTGCACCTATTCGATAAAAGCATTTTTAACTGTAGTTCAATCAGATGTTGAAGTTTGTATCGTTTCTAAAATGGTTTTCTTCACACTTAAAGCAGTAAAGCAATCAACTCGATCACAGGAAAAGTTAGAGACGCTGCGCAGGGGTGCGTGAAACTATGGCGCTATCCATGGTGCTGAAACGCTTGTTTGTGGCCCTCACTGCAGCCGCTTCCGGTTGCTGAAGTTTAAGGACTTAACCTCGTTATTGTCCCTGTTTTGGCTCGCTTTAAAGGCGAAAGTGACTCGTGCAAATGCAGCACAATCCAGTAATGTATCTGGAGCAGTCTCCTCTCAGGAGTAGTGCAGGTTGCTGCCGACTGGCAGCAGTCATCCGCGGCGAGATGAGACTGCACACAAAACTCTGAGTAAGATATGAGGGACAAGAGGAGGCTCTCTCTGCAGCAGACTCAGTAAAAGAACTCAGCCAACTCTCTTTATACATTCTTCTTTTTTTTTCTAAGACTCTAGTGGAAAAGCAAAGACAGCCGTGAAGCTGCTCGACTCTCACCGTCGGGGATAGTGGTCGACTTCGATCGTTGTCCACAGAAACACTGCAGCATATGCGCTCCTTTCTGAAGGAATGTCCTCAGAATCTTCATTGATTTGGGTTGATGGGAGCCTTCCTCAATCCAAACAATCGGACAGGGCTATCACAACACAGGAGGGTCAGGCTGCATAGCGTCGCCAGCCAGTCAGCTTCTCTGTTTCAGGCTCACAGCAGCCCTCAAACCGCCGGAAGGGCACAGTCTGCAGGACAAATTACGCTAAAACGAGACATCTTCAGTGACCCCCCACCCCCACCCTCTTCTTTGCCTCCTTGGCCCTGTCTCTCTGTATGTCTACAGCTCTTCCCGTCCACCGGCGGTCATTCGCGTTCACGGCACCCTCCTCTTCCGCCAAAGCAGGCAACGCAAGGACGTTACAATGTGCTCTTAATTGTACCCACCCCGCCCCCCCAGCCCTTCCCTGCTCCGTGTCTTTAACAGCAGCGGACGTAACAGCAGGAACGGAGGGGAGCAGGGAGACTGTGACGGAGGGAGGGAGAAGCGAAGCGAGCGCGCGCACGCTGAAGTTAAACTGCAGGCTAAGTGGCCATGAGTGTGGCAAGGTGCGGAAGCTCAAAAGTCATTCATTTTTTCAATGCCTTTATACACTACAAAAAGGATCCACGCACGCGCCTACGTCAGCTGTAGCTTATTGGTTTAAAGATGTTTGATGTCAGAGAGTTTACGATGACATGAAGGTCCACCTCAGTCCGATTTTATTACTCATCCTGAATGTTCTTCCTAAACTGAGCCAGGCGCAAAAATGTGTTTTTGTTCCAGACTGAGCTGCTTATTGCATGTTTGCTGCATACATCTTACAGAAAAACACACAGCAAAAACAGTCTTAAAAAATACTCTTATTTATTTTTAAAATACTCTTAATTTTTTTATTGTATTATTTCCTGCAAGCAAATATATGTTAGTCACTAAAATTTGTTTTTCTTGTGGACATACGTTAATGAAAATCATGTTATTTGTTGTTTTGATGCTCTTGTGGCATTTTAGCCATTTAGCATTTCTGAGTATTTCTTTAGTCAAATTGCTTGAATCAGGTGCAGACAAAAAAAGCAGTAGCTAAAAGCCTTTAGCAGTGACGTAGCTGCTACAGCAAGTCATAAGCTCTCTCCTCCAATCTATTCTGATGTGTCCACTTGCAGACAAAAGGATCTGTGAACTTCTTTGTTTTCCTCGTTCAAGCTGGCATCTGGCTCAAAACCGTTCGGCTGGATTGCTCCAATATTGCTCGCCATGTTTATGTTTATGCTGGTGTTGTGAGAGGCTGCAGCTTGTGGGAGGTCATGTGAACAGATGAATGATGAGAAATGGGGGCAGGCTTAATCTGCACGAACAGTTCTGGCCACAACTCAGGCCTAAAGAACTCCTGCCGCTCTGCAGAAACTATGTCCAAGAAAACCCTTTTTTTAAATTTTGCCTAAAACAGCATAAACATAATTTTGAGACAACTGGGAACCCTTTAAAACAGATCAAAAGATGATCAGAGTGAGACTGTAAAATGAGATTCCATTGGCAGATGTTTTAAAATTCATTTAAAGATTTATTTTCCTTAATTTAAAAAAATGAATTATTTCCAAAGGGAACCTGATTTGTAGGCATTCAAGGTGACACAACCTGCCTATTATCACCAAAGAATGATTAAAAGTAAAACATTTAAACAAAAGGGAACTTAGCTGTGTGATTTAGGTAGATATGAAGTTGATAACCATGTTGGAACATCAATATAAAGTCATCTGTGTCTCTAGCATGGACTACATATAAAACTAGTTTGCCAGATGTACTGAAATGGAACCTGGAACATTTGTATAGATCACAAATTTGGATCCAAAAATGTTCACAATGTCAGACAACTTTATTAGGTTGAATAAAATTGTGAGCCAAAAGCCAGGCTGCAATATCCCCCTACTTCCTTTTTTGGACCAAGATGATTGAAGTATTCGGGCAAAATGAGCATTGTGAGCAATGTACTACTCTTCCCACTAGAGGGCGGCATGAAATAGAACTGAACATTCAAAGAATAACAGAGAAAAAGAATTTGAGCAATAATATGAATTACTTTTTCTGTTAGCATATCTGACAAAACAAATGGTTTCAGTCTGCGTTCTTTCTGTATATAACCTTCATATATGTTTACGCTGTTCTTAATGTTGTCTATGCATCATTGCACCAGAGGTGCACCTCATTGTTCAGCAGAAAATACAGAGACAAAATGTTGGTGCTTTTTCTATAACGCACTATAGTATATAATATGCATAAAGAATGCAGCAGGTCAGCAAAATGCTTCAATATCAGCAGCAATGCAAATACAAGAGGTCAGTGAAGAATAGAGAGAGGCTTGGTGTACAGAGATAAGGGCTGGCCTCCGACCTAGCATGACAGTTACGATGATGCTGCTGTATATGTATAACAATCATTATACTTTTATTGCAAAGCCAATCACAACAGAAGCTAAAGGGCAAGAAGGAAGGTCTTCAACTTTCATTCTACCATTAGTTTCCATTACAAATGAAGCTGCATGTTTAAATAAATGTTATCAAGACTGAGGATTACTTACTCAGGAGCAAGTCCCAGAGTCATTCCCTTAATAATATGCTGTTGTTTTCTTGATTAAAGATAAAACAAACACAAAAAAGACCAAATTGTTTAATAAATGAATGAAAAGTTATCTTTTTGGACTTTTTAAGAAGTCTGTTACATCTTAAAAAAAAGAGGGGGAAGCAGTTGGAGACATTATGGCACATGGTCCATATGATGTGCTCACAGTGCAAACATATGTGGCAATAAGAGACACCACAATTCTCGGCTTAAAATCAAACTGAATGTTACATCGCTGAGCCAAAGAGTGGGGAAAGTAAATTTTTGCATCCCCAACGCGTACTGTTACGTTTACAGGGTCTATTGTGCTAAATTTAGAAATGATTTATTACTTTTTGTTTTATTACATTAAAGGCAGGCTTAACATAAGCCAACTGAAAAATTAGTCTTTATTGTTACGCTTATTAAGAAAGAAAAAAATTTTTTTGTTTTTTGCTGTTGTTTTGTAATACAGAAATCATAAATTGAACCTAAACAAAACTATGACCCAAAACTGATGTTTGAGCCCAATTGTGAAGAAGGTTTATGGTTGCATAACCAGTGGCAGTAAAACTAATGTTTAGAACTATTTCTCATATAATGAGGATAATGTGCACATTTTAGAAAAAACACTTTATCTATCTATCTATCTATCTATCTATCTATCTATCTATCTATCTATCTATCTATCTATCTATCTATCTATCTATCTATCTATCTATCTATCTATCTATCTATCTATCTATCTATCTATCTATCTATCTATCTATCTGCAGATGTGGACTCACGTGTAAAACTTAAAACTTTAAATAAAATTGAAATGTAAGTTTTGAGAAGGCAAACAGTGCTGCATTCCCTCATTTTCTATGACTTTTTTTCCCACTTTTTCACCTTGTTTCAGTGTGACTTTACAACCAAGGCTAAAACAATACATGATTTCGAAGGTTACCCTACTTAATCAAGGGCATTCACTACTTTATCCACCTATGTGATCTGCAGGTAAAGTTACTTCAACCTCATTAATCTTTAAAACGCTTACAGCAGCACCAGTCACAACAAAGACATGTAAGAGGGGAAACATTCATATTTGCTGCTCCTGTAGGTGGCTTTGACTTTTCCCAGTGCAGCAGAATTTTTTTTTGTTTTGTTTTGTATAGTTTGGTATAGCAGCACAGGACCCGTTCCAGACACTTTAAAAGCTGTGTCAACAACACGCCGAGGCCACACCGCCACCGTTGCACAGCAGCACAGCACCGACATCCCAGCGGTGAAAGTGGAGAGGCAGCAGTTTTTGCCCAAACCAGCTGACAGCACTGACAGAGTAAAGGAGAGCTGGGAGCACGCAGAATAAAACGTTTTCCATGCGCAACCCTCCAGGGGGAAACGGACGCATTTCAGCTTTAAAGTTGCGTTTCATTTAGAATAAATGGATTTTAGTGGAATAAAAATGCGTCCAGAACGATGATGCTGATGAAATCTGGAGAGGTGAGGGTGCACGCCGGAGTAACGCAGGTATACAGCAGCAGAGTCAAGCTGCAGCACTGACTAATCCAGAAGAGAAATTGATTCAGTTTCCTGAAGATGCAGTTTATTTTCCTTTGATAATAAGAGCGGTGTCTGAAAACTCATAAAAAGCGGTACAATAAACAAGCATTAGATGATCAAATCCCTTCATAAGTTATTGAAGAGCAGGAGTTTCTTCCTTACCGGCGTTTTTGTCACCCATGTCCGCGCGCTCTGCAGGAATTGCTGCGTAAAGTGGCGCTTGTGCGTGGCTCTCTGGACAGGAAGTTAAGTGAAGAAAGTTGCCTGATTCAAACAATGGATGGAGAAATCGGATCCTCAGAGCAAGAAGGAGCTTCACTGGATGCGAATCCAGAGCCTCCTTCTCTCCTGATGCTTCTGGGGTTCTCCTGGAAGGACTGAGGGCTCAGGTACAGTATGAGTGAGGGAGGGGGGCTGTGCGCTTTGCAGGCTTTGTCTTCATGAAGAAATGCAGCCGACAGTATGAAGTCATGTTTCGTTTTAATTATGATGTTATATAAACTAACATACTGGGTAAATATGATGGTACTTTCAATATTTCCAACACATTTTTTGCTACAGCTGTTATTAAAATGTGTCGGCACTGAATGGGAATAAATGTTAATGACATCTTTTCAGGATTTTCATTTAGAATTTACATATTCTTACTCTAGATGTGTCTAAAAGTGTATTTATTGCTACTAAAGTCACTTTTAGCTTGGGTATTATTACACCAAATGCCATTTTATACCACATTGGCCACGTGGCTGAATTGATACCTTGGCTATTAATTGTTTTTCTCTGACACATCAGTTTTTCATGCGGAAATCAGATCATTTGGTGCGTTTTTTTTTCATGTAATTTGATCACACAGCAGCAGAACTTTGTTTAATCAATAGCTGCTTATCCAGATTGAGCTGGGTTCAACACATTTTCTCAATTAAAATCTGTAACCATTAAATGGATATTGGTTGGTTTCTGGAAACAACTTGGTGTGCAATCCATCTTGCTCTATTACAGCTTTGATCACTTTAAATGCACTGTTTTTGCAGTAACTTTCATTATGTTGATCTTTTCAAAGGAATTAGAGGTTAATACCTACTGGGTGGAGTTTCATCTGAAAGGGTAAATATTGGACTGGTCACCCATTGCCTATTTTCATGCCAAAAAATACCGCAATTTTATATTTCTGTTCTAACCACCAAAATTGCACAAAATATGCTGGACATGACATAAAACACAAGGGTGGTACTAACTAACTGGTCCCATTGATCAGTGTCTCAGAAAGAGCACTGTCAGCACTCTGATGGGGCACTATGACAACAGCTAGAGTTTCCTATGATGGTATAAAAAGAAAGTGCTGCTGGTATGAGATGTTTCGGAGTTTGTGCTGAAATAGAAGCCTCAAGGCCAAATGACGTTGACCGCATCACGCCCAAATCCAGATTCAAATCTCAGCACATTTGCAGGAGGAGAGCATCAAATTTGGGTTCATTATTTTGTCCATGTGGATATTGTTGCAGTGGGATAAAGGGTTGTCCTACACGAATGACAAGTTGTTCTGATTTCAGACATAATGCTTCCTGTCACATGGACACGTGGCCTTGTCTCCACGCTGCCGACAAAGGCTGGCGTCGGATCACATAGAATCAATGACAGGAACTGAAAGAGGACACCTCTGTGAGGTGACAAACAAAGAACCGCATTGAACAAAAATGATTTTAAGGTTCCAACTAAATCTTTCAGAAATCCTTGTACTGAAGAGTATGACATGTTTTTAAATTAAAAATACATTTCTTTTCACTTGTCTGTACATCTGGATACCATGATCAATGCTCATTACAGTTTCCGCTTCTTTCCAGCCTACTGATCTTCATCTGATCACCTCTAACTACTCTTTCTCATTCCAGTGTCCTTCTCTGTCCCAGACCTGCACCCAGTATCATCTAACCTGGCTGTATGTCCTTGATTTGTACAGTGACAAAGGCATAAATCTCTTCTTTCCTTATATCTTT
This sequence comes from Oryzias celebensis, assembly GCA_014656515.1. Taxonomy (NCBI): domain Eukaryota; kingdom Metazoa; phylum Chordata; class Actinopteri; order Beloniformes; family Adrianichthyidae; genus Oryzias; species Oryzias celebensis. Next base: position 75,844,038 of record BNCR01000001.1, read on the forward strand.
GTCCAACAACAGTACCCCGCTCTTGATTTTCCTGAAACCTCTTAGAAAGAGACTGTGTTGTTTTGTAAACAGGGATGCATTGTCACATTTGGTGAAGATAAATTACTGGTGTTGTTCTCCAAAGCATTAATTTTACACCCCCCAACAGCAGACGTGCTATGTGCAATGTTGTACATTGCACAAAGGAAGTAACACAGTGAGTGCAGATTTTGCATTAGGGGAGAGCTCTACTCTGCAGATACTGCAGTGCAGCCTCTCACACAACAAATTCTACCTTCTTTTTCTATTTCTAGAGTCATTGGCAAGCTGGTGGAACTTGTCAGGATGCCAGTAATTTCCCCACTGGTCCTGTCAATACCAGTTACCAGGTGTCCAAGGTTCACATCAGTGGGGAAAAAAACAAGTAAACATTTTTTTTCATGTGAAGATGCATTTTAAAAATTATCAAAAATGTTTTAGGGATTCAGAAATGTCTTATCCATCTTTGCACTAGCTCAAAATAAACAGTCTTGCTTAAAAAATACATAATTTAAAAATATCGAAAAAAATCCTAAAAAGACTTGCTCATTCACAAAATCTGTGAACAGCGGCATAATTCAAATGCAGGTGAGCATGTGGCTTTAAAGAGTTTCATCCTGATTCCCTAAAAGTTTTTCTTTGACAGGCTTTTTTTTTTTTTTTTTATTATTTAAACCGGATTCAGATTTTACCACATAACTATAAAGGAGCTGAAACTGAATTAACCAAGTTGTGAAAAACGTTTAGGTGCTAAAACAGTTTCATTTGCTTGAAGTGATTGAACAGTTCTACATTCCTATGGGGGGAAATCAGAAAGGTGTTAAAGAGTAAAAGTTGTCCTTTTATAGCATTTTCTCTCTGAAACAGACAATGATCTTCATCCGGCAGTTAATCTGATTGTGCACTTGTTATTTTCTTAAAGCAATGGCCTGGGTCCTTCAAATTGTTATTTTAAACATTAAAAACCCATTTTAAAGGCCAATTTATTATGGATTAATAACTTATTCCAGCTGAAAACTGAGATAAACATATTGGTTTGTAGTATATTAATATATTAAATAAAGATTACTCGTACAAGGGAGTTGATTTGTAGTTAGAATTATCAGTTTCTTGTTAGATTTGCAGGTAAATCGACTTTTATGCTGACTTCTTCTTCCTTCTCTCTTCTTTACCTATTTACATTTTTCAGATTAATTTATTTGGTTAAAGAAATTAGTGGCAGATAAAAGTGCAATAAAACGTTATAAAAATGTATTAGTATAAAAATAGTTTTTTTTTTTTTACTTACTGGAAAAGTCCGAGCTTTTAGAAACGTCCGTGAATGCAGCGCTAAAAGTGGGAGGGGCTTCTCCAAGAGGTCACAACAACAATCATGGCGTGGAGGGGATGTCTTGTGAAATGGTCCAAAATAAAGTCCATCAAATCCCAGAACACGATAACCTGTAGCTCAAGGTGAGTAAATGGAGCGTCCCTCCAGCCAATAACACGTTTGATCAGGAATAACGATGAGACGTTCGAGGTTTGTTCGTGTGTTGCTCTTCTCCAACAGCAGGAAGTTATCTAACCGCACTGCCGTTCACTCAGTGGGCTTTAAACAGCCATCATAGAGTTACTTAAATAATCAAAGCACATATATTTAAAACTATTACATTTATTATTAAAGGGGAAAATTTAGAAACAAAATGATTCGATATATATTTATAAATGAGTTTACACGTGTAGTTTGAATTGTGTCACAACAGAAGTGCCTTTCAGGCACTTGTATTATGAATTATGGTCTGATTAACTATGACCAAGCCAGTGATTATATTTATATTTTTTGTATGTATGTATTAAAGTATGAAAAATAAATTGAGACGTATGACCCGGCATAGGCAGTAGGATTTCTTTTCTTAGACTGAAATGGACATTTTCCAGAACATTACAAATATTTGTTTGGTTCCTGGATGCAAAATCATTTGGTGCTTTAATCGTTTTATGTTGTTGTTTTGTTTTTCATCTTCCCTTTACAGTTCAAAAGCTTTCATGTAATGTTATTTGACTATTCTGAACTGTCCTGTATGTGTACATGATTATATTTTTTACAGGCTTTTATTGTTTTACCAGACTCAATCATTTTCTTGAATTTTATTGTGAAAAAGCGTTTGTTTATTGTTTTTTTGAATAGGTTAAATCCATACCACCAGCAGAGATTTGGTTTTCGTCGAGAAGCAAAAAGGTCGGACACAAAAAGGGGCAATGAGACCCAAGAAACAAAAGCCTTGCCCCCTGAAGCGGCTATGCCAGGATCCCAACCTCCACCCAAAATTCGAAGGCCGAGTCTTTTCAGACCGTTGATGTTCACCGTTGGGGTAGGTTCCTCTTTTTATTTTACTGAGCTCTTCGATTACTGGTGATAAAACAGCAAAACATGGCACAAATGAACCACAACGGCTGATATATAAGAAGGTCATGTGATCGTGCTCTGATGATTTGGAGCTAATTTGATGAACTCAAAGGAGTCAAAGGTCAGAGGGTTTTAATTATGATTAGTCTAGAGACTTTTTAAATGACATTTAGGACCGAGGGGAGGCGGTTCTTGGTTGCTTTCTTATTCCATGTCAGTTTACAGGCTGCTCTTTTGGCGCGGCGGCCATTCTGCAGTACGAGACCCTGAAGTCAAGAGTGCAAGCTGCAAAAGATGGAGAAGAGTTAGAAAAGCTCGTGCTGGTGAGGATTTGAAATTACACTCGTAGTTTGTGGGTTCTTGTAGTTCTGGTCCTTCAATAAAGTGTCTTTTATATTTCCAGGGCTCCCAGGACATGGCATATTGGCATGACTGGTGGAACCAGCTCTCCAGTTTACAACGTCAGGCTCTCCTCCTGATGTCTATGTTGGATGATTTCTGGAGCAGCCTAACAGAAGGCCAGAAGACAGTCACTGGTAAGACATTGGGCCATTTCAAACTTGACTGATGCAATTTTTGTGCAACGTGCTAATTATAATTATAAATAATAATTCCCTTCATTTGTTAGGTATTATCGCAATAAACACTGCAGTTCTTTGCTGCTGGCGGATTCCATCATTGCAGAGAAACATGATCAAGTACTTCACATCAAACCCAGCCTCAAGTAAGTTTACTCTATTGATCTAATGTCAGAATAAAAAGTTACAATTTCGACAATTGTTTTTGTTTTTCCCTTTACCAACAGAAACACGATGCCTTCCTATGATCCTGTCCTCCTTCAGCCACTACTCCATTATCCACATGGTGGCCAACATGTATGTCCTATGGACATTTTCCTCTGGAATCGTCTCTCTTTTAGGAAAAGAGCAATTTCTTGCAGTTTATCTTTCTGCTGGTATGTAGGGTTTAGGGTTTCATTTCTTTTTCTAAATTAAATTAATATTAAGAAATGTGTATTTTTGCAAGTAAATGTTCCAAACTGTTGTTTACTGTAATTTCAAGTCAAGTTTTTTGCCTTGATGTTCACAAATCCAACAAACTAAATAAACTATAAGATCAGCTATCTTTAGCTAACTGTATATATGTCTCGTTCTCTGTGTAATTTTAGGTGTGATTTCTACAATGGTTAGCTACGTTTGTAAAACAGCCACAGGGCGATTCCATCCATCATTAGGAGCGGTAAAAAATGTACATGCATACATAATTTTAACAAAGAAAAAAAACTTGATTCTGACCCAGGAATGTGCTGTGTCTACAGTCAGGTGCTGTCATGGCTGTACTCGCTGCAGTCTGTGCAAAAGTTCCAGAAGCCAAGTTAGGAATAATCTTCCTTCCCATGTTCACGTTTAGTGCTGGAAATGTAAGTCGACATCTTTGAGCCTGAAACCACATCAGTGTTTCTATTAGAGCAAATGCACAAAAGCACAAGGTCTCTTCCTGGTTTTCTTTTTTTTTAAATCAATTCTTCCGTATCTTTGCACAGTCATGCAGCATTGTAGGTAATTAAAGCAGAACAGGTGCAGGTTTCACCTGGACATTTGGCACTACGGGTGGTTTAATAATTCATCTAAATCAAATCAAATCAAATCCATCCATGTGTTTATTTTAAGGTAATCTTCTTGTTTTTTTTCAGCTAGAAAACTCATTTTAATTTTTTTTGTGTGTGTGTGTGTGTAAGAAATCATAAAGGTTTCCACCTTTGTTTCATTAGAATCTTTAGTTATGTGAAAACCGTTTTTCTTAAGAAAAAGTAAAACTGCTTTTGGTGAAATTTTAAATTTTAGATTGAGTCAAATGGGGAATTTATAATTCTAAATTCATTTGATTCAGTTTTTATCAGTGATATGTGTCAATGAAATGTGCAGATTATGGGAAAAAAAGAAAAGGTAATGAAGAAGATTTTTATTTTAATCTGATTCTTTTTATTTTCATACAAACATGTTTTTTCTTTTACTACACATTTAAAATTTGGAAATCTGTGCATCACCATATTTGTGAAGAATGAAGAAATACGGTGTACTAGCCTAATGCTCATTGTGGTGCTTTTTTTGTAGGCCCTTAAAGCGCTTGTGGCCCTGGACACAGTCGGACTAATAATGGGATGGCGGCTGTTTGACCATGCAGCTCACCTTGGTGGAGCTCTCTTTGGAATGTGAGTTTCTTCTTACTGATATTGTCAATTATTTTCCCTTTTTACAAGTTAAGTTAGTATAAAACCCTGCGGAAGGTTGAAATAAATATTTAGTTAGAATGCATTTCACTTTTTTCTATAATTTACAACTGACTATTTTTTTTACTTTAATAAGCAACTTTATTCAAATGAAAGGCCTAAAAAATAGAAAAAGAATTGTAATTTTATGTAGAAAAAAGGCTTGTTAAATTACATTTTTTTTTAATTTAATGAAGCATGTTTTTAAATAAATTTTTTACTGACTAATCTACATTCCAAAGTAAAATCTTAAATATTGCTTTTAATATCTGTCTCGTTTTGACACTATCTATCTTGTCATATAGATGGTACGTGGCATACGGTCACAAACTGATCTGGAGAAAAAGGGAACCTCTCGTAAAACTTTGGCATGACATCCGTTCTCCAGGCTCTAAGGGTTCCAAACCTGGTTCTGGTGGAGGAGCTGGACACCCCTAAAACTCTGCAAGACCCCAAAGATCCAAGACATCCTCACTTCTGAAATATGCAAAGACTTCATTTTCTCTAGTGACATATAGTGGGATATCACTCGTATGAGAAAACTGGGTTTCTTTTCAAATTTAGTACTAGGGTCAAGTTTTTTAATATTGTTTGATTGGTCAAATAATATTACCAAAAGGATGGAAAAGCCGAGACTCATTGCTTTTTCAGTTTTCTGTCTCACGGTTGCGTCTTGACAGGATTTAGGCCAGCGAAGGCAAAGGAAACAGTGGTCTCATGGTGTACAGTTGAAAAGATTTGGCAGTTTTGTTGATTTTCAAGTGGAATATTGTTGAGTCAGACCTTTGGTGCTAAAAAGCCAAATACCATCCCATAATCATGCACCCCATTGTTCTGTTTTCAGTGTTCATGTGTCCAGTGTTTGCCCTTCGTGGCTTTGAGTGTGAAGAGTGCTTGAAGTTGTTTAGTTTTCAATTTAGTTTTGACTAAAATTTTGATTATTCTGGTCCATCCCGAATGGTTTCTTAAGGTTAAATACTTAAACTACCGGCAGCCGAGGAACTAGGAGGAAGTTGATGCAGTAAAATACCTTAAGAAAAAGATGTGATGTTTAATGCATGTCAACTCTTTTTAACAAGACTTCTTAATAAAGACAAAAAGATTATCTTCCTTGTTTGTCTCAATATATTTACTGTTAATAAGTCTTCAAGTAAAATGTTTTATTTTCTCCATTAAAAAATAAATAAATAAAAATGAAATGAAATGCTTCAACTATTCAAGTTACTTTTTACACTTCAAAGTGGTCAAAACAGTTAGAAAGTATACAAAATTAAGTTGTGAACTGCCAGAAGTTAAAAAGATAAAGTCAACAAATAAAGAGGAAAAAATTGGTTTTAGAATTACACTTTTCCATAGAAAATGAAATAAATTAACCTTTCTTGACTACTTACAACTGTCTGTCTGCAAAGATCCTGAAACACTGTAAAAAATCAGATGGACAAAAACAGAAATGCTTGTTTGGTTATTCGTTTGTCCGTGTTGTAGTGGACAAGGAGGAAATTGAATTCAAAATATACTTGTCAGACTGCTGAACCTCTCTGATCACACAGCTTTAGTGGGTTGAAGCAAAACACGCATCTTTAAGAATGTAACTATTTGGTTTAAAATAAATGGACTGCGAGTTGAGATGTTTTGTCTGTTGTTTATTTTTTTCATTTTGAGCTTTTGTTCACATTTTACCAACATATTAAAATAACTTGGGACCACTTCATTTTGTTTTGTTTTTTATTCAGAACAAACTTACAAAAACTCATCAACTTGGAATTGAATTCAGTCACACAATAGTTCTGAAAATCTAGTCTATTTAAAATAGGACGACAAAAGTGTTTACACATGTATGGTTGCAAACAAAGCTGTTTGCTTGCTTATTTTGAAATTAACATGATCTGATTGATTCTTCAAAATTGACAGGTGGATTTCTTTTGGTTGAGTTTCATCTTCTCTAAACTAACATTTCTCTGGAAAAGGATTCAGGATTATAAAGCAGAAAAATGGTTGACTTGGAACAAGATTTTCAAAAATGTAACAGCCAAAGTTATTGCTAAGGTTTGTCCTCAAACATTTGCATTTTAAGAACATCAAGTTGCTCCAGAGGTCACCCTCTTTGAAAAACCAGCAGATCACCAAACAAACTTACCAGCGTGTTACTTTGGCTGTTTCATCTACTTAAAGTCTGCAAGAAGGGAACTCCTCAGCCTCTACTCTTATGGTTGGCATAGCTTGGAAAACCCATCTGGGAAACCATCAGGTTGGAGTAGCGTAGAGGCATGACCCCATAAATGTGTGTCAGCCTGTTGAGACAGTAAGACCTCTGGAGAAGGTGTTCAGGGCGGTGCCACATTCCCTGATATCCACTGTTAGCATCCTTTTCCAAGTTACGAAGGTCTACAGGTTTGACAAAAACCCCAGAGGGTCTAATGCTCGCCTTTGAGTGTTTCCTTATATGCAATGCTACAACAAAATTCAGAGCGATGTCATCACAGTTCTGTGTTTGGTCAACCAAAGACCGGACTTCTTGAGGTTGATCCTGGAAGAGCTTCAGGTATTGTCGGTGAAAGAAGGCTGCACCGATTAAAACCATGGAGTACCTGCAATCAGTGTGTGTCAAATTATGTCAAGCTGGTAGGACATTATGCAAGATTTTTACTTTTTCAAAATGCAACAAAGAAAAAAAAACGTACTTGTCCCCTCCGGCTGTTTCTGGATCTTGCAGCTCAAAGCTGCCGTAACTATAAACTCCTGCCGGTGTAGAGATGTGTTTTCGTGGGACAAAACCAACAATTTGGTCTGTAAATTGCTGGAAAATTAAAAACATTCCTGACTTACCCATTGGGTAAAGGTGTGTGTGTTGCAGATAAATTAGTACACAGAATTACAGCAGAGAAGTTAAGACAGAAATGCTGTTTGGTGAGCTTTGATGACATTAAAAAGGTTTACCTTCCAGACGGAGAAAGCAAAACTGATGTCAGGAACACTGACAAGTGTGTCGTCATCCAGCATCAAAACAGCTAGGGGATTAGAAGAAAAAAAAAACATTTAGATCCGTTAGGATAACTGATATAGGGATGAGCTGATTAACATTTACTAACCATCAGTATCAATCTCAGAGAATGGCTGTAGTCTGTTTCGCATCAGATTGCTTTTCTGCTCCTTAAAGATGACAGGTACCGGATGAGGACCCAAGGAGCCCCATAACTTTTCTGGAGTCTGCTCGCCAACATTGTTCCAAATGATGACGATCCGCTGAAGATGAGGCACAGCCTGGTAATGGTTCAGAAGTTTGAGCAGAAGATCTGTGCGGTTATAAGTCTGGATGATGATGGTGAACTTCTCCTCCCGGCCCTGTGCCGGCTCCGGCTTGTTCTGCGGCGTGGCCCTGCGCAGGACTCCCAGAACACCGGCACCTCCGTGGTCTTCAGCTGGTGGAAGCAGGGATGTCAGAGCTGCTCCGACCAAGAGGATGAGCAGGATGGGGAAAACGACAAACTTCCGCCTAATCCCGAGGCAGCAACGACAAAACCTGCATGAGGAGGAGTGTCACAGCTTTCATCCATGCCAGCTTTGTTTGCACCAAAAGTTTTGTCTTAATTATGTTTAATTCACAAGAACACAACACCAAAAAATAAAAAATAAAAAATTGAGGATTCAAGTCGAGCAGTCCCCACAATGTGATTTTGTTTAAATTAAATACTTTGTTTGTTTTTTTAATCCCACTCCTTGTGTTTAAATATAATAATGGCAATTGTTTACGCTGCTTTGTCATTTTTTAAAATAACTTACCTCATTTTGTGCACAATGTTGACATCCCAGTTCGCTACATGGACGCCATGTTGGTCGGGTAGCCCCAACGTCACATCTGACGTCAACTCTGATTTCTATGGAGTTTTTCCATCATTTTCTTCTTTTTAATTTTTCTGTTTTAAGGAATATCGAAATTGTTACAAATATTATATGATTTAAAATGCCTTAAGCTTATTTTTATTTAAATTTTTGTTTTAGGTTTTCTTTTTGTTTTTTACAAGAGGGAAAAAAAGAGGCGGGACCGGAACTTTACTTCCTGAAATGTGATTGGACAACAACTCCAGATGCCCCTCCTCCTGGCTCTGGATAACTCGCACGCGCCTGATCAACTAAATGAAGATTCAGTTTTTCTGACACATAACATAATTTTGTTAGTATACTTTCTATTTTACTGCTTTCTATTTTAGGCTTTTTTTTCGCCTTTCATAAAAAAATTAATAACCCTGGTGGTCATTGAGGGTTCTGCGATAGCAAAACCTCAACTCTATTCTGCTTTTTCAAGCACTCGTCAATGAATCGATTTCACACGTTAAATAGGTATATATTTTTTACTTCTATTTATTTAAATCCATCCTTTGTTTTAGAAGGTGCCAGTTTAGGACAAATGTCTCACCTAATGTGTTTTTACGGTTCAAAGACCAAAGAGAATGATGTTTTTCTACAATAGTGGGGATAAAAACTGTATGTTTCATAAATAAAGAATATGATTTAAGTAGCTTGGATCACAGCAAAAAACGTTGTGCAAAAACTATGTTTAGAAAGATCAGTGGGTTGCTTTACTGCAAAAATGTCCCTCTGAAATTAGTTTTTTTTTCAGTCTCAACACATAATGGCAAACCTATAGTGTTGATGGATCCAATAAGAACCAATCGAAATTAAATTAATTTAACACAATTATGTTGGCAACCTTGACCTTATGCTCCGAACCTTAAAATATTGATGTACTTATCAGGTGGAATATCATCATGTTGCCACCTTAAGTTATGATTTTACCTTTTATTTTTTTACAAATAAATAAATAAAAACTACCCTTAACATTGTTGATGAAAATTTGGACATGACAATAAAATGTGAATAATCCAAGTCATAAGTATCGGTTTTAATCTTTATCTAAAAGCTAGTTTAACTAGAAAACTTGAGCAATCAAAAAAACATACGTAGAAAAAAACTTAATAAAAAGGTGAATAGAACTGAACTTGAAGAAAACATTCATACATGGTCATGTTTCTCCAATAAGCAAAATTTACAAATACAACACTCAAGAGTTAGCAATATCATTTATTCTTTTCCCTCAGCTTAGAATCACTGTTGCACATACTTTACATTGTGTTTACTCAATTTAACAGGATCTTTTTATCCTCTAATAAAACATCCAGTTTTGACCTCCCTCTCATATCAAACAAAACAAAAAAGCAGATTGTATTATACAAAAATGCAAACCAATTTTCACACAGTGAATTCTCTTACAAAGTCATAAAATGGCATTATAATGGCTACATCCACATTGGAGGAAGATAATTCTAGACATTCCTTAATGGAGTATAATATACATATAAAAACTTTTTTTCTTGTTGAAACCAAACCTGTACCTTAATTTAAGAGATATTTTACAAGGGATTCATCATATAAAAAGCCATTTGTGAATTTTCCCCAGAAAGTCTGGGAAAACATTGTGAGCCTTAAACAGCAGTAACAGAGGTCAGTGGTCAAAGGTGTGGGGAAAGGGTTCACTGTTTGGAGGAGGTGTAGGCCGCAGTTCCACTCAGAAACAAACAAGACTGGAATACAGATCCTTTTTCTCATTTAGGCCATGCAGCCCTGCGAAAATTTAAGTACATCTTTCTTTTTTAAGAACCAAAATAATGTGTGTACAACTTCAGATGAACACATGACTTTGTGCTAAAGGTATTTCTATGCACTTTTTCAAAATGGCATGTACACAGCTTTTGCACGCACTCCTTCTGCACCTGTCTAAGCAGGTAAATGACAAGTTGCCATCCCTTTAAGGTCATTTTAGCCAGATTTTAAAGACTGAAAGATCACACTCTCTCTTCACACAGCTGTGGTAAACATTCCTGTAAATTACTGTGAGGAGATTCTCCTAAACAAAAGAAATTGTAGCATTTAGACATGTAATCCGCTTTCCTGTAGTTGGGGTTGACTCGTATTTAGAAGGAAAAATTATTCACGATAAATTAATTTAGCCAATTTATAACAAAGCCCTATTCCTTAAATTATATTTTATGTTAAGTTTTGGTAGAACAATTAAGCAAATACCTATCAAAACAAGAGGTTAAAAAAAAAAAAACACCATAAGCCGTTTTCCTCACTCAAGTCACTCTTAAAGCTGTCAACTATGAATAAAATCTGACGATGCATTAAAGACTTGCCGGTCAGTAAATTCACTCAACTATTGCAAAACAAGCAGAAAACAAAAATTCACCAAAAAAAAAAAAAAAAAAAAAAAAAAAAAAAAGATTGTTGCCATTTCATTTATGTTTTGGACTTTTTAAAATAAGGACAAGACGGGGATTTTTAAGATTTTATCAATGTTACTCGTACTTATGACTATTCAGAGTCCACGTTTGTATTTGTGGGATTTTATGCTCCAAAACCAGAATGGAATGAAGCACTAAAAAGGTTTACGGCAACACTTTTAGCAGATTTTTATCCTTTCCTTTTTTGAGGCCGTGACTGGCAACCCCCAACACTGTTCTTTTTCCTCAACACTATCAACTGGTACAGCACACTTTCAAGGAAGTTAAGGGGGAAAAAAAGAAAGCTGAATCAGGGTACAACTTCTACAATACAGTCTAGCACACACAGGATATTTCCATTTAAATTTTCTGAAGTTACAGATTTTGTCGTCTTTGAAATCATAGCCTATAAAGAACATCTTTGTTTGAACACAAAAGATTAAGTGAACAACCATCAATAAGCACAGAGGTCCTTCATCTTGAAAAGGATAAAGTCTGTGCTGGCAACCACTGGACAGAATACAAACACGCACACGGCAAAAAGAAAAAAAAGATTCTAAGTAGAGATCATTTAATATAAATGCTGAGCAAGTAGAGTAAGAGGTGGCACGTTAATAGTGCTTTAGTATATTAATGTATGAATACATACTTGTATGTATAAGTGAGGTGTGTACCTAAAAAAATGTAGCAAGAGCAGCCAAAGGCTTTAAGAGAAGATGGAAACTTGAAAAAAAGTTTAAATTTTGTCATGATGCTGAAAAGTTGGCTCCCATCAAGAACCGATGAGCACGTTAAACACAAAAAGATTTGTGTTTATTAAAATTTGCTCATTGCTTGACAGGGATTCATAGAAGAAAAAAAAAAAAAGTCAGTTTGTGAGGGCCTCTTGTTTGACCAAATTATAGACTCAACGTTCAACTTTGTCATCCCAGAGTCCACCTTTTAACCGTTTATTCACAAGAACGTCCTTGCACTCAGCAGGTTTCAAAACTGTTGCAAAATGCTAACTGTTTACAAAAAGGCAAAGAGCTCCATGTTGAGCATCGGCAGTAAACAATTTATATTTAATGGAGAAAGAGCAATAGGAGTAAGTAATGATGGTGATGGTGACAGCACATTACACACACACAAAAAAAGGTTTTGTATAATATGTATAAATAAATGGCTTTGACGTTTAAAGAACTGCAATAAATCTGTTATAAACGGGTCCTTTCATTTTGCAGCTGCAAACAGAAAAAGATGTGGTTAATGTGGTTATCTGCACCGCCCAAAATCTTAATGTAAAACACAAGACAAAAAATGAAGTTTTAAACAATGCAACACCAATAAAGGCAACTTCATAGAAGTTAGGAGAACATAATATGACAAGATGATCCCAATGGGGAGGCTTTTCATGTGGCCAGATTAAAAACTCTGAGGAGGGAAAGCATTCACTATTGAAGCAAATATCTTCTCTTTCTAACCCTGAAAATGCACATTTATTTGAAAATAAACAAACAAACAAAAAAAAAACTTTGTAAAAATCAGGATTTAAATGCAGCACATGAAGGAATACAGGGTGAAAAAAGAAATTTAAATTTTTGGTGACCCATTAAAAGCCTTTTAAATGTATATTCACTCATATAGCAGCTTTTTGCATGAGGCAAACCTTTATTTTTAACTGATTCAGTGCTTTTTTTCTCTTCCACGTTACGCACATTAAGGGCAAGTGAAATTCAGTGCATTGCCCAAGGACACGTGACCTGCCGAGGGTGAAGAATTCAACTACAGACCTTCTGATTAGCAGTGTTCCACCTGAGCTCCAAATAATTATTTTACAAAAAAAAAAAATATTAAGATGGCATTTATTGTTTGCCGCAATCTTTAAAACAGAATGCTTTCGTTATATGTCCTAAATAAGAACAGATATTGTTTTTTCATAAAAATGCAGGAATAATTAAAATATATATATATTTTGCATGTGAGGAATAACAAAGTACAACCTTTAAGATTCCCCCCAAAAAACATATTTAAACTGAAAGTAAGTGGTACAGTCTGAATGATGTTTCCCTCCTCAGAAATCTACCTCTGGAGAACCTCTTAACGATTTTGGGGGCGAGTACCCAGCCATAAATATCTGTTCATTCCTATAATACCTTTGTAGATCATGTGACGGTAAGAGCAGTTCTTCTGAGTATGTGACAGGACAATGCTAGTTAATTTGTGAATCGCTACATCTAACTGGTCACACAGGAAAGCACCTAAACCAAACCTAGCTAGTGCAGTCTACTACTTTGCCTCCACTGTTGTGTTTCCAAAATGCAATGGCCATTTCTACTTTAACAACACTGTCAACATCACCATCATTTTTTCTTGTATATCAATCGCAAGCTTTGCTGATCTAATCCCAATACAAAACAATTAAAGAAAAATAACATACACAAATGTTATCATATGCTCTGGTTTCCAGGCAAGGAAAGTCATTAAAAAAAAGCTCATTCACAGAACAAAAAAAAAGAAAATTCTTCACGGCAGATACTGCTCATCTTCTAAATAGAACGGTTGTATGTGTCCTGCTTTTTAATTGACTTAACGTTTTGTGTATTCATAAAATCTGCATGTGTGTGTAAATGAGTTACTTCTTAAGAGCATGAATGGACACCATTTTTCTGCATTTCTGAACCAGCAGCATCAGGATCAGAACACAGACTCAAAGCAGAAGTCTTGTTTGTCAGTGACAGCATGGACCCGCCCATTGCACTTTCTGGCAAATTGCTGGAACCATTGGACACCTCGCTGTATTAGAAGAAAAATGTGAAAAGAACATATATGAGAACAGTATCAAAAAACAAATAGACATATTTATTATTTGAAGTACTTTTTACACCAACCCAAGAGCCAGGGAAATTTCTTCAAGCTGAGTCTTGTGCTCTGGTTGTCCGTTCTCTGCAGACTTTATCTTGTACTGTTGAATATCATGGCTTACATGGTTTTCCTGCTTTGTAATTAGACAAATAAGACGTACTCAATATTTTTACTAGCAATAATCCGTATAACAAAGCTTTGGTTTACTCTACAAGCTCCTCCTACCATAGCCATCTCACGGGTTCTCTTGCCAATTTCTCTCTCCACTTGGTGGAGCTCCAGGCTGAGTTGTTCACTGGAGACGGCTGCTGCACTAGCACCTCCTGCTGGCCACTTGGGCTGTTGCTGTTGTGTCGGCATTGCTGCCTGGCCCTGGCTGGGCTGTGCATTCTGACCTGCCAATGCACTAGCTTCTCTCTGCAGAAGTAGAGAGTTACTAGCAGCCTGGAATAAAAATGTAAATGTGATGGGGCGCAATCTAAGAATAATGACCAATATTTACAGGAAATTTAAAAAAAAATGATAAAAAAGTTCAAAATTTAGTAGATCTTTGATCCCACACAAGATTACAACGGCATATACGGCTACCCGTAAAAATATATACATTTACAAAGACATAAAATTATGAGAAAAAGTAGTAATTATATGTGAATACAGTAGTACAATTATGAGGAAAAAAGTAACATGAAAAAACAACATTTTACAAGAAAAAACTCGTAAAAATTAGTAAAAGAGTCCATATCTTACGATAATAAAGTTATATTTTCATAAGTTATAAATGGAGAATTTACGAGGTAAAAGTCATAAATGTGTGAGGCAAAAGTCGGTTTACTAAGAAAACTGTAAACAACTAAAAAAGAACCAACATATCAGAAACGTAGAGTGCATTGTTAGCAATTACTTTAGTAAATACACACACTAAGTCTTTCTGCGAATCAACATTGTTTTATCAAAAGTATAAGGACAGAAGAATTTGCAGTCCTCTTCAGAAGAAGATTGTGGATGGAAGCTTTTGTAAAACTATAACCTTTTTTCAAAATTTTACAGGCTTATTCTCGTAAATGCAATGTTTTTAATGGCGGCCCTAATACAACTAGAACACAACTCTTCAAAGTGATTTTTTCCCCCCACAAGTTTTTCAAACATGTTTTCTAAAAATGTTTAAATTATCTCAGACTTCAGACTTCTATAGCTGTTGTTTACTTTTTGTGTAGTAAAGCTATACACACCTCCATATTGTGCAACTGGGTCTGTTGGGTAATCTGCTGGTTAACCTGGTGCAGTTCAATCTTTAACTGTTCCTTGTCAAGGGCATGGCTGTCAGGAAAATGCAAAACAGTATTTTTTAATTGTTTTTACATTTGATTTAAAATGTTTATTAACAAAACTATTGAAACAACTAGTAATCACAGACAGACACAGTAGGCTCACCAGTCACTGAAATGTCCCTGAGAGGAGGTGGTTTGCTGAGGGGGATATGAAGGCCCACTCCATGCGCCATGACTTCCATATGAGTATTCTGCTGCCAGCAAAGCAGTAAAATTAAAAGGAATAAGAAGTTTGTTCAGGAGAAAGAGGAATTTTCAGAGAGCAGATCCTCCTCCAAAACTCTCAACAAAAATCCAGGAGGAAACCTCAGCATGAAGATCAAAATTGTTTATCTACATCAAACCTTTTGGTGGTAGTTAGCAAAATAGTAGAAAAAAAGGCACTTTAATTTTGAAAAATTCCAAAAAGATGATAGAATTTCCTATAATACTAAGAAGTAATGGGGTTATGAGAACACCAACTCATCATAAATCCAATAGACTCAGGAACACTGATTATATGTCTAATGATGTATTTAGCCCAGAATCTTAGCAGACAAATCCTACTATCAATGAGAAACCTGAAAGAATCTACATCTAAACAAGGTTTTCCTGCATAAAGAATGTGGAACCAGCTAGCCCTCAAATTTAAGGGATAGACTTGACTAAGGAGGATTAAAACCACATCAATCGAGGTGCCAATAACATGTATTCCCGGTCACCAAAATTCTATAATTCAAAGTGACTTACCTGGCATAGCCATGTGTTTAGAACTGGGATTCTGCGGGGTGGAGGCCATGGTCTGCACAGGAAAATTTGTCTGGTAACCCGTCTTTGAAGTTCGGGAGATGGCACCAAAGCGCGACACAGTGGGCTGGGGTCCAAATGGGATAATGGGGTCGTCATCCTTCACTTCTGTGCCCCTCCGTGGAACGTCCAACGATAGATCTCTAGGACCCTTTGCCTCCACATTCTGACAAAGGAGAGGAGCGATACAAACAGAAAAGGTTTCTGTATGGAGGTCTTAAGAGAGAAAAACAACGGAATTTGTTTTACTCTTGCTTGATTTTCTCAGAACTGTGTAAAAGATAAATTTGAACCATAACAGCTAGTGCAATGAGGTAAAAACGTGATAAAAATCACATTCTGAATCAAGCTAGCATCCAAACTGAAATACTCATAAGATGAAACATTTCCTATCTTTGGTGTTGACAATGGCACCATTTAATTCTGTATCAGCTCTTACCATCATGTCCATGCCAACAGTAACCATAACATCTTTGGGTTTGGCGTCCTTTGTACCAATATATGAACCAATAGTTTCACAAGACCAAGGGGAGTATTGGCCTGCATAGTCAGGCTCTCTGAATTTCACCATCGGTTTGGAGCCGTCATCGCCATGCAAACACTGTAAACACAAAGAGAAAATAGAAAAAACTTTTCCCTAAAAACAAACATGTATCTGTCACAGGAGTATAGTGAGTGAATATTAAACTATAGTTATCACTTGTTTCATATTTGTGTGTGTGTGACATGGAAAATTCTTTTGTTCCGAATTTGACTTTGTACACACCTCATTGGCGTAATCACTGGGAAAATTGTGAGAAAGATTTGGCGCTGCAGCAAATGGCGGCGGGGAGATGACTTTCCTTTCTTCAAGCTGTGATATCAGCTCCCGCCGACGTTGATGCAGGTAGTCAAGGCTGGGCTGTGATGACTGGGGAAAAAAAACAGAAACATGACAACAGCGCTTTAGTTTGGTTTGTACCTAATAAAAATTACAAAAGATAAATGGGTTTTACCTTGACAAAAGGCCTCATTGGTGGAGGCTGGGCTCCTGGTGCATAGTAGCCGTCTGGTGGGTAGCGATCGCGAGTACTTGTCTCTTGGTGGTAGAGGGAGCCAGCCTGTCCTACTGAGGGTGGGGGAATGTCTAGAGGGGCCGGACTCTGAATTCTGACATGGTCATCCCTCTGGGACTGATAAGGCTGTGGGGGTTGTGGTGGGCGGCTGTAGGAACTGGGGGGATTTCTGCCATAGTGAGGGTGGGGATAAGGGAAATGCTGGCTGGAGTGAGGGGCCTGGTAGTTATGCTCTTGGTGGTTGTAGTTCACATAAGAGTCTTGGTAAGGCAGTCCTGACTCACTCGGGGGAGGAGGGTTACGCATGAACTCCCCATGAACATACTGTGGTGATGGTTGATATGGGTAACCTGAAGAAAAACAACAGTTTATATTAAAATCACATATCACAGCACATAACTTAAAATCACAGATTAATCTGCTTCTTACATCTGTCAGACAGGTTTTTCCAGAAAAAAAATCTTTAACATAAAGTTGACAGGTTTGTTTATTTTCTTTTTTTTTTTCAAATTAAACCGCACAAACATTTAACAAACAGATGTCAAAAATCACGGGAAAAAAAATTATAGGAAGCCAAAAACATTTTTATAAATTTTTATAACATCTGGAAACCAATACTCTTTAGTAGGGATGAGTTTAAAGATTTTTTTTTTAAATCTCTAAAGATCAAATTACAAACACATACAAAAAAAAAAACAATGCATCAGAATATTTAAAATAGTAATTTCTAACAAATAAGCCTTTCATGGGTTTATGCAGAAATCAGCTAATCTCATTTAATATTTTGTCATTTGCCATTAATAACCAATGTAAAAACTACTAATTGAAAATGCCACAAGCTTTATGTAAATTTTTGTCAGCTAGTTATTTTTACATGTTCTTTCCTATTTCTCAGAAATTTAAATCTAGCTATTGTTTAATCCATTAATCTTTGATTTGATTAAAAAAAACGCTTGTGTTGGATCAATACAATGTGAAATGCAACAAGTTTTTTTTTTTTTTAAATATAGCTTTTATTCTGTGAATAATCTATAAACTTTAGACTAGCTTCAAGTTCCCCATTCTTTGGCTTTGGTAAACAATTAACTTTAGCCAACTCCTCATTCACATGCACACACTCACACTCCATTCCTTTAATTGGAAGCTGAGTTTTTTTTCCAGTTTAATAAATAGGGCAGTATTTAAGGTATACAAAGAAATGTCAAACAGGTATAAGCTATTAACATGTATCAAAACATGGCATGTCAATACAGAATATTTTAAAAAGAGCAGGACTTGGATGGTGTTCTTAGCAATTAACCAAGACCAGTGAGCAGTGAACTCAGGGTGAGAACCACAAAACATGAATGTCAGCATCAAATTATTTCTTCATTTGATTGATCTTTTTTCAGATTTTTAGTCACATATTTGTTTTAATTGCTCCTTACCTGGGGAGTACTGAGGGGGCTCATACTGAGAGGCAGGTGGTGGGCAAGGGTCATAGCACATGTCAGAATGTCTCTGAGAATACACCGGTGAACCTCTGGGTACCACAGGCATATGCTTTACCGTGGGGAGGTGATCTGCTGGCATCCTTGGGTGGCCCAATGCATGAGATGGGATAGGCATGTGACTTTTTGGTCCATGACCCAGGCTAGAGGAATATTTTAATAAATCAAAGGTTTTTTTAGCGTTTATATGGGATACATTTTGGCATACTTTCAAGTAATAAGAGGAAGATCAGTGCAGCTGGTATCTCTTTATTTTTTAAATATATGAAAAAACTCACGCATCTGGTGGTGATCCTGGGGCATTTGAACTTCTTCCATCCATCTTGATGGGATCAGTCAAAATCTTATAAGGGACAGTGTCTGTGCCACGAGGAATAAGTTGGGGTAAATTTGGTGTCCCACTGCCATTGGTGAGGGGAGATGGTTTCCGAGTCACTCCTGCTTCGAGAGGAATCCCCTCCTCTGATAAAAGCCCACCTGATCGGGCTGCCAGACGCTTATTCATTTTACGATATCTAACAACAGGAAACAGAACTAGGCTTTGGAATCGAACAGTAAATGTTGGACTGATGACTACAACAAAAGACATAAAAAATACAGCATTATTGCAGTACTCATATCTTAGACTCACTTCTCCAGTTCTTCCTGAGAATGAGCAAAAGTGCAGCTGGCTCCACGAGGACAGCCTCCCTTCTGCTTCATGTCACGACACATGTATGTCTTGTATTTGCTATGTTGAGGAGGCTGGAGGGAAACAATAAACCTTACTTTTTGTTTACTATTAAAAACAGAAATATTTTTAATTAGGGTTTTGTTTAGCCTCAATATGAGCATATATAGCAAATAAAGCCAACCAGCAGTGGTGTCACCACTGAATCAAATTTCTCTGTGAAAAAAACAATTACACTGCAATATTAAATAAAGATGCAGTGGTCCATTGATATATTCCAGTTCATCTTTATTTCTTTCCCTGCTGCCCTTAATTTTTTTCAGTACAATTATGCATGTTTTTTTTTTTACAGCACACTGTAGTGCATCCTGAATGGCTGCAGACCTTGACAATCTCCTCTGTGCTGTCTCTTGTACAGAATGTGTTCAGCTTGCCAAGTCTATATAAATCTTTGATCATGAGTAGATCTTTGTTTTCATTCTATAATCCTGGACTTGCTTTTTTTAACAGAAGTTTGAACTTAGAAAGTTTAAACAATAGAGAAAAGAGTGAAAACAATACATTAATATCTGTTTCAGAAAATAATATAAAGCGTGTGGTAGGGGGTTTTATAACCTTAAAACATCTGTGATCCTACTTCAAGAATTTCACCTGTCATGGGATATTTTAGAACATAATCTCTGCGATAAACGAGGGACCACTGCCCTTCACTCTTAAAGTTCTCATAATTTACAACAACATACCATATATCAGTGGGCCCCAGTGGGCCCACCACCTGCAGGAGAGCTCAGAAGGGGCCGGTGCAATGTGGTTTGGGTGGCAGTCGAGGGCGAGTGCCTTGGCGGCCTAAACCCCGGTCATGGAATTTGGCTTTTGGGACATGGAACGTCACCTCTCTGGGAGGGAAGGAGCCTGAGCTTGTGCGAGAGGTTGAGAGGTACCAACTAGACATAGTTGGGCTCACCTCTACGCACAGCCTGGGCTCTGAAACTCAGTCACTCGAGAGGGGTTGGACTCTCTACCATTCTGGAGTTGCACATGGTGAGAGGCGGCGGGCTGGTGTGGGCTTACTCGTGAGCCCCAAGCTTAGCCGCCAAGTGTTGGAGTTCACCCCGGTGGACGAGAGAGTTGCTTCCCTCCGCCTTCGGGTGGGGGGCAGGTCTCTGACTGTGGTTTCAGCTTACGGGCCGAACAACAGTTCGGAGTACCCAGCTTTCTTGGTGTCTCTCGGAGGGGTACTGGAAAGCGCCCCGACGGGGGACTCCATTGTCCTCCTGGGTGACTTCAATGCCCACGTGGGCAATGACAGTAGCACCTGGAGGGGCGTGATTGGTAGGAACGGCTTGCCTGATCTGAACCCGAGCGGTGTTTTGTTGTTGGACTTCTGTGCTAGTCATAGTTTATCCATAACAAACACCATGTTCCAGCACAAGGGTGTCCATCAATACACGTGGCATCAGGACACCCTCGGCAGGAGATCAATGATCGACTTTGTAGTCGTTTCAGGCGACCTCCGGCCGTGTGTTTTGGACACTCGGGTAAAGAGAGGGGCAGAGCTGTCCACTGATCACTACCTGGTGGTGAGTTGGATTCGTTGGCGGGGAAGGAGGCCGGAAAGACTTGGTAGACCCAAACGTACCGTGAGGGTCTGCTGGGAACGTTTGGCTGAGCCCTCCGTCAGGGAAGTCTTTAACTCCCACATCCGGGAGAGCTTCAAACAGGTACCGAGGGAGGCTGGTAACATTGAGTCTGAATGGACCATGTTTTCCACCTCCATTGTCTCTGCTGCTATTCGGAGCTGTGGTCGCAAGGTCTCTGGTGCCTGTCGTGGCGGCAACCCCCGAACCCGTTGGTGGACACCGGAAGTAAGGGATGCCGTCAAGCTGAAGAAGGAGTCGTATCAGGTCTGGCTGGCTTGTGGGACTCCAGAGGCAGCTGACAGGTATCGGCAGTCTAAGCGAGCTGCGGCTCAGGCTGTAGTAGAGGCAAAAACTCGGTCCTGGGAGGAGTTCGGTGAGGCCATGGAGAAGGACTATCGGTTGGCCTCGAAGAGGTTCTGGCAAACCGTCCGGCGCCTCAGGAGGGGTAAGCAGTTTTCTGCAGGCACCGTTTTCAGTGCAGGTGGGGAGCTGCTGAGTTCAACTGGGGACATTGTCGGGCGGTGGAAGGAATACTTCGAGGATCTCCTCAATCCTGCTGACACGCCTTCTGTTGAGGAAGCAGAGGCTGAGAACTTTGGGGTGGGGCTGTCCATTACCCAAGCTGAAGTCACCGAGGTAGTTAACAAGCTCCTCGGTGGCAAGGCACCGGGGGTGGACGAGGTCCGCCCTGAGTACCTCAAGTCTCTGGATGCTGTGGGAGTGTCTTGGCTGACACGTCTCTGCAGCACTGCGTGGCAGTCGGGAACAGTACCACTGGACTGGCAGACAGGGGTGGTGGCCCCCCTCTTCAAGAAGGGGGACCGGAGGGTGTGTTCCAATTACCGGGGAATCACACTCCTCAGCCTCCCTGGGAAAGTCTATGCCAGGGTACTGGAGAGGAGAGTCCGGCCAATAGTCGAACCTCAGATCCAAGAACAGCAATGCGGTTTCCGTCCTGGCCGTGGAACTGTGGATCAGCTCTACACCCTGTCTAGGGTACTGGAGGGTTCGTGGGAGTTCGCTCATCCTGTCCATATGTGTTTTGTGGATTTGGAGAAGGCGTTCGACCGTGTGCCCCGAGGTGTCCTGTGGAGGGTTCTTTGGGAGTATGGGATCCGGGGAGCCTTACTCAAGGCTGTCCGGTCTCTGTATGACCAGAGCAGGAGCTTGGTCCGCATAGCTGGCACTAAGTCAGACCTGTTCCCGGTGCATGTTGGACTCCGGCAGGGCTGCCCTTTATCACCGGTTCTGTTCATAGTCTTTATGGACAGAATTTCTAGGTGCAGCCAGGGTCCGGAGGGGGTCTGGTTTGGGAACCACAGGATTTCCTCTCTGCTCTTTGCAGATGATGTTGTCCTGTTGGCTTCATCAAGCCAGGACCTCCAGCATGCATTGGAACGGTTTGCAGCCAAGTGTGAAGCGGCTGGGATGAGGGTCAGCACCGCTAAGTCTGAGGCCATGGTTCTCGACCGGAGAAAGGTGGTTTGCCCTCTTTGGGTGGGTGGAGTGCTCCTTCCCCAGGTGGAGGAGTTTAAGTATCTTGGAGTCTTGTTCACGAGTGAGGGAAGATCGGAGCGTGAGATCGACAGACGGATTGGTGCTGCGTCCACCGTCATGCGGTCGCTGTACCGGTCCGTCGTGGTGAAGAGAGAGCTAAGCCAGAAAGCAAGGCTCTCAATTTACCGGTCGATCTACGCCCCAATACTCACCTATGGTCATGAGCTCTGGGTTATGACCGAAAGAACAAGGTCCCGGATCCAAGCGGCTGAAATGAGCTTCCTCCGTGGGGTGGCTGGGCGCTCACTCAGAGATAGGGTGAGAAGCTCGGTCACCCGGGAGGAGCTCGGAGTAGAGCCGCTTCTCCTCCACATCGAGAGGAGCCAGTTGAGGTGGCTTGGGCATCTGGTTCGGATGCCCCCTGGACGCCTCCCTAGGGAGGTGTTCCAGGCATGTCCCACTGGGAAGAGGCCCCGGGGAAGACCCAGGACACGCTGGAGAGACTACGTCTCTCGGCTGGCCTGGGAACGACTCGGGGTCCCCCCAGAGGAGCTGGAGGAAGTGGCCGGGGAGCGGGAAGTCTGGGCATCTCTGCTTAGACTGCTGCCCCCGCGACCCGGTCCCGGATAAGCGGAAGAAGATGGATGGATGGATGGATGGATACCATATATCAGATTATAAAAAAGAATATTTCATTACAACAGAGTTGTTTCTTAAAAGGCAATATTTGGTTCAATGAAATCAGTCCTTCATCATATCAACATTTTGTTAAGACATCCAGAGGTGACTATAGACAGCCACATGAACAAAGAACTGTATTTTGAAGATCATTTTTGGCGAAAACTGAAAAACTTCAAAGATTGTGCACATTATTTAGTAGAAGCAGTGTGTTGGTCTTCCAAAAACTTAACTTAAGATATATTGACCAAGTGTTTTAGCCCAAGATGCTGGTATTCATGAAAAACAGCACCAAAAAAGGACTAATGATTATTCTGACCCTGGAAGAGAGAACTATTTAAACATTAATAGCATTAGGCCTTTCAGATCAAAATCCACAAATTGTTTATTATTTAATCAACAAAATCTATAGTTATTCTAAAAACTTCTGAATTTTTTTGCAGTGTGCAAACACCAAAACACTGACCTGTTGAGGATCAGCTCCTTTCTTGCTGTGGTTCTGGATAAAGTCAACTAGCCCGTGTACCACTGTTTTCACTGCTACCAACCCTTTCTCAAGCTGCTCCCACGTAGGAGGAGGAGCATCTTAGAAAAAATAAAAATCAATAAATTAGAAACCACTCGGAGTATGCACAACATAATGTACTTCTATGAACTGTAATGCTTTTGCTTCACTGTGTAGCAAATAGTTCGAATACATAGTTTCAAACCTGGACTGGGGTCGATGTTTGCCAGTAGTTCCAAGTGGGGCCGCAGCCTGTTAAGGTTGGCTGGGTCCCCAGTCCTCTGCAGTGCAATTGTCAACTCCTGGACACTTTGGGCAAAAGATGCTGGGGTCTGCAGCTAAATGGGGACAAATAAAATACAGAAAAGAAAAAAAACAAGGAACATTACAAGTGTAACAAGACAAAAAAAATAAATAATCTTCGATACACTGTGATTTAAACTGAATGCAAAATCAATTGTTGTGTACCTTATCTATTATAGACTGCATGTGAGACTTGTGAGATTGATCTCCATATAACAGAGAAGACCACTGGTCAGGTGCTATGCGTAATCCACCTTCCATGGCAATCTGCACGATCTGAGAGTCATGCTCACGTCTTAGAGCCTCGTAAGTACGAAACTCTTCCTTCAGCTGCATCAAAGATGAATCTTCATCACGTTTGGTGACCTAAAGGACCAAAAAAGACAACTCTGTTTAACGTCTAAAGAAATTATTCAATGGCAAATAATTATTGAAACATTTATCTCAACACCAAGACAGAATGATTTTATTTGTCTACGATAAAAACAGATATTTCTTTTGACAGATGGAGACGTACCTTAAAGCAGGAAGCCCTGTAAAGGAGCTGTACCACATGGCCTATGCTAGTTTTAGAGGCCTGAGGGAAGCGTGGCTCCAGCCTCTGAACCACAAAGAGAACCAACACTTTCCTGGACAAAGCAGAACCGTCTTCTAAAGCAAGGAGGACCAACTTAAGAGCTTCCTCTTGCATTGCTATGGGAGGAGAAAGCAACAATAAACATGTTATGTAACTAAAGACTAAAGAAAAAGAATCTTAAAAAACATCAACAAAATGCTAAGTCCCATTCACCCTTAACCTTTAGTGATCTTTTTTAATTACCTGGACCCAAGAACTGACATCCTCGAGCACGGACAGCTGCCCAAAGGTTGGAAGAGAGCTGCTGTGGATTCTGGTGCTGCAAGATGAGTTCAGTGACAGTTCGTTCACCAAGGGAGCGGGCAGCTCTCATTGCTCTGACACGGCCCTCTTCCTCCACCAGCTGGCAGTGGACTAGAGTTACCAGTTTCCTCTGCATGGGTCGACTCAGAATGCTTTGGGCAGTACTGCTCAGACCCACACCTGCAGATGCATCAAAGGTGAGGTTCATAAATATCATGAAGACTGAAGTATAAAGTACATGTGATCAAAAAAAAAAAGGAAAAGAAAAACTGAACAAATCAGCACAGAAAACTCAATCACTACTTAAGTAGATGTAAAAATAAACCAGACATGCACGAGTGGAGCACCTAAAGTAAAACCACCCTGGAAAGGAGAGAACAAAAACATAAACAGAACATAAACCCAGCTAAGATTTGTAGTGGAAACTTTTTTGTTAGGAGCCATTGGAACCAACATTGACATCACCATGCTTTCACCAAGTAAAAATTTGGTTTCAAAAGTACAAAATCATTTAATTACTTTTAATAGACTAATTAACTCTCTGTAGGCACAACATTTTGAGCATTTTATCATAAAAAAAGCACCTACTTTATTTTTTCACAAAATAGCACAGTTAAAAAAAATAATAACATGCATAAGTATTCATGCATAGTTCCTCTATTATCATTCCATCATTGGTGAAAGGGATGAGAGTTTACATGTTTGATAGATGAATTGAAGTCATTTGACAGCGGTGGCTGAACAAAAACAGTGAAGTCTGCTAAAACTGTCACTACAGAAAATGTACAATGCACAAAAACTGTCATGGTTCAAGTGGTCTGGATCACAAGATATATTTAAATATAATGTAAATGTAGACTATTAGAAACTAGTACAATATTAAAGTATTTATTTTTGCAACAGCCCCACTTGTGTTTTTTTAAGTTATCCTTTTTAACTTTCCCCATCTCTAAAAAAGTGTTTGCAGTACCTATTTCGCTTGTTTTGTTATTAATTTGTTAACAGTCTGCATAAAAGCATCTTCTTTGTGACTAATGTAATATTATATACTTTTCAAAAAATATTTTAAATTAAAACAGTGGTACTTTTATAGTTTTCCTGTTATTTTTCAGACAGAGAAAAAAAAGCACCTCATTGTCTTAATTTTCAGGATTTGTGTTGTTATATTCATATAAGAATTGCATGCGAGAACTAATCAAACCAATCAACTAGTAAACATTTTCTTCTTCACTAGACATTCTTATGATCAATCATGAACATGACCAACGACTAAACAAAAGCCATCACCCTCAAACGGATTAACTGACTCAAAGGTGCCCTCCATAATTCCATTTATGCCAGTGACAATGCAATAAGAAATTTTCAAGCCTTTTTTCCTGAGTTCCTACTACACTGTACTTCACAATCACTGCTAAGATGGTGACAAAGTAACTTGGCACACCATCTGCAGCTCAACTTGTGTCAGTGTAGAAATATTGTGTTTGATTATTATTTTAGGTCATTCTTTTGGTAATCTTTGGCATTCTGATGTAACTCAATATTGACCGTGGTTCCTATCCATCGTAGATATCCACATGGACTCTGACTATGTAAGCCGAGCTACTTAAAAACAGACAGTTTTAAATTTCATCAAAAGAAAGAAACAGAATCAATTTGTTTAACTTTGTAAAAATAAAAAAATAAAAAACTCACTTCATTTGTTAATTTGGTCTTAACAACATTTTGGACACTGGCAATATCCAGATAATCATCAACAACCATAAAGAAGAAGCAGAATTTAGTCCCATGCTAGTCTTTTGTATCGTATAAGTATTTTATAGTTTTTTAGGCAACCTTTAGAGACACCACGTGTCTTTCATTTACACAAAAAGATATTTAGGATTTTTATTATAAATTGTTGTAATTACGTATTTTTTCCTCATCTACAATTATCAGAAGCCACATTAAAAGGCTAAGGATAATACTACATTTTATTTTGTCCTTCGGAGATTGAATTTTTACCTTGCATTTTAGAAGGGCTTTTTATTTTTTCAACAGATAACACAATTTAAGATAATGCTGTATTTGCAATGGCAGGGCCCAAGCATGTCTCTAAATTTTAGTGGAAATTCTAAAAAAAAAAAATAATGACAGGATCAACATGTTATGGGTAAAGAACTAATAAGGCTAGAATGAGATGGTTGATAAAAATGCTGAAGTACCTCGGTTGTTACTGAGGGGTTTGAGGTAAAGGGCCAGTTCCTCCACACACTGCCTGGCCACTTCATAATTCTGCGAGTCTTCTGGACTGGTAATCAAGGCAACTGGCTGAGCCTTTGGAACCTACAGCAGAAAAACAACAACCAAAATTTAGTGCAGGCAACACAAAATATATAAAGGACAAATCTTTAAGCTTATAAAACAAATGGGTCAGATTGTTAGAGAAGTAAACAAAATTCAAATTTACAAGCTATATCCATTTTTCTTGTGAAAATCTTTAACTGAAAAGGGCTTGTTGTGATCCATCAATATCATACCAAACATGATTTCATCTTCTCACACTAATTTGCAGCAGGCATGTAATTCTGCAATTGTACTTAGATTTGGTCAAGATTTAGGATAAACAGGTTTTACCCAATGGACTTTAGTGTCATCAGTAGAGGCTACGAACTTATATAACTAGTATATTTCAGTGTTACATTCTAATGCACTGTATTTGCTCATTTATGCAAGTAACTGGATTAAGACATTAGTCACACATGTTTGTTTTATGAGCAAAACATTAAACTCGCACAGTGCTGCAAAAGACATAATTTAGTTAAAAATAGTTTTAGGGTGTTCCAGCTTTACAGTGACTTAACCAGTATCTTACCTGGCCTCCCACCAGCTGTAACAGCGCTGTGTTCACAGGTAGCTGCTCAATGTCTGTGCTGATAACTGTCTGGTCAAAGGGACAGGCCTTTCGGTGCAGCTTGTTCAGGCACATCTTGCAGACAGTGTGTCCACAGCCCAAGCTGATTGGCCTACGGACAGTCTCCTCAAATGTTTGTGTGCAGATTGGGCACAGCAAAAACTCTGTCCATTGTGGTGCTTGAACTGGCATGGTTAAAGGTTAATGGGATGAGAGTAAGACTTAACAAAAAGAAAATATAATTATATATATATATAGAGATATATGAAAGATTCCACTGGAATCAATTTTTTCCGAACTCAATCGTTCTTAAATCTCTTCACACATTGTGGATATGGGATCACATCTCGTTGATGAGTACTGAAATAAAAAAACAAAGGAAAAAAAGAAAATATTAAACAATGTGTGTTATAGCAAAAATAAAGTTGATATATGCTTGAAAACATTTTCATATGCTTGAAAGTATACCAATTTTTAAATACATTTGGGACGAATCTTAAGCTATATATGTAGAGGAAGTGGCCAAAAACAACAATTAAGTTCAGTTTCATATCCACAACCAGGGTTCAATCTATTAAACAAACATCACATTTACAAAGTTCAAAGAAAAAACATTTAAAAATGGTCAAATTAACCGATGTCTGACGTACTTGCAGAAGCTTGTTAACATGACTATGGACAAAGGGTACTGAAAGAGCTAACATACAAGACTTTCTGCGACATCAAATGCAAAACAATAGCAATTCTTGGGAAGAACAAATGGTTTGAAACCAACCTTAAGCATTGCAATTTGGTAAAGAACAATTAAGAATTTTGCTAAACCGGTGACAAGTATTACAATATTTTGTTGATGAAATACTATCAAGCTAGGTGTTAGCTTACTTTTAGCAATATCGGCTAAGGGTGGCTAGTCGGTTAGCAAAGCTAACGAGTAAAAGTGAACAGATCGAAACAAATTGGTGCTTAATCGAAACCCACCCCTTTATTGACCAACTTCTAACACATTTTCTCAATGACGCCACTAAATTATCTTTGTCAAACTTTCAAAAATATTGATCGATTCTTAGCGTTAGTCGAGGAGACAGCAGCGAGAATACGGGACCTTACAAACAACGACTCAGTTGTAGTGATATTATGTAACGCTAGCATTTCAAGCTAACCAGCATATTTTCCGTATTATATTGCAGCAATGTAGAGCTTAAAAACCTAAATCCAATTCAATATAGTCTAAATTGTGTTAATTATGGCAGAATGTTACGTTTGTGGAAGTCTAACAAGTTCAAAGGTGCGTCTTGTCACTTAGCACAAGCGGCTAACAAGCTAACGAACAAATGCTAGTGCTAGCTGCTGTATAGCCGTTAGCAAAATTTCTTCATGTTAGAAACAAAACATCGTTTCTATAAGTCCATACGACTAAAACAAAAGCGGTCGTATCTTCTCTTCACTTCCGACATGACGACATCATCGAAGTTAGAAATATTACTCACTTATTCCAAAAGAATTGGAAGAACTTCGTCTTTCTTTAGAAAACTGTTGCTATATTTTCTCGCCATGTCGACTGTGCAGCTTCGCTGCTGCCGAGGGTTTGGGAGGGTGTCAACTCGGCGACGGACTTCCAGCCGGTTACAGCAAGCTGAGCTGGGCAAGAAGTGTGTACGTGCCCGACCCTTGTTTGCATGCGAGCAACCCTGTGTTCCAATGGCTCCATCTAGTGTTTGTAGGATGCATGACAGGGCGATTCCATGTTTTCTTCTTTAGGAGAGACTGTTGTGTTTTGTTTTGTTTTGTTTTGTTTTGTTTTGTTTTGTTTTGTTTTGTTTTGTTTTGTTTTGTTTTGTTTTGTTTTGTTTTGCTGTGCTGTGCTGTGCTGTGCTGTGCTGTGCTGTGCTGTGTTGTGTTGTGTTGTGTTGTGTTTTGTTTTTATAAAATATGTAATTAATTAAGAATGAAGGCATCTAAATTATGTAATCATGGTTTAAAAATGTCTTATTAGTGTCCACAATACAGATTCAGCTCAAATTTTTGTTGTTAAAATGTTTTTTCTGCTAATCAGTCCAACCATGTCTTTTTGTTAAATATATCTAATCTCTTCCAAATGTCCTCACTTTTTGCAATGCATAAAAAAGATCTACTATTTACATTATAGATATTTTAAACTTTGTATGCTTTTTACCACACATTTTTCCACATTGCCTCTTTTAATCATGTTCTGTGTTTTTGTCAACACAAAAAAGCTAACAACAGTATTTATTAGCAATTTTTTCCAAATTCATTTTAAAATAATATAAATTAGTTAATTCATTAACTTCTTGTCACTTTTATTTAATTAAACACAAACCCAAGAAAAACGTCTACAAAAAAAAAAAAAGATAATGAAAATCTGTAGCCATAAAAAACATTACTTGTTGCTTTTTTGCTTCTTTTTTCTTTGCTGGTTATTTTCCAAGTGTGTATTTACTTTCCTTATTATCTATTTTCCCAAGCCCCCATATTCAGTTAAGAGACTTATTTTCTTGTAACTGACTTATGTTAAAGTTTAGAAAAGAGGAAAAAACATACATAACATCTGCCATGGTGGATGGTTACCATCCATCCATCCATCCATCCATCCATCCATCCATCTTCAGAACTTGCTGAATCCCTTTTGAAGTCACAGAGTTGCTGGAGCCAATCCAGCAACTGTACACCCTGAACAGGTCACCTTTTGATGGGGCCACATTTACTCACATGCACACCTACAGGCAATTTAGAGACACTTAACTCATTAAGCGTGTATTTGAACTGTGGTAGAAAACCAGATATGCTGGAGAGAACCCACCCACACATGAGGGGAGCAAGCAAATTCCAGACAGAAAGGTCCCAGCCGCTTGAACCAGGGCCTTCTCACTTTTCACCCGTGAGGTCAGACCACTTACCACTACACCAGAGTTTGTCAACCTTTTCACGGGCAAAGGTACACTTTTGCCTTAACAGTAATCACAAGCCACTTTAAGTTTGCATTGACAATATACAGTCATTCTTTTAAAAATTAAATAAACAAAATTTTAAGAATGGCATTTTTATGATCCTTCACATTTAGTGTGAAACCTGAGCTCGTTTGGATGAACAAACTGGAAAGCAGGAAATCAGCTGTGCTTATCTCCTGCCTATGGTAAAATAGTTTTTAGATTAATCAGGTGAAACTTAATAGGTTCCCACAACACACCTGACCATCTCTAGTTAAACTTGTTAAAAATACTAGTTAAAAATACTGCACTACGCCACTGTGTATGTAGCCCCTGTCTCATTGCATCTGGTGCATTTTGACATCAAGGGTCAGATGTTCTGTCTGTTTGATTTTCAAACTGCTTCTGATGTGTACACGTATGGATATGAAGAGTACAGTGGAGTTTCAAGAGACAAAAAAAGCCACTTTTCTGTCAGTTAAAAAATCAACACTGCATTTTATCAGTCACATAAAAACATTTTCTAAATGATGAAACATTCTAAATAACATGCAAACTAGTCTGTAAAAATAAATAGAAGCAGAACAACAAGGGTAAAGGACAGAATAAAATAACAAGCCTAAATGAAATGAGACAACATAATGTCAAACAATTTAAAAATAAACATATGTGAATTAATAATAAAAAAAGCAAATGAAATAAACATTGGATCAAGTCTACTAAAGGCTAATAACGGCACCTTTAACATTCTTAGTGTGTGAGAGTTGGAAAAGGAGACAGAGATCAGACTGGTTTGGAGACTAGATGGCTGGTTTATGCCTTCTCTAGTTTTACAATGTTGTGTTTTTTATAAAATACAAAACATTGTTCTTTCTATTATAAGGTGATCAATTCCACTTTGTCGCTGCCTAAATGCACAGGACGCGGTGTTATCTCTGCACTTATGTAACACAGAACATCAGTCGGTTCCCGAGTCAAGGGCAAAATTAAAGCAAGCATTTTGAAATCCATTTTTTTTTCTCCCCCGTTGTTAATCCCAGTGATTTCTGAAGGGATTACCGGACCAATCATGATAGAGGGAACGCGGCTCTCCTGACGCTGCTCGGATTGGATGATGGACGCACAGAGTGACTGGAAACAACAGCCAGCTTTGGACCTGGAGATGCTTTGAGAAATCTTACTTTTGTTTACATTTTCGATTTGGAGTACAACGGTTTTTTTCTCTCTGCTTTTTCTTTCTTTTTTTAATCCCCCCATCATCCCTCATGTTGGAAACAGACCCGATCCCGTGCGCTGCACCGTCTGCATGGCTGCTTGACGAAGGCTATATTAACATGGAAGGTAACTTGTATTTGTGCAGCTGCTCCTTTGTTGATGTTAACTTTTTCTCTTTGCTCATTACTGGAATTGTGCTTTAACAACCCCATAGGTATTCTTTTTTATTGTGCACTAGACCTTTAAAATACAGGTTGTTTACACTTAAAAATAAATTTAGATATGTCACGTTGGCTTTAAGTATTTTGCATAATTCTCTATAAATGAGATTTGTTTAACGCTCTTATTTATGGATGAGTGTTCATGGGTGCTTTAATTGCCTCTTTCTTTTCTTTTGACTGCACCAGTGACCGATTTGTAGGTCTTAAATAACTTGTAAAAAAACAGACCACATATTGTATTCCTTAGCCTTGAAAGGTCTCAGTAGCAGACAGCAGTTGCTTATTCTCATTCTAAAGGATTATCCTGTGTCCAAAGTAATCACTGGATAAGGCAACGTGACTGAATCCACAATACATATCTTCCCCCACTGTAAGGAGCAGGAGACAGTAAAGGTATCAGTGTTGGAAGACTGGTTTCACATTTTCTTGTGTGCAAAAAGAAAGCTAAGATATTTTTTTCTTTTTTTTCAGACTCTGCCTGGATCTTTTTCCCATGACCAGCAAATGGAGGAAAAAAACGCAGTTAATAATACTGATAAAAAATTCAGCCCCATACCTGCAGGACTTCCCATTAACTGGGGGCTCATTACCGGCCCGGTTCCAGAACCAGTTTTCTCCGGTTCATCCTTCAGCACCTCGCTCCCTCCTCAAAGTTCAGCTGTGCATACATTACAGACTAAAGTAAAGTCACTTACTCAAAGAAAGACGAGAGGGAGAGACAGAGAGAAGGACAGGGAAAGGCTGAGTCCATCAGAACCAAGCCCATCAGAAGGTTTTGTGCGGCACAGAGCCAGAGAAAGAGAACAGCTTTCTGTGCTGGCTCCTTCATGGCAGTCAGGTGGGAGGAAGCACTTGAGCAGCAGTGATGAAGACGAGGAGGTAGAGGTGCAGGTCAGGCTAGAGATCCATAGTCCACCAGTTGATGTACAAACAGAGCAACAGGAAGAAGATGGTAAAAGAGACAAACCAGACAAAAATGAGCACCAGAGTGGGTGTCAGGAAGGGCGATCTTGTGGTTTCAAGAAGAGCGCCAGTCTGGAGAGTCTTCTCTCCGACAACTCAAGAAGTAAGAAAAACCCATCACCTCCTCCACCATCAACTTTGCTCTCCTCTTCCTCTGCTTCCAAAAATTCTGCTTCCACTTCAAGCTTGTCCTCAGCAAAGCACTGGGCACCTCCAAAGGGCTTCTGGAGAGTCGCACGTCCAGAAACATTGCTCCTCAGTGGTGTTGGCCCCGATAACATACCACTAAAAGACTACACTCAGATAGAAGAATACGCAGAGCCTCAGAGGAGGTTAGAACAACCTGAATCAAGCAGCAGAAAGGAAGCTAGAGGTGGGTTGGATGTTACTAACGCACCAGCAGAACTGAAACCGTCAGGCAGTGAGGAGTGCAACCTGGACAGATGGGAGCAAAAGGAGCCAGAGTTGGTTGAACCCGCCAAAGAACTGTGCAACTCAGACTCCTGGGAGAGCATCACTTCTCTACCGTCTCAGAGCGGAGTGCTCTGTGCTGATTTGAAGCTTCGGGTGAAGGAGAGGGCCTACGCGAAGTTGAGGGAGCGACAACAAAACTGCAGGGAGGAACAAGATCAGCATGGAGGAGAAAGTGTGGGCTACTGTGGAGACATTACATACAGAGTGGACTATAAAGGTACCTTTTTTGATGTTTTAGTGTATTTTGCCCATGTTTGAGAACTTGTGAAGTCTTGACTGTACCATCATACTAGTGTGTCTGCCAATGTGAAATGTTGAAACGGTGCAAATTTCACCAGTCTTTCTCCAGGCTTTTCTTTCACAGCTCTATTCCAATAAATGAATGACTTGGTTTCAGGTGATTCTGACTGAGCACAAACTGCAAAGATCAATGTCTCCTTCCTGAGCAATTTTCTAACAGTTGGCCCTTCATTGAAATAAAAAAGTCGGCATCCATACGTCACTACCAAATCCGAGTGCCTGATTGGTCAAAGTTTCTGGGTTAACTTTCTACGCGCGTTCATTGGATGCTCATTTAGTGCAAAGAGCTCAAAATTTGTAGTAGAAACTTGTGAACACGAAAGTTTTATACGCTGAAGCCCAAAATGTATTTATGCGCCTTCACATAGACTTTTCATTGGAAGTGGCCAACGTAGCTTGAGTGGATGCAAGCAGGGAGCTTGTGGTCCGCCCAGCAAATTTTCTACGTCACAAATGTGATCTTTCTCGAACAACATTTTTTCTGTCTGCTTCTGAGTCACAACAATTTTAATACTCAGAATTGTCATTTTGAGCTTAATTTTCTTTGATTGTTCTCCATCATCAGGCGAAAATGATAAAAACCCAATTTCATCAGAGTGGGTATTTAAGTAGTGATTTTTAAAAGTCTTTGGTCATTTTAAATGTTCCAAAACAACGTGTGCAAATCAAATAGTGAGTCAGCTGGACTCATAGCTACAATAGTGTGCATGTATAATTAATACAGAACAGTTAGAATTTTGGACTTTGCTGGGATTTATTTTAGAAAACATCCATGAAAGAGTTTGTTTTCTTCCTTCATATGCGATGTTGTCCAGCTGTTATGATTTGGAGTCTGATGTCAATCCATC
This sequence comes from Oryzias celebensis, assembly GCA_014656515.1. NCBI lineage: Eukaryota > Metazoa > Chordata > Actinopteri > Beloniformes > Adrianichthyidae > Oryzias > Oryzias celebensis. The sequence goes on from BNCR01000001.1 coordinate 75,878,521, forward strand.
CAAGATGATGTGTTTAAGGGCAACATGTAACCTGGCAGGTTCCCAGCAATAAGCAGATGTTAGATGTGCACATGTGCGTGAGCTTGTTGCTATTATTAGCAGACTGAGCAGTGGGGGAAGTGCTCCTACATTTGTATCTATGTCTGAGCCCTAATGGAGAGCTTTGTGTGCAGGCTGGATGACAGATTAAGTATTTCTACTTTTTCTTTATTTATCATTTTTCATGCCTGCTGTCTGTCAGTGTCTGTTTGGTGCATGCTCAATGTGATGAACTGTATTTGTTAGATCAAAGTCTATTTTTTTTTAAATCAATACATAAAATATTTAATTGGGAAGGCTTAACCAAGATAATTGACGGAATCTATGGGCATTAAGCTTTAAAAATCCCCATGGTCTGACTCTTAAGTAGTTTAATTACCAAGAAATCCTGTTTCATGTTGACACAACTGAAAAACCTGCTTTTTCATAAAAACATTAGTATTTTTTTAATATATTTTGTTTTGCTTGCTTTTTTCAGTCTCAGGTAGTCACAATGTTTTGGACAACACCAGCACTGCTTTTCTTGCTCAAGAACTTGAGCCCTATTTGAGGTAAGTAAATAAATGTCCTCTTACATTAATTTTGCACATATGAAAGTAATGCCTCAATGGAATTTGCATATTTTCATAAGATTAGATTGTTTTATCTGGCCCACCCAACTGAAATAATTATTTTGATAATGCTTTTTAATGTTTTATTTTAGCTGTTATTCAGCTGTCTACCCATAGATGGTGCACTGCAAAAACATCGACCTTTATTTAGGTGTTGAAAGTTATTCTGCATTCATGTGGTTAGTCCAGTTAATTGTCGCACCTAGGTGTGTGAAATTTGCCCCCTGCATTTGACCCATCCCCTGTGGGAGTGGTGAGGTGCAGACACAGCCGCACTAAGGAACCCCCCCAATACAACCCCTTAACTCCCCTTAATGTGTATCAAGCAGGGAGCCATTGGGCCCCAATTTTAAAGTCTTTGGTCCGACTTTCCCTGGATAAGATTTGTTGCTTATCAGATGTTCATGTCTGCTTTCCGAGTCGGACAGTCCTTTTTCTGATCATTCCACCATCACATAAGCATGGTCCTTCTCTAAGTCTTCGTCTTTCTCTAATGGACATCAACCCACTGGTGCAATTGTCACTAAAATAAGAGAAAAAGCCACTTTTTTGCAATAAAGACTCCAAAAATGTTTTATTTTAAAGTAATTTTCAATCAAGAGGAAAGCATGTTTTTGTCCAGATTCCATGTTATTTCTTTCTCTTGTGAAGTAGATTCCCAAAATACTCCATGCCTCTTCCCGGTCCGGCCCTCCTATATATTTTCGAACCCTTTGTGGTCCACAAGTTTTAAAGTTTGCCCACCCCTGTTGTAGTATGTAGAAAAAGTATCAATTTGTTTTTATTTGTTTTAATTTAACAACAGAAATTTTCTGCACACAGAGATTTTTGGAATATATTATCAGCATAATTTGCTTTTAAAGGTAATACATGACAGACTGCATGAAATGACAAAACATTTTTTTAATTGAACTGCAATGCCACAAGGTAATGACTTATTCTTTGCATTTTCACTTAAGTGTTATTTCCATTTTTTTTCTAATCTCCTGGTTTAAATGAGAAAATGTTCTTTTTGTAATAAATTAAAAAGGTCAATTTCAAGATGAACTTTTGTTTCTATGTCAACGTTTGCAATATCCTATATACTGTTGCACAACCTAGAACATACAATACCTGCTGTGATAATACTATGCCTTCCTGTTGTGTTTTTGTGGGGTAAGAGGAGTTTTAATCTGTTGAAACACAGTTGTATGTGTTTTAGTCTTCACTCACAGGAGAGAATGAATCATACTCAGTCCATTACAAGGATAATCCACGTGGATGGCATATCATGCTATCTTTATCACAGGACCAGAGGATAAAGGCAGGGACAGACCATGGAGCACAATGCAGAGCAGCTTAGTTTGTGAGGATAGAAAGATGGATGACGTTTCTCTGTCCTGCTCACCAGCAGAACCACTCACAGGTCCATCTAGCTGACGTTACATAAGACAGCTTAAGAAGATGCAGCTTGATCCATTTAAAGTCAATCATTGTGAAATATAATGCTCCTGGATATGGATCAACAGAGACCAGGGTATCCCTATTTAACTCTCAAGCACTGAATAATTTCAATGAATCATATTACTTCTTAGTTTGTTAGATTTTCATCATCTAAAAGGCATTTTTCTCTGCTAATTAATTTGTTTTTGATCACATATCAGGTCACTTCTTGTAATTGGAGATGAACTACCTCTAAGCCCAAGACATGAGGAAGCCAAACGTCTTCTGGAGCGTGCTAGGCTCAAAGCTCGCTCCAGTCACATTAGAGGTGACCGCCCCAGACGCTCCCATTCTGATCAGAGGTCCTCTGTGTAAGTTACAGAGACATTATTCATGACTTTTAACCTTTGGCTTTTTTCAAAGTTTAGTTTTCATTTATCATCTTTTACATTCCTCTTCTATCTCTTCATTGTTTGTACAAAAGGTTTTTTTTTCACATCCACTGCAACAGAGCCAACTTTCTCTCTGTTTTTTTCATTTTTTTGCCCTTGCTTTAGCGTCAGTTCAGGATTTTTATCCTTATAAATACATGCACAAAGCTGCCGTGTAAGAATATAAGCATTTATGCTTTTTATTTAAGAGAGAAGACATCATGCGGTCTTTATAATCCCTTTTATAAACAGGAAGCCTTTGTTTAATTTAGGATTAGGAGTACTTGCAGAGGATTTTACATTAATTTCAACAAAACAAATCTGACCTACGATAAGACAATGAAGGGTAAATCTTGATCATGACATAATCTAAAAAAAGATTAAAAAAGAGCAAGTTTATGTCAATTCTTAAAGTTGCCTGATGCTTAGATGAGATTAAAACTTTTTATTTTTGCATTGCCAGCTTTAGCTTGCCCTCTGTATCACCAGTTGCACCATGTGACACAAAAACTAAGCAGTTTTATACATTTTTGCACATTTTTCATATTTCTTGCAGCAAAAAACACCAGAGTGAATCAGCAAGTCCAACCAAAGTACAGAAAGCTGTTCAAACCAAAGAGGATCTTTCAACCCAGACCATCTCCGGCCCCTTCCTTGTCCCGATGAAGAGAGAAACTTCCCCCACTGACCAAACAGGCCGGCCCAGGCGTCATGGGTGTTCGCCGACACGCGTACGTTTCGAGGATGAATCAGAGAAAGAAGCAGAATCTCGCTATTTGGACCGAGTGAAACAGCGAGGAAGGCCAGGGATGCCGAAGTCCAAGAGTAAGGAGAGTAATACAGATTCCAGCAGCAGCGGTTCAGAGAAGAGCAGAGGTCACAGAAGCGTCTCCATGCCCCCTCCTCCCAAGCAAAATGAGGTGGTAAAAAGTGAAGAAACGGCTACAGTTGTTAAAGAAATAATAGTACTGGTAAAAAAATGTGAGGCGTGTGGCTCAGTAGTCAGAGAACCGCAGCCCCCGTCCACATTAGATCCACAGAACAATGTGCCTCAGCAGGCTGGAATCACAGAGGATGCACGGGGAAAAGCCACTCCTCGCTGGGTACTTTCAAACAAACCCGATACGAGCACTCGTCCCAAAGCTTCTCTCACTGTTACATTTGCTGGGGCGTATGTGTTGGGGGAAAACAAAGACACTAGCTCAGGGTGGAAGTCTTCTGGATTTGGTAAACTCAGGAGAAGGAGCAGGAAAGGAGAAAGTAGACTGGAGTCGGGTCACGGCCCTTATGGCCCATCATGGGCTCAGCGACGTAATTCAAATCCACGGAACAGAGTCAACTTGAGCAGAACCGTTTCATTCGCACCTGGCAGTCCAATGACTCTGGAGCCACACTCACAGCCGCCCTCAGGAGAACTAAGAGAGTCACTTACCCCATCATTGCCCATAAAGTCAGCCCTGAAATCTAGCTCGAGGAACCGTTCTGCTGCAGGGCAGTCCACAGTTCAGTTTCAAATGTCATCAAATCAGGGAGACGGTGGTTCGCCACCCCAACTGGACTCTTCAGAGACGTCTGTGTCCCTAAGCCAAGGGGGACCAGTCTCAGGCAACCAAGTACCCTGTGCCAGACCCACCACTCTGAGATATTCTCCGGCAAGAATCTCAGCAGATCTACCATCTGCTGAGCTCTGGGAAACCACTCCAGATGCAGCAGGTGATGTCAAGTCATGTTTCCTCCTGTTTTTTCAGGTCTTAGTGTTGTGTTTGATGAAGATGTGAAACCTTTGACATTGTTTGGGGAATTAACATAAAATATTCAAAACATCACATCAGTTTGACATGGAGACATTTTGAGTTTATTATGTTGGATTCCAGCTAATGGAGACAGTTTGTGATAAAATCAGATCCAAAAAAGATTATTCTTAGAGAAGAAAAAATGAAAATATGGCTGGTATGGAGCTGAAGTAAAAAATGTTCAACCTTTATTTAACTTACTTAAATATATTTACATCACTTGAAAAGAATCAATTTTATGAATGTTTTTTATAATGACAGTTTTTTACCTGCAGGACTGAGTGGAGACGCAGGTTTTGGCTTGGACAGTCGCGTCGTGCGAGGCCCGGGTTTGTCGAGGGCCGAGGACCTCAGAGCTGAACTGCTGCGAGCAGAACATCTGAAAGCAGAAGCCTTATGGGAAGAGAGCAGTGATGGTTCCAGGTGAGTCTAGACAGGAGTGTTTTGTCCTAAATTTCTGGCCCCTCATCAGCATACAGTGGGGATGGAATGTTTGGGCACCCCAGGTAAAATGTTGTATTATTGTGCATAAAGAATCAAAGAAAAGACTGAAAAATCTCAGAATGGCATCAGTTTACAGATGAGACATTCTATTAATATGTCAAAAAAACTTGGTTTTATTTCCATCTTTCACCCTTTCAAAATAACGTTGTGTGCAAAAGTTTGGGCACCCTGCAGAATTTATAGTAAGCACGTCTCCTTTGGAGAAGCTGAGACCTGACAGTGTCATACATTGTTCACAACCATCGTTTGCAACGACCAGCTGATTTCAATCTCAAAGATTTGAAATAATCTGAGTCATCTGACCTTGCCTCAACAGTCAGCATCATGGGTTCTTCCAAACAGTTGTCAAGAAAACAGAAACTGAAAATAGTTGATGCTCACAAAGCAGGAGAAGTCTATATGAAGATAGCAAAGTGTTTTCAAATGCCAATATCCTCTGTTCAGAATGTTATTAACAAATGGCAGTCAACAGGAACAGTGGAAGGTAAATTAAGATCCGGAAGAACCGTTAAAATCTCAGACAGAGCAGCTTACATGATTGTGAGAAAACCCATGTTGGTCCCTCCAGAAGGACCTGCAGACTCTGGAGTTGTGCTACTTTTCTACTGTCAAGAGATACTTGTACAAATATGGTCTTCATGGAAGAGTCATCAGAAGAAAACCTCTTCCACATCCCCACCACAAAATTCAATGTTTGAAGTTCACACATGAACATATAAACAAACATACCTATAAACCTGATGGATTTTGGAAACAAGTTCTATGGACCGACAAGGTTAAAATTGAACTTTTTGGCCGCAATGAGCAAATGTACGTTTAGAGAAGAAAGGGTCCAGAGTTTAATGAAAAGAACCTCTATCCAACTGTTAAGCATGGGGGTAGATTCATCATCTTTTGGGCTTGTATTGCTGCCAGCAGCACAGGAAACAGAATGGATTCCACAAAATTTCAGCAAAATTTGGACACTAACTTGATGCTATTGGTGAAAAAGTTGAATACAAAGAGAGGATGGCGTCTACAAATGGATAATGATCCTAAACATACCTCAAAATCCACATTCTTTTACATTAAGAAGCAGAAACTGAAGGTTTTGCCGTCCCAATCACCTGACCTCAACATCATTGAATATCTATGGATAGACCTGAAAAAAGCAGTGTGTAACAGACATCCCAGAAATCTGAAAGAACTGGAAGACTTTTGTGAAGAAAAATGGATAAAGATACATCACACAAGTATTGAGAGACTCTTGGCTGGCTACAAAAGCGTTTACAAGCTGTGATACTTGCTAATGGGGACAGTACACGGTACTAACTCTTCAGGGTGTCCAAACACCATTATTTTCTTTTCTGTTATTTTGAAAGAGAAAATGATGGAAGTGAAGCCTAATTTTTTTACATATCAAGAGAATGTCTCATCTGCAAAATGATGCCTTTATAAAATCTGTCAATCTTTCCTTTGATTCTTTATGCACAATTATATAACATTTGACCTGGGGTGCCCAAACTTTTCATCCCCACTGTACATGGTCCTGACTTCAGCAGCAATATAGGGGCTAAAACTGTGACCTGCAGTCCACAGAGTGTCGCTGTTTCAAAACCCTGCCCCCTTTTGAATTCAAATATTTCAATTCAAATGTGCTCTTTCAGAAAACTCGATGGGAGGCCAAAGCTGTTCCTACGGCGCTTCTTCTCCTCCATCGGTCTGAACAGTGTTGGCAGACTTGTGAAAGGAGCTCGCTCCAGTAGTATGGAACAGCTCAGCATTCCTTCTGCTCCCCGAGCAAACTCAGCCTCACCGAGTCCTACACGCAGACCCCAGCCCTCCATTCGCATACAGAGGACACCATCTCTGCAAACCCTACACACGGTGAGCCAGAGAACCTATTTATCTTTATACCAAAAGGGTTTCAAAGACAACCATGCAATTGTATTTAAATGCATATTATTAAAATACACGTACTTCTTTCAAAAAGTACTCCACAGTTCTTTTCATTCTTTACAATGCCACCCTCTTACCACTAGGTGCTGCCGTTGGCCCAGCTGCGTAAAGCCTCTTCTGTGCAAAGTTTGGAGAGGAGGACAGAACGATCAACAATTCTTGGAGAGGTGCAGATACCGTATGGCCTGGCACCCAGGTATGTGTTACAGCATCAAAACAAGAAACAGGAATATTGACAAAGTTTGACACACATTGAATCTGACTTTCATTGTCTCCGTCCACAGCCCAGATAGCCCTCAGCTCGAGCTTCACAGGACTTTGAGTGTGGAGGATGTGCTTGTCACTAGAATAGTGCGTCCGCTGGGCCGTGTGACCCAGGCCTTTCCTGATGGATCCCTCCTCCTAGAGCTCATTAAACCACCAAATTGTCCTTTTGGTTTTGTGATTTCAAGAGGAAAAGGTCGTCCAGACACAGGTGACTTTTTTATTTACTCATTTTATGCAAAAGACACATTCTCTGAAATGAAACGGTGTCCAACACTGATTCGTTTTCTGCCCTTGTAGGTGTTTATGTGGAAAAAGTGGGCGATGGCAGTGGAGAGGGCCCGTATGTCGGCCTCCTAGGAGTCGGGGATGAAATCTTGCAGGTGAATGGCGAGGCAGTGGCTGGTCTTAGTTTGGATCAAGTGACTCGACTCATGACTCGAGACAGCACCGCCTCCCTGCGGATTCTGCCAGCCCGACGCAGTCAGCGCTGACAGGAGGAACAGCACAGCTTGCAGATGCTACTCTTGGGGACAAACTGAGCTGTTCTGATGAACAGACTGAACAAATGAATTAATTCTGTAAAACAAGGATCTGCAGAAAATAGTCTACAAGATGCATAAAAGGGTTCAATGTTGTTTTGTTGTTTATTTTTCAAACAAATGAGCAGAATCAGTTGAAAATTGAATACTCAGGTTGGGAAACTTATGATCCCTGTTCTCGGAAATTTTAACTTACTTAGTGATTAGATTCAATAACATTCATAACTTTTTTAAGCTCTCAACATTCTATTTTGACACACATGTAAAACTGTAAAATCTTGCTTCTGTTGTAAAGTTTAAAAAAAAAATTATACCCTATCATAGTTTGGCCCATAGACTCCTTAACTAAAAGGATATGTAAACTAAATCTTTTTGAAAAGGTTTAAATGTTGTTTTGCTTGACTTAGAGTAGTGTCCATGTTTGTTTGGCATAGTTTACTTTATTTTTCCAATGGCCTAACATGAGATTATTGCTTAAAAATAAAACATTTAATCAAAAAATACAATAAAATAAGTGTGATGCACATTTATTACTGTTTTATTAAAAATCATTTATATAAACCTCTCAGGACCTGAGCTAATATTTGAGCTAAACATGTAGTCACACGGCCTCAGTTAAGCAGAATTAACTGCTGTGGAAACATACCCCAAAATGTGATGTCCATGTATGTGGACGCCAGGTCTTAATAGGTTAAAAAAAATACCTGCATTTTAACTATACAAAAACAGGCCCCAAAAGAAAAAAAGTAAAAAATTCTTAAAACGTAAAAACTTTTTTTGAATAAGTGAAGACATATGCCATGGTGACAAAAGTGGCCCTACCAAGACTTCTTGTTTTAAGAAACAAAATTCAAGTCACTAAAACCTGTTTTCTGAATAAGATCTTCTTAAAAACTTCCTTAGCACAGAAAATAAGACATTTCTTCTTTTACTTTCTTAAGATTCAGATATTGCAGTGTATTTTTTTTCAATCCAGTGATTGCAGGGGGGGGGGGGGTCCATCCATCCATCCATCCATCCATCCATCTATCCATCTATCCATCTATCCATCTATCTATCTATCTATCTATCTATCTATCTATCTATCTATCTATCTATCTATCTATCTATCTATCTATTACTGAATTGAATCAACAGGAGGTAAAAATGGTGTATAAAATTCGTTATGAGGTTGTCCCTGTTCAGATTAGGGCAGTCCCGAATGTGTCCCGATAGTGTGACAGTTGATGCTCCGCTCCTCTATCTGATGTCTCCAGGGGCCGAGCCGAGGTGTTTTATCTCCCTGAGCCATGACTCTGCATGGGGGCGAACGTCCCCGGAGCAGTAACAACGCCTCTGACACAGAAGATGATATTGTATTTATTTCCTCCAGTCAGCACATGATAACTAATTAAATCGGGAGACGTATATATAATTGCACACCGTGGTTTAAAATAGTTAACGCGCGTGGATTAATGAAAGAAAAAAAAAGACTCTTCATTATTGCCAGATGCATAATTAATTGATAAATTAGCAAAGAGAAAAACCTTATGATGTGAGTATATATTGTTCAAAAGCTACGATATTCTGTTTATTCCATTAAAAAATAAATAAACAGCCGATTTAAAGTAGTTCAGCCTACAGTATGCAGTCTACTGCCTCTTGTTACAGGCCGTTGCTCTGTGCCTGTTTGCTTTTTTTAAATGCCTTGCCCTCCACAAGACTATATAGCCCACGACAGCCAAATAATAATGAATCATTTCATAAATAATGGGTTTAGGGGCTTATCGGTAATGAAGAGGCCGCTGCCGTGCGCTTATCTCACTCGGCCACATTGCGGCCTGTGTTCCGCTCCCCATGCAGAGGGAGCGCACTGGATGCGGCGAGGAATAACTCAGAGAGGAGCGCACGCCCATACACAAACGCTCTCACACACACCCATACACACAGCTCCTAAACTGGTGGAAAAAAAAAAGAAAAACCTCAGACATGGATGACCCACTCACAAAATGGCTCCACTTACACAGTAACATCAACAACACGTCTGGAGCGGTAAGTCCGAGAAATACGCGCTTTTGCGGCTTTTAAAGCTGAAATCCAACTGCTGTCGGGCACTTATTAGGAACACAATGGTAGAAATGTGATGGAATTTCTTTTTGTTTTTTGTGCGATCGCGTGAGAATGTGTTGAATAACGGATGCGCGGCCTGCATGAGGATTTACGGGAAAACGACTGCGCCTTTTTTTTCGACCAAAAAAAAGACCGTCCATTTGCGATCTTAAATGTGTTTCTGTTGAATTTCATCGAATATTTTACTGTAACACCTGACACCGGTGGCCAGTGCAGCGATGACTCTGTTAACAGCAGCAGCACTGGCCTTTATTCTAACAAAATGTACGCAGTAATTCTCTCCTTTTTGCGCGTAAAACCCACATTTGCGCACTGTTTTGAAGGTTTTTCTGGAGATTTCTTTAGCTTTAAAAAGAAAGAATAGTTTCACTTCGACAGGGAACACTCGGTAGTAAGCTCACCGTGTGATCACGCTCTACAAACTGTTTCTATAAGGCGGGTTTTTCATTCCCCCCAACAAAATGCAACCAATTTCGATTTAAATTAAAACTTTAAATAAATATTTACATCCACACGGATAAAATGGGAGAAACTAAGACAATCTGCATAATATATATATATATATATATATATATATATATATATATATATATATATATATATATATAAAACAATCGTTACACACGAAAGTATCTCTTCATTCTTTAAAATGCATCTCAATTTTTTTCCCAAATTTGTTACACGAATATAATGCGCAACGCTTCAAAACGGAATTTTTCGTTTTTAACGTAAAAATCAAATCCAGAGAAATCATTTGAATTTTAATTTAACAGCTCAACTACAAACTATAGCGCCTATTTCAATGAAAAGCTGAGAGCAATAATTTATTAATTATTGCCTCGTTGTTAAGATAAATGAAGGACTGGTGGTGATGATCTCTCTCTTTCGATAGGTCTGGAAGGACACCGAATAATGGTTTTTTTATGACACGGAAGCTTCTCTTTTAAGAATGAAATAGTTCTTAGGAATTACATGTAGGACTGCAGGGCGGACTTTGACGATTGGTGACGGATTAAAAATGATGGAAAAACGGCAGCAGGAGCTTTGTCCTGGAAGTCCCGATGCGGGTTCCGGTCCTGGAAAGTGGGAGGATTCCGCCATCATCTCCAGACAAAACGGATACAAGGAGGACGAGGAGCCTCGAAGAGAGGAGGAGAGAGAAGAGGAGGAGGAGGAAGACGATGAGGAGAGGGGAGGGAGCTTCAAAGGCGCTGAGGAGACGGATGACGTTCCTCTGCAGAACTCGAGCAACGGGACCAGCATTATCATCAACGGCGTTGCCAAGGAAACTGCCTCTCACAACGCCCTTGACCTGAAAAGGGAAGTGCCGGTGATCGAGCTCTCCAGGAGGGAGGCTATAAAAGTGCTAGAGCCGAGGACTGAAAGCCATTTGGTGCCGATCACAGAACTTCGCAGACCTCCACCGCTGCCGCTCCCTCCGCCGCAACGAGACGACGCTCGAATGGTCCAACTGAGCCCAAACGCGTTTCCTGTCCCGGCCCGGGCGATGCTCTACAACCTGGCGCAGCCTCTTGCAGCCATCAACAGGTAAAGCTGCAGGCAGGAAGAGGAAAAAAACTGATGATTTTTTTAAACCCAATGCATCTCTACTGTAAGTGTTTCGCATACAAACTATTGTGGCTCCAACATGCATTGCAGAAGTATTACATTCTGAAAAAGTAGTGCAATTGAGTTTTGTTTACTTTATTAAACCACCTTGTTCTCTAAAGCTTCCACTTTTATCTTATAGGCTGGATTCTTAGCACATGAGCGTTAGTTGCAATATAATGAATGGCAGATGATCCTAATTATAATTTGTCTTCTCTTATTTGTTGCAGTCTTGGAGGGGAGTCGGAGCAGTACAGCATGTACCCCAGCAACAGGGTAAAGCGCCGCCCGGCGCCTTATGAGGTTGAACTCGACGAGGGTAGGCGCATTTTAGATCTTTATAAGTATGGTAAGATGCACTTCTGCTGTGTCCCCCTTTTGCCAATATAGTCCCTAAATGTCCCTTCCGCCATCTCCATCCTCATCCATCTACTGACATGGACCTGCTGTTTGCAGAAGATGCCTCACCAAAAAAAAAAAAAAAAGTCTACTAAAAATGAACAAAACAAATCAGAATTCATGTCTCAAATAGCTGCCAAACGCATGTACCTGCATGCCATTAAAATAAGCTCTTCTCTGGAAGATTTGGCATTTATTTCAGAAATAATATTTCCACTGCTGCCCACTCGCAGCCATGTAGGGGAGGAGAATGGGGCTGCTGCTGCTTCCATGCCAAGGTTTTACTGCAGAGTGGGCTGAGGGATTAAGATAGACTGGGTGTGTTCCAAGGGCAACAATAGCCCAGAAGACATCATTGTTGGAGGTGGGAGGATGTGACTACCTGCAGTGAATCATTTCATTATGTCAAAATAAAAGGTAGGCTGAAGAAGCTACTGAGTGAGTGGACACCCTCAATCACTCCGTTTTGTGGTTTGGCAACATGAAAGGTTTTCATAGCACATTTAAAAAGTTTCAGACAAACTTTTGCTTCAAAAAAGAAAAATATGTACTTTAATGGTGGACTGATTTTGCTGTTTATGTGATATTTGGGCTCTTTTTTATCAAAGACATAATTGTTCTCAAAGTTGGGCATCTGTTGTGCATTGACGGCCAATTCTTCATTCTTTTTTTGCACTGGTGATTCTTTACCTCTTTGGCAAACCAGTTTCAGCTCTGCTGGTTGTTTTGTATCTATGTATTTTCACCCTCATGTCTCTATTTTCTTTTCCCTTTCTCCTCTACTAGCCGGCCAGCCAAAGATCGTGCGTCGCATCTTCACAAACAGTCGTGAACGCTGGCGCCAGCAGAATGTAAACGGTGCCTTTGCAGAGCTCCGTAAACTCATTCCCACTCACCCTCCGGACAAGAAGCTGAGCAAGAATGAGATCCTGCGGCTGGCAATGAAGTACATCAGCTTCCTCTCCAACCTGCTGGAGGATCAAGACGGTGGGAGAAACGTTGGCAGCACAACTGAAGGGGACACGGGACTACTGGTTGGTGTTACAACACACGAGGGGGGCCCTCAGGGTGCGCCGCACCAGGACACTGTGGTAGACTTGGCGAGGGATGATCTTGTAGAGACAATGTCACCAGGTTCCAGCTGTGGAAGCCTACCTGATGGGGATGCTGAAGGGAGTCCAGAGAGCTTCATGGAAGACCAGGATTCACCTCCAGCTACGAGGACTCTAACAGCTTCACGTGGGGCCCCACTTCATCTTGGTGCTAGAGACCTAAGGCGCAATGGCCGTCCATTAGATGGTTCTAGTCGCCGATGATAAAGAAACCAACAACATGACATGCGACAACAAAAATAGGCAAAGAGATTTACTAAAATCAGAAGGAATTCATCAGAACACTTAGTTTTGGGTCATCAGTGTAGAAAGGAGCACCAAGCCACTTACCGCAAAGTAAAAAAAAGTGGTCTGAAATGTATCCAGAGATGGATTTGTTCTCCTCCTTCAATCTCAGACAGTACTCTCTAATAGTTTGCTTTAATGCCACCCCAGAAAAGACTTGTACATTCTGTCTGCATGTCCAGTTTTGTTCAACTGATCAGCAAATTACAATTTTTATGTGTTTAAAAAAGTCACAAGAAATTTAAAGGAAAAACAAAGAAAGAAACTAAAACGATCCAACAGCTTTTATTAAAAAAAAAGTTTTGCTCCAAGATTTTTAAATGTTTCAAATTGCAAATCAGTACCTCAAATTTGAACAGCAAACTCACAACTGGTCTACTTTGCTCGTAGAATCCTCCAGGTTAACAGATAGAAAGATCCAAGAAAACAAGAACAAGAGAGGCTGTTGGACCAGGAAGAGCTGTTAGCTGTACTTTTACAGGCGCAGTTATGTATGTATTGTAAATAACATTATATTTCCACGGCACAATTTAAAAACTATGACTAAACTCAAGTCATGTGGTTTAACATGTACCATAGTGCGCTTGTCAATCAGTTTACTGGCTATAATGTCTTTGGTGGGCAAGGTGTGAAGGGAGAGAAGTATGCAAATTAGAAGAAAGACAAAAAACTCACACTAAAGTACAGCAAATGTGGTACCTTCTTTTCCTTGTTACACTTTGGTGAAAAAAAAAATGTTGACTGACCAAACATTGATTTTCTTGTCTAGAGTAAATATGCCTATCAAAATTATTGTGGAGGTACAAGACGATGAGAGCTCAAAATGTGTACAAAAAAATGGGTCAAATGAGATCACTGAAAATGGCTCATGCTGTCTTTTTGATATGAATGTTTCAGTGTTTTTTAAACTGTAATGCAGTTGTAGTTTAGTAAGGTACACCGATGAATCCCTTTTTGAGACAAAAACACAAACATACTCACAAACCACACACAGCAGCAACACAAACTGTTGATAGTCTAAGAAAACCAGCAGTTGTCTGACAAAGACAGTTAAGTGTTGCTCACTGTTGCTGTTAATTCTGCTTTTTTCAGCAGGACCTAGTAGCCTATATTGGTACCTTTGACAATTATGGTATTTTATGAATTGCAGTAAAGGGGCATTGTACATTTGGTAAAGGCATCATTGTTGTATGATAGCTGTATCTAAAAACACTTCCAATGGTAAATTGGTGAATTTTATATAAAAGTCCTAAATAAAAACATGATGAGAAAAACTAATCATACTTTGCCATCTTTTTCAAAGCTCTATCTATGTTGTCAAGCTCTTCTTTTCCTTTTCTTTTCTGTTTTTACCTTCAGAGGTCGCCATAGCAAATCAGCTTCCTCCATCTAGTCGTGTGTGCATCCTCTACTCCAAGGCTGATCAACCCTGGTCCTCAAAAGCCACAATCCTGCCTGGTTTCCAGCTCTCCTTGACTATTTTTCTGATGATTGGTTGGTTCAATGGATTCCACACCCTGACTGACTGAACACACCTGGTTTAGTTAGCATTAAATAGTCCAGGGAGAGCAGGAAATCAGGCATGGTTGAGGCCCTTGAGGACCAGGGTTGATCAGCTCAGCTCTACTGTAACACCAGCTAGCTTCATGTCTTTGTTTATTGCATCCATAAACCTCCTTTTTGGTGTTGCTCTAGACCTGGCAGGTCTAGATTCAGAATCCTTCTACCAATATATTCACTGTCTCTCTTCTGGACATGACTGAATCATCTCAGTCTGACCTCTAACATGTGCTGTCCCTCTGATGTACTCATTCCTGATCCTATCCATCTGGATCACTCCCAAAGAGAACAGCATCTTCATCTCTGCTGCCTCCAGTTCTGCTTCCTGTCTTTTTCTCAGTGCCACTGTCTCTAGGCCGAACAACACGGCTAATCTCACCAGAGTTTTGCACACATTTCCTTCCATTTGAGCTGAAACTCTTCTATCACACATCACACCTGACACTTTCTCCACCCTTTCCACCCTGCCTGCACTCACTCCTTTTTCACACTCTTCATTACTCTGAACTGTTGACCCTAGATATTAAATATCCACCTTCTTTATCTCTGCTCCCTGTAACCTCACTTTTCTACTTGGGTCCCTCTCATTCACACACATGTACTCCGTTTGCTGCAGCTAACCTTCATTCCTCTCCTTTTCTTTGTCAAGCTCAAACAGAGAACAAAAGTCCCACTCCAATCATCTTTTGATCTATTTTCAAAGTGTTCTCAGTGGTTTTTTAATTGTGAATATTATGTTTTTAGCCAAAATAATATTTTTTTTTTCTAGGACATAGTTTATTGCAAATTGGCCGCTGTGTTTTGGGCGGGACTGTTAGCGCAGCACACGCCCGCCCTCACTTCCCACCACCCATCTGTTTGCAGACTTTCCTGCTAGCTTACAACCTCACACCTTCATCCTAACATTACCGTGCATCAAAAATACAGAGCCGTGTTGGGAGTTATCAAGCCGTGCAGTATTAAGTCAGATGCCAGCTCAGACAAGGAAAACTACGACGTACATCTAGTTGTCTACAAGTACATGTATCAGAATAGAGCAGAGCAGGGAGCTTGTGGCTCACAAATCATAGTTTTTGCATCACACAGATGAGCTTTTTCAAACAGCATTTTTTGTCAGCTACTGATTCACAATGACTTGAAAAATAATTAATTTTCTTTGTATATTTCCTCCATCATGAGAAAAATGCTACAAGAGCATGTTAAAAACACCAAAACCACAATTTTCAGAGGGTCCTTAAAGGCCCACTCCAATGGAAATCGTCTTTTTGGTGTTTTAAACATGTTCTTGTAGCATTTTTCTCATAATGGAGGAAATATTTAAAACAATTTAAGGTTTAAACTGCCTTTTTGAGTAATTATGTTGGATCAGGAGCAGATGAAAACCAACAGTTTGAAAAAGCTCAGCTTTGTGATGCAGCTACTGCCATGGGCTGGCCAAACTCTCCCTGCTCTGCTACAATTCAACATCCGCCACATGCAGACAAAAAGATCTGTCTTTGTTTTCCTTGACTGAGCTGTCATCTGTATCAAAACTGTGTGGCTGAATAGCTCAGATGAAATGCTGGAGAGACTTTGTCTCTCAGCTGGCCTGGGAATGCCTTGAGGTCCCCCCCAGAGGAGCTGGAGAAAGAGGGACGTCTTTGCATCTTTGTTCATACTGTTGTCCCCACAACACAGTTTCAGATGACCAGAGGAAGATGGAGACAGAGGAGATTGCTCGCCATTTTTTTTGCGACGCTAAAGTAAGCTTAGGATGGCGAGGAGCTGTAAGCTAACGGAGGAGCATGTAAAAGGCACGCTGGGATTTTGATGTAAGCCTACTTTCCAGACCAACAGTCCCTGCCTCCACCGAAGAGGCAAATTTCTAATGAGCTACTGCCGATGTGAAGTAAATATGTCTTAAAAAATGACACAGGAGTTTTGATTTTGGTTAAAAACGGCATAATCACAATTAAAAGACCACTGGGGAACGATTTTACAATAGAGAAAAATATAGTTGTAGTGGGACTTTAAAGAGTGTTTTGGGTGTGGGGAATGACAATGTAGAACTTAGTTTCAATTGATTAAATTCAATTCAACTAAGCTGCATGGTTTCGGCCGCATTCTCCTCTGAGAACCTGCTCCAATGGACGATGGAATCCTGACTTCCTCTCCAACAAATGACAACTTCCTATAGAGGTTACCATGGCTCGATGACCTTCAGGATTTCCTGCCATTGTGAAAGTGGTTTCGACAGCCTTTACTGCACTCGTTTACCCGCTGTTGTGTCTGTGCACTTTTCCAAACAGTCACAATGATAAAGGCACATTCCTTAAATGATTTAGTTATGTGGAGGAAAGGTTAAACTGTTTGTAAACTTGTGTTTACTGATGCGATGATACGGGAGAGGTTTTGGTAAAATGCAGCACTCTCTGAGGTTTGCTTCTTTAGCTTCACACACACCAGGCTTGGCCAGCAGTCCCACCACCACAGCAGACTCAGTACTCAGACATTTTTGAAGGCTATAATTGCTTCCAGAGAGCATCAGAGACATCCAGGTGTTTGGAGACCTCTCCTGTGTTTTGCTCTGGCTGTGCTGTGAATCCACCGAAGGGCTCTCCGGGTAAATGCCTGCCAAACATTTACCTGCTCCAGTGTTCCTGACTCAGAAAAGACGCAGAGCAACAAAACAGAAGGATATAGGGAGTATTTGAGGGGTTGAAAGGCAGCGAGTGAGAGGATGTGTGTGCGAGTGTTTATGTGAGTGAGAGCGCAGGATATTGTGGATGTGTGCGCATTGCATGGATCTTTGTGTGTGACAGAGAGCTTGGCTGCATGTGTGAGTGTTTATCTGTTCAGTGCAGATGGGTGGCAGAGTGGCTCTTGCAGCCAAATGATTCAGTATGCTAATGAGTTGTTATCTGTGGTGCTGCAGGAACAATATACTGTCTTTCTCACAGTGGGAATCCAGCCTGCTGGGAACAGATTACACTGCACACGCCGCCAAGGTAGTTATTTATATTTTTCGCATAGAGTTGTTGAAAATACATAAAACAGAGTTTTCCGCATACACACATATATACAGATAGGCCTATAAACAAAAAAAGGGGGAAAAAAATAACATTTTAGCAAACGCGCACACAAACCACCATCAGCACAAACAGCAACACAAATACAGAATGTTACAGAAATTGCGCCTCTTTTCCGCAGCAGATGAAGATGTCATTCTCAGCTTACTCTTAAGCAGGTATCATTGATATATTGCCGTCACATTTACATAATTTTCTCTGTTTCTTTGATTGCAGTGAACGTTTTTCAGAATCCTTCGTTTTTCAGAATCCTTCAGGAATTTATAAAATATTTTTTTTTACCATAAAGGTAAGAACTTAGCATGGAAGCACAAATGATTTAGTCTGAATAGTTTAATAGAATTTAATTGCCATTGCTTTTTTCATTGTATTAAGGCTTTTTTACATTTGTATTTATTAGCTGTTTTATATTATTTGGTTCTTTTTCTAATCTCGTAAAGACTGCAGAAAAAATAGCTGTGGTTCATTCAAAGGCATTCAATAAGAAAATATACATTATAATGCTTCTTACCTTTAATTTTTATTTTGGAGACCCATAAACTTTGAGTGTATGAGTTACAATGACAAAAATAAAAAAAATAAATCATTTTAGATGAAAACGTTGAAGAAAATCCTCTTTGATAAGGTTGATTTCAGTGTAATTTGATTCAAAAAGCTTAAAAAATGTAATGTAAAATGGATTTTCCGGTAAAATAGTTAATTTAAATGCAATACCACAATACACACAGAAAATTATGTATTTTTAAATTAATTAAATGTGTTTTAATTAAAATCCAACACAAAGAAGTTTTTACTTAAAAAGTATGACTCGAAACAAAACGTCAATTGTCAATCATAAAAGCAACTTATCATTAAAAAACAAATACCAGTGTATCTTTTGTAACAGTGATTAAAAACATTGTTTCTTGAAATATTTAATACTGAATTATAATAAAATGTTAGGTAATTAAAAAGGAACTACAAAAATAAACATTTGCATAGATGATTAGGTTAATGCATAGTGTCAAAAAAGTACAAAACAATAAAAATTGAATTGCATCAAAATATGTAAAGAGAATTGAAAGAAACTGGTAATAAGCTGGAAAAAAGCTAAACAGGTCAGAAAAATGCTTAGGTAGGTTGATGTCTCTGGTAACATATTCTGCACGGGTGAGTGCATGATTTTTTTTCCCCTTTCATTTGTGTCAAGGGATTGGCAGCACTTCCACTGGCCTTCCTGTCACTCTCTGATCTATGACAGTTTAGACAGGTTCCAGCTGGATTTACTGAACTGAAGTGAATTTGATGAGCTTAAAGGGTGCCAAACAAAGAAGAAGGTAGAGAAAGATAAAAGCCGTCCCACTTAATAAAATGGAAAATATCTTCAAATGCTGCTTTTGTTATTTGTGTCAAATGATGTGCCTGCATGAGTCTTTCAGCACAAATGTAATTTCTATTCCACATACTCAAGAGTTTTAGCGCATTAAGAAAAAAGGGATTGTATGCATAATTATTTAAGCAAGACAAAGGTCTTGAGCACCACATGAAATATTTACAAAGCTGCTATTTAAAACATTTGTACAAATCAAACAGGAAACAGTTGATTGCTTTGGCAAATATATAATTTAGTAAATTTGTAAAAACATTTATTTGGAAAAAAACCTTGGTGTTGTCTACCATTAACTCAAATAAGTCCATACAGTTTTGGAGATATTTAACTTTTTTTAAAAAATTAGTGCTTATTTAACCAGATCTGGACCAGGAAAACCCTGACATGATACCTTACTTTTATCCCTTTTTTTACTAGATTGTATTCTAACCAGGGAATACATTTTTAAAGAGTGTCTTTTAGCTTGCTTGATATATTTTTAAATTTGTAGTTATCATAAACAAGTTCCAGTTGACTTTGGAATTCCTTTAAAATCAAAAAGGTATTAAATTCCTTTCAGTTTGTCTCAGTTTGTCTAACTTCTATTGAGGTTGTCTTTTGACTCCATGACACAAAGTGCAAAATAACGCTGAACAAAAGCATAAAACTAAGAAGAATTATTATGATTGGTGCCACACAATTCAATATTTTTATTGTCTAGATCAGTTCAAATACTTTCAAATAATGGGAAATCTACCAGACTGAAAACAAAATGTATGTGAACACATTGGTATTTATATGTAAAACAAATTAAAAAAAACCTCTCTTTCTGTGGTAATGATACAATTTTCACTGACGTTTACAACAGATGGTTCAAGTGTTGCATTGAATAAAGTCATTAAAAGAAAAAGTTAAATGTTACTATGTGTTAGTAAAGACTTATATATAGTACTTCTACTCAAGTCAAAGTTAAAAAGGTGGCGCCATTACATTTCTCACAGGAGTGCAGTTTAATAAAAATCTTCAGTAAATTGAACAAAGTAAATTACAAACTACCTCTACTCATAATGTTTTGCCCAAAAACCCAACTTCCATAGTTTAGTTAAGCTTTTGCAGTAAGGACATCAGGTTAATATGGTTAATATTTATACTTATTTATGTCATTGAAAGCTCAGTGACATCACTAACCTCTTGTTTTATGTTGTCAATGCCAAATACATGTAGTATTAAAAAATTTAACTTGGTTAAAACTGTTTTGCATTGCTTTTATCTGCAGCTTTTTCTTGCAGACTATTTTACAAATGAATTTTATCTCAAGTTATTGAACAAATTATGCCCTCTAGTGGGAGTAAAGAAACATGATTTACCTAATTGTCAGTGGAGAATCTCATTCAGGTCATGTTATCATAGTATTTTGGTCTTTGGGCAAACTTTTCAGTATCCTTGAAGTACTCAGTAATTGGAGAAAAAAATGACAGAGACGTCAGAGGAAGTTCAGCAGAAATAATTTAAGTTGTAAAGTATTACGCAGGGCTAAAAAATCGGAAACTTTTTTCTTTGTTGGTATCTGCAACCCAGCATGCTGTGTATGACCAGACACAAAGAAACCTTTTTGTTGAAAAGAGTACACACATACCTGCACAACCAGTAGTACCTGTATTACTGTATCTATTGGTTTATAGAAAACAGGATTCTCTCATCTTCACTATGAAAGAAAGAGGCTATAACATCAACTTTGTCTCTTTTTTGTCAATTCCAGAACTTTCACTAAAACAAAATGGAACCTTTTTAGTTTAGTTGCTGGTTGAAGTCTTGTCCATCATGCTCTAGCTTTTGTCACTGACTATCTTTACAAAAGATACCTACTATCTTGTTATACCTGCTCTCTTGGTGACATGATGGATAGGATGGTGATCCCGTAATAGAGAAATGCTGATAAAAGTGTAAACAGTTCTGCTTATTGTCTAGGTCCCAAACAATTTTTGTTTTAGTTTTTGTTAGTCTAGAAATCTTTCCTTGCAGAATGTCATTTTTCTCTAAAGTATGTTTAAATCATTACACAAAAATGTGAATTATTGCAAGTAAGAGAGGAGCGAAAGTTAATTTTGGGTTCACTGCTGATTACCTGGATCAGATGCATTCTGGTTGGGTAGAGATTTTTTTAAAGAAAGGTGGACAAGGCTGTTGAGTGCTGAAGATGGACACATTTAAGTCAAAGATAACAAAAGACGAAACACACATTTTTAAAGTAACTACATTTGAGTTTTTTTTACTTCTAGGTTTATATCAGACTCAAATGTTTATCTATTTTCAAAACCTGTTGATTCTCTTGTCAGGTGACAAGGGTGCTGGAGGCAGCACAAAACAATGGTGCAAAGGCAGAATACACCCTGAATAGGTCCCCAGTCTGTTGCAGAGTTCTGATGTTTATTAATTATAGTGAGTCAATCATAGTAATATTTTGCAGGCCTTTTAAAGACAGTAATTTGGACTTCATAATGAAAAATTGATGCAATTCATTCTAATTTTTCAAGTCCAATCGTACTTAAAAAAGAAAGTCTTACCCCAAAATATTTATTTAAAATAGTTTAGTAATAAGAGGTGAGGATGGTGGCCCTGCTTTTACCAGTTCAGCTTGTGTTTATGAATAACTACCATGACCAGATCAGACATGTTAAGGTGAAGGGAGCTGGTTTTACTTTTTTAAATTTAGATTTTGTGCATTTTGTGCAACCTCCTTTCAGTTTTAATCACCCTATACTCTGGGAAATAAATGGGCTAATTATGGCTGATTACTCTAAAAATTCACTAGATGGCAGCACATAGTGAATGCACCAACCGGAAAAGGGCTGACCAATGTGGGTATAAATCATTTCTGGCCCAACTTGAAGGAAATCAAATAAATCTGCAAGGCTTAATAGTTATAAGATGTAAAATTGCGTTTTTGCTGAGCTTTTTATTGATGTATTTTTTTTAATTGTGCTTTTTTTAAAATCTAAATCTTAGAATATCTTTATTCTTGTTCCAATCTCAGATTTAACTTTTAAATTATAAAATTTTAAATTAAATTATATACTACAAACAAAACAAATTTGAAAAAAAAACCCTGAATTTTTGCATGGTATAACATCAAAATGAATTTTGTTGTATTGCACTGAGCAAACACAAAAATAAAAAAAAGAATAAAAAAAATTATGTGAGTAAATAAACTGAATCGAAATCTTTTGTAAATTACATTTGTTACATTTCATAGCTAAACACTATCTATTGTATAGCTACATGTTCACTGAAAAAATGTAGGTCTAACACTGACTTACACAGCTTTGAAAAACTGAAGGAATCCGTCAAGCTTAATGTGTTCGCATTTACTCAGTGTAGGAAATAAAAGTTTATTATGCTATCACTTTGATGTCCTGCTATCATTTACAACATAATACAGGAGAAAACACCAAAGTCATACAGTAAAACTTATTTTATATTTGGTTAAAAGAACAAATTATTTTTTAAAAATGCAAAGAGGAAAAACAGTTAATCAGTTCTGAAAAAACAGCAGCTTGTGTTTGTTTGTCTAAATTTTTATTTTGAACATTTGGAAAAATACAATAAATATATACATTAGAAGAATGCAGCACAACCCAGTGGCACAACAGTTTACATGGGAGGGTGGAATGCGCCTCCATTTTTCTAATCAACTATCATTATTGTGAAAAATTAAGAAAACATCAATCCAAGCTTTTTCAAGCATTAGTAATAGCCCCTCAGCTAAAAGAACTGTGACTTTAAGACTCAAAATAGTGACAATAATAAAACCGTTTAAAATATGTACTTTTGGTCCTTTGCTCCACTCTGCTGTTCTCAATTGTCACTCTTCCAAAGTCTTCTGAAAATCTTGTTCTTGGTATACATGCTCTTGTAGCATTGATGGTGAGCATACATAAATACATTTAAGATTAAAATACATTTATGAGTATTTTTTTATTCAAATCTAGATGGATCAGAATCAGATGAAAAACCTGTGGTTTGAAAAAGATCGCACCAAGTCCGATAGGCAGACCAAAGTCTCCTTGCTCCACTCTAATTCTGAAGCATGTGCTCGCAGACAAGCAGTCAATCTTCTGATGCTTAGTTATCCTATGTTTGGCATGATTACTGATGTAAATCTTTGTTGTTGTTAATTGATTGTGTTGCACATGTCTTGTATATATATAGTCTACTTGAAATAAACTATTTCCAAATCCAAATAGGTAAATGTCTTCATCTTCCTTGTCCGAGCTGGTATCTGGCTTAAAACATCTGGCTTTTTTTTTTTTTATTATTATTATTATTATT
Source organism: Oryzias celebensis (assembly GCA_014656515.1). Classification (NCBI taxonomy): domain Eukaryota; kingdom Metazoa; phylum Chordata; class Actinopteri; order Beloniformes; family Adrianichthyidae; genus Oryzias; species Oryzias celebensis. Next base: position 75,901,883 of record BNCR01000001.1, read on the forward strand.
GTTATTTTGCTACACTAATACTAAGTTGGAAATGTTAGTGGATGGAGAGAGTGCAAACAAATAGATGATGGGACATCAGTGGAGGCTTACTTTCAGCCCAAAAGTCCCACTCACAACTCAGAGGCAAATTTCTGATAAACTACTGCAGATATGTAGAAAATATTTGGCTAAAAACTACATAATAAAAATTAAATGACCACTGGGAATGCTTTTACAATAGATGGAAATATAGTTCGAGTGGGATTTACACAAAATTTCGAGAATGTGGTTTATGCAACCAGCCCTAAACAGTTTAATCGTTTGACTCAAAAAAATTAGCTCCGAATGACATCACACATGTATTTCGCAGCTGCGCACTTGTCATTGCGTTTCAGAAGTGAGAGTTCCTGCTACAAATCCTTTTTTTCCGGTTCAGACCTTCAAAATAAAGGCGCGAAACAAAACTAAGCAGGCCAACGTGATGACCCCAATAGTATGTCATTTGCAACCTTTAACCCCTTTTTCTGTGAACTTAAATACTGAGTTTTTGTATGTTGTTACAAGTTCCTCCTTCAGGCTGTGAAACCTCACAGGAGAGCAGAATGTGAAAGGCGCGACGCGGAGGCGGAGGGACAGGCGCGCACGGAGGAAACGGGGTCAGCCGCGGAGAGCAGGACACATCTAATTCTTTTTTTTACCCCCTCTTGATGACTCCAGGATCCTTCTGAGGTTGATCGAAAAACAAAAAAACAAAACACCGACTCTCCACAATGGGCCGTGGGAGACTGGCCGGACCAGAATCCTGGTTTCGCTCTCCAGGAAGCTAAAGGAGATCGGACACAAAGTCGCCTTTTGTCTGTGATCCAATAGGTGAAAGGGGAGACCGGGGTGAAGAGAAGAAGGAAAACACGCGAGGGGGGAGAAATCAGGCTCTCCTGTTATCGATTTCGTTCTAGTTCCAGCTGGCGGATGGAGTGAAGCGAGCAAAAGGGAGGGAGTCAGACTGCAGCTCGGTTGCGTGTGATGATAGGAGACACAATGACGCTCCTGTCTCTTCTGGGTCGGATCATGCGCTATTTTCTCCTCAGGCCGGAGACGTTGTTTCTGCTCTGCATCAGTCTGGCGCTGTGGAGTTACTTCTTCCACACCGACGAGGTGAAAACCATCGTCAAATCCAGCCGGGATGCCGTGAAGATGGTGAAGGGAAAGGTGGCGGAGATGATGCAGAACGAGCGGCTGGGAGGCCTCAGCGTCCTGGATGCGGAGTTCTCCAAAACCTGGGAGTTCAAAAACAACAACGTCGCCGTTTATTCCATCCAAGGGAGGAGAGACCACATGGAGGACCGCTTCGAGGTGCTCACCGACATCGCCAACAAGAGCCACCCGTCCATATTTGCGATATTTGATGGCCATGGAGGAGAGGTAATTCCTAGTTTTAAGTGTTTTTATTATCAGTGCATTTCTTTATGCGGATGTGAGATTCATGAGCATCACATAGTCAGATTCAGATAAAATAAAGCATTTAGTAGGGATGTGGAAATATCTAACATTTCATTAAGAAGTCAGGATAATTCCTGAAACTCTGACCAGAAATGCTGGATTTGGTTTCTCCTCCCCACTGCAGCATTGCGCTCCCCCCTGTGTGAAAAGCTCCTGACTCCAGAACAGAGCTTTGTGTGAGTCCTCTCACAATGGGTGGGGGGTCCTTCATTCCGTGCGTGGTTATGGATGGGTAGTTTGGCATGTTGGGGGTAAAAGAAGCCCCCATCTGTCCCCAAAGGTGATTTTGTATCTATAACAAAAAATATGGGTTTTATTCACATTTAGAAAACGTTACAAATTGAAATGTATAAAGAAAAACAATAAACAAAAGCAAAAACTGAGCCTGAATGTTGACGCTGTTGGTGTGATTGGTTTTCATCAATTATTTAAACCCGGCATGTTTTTAATGTTATTAAAATAGTTCTAAGAATGCTGTTTGGGTTTGCAAAAACACCCCTTATTCACACTGTTTCTTGCTTTAGCAGCAAACTATCTATTTCTGAAATGAGTTTAATGAAACCAAACTTGAGCCTGAAAGTTATGCTGCTTCATTTTTAACAAGATTAGGTTTAGCGTCTGTAATGCAGCAAATTCATGGAGCTAATCCAAATCAAATACTTTAGGTCAATATTTCTTTAGAATTCCTCCAAATAGAAAAGATTAAAAACAGACTCTCGTTAAAAAATGTGTTTTTGATGTTCTTCATATGTTCATGTGGCATTTTTCTTATGATGGAGGACCCATATAATGAAAATTAAACTTGAAATTGCATTTCTGAATATATTTTTATTCAAATCATTCGGAATCAGGAGCAGAGGAAAAAATGTTGTTTGTAAAAGAGCGTATTTGGTTTGTAGGGATCACCAAAGTTGCTCCTTCTTTCTCATGCGTCTTGTAGACAACTGGATCAATGTACGTCTTTGTTTCCTTCTGCTGAGATGGCATCTGGCTCAAAACTGGATGCATAGCTCTGATATGAGTCACCATAATGTTATGTTGGAGTTGTGAGGGGCTGAAAGCTAGTGGGAGACAGAAACCGTGAGCAGAGCGGCCTGAGTAATGGGAGCGGAAGGCCCCGCCCACAACCTTGAGGTGACTTTCCAATGAACTACTGCTGCTCTGCAGAAACTATGTCCTGGAAAATGACACACGTTTTCAAATGTTGGCTAAAGCAACATCATCAAAATCAAAAAAGCACTGGGGACACCTTTTAAAATGATCAAAAGGTGGTTGGAGTGGGAATCAAATCAAAAAAATTAAGATGATTAAGAAAGTTTATGAAAAATTTTTTTTTTCTGACTACCAAGTACATTTTTCTAATTTATTGTTTATCTTTTTACAAGTCAGTCTTAGGAAAAGTCGTTCCAACATACCATAGTATTCCTGATTTTATAAGCAAACTGAGGATTAGGGATTCAGCCTAGTTACTTATTTTCTGTTTGTTAATGAAACGCTGCCACGAGCCTTTGCTCATTCCTGCAGATGGAGGCAACAAACACAGGTTGGATGGTGTTTACCCACCTGGATATCTGTTTATTCTGTCCCATAAACAAACATTTACACTACTTGTCTTTTCTAATGTCATCCTTGTTCTTTGACACTTTACTTACATGTTTTTTTCTTTTACCCCAGTATAAACTCCACATAATTTACCTGATGTCTATCACCTATTTTATGTAGGTTTAAATGGTTTGGGGTTATGGGGACATCTCGCTCATCAGAGGTGTATTTAGTCAACTGAGAGCTCAAGGCAGCAGATGTGTGGAGCTCTTTTATTAACTTGTGTTTTTCCTGTTTTTAACTTGTTTTTTTTTTACTTTTTTCTCAAAATGGAGGACAAATATGGATGAACTCCTGCCACTCTGCTGAAACTATGTTCCAGAAAACCACATTGTAAATCTTGGTTTGGGCCCATATTTTTCAGAATATAGAAGAGTGAACTATATAGTAACTTCTGATTGTTTTTTTTTTAGTTTTTTTTTTTTACTTTTGCACTTATTCTTAAATGCATGGATTGTTGTGAATAAGAATTAAATGTGCACCAAATTATGGTGTAGTTTGTAATTTTGTTGTCACTTTTATTAATGTGCATGAGTCATAACATACTTTATTTACAAATGTTAAGACTATTTTAATCACCTTTAACACTTGTAGGAATTAATGTGATATGTTTTGTCAGATAGAAGGGAAAGGAAATCTAAAAATATATACATAAAATATAAATGATTAGGATCATATCAACTACTAGAGTTTAGGTACTAAACCAAAAGTGTTTGTAAAATAAGGTTAATTTCTTTTGAATCATAATCTGAAATTAATTCAACTTTAAACAATCAGTTTTGACCTTATAGAGAGCAGACTACTGTAGAACAGCTGAAGTCCAGAAACTAAATGATATCCCTTCATTTGAAAGTTATTAAAAACAGGAAAATCTCTCAGTTTTTGACATGATTCCACATCATCTGCCTAATGTAAACCTTGGCAAAAGAAATGACGAAGAAGCAGAAAAGCCGGGGAGGAGGACAAGTGGGCTGCGTGATGAAGAAGCTGTTCAATAATTCAACTCTTAACACCTGCTACATGTGACAGAAAAAGCACTTAACTAAATTAGATTTGTGTTGCAATACGTATTTTTAGTCTCTGTTTCACCAAAAGTCTCTTTAAACCAGAATATCGACAGATAATATGGTGGAACTTATTTATACATGTATTTTGGACTTCTACTAGTATCTACTTTGAATTTAAAAATAGCTATTAAGTGTAATATTTTTGCACAAAAATACATACCTTATTTAATTTGGACGGCAAGGCAAGAAAACCTTTTTACATAGACCTATTGGACACAGAGGCAGCAGGTCAAACCACGTTTGGAAGTAGTATCTTTTATTTAAAACAAATTTTGTAATTAACTGATGCACAATTTAAGGACTTCAGAACAGGAACGATTTGATTATTTCTCCAGGTTTTGATTGGATCCCTGGCAGCATTCCAAGCTGCAGCTTTCAGAGTCTTTTAGAAAAGCAGACAAAAGTGTAAAAGTTTGACTGTATTCAGGAGTTTAGCTGCTGCAGGCAGAAAATAAATCCAACAGACAATTTTAATGCAGTGATGGAAAATGGCATGAATCTTGGATTTTATGTTCTCCAATGAAAAAAAAGAAAGCATGTCTGCCCTTTAAGTTATCATCTGACCCAACTGCAGACTGTACCTGATAAACCCTCCCACTTTTCCAGCCATCAAGATTTTTATGCTCCATCTGCTGTCGGATTTCTTTCTTTTAAGAAACATAAATAAAACCAAAGTGCAAGATACAGTCATAGATTCCATGCTAAATTATGTCTCAAAACCATCATTATTAATTCTATTGGTGCAATAATGGTGGTGGTATTATGGTTTGGGCTCAGCTAAAATGGCTTGATATTGTAAAAAATATAACTAATTTGAATTTGAAAAACAGCGAAAAACACAGCAAGACTGGGAATGCATGGTTATCAAGCATATTTGTGGTTAAGGTAATTAATTCTAAACTAAATTTTGTTGGTTGGTTTGTTGCTAAAAGAGCTTCTATTTAAATCATTAATTAATGCTTGAAAAAATTAGAGCAGGAAAGGTATTTGACACAAAAGCTTGCATTTGTTGCACCACAGACATTAATGGAAAAAAAATGCTCTTATACTTTTAGAAACCTTTTAAAAAATGTTATTTGAAAAGACGGCGCTGGATCCCGCCTCAGTCTATCCTTCTTCTGTCTGGATCTCTCTGTATCTCATTGTGGTTTTTTTCTGGCTTCCTCCTCATCTAAGGCTGCAGCTGACTACGTGAAGGCCCATTTGCCCGAGACACTGAAGCAGCAGCTGCAGGCCTTTGAAAGGGAGAAGAGGGAGAGCTCTGTGTCGTACGCCAACCTTCTCGAACAGCGCATCCTGGCTGTGGATCGTGAGATGCTGGACAAGCTCTCTGCCAATCACGATGAAGCAGGTCAGATCAGAAGGTGTTAGAAAGTGTAATTATGTGGCAGTTTGTAAGCCAAGAAGAAGATTAATCCTGATTAATCACAACCCAAAAGTGTGATTAATCTGATTTTTTTTTATTTGATTGACAACACTCATTTATATGCATCAATTAAGTAAAAAAATGAATTAATTTTTAGGTTTATTGTCTACCTATCAGTTACCTGGCGGTATTTATCAATAAACATTTGTGTAACTTGAAGTCCTAATGGAGGAGCAGAAATATACAAAACGTAATTTAATCTAATTTTATTTTGCTTAACAATTAGCTGTGTACTTTTTCTGCTCTTATTGTTTGTGCACTGTTTACAGCCTGATGACTCAAAGCTGAGCTCCAAATATTGAACAGTGTCAAAGTCTCAGTCTTATCATCTTTTGACCTGTTTTAAAAGTTTTTCCAGAGGTTTTTCTTTTTATAATTGTTCTGTTTTCAGCTAAAGTAATAATAATAAAAACGGTGTCAATTTTCCAATACATAGTTCCTGCAGAGCAGCAGTAGGTCATTAAAAATTCCCCTCTAAGTTGTGGATGGGACTGTTGGCAACCCCGCCCCCCTTCCCCTGCCCCTTTCTTTTGAGCTTGTAGCAGGAAGCTTGTGGCTCGCCCGGCTTATTTTCTGTGTCACAAATAGTCATTGACAAACAGTGTTTTATAATGTGCTTCTGATTTACAATAATTTGAAAAAGTAAATACTCAGAAATTGAATTTTAATCTTATTTTTTATATATGTCGTCCATCATCAGAATGTTAAAAACATATTTCTGTGCACTGAAAGGGGAAATTGTATTCAGGAAAGTCCAAAAAAGTAGATGACTTGATTTTTTTATACTGATACACATTAACTCTTAAAAGTTACCATAACATTTCCTAGACCTTAAAGTAAAATTCCATTAAGAAAGGTTGAGGTTTTTCTTTTTGTTTAAATTGTGCAGTTCATACAAAAAAAAAATGTTTCTGTTTCAAACAGCCTATATTTAATTTTATTGTTTTGTTTTATTGCTCACCTACAGTAACTTGTTTAAACACTCCCCTGCTTTAAAAATGAAATAATAATAATGTAATAGTGCTTTTCATCTAGTTTTTCAGTTTTTCTGAAAAATGACAAAAATTATATTAACTTGGTTGTTTACGGGAGAAATGTTGTAATAATTGTCAGCATTCTGTGTCTTATTTTGTTTTCTCTGGGATTCCTGCACAGGAACGACATGCCTGGTGGCGCTGTTGTCCGACAGGGAGCTCACCGTGGCCAACGTTGGAGACTCTCGCGGTGTGCTGTGTGATAAAGACGGAAATGCCATTGCACTATCGCATGATCATAAACCCTATCAGCTTAAAGAACGCAAGAGGATCAAGAGAGCAGGTACAAGCTGACATCAACAGTAATGAAATCTATGCAGAGCCTTTGCTCTTCATTTGCAAGTTAAAGCCCTTTGCTGCCATCTATTGGTGTAGTCTGGCAAAACAGCTTTGGCAGACTTGACTTGCTTTTGCCTTTCCTGTCTTTTTTATTTTAAATTCTTCACAACTTAATTTTTGAAAACTAAATGAACTTTCTTGTATTTTTTTTTTTTGTCTTTCAGGAGGTTTCATTAGTTTTAACGGATCCTGGAGGGTTCAGGGTATACTGGCCATGTCCCGCTCCCTGGGAGACTATCCACTGAAAAACCTCAACGTGGTCATTCCTGATCCTGATATAATGACCTTTGACCTGGATAAGTTGCAGCCAGAGTTCATGATCCTCGCCTCGGATGGGCTGTGGGACGCCTTCAGCAACGAGGAGGCGGTGCGGTTTGTCCGCGAGCGTCTGGATGAGCCTCACTTTGGTGCCAAGAGCATAGTCCTCCAATCCTTCTACCGTGGTTGCCCCGACAACATCACTGTCATGGTTGTCAAGTTTAAAAGCGGAACTGGGGGGAGCAGCAAGACCGGTGATTAGGATTGGATCATCTTGATGTGGAAATGCAATGTAGAACTAAAGGAAAGCATCAGGAATCTGCAAAACAAACACAACAAATTGTAATTTTCCGACACTAACGCATCGGAAAAAGAAGTTCATTGAGTCGAATCCACCCGGTGGGGAAAAGGGGCATTTAACCACAAAGTCCATATGCATCTTCTATATGGTTTTAATAAAAAAACAAAGACTTAAAATACAGGAAACTTGTTTTAACCAGCACACATTAGACTTTGATTGCTTCACTTTAAATGTGCATGAATGGTACAGCTCCCCTTGGAGGCATTTGTTTTTTTCTTTTTTTTTTGAGAGGAGGCTTGAAATGTGCCTACGCAATATTTACTGTGCAACGTACTGGAGGTGCTGAAAATGCAACTGCAAAAAAAAAAAAGGAAAACAGCATCCGGCTTGCAGCGTCTCCATAATGCTCTAAAGTGTTGAATGAGTCTGTTCCACTTCTGATCTAAAAGGATGTTTGGTTTTTTTCCCCAAGTCCTTAACTAAATTCAAAAGAATGCTGCTCCCAAAATACTGTATATCTGCTGGGTATCAAACGCTCACCTCTGCAAAGCATTTGGTCGTTGAATTCAACTAATTAAAAGAAATTCAACAGCATGGAAATGTGAGGTGAAACACATTTAGCAACTGTTCTCAGTAAAAGCTTGATCTGTCTCTGGTTTTCTGTTGACTTACTGAATGTTTCAGGTGGCACCTATTTGAAATATATTTCAGGAAAAAAAGTTTTCAGAAGGAAATTGAAGGAATTTTAAAAGCCTTATATGCTTGTATTCTGACTAACGTATGTCACTGCAGTTTAATAGGGTTCTTCTAGGTAAAATCTTTCATCCAGCATGACTGAAATTGACTATGAGACCAAGTGTCTAAACCTTATTCTAAACCCACATTTTAAGTCTGCAGAATGAGTGGGATGCCCAAAAAGAAACCGTAGTGGGAGAAAGTGCTGCATTAAATGTCATGTTGTTGAAGAATTCATACATATCAGCCCACATTAGCATTGTGCTGTTCTGAGTAATGCAAACGGGTTTTGATGTATGTAAAACCCGATTTAGAAGCAGAAATGACCTTGCTCAAGTGTAATGCAGCTAATGTGACGTGTTCCCTTCACTCACGGACGCAGGGTGTGCGTTTGGACTCTCCATGTTTGTATAAGAACCACTGCATTTGTCACTGGACACTGGAGGCCACCTTTGACCTGGAAAGCACACGTGACTGAAAAGTGACTTAATGAAGATGACTCGGTGCATACAGAATTCAAGTAACTAGAAACTTGATACGCTCCTGAAGCAATACAAACTGGCGTCATCAACAGGAGCCGCTGTGAGGAAAGTTCCAGTTAAACCATACTTGATTTACTACTGTTGTCAGTTCAGCTGTTTACCACTGTGTTCTATGATCTGTCATCAGCTGAGAGATACGCTGAGACGTTTTCTTTATGTAATAATTTACCCCAATGCCTTATTTATTGAGTTTTTTCTTTGGATGCAGATTGCCACATCAGCATATACCTACTGTGTGTTTTTTGTTTTATTTCTCTCGCCTATAAGTAGAAGTTTACAATTAAAAAAATCATTTTACTGTGAAAAGCAGTCCATATCTAACACAGAATGAACGAAACAGTATTAAACAAACGTCTTCATGTGAAATCTGTTTGTCTTTATTGTGCCAGAATGATCAGCATTAAGTCTGCAGAAACATATTTAAAGCACTTCTAAGGGGGATAAAAGGCTTATTTATTTTTAGGAGGATCTCCCACAAAAAACCACAATGAGCTGAAGAAATACAAATTATAACAACCCCTACGAAACAAACAAAACAATAAAAAATACAATAGAAGACAAAAAATGTAAGGATGGATAAATAGAAAAAAAATGCGGCTTTAATAACATACTCACATTTTGACCAGCTCAGTGGCTTTGGTATAGTGTCCACCCCGAGTCTGGAAGGTTGTGAGTTTAAATCTATGGCCGAGTCATACCAAAAGCTCTAAAGTATGGGATCCAATACCTCACTGCTTGACACCCTGTATTAAGGGGTTAGATTGGGGGGTTAAAGGGTCAAATGGTTCCTAAGTGCAGCTGTGTCACCGGCTCACCACTCCCCCAGGGGATGGGCCAAATCCAGAGAAGATTTCACACAGAGTTGCATGACAACTACCAGTAATGGCACTTTAACTATAGGGCTCAAGTCAGTGTCGTGCTTGTGCTGGTCCCAAGTCTGGTATATAGAAGGTAGTACACACAGTCTTTGCACATTTTTCACAAAGATAAACAAAATTACTTTCTATACCTATCTAATTTCAAATGAATCAAAGGAAAATATATAGATAAGTGGATAGATGAACTGTTATGGTGCATTTTCTATGCATTTAGGGGATGTGACCGTTCAAACTCTCAGCAGACCCACACTTGCCCCCTCTGATATCTACCAGTGAGACTGGCTGAATCCAGGTCCCTGTTTTGGAGGATCGCAAATGAAACATTTCGATATATTTGATTATCTTTATTTGAATTTACATCCATTTTGAAGGCAAGGATTTTAGGAAAATAAGAGTTTCTAGGCTTCTGTGGCCACTTAAAGCTGCATGGCTGTGCGCCTCTGCAGCGAGGTGCGCAACTTGAAACCACTCAAGGCAAGGGAGTCAAAGACAGCCAGCAGCAGGTGGGCACTCTCAGAATAGCTGGGACTTACCCAAGTGCTTTGGATCGTCCTATATGTGTGACTAATAACTAAAAACAAGAGTCAGTCGTCGTTACGGGAAGGCTGTGCGCAAACACCATTTAAAACAGCTCTTGTTGAACGACAGGCCACTTCAAGGGAAAACAGCCTCTTCAATCCTCTCCTTTGGAATCATTTTTTATTTTTCATTCAAGACATCATGGGGCAACACGGTTCGAAATCCTCCTTTGAAGCTCGGGTGGTTTTCCAGCGCGCCGGCGCAGAGAAAACGGATTCCTGCTCGAGCCCAGCTCCGGTTGTGCGCATCCAGAAGAAGGCGTCCACTCCCACGGCCTGCATTTGCTCTTCCACTCGAGTCCCGGAGAAATCCTCTCCCCACTCACCATGGCCTCAGAGCCGCCGGGACGCCGGAGCACTGGTGTACGTGATGGACAACCCAACCGGAGGCGTGTGGGTGAAACCCACAGAGAAATGGACCAGATCTTGACACAAGAAAGCATTGATTTGAAAAGCCGTTATACTTTGCAGGAGAAAACGCATCCACGAGCTCTGTGCCTGAATGTTTCCTTTGCGTCATGTTTGGCGTCTTTGAGCATCATAGTGGATGAAAAGGGGGCTCCATGCGTCATTGGAAGCTGGATGCTGATCACTTCCTCTAGGTGTCCGTTTGTGAGGAAGGTGCATAAGGATGAAAAGTTATGCACATATGTTTTCTTTGGAAACACTGTCTTGCATTGTTTGTTTGCTTCAGTAAATCTGAAAAAAGTGGAAAAGGTAAAATATGGGAACTTGGATGAAGTCAGCAGCAGCAATGTCAAACATTGCACTTTTTCACTGACTATCCTTAATTATGTTTTCCTTTCTTTTATTTTACTTTTAAATAATCTGTATTTAACGTGTATTTAACAACTCCTTCGACATAAAGCATCAGTTCGTATTTTTCTGTGACCTGAAATATTTGACCTCCTTGAGGTTTGAACTGTTTTTTTTTGTTTTTTTTTGAGAGGCTTAATTTTAAGATTATTTTATCAGATCATGAATGTCTTAATGGAACTAGACCTCTGTTTTTAATTTTTTATATCAGAACTGCTTTTAGTTTATGATCCTGCAGAGCCCTCAGGTCCTCAGGTGCAGGTCTGCTGGTGGTCCACAAGGTCAGCACAAAAGAGAGGCCACATTCCAGCACTGTGGGTCTCATGTGGAACAGCCCGCCTGAGGAGGTGTGGGCTTCATCCACTGGACAAGACATTTCTTGATGTTTAAATTTGATTTTGTTTACTGTTTTTTGCCTGTAATTTTTGCAGAATTATGATTTTTTATTATAATTACTTCATTTATAATTATTTTTACTCTATTTATTATATGTAAAGCTCTTTGATGTGTTCTGTGCCTTAGAAAGAAAGTTGGATTTGAAATGGAATGGAGAACTAACAGTTTAAACCACATTCACAAATAGGTTAAACTATTATTTATTTGACTTTTCTATTTCCTTTTCTTGTTTTATGTATTAAAAAAAACATGTATTTGCCATTTGGATCTCAAATGTGAAACAGGAACTTCCTTCCAGATTAAAGCATTCTGAAATAAGGTGACGCGCACTTTTCTTCTGTAAACTTCTGCTGCTTTGCTCCATGTTCACGTGCGCATTATTAAAGCGCAAGGTTTAGTGGTGTCGATAAAGCTGAGTAGGGATTTGCTAATCTTAACCTTTGCCCCCTGGTGTGGCACCTTATCATAGCATGCGTATTTGCATGGAGCTGGTTTATCTATTAAAACTCCGGGCAACGCGGTGAGCAAACAGCAGTTAGAGCAGTGCGTACCAGGACCGAGCAGGGCGCACGTTTCCCGCGTCGCCATGGGGCATCTGGCGTCTAAACAACCAGAAGTTCATGTTCTTCTTCTTGGTCTGGACAATGCTGGGAAATCCACCCTGCTGTACAAAATGAAACACGACGCGAGCGTCACCACCGTCCCGACGATTGGCTTCAACGTGGAAATGTTCGAGGCCAAGAAGAACCGGAAGAGCATCTCTGTGACCATGTGGGACGTGGGGGGTCAGGCGAGGATGCGCGAGCACTGGCAGGATTTTTACCTGAACACCGCGGCAGTCGTGTACGTTGTGGACAGCGCCGACAGGAGCCGCGTGGACGAGGCGCGCGCGGAGCTGGAGCTCATCCTGAGGAGCGAGCAGCTGCGCCACCGCCCGCTGATCCTACTGGCAAACAAACAGGACGTGAACGGAGCTCTGACCGTCACGGAACTGAAGGATAAGATCGACGTGTGGAGGATCTGCTCAGATCGGGACTGGTTCGTCCAGCCGTGCTCCGCTTCCACGGGCTTTGGAGTTCAGGACGCGTTCAGAAGGGTGGTGCAGATGGTCAGACTCCCATCAGAGGCTGGGGTGGTCAAAGAGAACATCAAAGAAAAAGTGCAATTCATCCGGTCAACTAGCAGGCCATAAGGATTTATTTGTGCCCATTTTAAACAAGGACATGTTGGATTTATCAACATTTTTGAACTTCCTTAAATGGAGAGAATTTTAGACTTGAATTTAACTTAATCCTGTTGCCCATGTTCTTCAGAAACACCTGAACTCGTGTTTGTAATCATGTTATCTTGGCAAATATACCACTAACTGATATATCAGTTCGCATTAAAACCACTTTTATTGATCCACAGCCGCTCCCACCTTTCATTTGCAAACAATCGCACCGTTACCATGAAAAAGAGGGAGGGACAAACACAGATAAGTGATCTGGACTGATTTTATAGCATGTTACATTCTAGAATACATCTAATAAGTTGGGTTTCGGAACATGTTTCCCCTAAACATGTTCAACAAAATGTTCCATTTCACCAATCAAATCAAGGATCACGTGGCAGCCCTCTGATATCCCCATCAAAATATCATTGAGCATCAACTGACAAGGCAGGAGGTAAAAGCTTCTTTCAGAGTCAGACATCACAAGCTGATTGAAAAACCTTCCTTTGCTGGTTGTTGTAGATCGCAGGTCTGTCCATGTAACATCCAGGTTGGATGGTCCCACTTTCGCGTCCTCCATCCCGCACCGTCTCTTCATAAGTTGGTAGCTGTTTGCACTCGTCGTATGTGGGCAAATGTGGAAGTAGATCAATGGATCCATCAATGTCCGGCGTGCAGCTGTCCACCAGCAGCTCCTGTGATGCGGTGATGGTTTGTAGCCCTTGTTGATGTGACGGCGTTTGCGTTCTGGCTCTGGCGCACAGGAGTCTGTGGAAAACGTATCCCAAAGTGAAGAGGAGAAGCAGGATCAGAATCCCGGACAGCTTCCGAGTGACCACGCCGATGCTGTAAAAAGTCTGGTCCACGACCTGCCGGCAGCAGGCGGTGTGTGTGGTGTTTTGGGGCTTGCAGCACACCAAGTCGTCGGGACAAATCTCCCCCTGACACTTTCGGATAGAAGAAACAAACGTCAGGTCGAGAAAATGGATAAAAACAGTCAGCGATGTGTGGAAAAACATGGTTGTGCGCTGAAATGATCCAAACAAAGTGGGCTGGAAGGAGGGGAAACGGGAGGCAGGACCCTCCGGACGGAAACACTTAGTCTACGACTCACCGCATACTCAGAGTTCATATGCGCACAGTTTTAACAAGATGGATGGAAATGAATGAGCGCAGTATTCTGCAGCAGCAGGCGCGTCATACCTCCCTTCCCCTGTGCGCTTTTACTGGCTCCAAAGCTGTAAATCTTTGAAAGGCAAATTTACCTCAAACATGAGCCAAGAAATATTCTAGTTATGTACATAAAACCCAAACAGAAGTTCAAGTTAACAAATTAGGGATGTTCCAGCACCATATGCGCTATCCAAGCCCCTCCATAGGGGGAGACGGGTGACGCTGTCCAAGGTGCTGACCAGCTGAAGCCATAACTCAAACGTCCCTCCTGGCAAGACGCAAAGAAATTCCATTTGCAGTAGAGCTTTGTGTCAATTTCGGTCATCTCTTAAGAGGCTGCAGTAGTTTCCATGTCCACTTAGTTTCCTACAGAGGCCACTCACTAAGTGCAGTAAATATTTGTGTGAAATGTCAGTAAAGCCTATGATAAAATAAAACAAGCTGAAATCTCGGATGGACATGCTGATCCAACTATAATTTCAGAGGAATTAAGGCAAAGCAAGCAAGCCATATCCTTTAAGATAATCAATACTGTGACTACATGATTAGGTTGTGGGCAGTAATGGAAGGAAATGCTCCCTAATAGCATGTCTCGGCAAACAAACAGCTAGTGTCATGTTACTTCAGCTGTCTTTCAGTTCATCACAAGGATGCATGGTTTGGAAGGAACTCATAATTTGACATCCACTTATGTTCCAAAAGTTTAATGAGGCTACAAGTGCCTGATGCACAAGACTAATTAAGTTGTTCGCTTTTGTTTTATCAAGTCCGTGAACCAAGCGCTTCTCCACACAAGTTGCTTTAGTGGACATTATATACATTTAAAGAAAACAAAGCACTACAATTTGCCAGAGAAAACAGATTTGTTCACAGAATCTTCAACAAATAAAGTTTATATTAGAAATTTAATTTATTGGACTGAAGCAAAATTCTTTAGAGCATTAAGACCAAATCTCTCAAACACCATTTCAGAGCATAGAGTCCTCCAATCAGACAGCGCAGATTTCAGGAGGTCTTGTTCTTTTCTGACCACGTTGAGAAATTTGTTGCCACTGTAACTACTTTTGACGGTAGAACAACAAGGGGCCCCAGTTGGACAGCTTGATCTGCAAAGCAAATAAGACACTTTTAAAGACCCAAAAACTGGAATTTGAAGTATATTTTTATAAACCACAACTTTATGTACTTGTTCCAATTTATACTACAGACAAATGTAACCAATAAACCCTCTTCAGATTTATTCATTTAAAGTTCTACTCACTTAACTTGTGGTCTGCATCTCTCTTCATATATTTATTGGTGGACTGCTGAAGTTTGGAGTGATGGTACGATCCTGGTCGAAAATTAATTAAAGAAGCCGGCTCATGTTTGGCTTTATCGAGGACCATATTTTTATGTGAAATCAGACTGATCTGGTCTTTGGTGTTCACTGCCATTTTAGGAGGCGGCGTAGCTTGAGACTCCTGACCCCGTCTGAATACGTCACAGCTTCTGCACACCTGGTCACCTCCATCTATGGATTGCCATCTGGAGTGAGACGGTAGAATTTAGATTTGTGCAACAAGTCCTCGTAGCATTTTCACTCCTATTAAAACACCTGTTATCGATAAATGAGCAGGCCCGGTTCTGAGAGGTGACCGTCTGTGCAGCTGGAACAGCCTTTACAGAACAAGTAATGTAGATCTGGAAACAAATGGGGAAGTCAGTGACTTGGCAGAAGCAGTGTCATTTTTCAGCAGTTTGTTTTTGGTGTAAGGAGAATATTTCTGCAGAAACAACAATAGCAGAGTTCAGGTTATCAGAGTTATCTTGTGTTGTGCAAGTGCCAATAAAAATGGATATGAAAACAACTTTCACAATAGGCATTCAAATATATAATTTGGGGCCACACCTGGTTGCTGGGTTCTTGATAGAACCTGAATGCTTCCAGCTGAAACCTCAGCACATGTTCCTCAGTTCTGGGTAGGAAACGTGCTCTGGAGTTTGTAAGGTATGCATCAACGAGGCATCTAGTTTGGAAGAAATGTGTTACAGTTACAACTGTATATAAAAAAAAAAAATCTGTCTAATGGATGACTTTTTGAAGCTCACCCCTTATGTTCAATAAAGTCGTATCTTAAAGAAGCCTCTGCATCTGGAGTTGCCGTAGCAACACAGTGGTCCACATACACTCGCAGAGGGATGTGATTTTCCACAATGGCAGAGACTTCAAAATTAATGGGATCAGCCAGGAAATATGTGTAGGTGTCCCTCTCAAACTGCCAGTCACCTGTTCAATTGAAGAAAATTAGGATGTTGAAGCCATGTGTTCGACTGAACAGTAATAAAAAAAATAAAAATAAAAAAATCCAAAGCCCTCCTTTATTACCAGTCATGAGTCTCAGATTGAAGTCGATCTGGTCATTTACAGAAGTTGTGGAGACAGAGGGAACCCAAGTTGATTCAAGAGAAATGCCATCAACAGAATATCTCCTATGAAAAAGATAATGTTAATGTGTCATTTTGATGGTTTACGCCCCAAACTAACCCCTGAATAACGACTGTCAAGCAGGGAGGTCATTTTTTTAGTCTTTGGTATGACTCAGCCTTCTAGAATTAGGGTGGACACTATACACAAGGCCACTGAAAATATATGGGGGTGTAGAAATAATAGAAAGTTATTGGTATGAATAACTAAGCAGGACTCACCTGTCATAATGGCATTCAACTGGAACAGTTGCTGCTTCAAATCTAAGTAACCCATCAGCAGAAGGTTCGGGTGAGTAGATCAGGACGTTGGAATAAATGATCTTCTCTTCTGTTGACTAAAAACAACTCTTCAAGCTGTGAATAACTCATTACGCGCTGTAACGTAAGCATCACTTACTGAGAGCTTGGTTCCGCAGTCGGACAGCAGGGCCCAGATGGTAAATTCGTCCTCTCCTTTCTGGACCGCCCCGCACTCACCGCCCGCGCCCAGAGAGTTCGAACCCAGTCGCAGATGTCCGCCGTCCACATGCAGGCCCGTTTCAAACATGTCGGCCTTCACCACAACCTCCATGGAGTCCGGGTGGCATTTGACCGTGACGGGGCGATGCTGTTCGGGAACCTCCGGGGCCGGATGCTGTTTCACCGAGAACAGCCGAGGCTGCTGTCTGCCGTGCGTCCCGACCGGAGGTTGGAAGCGAGTTTCTGTGGAACCTCGGCTGTAGGTCAGGTGACTTTCTGTCAGAGAGGAAACCCAAGAGAAGACCATGATCCAGCAAGAGACAGCCAGCCGCAGGTTGCAGTCCATTCTCAGAGTTTGGAAGGAGCGACGAGGCCCTGCGCGCACTGAAAAGAGTCCGAGCAGCTGCAGGCGATTAAAGCTGCTCAAGCACAGCTGCAGGAGCTGCAGCAATCAGGACCTTTCCCTCCTCCTCCTCCTCCTGTGAGCGCACGCACCGCGAGAGAGGGAAACTGATGACTGTTTGTTTGTTTGTGTTTCTTATTTTTATTTAAGTTTAAGCCTTCTGACATGTCATTACCCAAAAGATCCACAAGATGTCGCTAAAACATGCCTGCACTTTAAAGAAGCCTTAATTTTCTTGTTTAACCTATCATCATGTATTTATGTGTTTTCTTCTACATTTTTATGTCACAAAATACAAAAATAAATGTTAAAGTGCTATCAGAATTTATTTTTTCCTTCCACATTTAACCAGCCTCAGTGGTGGTAGAGTGTCTGCCCTGAGGCTGGAAGGTTGTGAGTTCAAATCCAGGCTGAGTCATAACTCTAAGAATGGGACCCAATGCCTCCCTGCTTGACACTCAGAATAAGTGAGGGCTAGTTTGATTTGTGTTGATGAGTCCGTGGATTAGACACTGAACCCTACATTGCCTCTGGTGGAAGGTCAGCTGCCAGTGTTTGGCAGCAGCGGTGCCATCAGTGTTTGAATGGGATGTGACTGCAAAGCACTTTGGGAATTCAAGGAACGTAGAAAAGCGCTATACAAGTATAGTATATAGTATATAAGTATTCACCATTAACCCTTATATTGTGTTCGGGTTATAATTGACCAGTTTTCAAGTGCGAAAATATGTCAATTTTGATCCAAACACAATATAAGGGTTAAGGGGTTGGACTGGGGGGTTAAACCACCAAATGGTTCCCAGGCGCAGCCATTTTTGAGGCTCACTGGTCCTCTAGGGGATGGGTCAAATGCAGAGAACATACAAAATTGGCTTTTTGTCTTTAATTTAAACCATTGTGAATCAGGAACAAACAAAACAGTGCCATTCAAAAAAAACAAAACATGTGTTGGTGTGACATAGAACTACAATCAGAAGGCCACAAGCTCCCTGCTGCACCCCGTTCTAATGCATCCACTTGCAGACAAACAGATCCATGTACGTCTTCGTTTTCCTTGTCTGAGCTGGCATCTGGCTCAAAACTGTACAGCTCCAGCAGTGCTCCCCAGTTTTTGTCACACCAGCAATGTTAGGCTGGGGTTGTGATGGGCTGTAAGCTAGCGGAAGAGAGTGTAAACAGATGGATGACGGGGAGTGGAGGTGGGCTAGCGTCGTACCAATAGTTCTGCCTACGACTCAGAGGTGAATTTCTAATGAACTCCTGGTGTTCTGCAGAAATCATGTCTTAGAGAACATCACAGGTTTTTGTTTTCTTTTTTTTTTTTACTTTGGCTAAAAATGGCAAAATCATAATTAAAAGTCCACTGGAAAGACTGGTGTGTGAAATGCATTTTTTTACCAAAAGTATTCACTCACCTGCCTTGACTCCCATAATAACTATTTAAATTGATGCATAACAGCAAATCTATTTAAAGACTATTTTGCAAATAAAACTTCATTCTAAAGGTGGAATTATTGCAAGCCCCCTGCATGATGTCCTCCACACCTCCTTTTGTGTATAAACTAGAGGTTTTACATCAGTGAGTGCAAAGAAGTGAAGATCTGATTGTTTTTCCTAATTATGGATTTTTTAGAGAGTAGATTTAATATTGATTTTATTTTGTAATTTTTTTTTAATTTTATATAGAACAAAAAGTTGACAAACTCCAGCAAGAGAGGAAACACTGTCAGGTGCAAAACAAGTCACTCATTTAAATGTTTACATTTCAAAACAAAAAGCAGTTAAAGACTGTCTAATAAAACTGTCAATGAATAAGTAAAGTATTTCTATGTGGAAAGAGAGAAACAAATTCTTAAGATAGTTTTTTTATTTCTATTTATATTTTATTGCCACAAAATAAAATTCCATACTCATTGTATTTCTACTGGTAACTCGTAATGTGTTTTCTGTGGTTTGGGTCTTTTTCAACCACAGTGGTTACAAAATGCTAGGTAGAGATCCTTCCCATCTGACAGGAAATTAGTACAAAGTGAAACAAAATGAGCACAGAAAAAAAACAACAAACTTTATTAATGTCTTTCTAAGCTCAATCTTGTTTGGAAACAAGACAAAATGAAGGGATTTATCAAGTGCATATGTTGGATCTGTCTTAGATGTTGTTTGTAATTTCTCACACTCAGCTTTTCATATCTGTTTTTAATGTCATCTTACAGTCAAAGACACAACCAATGGACTATTGATTAAGCACATGCTTTAGATGATCGATCACATAAAATGCATGCATTTTTTAGACTCCAACCCCAATGACCTGATTTGACCTTCTGTTATATGAACCAATACTTTCTATTGGCCCTATAAAGGTCATTGGATGTAAGTTAATCTTTAAGGTTTTGGACTTTCCAAGTGGAGAGAAAACAAACACCACATTTATGCAAGTTTACTTAGATGTTCCTGTAAGCTACATCTATTTGTTGTCATTTGATCAAAGGTTTTCACTGTAGATATTTCCGATTCATCTGGAATTATTCAAGCACAATTTGTCACAAATACAAGAAAATCAACATTTTTAATCAGCAAAATTTTTATTTCCTGCTTCTCAGAATCCAGTTAATAATGACATTACAATAAATAGGATTAAATAAATAAATGTAATAAATAAATAGCACATACTTTGTAAATTTAGTTCTTTGAAACACCCATCTTATTAAGAAATGTCACACAGATTAATAAATATTAGCTTTCAAAAAAAAAAAAAAAAAAAAAAAAAAAAATTGGTGCATTTCACAGTGTTTTGGCATTTATCTCTTAATCTCACGCCCCTTGTTTTAATAGTATTCAAGAATTTGCTCTATTCTGAAACTTGATGAACTTTCTGGTGATGGAGGATTTATTTAGTGTCTTCACTAGAGCTCATGTAACTGATGGCACGGCTGATTGTGATGGTCCGGACTTGGAAACCTCTCAGGGTTTTGCAGAGACTCAACCTTTCACTGTAGGTGCTCGCACGATTCACAGGAGCCTAGAACAGCAAAAATTTTATTTTTAGGTTGATTAAGTTATTAAAAGTAGGAAAGTCACAGTGCGAAAAATCCCTTACCTCATTTGGGGTCAAATCTGTAGACTCCACAAAGCAGTTCTGTCAAGAGTAAAATATCCTCTTTATTTCATTTTTTACAAACATTTCAAAATTTCATGCAAAACTGACATTTATTTGTTGATATGCTTTTAACATTTACAGTAGCAATTAACCAGTTTAATTGTGTCAAAATAAAATTATGCTAAAAGGGATAAAGGCTCACCTCCATTAGTTCTCTGAGGCTGTGGACAACAGCTGGGACAAGGATGAGATTTGGCTGAGCCATGAAGAATTTGTAGTTATGGCTCAGATCCCTCGAAATGTTTGACAAACAGGATTCCTGAATGGAAAGACAAATGAAAAACCTCAGTAAAGTCAGTTTATAAATGTTTTCTCTTGTTTTTGTTTTTTTTTTTTCTGTCACAAAGACATGATTCTTACTACAAAAATAAAGGATATTACCTGATCAAAGTCCAATTTGGTCTTTCCCAAGCACGTTGCCTCCTATGGGAAAATTTAAAACATTTAAAATAAGTTGAAGCCACTGCAACAGCCAAAAAATAAAAAATAAATAAAACAAGTGATTCCTTTTTAAACCATTTTTTGAAAGCATACCTTGGGTGCACACGCGTACGGTGTGTTTGTGTTCAGGTTTAGCTTCATGTTCTGCTCTGTACAGTTGATTCCTGTAAAGAGTTTTGTCTGAAAAAAGTAGACATTTAAAACCAAAACTTTGAGGCAACAAAGTTTCTCAGTCAACTAGTGGAGTACCTGTGTCAGAGCCTGAGTGATGTTTTCCAAAAGCATCCGTGCATAATTTACGCAGGAGTCGGCCATCACTGGCAGGGATTCGCTGACCTGCCACATCTGTGAGCTGAGCATCAACAGCAGCAGCACAGGAGCAAAGTCTGGAAAAAAAAAAAAAACAAGAGACGACATGATCAATCTTCTCACCTGAACTTGTGAAAGCAGTTCAGTGAAGGTGCAGGGTACTCACAAAGCTTGAACAGATGCATCTTGTCAGTAGTTGTAGAATCAGATTCAGTCTGGCTCTGCTCTCTCATCCCAAAATGTTATATACTCATACTGATGCAGGGATTTCCCCTCAGGTATAGCAATGCGGTGACAACCAAACCCTAAACTGAAAGCGGGCAGTCAAAGAAAGCTGTGTAATTTTCCTTTTCTCCCACAATCACTGTATCCCTTTGTGAAACTGAAATGAATACACACAAGCACAAAGGGGTAACAAAGGGCTATCTGTTTGACCTAAGGTAATCAAAGGTAAAGTCAAGTTTAAAATGAATGATTAAAATAAAGCGTTCATATTTCATGTAAATGATGAAGTGAAACTTTGTAATGAGTTTAAAGCTATTATAAACCAATCTCCAACATTTCTGCAGCATTGCTTCAAAATAATTTAAGAATTAACACAGAATGTCAAATTTGTTGATAGATTCTAACAGGTCCAGAGAAAAATATGATTTCAAAGGGATTTGTTGTAAAGATTTTAACTCTGCTGTCACAGATCCTGTAAAACAACAGTTTAAATGGGTAATTGAGTAATTTTCAATGAGGATAAAAATAAATAAATCAAAGAATCAAGATAAACATTTCATGTTCTACTCCAAACATTTTTATATCTATTTTATAGTGTTCCCAGTGGTCCTTTATTGTGATTAGGGAATTGTTTGGGGTTAAAGTTGATTTAAAAAAAAGCTTTCAAAGACATAGTTTCTGCTGAGTGACAGGAGTTGCCACTGAAATGTGGACAAAACTGTTAACACAGAGGAGGCCCACCCACATTTCCCATCATCTCATCATTTTTTACATTCTCTTGTGCTAGCTTACAGCCCCTCACAGCCCCAAACCAACATTACCACTGCAAGAAACATGGCGAGCAAGAATGGAGCTATCCAGCCGTACAGCTTAGAGTCAGATGCAGCTCAGATGAGGAAAACAATGACTTACAACGATGTTGTTACGGCCTTTGGTTGTTTTTGGTAGGGTTTGGCTGTATTGTTGCTGGAGGACAGTGAGGGCATTCCATAGTCGGTTTCTCATGTCTCTGCCACATTCTAGCGACACCAATTGAACTATTCAACAATCCAGAAGGAGACCCTTGCCCTTCTGCTTGCTTGACAGCACTTCGACATGTATATGGGCTCCTTTTCAATGCCACCAGCAGTGTACCCAGACCACAACCCATTGGTGTTTCCAGCTCAAATGAACAATCACAACCAGTGGCTCGTGCGGTTGTTTATGTGGGTTGTATATACGGGCCCTTCTTGTTTTGGGGGAAGCTTTGTGACTTGGTTTTATGGGAAGAGATGCTATGGCCTTCCAGTCCTTCCCGGTTCCTTGTTTTTCTGCTTCTCTTTCTTTTTTTTTTATCTGCTCCTGATTCACAACAATTTGAATAAAGAACTTCCCAGAAATGCAATTTTCTTTATGTTATCTAACATGAGAAAAATGACCTAAGACCATATTAAAAACACAACTTTCATTGTAGTGGGTCTTTGAATGGTCAGACCATTTTTTATTTTTTATTTTTAAGCTTTGTGCTTCTAAAATAAACTATTTACATCAAAAGTATTGAAATAGTAAAAACATTTTAGCAAGTACTTTATTCACCTGATCTTCTGGAACTCAAACACTTTTTTTTAGTGTTTCTTCATAACACTCATGCTAGTATAGTTATTTGATCTTAGATATTTTTGTCATATTGTGCCTCTGTTGGTTGTGGTTGTCGTCCACAATCCTTAATTGACAAATGTGTGAAAACAAGCTTAAATGTGTGAATGAGCAGATAAACTTGTGGTTAACTGTCAGATGAATGTCTTGACAGGAGGAAACAGCACTGAAATTCACTTTCAGGTAGCTCAAAGACATCGCCATCAACGATTACAAATGATTTTTGAAGTAAAAATCTCAAATACAGACTGGTACTGTTTTAACACTTGGAACATTTATTGCCAGAGTTGTTTTTTACAATCATATTCATTACAGTTATTAGTAAAGCAAACAACAGAAAGTGTATGTTTTGTGAAATTGCATTCTTAAAAAGCAGAGCGGGAGAACACTAAAATATCTCAAGGTGTGTTATTTTATTATTTTTTTAAGTAACTTTCAACATTTACATATAGAATATGCATACATTTCTTACACAGAAAATTATTATAGTATTTATTTATTATTATTTCTCGTTCAACATTTCCTATTTTTAGCATTTAGAAATAAAGCTTCACAAAAAAATGATTTGCATATTTTTATGAAATTCTACGATTAACAACTTTCAAAGCATCTTGTGTTATCATTTTCATGACGACACTGTGGTGTACTAACAGACAGAGGTGGTCACTTTTTGTGCAACATTACAGACAAACTTTGCAATGAAGTGAAAAATTCAAATATTGCAATGTATTAACATCCATTTCAGTGGGTTTGTGTTGCTTTTCGCTTTTCATACACAGCTTCAGAGAAACAAGCCTTGGCCGAGCTTTACTAAAAGTATGTGTAATACTGAAAAAACAAACCACAAAGCATTAAATGAAGATGAGGGGTAATTAGGTTTAAAGAATTTCCCTGACTCTCTGAATTACAACAATAAAACTCATGCTTAGTGATAGTGAAAGCCACCAAAAGCTGACGTGTTATTTTCAAAAAAAGGTGATCTCCCCAATTGTAATGGTTTTTATTTATGTTTCTCTGGCTTTGATGCAGCGGAATTACAGCTGTGTTTATCCGGTACGATGCAAACATCCAGATGCGATGGCGACACCAGGGACAATCTGTCGAGTAGGACGTTGAAGGAAACAACACTTATTGGAACGCTACTTAGCTTTGTCCACTTGGGGCCTGTGATGGCTGTGTGCATGCCTGTCACGAAACAAGAGTTGACGTTCTCAAATGAGCAGACAGAACTGCTGTGGGATTTAGACATACTGAATAGTTTACCTGGTGAGGTCTTCTATGTCCACCAGCATGGCGTCCTGCTCCACGTGCAGCTCATCCCGCATCAGCAACAGCTGCACCAGCTCCTCATTTAGACCTGTGTTGAAGAGATGCTGATGTCACTTCCTCATTTAAAAGGAAAAGCACAACCAGACGGTTAAAAACAGCAATTCAGAAAGCTTCATTAAATAAGCAGCTGGATAGTTTTAGGGTGTCTTCAGACTGCAAAAAGTCCCACGGCCTCGCCACTTAATTAGGTCCAGATTGAGGCCTGAATCTTGTGTTTGGTCTGTTTTCAGACTGTCGTCAACTGGACATTTATGTTCCAAGCCAAAGCCTGTAAACAAAACCACATGACTCTTCGGACATTGGCCAGGAATTATGAGGGAAGGGAAAAGCAACAAGAGAAAGTCTTGCGCTTTGCAATCCTTGTTGGAATGGTTCACCTATTCAAACTTTCGCTGACCAATTTGAACGTCTGTATCAACGTGAGGTACATCTCTTTTAGATCCGAGTTGTGTTTCCTCTTGTTAGTAGAAAAGGACAAAGTGGAAGGAAAACCGTCAGGAAAATCAGGGTTGAGTGATTTGCTGGGTTTTGAACATTTTTTGTACGTTTCTGTCATGTACTCACTCTGAATCTGTGAGTGGAAATCGTTTGTGATGACTTGGAGTTGTCCGAGGCTCATGTCTCTCATGTCCCCTCTCTTCAGATTCCTCTTCATCAAGCCCTCGCTGATGTGGGGCAGATGGGGAAGCTTAAAGTAGATACAAGAAATGAAAATAAACTAAATGACTTTAAAAGTCTTCACATTATCAGTCAGTGTTTTTGCTTTGCACCACTGGGTTTGCAAATACCCCCTAAGCCTCAACAGTGGGACAAACTCAAAACAGGTTTTTAACCGGTTTCAGGGACTTTTTCAAACATGTGAAAGCTGAATTTATGACCTTTATAACCTGCTGAGGTTATGCAAGTCCCTTATGTCATCTTTATTGTCTTGTGTTTACTGTAACAGCAGCTTGCCTATTTATTTTCACTTTATGTTAATTTACATTTGAATATAATGTCTTTAATGCTTTTTTGCTGACAATACTCAATCTTTGGTTTAACTAACCAGGTCTGCCACAGGCGAACGTCTGTGCAGCTGGATTTGCCTCTCCACCTCCACCTGCATTCGGGCCATGGGTCGGGCCAGAGCCAGCGCCACCCGGGCCTCCTCCTGTAGCCGTCTTTGCACTCGCCAAAACCCCCCACAGTCATCTAACGGATCAGAGTCCTCCTCTGCAGTGTCCCGATCTGACAGCGATGAGCTCTGCTTGCTCTGTTCAAATGCATTGGCCAGAGAGATACAGTCACACAGTTCTTTTGTCATGTGACCAAAAACTGCACACTAAGGGGCATACCACAGGTGACAGCGGTGTGTCCAGGCTGGTCTCTGTCCTGCTATCCTCTGCATCACTGTCCTTGTCGCTGCTGCTGTCATTAACAACACACACCTGGAGGTTCACTCCACTCTGCCGCCTGCAAAGACAAAAAAAAAAAAAAAGAGTTTGAGTCATAAAGAAACCTAAAGGTAAAAAGGGAATTTACTTATATGCCCCTTTTGACATACAGAAACATTTAAATGACCAAAGCCACAGCAATGGCAACATGAGAGGGCTTTAGGTTTCATTTCTGTGTGAGCTAAACACAGCAGGTCCATTGATAAAACGGTACAGGAAGTGTTAGTGTTATGGACATAAATGCTATTTTAAGTTTTTGAAATGATTAAATACTTTCCAATATAATAAATCTAGATTTTGTCAAACTATTTAACATGTGTAAGCTGCAGATTAAAATGGAGGACAAAAACATAAGTTACAATTTCCCAAAGGAAAGTTAAAAAAAATAGAGGTAAACATATTTGTTGTGAATTTTCCCTGAAAAATTATGCTTTTGTCAGTTTGTTGACATTCCTAAACGGTGAATGCCAATAAAATGCACAAATAAACGTTCTGCTTCCAAATTCTTTTGTTCACTAAAATAATTACAAAAACTCAAATTGGAATGGGTGGTGCTGGAACTTCCACCTAAATTAAACATCGTAGGATTCTCCTTCACGCGAGTTAAATAACAGTCAGAGCTGCTGGCTTACAGCAGACATCACTTCCTCTTTCATGAGCAGACGAAGCGGCACTTCCTCAGGCATTGGCCAGTGCTCTGGGGGGAGGGGGGCAGCTGTTTGAAGTGGGTTCATGAGGCTGAATAGAAATGTCAAACAGCTGGAAAGTCAGTGGTTAGTGCTGTCATGAAAGGAAAAGGCAAAAGGTGCAAGGTCATAAATAATCTAAAGCAAATAGGCTTTGTGGTAAACGATAAATACAAAATATAAAGTTTGGGTTCCTATTTCTCGTGCATCACTGTTTACTTAACTGCTTAAATTTAGGGACATTTTTAACTTTTAGTATTATCATGTACATAAGATGAGCAAACATGCTCTAAAGCTGATAGATTAATCAAATAATATAAAGCTGTTTTACTGAGTTATACAAATGCTCAACATACATATAAATAAGCAAAACAAAACAGCTGATCGATGCATTAGCCATACAGAAAGATTCAAATCACCAGCTGAACCCTTTCAGTAACTTTTGAAAATGGTTATGATGCCAACAGAAGGTTGGCTTCATGACCAAATTTACAGTTTCTTCTACCGAACAGCATTTTTTAGATCTTTTATGTTTGAGTTTTGATAAGCCGTAGTTTTCAACCAGGTTTGGTTATCTCTCATATTCGGAATCGACATCCGGTTTCCAGTTTTCCATTATAAGTCCAGCAGATCAGCAGTTTTGAGGTCACAGTTCCTCCAACAACTTCAGCAGTTTCTCTCAGTCATGTTCGCACAGTTACATGCATTGTGCAGCTCGCCATGTGGCTGATCACCGATCAGTGAAACTCGCAGTCGTGTCCAAACATCCCACAATTTTTTTCCCAGAAACAGACGTAAATCGAGGTTAACCACTGTCTCACATGAGCGATGTCAGGTCTTCTAATATTGAGCTCCTTTGTTCAGCTGGCTGTAAATGAAAAAAAAAACTCAATGCAGCCTTCTTATTTCTGTTTGGATAATGACTCACACCCATTCTTGGCTTCCTAGCCAAAAAAATGGAAAATTATAAAATGTACATAACACATTACCTCTACGACTGTCATGAATTGGAAAATTCCATTGAAACTACACAAGATACAAATTTGAATTCCAACTTGACTGATCCTCCAAAGACAATGAAAGTGATTTTATTTTTCTAAATCTGGTTTTCATTTTTTATTGCATACGTTACACTGAATTTAGAAAAAAAAGCAAATGCAGAGCAGAGCTAAGATAAAATGGGATGAGAATTAATTTACCTTTTTTGACAACATTTTTATTTTAGTTCTTAGTAAAATTGTTGATATGCTTGTGTGAAGATTTCAGTCCATTCTAATAAGGAAACACTAAAATCCTAAAAGACCCACTCCAATGAAAATCGTCTTAAAAGAGTTTTTTTTAACATGTTCATGTAACATTTTTCTCACAATGGAGGACATGTATAAAATAACTTAAAATTCAAAGTGCATTTCTGAGTATTTCATTATACAAATTGTGTTATATCAGGAGCGGAAAAAGCTCGAGTTTGTGACGCAGCAACTGCAATGGGCGGGGCCAAAGTCTCCTTGCTCTACCACAATTCCAGTGCATCCACTTACAGTCAAATAGATCCAATAACATTTACATTTTCCTCGTGTGAGCTGCCATCTGGCTCTACACACAGTGTAGAGCCAGATGGCAGATCAAGATAGCTCGGATATCGCTCAACTTTTATTTATTTTTTTGCTATGCTATTGTTAGCTTGTAAGTGCTGTAAGCTAACAGGAAAGAGTGTAAACAAAGGGATCATTTGGAAATTTCCACCCCAACAGTCTCACCCACAACTCAAAGGCAAATTTCTAATGACTACTGCTGCTCTGTAAAAAATGTGTCTTTAAAATGGCACAAGCTTTTTAATCTGGCTAAAAATGGCATAACCCAAAATTAAAAGACAATTTTAACGATTTTACAAAAGAAAACATATATAAATAGCTGGAATGGGATGTTAACTAATTAAAGGTTACCAGTTCTTAATTCCTATTTTTTTCCCCCTTATCTTACTATATATATAAATATATATATATATACATATATATGATAACTGAAATGACTCAGAACAATGATGTTCTATGAAACTATAATATTACATTTTTAGCACAATCAATTGAACTTTCCCTCTAAATGTTGACACAAATAAATTAGTCCTTGACTTTGGCTGTTCTGGTTTTTAATGACACGTTCCTTTTTTATGTTCTCTGAAGAAAAGGTTCAAAGACCCAGATTGTCAGCGAGCAGCAAAAATAGCATAAAAACTGTGGTGTCAGACTTCAAAAGGTGTATTGATCAAACCCTGAAACACGCATCCACAAATGCACTGAACTGAAACGCACCGGGAGGACGGGCCGTTTTTGCTGCAGCTGGTGTAGATGACTGGCTCGTCGTCATAGAAACTGCCGAGTGCAAGTTTCTGCCTGATGGATTCTCTCTCATTCCTCTGAGCCTGACAAAAACAATAACACAATTGCATGAAAAAAAAAAAAAAACTAATATACTTAAAAACATGTATCTAAGACATTTATTATTTAGTTGTTTCTAGATTCACAATAATTGCTTTAATTACAGACATAACAGCAAAGAAGACATAGTTACATGTGAGGAAAAATCTTCTTATAATACTGTTTTAAAATGAGACTTATCTTAATCAACTTGTTTTTTGCAAAGAAATGTTTCACTTTTACATGTGATCATCAGGACAGTGTTTAGCATCCTAGACAAAAAGGAAACTAAAATCTAATTTCTGTTGCATCATCAGCGATGATCGTTTAAAATGCTGTGTCATTGTTGGTTTTTTTCAATGCTTCCCCTTTTTTGTTGCATTTTTTGTGCTTTATAAATCACACAGCCCCCCCTGCCCTCCTTTTTTTCCCATTGCTATTTTTGACATATTTAACATTTTCTTTAAACGTTCGCTTTTCAAAACTCCTTTCTGCCAGGATTCAACCTCTTTTTTGGGTTATATTGAGTATTTTAGATGCAAGATTTACATTTACATACATTTCATTTTTTTCCATGGCAATAAATAAATAAACATTTTTTTCTGCATGATAGGATTGTGCTACATATGCCCTACTCAGGCTACTGCTTCCTGATAAATAACATCCAAAATTATATATTTATCTAGAGTGTTCTCTCTGTAGACAAACTGCTCCCACAAATAGATGCAAATGCAAATGAGTGCCCTCTTTTTTTGGTGACGCATTATCTGATGTGGATGTGACGTAGATGTATAACTGAAAAAAATGGCCTTCAGTCACAGAGGAGCCTTTTGCTCACCTATTTTAGACAACCGGATGTTCTGCTTACTCACACACGTCCACGCACACACACCCATACAACTTACAGATAACAGTGACCACAAAAATCAATACGTGTCCTCTGAAAAATCTACTTATTACAGGAGTATGTCAGAAATCCAAATAGGAGCAGGAATCTTAAATGAAAACGCCCACTCCCTCTTCACATGCAAACTCATCCAGCATGGCTGACCTATCTATACCACCCATGATGGATACCTATCCCGAGCACCTGCTACACCCTTTAGAATCGAATGCTCCTACAAACCTGGTAAATGCGTTTCTCCTGGTGCACCATCCTTTCAGCGCATCGCACTAAAACAGCCGTATGCCCTCCTCTACGCTGCAGTGAAGCTAGACCCAGGAGACCCTCTCATATACTGCAGGTCCATGCAGGAGAGATGAGCGAGGGTGGGAGGGAGGAGCGAGCGCGGAGGAGAGAAGATGCACTGAGAGAGAAGGAGGCGGGAGGGTGGTGTGGAAGAGAGAGGGAAAAGAGTGGAAAGACAGAAGCAGAGGAGGAGAGAGAAATAAAGAGGGGTGAGATACAGAGATGCTCAGTGCTGCCACTGCTTTCTGATCTGTTATCTGTTCCCCATCTTTGCCACTCATTTAGTCTTCTCTCAATATATTTTTATTACATAAAATAGGAAATTTTTAAATGTAAATTAAAACAAACAGGATTCTAAAATATCAACCGAAGTCAGAGACCCACTCTTTTGACCTATTTTAAAAGCCTTCCCATTGTTCTTTTCATTTTGATTATGCCATTTTTAGTCAACAATCAAAAAATCTGTTTTCTGCAGAGCGGCAGGAATTAGTCACCTCCGAGTTGTGGGCTGTACTACTGAAACGGAGTGAGCCTACCTTAATTTCCCATGATCCCATTGTTTTCATGCTCTCCCACTAGCTGACAGCCCTAAACACCCCCAACCTAATATTGCCAGTGCAACAGAAATGGCAAGCAACATTGCAGTTATCCAGCTGTACAATTTTGAGCCAGATGCCAGTTCGGACGAGGAAAACAAAGATATTAATAGAACTATTTTATGAACTAGTTTATGAAGCAGAGCAGGGAGCTTATGGGTACAAGTTATTTCAAATGGCATTTTTTTGTCTTTCTGATTCACAGCAATAAATACTTAGAAATCATATTTTAAGCTTACAATTCTTTATATATGTGATCCAACATGAGAACAAGAGCATGTTAACACCAAAAAAAACCAAAACAAAACAGATTTTCATTGGAGTTGGTGTTTAATAGATTTACAAAAGAAAAAGAAAACTCACAAATTAAACAATCATGATGTTTAGGACAAAATGAGAAACTGCCAGGCCAAACCGTAAAGACTTCTCAGATAAATGTCAACCCCTCTAAGCAAAATCCTAAATTCCACATTTTCTCCCTCCTCTTCAGAAGTAAAGTCCTGCAGCCTCCATTCCACATGACAGATTTAAAGGCTGTGAGCCATATCAGACAAGCAGTGCCTGTATACCCACACACGCATTGAGAAACAAAGCAATTTTCAAACAGCTCTCACAAAGCTGTCTCAGCCAAGGAGGGGGCTGAATAACAAGACAGTGATCTTTTTACTGTCTCATTGTTGTTCAGTCAATTTAAGTTTAAAGGAAACATTCAAAAATAGAAGAAAAAAAACAATTATGAAGGAAGTAAACATTTATTTCTCTGCAGATCAAATATAAAACAATTCTAGTCATTATTTTTGGCCTAAAGTAGTAAGATCAAGACTGCAACTGTTGAGACAAAATGCCAAACAGTTCATGAGTTACATGTGTAAATTGCATTCTTCTATTACATATTTCCCTTATTTGGGGGGAAAACTGATGTTTTTATATTTTTTCTCAATTATGAAAGGAAATTTGCTTTTTCCAAGACGCCTAATGTGAAACATTTACTTACAGAAATGCTGGAAAGCCTGGTCCTCGCTACACTAAGGCAATCCTCATCCTGTGCTGCAAAAATATCCTGCAGTTCTTCAGCCCAACTGCGACTGTTCACCATGCAGCTCCTCAATCCTTTCTGGGGCTGTGTGTCCCCGCTGCCATCACAGCTGTACCAACAGGAGTCTATTGTGTTCACGTTGGACAAGGCTTCTTTCTCTTCTCCCGAGTCCACATCGTATTCCTCCATCATGACAAGCTGGGGAACGATTGAATGCATTCTTGGGTCATGTAACCTGGAATGAAACGGCAAACGAAAATTGAAATCAATTAAATTTGTTAATTTAAGGCCACATTTTAGGGAGTGAGAACAGCGGTCATTTGTATAGGCCTTATTCTTCTCATTTGTTCGTTATAAAAAAAAATCTCTATGCCCAACATCAATTATAAAAAAATAAACTCAGAATACATCTGCAAAAGACTTACTGTTTGAGCTTTAGATGCTGCAGAAAATGTAAAATCTTAATAGGGCCAAGTAATTTTCAGACAAAAATGATGCATGGTTGACAGAAAAACAAAGATGCTGACCAACATCTTCAGCTCTAGATATTACATGACTCTGAAAAGTCACGTGTGACTTGGTGTCAGTGATGTGTGTAATTCTAAGCATGCAGCATCAGAGGTTGCCTGAAGGAAATGGGTCCATGAGGAAAATATACAGGAAGAGACAGAATGGGGTTCACAGCCTGAATACACTCAAATCTTTCTAGAATTGTAAAGAAAATGTATGTAGCAAATGGATTTTGGAAAGAAAAATTAAAAAGGCGATTAGTAATACTAAGATTTATATATAGCAGAAAAAAGGCCAGTAAAGACCATTATCTACAAAGGGATTGTAGCAACATTAAAAAAATAAAGTTTCAGTTATGAAAGTTGTCATGGGCAGTTTAAACCCCCAGTCTCGTCAGGGTCACTTTTATTATGGAGAAAAGTAGCATACCAGTCAGAAATGAAGAAACTTGAAACTTAGTAACAAGGATAAACAAATTTATTGAAAGCAGTAGAAACATGGATCCCTTTCATTGGGTCAATTTTGAAACCAAGGGAGATGATCCCAGATCACATTTGACTTTTGATTCATTCTGTAGACAGGTTTCCAGTCATTTCGGTTATTTTTACGAGGCCAGATTGAAAGGGGGAAATTTAAGGTTTTCCTAATAGGCTCATTTGAGTCCCGACAGCTCGCGTCAAACCACCTTCTGCGACAAGGTTTTGGATTTAGTAGTGGACCTTTGGAAAGTACATTACTAAGAGGATACACATGTGGATGATACCCTAGTGCATTAGGCATGTAGTTTTGAAAAATTGCTTGCTGAGCCGTCTTCTGTAAGTGACGCCAGTCTTCTGGGATGGGCTGGGCATGTTCCTCTATAGTGTTTTGAGGGCTGGTATTCTGGTCACGAGCAATATAACGATTGAGTAGCTTGCGCCAAACAACAGGATTTAAGATTGGGCTTGTTGTTGTTGTTGTCGTCGTCGGTGGTTCTGTGGTAGTTGGAAATTGACTCGCATAGAAACAAGGCACGTAAGGTTGATAATGGTAGTTTGGATACAAATGATAATGCCTATAGGGATTCCTGAAGAATCGTTTTATCCGACGGAGGGGCCATTGTTTGGGAGGTAAAGTGGCTTTGAAGAAAGGTTGTAGCGGCTCTGGGGAAGTGGACGGAACTCTACTGTCAGGGCTTGGCAACACAGCACAGGCAAGCTTTATGGCCGTCTTTCGCCAGCTTAAAAATACCACAAAACTCCCATTCTGAAATAAGAGCATACATTTAAAAAAAAAAAAAAAGGGTTATAAGTTTTATCAAGTTTAGCTTGCTTCAACCAAGTTTCATACAAAAGATCTTTTAAAACATACCTCTTGCTTGACATTGCAGCCTTCATAGTCAACAATCAAAGTAAGGCTGGTGTTGTTCTGGTCTGCTAAGAAGCCACACATCTGTGGTACTTGGCTCAGAGGTAAAGTGCAAGAATCACCTGCAAGAGAAACAAAGATGCATAGACTTTCACATACAATGGGAATTACCAATAGTGAATATGAGACTTTTTCCTACCAAAGTACAGCTCAAACTCAGGAGAACCAGGTCCTTCAACTTCCAATTGCATTTTTGTTCGGCCACATTGGAGGGACGTATTCAAGAGCCTCCATTCTGCTTCTGTGGTCACATGACCCATTCCTTTAGGAGGAAACAAAAGGAAAAACAACAATTACAATTTATTGACCTAAACTGTGGCTGATTGTGGGTTTTTTTTT
Source organism: Oryzias celebensis (assembly GCA_014656515.1). Taxonomy (NCBI): domain Eukaryota; kingdom Metazoa; phylum Chordata; class Actinopteri; order Beloniformes; family Adrianichthyidae; genus Oryzias; species Oryzias celebensis. The sequence goes on from BNCR01000001.1 coordinate 75,935,757, forward strand.
TTTTTTTTTTTTTTTTTTATTTATTTTTTTAAATAAAGAATTCAGCATCTTACCAATCAGATCAGTTTGAACCATTTCATCTGCTTGTCCAGCAGAACTGCAAAGAGTTTCCAATGGTTTCAAATTAAAGAAAACACTTCCTGTTGTCACTTCCACAGCTGAAGAGTTCTTTGAATCACCAAGCAGAGCTACTTCAGTCTGCCTGTGCATGGTTAAATACAAAGCACTAATAGCTAAAAAAGACACAAGCAAAACACCTCCAAGAGTTTGCCATTTCTTGCATCTCCCCCCTCCTCCTCCTGTTGCCATTTTTTAAAACTGGACGCTTGATGAACAAAAACTTCACTCTGATCATTTAAAGCTCTGCATGTGGAAGCAACAGGTGGGCCTAATGACGGAGGAACCAATTAGATGTAACTACAACTTCAAGCTAACGTTTGTGGTAATCATGGCAACACACCTGTACTTGTTTAGAATCAAACCGCCTCTGCTTCCAGTTAAACTTCACAGGATGTTTGCCATACGAATGTCCACAACATTTCATGGCTCAAACATCCATAGCTGTTACAAATATTAAGGGCAAGAATGTTTGCAATTAGCAATGTTTTAAGAGATTTTGGATTTCACTCATGGGATAAATTCATAAATGGAAACTTTGAGAAACTTGATTTAAACTGTCAAAAAAATTCCATGGAATAGAAAAATCATGCTTGACCAACTTTCCTCTAAGTTTGCAAAACCTTCTCAGCTTGCAAAAACTGCACTTGCCAGTGTTATCATTGGCTAGCTTGCTGCAGTGTATGCTTTGATTTTTTAGTGTATATAGTTGCAGTCGTTCAAGTCTAGAACCAATTTATTCACTGAAAATTCTCTTTATTGCACTAATAAAGCAGATTGCTTTCTGTACATTCACACCAAATCTGCACTAAAGAAGAACTTTATTTTGAAATTTATTTTTGTAAGCACTTCTCCCTACAATGATGTTTGTAGTGTTGACATGTTATTTAAGAATTAAAGTTACCTCCTATTGGATCTAGGCTACAAGAACAAAAATAGAAAATAAGAGCAGGGTTTTAATAATTTAAACAAGCTAAACTGTGATGAGCGTTTCCAGTCAAGCATTCCATTTTGGAAAACTGAGCAGACATTAAAATTGGTTTATTACTTCCATTGCACAAGTTATTCATTTGAGAATTTACAAGAGCACCACACATGCCCACAACAGAAGACGAGATGTTATTCAAAACATTTATTGCAGTCCTTTCAGGTCAGCCTAGAAGATATGGATACATCTGGGGAAAAGGCAGATGCTCATATGGAAAAAACGGCAAATTGTCAGGAACATAAAACTGGAAGGGAACATTTTTCGGAGTCTGAGTAGTTGTAGTTGGAGGCACTGTCGTCTTCACTTCTGGATACTGAACTTGAGGAGCAAAGTCTGGAAAGTGGTGACCATAGGACCAGGGGAAATGTGAGAAGAAAGTATCCTGGGGAAGCTTTACTTTTGGTGCTGCAGTCGTGTCTGGCGCCGCGACTGGAGTTTGGTCTAAAGAGAACGGAAGATAAGAGTAAGGAGAATACTTTGGGAACTTTTCCGGATCAGCCGCTGTGCCATAGAAGTAAGGAGAAAACTGATAAGGAAAGAAGTTACTTTGGGGTAGGTTGTAAACTGGTGGAGGAATGTTAACTTGAAGGTTCTGAGACTGAACCTGAGGCAGGTCATAAAACAGAGATGGAAACTGAATTTTGTTTTGCTCTGGAGATGGTGGTAAAACTTGAGGATCTTGAGGTTGGGGGAGATTTGGTGGCAAGACCTGAACCTGAGGATCCTGGGGAAGAGGATGAACCGGTGCAAGAGACTGAACCTGATGATCATTTGGTGGAAAGCTCTGAACCTGAGCATCCTGAGACTGGGGGAGGTTTGGTGGTAGGACCTGAATCTGGGGATTCTGAAACCAAACTGGTGGAAAGCTCTGAACCTGAGCATCCCGAGACTGGGGGAGGTTTGGTGGTAGGACCTGAATCTGGGGATCTGACACAACATGTAAGTGGTGCATGTGAGGCCAATAATGTCTATGAGGAAAGAGAGGCTTATGAGCCCAGTTATGAAAGAGGTTTGATAGAAAGGTTCTTGCTCTTTTTGGACACAGAAGTGACAGTGGATGCCCCCTCCAACGCAGTGGCAGCTTGTAACCTCCACCCTGGAAAGAAGTGAAAAAATAATTATTCTGATGTTTCACCAACCTCTTTATATACACAACTCTTATTTTTTTGATTTAAAAACAGCATTGCCTCTATAGAGAGAAACATTTTGGTCAAGTGAAATTCTGACCCTTTTTCTAAAAAGTCTCATTCCAATCTTCTTTAGATCTATTGCAAAAGCGTTCATAGTGATCGTTTCATTAGGATTGTCATTTTCAGCCAAAAATCAAAGGACCTTTATCATTTTCCAGAACATAGTTTCTGCAGAGCGGCAGTAGTTTATAAGTAATTTGCCTCAGAGTTGTAGTTGGGGCTATTGATCCCATCGCCACTCTCCTGCTAGCTTACAGCCCCTCACAACCCCAAGCAAACATTACCAGTAAAACTAAAAAGGCTAGCCAGCCGTACAGTTTTGAGCCAGACGCCAGTTCAGACGAGGAAAAGGAAGACGTCCATGGATCGGTTTGTTTACAAGTAGATACATCTGAATAGAGAGCGGCAGGGAGCTTTTCGCTGTCCCAAAAAAAAAAAAAAAAAAAAAAAAAAAAAAAATCTGCCTTTTCAGACAGTGGTTTTTCATCTGTTCCGAATTCATGATTTAAGACAAGGAAACAAACAAACAAAAAAAAAGGAAATACTGCCGGTCTACAGAAACTATGTCCAGGTTTTTTTTTTCCAGTATTTAAGACAGATCAAATTATGATTTAGTTGGACTTCAATGCTACTCAATACATTACCTGATGAAGCATATGGCAGCCACTGTAAGGAACAATCAAAACAAATGCCATGGAGTTTCCAACCATGTTGTAGCCACATTTCTGGGGTACCATGGCCAGCGGAAGAGACTGACTGTTTGCTATAGAAGATGAAAACACCATCAGCAAGCAAGCTTCATTGCCAATACATCACTCTTCAGGAACCTTATTACCTTGCTCAACTTCAAATTGTGAAGCACCTGGACCAAGTGACCTGAACTTCATATGATCCCCAAGACAATGCAGGGATGTTGCCATTTGGTTCCACTTGTCTTTGGATGCAGGATCCTCAATTTTTACCTTAGACCATCCTGGAGGGAGGGGGTTATGCACATGGTATGGTTTCTAAACTTGACTGCCCATTCAACAATTTCCAGTTCTCATAACTAAACGTTAGTGTAAAGAAATCGTCTCATTGCAGAAACAACTGTCACTGAAGTGGTTAACCTACAAAGTACCTGGAAAGTCTGCTTGGTAAGCCGCTTCATCGTCTGCAGAAGCGTTCACTGCTTTCTTGCTTTTATCTGTGACCTTCTCGGAAATTTCCCCAAAGATGATTTGTCCCTCCTGAACGCCCGCATAGCTGCGGGGCTCGGGCTCTCGCTGCGCTGCTCGTCTCTCCGTTTTCCTCAAGCGGAGACACTTGGCCGTTTGGACCCAACAGGACATCAGTAGAAGAAGAGCTGCAGCCACGCAGACATCGGAACCTGCCTTTGTTATTCTACGCATCGTTTATTTGTGCGCGACCCCTGGAAACTGCAGCGCGTGCGCAGCGATGCTTTATTTACGTTGTTTTTTTTAAATCTACGTCGCTTTCTGGATTTAGGAACAGCTGATGTGACAGCGGCCAATCACGCGCAGCGACGATTTCTAGCCCGCAATTATCTGGGATTGGCTGCACCTGTATGGTGTGACCATTAAGAATTTGGTTCAAACCCTTTTTCAGCAAGACTATCAAAATAATATAAAAATAAAGACAAAAAATAGTCTTATCGGTCATTAAAAATTAAATCTAATTTGGATTTTTATCATCATAACAGCCAAGCAGGTATTTGTTTATTGAAATGAGTGACTGCTCTGCCATCTACTGGAGAAACAGGAGCAAAGGCTGAAAAGTTTAAGGGAAGTGTGGGAAGAAGGAAGTTCTACTTTTGGTGCTGCAGTCTGGAGCTGAGAAACTAAAAGAAAACAAAAAAAAAAAAACTGGGAATAAGAGTGAGGAGGATTCTTAGGAAACTTTTCTGGATTAGGAACTGCTTGATAAAAAAGGGGAGACATTGGAATGAAAATGAATAACTTTTTGATTGAAGACACTAGCTTCAAACATGTCAATAATTACTAGAATCAAATCTATATAATAGAAACTTATAGATAATAGTAAAAATAACAGCAATTATAAATAAAACAATAATAAAAGGAGCAGGCAGAAAATTAGCTTATTGAAGAGAAACCCATTTTAGACCAAAGGATAATGAAAATATATGAGAATACATTTCTATTCCTACAATCCAACCAAATTGATCTGTCTGAGGCAGAATCGAATCAACCTAAACCATTAAAAAGTCTTTCATGATAAGATAAATCAATAATCTAATCAGTATTGGAAAATATGACCAAGTGCCATCACAGCAGACAAGAAACACACTTGTGATGGCAGCAAAACATGGCTAAGCTATCAGTATAGACCATGTGACCATACAGTGCGGTAGAATGTTTTAATAATGTTCCCTTTGTATTATTTTGATGTGGAAAAACAAGTTGGCTGAACTTTATGAAACTAAAATATGAATGGATTTGCCACTGATTCTTCTTTACTTGTTTGCTTGGACACATATTTAATTTACACTTGAATATCTTGCAAGAAATACAACGAATGTGGAAAACTTTACCTGAACTGTTCAGTACCCAGGTATTTATCTGAGTCACACTGGTTTAATTATTTTGGCTGAAGAGGTCCTGGATCGATTATAGGTCAGTGAATCGGATCAAAAAAGATCATTCAAATTGAACCAATAATCAAAAGTGAATCAAATCTTCAACCCCAAATATCCAATCATTGTTAAAATATATATATATTTTTTTAATGTCCTCATAATTATCTTTATACACACTAGTATTTATCATATATTCGTATGCTTTGTGCAAACCATACACTCCATCTTCAAAAGCCACTGCTGTGTCATGCACTTGGCTCAGTTTTAGGTTGTGCTCAGGGCAGCTTTCTATAGACCATAGCAGGGCAGTATTCTGCAGATGCACATATAAGATAGCTTTGACAACACAAATGAGGACATGCTGGTTATTAAGTTTACTAAACACTGAGAATCCAAATATTTTTATACCAACACTATTGTATGACAGGACTATACTATATTTCAGCAACTAAATGGTTAATGGTTTGAAAAGAGTCCCTTTAGGGCTCTACGAGAAAAAGAAAATTAGATTTATGGTTTGCCATTTACAGACTGGTAATATCACCTGAGAACCGACACATTTTGCTGAGAGTATTGTACCTGATCCCTGTGTCCAACCCTTCCCCCTACTTATCGCTGTACCTGATCCATTTTGCAGTCTGATCCAATAAGGCTTGAGCTTAAAGATCTTTCAAATGAATGGTAAAGCTTTAGTCTCCAAGACATCTGAATGGTTTTCTATTGTCCTTAAAGAGAAGAACACTCAAAATATACTGTTTAGGTTAGAAAATCTAGATTTAGTTACAGCTCACGAAGCTAGTTCCCTCAATGTTCTGAGTTTCGGTTGTTTGTTTGTTGTTTGTTGTCCCTACTTAGTTTTGTGGAACTGTTTAAAGCTCTTTGTGCTACTGATAATAAAGTCATTATGGATTTTCTTCAACAAACCACAACACTTATGTCACAGTTAAATAATTATGATTTATTCTCCTTTACTTCTTCCAACTTATGCAAATATAAAAATTAGTCAGAAATCATCCCAATACCCCAGTGACAAATGATGACAAATCTTAAATTGTTGGGTTTTTTTTTTCCCCCAGAATGGTTAGCGACATTTTAGAACATAAACTCAAATCCACACGAGGCTCAATGATACAAATAAGTTTATACTCTCAATGATCAATTATATGAAACAGGTTAAAGACTACAACGATCAATGCTAAATCAGTTCTCACTGGACCACTAATCTCCTGGGTGAAATCTGCAGTAGTAGAAGAAAACAGCAGAATGGCCAGCACTGTCCCCACTCTGATGTCAGGGGCAGGACATCCCCAGAGCATGGTGAAGAGTGATGAGGGCATCCAGTCTGTGCCAGCAGTGTTCCTGCCTTCAGCGCAGACGTTCATTAACATCACCTCACAGCTCATAGAGAAACCCACCTCAAACCTAAAAAGGAAGGAAACCATAAGGAGATAAATGAATAAAACCATCACCTCTTGTGGCATTCTTCCTGTAAATCAATTTTCTTTTTGACTGCTGATTTACTTACAATGAGGGTCTATCAGCTCCAGCCAGGAATGGATAAAGTGGGTTAAGAGAGATGGTGTGGTCTGCTGTTCATGTGAACGTTCATCTTCATCTCGTTGTCCAGGATTTGAACCAGCTGCTGCATGGAGGGAAGGTGACCGGACTCCAATTTTGACCACACTGGAACATCTAAGATAAGAATATACGTATCCTTTACCTCAGTGGATCTACACCCACCAACCACTTTAAAACTCCACAGACATAATAGATCAACAGAAAGTCTTCTTAGAACATATTTGTACATTGACAGAGCAAAAAAAAAGTGACTGTTAAGACAACAGTCTTGACTGTTAAATGCACAGAAGAGGAAAGTAACAAACCATTTTTAGATGTTATTACTTAAAAATCTTTAAACAGAAACTCTTACTTCATTCAGCACAAAAAAGAATAGTTCTTCCAACCAGCCACTTTAAAAACATTCACAGGTCACACTACCAAAAAACAAAAACTCACCATTTAACGTGATTTCAAAAGCTCCTGTTGACAATAACTGGTTTTCAATCATATTGCTGAAGAAGAACACCATCATGCAGGCATATATCTAAAAGAAGAATGGATGAAATGTTAAAAATGATTACAGAAGAGGGGGTTACTACTTTTTTTTAACCCTTTATCCACAAAAAGTGTAAATATTTGATTTGATATGGTTTATTTCAATGAATCAGGCAAGAAAAATGCCGGATAATCAACAAAAGTTTACATCCATAAAAACATGTCAAACACTGGATAACTAGGCATCAAATGATAGACTGCTTTGGAGGGAGTGGGAGGAATCTAACTTATATGATCCCCACCCCGGCTCGCCCATAACATTTACTTTACACGACTTATCAGCGTCCGGTTTGTAACATATGATCAGATATTTATACCTTAAAAACCTAATTTAAGGTCATTACAAATCCTTAAGTAACAATAAATCACATGACTCCATCAACAGATATAACACCATTAGGAAATATGAGCAGCTTGTTTTTCATTTGAAAAAAATCATTTATAATATAAAGCAAGTATTAAACAAAAAAATGCATATTATTATTTTAAATGTACTTTTTTGTTAGAAAAGCCATTAGTCTAAATAATCAACTATCAAAAACCGAAAAGATATGCATATTATTTTCATTAGAAAAGTCATCAACATAAATAAACTATCAAAAATAAAAACAATTTGTCGATTATTTTCATTGGAAAAGTCATTAACAAAAATTCCACTTTAGGAAACCAAGAGCAGTGAAATGACTAGAGACTTTTTCCAAGACGGCATTCATTCTGCTGCTGCCTGATTAACAGCGGTACTTCTGGTTTGAACAGAGTTTATAAAGTTCTCTTTTTTGTTATGACTGCAGACTTTGCTTGTCAGGTCCATTGTCCTTCAGCTGATATCACAGCAAGTAACTGTTGACCTCGAGTTGTCTGCAGAAATCTCAGAAAGATGAAAATTAGGGTCAAAGTTGACCTAAGAGATAGTGGTAAATCCAAGGCCTCATATTTTTGATAACCAGTATCTTGAACCGGTCCAGTCGACTGAGTAATTTAACGTAGATCCTGGGATTCGGCACCCAGCCTGGCGTGCTTTGACAATTCGGCATTCTCTTTAGTGAGATGGTCGTTCAAACAAAATAGTTGCTCTGGGTTTGAGTTGAAATCCTGTGAGAATTAAATTATTCATTCTTACTTGTTGACCTGCGCAATCAAAATTAATAAGATAAACAATGCAGCCTAAATTTTAACTGATGTTTAGGGCTTCTCCCAGCAAAAACTTGTCTCGCTTGGACCAAATCAAATCAATTTTCAGCATCACCCAGAGCAGACATAAAGATGAGGTTTAGTCTAATTGCATGGTCATTAAATTTCCGTTTTTAAATTAAATATTTGGTTTCCTTTCTGATAAACTTCAATAACAGATTGGGAAGCTTCTATTTTCTAACTACATAGTTTATTCTTCAATGCCATAGCTTAAAAGAACAAGTGTTTAAGCACCAGTTCAAACATAAGACTTTTAAATACAACAAAAGATTAAATTCAGTTTTTATTTTCAAAAAATCTTAGGAAAGTTATGAAAATCTCACCTTATTTCCCTGACCCCATTCCCAGAAAGCAGGGGGTTGCATACCAAAGAGGGCAAACGGGTCCTTGCCAATGATAATCACCCCAATCACAAGCAGTTTGAACATAGACAGGAAGGAGGCAACATGTCTGAATGCGGGGAAGAAAAAAAACATGAAACACTATTGATGGCGGTTTCTTCTCCAAAGTATGCAAAAATATCACGATACACAATCTTATTTGTAAGCTTGCACTGTTTAAAAAGACTAAATATGGTCAAGAACCATGCGCAGTTTTGCTTATGTTTAAAAACTGTAAAATGTAAACTATGGAAAAAACGTAATCTTATTTGATTATAAGATACTTTTCAAAGTAACCTGTTGGACAGGTAAGCTAAAACTGATCAGTAGATATGTCTTTGTTCAGTAACTAATAAACACAAAAAAGATTAAACATCAGATAGTAAAAGCAGTATGAGACATGATACAGTATCTTCTTAATGCAATCTCTGGTGTGTTTAAAGACTCAGGTTTAATGACAACACTGGAGACTACACAGACCTGCCTCCCATTAGGGCTCAGTGATGCAAACTTAGCTTAATACAGATGGTACTGAGGTTTCAAAAACCCATGAGGGCATAAGATTTGAATACATTCAAATGGCAGTCTGACTGTGTTCAAGGGAGAAATAAGGCCCCAAGTGTTTACAGAGTCGTTGTAAACAAGCTTTATATGTTCCTTTGCATCAAAACTTCATAATCAAATTTAAAATAAACAAAAATAATCTTGATCATCAAGACATACAACTAGAGTGAACCTATTTTAGAAAGATGAGAATTAATAATGAAGTGCTACATAATCTGCAAACAAGATGAGTATTTCTTACCGATACATGGGGATGGGAAGATAATTCTCCCCTTCGATGCGGATGTCTGGGTACCGCTGGTACAAGGCCTGCGTGTACTCCTCAAACACCCGCTTGTACCCTCAGGAAATGCTAAACACAAACGGGATTAGAAAGTCAAATCGAACGAACTGTACATTCATAGCATGGAACAAAAATAAGAAACGACACAACTTCATAAGAGTTTTTAAAAACCTATGGTACTTAAGTGTTTGGAGTTTGAAAACGCCCGTTGCAATATTAAAGCTTTGTATTATTATTATTATTTTAAACCAATAAAATTAGTTTTTACAATTACTTTAAACCGATGACCTACCCTCTGCGCCTTAGCTAAAATACATTTATCCAATTAATTATCCAAAGAACAGTGCGTCCCTCAAAGGCTTAAACATTACAAACAAGTTTAACTCCGGAAGTGAAGCGGTTTCCGATAAGGAACGCCCGTGTAATGTACGAGTTTCAGAAACATTAGATTGTGTGTATGTTACGCGACATATCCTAATGTTTATATTATATAATTAGTGACATGTTTACCCGATGTCATTAAAATTGAACAGAAAATATCATTTTGTCGAATGTCTGGCCTATGGCGTCGTTAGCCAATAAGTTTAGCTAGCATAGAATGACTCGCCAGATTTCCACTTCTTAGCTCACCAGAATTGAAACTTGAGAAGAGGTCCCGTCGCAAACTGCATCTTCATCCTCTTTATGCCACTGCTGTCACCAGACGTGGAGCAGAACAACGACAAACCCCCAAAAATGAGGAGCAAAAGACGCAGCGACTTCATGTTAGCCGAGCGCGGGTCGTCTGCCTCTGCTTCTCCGTTGTACACAGGTGGCTAGTGTGCTTTCTCTTCTCAGTGGTAACATTTTAGGTGGCTTTAGCGCCCCCTAACGTTGGGATGTTAGAAAGCAAATGAGTTTTCCTGCAAAATCCTTTTATCAAATACCAGGTTTCCCCTTTTTCGCGGAGGAAGCCACCAGCAAACGAAAAACAGATTAGCTCAGAACTCTCCGACTGAGACACGTAACTCAATACAAATCTTTATTAATATAAAAATCGTTTTTTAACCGCACGCTGACGCTGAACTGCCTCCGCCAGAGGGAAAACCACCTACATACACTGCAGGTGAGCAACTGATGCGCAAAAGTGGAATCATTTGACTTGAGTGGCCCTCTACCTGCCACACCATTATTTAAGGTGATTCACTTTCAATTTCAGAGAAAAATCAAACAGCAATTTCCCCTTAAAAATTGGTTTTATTAATTATGAACACATGCAAAACATTGATGCGCACTTCCACAGTTTAAGAAAAAAATTTTCGCTTTTTATATTTTTCCAAGGAATCTTTTTACAAGTGCGTAGTGTAAATGGATAAGTTCAAACAATGCAAACAGAGCTAGAAAAAAAATACATAAGCTAATGTATGAGTTTTTGTATGTGCAAACCCTTTGAACAAAACAACAACAAAATAATAAACATCACTTCTCTAAAATTGTTGCACTTTATTCAAAAGTAACGAATACAATACAAAAAAAATTAAAAGTAGTTTTTTCTAGCTCAGTTTTAGCTTGTTGTTCTGATTTTCATAGCTTCAGTGGTTCATTCTCGCCATCTGCTCCTGTTCCACAGCAGATTGTACAGCCAGAATGGTCTCTGGATGACAAAGAAAAGGACATTTTATTATTATTCTGCTCAGAAACTATAACATAAGTTTTGACTTTATAAAATCAATTTCAAATCATGAAGGGGTATCATTCTATGCTGTATTCTATTGAAACTGTATTAAAGTTGGGGGTTGTACTAACCCATTAACTTCTGAGAATAATCCAACAAGTCTGGAAGTCCCAACTCAATGTTGTATGAGATCTGATCCATTTCTTTGATAATATCATTTCCTCTCTGAAAGTAAAATACATAATATTGAAACTGGACTGGGTTGCTTTTAAAATTGGAAGAAAAAACAAAAAACAAAACAAACAACCTTCAGCTCAGCATAGACTTTCTCCTCCAACTCTGTCACCTTGGATATGGCGTCGTACATGTTGGTGTCTAAAGGAAGTTCCTGCAACACAAAAATAGATACACAAATGTGTGATTTTTTAAAAGTTTTCCACAAGCTTTATGACTGAGTGTTAAAGACTTGACAGTGAAAGGTTTGCTCACCTCCTCAGAAGAACTGTTTAAAGACTCGTGCAGTTTAGGTGCGTCATTGCTTTTGGTGCTGCCTTTCAGCTCCTTCACTCTGCCATGATTCCAAAAACAAATGCAATTATATAAATTATAAACAATAACAACAAAACAAGCAGGATGAATTTTATGTAACTATACTGAATAGAGGACATTTGTTTTTGATACATGGACATCGTTTCTAAATCTTTCCAGCTTTCAAGAATGTCAAAAGAAAACCATTTGGGAAGAGTTAAGTGGAGGCTGAGGATGGCGTGAAATTTCTGGGCATTCAGTAACCACCTGACATGTTGAAAAAGGCTCAATAGTGGCTTTTCTTTCTTAGGAAGTTAAAGGAGACTGGACTTTTTTCTTAGATTCTAGCAAACTTTTATAGAGACTCAACTGAGTGTCTTGTTTGTCAGTGTGACAGTGTGGTACAGAAGCTGCACAGTCCAGAACAGGAGGACTTAGCCCAGGTAGCCAAGAGGGACAGGGGATTGTAGAAGGCTTTTGGACATAGACTGTATTCTGCCAGAATCTAGAAAAAGGCTACAAGTATAGGAAATGATTTCTCCCATACGAGGCTACTTTGCATACCACTTTCATTGGGGAGGAGGTTCAGGAGCACTAAATCTAAAAAAGTAGACTCAGGAAGGGCTTTCCCCATAGTTGTTAAAACCACAGTGCCCCCTGCAGGACAAGGCCAGAAACTCACAGTAATGGACAATTTTCTCATAAAGTAAAACCCCTTTAACTACTTTGACCTTCTAGAATGTTTACTTGCTCATTTAGTTATTTTTAGTTTAGTGTAATCAACCCCCCCCCCCAAAAAAAAAAAAAAACAACAAAAAAACAAAACGTCTTGATTAATGATGAAAACAAATCTTTTGAATCTTGAACGTGGGAAATTGTATTTGGTCTTTCAACATGTATGCTTCTTACCTAAAATGGGCGTTTGTTTGATTTTTTTTTAATTTAGGCTGAGATGTCTAAAATATTGCAGGGTTAGAGATCTGCGGCATTTAATTCCATGGTATTCTGATACATTGGCTAGATTGTCAAAACATAAGAATACTTGCCATCATCTTCAAAATGTACCACCCAAAAAATTACCTGTCAGCATAACGTAGCGTATTCATGGTGTAATCACAGGAAGCCATCCCTGGAGACACCATGGCAATCTATACAAGGAGCACAAGTACACTGAATTTACAGTTTATTATTGAAAACATGTGCATACAGTGGGGCAAAAAGAATTTGTCACCTATTCTACATGTTGTCTGACTTAAATAGATGAGGTCTGTAATGTTCATCATAGTGTCACTATGAAGTGGACACTTCTACTTTGGAAAACAGAATGTAGAATCCACAAAAAACACATTATTTTTCTATTAATTAATTTATATGATAATGAAGGAAATACATATTTTACTCCAATAAATAAGCAAGAATTCTGTCCTTCACTGACCTGTTTCTTCTTCTTCAAGAAACTTGTCTAACCTGCACTGGTTACAAGCGATTATTAGAAAATGTGTTAGAAAATTAGAAAAACCTCTAAACCTCACTAAACCTGGTGAAGTTCTACAGGAAACATTTGACCCTTGTCATTGAAGACCTTATCTTGAAGTGAGACAACTTGCAGAATAGGTGACTGCCAAACATATTTTTATTCCACTGCATTTGGATAATTTTTCTGCATTTTTTTAAAGCAGATTACCAACACTTTCTAGAAGTTAACCAAATGTATTGTGCCAATACTCACCATGCAGGTTCTGGACTTCTCCCCAATGAACGAATCCCTCAGCACTTTGGTTAAAGTGCTCATTCTGAAAGGAATGTGATCACTGTTCATTCCCAGTGAACGAATGCACTCCTACAGGAAACAGTGTTGGGTTTAGTGACCATGTTATGAGGGAAATTAAAAACATTTACTGTCTCAACTAATTGTTTTTGTGCACACAAAAAAATTCTTAAGAAAAAAAATTAAAAACAACCTTGAGGGCGAGTAGGCTGCGGTTGATTTCAGCAGTCTCAACTAGAGTGCTGCGGTCGTAGCTGTTGACATCTGAGCCACGCTCATTGCCAGCTAGATCAACCAACGAGAATTTGCCGTGCAGAGTTGTTGCACGGTCGTTGCGCCGCAACACAATCTGGAGGACAGCATGGGAGCGTGAGGAGTTGGCATTGGCTGAAGTCTGGCCTGACGTTCTGAGAAAACATTATATAAAAAGAGGCAGAAAGATATTTTTTTAAGTTTCACAATCTCAAACAGGTTATATTAAAAAAACAAAACAAACAAAAGCAGGAAATTTGAACAGCTAATTACCTGCAAGCACTGCCCGTCTGTAAAATCTTGATGACATCTTCTGTTGTGGACACATAGACCTCCTCCAGTCCAACCACCTGAACCTGCTGACGGTCATCCTCCAAAACACGGAGTTTGGTCTTTTTGTTCAACAAGTCATACACCTGTATTATAAAACATGCTTTGGTAAAATAAACTAGGAATATAAAATGTGAGAAGTAGTTATGGAAAAAAAGTAATTTTTCTTACTTTGCCGTTGTAGATCTCAAAGAAACTGACATAGACAGACAAATCCAGATTAGCAAACCTCCTGTGGTTCAGATAGGCGAAAACATCTTGGGCTTAATGGAGAGACAACATTAGATTGAAATGAGAAATAAAAAAATGATCAACAGACAATACAACATCTTTTTATCCAAAAATTATTTTATCGTGGTTCAATAATAATAATAAAAAAAAAAAAAATCAGAAAACAAGCATTAAGATTTTCATCTAACCTGCAAGAGCATATATTCCTTTGGAGCTGTTCTGCAGCTTTCCTGTGAAATCACCTCCCATTGTCTGCCATAAATAGAGAGGATTTTAGTCTTTCAGTCAGAAAAATGTATTTTAAAGCTGCTTCAAATCAGATGCAGACTTACATGTGTCTTTCCACTTCCTGTCTGGCCATAAGCAAAGCAAGTAGCCATACCTCCTTCAAAAATGGATTGCACCAAAGGTTTGGCAGTAAACCTTTTCAAGGAAAATGCAATAAATGAAGGGTATGTATAAACATAATATTGGCATATGAAGCATATTGAAATATGATTTTTGAAACATTTCAAATTATTTGTGGTAAAGTTTAAACCACAATAAAACAAAGAACATTAAAATAATACACCCCTTACATTAAAATCCAGTTTTTGTCAAATACAAGGAGTAAAAAGGCTTACTTGTAGACAAGCTCATTGGTGGCATTATCGTCAAAGGAGTAGTCAAAGTGGAAGACTTGGTTGTCCAAGTACTTTGTAAGATCCACTTTTTGTTTGGGTTCATGGACTAGTAATGTCCCGTTTCCAGGAACAGACACTACATCTATCTCCTTCTTCATCAGTTCTGGAACAAGCAAACAATTTCATTTTTTTGGTGAATACATTTAGTTAATTTGCTGCCACAGAGGATCGAAAAACATCAGGCAAACCTTGCTTGTTTAGGGGCCGCTTGCGAACACACACACAAATTCGGTGAGGCTCAATCTGTAAAAATTGAATGAGGGATCATTGAAAAAAAAATTCACCAAATCGCATTCCCAGCACTTAAAAAAATACACTAACTCCTGTGGCAACTATAGAAACAAATTACTTCAGAGGCTAAGATAAAATCTTTTTCTTGAGTGACCAAAAAAAAAAACCAAAGTGTTTTTTTTCTCATCTTAAAAATAACAAAACCTACAAAATAAAACTCAAAATTCTAAGAATTCCTTTTAATTTGTTAACCGCTTCTTTGACAAATCTTACCAAGTCAGTTGCTGATAAAGGAGTTATTTCCAACGTTTCTCTGAAATCTTGAATCATATCATAGAATTTCTGGTTTGGTCGAGACGGCTCTCCGAGCTAAAAGAAGTCAAGACGAAATACAAGTTACAGATGAGTTGGAATTGATCTAAAAGCTTAAGTAAATATTAATAAATGTATCTAACCTTTCCCCTTTTGGTTTGCACTTCAGAAGGTTTTACAATACAAGATTGCCTTTTGTTGCCTTTAATTAACTCCTGGGCAGCCACAGATTTCCTTTTGCCTAAAAGGAAAGTAGATGGAAACTTTCTCAGACTATATTTGTTTAAGCTCTGTATGTTTGAGTTAAACAAAAAAATATCCTCAAGGAAATATATATTTTTGATTTGTGCAATGAATCAGACATGGACCTTTGGTTGAAGGCGGAGGCATCTCCTCAGGTTCATTTTCCTTTTTTGACTCCCGTAGAAAAGGCAGCAATTGGGCCGGTTTGGCATCGTTCCCTCTGCGATGCTGTTGAGGAACTGTTGTACAAAAAGAAACAAATACCGTTGATAAAATAAAAAAACATGGAAGAACATAACATCACAGTTGAGATACATGAAATACACTGTGCAGATTCTGATTTTTTTAAGCTTTAAAAGTGCGATATAGAATTACAGCTAACCAGAACTTTTCAGGGTGGTTGGTGGGTTCAGATCTGGATGAATCGTCTCAGGGTGAGCTGAGGAAGACCTGATGGTTGTGCTGGGTGTAAGTCCAGGTGCTGGAGGCTGGAAAAGACAAGTCTGTCTCCCCTGGGATCGAGTGGCAACTAAAAGAACAAACAAATGACAAAAGAAAAGAAAGTATGTATCCAAATTCTTACAAGATGTTGTGACTTTTATAGTAGTTGTAAACTTACATTTTTGATTTAAAATGGGCTTTAAAATTTTAAATGCCAACATTTAATTTAAAGAATAATCTGTCTTTCCTTTCAATCAATGCATTTCATTGTCTTAATAATGAGTTTGATAATTTTTGGTAATTATTATCGTGTATCGTCCAACTTATGCTTGAAATAAACAAATCAATCAATCAAAGAATCATTGCAAAAGTATTTTTTTCTTTAGGAATAAAAATTACACACTAGTTGAAATATTTTTCAAACAATCCATTTAATAAATGTATGTAAAGGACTTCTGTCTCGCTTTCGTGTCATCAGAACCTTTTGTCACTTTAATGTTTTTTTTTTTAAATTAACAAAATCAATTTTTTATTTTTAAAAGTATCTCTTTTACACACAAAATATTATTTCTAAGATGCATAATTAGATCAGTATTTTCAATCAGTGTGTTGTGAATCAGCAGGTGTGCTGTGAGGGAGTCCAATATATTAACAGTGTTTCTCCAAACTACACGTTTCCGACTTTAAGGCCATGCATATCAAAAATTAAGACCAATCAGCCAGCCTGTTTCCCCATCTTATTACTTATTTCCTATTTTATGATCTAAACTGTAGCTCCTTGTCTTGTTGTTTGTGGTCTGTGCTGTGATGCTTTAGCACACTTTTTTTTTTTTTTAAACGAGCTGTTAGCATTTAGCGCATTATGATTGGTTCTGCTGCTATTTATTTCAATTATTTCATTAAAAATATCTAAATAAATTTAATCGTAGTTGAAAAATCACATTTTCGACAAGCATTGTGAAACAGAGCAGTTTCAAACAGCACAGTTTTTAAGGTTCAGATATCAAAATGTGAAACTTTTAAAGGTATTTTTTTTTTATCAAATTCATAAATCCAATGGTTTTAAGACCTATTAAGACCCTGCAGGAACCATGTGAGCAGGTAGAACTACGACAGGTCATAAGATACTTTTTTGGCGTTTTCTTTCACCTTGATAAACATCTGATGTTTTTCCAGGACACACTATCCAGCATGTTTCTCCTCAGCTTAAATTCCTGCCTCTAATAATTCTGAATTTTGCTGAGCTTGATGATGCGATTAATCAGCTGTGTATATAAGGCAGCAACATGGAAAACAAAGGGCAATGTGGTCTGAGGGTCAGAGAAGGAAAACACAGAGTAAAGAGAGAAGTAGCAGTTGTGAGCAGTGATCCTTTTTTTGCTAAATATACCTACCACTCAGAATTGAAAAGTCAGTAAAAAGAAATTGTGCTGTGCACTTAGAAAATCCCAGATACTGATTTTCACCCCAGTGATTGATATATTAGAAGAAGTAGTAAGAGGCCAGCAACTACAAGAACATTACTTTTTTTTTTTTTCTTTTTTAAACTTAACAGCAATTTGAAATGTAATTCATCTGCTTCCAACAAAGGAATATGCTGACCTGGCTCTTGGGGTTTCAAGCTCGTTGTATCAGTAGCTTTGGAATAAAATCAACTATTAGCCAGGTCAATGTTAGGTAGCATAACGGTGAAAAGAAAAAAAAACAATCTACATACAGGAGGATGGGGCAGGAATCCTTGAAGATCGAAGTTGTCGTTCAAACTTCTGCAAAAAAAAAAAACAGTTTAAGATGTTCCTGGTGTAAAACGTAACAAAGACCTTCATTTTTTTATTTTTGCATTGTCATTAACATTCTGCTTTCCAACATCAAACTGATTCTGGACTTACTTTGTCAATAGCAGGTGTGGGAGGATCAGCAGGATCTTTGTTGGCAGCATTGACTTGGTACACAAGCTCTGGATTTAGTGCACATATTTCACTAATTTCAATCTAAGAAAAAAAAAATTTAAATAAATAAAATAAAAACGAAAGACAGCCTTTTATTATTATTTCCTAAAATTAGGAAAGAACAAATTTAGCCTTTTGTAGAGGAGGAAGTACTGTATTTGTTGACAAATAAAGTAAACTCCTGTTGTTTAATTAAAATGATGTGCAATTTGGTCATTATTAGGTCTGAGTAGGGGACACTTCTTTATTAAACTAAGTCATATAGCCCGTGATTTGGCAACCAGATTAGTATTTAGTCGAGCTATGTGTTGTTTTGACTGCCATAAAAACATGTATCAAAGAGAAGGAAACGGACCTCTTTTCCTCGGCATACGTTCTTCTCATACCACTCCACCATAGCCGTGGATTTCATAGCATCAGTGGATTTCACGGTGGCCGGATGAACCCGACCTGTTACGATAAATTTAGAGAAAAGCTAACGTCACACAGCGGGGAAAAACATGTAAATATAAATATAAAAGGTAGAGATTTGAACCTACCGTCACTGCGACTGATTTGGACAGAAAGTCCCACAAGAAACCTGGACAGGTTAGCCTCCATTCTAGCTTTTTCGATGCGAATGATCTAAAAAGATACAGATAAAAAGAAGTCATAAATACGACAAGAATGTCGCAGTCACTATAAAACCAAACCATCTTTAAAAGTGATAATATACCGCCAATTCCTTGAATTGCCTGTTCTTATTTTTCAAAATATTGCCTGAAAACTCAATTCAGCTTCCTACAACGCTCAAGATTTGAAACTGCGCCGTTACAAGATTTCCTGTGATTTTATTGGTTGCCGTCAACTCCTCGATTGCCGTCATATGAAGCAGGAAGTGCTTCTCTTCTTCTGTGTTAGCTGGTCCGCAACATCAAAGTTATACTGCCACCCCGTGGAGAGAGAAGTAATAACTCTCTAATAAAAAAAAAATAAGTAAAAAAAAAGTTATTTATTTTCTTTTTTTAAACATACGAGTACAAAATGAGTTGTAGTTGTGTAGGCAATATAATATAATATCATTCTGTCTCTAAAAACATATTCTGATTCAGATTTTAGCGTTGTGCAGTGTTAATTAAAGTTATTGCACAGAACTGCTTGTTAAACAACATGCTCTACCAAAAAAAAGTAGTTTATTTATTTTCTATAAGGCTACTTGAAGAAAAAAAAAACATATATATATATATTTATACATGCATAGTAAACCTAAAGTGTTCCAATTTAGTCTGAAGACATATTCAGTAGGTTTGCTGGTTAGTCAATATTGTATTATTGTATACTTGCCATACATATAGGCCTACTTATATTCAAGTATGCCTCATGGAATAAACTTCAAGTGTTCTTCTTTTTTTACTTTTAAAAATATACGGTATGGGCACCTTTTCTAAACCCAAACAGAAAGTGAAGCTCCATTGTTAAGTAAGTGCAAGCCCATGACCGTTTATTGAAACTGATTATACATGGTTACTAACATTATGCTTAATGAAAATACTGATAGATGATTATAACATGCTGATTTGAATATAAGAAATTTCAAATTCTGGAGAGAAATGTGTTCTGTTTCACTAAAACAAAAATTCTGCTCAAATTCTACCTAATGATGAACCATTTGGCTTCAAGCCTTCCCACCATGTGACCACGGGGATTCTGTGTTTGTCCACATGCTCTTTAAGTCTTCCCACACCTACTGCGAACTAGTCGCCCATGACATCAACAATGAAGAACAGCTGGTGCAGCGGTTCAACCAGATTACACAAAGTGTTATATTTTTCTTTTTAAATCAATTCCATTTGCGTCACATTCTATTTGAATATTCTCTCCATTTAAGGATGCATTTATTCATCTAATGGTTGGACACATTTAAAGTTAGATGGCTGCTGTTATTTGAAGTGAAATATTTATTCATCTTTGTTGTCTGTGGAACTTTGAGGGTGGCTTCCAACCAACATTTAATTCATATTTAATTTATACAATTTATAAATGTATTTTAGTTGTAGTCTTTCTATTGTCAAAGTCAATAAGTTCACGTAAAGTTATTTTAGAATTAAACTGCATGTTAATGTCAGACCTCCCGCTCTGCTAGCCTTTGTCATGAAGTGAGGCCTTCATTTGGTGGTTAGTACTCTTTAGTTCCCCTCAGTCTTCTCAGTGTGTGTTACCTTCCTTGTTTTATAATTTTTCAATCCACTGTTGGAATAATTTTCCCCTCCTTTTTCAAATTTGAACCAAATTTTGCACCTTTGTCCTTATGCCTGATTGTTTGAACCCCCATTTGGGGCCCCCTCGATGAAGAACAGCTGGAAAATAACCTGTTACGCAGCTCAGTGTTGCCTTCAGCGTGGGAGGCTTCACAATTGTTTTTTTTTTTTTTTTTTCATTTTGCCTCCCGTTACACCCTCTCAACTTCCAAACCTGCTAACTATACACAAGCTGGACTTGTGTATACACATTCTCTGCAAGGGAACGCTCACACATGACAAATCAAAGGTCTAATAAACAGCTTGTGCAGAGCAATTTTCCTCCCTTCCACCACGGGATGAAAAATAAACAAATCCCTGTTGGTCGACTGTCCAGGCCATTTGGTGGGTCTGTCTGCCGATGACTGGGTGGCCCGGGACTGCTTGGTGTGAGGCCTGGGACGGAGCCACAACTGTTTCCTGCGGGCAGCCCGACCCCCCCAACTTCCCCACAACTGGCTCAGTGGGTGGTATTCCCTTCCTCCTATTTTCCTCTTCTCCCTCCTCCCTTCCTTAATGTTCTCTCCTCTTAGCACCTCCCCATCTCCCCTCTGACAGTGGTTTCATCTAATTGGCCTTGAAAAGGTAAATTGAGCTAAACGTTTGATCTCTTTTTTAATCTGTCTAATGATTAGTTATGTTCAAAGAGAAGAAAATGTGTGTTGTGTGATGTGGTCATCACTGACCTTCTGAGTTCACATTTCCAAGGTGTTGAGGAACACTTTTTTCTATTTTGGATTACAAGTTTAACTAGAAAGTCAAAGATTTCCACTGCATGGACATTCAAGGCGCCAAGCCATACATTATCTTTTTTTTAAACATGTAGGCTAATAGAAAACTATTTTGTCATCTAGAATTGTTGATTAATTTGAAGAAAGACAGTCTTGTATCTGTTGGCGTCAAGTTTGTTTAACTCTTTATTATTATTTTTTATCTGTTCAAAAGCATTTTCTTAAGTGTAAAAAAAATGATCCTTGTTCAGACCTTCCTCTGTAGATATTTAATAAACACATAGATGAAATGAGCACAAACCCTCCAGTTAGGCTAAAATATGAGGAGAACAATGACCCAGAGAAAGAGTCAAATGAACAAGGTGGATTGTTTTAGTGTCAATGCTTCATTTTTTCAATTATTTTCAGAAATACCAATAAAGTCGTCAAGACATTACATTGTTTTGACACTTTAGAACAACTTCAAATGTTTCCATGTCCTCTACAGAATAGGCTTGATTTAAGCTCTTATATAATTTTAATTAGTTTCATTTTTTTTAATCCAATGTCCGCAAGAACAGTTGGAGGTAACACAAAGGAGCTTAAGAAAAGACTTTAAGCAAACTTGGTGAAAAGGCAAATTTGAAACAACTAGTTGTTTCATATTTACTAAGGAAGTTAATTTTTTAGAAATATTTAAACTATGTAGGATAAATATGACAGTTACTAGGATGAAATAGCTTGAGAAATGTTTACTTGAACAGTTTATAAATTAAACTTCATATTCTAATTGTGTATTCATTTTGTATTTCTTCCTTATAAATTGAATACTCTAAAATCCAGCTATTACAGACAATGCTTAATAATTTTGTGTCTGTCAAGCACTTGCAAATTTGCAAATGCAAACATAAAGGGTAAAAATGTTAAGAGTAACTGCTTTTTGCAGCATGGCCAGCAGAGTGCAATAAAGAAGAACCCTGATGGAGGATTTGACATCAGTGGGCCTCTGATAGTACAGCAGTGATTCATTCTTAGTGTAGTTTGTAAAACTTTGGTTGCAATTGAGTGCATCACTGCTAAACTTTTCAGTGTCCAACAACATTTGAATAAGGATTAAAAGGCGGAACTTGTTCCAATTCTCTCTGCAATAATAACTTATCACTGAAATTTTGGTCTCAGGATTCTTAGCATGTTGGGTATTCATCCGAGTGGCCTGTTTGGATCCTTTCTTATCTTTGTTGACTAATACATTCCCTTTCTGCAAATATGGCCTGAAATAAACTGGTTAATTGTGCAGGGTGTATCTCACCCTTATCCTCAAGCTGCTGGGATAAGTTCCAGCACCTTTTATAGCAGAGAGCAGTAACAGAAATAGATTGTTATTTTATTCTTTCCATTTCCCAAACAAGCAAAAGATCAGATCAGAACCACTGGGTAAAGTTTAGAGATGTTTTAATTCTTTAATTTGTTTTTAATTTGAAATTATGATTACGAAAAAACCTTAGAAATGTAGTTGTGTGGGGCTGTGCTATACAAAACTATACAATTTGTAAAATTTTGGATAAAACCAGCATGATCATCATTTAAAAAAATCACACAAAATATTATTGAAGAGGGACTTTAAGAGTACGATAGTTAGATGTTTGGAGGAACAAAGGGGTGAAAACTACATTGAGAGCAGGAACTTCACCAGGCAGTGTGGAAATAAGATCAGTCTTATTTTGTTAAATTATGACAAATTTGGCACATTTTCCTTTGAAAATATATTATGATGAACTAAACTGCTTACCCTATAAAAACGACAGAAATAACAGCATTGAGGTTAATATTTCACACCTGAATTTTGAAATAAATAAAAATAGTTCACTCAGTAGATTATTTAGATACAAGACATTTTGGTAAATCTATGATTTGATGGTTTCGTCCTGTCTAAATGTTGCCCACAGAGATACTATAATACAATTTTTTCCTCAAACATCTTCCCTTTCAAGTACATTAGCTTACTTCACGGCAAAATGCTGAAGAGAAAAAAATCTAATGAGGTTTTTGGTAAAGTAATGAACCAGAATTGTTTAAATCTTAACCAAAGAAAATAAGGTTTCTGAAACAAGACTTTAGCAATAACTGTGAAATTAAGTCATAAAGTTCAATTCTTGATTTCAATCAGTTTCTTCATGCAGACTATAAAAATTGAAATACAGCAGACCTGCACCCAACCCTTTTAAGAGAACACCAATCAAAACCACAAACCATGAATAGAGCAGAAATGTGTCAGTGTGCTTTTGAAATTAATCCTCAAAAACCCACCAGAGTTTCCCTTCCCCCTTTTTTTACAGGACTCACCAGAGGAGTCAGATGTTTGCTAGTAATGTCTGAACATGACTGAAACATGTGGACGCCAGAGTTTTCACAGAAAAATGAACACCTACACAGAGCCGAGGCCAGACATAGAGATCCACCATGAAGTTTCTGTTGTGTACTTTACCAAAAAGGTTCCAGAAGCTCAACAGTTTTCAAATCCACCCATTTACAAACGCAAAGTTATTTAAAGAAAATGCCGACTCAAAGTTCCCTCAAAGTCTCTGAAAGACTCTATTATAGTAAAATACTTTTGGTAAACTTTTTCTGGTGCGATGATTTGGTCACTAAATCTATGTTTAGTACAAAAGAAAAAGTTGAGAGAGGAAAAAAAAACAAGTAGAAGCTAAAATTATATGATGAGGTGCTTGAGAAATTTAAGTAACCACATCATTGGCCACGCTGTGTTCTGATTTGTGGTTGGAAATCACCACAGCAGACGTTGGTTTGTCTTCAAAGACAACACTAAATCCAAGGACAAAGCAGTGAAAATAGTAATTGCATTTTACTACTTCAGGTTAGTACTTTATAATTTTCAATAACACGCATCAAGCACATGCCCTAGCTTTGGAGATTGGCAAAAGGGGGTTTAAAGCACATAACGTCTTTTATTTCCTGGTCATAGAGATACATAAGAATTCATAAAAAGCATGCAAAATAAAATATTCAGCTTTCATCGCTGTTGGTTCAAAATGTTTGGCTTTGCAGGTGATTCAGCTGACATGACGACTCCCCAACTGCTCCATTTAAAACATGCCCCCCCTGGAAGTTTTGCTTTTCAAATGGATAATGTAAGATTATTGTGTCATGTGATTATTAACTGCAGTTTTTTTGAGTTTATTTTACTCGCTACCAACAATGTGGTTGCAGTTCATTGCCACCTCCAGATGTTTCAGTGCTTTTGTTTGAGACATGCAGTGTTGAAAAACCATCCTAGTGCGAGTTAGAGTTTATCTGGTTTGCCAAACTTTCTGGCTCTGCCTTTTTGCTCCTGCTTGCCCCAGTCCTCCTCCTCTTCCTCCTCTCCTCTACACCACATGAAATGGCTGTCTGTGCCAGCCTAGCACTGAGCCTTCATTAGCTTTTACTACCCCACTTGAATGTGTTTAGTTCTGCTTCTTTTCTTTCGCTCTCTGTATGTTTCAGTCTGTGTGTGTGTGCATGCTGGAGAGAGTCTCGCTCTCATGTAAGTGTCTGTGTCTGCATATGTTTAATTACCAACTCCCACTCTCCCTTTAGAGTACCCCTCAATGCCATGCTACTATATCATTACACCGTGGCGGCGATTTCAGTCACACAACCGTCAACACACACCGACTGGAGACAGCGGGGGCACTGTGGAAAGCTGCTCCAGCCTAAGATGGAGCCTTCAGAAGGAGCCACACAAAGGTGCAGAAAAACAAATGAAGGTCCCAATATGACGGAAAAAAAAAGAACACAACACATCCCAACTGATCTACAGCTACGTCTGGTGCTCAAACTGTTTGAACAAAACAAGCCACTTATAAAGACAAGGCCTCTGGCTTACGAGGCTCATATTTGGCCCTTCTGTAAACAGCAAAGCACAGAATGAATCAATTAAAAGGGCATTATGCTGGTTCCTGTTTATTTAAAACATGTTTACACTATATGGGCCCTCCCGCCTGTCTGCATGATTGCCTGGAACTTCATATCCCCCCTTCTCCACACGACAGACCAAGGCATACCACACTCACAGTCGCTCTTCACATACATGCATACACACGGGGGAAACAGGGCATAGATTACAAACATATTTGTAATGCTGAGAAGATGTTTGAGTAAATATTGATCTCTGCTTCCTCTGTTTCTGCTAGAGATTGTTAGAAAGAGTCAGATGGAGCAAGAATGTGAAGCAGTGTGAAGTCAGAGCTCATGAAGCTCAGAGAAATGCAGAAAAAAAGGACTGTCTGGGTTGGCTGTGGTGTTGAAACAATCACCTTGCACAGTGAGCGTCACACGTCATTAAATGTGCGTTTCGGAAGAAATTGATTTAAAGACATCAGTTCAGCGGTGCCACTATAAATGACCACACATTTTAATCAACGGCTTCTTTTTTATTCATCAAAATCTATTTATTTATTGGTGTTTCTATCTTTACTGTTTTTAGGCAAAGTTTATCAATGATTACTGTTCTGTTTGTATTTTTGTTGTTAATTTCACTACGTTTTTTTTTTTCACTTGTCCAGGGACAACTGATTGAAAAATAGGCATTTGGCTAACTCTGGTGCATTTGCAAAGATGTTTTTAATATGCAGTGTCTCTAATTACTACACAAATTTAAAAAATGTATTGAAACAACTTTTAAGCCTTTCATGCATGATAACCCATTGCATGAACTTCAATTATTTGCAATAACTGCTCTCATTCTGACACAGAAGCACAACTTAAGCCTCAAATTTAAACATTTGCAACTTCTGATTGTTTTTAAATTTTGTTTTCATTAAGAAATAAAATCATCTGTTGATAAATGTCTTTGTTATCACTTTTTTGATAGTGAAAATCCTTAGAAACTGTAAAGTATTTTTATGTGAAGTACATGTACTTGTTCCTTAGTATAAATTGTATCCATATTTTCCCTGTAATCCATCACTATGTATACACACATAAAGCACATTATTAGTAACAGATATCATCAGTTTTTTGAGAGTATAAACTTGCTTCCCTTAAAGAATCAAATCATTGTGGCTGTAAACACTATATAGATTGGACACACAAAACAAGTTAAAGAAAATTACAGTGTTTCACAACACAGTTTTTGCTCCTACAAAACTTGAGACATAATAATATTACCCATGTTAAATTGGGTTTTATACACAATAAATGAGATGCTGTTTGTTTTTGGTTTCAAACCGAAGAGCGAGTGCAGCTTCCGAAGGGTGATTTTTAACACATTTTTCAAGGGTACAAGTATCACCTTCTAAAACATTGACACTGCTTTCATCATTTGAAAATTGTTTCACTTTTACCAGCATCCATTCTCAACATAATGAATAACAGACACACTCAAACAGAAAGTGCAGTCTTTCAGAAAGACACAGACATTTTTCGAGATGTTTCTTTGATTGAAGGTCTTTCAGATTTTTCTCTTCTTCAGGTCTTTCTCTTAAACATTGTTCATTTTCTCTGAACATACCCCATCATACTCTAAAGAACAGGCTTTCCATGTTGTTGTAGTAAGCACAATTGCCTGCATGTGTGTTTTTGTTGGGCTTTGAGTGAGTTTGGAGACATGTTCAGGGTGTATCCCAGTTTTTTTCCTGATAATGTCAGATGCTGGACTTTTGCTGAACATCATGTCATTTTAGTGCAGTAGCATTGTCACATCTCAAACTGTATGAAGTGTTTGTTCTGAGATTCCTGAGAAATTCTTCTGCAACATTCAGATTTTGCCTATTTTTATTATATTTAACTGTGAGGTGAGAATGTTTTCTGCATCAATGTGAGTCCTCATCTAATTCTTATTTTCCAACTTTTCCACATGTGGAAAACATAAAAAGCCAAAACTGCAACACCCAATTCTCAAAGAAACGCATGCCGGTTCATGTTTAGACACTTTTTTCTCTAAACTAATCAGCACTATTTGTTCCAGCAACAATAGCACCCATCCTTTGGCCACCCAGGCAGAGCATACATGTGCACAAACAGCAGCACAACATGATCAGGATTTCAACCTTCTGTTCTTTTGTTTTGTTCTCCTTTTCTCTGTTGGTCTTACCTTCTCACAGACCAAGAGCTCAAGGTCAAGAGTTGCGTCTGAGCCCACACATTGAATTTATACCTAGAAAAAAAACCTACAAGCGTAGTACTGTGAACATTTGGCAGTATTTCAGCAACATATTCAGAGTGGTCAACCTCTGAGCAGAAGATCACAGGTTTGGTTCCCACTCTCCTTGATCATGTGTCAAAGTGTCCCAAATGTCCGTGGGAGAGACACTAAACCCCAAACTGCTTCTGGTGGTTGTAGGTTGGCGCCAGTTTTCTGCAGCGGAGTCGCCATCAGTGTGTGAATGTGTGTGTACATGGGTGAATAGGACTGTGACTGTATAGCGCTTTGGGCCTTCTAAGAAGGTAGTAATAGCTTTTTTTGTTTTTATGTGAAGTTATGATAGTGTAAAAACACATCTAATATTATCACTATGCATTATTGTTATGCTTTTTGCATATTAAAAAAAACAATTTAAAAGTTTCTTGGAATTTTTACTACTTAAGTTGTAAAGTTTCCTCTTATGATCGTAGTCTGTTTGTCTGTCTTGAGTGGAAGTGTCATGTTGTGTGGCATTAAAGAGAACCTGAAAAGGACTTAGATGCAGAGCAGAGGTGAGAGGTAAGGAGCCAAACATAAAAAAAGAGTCCATTAAATTTAATTCAGAATGGTAAAAAACGGAACTGTAAAAATCACCTGAGATAAGGTTTGGAAATAGACCCAAACTTTATCATGCAAAGAACAAAGGAGTGTAGAAACAGGAACACACAAAATACAACACAAAACACCAAAATTGCTTAACAGATCTCTAACAGGACAACAGAATGTAACAGGATGTCAATCTACACAATAATTAGGATTTTTTCGTATTCTTTAAAATTTGAAAGAAAATTCATTTTTTATTTTATGTCCCTTAAAGAGTGTATTTAAAAAAAATTAAATGTAGAAACATTGACTGATTGTTCCTTTGAATTTATTGATGTAAGACAACCTTACATCTATGTCAGTTGTCAAACTGAGGGATCGCTAAGCACATACAGATCACAGAGAAACACTTATCTGGATGTTACGCCATCTGAAGTAACTTTAAGGACTACAGAGCACAAACAATGAATGGAATGAAGAACTGATGCAAACCAAATCATCAGGAAGTCCTTTTTGCTGAAGCTGTTAAAGTGTGAGTCAACTGCTGGGTTAACATCTGCAATTTCAAAAGAATGAGATATCAGATTGAGACATACCCACAAACGAAAGGCTGCTGTGTGGCAAGCAAAGGAATTTACAGCATCTACCTTTCATCTACACAGGTGGGCCTGTGCTTAAGTGTACCAGGAGGAAAAAAAGGGTTTTACTCTGTTTGTGAGGTCCAAAATCTTAAGGCTGAGTTCATTTACAGGGTCCGGAATACTGTAACACAAAGCCCGATTGGCTGTTTTAACAGTTATCTTTAGAGTGTCACAATGTTCTCGGTGAGTTTAGGGAGTAGACAATGTGTAAATTAAAACATTGCCCAAATGAGATGCATGTTTGTGTGTGCACAGCAGAATTAAGTCATTGCAGAAATTTAGACAATAATTATCATGGCAGCAAATGACTCAATTATCCAGGCAGTGTAGTAAGCCAGTTCATTGGTTTTCAATGGGAGGAAAACCTTCAAAAAGAGAAGACTCCTGACACTAGATCTAATTTCTCAGTCAAAACATGTAGATCTGTGTAACAACATAAAAATGCAAAACATTTGTTGGTTATTTTCAGGATGAATGCCATCATGTACATTGATACTTAATTACATTTTCAAAAACGAACACGTGCGTCGATTGTCGTTGACGAAGAGCTTATATACCGGTGCATTATTTTCACACCAATTTTAAAATGCTAATTATTTTATTCTGCTCACATAATCCTTAAACAAATCTAGTATTTGATTCCAGCAATACTCAGTTATAGGGGAAAAAAGCTTAAAAATTGTGTTAAATTACATTTATTTTATTTGGGACATTTTTCATTGCTTTGGAAAAAGACAGATCCGGACTTCAAGCGGGCCACCCAAAAACACCACACTGCGCTCGTGAAGCCTCAAATGCCCTGATCAAGCAACCACAGAACTCCAAAGAAAGGGGCTTTACTTTAACAGCATCACATCTTTTTGAGACATCACATTGAACCCAAACACCATTGCACAACATGCCACAGACACTGAGGCAGTCTGACGTCAATCCAAGATAATGCCCAGATTTTTCTGCGCTCAGTTTCTACTTTTGTGGTTCAACTTGTACAACAAGAGTCTCAACTTACACTTGTAGATGCCGCAATGCAGCGAGCTGAATGACGCTCCAATTTTTCCATGCAGGTGAACATGAGAGCACAATTTCACTTGCAGTATGTCAGTGGTTTCACAAATACTGATATTTCCTAACTTTCCAAAACATTTTTTGGCAATAAAATCAAGCTCTAGATGTCACAGAAAAGAACTTTATTTACATAAAAGCATATTGACGTATAATCCTATTACTTAGTGTGAGTTTGGATAAATCTGATGATAAATTGCAGTTCTCTTTTCCTGGCAATGCTGGAATGTCTTTTTTTTTAAGTACAAACATGATTGTTATACAAAATATCTTACATTTAAAATCATGAAATTTTCAAGGATCCCATGCCTCATTTCCAGCTTTATTTGAGTTATTTACAACATTGAATTCAACATTTTGCTTCTCTGCCACCTTAATAAAAGCTTCTTACCAGAACTCAAAAAGCAGGTCGTGCATTTTATTTCTGACATTATTTAACTCTTTGTTAACAACAAAACATGTTAGTCAAAACTTATTGTGATTTTGTTCTATATTTTTTAATACAAAATCAATGTTGAGTTTTGGTCCATGTGTATTGTTCCTTTATTTATTTATTTTTTTGTTTGGTCTTTCCTGGCTATAAACGAAATAAGGAAAAAACAAAATGGTTTCAAATTTTGAAAATAAGTCATTTAAAAAACAGATTTTGGGTGAGTTTTAAGAACACATTTGGTAAACTCTTATCAGTTTGTTCACCTAATAAGAGCAGTAACTGGCCAAAAAACGTAAGTAAAGCACATGCAATGTGACTCAGGCGAACACACAAAAAAAAAAGACAGGCAAGGACCAGATAAACACCTTTTCTTTCAATTTATTTTGTTAGTTAATCTTCTATAGCAGGTGAGGAAACATAATGGTCACTCATGAGTTTTACTGAGCATAGTTTTCAGAAGTCACAGTGTTTTAGACAAGATCAACAACAAATCTTAAAAATAACAACGAATGAGGGAGGGCCAAGAAGGAACAGAAACACAAGGTGTAACAGTGACACATTACTGCACACCTTCTCCTTCATGGTCCTTCAAATGCCTTCTTTGCTCCACAAACACACACATGCACACACACTAACACACCCACACACGCAACACACTACCACACTTACAAAGGCCTCTGATCTAATGTGTTGTCATCCCATAACACCCCCCCCAACTGCTTCCTAAAACCCAAAACAATAAAAAGAACTCAGCAACAAATAGATATTTTTATATATAATATATATTTACTCTTTAAAAATAGAACTTCAGTCTAGATACTAACATCTGTACAAACTACAAAAATAAATTTTTTTAATATAAATAATTTATATGGCAGGACATTAACAGTTCTTGTGAATTAAACTACAAACAGGAGCACCCCCCCCTCATTCCCCCTCCCTGCCCAGAGACTGCTCACCAGTATCTAAAATCACCTCCTCTGGCTTACGGCTGTCTGCTGTTTGACTGGAAATGCTGTGCTGCTTGTTTTGCTAAAAATTAAATCAGAAAAAGATAAGCTGCCACTTAAGACATTACAGATATATATATATGTATATATATATATATATATATATATATATATATATATATATATATATATATATATATATACACATATATATATATATATATAAAACCAATTAAGGCATGAGGAAGACTGAACCACTTCACACAGTATAACAATTGCACAGATTCAAAACAAACAGCCCCAAAGCAGCCAGTAAAAGAAAGAAAAATGTCAAAATAATCATCTACAATTTAAAAAAAAAATCCCTTTGCTTTTTAAAAGTCCCTTTTAAAGAATTCCTAGAGGGGGAGCAACACATTTTTGCAATCTAAAAGTGACAAGAAGTCAAATAAAATGACCAAGTAACAAAAACAGCTGAAGGAAATCATGTCACACACTTCCAATGAAACTGTCGAGGATGTTCAATACAGACTTCATAGAAAATCTGAGTTAGTAATGCCAACATGATGGTTAAGGGATCACAAATCGCATCAGGCAGGTGGTGACAACTCTTCACAAACATTCAGTCCCTTAATAAGACAAACACGTTTAGGTTATTTAACCTAAAGAACAAAATACTGAGCTCTATCTACTGTGAGAAGGGAAAAGCGTGAAGGCACCGTGGTTAAGAAAACAAAATATGTTGTGTCATTCTTTATATTTGTTTACAGTGAAAACTCTAATAAACAAAATATACTCATCCAACAAAGACCGCCAGGAGCAAGGTATTTCACAATGTAAAACTGCGACCGATAAGAGGGGATGGAGGGAGGGAGATATACTGCACGTTTTAGGGCAAATTGCTTAAAATCATTTGAAGTGTAGCAGCAAAAACAGAAAATAACAATACAAATAGAAATAAAACACTGACCATGTATTTTCAATATCCTAATACCTTAATAACATCTTCTGTGAAAACATATAGCTCATTTCTTATACTATACAGTGTGAGAGGAGAAAAAAATCCACCTGCTCCACGTGAAAATAATATTTTACATCTGAAATTTTACACAAGAGTATACCAAAGTTATACAGTACTCTTTTTAAATAGCTTCCCTCTTTTTTAGTATTAAAATATATACTCATAGATTTATTTAATTCTTACAACAACTCAGTTTTCATGTCCTTGACGTGAATCCTCTCCCGTTTATGTGCAGTCAACAAACATTTGAGAGGTGAGGACTCGATGTAACGTCAAGTGGGCATCGAGGTGAGACCCAGAAAATTGAAGTGAGAAGGGTGTGGCGTGAGAGAGGTTCTAGCAATCTTTGGATGCCTGGATCCTCAGTCCACCTGCGGCAGACACAACACAGAGATTAATATTCCTGCTGTTTTGACACGATATCAATGATGGGGGGAGTTAAAGAGCAAAACTTGGCTCACCTTTTGTCTTGCAGAGTTGATGCTCTGTCAGGCCCTGCGTAGCTTCCAAGTCCTGGAGCTCTACAGAGTCTCTCCCGCACGAAGAAAAGTTTGTTTTGTCACAAGTCCTTTTAGTCGCCTCAAAAAAGTCCGACTCATTGTCCGTGTCAAAACCTTCATGCATGTAGCCCTGGTATGCCGCTCCTGGCAAAGTTGGATGGACAGCCACCGTCACGGAGGCTGTGGCTGTAACCATAGTAACAGGCCCCCCAGTGGAGCCTTGTGAAGCTGGCAGGACAGAGTTGCTATGGCTTGGCCCTTTAGTCCTGTTTGGCTGAGGCCCTCTGCTGCTCTGCAGCCTGGGGCCGCTTGGACAAGTTCTCCCTGCAAAGTGGGCTCTTTCGCTGGATGAGTGCTGCTGAGCCTGCAGTCTCTGCTGGTTGTTCTGCTGCTGCTTCCGCTTACTTCCGTCCCAGCATGTAAACTGGGAGCCAAGAGGCTGGGGATTGCTCAAGGGTTCACATATTGGCTCGATTCTTCCAGCGGTGGTGGTTTCTTTGAACGGCTTCACCACCTACAGTCAAACAAGGGTTTCTCATTAATTCCAGAGAAAAAAAACATGATTTATTTAAAAGTCAGCTGAACATTTGCGTGCAGCTCACCGTGAGTTTAGGAAAGCTGGGGTTCTTGCTGGCTTCCACCAGTATGTGAGAGGTTGCAGGTGGGCTGGTAGGGTGGGATACTGTACAGGTGCTGTGATCACAGTACTTGTAATCGTCCTCTCCAATTCCAGATGTGGTGGTTATTTCGGAATAGTACTCAGAGTCTGATGACTCCGAAAACGCTTGCTGACGAGCTGATCGTGAGTTGTGGTGGCCTGTGTAGTAGCCGTGATGGGTCATTGGTGGAGGCAGCGGGGGCTCAGGGGAAGGCGTTGGCAGACAGCTGGCATTGTCAACAGGGGTGACTTCAGCTGGAGGTCCCATCATGGAGAGGAGTACTGGCAGAAGGACCAAGCCGTTCAGCATCCCCAAAACAGTCAAGATCGCCAAAACGGCGAAGAAATATCTGGAGGATAAAGAGAAAACATCAATTAATGAACGTGTTACTAAAAAAACAAAAGGGATCTACTAGAGGAAGCTAATTATTCACTCTGTAACAAGAATAAGATTCACTAATTGGTGACAGAGTGGTCAGATGTTTTTATTATCACGCATTGATTGAAATAATGTCAAAACATTACAGAACTCTGCTCTTCGGAGCAGATTTCCTATAATAGTTCATATGGGGGATGAACTAACACACCTGAATAACAGCCAGATTTATTCTAAAAAATACTTAAAATCACACGCCGATTATCCATTTAAAAAGCATTCCTAGCGGTCTTTTAATTTTAGCCAAAATCTTTAAAAATCTGTGTCATTTTCTAAAAAACAGTTTCTGCAGAGCGGTAGTAGTACATCAGAAATTCACCTCGGATTTGTGGGTAGGACTGTTGGTGAAGAGTAAGCTCCCTTCCCATCGTATCCACCACATTTTCTACATCACAAATATGATCCTTTTCAAACAGCCTTTTTGGTCTCCTGATTCGTTACAATTTGACTAAAGAAAAACCTAGAAATGCTATTTTAAACTTAATTTTTCTTGATATATGTCCTCCATCATCAGATTAATGCCACAAAAACATGTTAAAACGTGATTTTTATCTGAGTGGGTCTGTAAAATCCAGTTCTCTTGAAAAATAGAATCCTGAGATAACCTGACCTAGCTAGACGACTGAGAATCCACAGACGCTGAAGCATAAATTAGAGAGAACCTTGAAACACATTCACTGAACCATTCATTTGACCTTGTTTTCTTTGACATGTTTACATTTTAAACAGTTCCAGTGTGAGCAACGCAAAAAAAAAAAAAAAAAAAAAATGAAACATTCGACAATGATTATCCCTTTATTAATCAAATCTCTCCTGTTTTTCTTTTTGTGTAACCACAAAGTGCATGGTTTAGAGATCACACACATAGTTGGCACACAAGACAGAGAAGCTCAGGGGAAGAAGTCAGGGAAAGCCCAGTGTTTGTGTATCAAAGGCAGGGAGGCGGAGCATTTCTGATTCCCCAATCAGACCAAGTAAAACATGTTGAGGTGCCTCCAGTGCTGCTGCTGCTGAAAGACTTTCTCTCACTCTGTTCTTTACTCATATTTAAATGTGTGTGTATGTGTGTGTGTGTGTTTTCTCTTCGGGTGGTGCAGAAATCTTGTTGGAGTTCTGAGGAGGCCAGGGGCGGAGGCAGGCCACAAGAAAGAGCTCAAGAAAATTAGAGAGGACGCCACTTAAATACTAACAGAATGCAGAAAGAGAGACAGTGTCATGCACACAACTTAAGGAGGTCAAAAAAAAAAAGGAAGAGAAAGAGGATGTTGATATAAGACGAATAAAAACCTGCAACCCTTTTAGCAATTGTTTTAAGAAGGATCAATATTACAGTTTTACTCGTCAAAAGTCTCTTTATGGAGTAGTTCTGAGCTAATGTGGTCGAAGTATTCTTTTCCTCTTATGTTATGTTAACACCAGGCTAGGAAACACATGTTCAAACAACCACTTTTAATGACAAGTCTATGTAAAAGGGCGTCAATTCTGTCTTCTGTGCTCAAAACTCTCATGGTCACGTGTTGCTACTCAAGTTTTCGAGCTCTACGTACAAAACGCGCTGCCACTAAACGCACGTCAAAAGTTAAACCAGTTGAACATTGACCTATCAGGGACTCGGATTATGGACAGAATCCTTCTCAAAACACGGAAGTGGCAACCATTTGAAATTTGATCACAAAGGAGAAATTCACAATTCCAGTTTGTGTCCAGGCGGAAATGTATGACACCAAATCTTTCATATATCGGAATAGAGAAAGATTTGCACTACTTCAACATTTCACACCAAGGTTCTTCCAACTGTGAGTATGCACGCTAGAATTAGGTAGCGACAGTCTAGTGTGAACATGAATATACTAAAGAATGGAACGTATATGCCCAGTTGCAGTCATTTTAGTAGATTTTAACCTTTTCTACTCCAGAAACTACCTCTGAATTTCTTGGACGATAGACTCTATGGTGGGACCTCCAACAGAATCTCTCTGACAAGAATTCTTGTGTTTATTTAAACTTTAAACTTTTGCAGTCGTTGTCAGGCCTGGGGAGTCATGTGTATATGTGTCTGGAAAAACGAGTCTGTAAGTGTTTACATGCCTGCATGTATATAAATGCATGTGGATTTCTTGCCGTGCGTGTGTGTATCTGTGGGTATGAGTACGGACATTTATGTGTGTGTGATAGGTCTCTGAGCTGGGTTGAATGGAGCTTGCTGTTTATTCAGTGCATTACAAGGCCAGGAGATGTTTACAGCAGAGTATTTATGCTGCTCCCCTGCTAGCCAGCTTCACCCTATTTACTCAACCACAGCGAGAGTTACGGCTAAACAAGACCTCCAACAGAGACCCGACCCTCCATCTCAAACCATCTTCTGACATTGATGCTTTACATGGCAAAGTGAAAGCCGGCAGGCTGAAATTAGATTTTGAAACATCTCATTATTAATTTTCTTCACTTCCAAATCCAATTCTGAGCCACCCACAAAGAGCCCATGCCCTGCAAGGGCAGGCACCTTCTGAACATCTCCCCTCCTCCTCTGCTTCTGTTTCTCTCCCTGCAGAAACTGTGCTTTTTTATGTCATGGAGGCCTGCTAGAGTATGTGAGCTCAAGGCTGTGGTTTGGGCCTAGACCACTTTAAGCTGAAAAACATGGAACTATTTGGATTTTTTTCCACTCTGGCCATGAAGCAGCGGTCAGGAACATACACATGGCAGCGCACATGGTTGGGTTGCAGACACGCACAAAAACATAAAGAAACAGAGGGGGTGAATCCTGGCTGTTGGTGGGCCGCAGCGCCTCTGACTGCCTGACCAGTTCAAATTTAGCTTTTTATATGGCAAAAGGATGATAGGAATTTTTACAGATTCCTTTGTGTGTGTTTGAAGACTGACAGAGAGAAAGAAAGCCACCACCCTGTGGGTAGCAGAAGACTTCCATGTTTACAAGCAGCTGCTGCACAATGTTCCTCATGTTTGTTCCACTCTCAGGTTAGAG
Source organism: Oryzias celebensis (assembly GCA_014656515.1). Taxonomy (NCBI): domain Eukaryota; kingdom Metazoa; phylum Chordata; class Actinopteri; order Beloniformes; family Adrianichthyidae; genus Oryzias; species Oryzias celebensis. The sequence continues at coordinate 75,972,203 of BNCR01000001.1, forward strand.
ATCTATTTGTTTTTGAAGTGACACAACCAGATGCATGTCTAAATCAGGACATAATATTGCATGCAGGGGATTAGACACTATCGCTGCAAATTAAGCTATGTTGTGTGCAAAAGAACAAAAGCAACTCGCACACAAAGCAGGAGTGATGTCTCACCTCATGATGAAGTCAAACTCTGACCCTGCCAGCATGAGAACTCCCAGTAAAGTGGAGATGGCTCCATCAACCACCGGGGCAAACATGTGCTCCAGTGCGACAGATGAGCGCTTGTTTCTGTCGCCAATCGCTGTCAGGAAACCCTGCGACAAAGCGGAACATGGGAAAGACAAATGAGTTGGAAGTCGAATCCAAAACACAAAACTTTGCTCTGAGGCAAACTTCCAACTTGATGCATTTGGTTTTTATTACAAGTTGCTACGCTCCCCAGATGAAAGTAAATGATGCCGGGGATGAGGTTCACCAGAATGGAGAAGAATGCCAAGAAAGATCTTTTATAATAAAACTTTTTATCTTTAATTTGAATCAAAATTACTATTTGATTTAACCTCAAGTTGAAAGCCAAAAATTACTCTGCAGTTTGAGCATACTTTTCACTTATTCTTGAATGCTACCTAAATGAAAAGCATCAGGTTCCAAATAAAGCAGGATTCTGACTGTTTTTGCTTTTTTTTTTTTTGTCTAGCAGTTGATCCATGTTTGCAATTGATTATTTAAAATCTAATGACTTACCAGTGCGATGTGAACAGTAAACTCCACTCCAATGCCAACTGAGCTGATCAGGATTACCACAGGGATGGCACTGAGCTTGATACCAATCAAACCCATCATGCCAAAAAGTTCCACTGTCATCATGGCCAAGATAAACACCTGCAATGGACACGAGTGGAAACCACGCTTTAGCACATTTTTGAAAAAAATAATACTCAGCAAAACCATGTTAGAAAGTAATTTGTGGGGACTTGAGCCCTATTGTCTTCCCCGACTACACAATCAGTGACCATGCCTCAAGATCCTTAACTCTAGAGGATCAACTTTTTGACCTTCAGGCTAATACCTCCTCTTTGTTTACCCTCCCCCTTTTCACATTGCATCTGTCCCTGAGTAAGCTGAAATGACTGAAAACACTCAAAACAACACAAGAGCATTTTGTCACTCCCATATAAAGTTTTTTTTGCGGGGGGGTTAATTAAATGTTGCTAACTATTAGTAAAGCTCAGTTTATTTATGCCTTCATGACCAAGTTTTGGTGTTACCACTAATTGGAAATAGGAACAACCTGTCTTGGAAAACAAGGAAGAAAAATGGGAGCTTTTGATCCCAGCAGGGACTTTGAAATTTAAGACGAAAAAGTTTCAAAAGATAAAAGGTGCTGCTGCATAACCACAAACAGGTGGGCTGTACCAGCCGCAGAACAGGAGTAGTTTGGATGCCTTCGATTTGTTGTGTTGCAGGTTTTTAGTTGGAACTATGCGTATTTGTGGGCATGATTTCCTTGCCTCTTCCTCTGTCTTTCTCACACAAATACAGACAAACATCCCTGATGGATGGGCTGAACAAACCATGGTTGAACAGATCCGATCTGTTCTCAAATTTTTCCCTCTCCTTCAGACAATGGCCGAGAGGGAGCAGGACATGGAGGCTTCACCGAGGCAAAGCCTGTCTTGCTGCTTTGCATCTTCTTTTCTAAAGCTGGTTGAGTCTGAATTTGAATAACAATGCTCTTCTATGTGTGTGTGTACGTGTGCTTGTGCATGTAGTGACCCTTCACAGAGCAAGAGGCCCCAAGACAGCATTTATGGGTCTTGAAAGTGCCATAAAAGAGAAAGTGGAGATGGAAGTAAGGAAATAGCCACTGATGTTTAAGTGGGATGAGGTGAAAAATTGTCACAATAACCTAAATGCAGGATAAGTGGGCAACCTGAGAGGTGACAGATAAACTGAACAGACAATAAAATTGTGTAAGAAAAGCTAGACTTACGATAAGGCCTGCAGTCCAAGGGTTGAGCAGGAGAATCGCACAAACCAGGAAGGTGCAGGCCAGCACCACACTGATGGACAGCAGGAACCAGTGTCTGAGACCGATGTACTGCTCCCAGAACAGGAAGGGGTACCCGTTTGGGTAGTTGAACACACCTTTGCGATTGAACTCGTCACAAATGGCCCGCACACTCTCAATGGCTTCCACAAAATCACTGGCCTGGCGAAGGCCATTCAGGTAAAAAGGGAACTGAGCAAACTCCAGGGGTTCTGCTGCTGGAACTACAAACAGAGGTGAGAAGGTTGGTTAGCTATAGCTTTAGCTTTTTATAGTTATTTTCATTTGAACATTTTTAACGTGAAAAAACACTTACTGCGCAGATTTTCCCCCGTAGTGTCGTACTTATCGTGGATCCATTCCCTCGGGTGAGGGTAGAAGTTGGCCTGAGAGGCGGCGTAGCCCAGAGGATCGTTACTGACCCATACAGTCAGGTAAATGTAAAACACCTCTGGTGGGATCAAACCCTCTGCATCCAATAGCTGACGAGAGGTCAACTGTAGAAGAATCAAAATGGATATTTGTGTAAAGATCTCTATGGGAAAATTTGCGATTTGAAGTTGCATCTACACAAGTCGTAAACATACCTGGCTGTAGTTAAAAGAGTCTTTCTTGGAGCCCGTCTGAATGAGAAGCTTGTACGCCAACGCTCCATCCTCTGTGCCGTTCCTATAGCTGTCTGCAGTAATCCTGCCTGCCTGCCAGTCGGCATCAAAGGCAGCTTGAAGACCTAGGTGTCACACAAGAAGATTTATTTAGGTGTTTTCTTATTTATTTAGGCTTTGACTTTTAAAACTGTAGTATGCAGTAAGTGTTCCTGCATGTCTGACTATGTGACCAGTGAGAGTAAAAAAAAACGCAAAGCATGTATTCTTTTCTTTGTTGTTTTCTGGGGTAAAATAGACCCGTTAGCTATTACTTCCTCTTGACTGGACTGTTGACACATTCTAACCTCAGGACACACACACACACACACACTCAGAAAGATAACCTATGACATTAACCCATCTACTATGCCACCCCCTCAGGCTTAGGTGGAGGGGGGTAAAACAGAGCAACTGAACTTTCACTCACCCTTTAAACTCGCTGCTCACTTCTATGCTAAGCAAGGATCGCACCTGAACAAACTAGCTGTGTCCCTCTACCCTTTTCCATCATCATTAAGGGATAAAGTCTGAAGAGCACAGAGACTTCTAACCTGAGGTATTATTCAGCATGCACCTTAACATCTCTGAGCCTGGAGTCTTACCTTTGAGCCAGTCTTGAAAGTAGTGCAGCCACATTCGGGGTAGTTTGTTGTCGTTGTCTCTGACCACATTTCTCACAGAGTTGAAGGCGTTGTGTAACTGAATTAAGAGCCTCTGAGATCGAGCGTAATCAAATCCATCCATGGTTACCAAGTACATGTTGTAGAAGGAGAAATATTTAAACTGGGCTTCAATGAAATCGTACTCCTTGGTATCACGAGGCACAATATCGGTCAGGTAAAGGCCATCGTGCACCATGGTGGTCCCGTACAGGCTGAGACCCAGGAGGCCCAAGAAGAAAACAACCACGATGGCTTTACTCTTTGGCTGGAGGAGCAGGGGGGCATATTTTTCCCTGGCAAAACTGGACAGGTTCCAATGCAGGAAAGGGAAAGGGACACACCTCTTCCCTGATTTAGAGTCTTCCACCTGGGCTAAGAGGTCTCGAGTGGAACTAGAGGTTGGGGTGAAAAGTTGGGAGCCATAGGGATCTGGTACGGAGGTGGTGGAAGGGGAAGGAGATATGGCTATAAGAAGTAAAAAGAAGTACAAATTATAATTTGTTTGTACCATTATCAAGATAAACAACATGGTTTTTCCATACCTTGAGCCTGTGACGTGGGGCAGACAATGATAGACGTGGGGCTGGTGGAGATTTGCGAGGTAGGTGGTAAGATCGTAACAATATGCTGGCCTGCTGCGTCACACTGAGTAAACGCTTGCACTGTCGTGGTGATCTGCGTACTGGTGGTGATCGTGGACCCCGCCGTATACTGGTGAGCGTGCGCTGTGCCCGTCGTGGCCGTGTAAGGCTGCTCCCCAGAATCGGACAACTCTTGAGGCGCAAGGTGAATGACGCGATCACAGCTGGGGCTATACAGGCAGCAGAGGATATCCAAGCGCTTGTCCTCACGCCGGTGGAGGTCCAAACTTAGGATTGCGGGGAATATAAGCAGCACCATGGCAAAGTTGAACACAACCACAATGGCTGCCTGGGGAAAGCAAATCAGGGAAAATGAGAAGAGAATGAGACGTGAGTATGTAACGTTACAGCCAACCTCCAACCCCTGATGGGGAAAGTCTGGACTTTCTTTAGGGTCTGGGACCACATCCCAGTGAGTTAAAAAAAAAAAAGCCTTGCTCTAAATCAACAGCAAAGAATACTAAGAGCGCTTGGATATTGTTGGTGTCTGCACAAAACGAGCACTTTTCACCGGTACTTCCACTGTCCTCCCCCACTCACCTTAGCACCCAAAACTGATGTGGTACTTTGTGCTTTTCAGTGTGCACATGTGTGTTTATGTGTGTGCTTGTGTCAGACCACCCAGAGTTAGTCACAGATCAGAGAAAACCGCCATGACAGGCCAGTGATATACTGATCCACTCCTCCCTCCTTCTCATTCTCTCTCTGTCTGTCTCTCTAAGTCTGTTCATCACTCTCCTTGCTCTGAATTTTCTCGCTACACACAAACACACACAAACGCACATTCAAAGAAATGCACTCTTAAAAAAAAGAGTTTCCCCTGTAGGTGCAGTGCCAATAAAACTAGGAACAAAGGCTTTACTTTTCTGAATAAATGTCACCTCTTTTAAATTATCTCTTTCATTTTCAAAGAGGGCTAGGGGCTCATGGTGTGCAATTGTGTGTTTGTTGTGTTTTTGTGACTGCACGTGATCAGAAGGGGGTGTGTGAGTGCAAAACGTACCTGCAGCGAGAAAGCTCGCAAGGCAGGAATGGGCACAAGGGCAGCCATGAAGAAAGCGATCATGTTGTTGATGGAGGTCAAAGCGACGCTGGTGCCAGTGCGCCGCAAGCAATCTCCCGTCCTCTCCTTTTACAACATAAAAAAAAAACAGATAAGAGTTAGAGGACTGAAAAGCAGCTTAGAAGATAAAACAAAAGAGTTGTAAAAGTACCTTAAAGGGAATGTTGCTTCCACTCTCTGTGAAAGAGTGAGCCAACAGAAACATGTCATCCACACCAATCCCTAGTGCCAGGAAGGGAAGCACCTGGGATGGGAAACACATCAGTGGAAAGCAAAAGGTCAGATTCTGTATTTGAAGAGAGTAAGACCAAAATCTGGCCTTTAAATCAAAAGAATATTACTCCAGACTTTAGGGTCATGCAAGCCATGTAATGCTCATAGGTTCCTTCTGAGTTTGTACCTGTGTGGTTGCAGCATTGAAAGAGAGGCCGAGGAGGGAGCAGAGACCCAATCCGGCCGCCACCGAAAGGGCCACCAGCAGCACCCCTGCTAATCCAACAGCTCCCTGAGATTTTGAACAATCCCACCTCAGCATTGTCACGCAGGCATAAGCCAGCTAGAAAGGGGGAAAAATCCACTTAAAATATTTCAGAGAAAGGAAAATTGAATACATGGGAGAAAAATGAGTTACTCACCATCAGCAGGTATCCACCAGCCACCCTGATGACGCTGACATCAGAGAAGGATTTCATGATGTCGTTGAGGGTGGTTGTAGAAAAAGCATGGATGGACTGACTGGAATTAGCCGGAATAATCTGGTGAACCTCCTACAGAGAAAAAAAAACATTCAACTTAAAAGCTGCACACACAAAGCGCACAAGCAAAACTACAGGTTCTTTTTAGAGCTTCACCTTCTTTTTCATCTTGCCGCCTAAATACCTTCCGCTATCTGCACTAAAGTGAAAGGCTCCTTTCTCTTTGAAATGCACATGTGTTTAAAAGTGAGCATGATTGTGTGATGGTGTTTTTACATGTGGCAGCGCGTGTGTGTGTATGACAACTAGGAGTAATGAGCACAGATGCCAGAGGTTGTGAGGTCAAAGGTGAAAGGGATGGGATCACATGGCTCATGTGGCTACTCTCTGCCACTCTGGGCCATGAATGATCCAAAGCTTCTCAAATAGTTCTTTCTTTACCTGTAAAAGCCCCCAGTTGACATTTCACATGGATATGCTGCAGTTTCCTTATTTCTTTTTTTAATTTGCCAGGAGGACGACTTACGTCTCTGTCAGCTTTGTTACCCCTCCTCCCAACAACATGCTCCTCCCTTTATTCCCTTTTCCCTCACTGTGGTGGGTGTCAGCTATCACAGCAACAGCTTGTTCCTATAACTAGGGCTCTGACAGAGAGAGATGATTGCCCTACCACACACACACATGCAAACCTGGCGCCCCGGTCTGCCCTGTGATACACTTTACGAGGGAGCTGAAGACTGATGGAATTCAGACACTGCAGATTAACTCCTAATGTGTGTGTGTACCAAAGAAGAACAAGGCTGCATAGGGAGAAGGAAATGCCTGCTCAAAACATCTTTATATCTGCCCTAGTTTTCCTTGAAGCATGAACATTTAAGTGTACATGGGTGGGTTCGCACCTCCACAAACTTCCTCTGCCAGGACTCAAGGATGGCGGTTGCCTTGTCCTCGTTCCAATTGATGTCGTGGATCTCGTAATCGTCTTTAAAGTGCTCATACAGCTGCTTGGGACTCATCAACAGGAACATCGTCTGGAGAGCCTCCGCACTGGAAAACACAGGAAAAAGCTTAGGCCAAATCACAGATGTCCAGGCCCCCCACCACTGCAAACATGACTTATTGAATGTTGAGATGAGCTGAAACCCCAACTGCATTATCTATCACATTACTAGCACAATAAAAGTCCTCGATGTTGGCTCTAAACTATATTGACACATGCCCTTATTTGAGTGTATAAAAGCAGGTGCTGTGTCTTCTAGGATTTATCCGCCTGTCTGCTTGTCTGTTTGCCAATTCAAACAACTAAGAGCAGGTGTTATGCAGTCTGTCTGCAGATCTCTAGGCTACGATCCCAGATGTCCGAGGTCTTTTTTTTTCTCAGCACCAATCCAATATGCAGCAGTACCGTTTAAAATGCGAATAGAATGAGCAAAATCAATCTCAAGAGTAATTGCAGCTGGAATCGTATTTTAATCAAGGCTTTGCTGAGCTTGTTTGAGCATTGACCTTGGTTGTTTGTATCCATTCAAATCAGTTTGGATTCAGAAAATCATCTAAGTAAAAGCTGGCTTCTGATCAATGCAAGTGAAAGCGTTTTCTTTCTTCTTTATTTCTGCGTCTTGGAAAAAAAATACAGTAAAATATATATATTTTAAAAGTAATTGCAGTTTAAAGACAAAGCACTGATTCAAGTAAGAATTGAGACTATTACTATTCAATTCGAAAAGTGCAAAAAAAGAAAACATTTGTGCAGCGCAAATAATTGGACGCTTCAGTGTCAGGTTTGTTTTCTCAGACATTCACACACACCTCAACAGAGTACCCTGGCTGTTTTTGACCTGCCCTCCCAGGATGAGCTCCTCGTGCCAGTGCATGAACTTCTGGCTGAAACCATGGCAACCGCCCTGAAGACGCCCAACAATGTCAGGACTCTGAATAGAAGAGGGGAAGAGGAGGTGACCAGATAGCAGACAAAAAATGCAAAACGTTTTCTTGTAGAGTACTGGTACTACCAAACCATATCTACCACACCGTCTAGAATGTAACGATTGCAGTGAAACCAATTCAGTTTACCTCTCCTTGTTCCTTATTGGGTGCGCTGAGCGGGCAGTCCGAGTCTGAAGGGTTGAGGCATGGTCTGTTCATGTAGGCATGTCCCACCTGAGGAATCAAAAACGTGTTAGCATCTATTGACGATGAGATGTTTCTTTGAAAAATGCATCATTGTGCTGTATGCATTTAGGCTCTAGAATCAGAAGCAGTTACTTAAAAAGCTGAAAAAGTGAACAAACAAAACTCTGTCTGTACTGGCCATGAGTCTGGAAACTCTGGAGCTAATTTTTCAAACATAAATGTGACACAGAAGTGTGCAACACTGTAGACCTTGAACTGTGTTCAGAAAATAACACCAGACTTTATTTACAGGCAAAAGGTCCTTTCTTGTTTTAGCAATAATCACTTATAACAAGTATCTTTAATAGCTTTTATTGACTTGCAAACCACATTGATGGCCAACTTCTCTTTACAGGAATTAAAAAGATGTTTTTAGATTTGAATCCTGACTTTGAGGTATTGATTTCTCTTAGTCAATGAATAAGTGTGATTTTTTAGCGTCTCACCTGGGCTTTATCCAACATCTCTTTAAATCCTTCAAGAGGAGTGAACTGACTCAATTCCTCCATGAGCTTGACAGGATCTAAATTCATCCACTGGATATCGGGCATCCCCCTGCAGAGCAAACAAATACCAAAACCAATTTGATTACAATAGAAGAATCCTAAAAAAGAAAATCTAAAATCTAATCTTTGCTATAAGCGGGAATACTTTAAGTACAGTTTCTTTCTTGTGCCTTTGTTGCACCGAGCCACGCATGAGGCTTGCTGCAGTTACAAGATAAAATAGCGTTTATTATCCTGTTTCACGCTGCCACAATGCCAGGGAAAAGGCACGGTGGCTGCCTCCTCACTTTCATTCCTCAGTGCCCTGCATTGAGTCATAACAATTACCTCTGCCTCCCAAACATCTTGATAAAGAAGCTCAGAAGATGAGAAGGTAGAAGGAAAGTAAGTGAGGAACGACTGAGGAGAATTGTAGCCCAGCAATGCACGCCGCCCCCCTATTTGTAAATCTCATTGTTTTAGACATTGTTCAAGGTTTCTAATGACTATTTAATGCCAAAAGAAATCACATTTTGTCTCATGAGTAACAATAATTTCATTTTAAGCACAAAACAAAGCCTTTGGGAAATCTGCTGAATCATTTTGAAAGTTTAAAGCCAAATTTTCCAAACCCGCTACGCTAAAAGGAACATTTGCCTTCAAAATAGAATTTTCTTTTAGAATTGGTTGTTTAATTTAGAAAAACTTTAAGAACGACAATAAAATAAAGGAATTTTAAAGTGTCATCATTCAAGACTGATTCTTCAGGCGGGCTGCTTTCGTGTTCCCACATACCAGTCTTCTTTTCTGCTGCTGGTTGCAAATACACTCTTTTATCTGCCAGTTTGTGCTTGACTGAACCAGGCCTGGGCTCTTTTGTTTTTTCATAGATTGTTCTTCCTAAGGTTCTTCTCTCCTTTCCCAAGTCTTCCTAACCCTTTATCCTAAAACTTACCCCTCTTTTTCCTCCCTTTCCCCCCCCAACGTATCACAGTTTTTTTCACTGTCAACATTTAAGAGTGCTCCAGAGTAAAAGCAGCCTGAAGCGACTGGTGACCGCTGCTAGCTTTATTTATCCATTTTCACAGGAGAAATGGTTATTTAGCTCTTAATAAATAACTGCAGATGTTGAAGGCTTTGCATGGATTACAGGAATCCTGGGATAATGTGTGAATCATCAAAGAACCCTTCTCTCGTTCTGGTGCCTTCACACAAGCCAACTGGGAGATGCTGAGGATGGGAAACTTGTGTTTGTTTCTGCATGTGCTGGCTTGTCATGCAACAGAGTGCCGTCAGTTCAAATGGATCTATAAACAAATAATTTATTTTCAAAAGAAACATCTGCTAAGATCTAAAAGACACCCCCCCCCCCCTTTTTTTTTTTTTTTTAAGTGCACAGTTGATTGAAATATCACTGTGGACAACAAATATGGACATGGCTTTCAGCAACTCTATTTCTCAAGAGAACTTTGTCATGTGGAGAAAAAGGAGATAAAAACTGAAAAAATCTGCAATTACGCCCAGACTCTACTGTTTAATTTCTTGTAGCTGCTCTCTGTGCTTCTCAAGGGACTTGAGGTTTGAATACTGCCCATTTTATTTGTTGGACAACTCGGGAGCTGGGAGCCTGGGGCATTACCATGAGAATGCTGAGTGTTAGCCGTGAGCTGACAAAGCCGCCCTCCCTCCCTCTTCTGGGGCCCCTGCACTGATGGACACTCACTCGTAAACTGAAAGAATGCTTACCATTGTCTGACCCAAAGGGCTCCCCTGCTACCACCACCACCGCTGCCGCCACCGCCTCCCCGCCCTCCGTTCTACCAACCTGCCACCCAGTTGCCACTGCAGCCATCTCCTCTCCTTCAATCCCTCCCTCGCTTTGGTGCATCTCTCCCTAACCTTCTCTTATTGAAATCCTCTGTCAGGGTACCCCCCTCCTCCAGGCCCTTTCTGAACACTAAAAGAACTCTATTACTGACCGCCGCTGTCAGTCACAGCACCCACTGACAGACTACTGAAAGCCCAACTGTATGTCTCCATCCAGCATGTGCTAAAAGCACCACACAGACGAGAGGGAAGCAGTGACAGCACAAGGAGAGCCTGGGCCTTTTATGAAATGTTTTAATGTGCTAAGAAGATTTATGTTGGGTCAAAAATTCCAAGACTTACGGTAAATAGGCAGAGCCTCCCTGTAGTTTGGCCCCCTCCCAGAAACAGTCCAATGGGGTGATTATCATACAGGGGAAAAGCTTGTCAATCATCTGGGATGAAGAAACAGAAATGAAGAATAATTAGACCTCACAAAAAATGTGGAAAGGACAAAAAAAAATCCTCCTTTATCAACGCACCCTTTCAATCATGACGTTTTCTATAATTGGCACTCCTGATTTATAACATATTTTATTAAGGTCCCACGATCTGCAAGAAAAACAAAAAATGTAAGGTATAATTTATAGCTTTTACAGCTGACATGAAGATTAATGTGAAAAGCTTTCTTTTCATCACACAGTCCACTTACTTGCCAAACAGTGACACCTGAACCTTGCTGGCAGAGAGGGCGGCTTCCATGTGGACCAGCAAAGCCTCTTGGGTAAGAATGTTGCTGCCTTCCTCTTTGGGGGTCTGGATAAGCATTTGTGAGGTAAATACTGACTCTTCTCCCTGCTTCTCCTTGGTGTAGCGAAGCTCCGTACTCACTCTGCTGCCAGCTAGAAAGCAACAAAACATTAAAAGTCAGCCGCGGATACTCTAAAGTTACTTTTTTTTCTGTACACACAAAGACGCACACATTTGCATCCTATTACAAAGTCTCCTGCATGCACATTATGCACATATAGTTTCACAAGAACACACACATAATGACCAACACCCTTGGCCTACATCAGTGTTGGTTTTGAAGGCACTTCATACAAGCCAATGTCTAGCCAATGGAAATGACTAATGCAGCTTCTCATTGGCTCTTTCCTGGAAACAGATGTGCCCTGTTAGCAGAACCAGCCGTTTGATGCCACTAAAACCCGCTGCTGTACAGTTATTGGCAGGATGCATAGACTTAGAAGACAACTTGTTCATCTTGATCCACACCGAGTCCGCTTTCTAAAAAGGGAGATCTTGAGGACAAAGACAGGAATAAAGAAAGGCATGTGAATTCAAAAGAAATAGAAATATGGAGGTTAGGATGGGCAGAAAATAGTTTGGGGAAGACTGAAAATGGAGAAAGATTGGGAGGGCAGTGCTGTTCTGTGCGGTAGACCCCAGTCCCCTAATTACAGGAGGTTGCCCTGAAAAGAGCTTGCCAGCCGGGGGGATCTGTGCTTGTGCCAAGAGGACATGAAACATGCCGCGCTGGATCACAGAGAGCCCGTCTGCCCCTCTTGCTGTCCCCACATGACAACCCCAGAGAGAGAAAGAGGAGGGGGGGGAAAGGGAAGTTTGGAAACAAGAACCTTCAATTCACAATTTCATTGCTCCTCTATCTGCTTCTGTGCTGCTCTCAGTCCTGCATTTATCTCTGCTTTACATTTAGGAATCTACCACATCTACCTACTTCCTTCAACCCCTTTGCTTTGGCTTCTCTCTCCATTCTAAGTGTATATCTCGTTCCCGCTGTCTTTTTTCCCCTCGTTCCTTCACGCTCGCTGCACCTCCCCCAGCCTGGAACAGGCTGTTATAATTGATGGGGAGAAAAGAAAAAACAAACTACTCAGCCTACACCACTAAAGTGTGAGATCAGGTTAGAACCTCGTGCCTTAGAGACACAGTCCAATATTTCTAGGCTTAGCTTTCAAGGTTTTAATTGCATTTGCAGGGGCTTGAGAACACCTTGTTTATTTGCAGTCATTGGTGTGAGGTCTGGTGCATCCTGAAACCAAAAATCTGACAAACAACTCCAATGAAAGAAAAAAGCACGACAAAGATTTGAAAAAGTCACGATGTTGTGTCACTACGGACCTCAATGTTTGGGAAATGAAATCCACATTAATAGTTTGTGGCTTATTCTTAGTAATTTATTGGACAAAACTTTCCACTCAACTTTTTCTTAGTTATTTTTTAGGATAAAATGCCATCTAAACTCTCAAAATAATAAAGCAAAAATATGAAATCAAATATTTGTCACTAGAGTTGTCATACTCCGAATCCCTTCCTTCAATTTCCAATCAAAAGCTTACAACTAAATTGAACTTTTTCTGTTAGTGAGCCTCTTTGACATCTGTTAAACCTTTTTTGACATTTCGTGTGTTAACCTCTGCAGTGCTGGGTTTTGATCCCAACAGGAACTGGGTGGCTCGGAGAGACTCTGGCTCTATAATTACAGGCCTCCTGAAGTAAATTATAGCTATTTGTGTCTCGTTCCTCCCATCTGGACCACCCAGGCTGCGGGTCCTCTCTCTGCTCTCTTTCTCGCCTTCTCTCCTCAGCCCCTGGTCCGGCCTCCACCACCCCACTCCGCGGAGCTCAACAGCAACTTTGCTCAGGACTCGGCTCACGGCTCGCTCCCTCAGGAGCCTCTCTTATTCCACCTTTAGGTTTCTCTTCTACTTTGCTTCCCTCTTTCTGGCATTGTCTACTTCTTTCTCACTCTTTTTCAGTTACCCCCTCCATAACACACTCCCCCTTTTGCTCAGCCTGTGCTCCGAAGACCCTTAAAGAGACAGCTCCCCGTAACTTTCCCACCCTGGGATGAAAAAGCTTTTTGAGTGTGGAAACTGTGGTTTGAACATGCCAGCAGCTGCTTGTTTTATTACATGTGCAAATCTGAAACATACAATATTTGTTTGTAAAAACTGCAAAAAACAAAACATCAACCTAGCTCTGTATAAATCAAGGCCAGTCCACAGTCATCTTTCAGATTTTAGCCAAAAGCTCGACTTTGATGGGGTAACATACAAATCTGTTTACTGGCTTCACCGCCGAAGGTTCTTTCGCAGCAGTTACGACATTTGGAAGCGAGGAACAGAGGAAGATATCATAAACTCTTACGATGTTTCATGGCCAAGGGTCTACAAATGTTTGTCGAATGTTTGCCTTCTTCTGCTTTGCTTGAATGCGTGGGTCTGTATTTGGTGGATAAACTGAACCCTGTCTTAACATATATCAGCCATAAATCTGTGGCTTCTGGGACAATCTTCATGGTTCCATTCCAATTTATCTTCATGACTTCTTATAGGGACGGTCCCAGTTCCAGGCCAGGCTAGGTCAGACCAAGCCGCCTTGAACCTTCAGTGTGGTAGATTAGCTGGATTAGGGGGCCTCTGAAAGGCCCCACGCTGCTACAGAGGAAGACCCAAAACGAAGAGGGCTGAAAGTGACATGTATGCTTTCATTTGCTGTGCCGTTCTTTGCGCGTTGTCCCTCATTTGAATAGCATGTCAAAATGAAAACAAGAACTGGAGTTTCCAATTTTAACCCAAAAACACCAGCTGATCTAAAATCTACTAAAAGATATTTCCAACTGCAACCACACACGTTAAAGAGGCCAAATGAGATATTCATTCCCCAGACATTGTATTTAGTATAAAAAAACCTCCTCTTTGATCTTTTGTGACATGTAGACCTCCAGAAATGTCTGAATTAAAATCCCATGTGCAGCCCTGCCCTGTGGCATTCCCCAGCCAGGGCACCCACTGCCTGAAACAGGCTGCCCCCCAGCAGATGGGCTGTTCCTCCACACAGTACAACTCCAGACTGAATGCAGACCCTTTTGTCATTCAACCCTTCAATTTCTTTCAAATGTTTCCCAACAAACAGCAGAATAAAGAGCTTTTTTTCCACAACAAAGGCAAATGGACCAAAACTTTCCCAGCCTGTGAAACAATGCCAGGGTCGTCTGTGGGAGGGTGAAGCACGGGGCGAGAAAGAGAAACTGGCACGTTGCTACTTTACCTATAGAAATACAATGTATCTGTACAGGAGCCAACAAAGAGAATTATTTAATGAGATAATCCCGATCAATACATAAAACCAAGAAAACGTCTTTAACTTCCGCTTGTTTAAAGTGTCTGGGTTGATTGCGAGGAGTCATCCTGCAGTCACAAGTTAAAAAGTGAGTAAAAAAAGCAAAAACAACATGAAAGATTAGTTTAACTTACATTCTTTTCAGATGTGCCAGTGGTGTTAGCCACCACACATAAATTTCCACCAGGGTTGGCATTTAGGTACTTTCTATTTCCATATGTATAGGCTTGCCTCTGCTAATTATGCTAATCATGGGCAGTGTTGGCCACTGTGAAAAATAGTCACATTAGACACTCCACTGACCGCTAATACTGCCTAATGTGTGGTTGAAACATACATTCATCCCTGCCTGAAAAGCAAAATTTTTCCACGTTGCTGGTCTCATTCAGATGAGAAATGAATTTATTGAGCCCAAGAAGCATTTCTTTTTTCCCCTCCCAGTAAAAAAATGTTCAGTCTCTATTTCGCCCTCGCTTTACTTTTTGTACTTTGATGGTGTAAGGACAGACGTAAATGGTGCAAACTCTGAGGTGACTGGTGTTGCTTTATTTTGCCCAGACGAGAGACAAAGGTTGCTCTTCGGCCTGAAGAGAAAGAGTGACTCAATATACTGATTGAGGCTTGATTTTCCTGCTTTTGGCCACTTTGCAGATCTACTAAAGTTACTGCCTTCATTGTAGCAAAGTGGCTGACGGTTTAGTGCTTGTCTTGTAAAGGCTTTGGCTCCAAGATGTTGTAAACACACAAGTGTGTGTTAAACTTTTTAAAAATGACATTTGAGAACCAATCTTTGTGTTTCCTGCATGAAAACTAAAGCTGTGTGTTTTGATCTACTCCTCTTGGGTGTGTGTTTATTTGTTAGGGGGTGGTCCTGGTCTGTCTGTGGAAGTGTGCATAGGTGTTGGGGACAATTCTGAGAAAAGGATTGGAATGAGGTAGTGTTGGATTGAAGACTGGAGGGAAGGGGGTGAAATAAACATTTAGAAGTGACCCAAGTTGACTCTAGTCTTGTTTGTTCTCTCTACCAGTGAGGTCCCGAGCCCTGAACGCTGGGAGTTTATTTATCTAGCTGGGGCACCACCGCGCACTATTCACCTCCAATAATGCTTCATAGAGCTCCCTTTCTCTGTCTGAACTGGGACGCTGTGTGCACTCCAATGAATTATAGCATTTACCTGCTGCGCGGCTCTGAGGTTTGTTTAGAGAAACTGCTCCAAACTTTGAAATGCCCACACGTGCATTCGTTCATTTACGTAAACTCCAGCGTGTTTTTTCTCACCCTGCCCCCTCCCATTTTTTTCTAATTAGTCTAGTTCTTGATCTCCTCATATCCTGTCTGATTTCACCGTAAGCTTAACTAGCACTTCAGTCACTATTCATGTTTATACGGGCCGCTCTTTACCTCCACTTCTGCTCGCACACTTTTTTATAGGACATGAAACTGCGAGGCCTTGTCTCGCCGCACTCATATTTGGACAGCTTGAGTCTGTGTATACGTCTGTCATGCCTCACCCAAACTCTGCCAAGAAAGATGAGTTTAGTTTATGTTCAAGTAAACACCATTGCTCTGACATGCAGGCCCCTTTTTCTTTCTTTTCCTCACCAAACAATCGTTTCGACTGTAAATGGGAGAAGATCCAGATCAGAAAAAGAAAGGGCACAACAAAGAAATCATGGACTTCTTGTTAGCAGAAGACAGCAACCCCCTTTTGTAAAAACATGCCTCTTTTTTTTTTACTTCTCTGTGGAATAGAGACACGCCAGTGACTCCTTCACACTTGATGTTTGTTCAACTGAGACAGGAGAAAAAAACAGTAAAAGAAAAAAGCGTGAGCTAGCTATAAACCACCCTTTCCTGCCCCAACCCCCTATTGTCTCCTCTCATCCCTGTCTTCCTCCTGAACCTCTTTTTATGATCTTTCTTTTCTGCTTGTGGACAATACAGACACAACAATGTTCACACTCTCTACTGGGATTGCATTACGAATATTTGCCTTTGGCGAACTATATAAGAGAGGTGGGGGATAAGAGAAACACAATAAAATCCAGGTTCTTGTTTATGAATGAACCCCAGAAACATCTGCTGTTGAGACCGCAGATCTTTATTTTAACTGTTTAAGGTGGTTTTGGATTTTCTGAGCCAGAAACAGTTCTTAATCCTCTTGTCAGACTAAACACCCAGATACTATGGCTTTTAGCTTCACCTTTGCAGGTGTGAAGACTGAGGATTAATCCAGTGACTTCTATATTACATCTGCTTGTCGCAGGTGCGCGATATACCTAAGACGGGCAAGCCATTGTGCACAGAAGTGGAAAAATTGGCGTGGACTCCGACAAAAACTAATGTTTAATTCAAGATCTTCCTACACACAAAAAAAAAAGTGGTGGCATTATGGTACGGGCAGGCAGGTAGAAACAAAAACACACAAAGCATCTGCTCAACATGAAAAATGCAGTTTTGAACTTAAGAGAAGGGTTCTGCAAAAGATGTAAATATATGTTTGTGCGTGAGAAACCTATGGAGGTATGTTCTGGTAGGAATAACTGATGACAAGCATATGCTCTAAAGCAAACAGTAAGGTGGCATAGTGTTCACACATACGGTGTTGATTCACAGCTAGTTTATCATGAACAAATGAGGATACATGTGGAAAAACTTGAATATGCTGCGGTCTAGTCTTGAATATTTATTTTAGACATGCCTTTTCAGTTAAAAAAGAGCTCGGGAAAATCTAATGACGGATTTAGGACAATTTTTTGACTTTTTTTTTTGTTTAATTCTAGTTTTGCTTGTGAGCTTTGCATTCCTTGTTTCTGGCTCAAGTACAATGGCGCTTGGGTGTGTGTCGCTCTGTGTTTGTGTGAAAGAAAGACAGAGAGAGAGAACTAACCTCTCCTTGTTACCCAACCACTTTACTCTCCATTGAGGCCCTCACAGCTTTGTCAATGGGCTATTGGTGGAAACAAGGCAGGAAGAAACTTTAGAAACATGGCCACGGCCTCTTAAAGGCACAGCGCTCCCTTTCAGCACTGCTGCTTCAGCTCCCTGAATCCCACCAAAACAATTGGCACACAAACATCTAAACATCTCCTTTAAGAGAAAGCTCGGCCAATTAGCTCGAGAGGTAATCCCAAAGCTTTACACTGACCAGAATGAAACCAAAGAAAAATGGAAACTGTGGAAATTCAATCTCTAGCTCTTTGTTTCTGATTTAGCCTTTTCTATCCTCCTCAAACACATTGTTTTAGCCCCTTGATTGGTAGATTATGTTGTTTTTTATATATAATATTATTTTAAAAGTAGTCTGATTGAAACATTTTATGGAATTCCTATGGAAGTGGAGCATGCAGTCTGTTTGATCGCTACAACTCCAGGTTCTGTGGAAGCCGCCTGTTGGCGTTCTCAACACGGTGGGCTCCGAAAAACCCTATAGAGTCTGTTTATATTCACCAACTGCTGTGGCTCTTTAGAGCGTGCAAAACAGGTGGGTAAACTTCAGCTGCATTCACTTATATTTTTTCTTCTTGTGAGGAGGAGAGAAGGTGGAGGGAAGCGGGGCTGGGGAGGTGGTGCCTGCTTGCCTCTTGTTGAATGGAATCCAAGAATAGTTAGGGACCACACAGGGAGCTGAGGGGGGGAGGGAGGGGTCAGAGCCCTTAAAGATGGCTAACCATTCACACAGTCCATCTGCTGCAGGGATCAGGCTCCGCAATGAAAGCCTGGGGGTTTAAAAGGAATTTGGCCAGTGTGAATAACCAAATAAAGTTGCCTCTGGCTCTGAAATCATACAGATAACTTAAACGTAAGATAAGATGAAAAAGTAGAGGAGACGTCCATCAGCTGCTGGCCTGGTTAAAGGAAGATGTGTGACAAACACAAGATGGAAAAGAAGCTCTTGTATTCGACTGAATTAAGAAAAAGAATTGCAAAAAATATGCGAAAAATTTCCATCTATGTTTCTGCACAGGAAACAAAAGTCTAATAAAGATGGAAGTTAATACGACATCATGTCTCACATTCCTTTTATACCCAGATAAGCATGCAAAGAACTCTATCAAAGTGCTGATTGCTTATTGACTTCAAACAAACGTCTGAAAATCCTCAATTTGCCAACGCTCCTGTCAAGTTTCTAGCAGACATACCAGTGTGTCAGTCACTGATCGCCCAGCGCCCCTCCCAAGGCACTAAGATGACACTAATGTGACCACCCTGACTCTTGCCACAAGCCATTGTCATTCAAACTCGTATGTGCTGCCATGTAACAAGCTGTCTGAACTCAAGAAACCACAGCTGAACCAAACGGCCAAACATAAGAAGAATCTCTTGTGCAAACAAACAAAAAATAATTGTTTCTCGATGCTTCATCCACACAGCACACAGTACTGAAAGAAGAAACCTCTTCAACTCACCTTCCACCCATAGCTGCTCGATGTTTGTTTCGATGTCTGCGACCCGGAGTCCCACAGAAAGAGCCCCGAATACTAAGAGTCCAATAAAGAGGACCTTCCCACAGTGTTTCTGGATGTGGCAGCCCAGAGAGAACAGCAAGGCCTGGAACCTCGCCCGGATCCACAGAGGAGCTTTCTGACCTACCGCCTTCCCCTGCATTTCAGGGCAAAAGGAGAAAACTGTTAGATTACCTCAAACAAATGAAATATTCTGAAAGTTATGTTCCTGGTTGTGCATTTCTGGTGTACATCATGATGAAGGAGCAGTGACAGCTAAGGATAAGATTGTTGTTTACTGTGAATTCTGGACATGTTTGTCCACAAAAATAATTTAATAAAATCAAACCTGTCATGTTGGTAAATAGATGCTCTAAAAGCCTAAAGCCAATTTCTTGTTTTTTTCAGTTTGAACTGAATGAAAATTCAGTGAGAACTTATCGAACATATTTCCTTAGTGCAACATCCATCGTTTTATTCGTTTAACAAATAAAAACATGCTTCAGCGTATAGATGTAACTCATGGGTCATATTTTGTGCAACATTTCCTTGTATCTGCATGTGAACCAAACGCTCCAGAGTTACAAATGTCGCTGCTGCAGAGGACGTTGCTCTGGTGTTGTGGTTTCTCTCAGCACTGCTGAAACACGTCCAAGCATCCGGGCGGTCCAAAGATGCTTTGTCAGATCAAACTCAATCAGTGGATTCCTTTACAGGACCCACCACATTTCCAAACAGACCCGGGGCCAGTGCGCTCTCCGCTGGCTGCACACAGCCAGGGAAAGACAGCAACGGGCTTATTTTAACAGGAACAAAACGGGAAAAAGGATTCATTATTTCAAACAAACAGCAGAGTTTACATGCTGTTAAGTTATTAATCCAAATGTGACAATTTTCTCATCTGATTTGACCATCCGAGAGAAGAAAAACGCAGTTTATGTCACCTCTATCGACAGCATCACTGCTCTAATCTCCTCTCAGTTCCACCGTGCGCCCTCAAAAACACTCAGAAAGCTTTTTGTCATTGGAGTTTGCGGACAGAAACCCTCTCGCATCACCTTTGAGATCTGTTTAAGTGCGAAAGCAGCGTGGCAGTAGCTGGGTCTCCGGAGGAGGTCTGGGTGCGCAGGCGGCTGGGAGCGCGTATAACTCGGGGGTAAATCTCCAAAGACGCCGGCCCCTGGGACCCCACGATCCGAGGCCATAGTCCAAAGACGGGGTGCGGGACGCGACACAGAATCGGTGCGAGTTCAGCAAAAGCGACAATAATCCAACATAGAAGTAGAGCTCATCCAACACCTCCGGCGACCACTTAGGGATTCTAGTCTTCCATGGAGACGCACAAGTCTCGAAACTCCATCCCAACATTATGCGCCGAAATCCGTAAAGATCCTTCAGTCTTCATTCGTCCAGAGTCGGTGAAACTAAGAGGAGCTGCGGCGGTGCGCGGAGTAGCTCAGAGGCGTCCGTGTCACGTCTAACTCCGATCCCGCAGTGGTAACATTTGGAGGAGCTCGCCTCTCGGCAAATCCTGAAAAGGGAGGTTTGATGGAAAAGTGCTCCGGCTCCCATTGGCCAAGGAAGAGGCAAATTACTTTGCAAACATCGCCTATTATTAGCTGCTAAGCAACAGCTCGCCAAAGTGGAGAGAGAGGGGGACCACCCAGGCTGCCGCTGCCTGGGCTGCAGGGAGGGGAGGAGGACGGAGGGAGGCAGGGAGGGAGGGAGGAGAGGAACTCTTTCAATAAACTTTGCGCGCCCGCGCCCGCCCGCACACACCGGAGCGTGTGCGTGCGGGCGCACCGCCTCACGCACCGCGCCGCCTGCCCTGCTTCTCTTGAACAATATTCCCAGTGGCCGGACCCTCCAGCTAGAAGAAGCAATCGCACATGCCATCTATTGATGCAACAGTGCACATATAAACTGCACGCACATATATCTATTCACTTAAAAAAAATCATCTTTCGAAAGAAGAATGCAGACACGTGATTCCCTTCATTTGAGCATGTATGTGGGGATTAAAGATCTTTCAACACTTTCCATATCACTCCGGGCCATCTCATGTTTTGGGAAGCCTTTGGAGCCTCGCGTTTGCAGCAGACCAACCAGACTAGACGCTTTACCCAGATCAGAGTCTTTGCTGCAGTGGGAGCACTTTGTTTCCAGACAGCTGGAAGAAAGTCATGAGCGTGTAGGATCTTTGCAGCAACAGCTGTAACCTCACCTCTTGTGGCTTCTAAAAAAGTGATCTGATAGCTCATTTTCTTCCAGAAAATATAACCTCTCACCCTTTGTGAAACAAAACAAAACAATGAGTCATGAACACCATTTCTGTTCTGCATCTTTTTCATCAACACCTTAGCGCCTGGTCTCCTGGCCTTTTGTCTTAAAGGCTTTTGGAAAGTTTCCATGTTTTACCAAGCTTAATTTAACCGGTTCAAAAAGAAGAAAGAAAATAGATTGTTTTAATTCAAATGAATGTTCCACTGGGGCTGAGCTCTGGTGCAGCGAGAAGGCCCCGGTTCAAATCCCAGCTGGGACCTTGCTGTGAGGAGTTTGCATGTTCTCCCCATGCATGTGTAGGTGTTCTTCAGTGACTTCCTCCCACAGTCCAAAAACGTTAAATTATTTTTGGACTCCAAATTGTACCTGTGAGTGTGCATGAGTGCGTGATTGTGCAGCCCTGTGACAGACTGCCAAACAGGGCAAACCCAGCCTTTGCCCAACAGTAGCCGGGTTATAGGCTCTGGCAACCCCAAAAGGAATGAAACGGATGGATGGATGGAAAGTGATCCAACATGCCACCAACTTTAAAGGAAGAGAACTAACACTTGACTGTTTTTCCTCCCTGAGCATCAACCTGTGATGCTGTGGGGAACATTTGTCAGACGACTGGTGCTAATTTGAAACACGTTGGGTCACTGTAAAACAATTTAAAACTAAAGCAGAGCAATTGGATTCTAAGTGACAGAGACGAGCTCAATTTGGTCCGTGACAAGATGTAGGTAAGACCAGTGTCACGGTTCACTCCTGAGCTGTTATGTCTATCATTGCTGTGTACACTTTGCCTGGATGACCAACAAAAAAGGTCAATATTTCAATGTTTTGCAGTGTCAGAAAATAAATTCATTCTTTTCTTGACTTTTACAAAAGGAAAAGTCTATTAAATGTTTCATTAAAAAGTGTGTTTAGCACAAATCTCTGCAAATACAAACATAAAGACCTTTAGCTTTTTTTTCTTTTTCAAATTGCAAGCTCAGAAACTCAGATACTTACCAAAATAAATCATGTAAATTTTCATTTTGTTTACAGTTTCGCAGTTTTTATTAAAAATATATCAAAATAAACTCTTATATACATTAAAGCAGACTTCGTTTTTTCAGAACTCTCTATTAGGCACAGTATTACATGTTAGATAAAGTGAATCATACACAAAATATGTGCACACATGCATGAAACAAATAACTGAAGTAAATGCAGCACCCAATGCATTTATTCTAAAATCCAACTTTTGACTCAACTTTTAAATTCGTATAAATTGCCTTGAAGGAAAAAAAGCACAAGTATTTTATAAGATAAAACAAATTAAATGACTGACTTTACATTTTCTACAATCTTATTGTCAGGAGTCAATAAGCCTCTTTGCCGCCTGCTCTGACCTTCGTCTGGACTCTGACCCTGATTTAGCTTTGTGGACTTTTAGCTGAGCTTTGCTCCTGTCTGAATCAGGTTCTGCTGTATGTGGAACCAGCCGTCTTCTTATTTGTGACATTTGTAACGTTTTTTGTGTTTTTGCTCCTTAATTTCCCTTTTTTTTGCCAAGTATGCCAATCTGTCCATGATTATTAAATCAGATTTTTCTAATCTTGGTGAAAGTGTTTAGTTTTGGAGCATAGAATAATAAAATATCGTTTCACCTCGGCTAATTTGTTTAAAAAAACATTTTAGAAATATCCCAGTAAAATAATCTTTAAAGTTAATTTTCCTTTAATATATTTTTTTCTTCTTCTTGTAATGTCAAATCTAAAAACTAGATTTTTAGATTTAATACGGAGCCACAATCAAATTAAAATAAACTTTAACCTTGTTCAGTTTACCCTACAAATAATGTAGAAAAAATGATAAATTTTGTTTAAAGATTCCTGTCTGTCGGTCCCAGAGACTCTTTTGAAGTTTTTGACATACAAACATTCAAACTTGAATGTGAACTATTTGGTTCTTTTCACAGCTGATCCTTAATAAAGATGGCATCAGATCAGTGGGTTTACTCACTGCGTCAGCGCTATGCGGAAGCTCACTGATACACTTGCTTATATGTTTACTCATTTATCCATCTCAGGACCTGCTTAGTTCCCAGAGTGGCACTGTTCCTTCACTCTACTGGAACTGGTTCTCTTGGACTGGGCTGGGTTTGAGTGGTAGAGGGGAAAAAGGCAGCTGGAAATGGGAGCTAATGTGGAATGTGAGGAATTGGGTTGTGTGGTATGGGGCCCCTTCAAGCCTAACAAACTCAGGGAGGTCCAAGGCCTGGTCTGGAGGCCTTGGATAAATAAACCATCTGAGATGACCATGCGCTGTGCAGATATCTGCCATCACACCTCCCTGGACTCCAAACACAGCCCTCGCTACTTCCCTCACTTCTCTTTATCCTCATGCTCTCTCTGCCTAATTTCAGCTCCATCTTTCCTCTTCTTGTCTCTCCTTTACTCTTCTATTTGCAACTGCTATTTTCTTAAACACTATTATTGTCTCTTCAGTTTTATCTGGTACTGCCCCCTCCCACACACACACCCTCTCCTTCATTCCCCCATTTCATCTCTCCCCAGTGACCCCATCCATTCAGTCGTTCATCCATGCATGGCTTGCTGTCCGTCCGGAGTTCTGTATGTCCTATAGGCAGAGTCGTGGAGCGTTTTTGGCACTCAAGCATCTCACAGCAGATGAGTTTGAGCTCAGAAAATAGTTTTTTTTTGTAATGCATAGATTGGAAGACTTTTTCTTCCCTTCATGGGGAACAAATGAAGGCAGAAGATTTTGCATAGAAGGGAAAGCTAAGCTCTTCCTCATAACACAGTTAGGGCAGAAAGAAGCAAATAAAATCTATAAAATTTTTAAGAAAATGAATAGTAAGTAACTTCTAAGGTAAGAGCACCTAAAAAGTAAAGTGAAATTACAGAATTTTTATTGATGTATGAAGTGAAAAAGCTGGAGAAAAAAGTCACTTTAAAATATATACATAAAAATACATAAATTTATCCATTTATATAAATTAAGGATGTGATTAAAGATGAGCAAAAGAGCACAAGAAGTACAGCTTTGTATAGGAGTACATGTGCTAAAAAATGTCATTTGTGGTATTAGAGCTATACTATGGCAACTTTTGATTGTTAGAAGCTTTAAACATTCCTTAATCCCAGAGATTTACAACCGTATTTATTCATATATATATATATATATATATTTTTAGGTGATCAAAAATGAAGTTTTTAAACCAGTTTTTAAAGCTTTAACGTTGAAATCCTAAAAATGTATTTTCTATTTCAGCCTCAAACAGAACTACATTTGATGAAGAAATCATGTTCTTTTGGTCTTCCTCATGTCATCCATTAGGTTTTTTTTAGACAAATGCAGGCTACTGCTGGTAATCTAAAGCATGACAAGCAGCTTTTTCCTTTGATTTTTTTTTTATTATAACATAGTTGTAAAAAGTATCTTCTGATTTATTAAGTGAGATGAGGATGGAGGAATAAGAAACACCATATTGTTTTTGCAAATTTGTCTTTCACTTTGAAAAAAAAAAACTCCCTTTTGGAGGTTTTTGCTAAAAAAAATCCATCTCTGGAGTTCCCAAAGAGGCACAACCTTTGACTTTAGATGGATCAAAGAGAAAAGATTGTGTATGCAAGATGGTCCGTCCATGTGTGACAAGCTGTGTTAAACAAGTAGAATAAAGTTGGAAAAGATGAAATCCTTTAGAGATCATCGTCAGTATGAGGTGGTTTTGCTGCCGCTGAAATCTAAAGCGGGAAAAAAATAAAATAAAGAGTCCTAGTGTGAGACGGATGGACTTGCTGTGTGGACGGGACAAATGTTTGATACACAGACGTACACAGATGTGCCCAAAGGTGGGGTGGAGTCGCAAATCGGAGTTGGGGGTTTGCCTGACTAGATGGGTGGCTTCGTTGCTTGAGGGCTGATTGTGGGTGAGCAAGAGACACCCACACACACAGAGCCAGCAGGCCACCCAAGTGGCAGTCAGTCAGAAACCTGCGTGTGTTTGCTGCTGACCCCTACACATTAGCACAACACTTCCTCAATTTGTCTTCTGTGTTCTTTGACCACAAATGAATTTCCTCCCTCCTCTTCTTTTTCCACAGTACCTTTCAAGAATCCAACACCCCACTGCCACCACCAAACACGTACACCCTCACTGAAACCAATCTATCCTCAAATGAAATGTCTGATTAAATACAGACACTTTAAGCTCCAGTTTTTATGTTGCTCCGCCAACAAAGAATGTGTGAAGACATAGATCCTATGTGTGGGATAACAAGCTCAGAGCCACCCCAGAAAGGCACAAACACACATACACACACTGACTCACAAAGCCAGATATTTTGCAGTCTGTCTCTAGCAGCCTTTGCTAATTAACTTAACATTGAGTGAGTCTCTGATTGGGATCAGCGGCAAAATCACAGGAAGGAGCAGAAGACTGACCTTTTTGGCATCCAAAGGTGTTCTTTTCTACTTAATCTTATTAGTTGGAGTGGTTGAGGTGGAAGTGCAAATAAATCGGTTGTGTTGAATGACAAAAATAAGATTCAAAAACTCTCATTCCCGTTCATTTTCAAACTAAAAAACATGGAATGACTTTTGTTCTTATCAAAATCATGTTTCTCATGGAAGAAGAAAAACAAAAAATAGATTGTTATCTCAACGTAATTAGATGGGAGGTCCTATGATACGTTTTTTTTTCATCACAGAGTTCTTTTGAAAAGCCAGCGCATTTCATCAGTGTTTGCTCACAGACATATATATGCACGCCGCCGCTTGTGAGGTTCTTTGCTTTCTTTTCAAGCTGCAGGTCTAAGTTTGCATTACCACCTGCTAGCTGCATCTGACAAAACCACTGTTACAACCTCGCAAACAAAGACTTAAAGAAAAGTGGGTTTCTCTGTCTCTGTCTGTGTTCTGTGTGTTTTGCTCCAGAAAGGCAACCATTCATTACGATGACAAAGGGGTAAAGAAATGCATTATCATAATTAATCTTGTGTGAAACTGTGGGTGGCAGCTTCAACTCTGCTATACGGCTCTGACACAACTGTTCAGTGGAGAAAGAGTCAGTCTGCCACTGGGAAACTTTCTGCCTTTGCACTTCGATCTGGGAAATTTAAAGACCACAAATCTCACAGGAAGTTTCCTCGAAATAGTTCCGTTCAAAGCCTCAAAAGGAACATTTAATAAAGAAAAAGGATTTTTGTATATTTGATAAGATTTATTTTGCTGAACAAGTGCTATTTGGGTGGATCAAAACAAATCAATCTCTAAAAATGTATTTTTTGTTTCAGATATTCATCCTGCTTAAAAGCACACCTTTAATTTCCGCTTTGTTCCTAAAATTTGAAATCTAAACATGCGCTCGAAACAAGTCGAACTCCAAACGAGTCGACGAACAATCTGAGAACGTACAGTTTGATTTTACCGATCATTTATTTCCAGGTGCTGCTTGAATTCAGGCTATTTGGGACCCAAATTCAAACTGAAGTCGTCCAGCTTGATGCAACCAAAGAAATCCATACAGATGTTCCATACATTTTTGCATGCACATATAACTCGCGGATGTGTGTGTGTGTGAGACACACAAATGTCCAACCCTCAGACAGATAAGCCTAAGTAAACCCGTCAATGTACATGAAGAGATAAATGCGTGTGCTTTAGGCGGGGGTTTACTTATGGTGGGGGGGTGCAGAGGGAACTTTGTGGTTTTTGTATAAATACACAAATTTCTGCCCAAACACACCCAGCTGCCAGGTCGCATCATGTGGGTGCGAAGAGAGAGGTCAGAGTGGAGATTTCCCATTAAGGTCAACACACAAACAAAGAAGTGAGTCCTAAATGTTGTTTTTTTTCTCTTTACAGCTCAGATAACAAATGGGCTCTTTTCCTGCCACACTGGGTCCCCCTAAAAGTGCAAGGTAGCAATGGCACATTTATTTTAGTTTTTAACCGTATTACTTTAAAATGCAAAATTACAGGCCATTAATATACAATATGCAGTTACAGAAAAAGAAAACTTCTGGATGCAGATGTAGAATGGAGGCCATGTAACAGTACCGGCACACATTCAGGAGCCAAAAAAAAAAAACCACTCTAAAAGAGGAGACCCTCTTGACCATCTTTTTAGCTATAGTTGGACAGTCAGAAACTCCATGAAAGAGACCTGACTTCACTTTTGTATCCACTCAACCAAAGTTGGGAGGCGGGGCCTGAACCGGTTTAGGGTGACGGTCTTTCTTGGAACCAACAATAAAACATGCAAAATGAAGCTCTGGAACAGTAGCAATGATCTACCTCGCTTTTAGGTAAGCTGGGTTCTTACATCAGTCACTCTGCACGCCATACAGCCATTCAGGCTTCACTGTAAATCGATAAATTCCCTTTCTTTTCTTCCCAGCCAGTCACATCATATTTTTGTTTTTAAATTCGTGGACGTTTATCTCTCTACTTTCTGGATGATTTTGCTGGCCCTTCACCACCCCGTCCTCCACCTGGACCAATGCTGTTTCACTGATGGCCCTCAACCACCATTAGAGACCAGTCTAGTCTGGGGGTAATCTATGGTCCAAGCTTATCCCATCAGCATGCAGGACATCAAAATTGAGTAATTTCATTCACATCTTTTATCAAAAATAAATATTTTTTCGCATTGCTAAGATCTCTCCTTTTTAAATATAACATTGATCTTTGGTGAGTAAATATTTGGTGTATGAATCCATAAGGAATATCAAGAGAATCTGACCTTAAGATATCTACTGTTTGGTGTTCTCCTCGAATGGCCTTTTTTTTGGGCGGTGCCACAAGAAATGGGTGTGGTCACCAACCATCTCAGCAATGACAAATGGGAATTGAAGTTATGGAAAAACAACCAGAAAAGATGATCAATTCTGTTTGGAGGGTTGAGGAATCTCATTTTCCAAGTAAACAGATTAGATTTTGATTTTGAGGGCTATTTACTGATAGGTTTTAAAATTTGTAGCTTCATATTCAATTGATCAAAATTACTTTCTTTTTCAACATCTGTCATTCAAAGTTGAATAAACTATGACAGAATGTACCATTCTGCGCAGTTCACATATCCAAAATGGCAATAGGTCAATGTAATGTAGGAGCTCAGAGTAGAATTACACAGCCTCTCCAGCTTTACAGCCGGCTATTATCCCCACCCAACTAAACAGAATCCAGCATTTGTTCAACCTTGTGTTCCAACAGATTTTCTTCTGTCATTCCCAATAAATTCTTCAGTTAGTTCTTTTCCAGAGGGTCATTATCCTCTTTTTCCCATATTTTGGCGCAGACGGCAGTTTCTTTGCTGGTTTGTGGCATCGTGTGGTCAAACTATCAGTGTGATAAATGCCCTTTTAGACCCATCGGCATCTTTACAGCAGCTGCTTTTAGGACTGGAAATGCATTTTTAGTGAAAACTGTACTTTACAAATCTAATAGAAAGACAACTATGTGAAAAATCATGCAGTATCAGGCTTAATAAAGAAAACATACGGGCTAAATAACATTTTATCCAAGATTCCTTTTTCTTCACCTGGACTCCAGTAAAAATCTAGGGCTGTAAAAGATCCAGATATGTATCGAAAAACGCGATCTAGTTATGAAAGTTACTAAATAGCAAAAAGGCATAAAATCAATCTGGAGGTAAATAATCAATTTCTTACAAACTTTGTGAGTTGATTTTCCTGCTGTGCCCTCTACTGTCTGCCTTTTTTTTTTTTTTGGACATGTGACGTATACAAAGAGAAATCCAATCACAAGCTTGCTTTTACTTTTACTGTGGTAAAGGATGTGTTTTGTTTTCATTTGAATTTCTGTTTGTTTTTAATTGTAAAACACTTCGAGTTGCACATTGTATGAGAAGCACTTAAAAAAAAGATTTGATTTACAAAGTTGGATCAACTACAATTGGCTGAAGGCAAACTACAGTGAAAAATATGGGTCGTGCACAGAACTTCAAACAATGCAAAAACACCAAAAATGTCAGGTTTTTATGTTTGCAGCTGTTATGCCAAAGACATTTTTGTTGCTTAAAGCAAAAAGTGCAACTAAAAAAAATAGTTTCTTTGTTAAAAGACATTATTTCTTATGTGCCGATTTGTATCCAACGTATATAGATGTGTATTTATGCAACCACAAACCAGGTGTTGAGAAAATAAGTAGCAATCTTTTTCATAACAGAATTCCATTTCTCAATTTCTTTGGATCACATGCAGCATTGGTCATCACATCACACAAGACTTTGGTTAGTTTGTTTCTCATTGACTTTTTTGACAATTTCTCTCTGAGGTTCAATGTTAGAAAATATTTTACATATAGGTGACTTCTGTGTTTGCAGTCACCAGTTTATGTCCATTTACTGCTTGCTGGTGCACTCAAGGAAAAACTAGCTTATAACTTCAACAAAAAAAAATCTTTTTTATAGTAAGAGCATAAAACATTGGAACATCAGTGATAAAATATTTTCTTTTGATGACTTTTATGTCTGTGAGCTGCTTGTTTGTTAATGCAAACTCCACCCCAGTGGTGGCATTTAAACTATTATTCATTTGTGATGAATCTATTGAACAAAAGAGTTAGTATGAATTATGAGTTGAGGAATGGGGTATAAATCTGTCAAAAAAATTGGTCGCTGTTCATTTTCACCTCTTAAACTGAACAGAGTTGTGAGATTTTTTTTTAACCAATCCATCTCAAAAGATTCTTCATAAATATATCAATATTTTATCTAAATGAATCATAATGTGTTGTTTGGCCTTTTTCACATAAATCAGTAGCTTTTGAAAAAGGAATATGACTGTTTACAAGACAGCGAATGAAGAAAATACAAGATGATCTCTAGACACATGGGTCATAAAGTAAAGCCACAAAAGACACTTTTAGTGACTCACACAAAGCCACAGACACAATAGGATGGACAGTAAATTAGATATGGACACATAAAATAACTCTGCAGACATCCCTGTCCTCGTCCCCTTCATTCATGACTGAAAAACTTTAAACCTGTAATTTTAGAAATAAAAAAAGCTCAACTGATGGAATGCAATAAATCTTGTGACAGCACAAGAAGCAGAAAAGGGAAGATGAGAAGGAAAAAAAAGGCTCCAGGCGCGAGTCAGTTTCCTTCTCTGCTGCGTTTGTGAGTGTGAGGGCGGGGTGTCGGTGCGAACTGATACAGGATCGAGTTGGGTGGTCCCAGCCTAACATATACACCATTTTTGTGTACAAATAAACTTAACCCCCACGCCATAGCGGTCACCCCTCCCACTGCTTCTTCTCCCGCCTCTGGCCTCACAGCTGCACTGCGTGCATGTGCAAACACCTCAGTGAGACCATCCTGATGGAACCCTGTAAACTAAGAAGCTGAGCTCCGTCTTTAGGAGACAGTAATGACCTGATAATAACGAAGGGAGTCACTGATTGTTAGAACCTGCTTGGTGCTGTCAATCACAATAAAAACTTAAAGCAGGAATACAACGCACAGCGAGTAGCAGTACATTTGCCTTTATTTGAAGACAGCGTTTAAAAAAAAGGAGAGCAGCACTGCCAAACAGTCCCGGCTTCTGATCTTTCAGACCTCTGGAGAATTGGTTTTCCTCTGGGT
The DNA here is from genome assembly GCA_014656515.1 of Oryzias celebensis. Lineage (NCBI taxonomy): Eukaryota > Metazoa > Chordata > Actinopteri > Beloniformes > Adrianichthyidae > Oryzias > Oryzias celebensis. The sequence goes on from BNCR01000001.1 coordinate 76,002,889, forward strand.
CAGTGAAGAAGGCCATTTCTTTGCCTCTAAAAAGCTAGATCTCCATCAGCTGGTCCGTTCCAACGATGACCTCGTTAGTCCGTTCGGCTAAACAGGAGACAAATTAACAAATGAGAAGGAAGTTAAGATGACAACAGAACAGCTTTCAAGCTCCACAAAGATGAGGTCAGGATGATAGAAAGAAAGAGACAAAGAAAAAGCCTAAATGTGTAATAATCGGAGGCTTCGAATAACAGGTTGTAAATTATAAAACATATATATGAACCAACACTAATAATAATGAGAAAATATAATTTATTAGATTTTATTGTTAACAAAACAATTGGTTTGAAGCTAATTTAGCATCCACTTTGGCAAAAACATAAAATAAATACAAATTTAGTCATAAAAGGGCTTTACTTTTGCACATTCCTTGTGTCTATTTCTTTTCTGATGTCACAAGCTGATTGTAAAAATGGTGTTTAAAATGGTAGAAATGTAGAAGTCCAAAAAACAGCAGCTTTTGTCTCTTTTCCAAACTATTTTCAAAGGCTCATATTTAATCTCAAAAATCTAAAAAATAATTAAATTTTATTTTGCTGCTCTTTACTACCACGTTGGTTATTCATGCTTTTATCCAAGAACAATTTCTGACTTTAATTTATTTAAAATGGCACGTTACTGCATTTTAAAACAAACCACATTTGCTTTAAAAATACAGAATATTAAAAAGAAAACAATAACTTAGAAAAAAAGGGCAAACCTGGTTCTTTTTATTTGTACATCTGAAGTTTTTCAAACTGTTTCTTCTTCTGCATTCATAAAATAGAATTTATGGCATTTCAAATCTATTCAAAATTCAAGATGTATGGAACAATTAGAGCTATTTTACTTGAACGGGGTAGTGTTACCCTTTTTAGATTGCAGCTGATGCATGTACTGGTAATTTTTAGGAGGACAATAAAACATGCTTTGAACAAATAATGTATTTAACAAAAGCTAGTTCAGTCTGCAGCAGTGAAACAGAGCAGACCTGACTGTTGTCACTGAAATGAAAGGCGTAAACATTAGGACAGCATCCAGGTACAGATGTTTAAATGAAGGTGATTCATCTATTAAACATCTCTGTCAAAGATTTCCAGTCATTTTGCTGATCTAGGATATTAAAGTGTTGGCTTTTATGAAACCGATAATAGTAATCATCTAAAAAAAATAATAATAATTTGGCAATAGAAGAAATAATCTGAAAGCAGTCACTCAACAGGGAAGATCATTCACTGGAAGACCTTTCATTTGCCAGAAGTGGATTTTCCAGAAAGTTTCCCAGAAAATGCCAGCCCTGCAATTATCAGGGGGACTAAAAAAAATAATAATAAAGATCTCAGATTCTGCATTCAGTAAATAATAGAAAACCTTCACTACTTTCCAGTAAAGATATATTGAAGCACTAATAGTATGATGTCTATTCTCTGTTTGAGTTTGGGAAATCATTTTTGAGACCTTTAATGTCAAGGATTACATTTCCCCGATTGTTAGTCTTACAAAAGAAGCAGATGAGGATTAAGACGAAGTGAACTTTTCTCCATCTTAACCCGTATCCAGCCTAGGAGGAGCACAGCCACAATTCCTCCTTGGATACCCTCCTTTCTCCCTCCATCCGCCAAGCACCAGTCTCGTTCCAAAGCAAATGATGGCAGAGCGCAATGTTCCCTCCACACACACAACTTTTAGTGTGAAGGAATCTTAAAGTCTAGAACGAGCTTATACAAGGATTTGTGTAGGAGAAGACAAATGAAGCATAGGACAGCAGGAGAAGTAAAAGGTGGGGAGTGACTGGAAAGAAAAGAGAGGAAATGATACTTGGTGTGTATCAAGTGATTTCCAGAAAACTCATTTAGACTGCAGATGCATGAAAACCATATGTATTTACATATTTCTCCTGATGGGGTGGTGACATGATTCAAAGCGGAAGTCTTGTATGTTGAAAAGAATGCCGGATTGTTTTACATTGAGCCAAATACAGATGTTATACTGATATTTCACCATAAAAGCAAATATGCTCGCTCTCGTTTGACTATTGTAGCAGTGCAGGTGAGTATTTGTGAAAGTCTGCAGACAAGAGGGATGAATGTTTAAACAACAACACCCAGTGGACTGCAGTGAAGGATTGTGTACTGATGCATGTGTTTGTATGTGTGCCTCAGGCTTTCAGGGTGGTCTTTGGCTGTTAACAGCTTCAGCAGTATAGTAGATGTGTAATGTCTTCAACAGCAAATGATCTACCACTAGACTGCTTAAAGCAAAAAAAAAAAAAAAAAAAAAGATCTAGCCATATAAAAAACAAGTTTTATAAATAAAAAAAGAAAAGTTTGTGGCTTTGTGTTAATTTGAAAAGAACAATTAAAGGGGAAAAAAAGAGAAAAACTTATTGGGGTTTTACAAAAAGTAAAAAATAAAACCTTTATTTTTTTAAACTAGAAAGAAGCCGTGTATATGCATCAAATTGTTTTGTTTGATTAAGTGCTAAAATTGGTAAAAAACTAACAGTATTATTGTAAAAACCTTAAATATCTATTCGCTTTACAATATCAAAAACAGATACAAAAATACAAAAAAAAGTTTGTTGAAATAAGTATAAATTGTTCGCACTTGTATATTTCAATTAATAAATGTCTACATTTTTGACACAATACAGGAATGTCAGCTTTGTTGTCATGACCATGCTCCAAAGTGGCCTCCAATGCTTGATTTCCATGTGGCTTTAGCCTAAATTCAAATATTCTGTATCTCGCACCGCCTGTTGTTCAGTCAGTAAGGCCGCTCTGCCAGGCAGCAGAGCTCGCTAGCTCTTTCTTTGGTGTATGTGAGAGTGTGTGTCTGTAGATGTGGCTGCAGGCTGATGCTGTTGAATTCCGGGTGGTCCTGTTCTGGCCCTGCTCTCTAACCTCTCCATCAATGTGACACACACACATACACACATGTATACACACACAGCCAGCTCTGGGGACAAGAGGATTAAGGAAATAAATAATAAATGAAAAAAAAAAACTTTGTCAAGTCAGATTTCAGAAGGGAGAAACGTTTCTTGTTGGCTCAAACGCTTAGCTTTTATAAACGGATACCACACACGTTCATTAACACCTTCTATGAATAAGTCAGAGAGAGGAACTGAGTTCATGAAGTAACGGCAACAACAGAAACTGCACACGACAAACTCTGACAGAAACATTTATGAAAGTTTATGCAGCAGATGATAACACACTTTCCAAGTTTCTCCTCTTCTTTTGTTTACTCTGGCTGCTGCCGTATTGCTTTAAGTCTAAGTAAGCCATCTTGTCTAGTTTAAATTTAGTGTCAACTGAAGTGAGAAGAGTTGGATAATTTTTCTGTGCTATGTTGTTTCTCAGTACCTTCTTTAATACTTTAAGAATACGACAACTAAAAACCTTTCTTTGGCAGATCTGACGAATTTTGAGTCCAATCAACCAGTGGGGGAGACGGGTTAAATGTATCAGAAATGTTAACTCTCAATGTGGCTGGAATTACTCTGAAAAGGCAAAAAGAAATCTTTCTGTTTATTAAGAACCATTTGTGATATAATATCTTCTATCAGCATCAAGGGAAAAGAACATTTGTGGAACAAAGTGGGCTGTTACTAGATTTTACATTGTGTGCTGATGACAGATAATGAAATACTAGAAAAGTGGAGAAAAGCAGAAAAAACAGACTTTTTTTTTATTGCACATGAGTTTAAGTTGGATCGTCCCACCTTCTGGTTCAATCCGCTGACCATTTCCAACCAGGCAGTATTTGAGGTCTGCTCCTCTGCCAATGACTGCATTACTGCAGATCACGCTGCCCTGGATGTTGCATCTGGAAGCCACACACAGACACACAAAAAAAGAATAATTAGATATTTGTGTAAACCATTGGTTTCTGATTTTGCTGGACGCCGAACCTCCGCAGTCAGAAGTGTCTGCCTGTGCACCTTGGAGAGCTAACATCAACAGATTAGCACTCTCAGGTGGAGAGGATAAAAGTGAAACCAGATGTGGAAGTGCTTGGTAAGAAAAGAGAAGAAAAGAAAAGAAAAAAAAGAAAAGAAAAGGCAAAAAGAAAAAAAAAAAATCGCATCCAGACTTTTGGTTCTCCACAGCTACATGATTGGTAATTTTTAAATTGGGCTTCTCTGCAGAAGTCTAGTGCACCCCTCATTTCATATCCTTCATTTTGCGTCCGAGGCGCCAGATTTTCTTGTAATCTCTTAAAGTGGTCCACAGCAATAGTTTCCGGGGGCTTTCTGAAATTCTTTATGTGTTTTTCCTGTCACTTATTTGAGCATTTTAGGGCTTTTGTTCCTAACCATTTCAGATACACTTTTTCTTTTTTGGGTTACCGTATTAGCTTGTTCTTTCCGTGAATAACTGAACCATTAAAAAGGATGAATCATAGTTGTCTTTAGGCTAATTAGATAAATTGACTGATAAAAATATTAAAACCTTTAAAGAGGGTCATTAACAAAAACTATGTGACCAGAAAATCTGACTCTTTCAAAGATGCTTGAGATATTTGCATTGGATTTTATTTATTTACGCAGCATCTCTCTCTTTTTTCTTTTTATAAGAAAGTACAATCCCTTGTTTTAAAAATGATCCACTTGAAAGAACAAGCTAAAGCTAAAGGCAGTTTTAAGGTTATGTACACTAAAGAAAATCCCACTCCGATCATTCTTTGAGCTATTTAAAAAGCGCTTCCAGTGGTCTTTTAACTATGATTATGCTGTTTTTTGCTGAAATAAAAGAAACCTGTGACTTTTTTTAGGACGGTGCAGAGTGGCAGTACCGGTACTTTGTGAGAAATTCCTGCCTAAGTTGTGGACGAGGCTGTTGGCGTGGAGCAACCGTGGCCCCTTTCCCTTCCCTGTTGCTGAGAGATCTGTTTACACGCTCTCCTCTCAGGGATGGGCAACTTCAGGCCTCGAGGGCCGCAGTGTGTGCAGGATTTGCAGATATCCAAGCCCTACTCATGACTGATTACCTGCTTCAGGTGTGTCCAGCCAATTAGAACATGCCAGATCATGGTATGTTGGAAAACATGCAGGAATGTGGCCCTCGAGGTCTGGAGTTGCCCATCCCTGTAGCTTATGATCCCAACCTAACATTACCAGTACAATGAAAATGGGGAGCAATATTAAAGTTATCCATCCATAAAGTTTTGAGCCAGATGCCATTTCAGACGAGGAAAACGAAGACGCTCTTGGATCTAGTACTAGTAGAGTACTAGTGGATGCATCGCAATGGATCCACTCCATCCAAATACTCTTCTTTTTCAATGGCTTTTTGTGGTTTGCTCCTTATTCACATTTGAATAAAGACATACTCAGAAATTGCATTTTTGAGCTTAATTCTCTTGTAACAGCAATGCAACAAGAATAAGTTAAAAACCCAATTTTCATTGCGGTGGGTCTTTAAAGCACCCGCACAGGGTGAATCAGTGGCACAATTATGTCAAAACATTATTTTTCAACTCAGCTGCATGTCATCTTAGAGTTTACACACACACACAAACGTGCTTCATCCAGATTGAATAAAGGCCACTACTAAAAAGCCAAGTCTGTTTCCTTCAAAGATCTCCGCACCTGCTGTGAAAACGATGAATTATCCAATCGAGCAAACTTAATGACAAGACATTACCATATTTATTAAACAGAGGTCTGTGTTTTGCGTGTTGAGACCCTCCTGGCCCTGGACTGTGTTCCCACCTGAACTGGAAGTGCCAACCCTCCGTCCATGCTCGCATTCATCCAAACCGTCACCGTAACATTTTTGGAGAGACACACAGACCGTCTTGTGTCAGGCGTTGACTGACTGTGAAGGTGTGTGCAAATGAGCGCGGGGCAGAGAATGTGTGCGCTTCAGCTGCTCGGGAAGCCCAGCGGAGAACACAGTCTGGTCTTGCCCAGGTAGTGACGCACTCACATTTGGCCCTCCGTACCTCACACACATACGGGTCTGTATCGCCTCCTTCTATTCAGGTTGGAACTAAAAGGGGGTGGGGGGTTGAGAAATGTGTGTGTTTAAGTGACTACCTTGGAGGTGGTGGTAGTACTTGGTGATGGGAGATTACAAGATTCAGAGTTTTGTAACATTAGAGAGAAAGAGACCACCAAAGAAGCTTTAGAGCTGAAACACCACTAATTACTAACACCAGGGCTCCTCCTTGTCATGACCCCCCATCCTCCCTCTCTATCACACAAACACACTCATACACAAACACACACATCCACCCCCACCTCCTGTGCCGACCCCCTTATAAAGTTGACCCTTAGCATCCTTCTTCTCAAACATGCGGAGCTTTGTCAACAAGCTCTGGTCAGCTGCAAACAAAGAAACCAGAAATGTGAGGGGTTTCGGCGACATGGCTGGGGTCTGCTAATCCCCTCATACTGGCTCTTTCTTTCCTTCTTTCTCCTTCCTTCTGTGTCCTCAAAGCAAGAAAAGAAAGAATTGCAATTTCTTTCTTGCCTACTAGCTCACTTTCCCCCTGGCTTCTTTTTTCTCTTCTCCCGTCTCTCTCATTCTTTCATGGCTTTGTGCGTGCACCTACATGGTCATGATGAGGGTCCCCAGCCAGCATAAGGACTCTGAAAGGCTTAAGAAGGGATGGCGAGAGACAGAAAGAGAGCAAGAAGGTGTTGAGGCCTCGATGGATGGAAAAGAGAGAGAGGAGTAAGAAATTGAGATAAAAGGAAGGGAGCCTGAAAATCGGAAACCTTAAAATCCAAATTTGAGGCCAAATTGATTCTCCTCTTGATCAGGAAGTTAAAAAGTTGATCGAACCAATCCACCTGTAAACCAAAGTGTGTTCAAGTGACTACTTCCAATGAAAGTCTATGCAAACCAGAGTAAATGCACATTTCGGGAATTCTGTGCTTAATGAGCCAATTTCAAGCTATTCTTATATGGAGGTCCAGAAGTGACAATATGAAATAAATATATATGCCATTAAAAGATTAAATTAATGTGTCATTACCTGTTTAAACTTGGCATTTGATAAATAAAATTGGAAATCAATCAATAAATGTTTAAATATATGTGGCATTAAAATATTAAAATTGTCATTAAAAAGCACATTTAGTATTTAATGACATATTTATTTATTTAATGGTCAGAGTGGGCTAGAAAAGACGACTTAAAATAAATATACTTAATGTGAAATTATTAAAGGGCCTATACCGTGCTTTTCTTAAGCTTTTCGGAGAAAACAATATTAATATATATAATCATATATTACCTTTTGCACACTAAAGAACAAACGATTTATGAAATATTTCTTATTTTTGTGAGATTTGTTCTACCCAGAAGTAAAATGACTCGATCTCTGCCACTAAACGCACGTTAAAAGTGAAAATAATTGAACTTTATCCAATCAGGAACTTGGATTTGGTCGTGACATATGGATAACGTTCTTTTTAATTACGTGGTTTGTGCTCGGACAAGAATTTCAAAAATCGGAATAAAACTGTGAAAGAAAAAGCAAGAAAAAACTCTGCATTGACATTTTGCACCATTTTTAGTGCAGATTCAGATTTTTTTCAGTGGAATTTTGCAAGCTTTTTATTTTTTTAACAGCACGTTATGTTGTGCTTCCTGACTGGCTGCAGACCATTGTTTATCAATCCCCTCTGTAGGGGCGGCTGTAGTGCAGCAGTCGACCTTTGATCGGATTATTGAAGGTTCGATTCCCGCCTTTTCTGCCCATGTGTGGAGAGTGTCCTTGGGCAAGACATTGAACTCCACATTACCTCTGGTGGAAGTTGGCGGCAGTGTTCGGCAGCGTAGTCGCCATCAGTGTGTGAATGTGTGATGGGATGTGATGATTCAAGGAGGGTTGAAAAGCGCTATACAAATATAAGCCATTTACCATTTATTCTGCAATGCGCTGGTTTTGCAGAATGCATTCACCTTGTCAAATTTACATAAATCTAAGTTGGTAACCGGATCTTTGTTTTCATTCTGTCATACTGGATTTATTTTTCCTTATAGGTTTGAACTTTGAGAATTTAAACAAGAGAGACACATTTAAAAATGTTAATGCCTGTCTTGCCTGCCTCAAAACATCTATGGTTTGTGTAAAAATAATGACTACATAGCAGATTTCACTCATTGTGTACTATTTTTAGAATGTGACTTTCACATGAAACAACAGAATTTACTTATTTAAAGACACAAAAGCATGCAAATACATTTCTTACAGTATCCCATTCAAATTTGGCTTTAGTTCTGAACGTGGAATTAAAACTTCAAAGTAAATTAAATGATGTAAAATCATGATCTGAACTCCTGATTTTTCTAGGGAAAAACAGCACACCTACGCAAATTCTATGCTCACCTATGCTTGAGTTTAGTCAGTGTAAACACATTAAAACCAATGAAAAACATTCAGTTATAAAACTGTAAACACAGATGTATCAGGTAAAAAAAAGGTGTTTTTTTTTCTCCCCAAAGAAAAGTAACAAAAAATGAGCTCGAACAAATGTGAAATATATTTACCAAAAGTTAAAAACTGGCCCATCTGAGAAAACTAATTAGGCATCAAAGGTATTTCACAAATTCTACAACCAGTGTGAAACTTGGATACAGGTGTGTAAATGTGATGTTGACTGAAATATACGGACGTTGGGTTTTACTTGAGCAGCTCTGTTTGTTTGGAGCTGGTCACTGGCTGGCTGCACACCAATGCATGCTTTGTTAACGGGGTGATCCCTGTTTGACCTGCGAGAGCCCAGAAAACAAAACCTGCTACACCTCCTATCAGTAGACACACACATATCAGTGAGCATCTGCCCTGATGCACAAACGCTCCCACACACTATTAGCATTGCAGCAAGAGTAAAACTAGCGAAAGGTTCTCTGCTGTGAATGAAAAAGGTGGCATTGTTCTGTTTATATTTCAAAAAATATATTTTTTTAAGTTCACATCCAGTTGGTATTAAAAAACAAAATATGAAGATTAAACTAGAAAGGGAAAGAATAGGACAACATGAGAATTTACTTATAATTTCTATTAGGTGTGTCAATTTATGACTCAAAAAGGTTATTCTGAGGCACTTTCGCATATCTGTGATTGACAAACTGTGCATAAATGTGTGTGTACTTACCCCTCCTCAATGGTAACCCCATGCATGATAATGGAGTTGGCGACTTTGACTTTTTCTTTAACTGTAGTGGAGTTTCCAATTGTGGATCTTTTTATGGACGTTTTATCTGCCACCTGACACAAAGCTCCAATGATACTGTCTGATCCCATCTGAGGAGAGAATCAAAGCAGTGATGTCAATCAGAAACAAAATATTAGACATATCATTTGGTGTGATGAATTGAGAAACATTTGAGAAAAAAGCTATTATTATAGGACACGCAAAGGTGATGCATGACAAATAAAGCAAAACATTAATTTGTTTGTCTCATATACCTGACATTTCTCAGAAATGACTGAAGATGGGTGGACTGCCGGTTCTTCAAACAGCTTTGGGGCCTAATCATGAAACAAAAACATGAAGTAACTAAAACAATTTCCAAGAATGGTCATTTAAGAGTAAAAACATATGTTATTCTATTGGAAGTTACAGAAAATTGTTTCATTTTGCCACTGACCAGCCGGTTAGCCTCTATATAAGCAGCTAGCGTGTTAACACGGTAGCACAGTCCCTGCTCCATAATGTGGACGTAACAGCGCAGCTTTCCTCCATGGTAAGCTTCACTCATGTCCCCACGATGGTCATTCCAACAGGAGAGTTCCTGGGCTCGCTGGAGGAGGGCTTCATCACGTGATGAGATGAAAAGCTCTGAAAAGAACATGGAATCCAGCAGGATGTACATGAAGCAACATCAGAAACAGGAATTTGGCTTCCTCTCCTTTCAAAAATGACAGCTGACTAAAACAGGTTTAAGCTCTTCAACTGTGGATTCTGATGTGTGACAGTGTGGTCATGTGGTCAGGGAAGTGGATTACCATGGTCTGTAGAGCTGTCGCTCTTTTTCTGGGTTTGATCTTCACAGTCGTCTTTTATTTTCTCACTGCTTGCTGTTTTGGAAAACTGCTTACGCACCAAATATGGGACCAATTCGCCACGAATCGATGAAATGGACCTAAGACAAGAACCAAGAAGAACGTAACAGTAACATCAAAAATAGGAGAAGCAAATGTCATTTTATCAAAGCGGTTTGTTGCTACAAGAGACACATCAGTGAAAACTTTGTCTGGAACATAGAAATCATGTGTATAGAACTGCAAATACAAATTTCATCACGAGGGATGTTCAACATTGGGTTTTTTATTTTATTCAGACAGTTAATGTATGACATCGACAACCAGTTAGGCTTATTTTATTTTCCATGTAACACCAGTCTCTCCTATTTTTGAGTCAATAATGACCAGGTTTTTATTAAAAAAGTCTTTGTCAATCAACCTTTTGGAGTTTGTTGCAGGCACTAGGACAGCACAAAATGAGGCAAACTTACGGTATGTGTTATTAGTGATCAATTTTGTTGAGACGATATAACTTTCATGAACAACTAGTGACACAAAAAACAACTAATGCATCATTTCCATTTCACTGCAACAGTTTTGTTTCAATAAAAGTCAACACAACTTTAACTATACTGCAAGTTATAGTCATACACACGTGGACAAAATTGTTGGTACCCCTCAGTTAAAGAAGGAAAAACCCACAATTCTCACTGAAATCACTTGAAACTTACAAAAGTAACAATAAATAAAAATTTATTGAAAATTAAATAATCAAAATCAGCCATCACTTTTGAATTGCTGATTAATATAATTATAAAAAAAAAACTAATGAAACAGGCCTGGACAAAAATGATGGTACCTCTATATAAGATTGAAAACTATTTGACCAGACTGACATGATTAACTCAGGTGTGTCCTTTAATTGACATCACAGGTGTTACCAAACTCATAATCAGTCAGTCTGCCTATTTAAAGGGAGACAAGTAGTCACTCTGCTGTTTGGTGAAAAGGTGTGTACCACACTGAACATGGACAACAGAAAGCGAAGGAGAGGAGCTAAAGTGGACTTCATGGGAGACGACCAAGGAGGACACCACTGCTGAAAAATAATCCTAAAAAAGCCAGACTGGAATTTGCAAAAATGCATGTTGACAAGCCCCAAAGCTTCTGGGAGAATGTCCTTTGGACAGATAAGACCAAACTGGAGCTTTTTGGTAAGGCACATCAACTCTATGTTCATAGACTCAAAAACCAAGCATACGAAGAAAAGAACACTGTCCCTACGGTGAAACATGGAGGAGGCTCAGTCATGTTTTGGGGCTGCTTTGCTGCATCTGGCACAGGGTGTCTTGAATGTGTGCAAGGTACAATGAAATCTGTAGACTATCAAGGCATTCTGGAGAGAAATGTGCTGCCTTGTGTCAGAAAGCTTGGTCTCAGTCGCAGGTCATGGGTCTTCCAACAGGACAACGATCCAAAACACACAGCCAAAAACACCCAAGAATGGCTGAGAGAAAAGCGTTGGACTATTCTAAAGTGGCCTTCCATGAGCCCAGATCTGAATCCCATTGAACATCTGTGGAAGGAGCTGAAACATGCCATTTGGAGAAGACACCCATCAAACCTGAGACAACTGGAGCAGTTTGCTCATGAGGAGTGGGCCAAAATACCTGTTGACAGCTGCAGAACGCTCATTGACAAATACAGAAATCGCTTCATTGCAGTGATTGCCTCAAAAGGTTGTGCAACAAAATATTAAGTTATGGGTACCATCATTTTTGTCCAGGCCTGTTTCATTAGTTTGTTTTTTTTAAATAATTATGTTAATCAGCAATTCAAAAGTGATGGCTGATTTTTATTATTTAATTTTCAATAAATTTTTATTTATTGTTACTTTTGTAAGTTTCAAGTGATTTCAGTGAGAATTGTGGGTTTTTCCTTCTTTAACTGAGGGGTACCAACAATTTTGTCCACGTGTGTAGGAGACGGGTAAGAACTTGTATGTTGGAGAAAACACACCAAAGAGCAATCATTTACCGAATGCTATCGTCACAAATACAACGCCACCACGCGACCACCTGTCGAATATGCTGAAAAACTTGTTTTAAACTATTTTTAACTATACGCGTACCACACATGCTAATATTACCATGGCGATAAACTTTCCTGCTCACTGTCATTAAAGCCGTTTAGTTGAAGCAGTACTTTTTTCAGCAATACTGTTCATTTGATAATCATCTGCTGATATTTATGGACTGGTTAAATTGTTGTGCATTTGTAGTCATCACGTCATGTTTTGTAGAGTTGAGCATTAATTTGGATGTCTAAATTATTTAGTATCCACACAAGATGATTAATTAAAAGCAATTTACAGGTTTTTTTTTGCCTTCTTTTTAAATTAACATTTGATGCTAATTTATCACAGGATGAAAATTTACCACCACATATATTTCTGTTAAATTAACATAAGTTTTTCTCTCTGCACCACGATCAGTGTTGTTCTCCACCATCCCACACCACCCTGCCCCCTTCAGCTTTCCTTCACTTACTCTCTTTTAAAGGGAGATTAGAATTTCCATCTGAATAACAGGAGAAAAACAACAGTTACTCTGTCTACTTCTTTCCTCGAGCGAGAGTCAGAAAGAACGTAGATGAAGCAGGAGAGGTTGAGAGGAGCACTGAAAAGAAAGTCCAAGAAAAAAGCTGAAGAAAAGAATGAGTCATCTAACTAGACATAATATATGGTGGAAATAGAAGGTGCATTAGTCGTGCAATGATTGATGTAGGTTTTACATCTACATCTCTTTAAAAAAACATAACCAGGAGGATGAAGAATGAGAATCTGACCTTACAGTGCGCCATCAAAGAAAAACGGATTAAATCAATTTAAGGCTAACATTAAATTATAAGAAACTGCATGTTTTCAGGCTGATTGTCCACCTGAAGACGCTGGACTTCGAGCAGCTTCCTGTCCCACTGCAGAGGCTAAAGGCCTAACAGCTTGTCTCAGTAGCACATTGTAAAACAAATTAACACCTTGCTAGAAAACCCAGCTCACAGAGCATGTTCAAAGCCATGCACTGACGCTTAACTCTTGCACAGATTAAGCAGGGATTGAGAGCTCAAGTCGATAGGATTGAGGGGCGCACGCCTTTCTTTTGTTTGGATGAAAGTTTGTTGATAAGTTCCTATTTGTCGGTACAACAGTTTTAGACTTCTAGAAATGTTGATAAAATTTAAAGTTGAATTAAGGAGTCATTATAAATATACATTCTTTACTCACTTGTTTTCAGTAAGGAAGTCAACCACAGCTTTTTTCAGACAGTACAGGTGAGCATCCACTAGGCCTGTTTTGATGTGCATTCTGGGATGTCTGCAAGAAAGAGAGTTTGAAAATAATCTGCTTTTAAAGCAACAAACTTCATTATGCTAGCTCACATGACAGTCAGACAACGGAGGCATCTGTCTATTGTCGTCTTCCAGTTGCCCCAAGCAGGTTTATGTGAAATGACAAACAACATACAAAACATGCATTCACTCATTCACACTCATTTCTAAAAAGAGACACAGTGACCTGAGTTTAACGGCGACATTTATGAAGCGTGAGCCAAAGGAAACCATGCAATCCTTCCAGGTTTCAATGAAAAAAAAAAAAAAAAAATCCTTCACTCTCTGCGACTACCTGTCTTCTTCTTCTGTCCCTTTCAAACTTTCCAAAGTAAAACCATGGGGTGCATTGTTTCTGAAAGAGCTGTACAAGTTAGCGTTACCCTCTTTATTACATACCCACAAACCTTTGCCTAGTACTGCAAATCATTTTTAAAGCTTGCTCCATTCATTTCATTTTTTTCTACATTTTTCTGATGATTGACGACAAGTATACAGAAAATTAAGCTGAAAATGCATCTTGGAGTACTTCTCTTTTCAAATTGTTGTGAATCAGGAACTGTTGAAAAATGCAGCTTGAAAAAGAGCTTATTTGTGTCGTAGAAAATACGCAGGGTGGGCAACAAGCTTCCTACTTCGCTTAAACAAAGAGGAGGGAAAGGAGGAGCAGGTTTTAAACACCAACGATCCCGCCCACAACTCAGAGTCGAATTTCAAATGAACTACTGCCGCCCTGCAGAAACTATGTCCTAGAAAATGACACGTTTTTTTTTATATGGGCTAAAAACAGCATAATCATGCTTAAAAGACCGTTGAGAATGCTTTTAAAACAGCTCAGAAGATGACTGGAGTGGGCATTTAAAGATGTAATCTAAATATACTTTTGAGCTACAAGTGTAGGAGTGGGTTGTAGGTCATATTTCTATTTATGTCTGATCCGTTCCATCAAAAACAAATAGGAAAACTTTGATAGGTCATTGTGATCTGAAGGAAACGGGCAGAAGTTGTACAGGTTCTAAAGAAGTTTGAAATATTATCACTTTTCTTACCTTGATTTTCACTCACTGACTTTCAAGTTAGTAAGAGCAACTCTAGAAGGCTGTTGCTCGGTCACACACATTTTACGGCCAGATGCTCAGGACATGAATCAAACAGAGTGTGTCTGTTTATCTGTTTAAAGGTATTACATTCAAAAGAATTTTAAAAAATGTCCCTCGTGCACAGACTTGCTCTGCGGGTGTTTGTCAAATGAACAAACGTATTTATTCACGTAACATTTCCCAGGTGTATGTCTCAGTGAAAGCAGAATGGGTGTTAAGTTAAATTTATAGGAACACCCGGCCTGTGACATCACTGGTTGGCAGGCTGTGAAAAATTCTGGATAAGTCATAATCAAGTGGCCAGCCCATGCCACATGCTGCATAACAATAAGACTGTGTAACTGCATGTGTCTGAGGTGATCGTCTTTAAAAAAAACCCCAGCAAAAACAAAAGAAGGAATTGATCTTAATAGCTACAAAAAATTTAAAAGGTTTTGGCTTTAATCAATCATATTTTGAAAGCAAAAAAGACACTTGAAAGTGCTTTCACTAGTTTTTCTTAGTGTGCACAGTGTTAACAACTAATTCTGGATGAAAGCTGTTTAATTTTCTCAATTTGTCCAAATTTAAAACCTTTTTAGTAAAAGGTTGGATTAGGATTAATGATTTCCTTATATTTTTAAGCCAAGTATCAAACAATAAATTTGTATATTAAAGTTAAAGACAATTGAAAGATAGTTTTTTGAGTAGGACAGCTGTTTAAAAAAGAAAAAAAAATTGTAGCTTCACTAAGTTGGAATGGTTTACAGTAAAACTGCAAACCAGTTTATGTATAAAAATGTTGGTGGATTTCAATAAATTTGAGGTTTTACCTCTATAAAGAAAGCAAATTAAATCACCATCAGTGTCTCACACGCTGAAAAGTCAACCAATTACAAAGAAAATGGTGATCGAGTGGGCGGGACATCACTTATGATGGATTGTTTTCAAAAGAGAGAGATGGATGAATGAATATGAAAGTAATGAACTAAAAAGACAGCAATGCTGGTTTAAAGCCCTATAAAATTAAGATGAGACTGCATTAATGCAGCATTACAGTATCCTGATATACACTTTAAAGAGGAAAAACAAAGACAGTCAAGAAAAAGTTCTGTCATGGCAAAGAAATCTTTGATTTTTCAATCTTCCGTCTATTTTCATTTGTGTATGTTTAACGAACTGTGACTAAGAAGGGCTTTGAGACTTGAGAAATGTACACCAGTTACCATAAAATTTACAGTGAACTCAAAAAGAACAGGAAAAAACAATGCATCTAAATAATGATGCTGTGAATCAATCTCCTTAAAGTTATAGTAGTAGTAGAATGAATAAAATGTGCTTGTATGACCTGCTACAAAAATAAAAAGAACAAACACAAACAAACAGCAGGTAGATAAGCGAGCGTGGCTCTAAAGTCTGCATGCCAGAGCCTGCTGAGCAGCTGCTCTGGTCAGAATTTACGGTGGCTTTGGCTCCATGAAGTATTTACGAGCTCCCAACACCCGCTCTCACACTTCCATGTGTTTTAGCATTGAGAAATGACAATCTACCAAGGGAATTCACTGTTGTGCTTTAGCATCATAGTTATAAGCTGAATTAAATAACAACTTGCAACAAGTCATTTTAGGTAGCGGTTTATCATATTCTAAAATGTATGCTATTCAATGTGCTGTGGAGAATTTGTCTGTGCAAAAGCTTTAAAATCGGTCTGATTGTCCTAATTCTGGTTGAGCTGAGCATCAAAACAGATCAGGTAGATATTTGTGTGATAGGGACATCTTTGCAGATTCAAAACTGTGCATGCTTTGTCAAATCTGTCATCACTTATTGCTTTACTTACTTTCTAATGACAGACTTCCGAATGGAAAGGCCGTCCTCCAGGTCAGCTTCATTGGCCATGAAGAGGAGCCGCTGTCCTGACTGATCCACACCCACAAAGTCTCTCTGCTCGGCTAGAGCAATGGACAAATGACACAAGCACAGCATTAGCTTTTATGCAGCAGTTATAATCTATGTATCATCTAAAAAAGTTGCATTTGTAAAAATGGTTCATTTTCCACATTACCCGTCTTTTTCTTGCCCTTCTGCCCTGGGACAGTCTCTGTGAATTCATGGGCTTTGCTCATTAACATGGCTAGTGTTGCATTGTGGGCCCTGAAAAGGTCGACCACTTCATGAAGCGCCACATCCGTTATCAGGTCGCAGCTCACAACAAGGATGTCAGTCTGCAGACAAAGTTTGGAGACAAAAAAAGCATCCTTTTAATTTCTATGGTATAAAATATGACTGCAGGGTTTAATACTGTTTAATAAAACACAAGAAAACTGTTAAAAAAACAAATGTAATTCAATGATTCAACAGGTTTATCATAAAGCAAGGTTTGGTTATTTTAATGTGGCCTAAGAGTTAATGCTGACTACAGAGAGAATAAACTGTTCTATAATCTATAATACTTATTTTCCTTTGAGTATTACTTTTACGTGCTTGGTACTTTTTCAGGTTTTTCAGTATAACAAAAGTAGAAGTATTACAAATAGTTTCAAACATATCATTTTTTTCCCCATTATTGTTAATATCCTGTAAAAGTTAGCATTAACAAAAACAACCCCAAAAAAGAAGGTTTTAGATAACATTAAATAATTCAGCAAAAAGTAAAAACTCCACAAAAAACATGTGTTTAGCTACTGCTATATTTCAATAATTTATATCTGTTAAAAATGGATTAGGAACAATCTGTTCCAACCTTGTCAGCACAAAAACATCAACCTTTTTCACAATTCTCAACTTTAGTTTTAAAACCATTGATAATGTAATTTATACAAAGCAGCCAAGAGTTTTAGGTGACTTATGGTAAATATGCATCTAATGAATTCAAAGTGGCAAATCACAATCTAACACCAGCAGAAAGTAAAATAAAAACAGAAACTGATCAGTCTTTTTTTTTTTTTATCTGGTTTCAATGGAAGTTTCATGTCTGCACTTGTGCGCGTGTGTTCCTTAGTGGGTGTGCCCAACATTTGTGTGTCTGTGGTATCCATCTGCCTGTCCAGTGATGAATGCTGTCAGCATAGAAACTAATCCCACCATTAGCTCCAGAAGCTTTAATGACAGAGACATTGTTTTTTTGTCTGTGACAGGAAGAACAGAACCAGGCAGAAAGGAACACCACGAGACAAAAGGAATGCTCACGTACAACTACTGAAACAAATGCATGTAAACACATTTTGATTTGTGTACTGTAATACAATCTGAGTCGGAAAAACATTTTTGTCATATTTTGGTCATTCAAACTTAGTGTGAAGTTTCATTTATTAATACTTTATGAAACCTTAATATTTTTTTAACTCAAAAATTAATGAATACTTGTGTTTCTAGAGAAAGTACGTCTCTTAATGTCCTAAATATGATCACTTTGTGGTAAATCCGTGTATTTACTAAGGTTCACTTTACCCAAGATTCGCATTAAAACTTGATTTTTAAGGCATGGTTTTGTTTGGGTTCAATTAATGATTTGTGTATGAAAAAACAACAACTGAAAAACTCAAAAATTCAGAAAATCCTATTTCAAATTTGCTTATAATCAAGTAACAATGACTCCGATGGTTTATTCTAAGCCTGGTGTAATAAATTAAATGACAAATTCTTCTTACACGTGTGTTTGAATCTTTCACCGTAAACATACTGGTATGCAGTAGGGATGAAACGATTCACTTTCCCCACGATTGTGTAACTTAGGGTTTGGTTTTAAACCAATGTAGCATCAAATCTATGAGATAAGGTCTTTTTCAGTCTTCTACATGTAAATTTATAAATGAAAACCAAATAATGGAGGAAACTTCAGAGAAATAAAACAGCTGGCTTTCAAATATATGCAGAGATTTAAATAAATGTCTGTTATTTGATTAATGAAAACTCTGCTTTTATTCTGTGTGCAGAAAAGAGAGAAATGAGAGAGACAGCGAAGGGTCACCAAGTTGACCTCAATTTAAATTCAACCATAACCTGTTGTTGGCGACAGAAAGCTGCCACAGTAAAGTTGGATGTGTCTGCAGGACATCAACTGACACAGAGACTCAGGTTTTTCAGCTTTCTTTTTTCCCCTTCCATCGTGCACTGACAAGCGTGCACACATGTTCAGAAACAAGAGAGCACAAAGCTACGTGTGACTCCATGCACAAAAACACACATACACACAGACATCAATGGACAAAAATGTTCTTGTATATAGGCCACACACAGGCACACACTCAGAGGCGACAGCAGAGTGGAGTCAGCTGGAGAGACAAACACTTTGGCCTTTCAACAGCCAGGATCAGTGGACAGGTCAGGACCACACACACTGATGCTCATACACAACAACAACAAAAAAGAGCCACGTATTTGTCCAAATGGTGACCAATTTCAGCCCAAACTTCTAACAAATTACACAATTTGACAAATTTTAACAAGATTTTCTTTGAAAGCTTTTTTGTTTATGCAGAGCTCAGCATAAATGAGTACACCCCACTACATTTTTCAGGAAACCTTTAGTGTCCTTACAGAATCAACATTTTCTATGAGATATTATACAACAAAATACTCCCACAAATGTGGACCATTCCATTGATTGCAAAAAAAAAAATTGTTAATTTGCACACGCAAAGAAGTGATTTTCCCAACTAATTCATTCATGCCCATGTTGCAAAAATGAGTACACCCCAAGTATAGTCTCAGGAGAAAAGCCAAACTTAAGACGACAACATTCTAATGAACAGGCATTCAACCACAGGTGAGTCTAATGATTCATTTAAGATGTGTCCAGGACACAGGTGACAATAAAAGATTTAAGAGATGGAAGTGCAACCATCTTACAGAGATGTTCAGGACGTCCACTGAAGTTAACATCTCGACAGGAAGGTCTTCTGATGAGAAGGGTTAAAGAAAATGCAAGTACATGCAGTTAGCTAAAGCAGTAGAAAGCCAAACTGGAGTGACCGTCTTCCGTGTCTCCATACGGCACACACTTTAAAGGAATGGCATGCATGGTTATCGTCCAGTAAGGAAGCCTCTCCTAAAGCCCAAGCATAAAAAAGGAGGTCTAGCGTTTGCTAGGGCTCATGCTGAAAAGAGGAAGACTACTGGGACTCTATACTCTGGAGTGATGAGATAACTAGTGGTTTTATAACTGTATGACGTAGCAAAGGTGAGGATTTCAAAGAAAAATGCATGGTGCCTTCAGTGAAACATGGTGGTGGCAGTGTCCTGATGTGGGGCTGTATAAGTCCTGCATTTTATTGATGGTATCATGAACTCAATGTACTGCTCTATACTGAAGAAGATGCTGCCATTACTCCGTGCACTTGGTTGTCGTGCACTTTTCCAACACGACAATGATACAAAACACACATGGAAAGCTACGGTTTCATTTCTGAAGAAGAGCCAGGTGAAGGTGATTGAATGACCAAATATTTCTCCTGATCTGAATCCAATCAAACACCTGTGAGGAATTCTGAAGCAACAACTTGAGCATCACTCTCCATCCAGCATCCAGGCCCTAAAAGAGGTCATTCTTGAAGAATAGAAAAAGACAGATGTTGCAATATGTCGCCAACTTGTTCATTCCATGTCTAGAAGACTTGGTGCTGTCCTTTAAAATCATGGTGCTCTTACAAATACTAGATGTAGTAGTTTTTGATGCAGGGTGTATTCATTTTTGCTTCAGCCAATTTGAGTAAAACTGAAGATTTTGCTATCTTAGCTAAAATATTCACCTTCATTTCATGTTTGGAGTTAAAGAAATGTTCAATAGAACTCATCCTTATGGAAAGTTTGGAAATTGTCCTTTTGTTCATCGCCCTACTGATTAAATTAGTACTTTTCAAAGAGGGTGTACTCATTTATGCTAAGCACTGTATTTTCTTCCAAAACTGCGCAATTCTAAGACCTTTGATTGTTTGCCCTGTAACCTTTCCTGCACTCAACAGTAGCGACTCCCAAAACTGTCTATTTTGAGCAATTAATCCTGATTTACAATCGCTAGAAACACTTTTATATTAATATTAATACTTCTAGCATTTTGTACCTGTTTGATTATACTGTACATTAACAGGTTAATAGAAAGAATAAGAGAAAACAGATGGATGGTAATTGCAAAGTAAACTTTCAGAAAAAGAAAAAAAAAAACAAAAGATAGAAAGAAATATGTCGAGTCTTGTGTGTTTGTTGAGTTCCTCCCAAGAAAATCCTCTGCTTTGTCTCTCCAGCCTTTCTTTATTCATGTGCTCTCTAAAGTTTTACTAGCGGACTAACATGCCTTTGCTACAAATGAACCTCTGAATCAGAGCATTTAGAGAAGTTTGTTTTGTTGGCTTATGCCGACTCATTTTACCAGGTGGTTAGGCAGGAAAAATCATGGAAATGTCAGAAGGCTTGAAGCATGCAAAGCACAAAGTGCTTGCAAAGACCTCCTTTCACTAGCTGAGCTTATTGGGAAAGATCGGAGCATTAATCAGTGCATCCGCCTAGATTTGTGCTGCTAACTGTTTGAAGTCGGAACAAAATAAAATATGCCGCCAGTAATCTCTCTTTTCAGCAATCAGCAGGAATGACGTACATCGAATTTACACTGATTCCTGTAAGCATTTTGTTTGATAGCTTTCACCAAATCCTCTCATAGGAGAGTGTTTGCACAAAGACATGAGGCTGTTTTTCAGTGTCTGCACTGTGCTGATGCATGAGCCTGACAGATGGATGGATCTCCATGCTGCGATTTGGTAGAGGTCTTCACTCGTCACCCTGCAGTGTGTGAGCGTGTGTAACTCAATGCCTCTAATCTAGCGAGATGCTTGAGGGATTAGGATCTGAACGATTCTCAATGAAAGCATGCAGGAGCAGGAGTGCAGTTTGGTGTGCACATATGTTGACACACCGAGAATCAACCAAGAAAATCTAAAGCAAAAATGACATCAATCAGTAAAGACAGTAAAGAAAACGATTTTTAAAAATGTATGATAATGTACTCAAAATACAATCTAGTGTTCCTAAATATTTTATTTATGCATATAATTATGCTCAAATAAACAAGCCTCCACATCACCTATATTTTGAAAAACCCCACAAGTTGAAATTGCTCTGAGTAAGAGGAAAAGATACAGAGTTACTTACTAGGTTGGAACTATGGCAATATTTTATTTAAATTAGTAATTGAATAAATAGTATATAAAAAAATTATTTTAAGTATAATCTGCAAAGGTCAAAGTTCATATCAGAAATTTTACTGATAAAATAGTAGAGAGCCTATAAAATATTTGACTGACTGGGGTGTAAAGAAAAGGACTTAACCACTTTCTAAACAAGTAAATTTATCTTAGAAGTGACTTAATAAATATGTATACTTGTTCCTAAAAAGTAACTAATATTTAAATTTACTAGGGAAGTGCAATTCTCAATGTATAATTTTACATCGAAACAAAAAAATATTTTTTCATAACTATCACTTTCTTTTTACGAGATTGATCAATTTAGAGAGTTATAAATGATCAAGATTCAATTAATTGGAATTTATTAATCAACTAAGTGTTTTTCAAATTCCCATTTTAAAACCAAAATATGGATAAAATCACTATGTGAATGACATTAATCAATACTGAAATGAATCACCAATTACACTACCTACAGTTTATCTGTTCCATTTTAAACCATCACGATGTAAAATACTTGTTATTATCTGTTTTAATTGTTTTATTCTGAAGAGCTCATTTGTATGTACATTTTTTATATATTTATTTTGCTAAAGCACTTCTGAGTGGATGCATATTTTGTTTCTTAGCAGTGTACTTGTGACTTGTGCAGTGAACGTAGAGTTCTATTGTTGCATCATTTAAGTGAGGATGATGTTATTTTAAATCCAGTTTAATGATGCTGTTCAATCTATGCATGAGAATTCCTGCCTTATATGTTTCTGTCATTTTCCATCATGTATGAATTGTATCCTTGCGCTTTCCAGTACTGCAACTCATCACATCTCTGCAGCACTGATGGGCATCACAGTTAAATGCCAACATTGTGCATCCACAGCTTCTCAGTGGACAATGGGTTGTTCATCAAGCTATGATATGCAGACAATCTGTGAACCTGTTTTGTGTTTTTAATAGAAATGTAACTGGATACACCAGAAGAAGGGATTGTTGTTTAGATTAGGGCTACCTAGCCTTAAGTCCTCAAGATCCACAAGATTTTTACAGTTATATGAGCACTTTATGCTGCTGATTACCTGAATCAGGTGTGTTCGGTCTAGCAGAATAATAGACACAGAGTACCAGTATTCAGCAGCAAAAAAAAAAACTGTAAAATAGGCAGAGTGGTGGAAGATCTCGAGGATCAGGATTGGGCAGCCCTGGTCTAGATAAACAGATTTTAATAAAACACAGCCTTTCCTACTAGAAGCTTCGGATTGCATCTGTGTTACAACTCAACAGGATTGAGTTATGCCCGTGGAGATAGGTGATGGCTGTGAGATTATAAATCCAGGCAGAATTTAAGTCTTGTAATCCAAGTGAGTTTGATTCCAATAATACTCCCAAACTTCAGAAGAAGACTGAAGACTGAATCGGACAGATTAATACAGTTTTAAGAGTTTCAGCACAGTAACAGAAGTTGGCCGTCCAAAGCAAAAAAAAAACTTCACAAGAGGCAAATCAACACTTTTTGTCTATCTGTTGTTTCCCTTGGCTTCAGATGGAAGAAAAACAACCTGCAACACCAGCATAACTGCTGTGCTTATCTTTCATAGTTTCCATTGATGTTGGCTTTTAATGTAGACTACAGGGTTTTTCATGATGAAATCCTCAACCAATATTTTGACCCCAATGTATTTTTTAAATCAGTTATTGCTTTAACTTAGATTTAGACCACCATTCTAAAGTATAGTTATTTCACATTTGGTCTTCAGCATCTTGTTACAACTCAAAATCACTTGGTGTACAACAGCAATAGGCTTTATTCATATTATGCTGTGGTTTTATTCCAACGTTGTTATTTTTTAGAGTTCTTTATCAGATTCATCCTCAAAACAGTCAGTGACAATCCTACAAAATAAAAGCCCATAACCCAAGAGCAGTTAAAACAGTGATTGGTTGATGATGGTTTAATCCTGCCCTTCTCATTTGTCTGATCAGAAACAAAAATATATTCAAAATGTGAAGTCAAAATGTGAAGTTTTGACTGGATGACTCAAAACTCAAAACTGAACCTTTGCAAACACACACCTTAATTTTCTGCTGAATGTGTCTGAGGGCATCAGCAGTGCCCATGTCTCCATCCTCCTGGATACAAACCACATCCAGCTTCATCTTTACGTCCACTTTCATTTTAGGGTCCATGCTCATCATCTTCTGCACTTCTTTTGTGGTGATCACAATGACCTCTGAAATCACAAATAGGATTTCTTTTACATAAAAAAGTTGCCAAACGCAACAGAAGATCCAGCAATAGCACTTTCAAAACTTATGAATCAACACATACCAGTCTATCTACTTTACTTAGCTCCATCTGCATAAAATAGTTTCTAGTGGGGATTTCTTCACTCTAGCTGTGACAGGCCAGTAAAATATAATTGCATAGCTTTGGTTAGCAGGCTGCAGCCAGTAAACTGTCGGCCACACAGGATGATTACGCACAGAAAACAACTCTTTTTTTAGGTGAGTAAGAAACTACGGGCTTTTACAGTGAACAGTTTAGTTTACTGTCAAGAACAACAGTCTGCAGGAAAAATTCTGTATAGATTTAAAAACCTGCAGCACAAAAAATCAATTCGTAAATCAGATGTGGACTATCCCACCAGTCACTGGACACAAACGTGCTGCCAAGCACATAGAAGTCCAAGTGCAACATGCAGAACAGCCCATTAAAGTCAATGTGTTGACTAAACAGCAAATCTATGAATAAACATCAGCAGGATAGTAATTACTAAAGCTTTATTTGGTCGTTAATTTTTAGTGATCACAAAAGGTCACAAAACTATCAAAATGTAGTTTTACTTCTGGATATGCTATAATAAATACAATGAGGCAAGTAAACCTTTTGATTTCAATGCTTTAAGTGGGTTAAGGGGAAGCGACATCCTAATCTAAATGTTAAAAATGCAAATATTTTTTTCCTTCAGCATTTTGCAGTTAGATGTTGCATATCTTCTTTAGGTCTGATGTGGAGAGTGTAATCTGTAGTCACGTGTCACAGGACAGAAAGAACAAACTGATGAAGGAGGGTCTCTGTTCTGGAAATTGTAAATCGATACAAAAACATTTTTTCATATAATTAAATCAATTTCAAATCAGTTAATTTAAATCAATAATAGCCGATGGAATATGTATTTCTTTTGTAAGTGACCATGTTATAAGTGGGAATTTTCCCGACGAAGTGTGCATTTTCATAAATTAATGCACGCTGTGGAAGCCTGAACCATCCAATGCAGAAGACAGTCACTACTGACATGTAATTAATTTGGGTTAATAAATATTAACGCGTTCACTTTTTAAAATTAATCGCATGTGTTAACACGTTACTATTAACACAAAACATTTGACTTAGCCCGATGTTATTCACACGTATTTAAATACGACCAAGAACAGAAACTGATGGAAAATCATGTTGGCCACATGCAATACGTGTGGCCAGACTATACATTACCCGCATGTATTTTTAGCCCTAACGATAACCCTAACCTGTCCTAATTACATGTCAATAGTCACTTCCTTTGCCTTTTTCATCATTTTAGGCCCATTCTATTAAAATAAAGAGTACAAAATTTTCTCCTAAGTAGGATTTAAAGTTGTTGATCAGAAGATATAAAGATGCAGATTTGTATAATGTGTCTCTGTGTGTCCTAATGTCTTAAACATGCAAAAAAAATGTTGAAAATTGTTAAGCAATAATGTAAAAAACTAATGATGTTTTCAGTGAGCTTTTTTTATATAGTTAATGTCAAAGCACTCAAACAGATGTACTAAAAGTAGGAATGTTGGTGAAAAGTACAGATGGAACAGCTAAGTGACTATTATTGTATTTTTTTGTTTTGCTCTTACCTTCAAATCCCACCCTTTCCAGCAAGTTTAAGGGATACCAAATAAGAGGCTTGTTGCCAACGGGCAGCATAGCTTTAGGGGTGTTGTATGTTAAATCTGTCATCCGGGACCCTCCACCAGCTGCCATTAGGACTGCTTGGAGCTCCATGATGTCTGCAGCAAAGGGCTATGGAAGATAAGTCACCCCAACACAGGAAGACAAGGGTTAAATTGATGTTCAATGTTTAAAACTCATTCTG
The DNA here is from genome assembly GCA_014656515.1 of Oryzias celebensis. Lineage (NCBI taxonomy): Eukaryota > Metazoa > Chordata > Actinopteri > Beloniformes > Adrianichthyidae > Oryzias > Oryzias celebensis. The sequence continues at coordinate 76,028,665 of BNCR01000001.1, forward strand.
AATCGTATGAAGTATAAATACTGAATTGCTAAACAGAATTTCTCCAACAATTTCAAGGCGACAACACAATAAATTAAGAATAATGATGCTTTGTTTTAGGAATAAACAGCTGCAAGTGCCAAATGCCAAGTGATGGTTTTTAGCGTTTTCTCTACTGAAAGAAAACAAAAAAAAAAGTAACTAGTACTTAATATCTTTTTAAAATCTTGAGATAACATTTATCACTCAAGAAAAAAATGACTGAGAAAATAAAAATATATATAAGTTGCTTCAACTGAGTTGATCTGTTAATGAATTACACTGGATGAAATTAAAATATACATTTATGGATTGATTTCAGTTATATCAGTTTGGTTTGGTGTTTTTGCAGAATAGAAAAAGAATTGTAAACAGCATAAAAGGAAGTTAATATAAAAAATGAGAAGAATATCTTAATACACTGGGTGTTGATACTGAATTCGTCATGTGGATAATGAACACTCATGTGTATAGACAAAATCTAAAAATAAATGAACCGACTTTAATCTCATGACTCTGAGTTACTTAATGAGTAAAAATAAAACATCTCTTTATTCATTTGTCTTTACTGTTTTGTATCAAACTGCAGAATTCAATCTTCAAACAGAAAGAAAATATTTGGTAATTCAACCGAAGTAATAGCTTTGTGTTACTAACTATAACAAAGTACCTTTCAAATTACTTAAATAAAAAAGTACAAGTAGAGTTGTCAATACATACTGATAAATGGTTTAGTTTTCATTTATGTTTATTTTCATTGTATTGTATTTTTATTAACACCTAAAAACCAAAATGTCTGTTTCAAAAATTCTTAATATACAAATGTGATCTACTGCCTTTAGCTGAATCTAAGACTGAATAAACTGGAACTAACATTTTTGTAACAATTAAAATGCAGTAATAGCCATTATTTTCAGTGACAGCTTGAAAAGCCACTACATAAGTGTTAAGCTTTCTTTCTTTCTGTGTCATATACCCAGTTTGAACCCCAGTTTAAGAAAAACAATGCTGTTGAACGGGGAGAAATATCTTGATCAAGTGCAGCATTAAGCAGCTCAGCTGTTTTAGAGCTAACACAATGCATTTCTGATAAAGACCGTTCTGCTAAAAAGTTCTACTACAGACAAAAATATCCAAAATAATAAAGTGCATTTACGTACCTATCTACGTTCTGTTTACTAATCTTGATCGCCTGCGTGGAAGGGAAAGGAGTAGCAGACGCATGGAAGTCTGCTCCAGTCACTGTTGTTACCAATTGGCTAACTGTTAGCAACTAACAATCAAAGTTACCGTTCTGCAGATAAACCAAATGCATTTAAATATGACTCCTTGAAGCTAAATATCTAATCGGATCCGATAGGAATGTTGATTAAAAAAGTTAAACAGTTAGATTTTTACGGCAAAAGCTTAAAACAAGCTAACACCTAGCATTGCATGATGACACATTGAGGTGTTCCGTGAAATTCATCCGTATATAAACCGTTTCCCCTACAATATAGTTCCTCCAGCTGCTACTGTTGCTTAGGAACACCCAAAAAGCATACCATAAGAATAAGAATAAGAACAAGAATAAGAATAAGAATAAGAATAAGAATAAGAACAAGAACAAGAATAAGAATAAGAATAAGAATAAGAATAAGAATAAGAACAAGAACAAGAACAAGAACAAGAACAAGAACAAGAATAAGAATAATACATTAATATTTTTATTACAGGAAATAATTGTAGTTTCCCTTCTTGTAGGCCTATTTGTATTGATTATTGGTTCGATAAAGTTTGATTTGTTAACAATGCATCAAACCGAAGTTGTTGCCTACACACTCACCACACTACATTGGATTTCTGAAAATAAAACATTCCATCACAAAAGTACATTTAAAAAAAGTAATAAATAATACAAAAATGAAATTATGTTTTTTATACACCTTTGCTGATGGAATGCTTTGGTTTCAGAAATCAAATGTAGTGTGAGCAGATTACCAGCCAGAAGAAGCCACCCATGTACTGCTCCACACTCCAAGCTTGAAAACTCACAATTCACAAAGCTGAAACTTAACAGCAAATTGAGCTTGGGGAATGTGGATTTGCTTTTGTTTGCTCTAGCCAGGAGATGAGCTTGACTGCTCATTATGGCTTGCTCAAAACCAAGCAAGCAACTAAAGAAAGAGAAGGAGAGAGGAAATGAAGGACAAAGAGACAAAGCAGCTTAGCTGTTTTTGCCCCTAAAACAACAATCATGTTCAGCCACAAGCTTTACAGGGTGTTGTCAAAGTACAGGTGACATCTCGCTTAATAAAAAAGAGGGATCTGGCAAAAAGTGAAGTTCTAATAAAAGTCAAACTGAAGCTTAAAAAGCTCACAGACATTACTGCTCGGCTGGTTAACCACAGGGAGCCTCACGTGTGGGAGGCACTGCTATAACTACGCCAGAGAACCAGGCTGTTTCCACTGAAACTCACGTAACAGGATGCAAATGTGAATTTCACAAAGAGCTAATAAGACTGCTCATGAGCCTACAGATATTTTCATGAATGGTTTCTTTGCATTTTCTTTATATTACTTTACTGGTTAAGCTCACCACTAAGAGGATTTAAAGCAGCATGTCACCAATCCTCATGTATACACCACTTCTTTGTCTCTAGCCGCATTAGTTGCCCTGTGTTTTCTTTAGTCTATACACACTCACACATCAATTACATCACTTCATAGTAATTTTGCACAGTTGCTATATGCTACAATAAATGTGATATTTGCAATGCAGGAAATAAAGGAAGTTAAGATACAAGTGCTCTCTTTTTTTTTCTAAATATAAAAATTAACCCTTAGATATATTTTAGAATCTGTTTAAACACATATGACAAATGTCTAGTTCCATAAGTGGAGTAAAAGAATAAAACTAAGCAGCGGCTGGAGGATGTGCAATCCCTCCCTCTGTAAATGGAACTTTAGCAACGAGCACTGCTTGGGCTCACCAGTAAAAACTTCAACTGTCAATTTAATTACACACAATTCAGCCATAACATCAACATCAGAGCGAGAAACGTTCTTCAGCTTGGATTTCACGTGGAGGTTATTGTGACACTAAAACATTTTGCAGAGCTGAGGTGCCTCCCTTAGAAGGAAGGCAGCGGGCCCTGCAAGAACAGATTCTACCCTTCAACCTATAGAGCCCAATGATGTGCTGTCATAGCAGCCCTACACTCTCCAGAACAGCCCATCAGCGTTTTTTTAGTCCGCAACGTTTGCTGGTCACAACAGTTTTGGAAAATTCATTTCAGACATCCATATTTTCTACAGTGCATCAGTATATTTGAACTATTTATACTTCTTAGCTACATATGAGGGCTGTACGGTGGCTTACAGTGGTTAGCAAATCCCGGCTGGGTCTTTTCCATGTGGGGTTTGCATGCTCTCCCTGTGAATGCTCGAATTTGTGACTCTTTCAGGATGAACCCAGCCTTCGCCTAACAGTAGCTGGGTTGGCTCCAGCAGCCAAAAGGGATTCAGCGGGTTCTGAAGATGGATGGATGTTGCATCTGACTACACAAATGATTAAAATAATTAATATTAAAAAGAACATGCTACGACAGAATACTTTTGCTTTTTTTTCAGTGTATATTGTCGTGCTGTGCTTCCCCGGTGATGGCAATTGCGCAACTCTTCACAACGTGCGTGGGGAGGGAAATCACTTGACACGACAAGCACTCTGAGCTGATAGATCTTTACTCGTCTTGAGCAGGTGAATACAGGTAGCGCTTTTAACAGCCACAGGGTTAATATCTGCTCGGGCTCTAGCTCGGGCACAGAACAGCAGAGAGTCCTGTCCATGCGATGAGCGCGAGCACCGTTTCTTCTCTCTTTTTCTCTACACCCCTCGTCTCATCTTCAAGTCTCGCGTCACTTCACATAATCAATAACAAAAGGGCCGCCAGGGGTTGATGTTATGTTGCAGTTACTACCTTACACTACCCCCCCTTTGGAGTACTGAGTCCCTTCAGTACTATGGCCCCAAAAATAATGAACAAAATAGAACTGAATTACTCTTGGTCTGATATAAGCTGAAATTACTGAACACATAAACAACTTTAACATTAAGTTTACCCAAAAACTTAAGTGGTTACTGAACATCAACAAACTCTATCCTTTAACTATTCTCTAAACCTTTCTGGGCGATTCACTATACGACCCCTGGAAGTCTTTGTTGTCTTTTCTTGGGTCTTCTGTTCTCCACGACAAGTTTCTTTCTTCTCTTTGTCCAACATGCACTGTGGTTCCCCTTTAGCTTGATCCTCTTCATAGTGTCCTGTTAGAAATTTCTCTGGTACCAATGACACCTCTTCTTCATTCGTTTGTAATCCTGCAGCTGTTTCACACTGCAGTACTTGGCTTCGTCTGCGCTTAACCCATGCTGGCATGATATCACTGTCATATGGCTTTAGACGATCATGATGCATTATCTTGCTGCGTTTTAACCCCTGAATCTCATAAAGAACAGGGCCACGGCATGCAGATACAATCATTGGTCCCTTCCATGGTGCTTGAAGCTTTGGGCTCAGACCTTTCTTTTTGGTGTCATCCTTTACATAAACCAGGTCTCCAACTTGGAATGCGTGTTCTCTGGCCCGAACATCATGCAGCTTCTTCTGACGTTCCTGTGTCATTTGTAGATGTCTTCTTGCATGGTCATGGGCATTTTTCATTTCTTCACTGAGATTTTGGAGGTACTCCAGAGTTTCTATGCGGTCAGAATTGAGCCCTGCAATGCCAGTTTGTACATCTTGAGGCTGATGAACTTCTCTGCCAAGCATGAGTCTATTAGGTGTAAACCCCGTGGCAGCATGTTGAGAGCTGCGGTAGGCCGAAGTGAGCAGTGGTAAGTGCTCGTCCCAGTTCTTCTGATTCTGATCTACATAACACCTAATCATCTGGAGCAGTGTTCGATGGAACCGTTCTACTTGGCCATTGGATGCAGGATGGTAAGGAGTTGTCCTCGTTTTGGTAATTTGCAGAAGCTTGCAAACATTCTGGAACAGCAAACTCTCAAAATTACGGCCTTGATCTGTATGTAATTCCAGAGGTGCTCCAAAACGAGCAATGAAGTCATACACCAGTTTCTTTGCTGTAGTTTCAGCGCCTTGGTCTGGTACAGGAAACGCCTCAACCCACCGTGTGAATTGGTCGATAATCGTTAAAATGTACTTGTTTCCAGAGCTAGAGACTGGAAATGGTCCAAGGATGTCTAAATGCAGCCGATCGAGAGGTGCTCCTGCTTGGTAATTTTGCAGCTTGGCCTTTATTGTGGAACTGGTTGACTTGCATGCATTGCAATACTGACATTTCTTCACAAATAGGCGGACATCTCCCCCATTCCATACCAGTGATAACTCTGGCGCACACGTTCCAGAGTTTTTGCTTCACCTAAGTGACCAGAATGAGGAGGATTATGACAAGCCTGCAAAATGTCTCTCTGCATGGAAGCTGGAGCAAGTAAAAGAAAAGCTGGCTTCATGGTTCCTGTTTTTTCCCAAACATAGTGCAGGACACCCTTGCGCAACACAACTTGAGGCCAGCAGAGCCAAAACTTCCTCACAGCAGGGCTTTCGATCATCACTTCTTCTTTAGTAGGTAGTGTCGCTGACCCTTTCCACTTATGGAGAAGGGAGAGAATGGGATCAGCCTTTTGAAGTGCAGTGAGCTGTTCAGGTGTGACCGATTGTAGCCAGTTAACTGTTGGAACTTCCAACCCTGTGCTGGCTTGGCTTGTTTTAACTGGCTGCTCATGTTTACTGCCATTAGACTTGACACACCTCACTGCTAAAGGTAGAATGTCATCAACATCATCTTCAAATCTTGCCCACTGCTCCTGCAGTCTTTTGCAGTATCTACATCCATGACATGGCAAGTCAGACACATTCCTCCCAGCTTGATAACAATCACACCTGTTGAAGATTTCGCTGACCTGTCTTGACATAGCATCCGCGTTGGAATGACGGTGTCCGGGTCTGTGTTCAATGTCGAAGTCATACTGGCTCATTTCCTCCAGCCAACAAGCCAGCTGGCCTTCGGGGTGCTTGAAACGGAAGAGCCAGGCAAGGCTGCTGTGGTCTGTTCGCAAAAGAAACTTCTTGCCTAGTAAGTAGTGGCGAAACTGCCGTGTGTAACGAACAATAGCAAGCAGCTCCCTTCTGGTGACACAATATCTCTGTTGGGCTGGTGTGAGATGGTTGCTGGCGTATGTCAAGACACGTTCTTCTCCCCACTGGAGCTGTGACAGTACAGCTCCAATGCTGTGATTTGAGGCATCTGTATCCAGAATAAAATTGCCGTCAGGAATGGGGTAACAAAGCACTGGTGCAGTGGTCAACTTCTCTTTCAACTGTGCAAAGGCATCTTGATGCTCTTCAGTCCAAAGAAAAGGAACCCCTTTTTTTAGAAGGCAGTGAAGGGGGTTGGCTAACTCTGCAAAGGCTGGAACAAACTTGCGATAATAGTTACACAACCCAAGGAAAGCTTGCAGGTCCTTTTGGTTCTGGGGTGGCTCCCAGAGCTGTACATCACTAACCAGCGCGGGGTTGGGCTGAATTCCTTGACCATTCACTATGTGGCCCAGGAAAAGCACTTCATCCTGAAGTAAATGGCACTTAGATGGTTTTAACTTAAGTCCATAGGTATGCAGACGTTTAAACACCTGCGCGAGCTTGTCCAGACTTTCATCAACACCCCTACCCAGGACAATAATATCATCCAGGTAGATCAGCAGCGTTTCCCACTGGAGTCCACGGAGCACTAACTCCATTGCCCTCTGAAAAGTGCTTGGGGCATTACAGAGGCCAAATGGCATTCGTGTATACTCATATAGACCCCATCTAGTGATGAAAGCTGTCTTCTGACGGTCTTTGTCATTCATGGCTATCTGCCAGTATCCGGACTGAAGATCAAGCGTTGAAAACACAGTGGCTCCTCCAAGCACATCCAGACACTCTTCAATCTTGGGTAGAGGGTATGCATCTTTGGCAGTCAGGTTGTTGAGACAGCGGTAATCCACATACCACCGCACTCCTCCATCTTTCTTCCGTACTAAGACCACAGGGGAGGCCCATTCAGATGATGATGGTGTTATAACTCCAGCTTTGAGCATGGCTTGGAGGTGTACCTCTTCTTCGCCTTGAAATCCAAGAGGTGTGCGCCTCACTCTTTGACGGACAGGCTTGGCTGATCCTGTATCAATTCTGTGTGTCACAGCAGACAGATAACCCAAGTCTGAGTCATTCTTGGCAAACAGAGACTGATACGTCAACAGTAGCTGGATGAACCGCTGTTGTTGTTCTTCATTTAGGGTTTCACTGACAGCAGCTGCCAGGCCATGAAGATGCTCTGGGAGGTCAGAAGAGGTGACTACTCTCCCCACTACAAGTGACGGGCTCTTTCTTTCCACGTTTAAGTCAGGTTCTGCTTGATGTTCCCCTGCACATTCTAGCTCAGTAGGATCCGCTTCAACTAGTAGCCCAAGACAAGCTCCTTTTGGTAGTGCTGATTTACTAGTTGAAAAGTTGCACAGCCTGACCGGTACTCTCTTTTCCATAGTTGTAATTACACTTCCTGAAGCTATAGCTTCGGTGATGCTCATAGGTTCCAATACAGCTGGCATTCCTGGCCTTGGGTCGTCAACATCACCCCAAACTACACACTCAGATGATGCTGGTATGGTCGTAGTCTGTCCTAGCATCACTCTGGTAACATAATAGTCTGTTCCATCACCTCTCACAACCTTGGCGGGCACAAGCTCATTGTCAATAAAGACTTTGCCTCGTGCATGAATGACAACATCATGACACTTCATTAGATCCAATCCCAGAAGAACAGGGTCACGTATCGGGGCCACATGCACATCCCAGTCAATGGATTTGGATGCAATTTTGAAGTTGACATTTAAACCATGCTTCGCAACCATACTGTCTCCAACTCCTGCATTTAGAAGGTAGGTTTTAGATAGTTCCTTCTCATTTTCTTCGGAAAACTGTTGGAAAAGTTCCTCTGAAATTATAGTAGTTTGAGCTCCTGTATCCACCACAGCTTGTGTTGGGATACCATTTACTTTTACTGGAATCTGTAGGCTCTCCCCTTGGTTTTTGGTGCAGCCAATCTGTAGTCCCTGTTGCCGTTGACTTGTGTCGGTTGTAATTTCTAACCGTAAATTTTTGTCAGAGTTCCTCTCACCTGGGCCACGTGAAGCAGGCGGGCTCTTTGACCTGATGCATTCTCTTCTCAAGTGTCCGGACTCACCACATCTGAAACACGGACCAGCAAGTCCACGCGTGGGACTGGGGGATTGAGACCGTACTCGGCCAGGCTGCACTTGGTGAAGACTCAGTGGTATTTCAAACTGAAATGGGGGTTGAGTTGGTGTTCTGACTCTTTGATTTTCAGATTGAGTGGACTGGAGACGTTCAAGCTGTAGTTGCAGGTTTCCTACAATGCGAACCAAGTTCTCAACTTGATCTGTCAATGTTGCAAATTGAGCAGTAGTCACATACTGAGGGGACTGCACTCTGCGAGAAGTTGCAGGCAAGTCTTCACAGGTGTCTCCATCTTCAGCCCAAGAGACTCGCCTTGTCCTGTTCCTTGTATCAGCCTCCCGTCCAACAGTCGCTCGAAAATTATGCTCATGGGCCTCCACACATTTCTGAGCTTCTGAAAGAGAGCAAGGGTCTCGATTCATTACTTCATATGCCACCTTTTGGTTTCTCAGTCCTTTGAGAAAAGCATCAGTTGCCATCTGATCTTGAAGATCAAGGTCCACCCCTGGATAAGCCAAAGTAACCAAACGTCGGACTTCTTCTGCAAATTCAGCGGATGATTCTCTGCATTGACGAAGCTCTCCTAACTTTCTCCTCACGGTAGTGGGGGGTCTCTTTTTCCAAAACGTTGGGTAAGCTGTTCCACCAGGAGAATATAATCCTCTCTTGTTCTCTCAGGAAGTGAACAAACATATCGTATTGCAGTCCCTCTTAAACATTCATGCAGCCGGTCCACTCTTTCCGCAGCACTCCATCCACATTTACGAGCTTGTCGTTCAAATGGGAGCAGGAACGAGTCCCAATCTTCATTTCCATCAAAGGTGGCGATCTTAGGTCTATACATTTCTTGTGAAGCGTGACGACTGTTGTGGCTAGTGCTACTGGATCTTTGCTCATCACGGCTGAGAAATGAAGGATCAGCCCTATGCTCCAACTCCCTAGCATCTTGTCGTCTGTTGTGATGCTCTTGCCTTGAGATTATTCTAGCAGGGCCAGAACTGGAAGCACGTTGATTGATGACATCCAGTTCTGCTGTAAAGGGACTGCAGAGTCGCTCTTTCTGTCTCGCAGAGGGCTCTGAAGCCAAGGGTGCAACAACAGGTTCTGGTGGTTGCCTACTTAAAAGGGGCCAACCTTCACCATATCTATTCAAAATGGCAGGGGATGCCAAATTTTGCTGTGCATGAGGTATTCCTCCAGTAATGTGTGTTAAAACAGGGGCCAGCATCATCTGTAGGTTTTTCGTCTGCTGGTTTTGATTCTCTAAAAATGCTTGTAACCATTTTGGGGCGCTTCCAGACTCAGGTGGGCTTGCTGTAGCTCCATGTTCTTCTTCTTCCATCTTGGAGGACTTTTAACTAAGTAATTTATTTATTTTTTTTATGTGAATATGTTCATTTGGAAATCTCCACACGCATCTGTTTAGTAATTCTTCAGCGTTTCCTCACATGCACAACAAGGTATGTAGGTTCCAAGGAGTGCTTTTTCCTGGTGTAATTTAGCCTCCAACCAAAAGGTGGCGCTAACGACTGCGGTGCAGGACGGACTCCGTGGTTAGCTTTTAGCAGGTATGTTTTAAGCAGATGTTTTCTGATTTTTGGACAGTTGTGGCAGTCTGCTTTACTTTTTCTTTGGTGAAGTAGATTTACTCACAACCGAAAGCTTTGAAGATCCCGCTTCTGACACCATTTGTCGTGCTGTGCTTCCCCGGTGATGGCAATTGCGCAACTCTTCACAACGTGCGTGGGGAGGGAAATCACTTGACACGACAAGCACTCTGAGCTGATAGATCTTTACTCGTCTTGAGCAGGTGAATACAGGTAGCGCTTTTAACAGCCACAGGGTTAATATCTGCTCGGGCTCTAGCTCGGGCACAGAACAGCAGAGAGTCCTGTCCATGCGATGAGCGCGAGCACCGTTTCTTCTCTCTTTTTCTCTACACCCCTCGTCTCATCTTCAAGTCTCGCGTCACTTCACATAATCAATAACAAAAGGGCCGCCAGGGGTTGATGTTATGTTGCAGTTACTACCTTACAATATTTAAAAAAGGGGTGTATGGCAGACAGATTGTGACAAATTTTACTTGAAATGTTTTTCCTTTTGAAATACACAGATCTTTATATGGAGAAACAAAGTTGTTTATGTCCTGCTTTTTCACTGATTCACAGCCAGATGTATTTGTAAAATGCAGACATATAAAATAAAGAAAAGGAAGAAAGATAAATGGAAAATACTAAACACAATGCTATTACTCCTACAGGACCAGATGGTTGCAGGAAGCTATCAACAGTTCCTACATGGTTTGAAAGTGTGATGGCTGTGGAGGCTCTGTGTTGTTTTTTCCCCTCACTTCCTTGTTTTTCAGAGCATGTGAGTGGCAGGGGGTGTGTCAACCACTCCAGAGACACCTGCACTCAATCCTCTCATTAGCTCACCTTACTTAAACCAGTCTACCCACCACCACTGTTTGCCAGATGATTCCGTCAGGTTGTCCATGTGATTCGACTCTTGCCAAGTGTTTTTTCCTGCCCAGTTGGATTATTCCCTGCCTCTATTTTTGATTTTTGGCCGCTGCAAAATAAATGTGTTTTTTCCATCTTTGTCACTCTGCATCGGGGTTCTCCTTCGCTCCCGTAACAGGTTTTTTTTTTTTTTTACCAGAGCAGCCCTGATTGTGATTTTTTTTTTTTTCCTTTTCATGTCCCACTTCAACTATATTTTTATCTATTGTAAAATAGTTCCTAGTGGTCTTTTAATTATGATTGTGTCTTTATTTTCCAAAATCAAAAAGCCTGTGTGGTTTTTTTACATGTTTTTGCAGAGCGGCAAGAGTTCATCAGAAATTTGCCTCTGATTTGTGGACAGGACTGTTGGGGAGGCAGTAAGCCTCCCGTGATATCCCATCATTCTTTTGTTTACACTGTGTCCCGCTAGCTTACAGCCCCTCACAACCCCAAGTTCAAAATATATTCAGAAATGCAGTTTTAAGCTTGAAGGGCTTATATCATGCCATTCCTAAGCCTTTCAGAATAAAATACTATATATCTATGTATATGATAATATATCATCTTTGGCACACTGAAGAACACATTTTTTGTGCTATTTTCCTACCCGGAAGTAAAATGACTCAATCTCTGAGGCATTGCCTTTTGCTCCTTGTGGGTGCCGCTCATTTCATGCCGTCCACCTCGAGCCGGCCTCGGCAGTGTGTTTACGTTTCGCTCACGAAAGCAACAACATCTGAATTTATGCAAAGATGGATGTGTGTATTGTGCATAAAAAAAGAAAGCACTTTGCTGATTGCTGCCAGCTCTGCAGAGAAAGTGGGTGTGTGTGTTAGCCTGGGGGCGGTGCTGGCAGTGCAAACTCTTCCTGGAAAGAGCTGTCCCCCATTTTGTGATGTCACAATATGAAGACCCAATCATTTTTGTGGATTTAGAGGGGCTGGTGCTCAGAGTGCAGGGTTTTGGAGGAATGGTCAGAGAGGCATGAATGGAGCAAAATACTGCTTTGAGATTGTTTTTCTTGAGGAATTAACATTATAATACACTTCAAAAAGTTGATTTTTCATGAAAAAGGCCCTTTAAAATCTTATTATACACCAATAATGAGAAAAATACTACAAGAACACTTTTAACATTTTTCAATAAAGTGGGTCTTTTCATGTGAAGCATGGCTCTGACTTGTAATTGATTGAAGTAATGTGTCTGTAAGTGATCGATCCAGACACTACTAAAATTTTTGTGTTCTTTTTTTTAATCAGCCTTTATGGGGCCACGCAGACACGTCTGATCACAGATTGACTTGACATGCAGCCATGAGAGTTCCTGAGACGTCCTCTCGTTTGCCACGCTACAGCATCTTGTAAATCATTCTCAATTCACTGAAACAAGCCAGTTGGATTAGCATGACTTAGATCATAAACATTTGCTGCAAGGACCACCAAGGAAGAGTACAGAGCCAAGCAAGATTGTTCGTGAATGTGCATTCATCTGTGTGTGTTTGAAGCGTTGCTCAGTGTTCAGAGGTGGGTATTGCGTGGTCTCAAACATGCAGTGGCACAGACACACACACACACCCACACTGAGGTTAGTGTTCAGGCCTCTTCCAGGGCCGGTGCACTGTGGGGCCCTAACCGCTGTTGTGGAAACCATAACAGCCTGTTCGCTCAGTCAGGGCCAAAATGAACATACACTCACAGTTCAGAGATAAAGATGTCTCCCTGCGCTGCTACAGAGGCCCATGCATTTCTTTTATGGCAAAAACTGAACTGTCTGACTGTGTCGTTTGTACTGGCTTTGAATGACAGTCGGTCTGATTTGCTGCGTAGCACGAGTCAAATTTGTTTGGATTTATTCAACTTAAAATCAGCCTCCAAAAGTCAAACAAGCGTGACATGAGGCATGTTTTCCAGGGACTTTTACACAAGTCTTCTGCCCCCCTAAATTTCAACAATCTGTGTCACCAGACCTTGAAATCCATTCTTTTTTCACTTGAATGTGGCTGGAGTCATATTTTTTTTCCCCCCCAAATGCAGAAGGGATTTAAGAGCCAAAGTACTGTCAGAACCAGGAAATATCTGGGTTAGGTTTTGAAGAGCAGAGAAGAAAATCCTGGTAACTCCCTTCAGATGGCCATGGGCACTCTTCTCTGTAATCTGCCACTTTTAATGGCTTAGCTGATGATTAAACATTTCTGTGTGCTCTGTTCTTCTGTGTGTCAACTATTTACCACCACAGAGTATCACTACTGTGGATGTATTCCCTTTTCTGTTTGACGTTCCCCTTGAAGACCTAACAGTTACTGCAGTTGTTCAAAGAGGTTTTTTTTTTTGTACTATCGTTCACATACATCTTAAAATGTACCATTAAAAGTAACAACAGACCTGTTTGTATAAAATTCAAAGAAAAGAATCCAGACAGAAAAAAAGAGCTTGACCAGTTGTTCTCAGCAGCATTTGAATCGTCAGTTTTTGTGTATTTTTCTACCAACGTTCTGTTTGCAGTACTCTCTGGGAGGTCTCAGAAACACTCGGGCCAAACACATAAACAAAAGAACACACAGACAGCCTTTGTATTCCATAAGCATGAAACATAGAAAAATGCTGCGCATGTTTTAGCAAGAAACATCTGATAAGATCATTAGCAAAAATGTGTAATGAATATAAAAGGATATAAACGCTTTTGTCAACGAACAAAGACAAAGAAATTCATTAGAATCCTTTTGGTTTAAAGAAAGTGTACAGTACTGTCTTAAATAAAAATATATGAGCTTTTTGTATCTGTGCATTACATTCACGCAAAGTGAAAAGTTTCTTAGCTTAGGGAACTTTGTTGTGTGACTTTTTTTAGTAGTATTTAAATCTGTGACTTTGCTAGGATTAAAGAAAGTTTAACACAAGATCAAACTTTGCAGAACTTTCTTAAGTTTTAGCATTGTGGCTTAAAAAAAATCAAACATATATTATTGACATATTAGTGACATATATTAACATGTAAATAATAAGAAACAGCTTTATTAGTGAAATCAATTATATAACATGAATACAAAAGATCAGCGGTATAGTTCATATCCAAATTACAGCATTACTCTTAAAAAAAACAAACAGAAGTGTTTTCTGAATGAATGTTTACTGAATGTTTTTTTGCTCAAAAAGCAGCCTTCTTGTGAAGTAAGTTAGCACTTATTGTAATGAACTGCAACTAGGTATGAAGTACTTAAATTATCATCCTAAATGAAAGTTAAAGAACGTAAATAAACCAGGAGTCTTTATAAATGTTGTTAGGTTTTTCTTTTTTCCTATACAATAATTTTTCTCATTTTATTTACAACGGCCCTAAAATATTCAGTCATGTTTGATCCTAATCTGATGGCCCACATGTGCAGTTCCACTTTTCTTGACACAGTCAAAACAGCATGCATGCTTACACTCACACACACATACCGCCACACACTCATACACACAAAATACCCTTGAACCAGAATGAATGTTTATGGCATGCCAAGCATTTTGTGTGTGAGACAGTATGTGTGGTCCTGTCTGCACCTAGCATGAGGTTTGAGGTTAAGGTGTTTGTCTCCTGACACGTCAGCATGTCATTGAAATCTTTTAGTATTTTTGTGTGTCTTTTACTGTGTGTGTAAGAATGTAGTGTATTTTAAAGAAAAGAGAGAAAGAATGAACATCCGTTTACCTCAAAAGTGTATTATTTGACAAGAGAAATAATCAGAAATCCACAACAGAAAAGAAACAATAGAATGACAGTGACAAAAAATGGAATTATGATTGCCATCCTCAACATTTCTGTGGACTTTGAATTCTGCTACGCCTTCACCTCAGAAATCCATTGGAGTCCTTTTCTTCGTCTCTTTTCTCGTATTTAACATATTAAGAATATAAAGGAAATTTGGGAATTAATTGCTGATTTTGATATTTTGGAAATGCAAGTTGACATTTTCCCTGTCTTTATTTCTAGAGATTTTGATTCATCAATTTTAAATGTAAAGCATCAGTTTAAAAGCCATCAGTTCCAATGCACCTATTTGCAAACATTGGGAGTGATATATCCCAGGTCTTACCTTGCTGGTGTTTGGAAATAATTCCAACATGATTATGAATGTGAGCTGGATGTTATGTTTTTGCAGTTCCTTTGCAACTGTCCATCCCTATTTCCTCAGCCCCAGCCAGTTCAATAAATGAGTCATGAAAAGATTTGGTTTTGTAGATTGATCAGATCCAGCTGTTTGTGAAGGAGCTGCAAACAAGGGGACTATAACTAAATATTTTTGTATCAGATTGCAGATCACTCAAATTTATATATAACAACTTGTGCAATTTGTTGCTTTGCCAGTATATATATATATATATATATATATATTTTTTTTTTTTCCATTTTATTGAAATAAGCATGACAAATCCTATTAGTGGGAGTTACTCAGTTATGCAAAAAAATCCTAAAAGCTATCGTTGGGTTATTTTTGGCAAAACACAATAATATGAAAACAAGCATTAGTCACCAGAGAGTCAGTGCAGTGGTTAATGACGCAAAATATGAAAACTCTGAACCAAGAACTATTTTCTTTGTAACAATATTGATAACATAATTATATGTTTTTGAGCAGAGTCGCATGATATGCATGAATAATTTATTATGTCATATTACGCAACTGATTTTTTTTTTTCTTTTTGGTGATTTTGAATGAATGCAGGTCCTCTGCACCAAAAAAAGAGAAAAACAAAAGATTTTTCTTTGACTTACGATAGCAGAAAAAAAGGCATAGTCTCGTGTTTTAAAGGTGGATAACATCTGAAACTAATATATTTTTATGATATATAATGTATTTGAAAAATGGAAGCATTTCAGAACAAGTGAATGACCACCATCTGCTGGCAGGACGTGGGTAATGCCTAAACTAGAAATTAATCTGTGCTTTTAAACTACTTGTTTGTATAGTAACCTTCCAAAAAAAAAAGTTTTTATTTTCTTTTTGGGGGAGATGACTATTTTTATATGTAACAAAAAAAGTTTAGTCTTTTTTAAAGCTTGCATACTTTTTTTTTTTTTGGAGAAAAAACAAATCTTTGCAAAAGCTGAAGCAAGGTATGAAGGAGTGAAAAAGGTTGAAGATAATCTAGAAAGGGGACCATTTAGTGTAAAATGTATTTTTGTCCCCAAAACACATGTTTATCTTGGCACAGACATATCAGATTACTCAATTTAAAGCATTTTTCAGTGAGCTTTTCTATTACCTAAATACGTATATTATTTAGAAAAAAATAGGAAGGTTGCACCATAATTACATTTTCTCCTTGGCATGAAATGAATTAATTTAAAAGTGTGATTTTTGCTGAGCGAGAAGGGGGATTTGTTGGACATGATGGGACTGACCTTGTTGGCTTTAATCTGTTCGCACTTCTGCTGTCTTTGGTGGAAGTTTCTGTATCACTGACTGTTTCTGACAATATAGAGCTAACAGACACATACAAATACACAGAGACAGCTCATCGCTGCATCCTCATATGGAGCCAAAACGATGCAACTGCTCCTCCATTGTCAAATCGCCCCCGTCCAGCTCTTTCTCCTCACCACCCCAGCATTGCTGCAATCCTTAGTTGGCCCCTGTTCTTTTCTCCTGTTGTCATAGCGATGGCTAACAAAGCCATCACTTTTACCAATTTCCTCAGAGACAGGTGCTGGCACAATGACTGCTTCCTTGTCGACTGAAAGGGGAAGGGGCAAGAGAGGTCCATGGGAACTCCAGGCGGACACTCTGAGGTTTGTCCAAGTGTCCTCCTCCCTGGGCCCAGCTGAGAAAAGAAGGCTAATTTGTTGTCCCTGTTTTCCCAGGGAGGGGGGATGCAGGAGACAAGAGGAGGGGGTGGTGGTGGCTGGGTGTAGAGGGGGGCAAGTGGGCAGGAGAAAATGTGGCAAGTAAAAGGTAGAGCGTATGCAAAGGGGTGTTCACCAGTTTTCAAAACAGACCGCCCAGTTTCTGCCTCTTCTCGCTTCCGTCTGCCAGCAGGTGAAAAGGTCCTCCTTTTCTGTACTTGATGCATTTTCTTCTCCTCTCACTTGTTAGCATTCTGCTGCTAAAACGCAGAGCTTAAAACAATGGCAGGCTGCCGCATCATGACTGTGAGATGGTTCGCTTCTGTTTTCAGGAGGCATTCACTTCCTGCTTTGGTGTTTTGTGTGTCTCAATTGGAATTTAAACAAGTCAAATGTCTCTTTATGTCACTTTTTCACAACCACACAGTATTTTTAACTCTCTAACAGAAGCGTTTTAGTGTGTCACATTATTTTATTCATGTCTCACCAGTGTGCTGCTAATATTTAGTCTTTACCATGATTTTTTTGTGACAGAGAAAACTTGTTTGAAAATCAAAATAACATCAATATTTACCATTTCTCAGACGTTCTGTGTCAAAGCAAACATTTTCATAATCTTGTACCGGATGGTGTTTTCTTCCAGTGTTTACTGGTGCCTTTCAGATCCTGACTCTCTGAGAGGGGGGCTGTCTGTTGGAGCTGCTACTGAGCATTTATTATCCTTTACAGAGGAAACGCTTTTATTTTCAGGGAGATGTGCCTGCATGTATGAGTGCATGTGTGGTGCTGATAGTGGCGGTGGGGGTGCTCCTGTGTGTGAGGTAGCTCTCATCTGAATAGACCGTGCAACTGGCTTTGTTGGTGGTCTGGAACTTTTGAAGCACCATGTTGAGAGCTTGTGTTCTGTTTAAGAATGTGCAATTTAGCTGTACAAGATCTGAACAGGGACCTAAATAGAGTTAGACAGTCCCATTGTGGGGGGCTCTTGTCCTTACTGCAACAAATAATAAACTTTTGCAAGTACTTTAACATGGGCTTAACCTTTTAAGTTTAATCTTTTTGCACTTCACACACTGCATCTGTAGGATATCAGCAAATGCTTTATTTGGATGTATAGAATCAATAGATAATTGTTCTGGTTCTGTTCTGTCTTAGTTTAAAATTATATATATATATATATATATATATATATATATATATTTTTTTTTAAAGAACGAATGCAAAAAATGTAGTGTAATATTGAGCAATGTACGGTAAAGTCTTGTCAATGAACAATCGCTATGTTTTCCAAAAGTTTAAATCTAAGATGACAATGGATGTGTTGCCAACATACAGATATATTTGCACACGATTTTTTTTATACATAAATGTTTTTTCTGTTTTACGTCCCTTAAGTTTTGTAGATCACACAACAGTATGTTGGAGTGCATGTTGTCACCACTAGAGGTCGCCAAAATGTTCTAGACTTTCATGAAATCAATTAAATTTGACGTCTTTTTCAATTTGCTTGAACCTTTTAGTTCTTATCTCTTCTCATTTATTAACTCTTCTAGACCATGTTAAAAAGGCTTTCCTGTGTTTTTTTCCCATCTAAAGAAGTTAGCAAATCTCCTGAAGCAGCTTTTAAAGAGAATATTTGATCAGGCTTCCATGAGATCAAATCACCCGCAAGACAAGACGTTTCTCATCAGTCTGGGATGCTTTCAGCAGTCACGCTCACATCATTTTTTTTTTTTACACTGAATATACAGTGGCTTGAAAAGTAGAAAGGAGCCAGCAAAAAGAGTCAAAGACCATTAACAAATTTCCACAACCAAGACCTTCACAAAATTCTGTATTTTAATTAAGAGAGTAGGGATTACAATTCTATTTTATTAAAGATAAAAAAAAAACAAACAACTGCTGGTATAAAAAAAAAACAAATTATTTTATTATTATTAAAGTGTCATTTTTTTAAACAAACAAGAATCCATTATTTAAATTATGATGTAGGTTTTTACTAAAATAAACTCTTTTTGTCCATTCATGTTTAGATCATATTTCCTCCCACTTTTGTGACTTTTTTGTCTTTTCCTGGCAGGATGTCGTCTTTTACTGGTATGATTTGTCATTTTTAAAAAAAATCTATCATTGTGCAAACAGCTATGTGTCATGAATACGTTCTAGTTTATCCTGCTACAGGAAGGGAAGTTCCTTCCCCAATGATGACACAAAGAAAACGCTATTGTTTCTATAAAAGAAAATTATTACTTACTCTAAGCTCAAGACACACCTTTAAATAAGCAAATGTATTTCATCCATCCATTTTCTAAACCTTGTTTTTTTCCCTTTTGGGGTCACGGGTTAGGCTCCAGGGTAAAACCTGGACAGGTTAGCAATTTCATTATAAAATGTTTTTAGTATTTAAAGTAATTTACTGTTGTCAGTGCTTGTGTGTAAAGTAAAAAAAATCCATCTTAATTTCAATCCTTTTACAAACATTTGACTGAAAACATAATTTTTGAGTCAGTGTTCTTTGAGATTTTTTTTTTTTGTGTGTGTCTCAGACATCGAAGCGTCTGTGGGTTTTAAGTTGATCGGTGCACAGACAATGTGCTTTTAGCCAGAGGTCATCATCGTCATCATCATCATCATATCATCATTATGAGCACACAACAACCTACAGAGGAATCAAGGCAATTGGTCTCATCTCTTGACGAAAGCTCTCATAATTTCCCCATGTGAGAAGTTTAAACGGAGAGCAGCGCTAGAAAAAAACATTACAAATGATTGAATGAATTTCCAGCTTTTGTTTAAATGAACAACTTTTGTTTTTTACTATAATCATTTTTATGTAGTTCAGGGAAAATGAATAATAAGACAAAATTTTAAGAAAACATTTATGGTAAAAAATTAAATTTAAAAAGAAAGAAAGAGTTTTTTTTAAATGTGTTTATCTTAGTGCATATGAAAAAGTTCGCTGTTAAGCCTTAAACCAAACTACTATTTGTATTGCTACTACTCTTGTTGCTCATCAAATAAATCACCAAAACACAGGTCTGACATGAAATTGATAAAGCAGGATCCCTGGTGATGAACTGTTTATTAATCCTTAAACCCAGACGATAAGATACCTTTAGAGACAGTTGCACAAATGCTACTTATTGTAATTTACTTTAAAAGTGTTTGTTCTGTAATACATTGCACTCTTTTTATGCTTGTTTTCTGCTAGGTCACTGTTCTTCCTGAACTTTTTTAGCATTTTGACTCAAGTTATCACTTTATCAGCATCAAAACAATCATTGTTTGGATCAATTATAGGTCTGCTTTACATGATGCTTCCAGGGTACCGGTAAAATATCCCTAGAGCTGCTCCTCATAACAGCTTATTCAAGCTGTTCTAAAGAATTGTGTGGATAGTTTTAGAATGTTTAACATTCTCTAAAAATTCTACTTTAATGGTGTTGGGAAATCTACAAAAAATCAATAACGTTTTTGGAGACAATTCCTGTATGTTTATTAATTTATTCACAGAGCTGCCTTTCTTTTGTGTTAATATATATACATTGTATTTATTTTTCCTAATTTCTGTTTTTATTTTATTTTTTACATCTATTAAGTCGGAAATTGAGCTAATTATTAATTCTGTTGCAAAAATGCATGTTTTTTGTTCCATCTCAGTTTCCATCTAAGACATTTAGTTTAGAATCTCTTTCCGTCCTGCAACAGACTGCCGACCTGTTTCCACAATGGCCAGGACAGGCTCTAGAAAACCCTGTGATCCTGTAAGGTATATATTGGTTTAATAGTTAATAGAAGATTCATTTTTTTGGTTTGGTTGACCAAACTGATTTTGAGAAACCTGATCATGCACAAACTTCTCACCAATAACTAGTGAGCTCTCCACCTATAATTTTGCACTAAACTGTCAACCACATAGGTTTCTGTTTAGTTATCAGATTTTAAAAGTTCTTTTAAACATATCAGATCCTAATATTTCCAGTTATAAAACTATTTTATTGATGCAAACATTCAGAGTGAGACGAAGTCATAGAAGTGATGTTTTCAGGGGTTTGTCTTGTCTCTAAGTGGTTCTGTTTTACAATGACTTTAGCATGAGTTGGTTGTTAATGGAAATTAAAAAAAGTAATTTGTGATTTAACAGTTTTTATGCTTTTGTTTATATGCAACAGCTGTTGCTTTTTATTTTATTTTATTTTTATGATGAACATTTAAAAATATATATATATTTACTGAAATATAGTTCTTACTAAATTCATTGAAATCTTCCCTCTGTCCAGCAGGTGTCAGTGTAGCACTTTCATTAAAACTAGTCAGTACTAAATTGATTCCTCTGTCATTGCAGCACAACAGTATCTCTCTTTTATTCAAAACTGTTTACTCCCTCAAGGTAGTAGCAGTCAAATGTATTTAATTTCAGCTCATTGTAATGGACAAAACAACACAACCAGAGTGGTTTGTTTATCACACACTTTATGAAGACATGACAGTTCTTAAAACATTTAAAAAACATATTCAAAAAATGTTAGGTGCTGTTTATCACAAGTGACTGCAAAACCACGGCTAAAGACCAGCTTGTGGGTCCCTTGTCAAGGACAACGGCCTCTAATTCACTAATACTCTGGGAAGGTGCGTAAAGGAAGAACATTTTTTAAATTTTGCCTTTCGGCTTTCTGACTAAATCAGTGGTGATGGCCAGAGGAGTCTAATTCTACAAGCATCTGGAGGTATTTAATATTTAGACAAATTGCTGGGGAGAGAAAGATCTGGAAATTTCTTTTTAGGCTGCTGCAAGTACGAGATAGAAAATAAATGCAGAAATGCATGGATGGATTTCCAGGTCAGAGGCAGGAGGAAAGAGAAGTAGTTTGGAGCTACAAATCAGAAAAAATAGACAAGGGAGGGTTTTATTTTTGTTCCTAACATGAACTTTTTAGATAATAAAAAGCCCTTTATTTTATTCTTGTAAATTCAGAATGATCTCATGTGTCTTGGAAGAATTTGGGTCAAGCTGCTGTTCCATTTTCAGATGTTTAATTAATGATAGCTGATGGAAAGCATAATTAAACCCAATGCCTTTCTTAATTCTCAGGTTGAATGAAAATTCAGCCCAAGTTTATCACAGGCTGCAAAATTACTGTTTCCAGAAAAAACACACAGCAAGAGGAAAAAGAGAAAATCTTCATCTAGTAAACACTGACTGTCCCTGAGCTTTAAAAAGCCATTTCCCCCCTCCCTCCTTTTGGGGATAGCATGATGCAAGCAGTGTTCCTTTCTCCACAAGTACCTTTTGTGGATGCAGCTGTGTTGCTCGACTCCAGTCTTCCATCTCCTTCTCTCCTCATTCCATCCCCCTCTGAACAGTCAGAGGACAGATTTATTCAATTTCCAAACAAGCACATTGATCAGAAAACAATAACGTTTGATTTAAGGGCACAATTATTCTGGATTTATTTCCGCCTGTGCCTCCATCTGCAACCACTGACTCTTGATACTCTTGATAATGGCTTACATCATCTTTTGCTCCACTGATCCAGAACCTAAAACGGAAAAAAAAAAAAAAAAGCAGCAAAGATTCACTGTAAAAGTTGTTGGCGTCGTCAGTTAATAAATGTTTTAGTGCTGGTTGTTTGCAGCTGCATGAAGGACAAAAAGGTCCTTCTTCATTACTCTGTATGATATATGCTTATCTAATGAATGTTTCCTCCTGGCCTACATACACTGTTAGGTCTTCTGAGTAGAATAGAAAGGATTTTTTTTTTAATCTGACCCAGAACATTTACATTTTAATCGCAGTTCTATGTAAAAAAACAGAAAAAAAATTCAATAAAGATAAAGATTTGACACTAAGCAAACGTTGACTTATAAAATACTCAAGTTTTCATAAATATGCCAGATTTTTTAGAGTTTTTGGATTAGAATTTAATACCATAAGACTGCTGGATGATTAAAAAACACGTGCAGAAACACTAAAGGCAGATCTTCTCCAGATGTACATAATGTTAATGGGTTTTAAAAAAGATTATTCCAGCAATATCGCCGCCCCCTCTCATGCTCTCCTGACATCATATTAACCGGAAATCTGTCTGTATTTCACCATCAGTCACAACCTTGTTGTCCCTGGAAATAACCAGGTGAAAAAAAGGAAATCTTTTATCCTTTTTAATGTGTCTGTATTGTAATAAAAAGAATTTGCTTTGACCTAGCAGAGTAATGTGTGGATGCGGGTGGAACAAACCAAAATAATGTGTCATAGTGGGACTATGCATAGCTGAAAAGTGGAAATTCAACAAATTCCTCTTAGTATGAGTATCTGCACAACATAAAGGAAAGCTTTTTTTTTTTTTTTTTTTTGTTATTCACATTGTTGATCTTTGCAGCTTCACCAGAAATCTACTGGAATGAAAAAGGTGATGCAGGCGATAAACTCCTTTTAGCCTTTTGCGTTCTTGTCACTCAATGAACAAACTTACAGCCAAAATAAAGCCAAAATATGAAAGATTTAATTAATAGAGTCAACCAAGGGTCTCAACAAGTCATGTAACACTTTCTGTGTTTTTGCTTGTCTCTTTGGGAACTTTTGCTCATGAATCATTGTGTACGGTGTGTGTGTTCTTTGTTTCTTGTTGTTTTGGTGATAGTGCTATTTTGTTCAATTATGAGCAAAAAAAAAAGAAAAAAGGGCTTAGACTTGATAAGTTCTCTAACTTCATCCAAAACCCTTAACAAACTGTGAGTGCTGATGTTCAACATTTTACTTCTGTTAAATTGATCTTTTTAGTTCAAAATAAACAATAATGTGATGACATAGAACACATTCTAGACCTTTTAACTTGCCACTGAAAGTGGTTAAAGACCTACTTCAAAGAAGTTTGTGTTTTTGGTGTTTTTTAACATATTCTGGTGGCATTAGCATCAGAAGAAAAAGGCGACATGTTTTTGCCTTATTTTTCCCATGATGCAGGACATATATGAAAAAATTTAAAACTAAAGCAGCGTTTTTGAATATTTCTTCATTCTAATTGTTGTGAATCAGGAGCAGATAAAAAATGCTGTTTGAAAAACTCTTAATTGTTATGAACAAATTGCAATCGGCAGGTCACAAGCTCCCTGCTCTGCTCCATTTTGATGCACCCGCTAGCAGACATTTAGATTCATATACGTCTTCTTTTTTTCTTGTCTGAGCTGACGTTTGGCTTAACACTGTATGGCTGGATAGTTCCATTACTGCTCGCCATTTTGGTTGCTCTGGTAATATTAGGTTGGTGTTGTGAGGGGCTGTAAGCTAGTGGGACAGATTGTGCGAGCAAAGGGATGATGGGAACTTAGTGAAGGCTTACTCCCCACCAACAGTCCCAACCACAACTCAGAGGTGAATTTCTGAAGAACTCCTGCTGCACTGCAGAAAAGATATCCTATAAAAAGATACAGTTTGTTGATGTTGCCTAATTATGACTTATTCATAAATCAAAGACCACAGGGGATGCTTTTAAAATAGATTAAAAGATGATTGGAGCTGGACTTTAAAATCTTTTAAAATCCCCCCTGGTACTCAGGTAGAAACAAATCCAAACAAAAATGTACTCAGTAAAATGCAATGTATTCACTTCTGCTCTTCTAGAAACCAAATCTGGCATCTGCAAACTTCCTCAGTTTTCACTCAGAAACAGGTCGATGTATCATATCATCAACCATCTCTCTGTAATTGCAATAGACTGAACAAAATGATATGTCGTGTTCACATGTTTGCACCTTTACTCTGTTGTTTGGCTGAATCTTTTGTTCCCTGGTTGTCCTGGTTTGTGCATATTTGTGATCATCCATACCTTGTGACAGTAGCTCTAAATAAAGCACTCTTGGAGGCTAAAGCCATATGTTCTGCTTTACAGGTACACAGTGCTGCTGTAGACTGTTTCTTTTTTTATTTTTAGTTGTTTTAATTAAAACTAAAGAACTACTGTTGTTGAGGCTCACACAATAGTGTCACCTGCTCTGCATGAAGCTCTCCAGTAGTTATTGTTTCTCCAAAAACCACAGCTTCTTGTTTGCAGTATCCTAACACATGCTTAACTGTTCCTTATTATTCCTGTGTTACCACAAAACATAGGTCCAGATGACTACACCTAACATAATGCGTTTTTTTTTTTTAACAGCCTTTCCACACAAGTTAACATCTTGTATCTTTTATCTTCTGGGTAACAGTTTCTGATAACACAGAGACTTTCAGGATTCACAATTCTGTATACTATACCTTATCAGCATCTTGCTGAAGTTTGTTTCTAGTGAGTATTTTACACATCCACTGGACTTGGTAAAATTTCCTCCAAGAAAAAAAAAAACTGACATTTTCCTAAAGTCATTCTTTCTAAAGCATATCCTTTACTTCTTTCCAGTAATGATCAAGTCATCAACCCAGATGATGACAGTAACATTTTCAACCTTCCTTCTCTTTGCTA
The DNA here is from genome assembly GCA_014656515.1 of Oryzias celebensis. Lineage (NCBI taxonomy): Eukaryota > Metazoa > Chordata > Actinopteri > Beloniformes > Adrianichthyidae > Oryzias > Oryzias celebensis. The sequence continues at coordinate 76,053,766 of BNCR01000001.1, forward strand.
CAATCTCAGTGATCCACTGGGTTCAATGTGAACTCATTTTTAATAGGAGAGTTATTGTGTAAAATCTTATTCCACATGTGGCTAGATTGTTTCAGCTCACACAATGATTTTTTTAATCTGAAATACCAAATTCTTCCCTTCTCCGTGACTTCTTGGCTATAGTCAAATTGGATTTTGTAATAATTGAAAGCATGTAAGAAAACTGTTTTGTCATCCATTAAATAAAATAACTTTTGAGCCGTTTTTGTAAAAGTAGTCCTGTGCTTAAGTTGTTGCGGGAAAAGTTTAATGATTATCTTTGTTATAACATATTTACTGGTTGGTAGAGGAGTTAGAGTAAAAGTGTTGCTGAATTTACTTTTAATTTGAGGGAAATAATATTTCTCAACACAAATATTCAAGAAATACCAATAAAAGGATGAACTTAATTTAGCAGATAGTAAGATAGAAAAGACATTACATTTATGCCTAAAGTCACCTAAATATTTTTCTTCAGATTTACTTGAACGTTTTAGAATGATGAAACCACCAACTTAATGATTCTTTTTGTGTGTCAGACTTATCGTTTTTAGCTCTTAATCTATTCATATCCTGCGTTAATATCCCACTTTTAGTTATGCATTGTTCTATTTTGGCATTTTACTCTCAGGACATTCACTCGCAGGCAATTTTTAGTACGAGGCAGACTCAGGGAGACTGTTGAGCACTATCTGAGACCAAAATCTGTAGATATGTCAGGCAGAAATAATAAAAAAAAGAAACAGCATGACGTTTTTTCTTCCTATGAACAAGTGTGCAGGTAAGAAAAGCAAGTAAACCATTAACATTTTGGAAAAAATATGACTTGGTTTTAAAAAACACATTAGCTCTATGAATATAATTTGAATTGACAGAAAGCAAAATCCAAAATGAAAATAACAATATACATATGTATATATTTAATAAACAAAACCATGCACAAATAACATCAAACATCCCTCAAGATATAGAAAATATGTCAAAAAAACAATGCAACAGATAAGAACTTGCCTCTTTTTTCAGTTGAATGGGAAGCAGCAGTAATTAGCAAATCAAGTCAGGTGTGAAAGATAGTGACACAAAAAAAAAACCAACTTTAAAAACGAACTAAATGAAAACTTAAAAAAGATTCTGTAAAAGACAAGAACCAGAGACATTGATGGTCTGATGGTCAGCTACACTAAAGATTAATAAAGAAAACTTGGTGTTTTTTCATTGTTCAAATATTCATTTCATGAATCACTAATGTCGAACCTTATTTGAATTTGCGCACATCGCATCATCTTACCGGATGCCACTGATTAGGGATTGTTTTACAGTTGTCAATTCTTCATGAAATTAAAGATATTTTTGGACTGAATGTTTCTGTTTGACACATGAGATGGAGCCAAGTCATTAAAAAAAAAGTTTTAGTTATTTTTCCAAAAGTAAATATCCGACAAATAAAATCAAGTCCTCAGTTAAAAACACTTAATTTTTTGTCTTTTTGTGGTTAACACATGAAACAAACTCTCAGTATAAAGAGTTTTACATTTGCAAAGTTGATTTTTTCAGTCAAAAACAACTTAAGTAATTAAGATGTAAAAAGCTTAAACATTTTGTAAGATAATTTGACTAAATTCAAGTCACAAACATTGATATGTCATAAAAAATATTATGCATAGAAACTAAATTAAAATTAGAAGTATACAACGGTGCGCATCCAATTGGCACTTTGTCATTCAGTCAAAAGTAGTCAAACTCGTGACTTGAGCCAAACTTGTGTGACTTGCTACTAAAAACACAAACTAAAGTTCAGACAGGGTTTAGTTAAACTGGTTGGATGTGTTCCAGCCAGTTTTAAGAATTCAAATCAACAGCAGTGTGTTGTGGGAATACATGACAGTTTGTGTTGTATTTGTGTTGCTGAGCTGCTGCTGTTGTGCAAACAAAAGATCCGGCTCTTATGGAGCACGACTACATACACCGGTTCAATTTTGTGAAAAGAATTTCAGGAGGACTGACTTTATCACCACTGATATCAGAGCCCCAGATCCAGTCCAGCAGCTAAAAGGATTTCATTTTTGCTTACCATATAACACAATGCAGTGTTTAAACAAAATACAGCAATAAAGTAGGATTTTACAGAAGCTGATGAAAAGGATTTAAGCAGAGACTACAGACCGCCATGATTACTTCAGCCTACATTCACATCATGTTGAGTCAATTTTTCCTCTAAGCTATGATTATGTAACAGTGTACATTCATTTGCTAAAACCCTTTTGTATGATTGCGAAAAGGTCTGGTTTTCTATGGTGTATCAAAAACTCAACAAAATTCAATCAAAAACTATGATTTTCAATATAAATATGCCATTCAATGCACTGCTCGCATGTAATGAAGAAATATTTTCATGTTGACTAAGCAGTTTGATTAGTTTTTAGTTAGTTTATTAGTTTTATTCATTTTATGTATCACTCCCATCACCTTTTGATTTAAGTGTTCAGAGTGGTCTTTTAATTAAATTAATGGGTTTTTTGTCAAAATCAAAAACCTGTGTTGTTTTCCGGGACATAGTTTCTGCAGCGTGGCAGTAGTTAATTAAAAATTCTCCTTTGGGTTGTGGGCAGGACTGCAGAGTAAGCCTGTCCCCATTTCCCTTCATCCAACAAGCTCTCTCTCCTGCTGGCTTACAGAACCTCATAACCCCAACCTAACATTACTGGTGCAACAAAAATGGCGAGCAATACTGGAGCCATCCATCCATCCGGTTTTGAACCAGATGCCAGCCCAGACGAGAAAACATACATGGATGCATTGGTCTAGAGGATGCATCGTAATGTTGCGGAGCTTGTGGCATGCCGATTGTAGGACCTATATGTCAATGCTACAAGCTTTGTCCAGCGGCACGCTTACATCTGCTCCTACATAATGTCCTCTATCATCAGAAAAATGCCAATGAACATGTTAAAAACATCAAAA